>JARJEE010000011.1:14077048-15436064 GCA_030180105.1 Hyles lineata
TATGTGAAAAGTTATTATAATAAAAAATTTAGGCAGCAATTTATTAAAAGAGCAATCTTTTAATCAAACCAAAACTGCATAAGACGACCGATAATTCAATTTGTGCGAAATATTTTTTGTCATTCCAAATCAATGCTCTATCGTGACAAAACTTCATTTACCATTTATATTGACATCTCCAAGTCAGTATACAATACTCACATTCAAAGTAATCAGAAGAGGTTTTAATGCTCTCAGCAATCTCTGCTTGTAGTGCCAGGTCTTCCCTCATCACCAAGTTGTAGGCTTCCACCGGCCAGTCTACTGGAGGTTCTGCTTTACACCGGCTGAATATTGTCAGCAGTAACAGACCTATGGCTGGTGGCAGGTTGTCTATGTCCCGGGGTGTCATGCCTGTGGAGAAATATTTGTTGTTAAATGAACGGTGAACAATAAGACAAATGGTGGTGATAAATATTTACACCCAAGAGTCACATACATAGTCGTGACCCCACATTGAGATCAATTAAGTCGTGTCATTGGGCATCAGAAATTACGAGAGACTTTTCAGTCTCATAAACACTCAGACCCGTAAGACATATTTGTTGCCACACAAACATTTTTCTTGGTGCGGGGATCAAACGCGCGGCCTTGTTTCACAGGCGGCGTCTAACTAACTGCGCCACGGAGGCTGTCAAAATATAATGTATATATGTATTTATTTTTGTAAGAAAATAATCCTTAAATCCCCGCACCAAATAAATATTTGTGTGAACCACAAGTATTCTTCAGGTTCCGGGTCTGGGTGTTTGTGAGATCGAAAAGTCTCTCGTATCTTCTGATACCCACGACACAAGACTCGACCTTAGTGTGGGGTTAGGGTTATGTATGTGACTATTGGGTGTATTTATTAGTATATTTACCTAGATGGCAGAGCGCGAGCACGGCGTGGCAGTAAGGGTGCGCGTAGTGCGGCGCATGCGCAGCGCGCGGCGTGCTGCTCGCGCACACCGCCTCGCGCGCGCACACCGCACGCACGCCCGCGCACGCGCCCGTGCCCACCACGCACAGCACCTGCACCATGCAGCCTTATTGAACATCTACACGCACACACACGCCCGCACACACACGCGCGCACACACACACACACACACACACACACACACACACACACACACACACACGTACGCATGCACGCACGCCTGCACGCCCACACTCACGCATGCACGCAGAATACCTTTATACATTCATGCCACATTGTTATGCGTAAGATAAATCCTGATTGCGAAGGCATTTTGAGCCAAAATATAATATTAAATTTATCAGTTTCATTAAAAAACCATGCTACTGCTATCAAAAATTGTTCATATCAACAATCATCGATTCACAACATTAACTCTATATTTTCTAATTTTAATTCCATTGTATTATCTAAATACATTGCAATAGTCTTAAGTAGTAAAGTTCTGTGCAAATGCATCAGCAAAATATATACTGAGAATGATTACCTCCGTTTATGAACCAAATTTTCTGCTATCATAAGAAGGTATTCCAACTATATCCGACTATTACGACCAAGTTGTATTCAAGCTAAATCTAGAAAAATAATCAAACAACTTACCTCAATAAGATCTTTGGACATAGTATTAACATCCGCCAAATAAGGATAGTATCCAACATCGACATCCTTCAACATAAAGTTCAAATAACTGAACACATGCGGCGGTTCTCTACTAAAGAACGTTGGTTCAGACAATTTCTCCAAAACAGCATCCGTCATCTGAGACTCATAATCTTCGCAGTCCAAAGTATACTCTGTAGGGAAGTCCAACCAATAGTGATTCACATAATTCTCCAGTTTTAAATCTTTCGATAACTGGTACAGAAACATCGATAAAGGTTTCAAATCATCGAATAACAGTGTATTTAACTTAATCTCTTCATATACAAGATGAAAGGAATATAACACATGTATTATGTACGGAAATAGAAGCCCATTGGTATTAAACTGCACTGGTTTGTCAGTATCGATGTTATTGTCGATGTATCGATGTTTGTTATCGATGTTTACTGGCGGGAGATTTAATATCGATGCTAGAGAGTTGCCAATAGCTTTGTGTAGTTTGGAGTTGAGCAGATATTCCCAGTCGTCGGTGGTTCCGTCGCTGGATGTTCGTTGTTTCTTGCTGACGACTTCGACAGTCTCTCCTTGGTCATCGCTGTTGGCACTGTGGAGTCTTTCCACGTCGTATCCCATTAAAGAGAAGAGTAAGTTGGAGAACATCGACCATTCTTGCTCCGGGCTGAGATCCTGAGTCCCAGGAGCGTTGCGGACACCATACCATTTTATTATCACCTGTCATACAAATACGTATAATTTAACTCCACATAGATATTTAAATATAAGTATAAACGACTTTTCAGGTCCACGATAATAAAGTCAGGTCGAAAAATATTTTTAAATCTAAACCTAGGGGATGGGCTATGTTGATCAGTCCACTTTCTGTTGTTGAAGATACTTATAATTACCATATATTTTTTACCTGCATAGTAACATCCTTGGGCAGTATGGCGGTGAGTGCGGCGTGGCATCTCGTGACGAGCGTGGATCGAGACAGCGCGGGCAGTGATATCCGGTACATCTGGTTGGAGTCGAACTGTAGGGTGAGACGCGAGCCGGCTGCGTCCAGCAGACCCGTCAGACCTGAGGGCACTGAACAAAATGAAACTCATTATGCTATATCCAAAGATTTTTAAATTAAATTTACTATTTTGTTATGTGTTTATGTGACTAAATAATTGGTGAAACAAAAAAATATATCATTTTGTTAACGGAATTTATTGTGAATTTGGTTTAATTATTTTACCATCCCGACCGAACTTTCGTGGTCAAAGGATCCACCAAAATGGTTTTATTTTAATTTGTAAAATTCGCTTAAATATACAACGGTACTAAAATATTTTTTATTCGTATAATTATTGTAGGTATATTTAGCGTTACCCGGGCACTAGATGACATTGTAATAGATTGCTGCGGCGCACCTGCTGCCTGCTTTTTAAGCCCATGATAAAAAACAAAAATCAAAACACACAGCTTTGTTTCTAGATGCTGGCCTGTTATTCTTCCTTAATCTCTGTATAGGTAGGTGTCTTTATACATAATTTCCCGTGCAATAAATCAGAAGCAGCCTGCACAAATAAGCTTTTCTTATCTACCACATTAAAAGGTAATTATAAAATCTCACAAAGCTATGTTATCCTTTGCCTCGATACTTGACTCCAAATGCGACAATGGTAAGCAAGACGCTTGCGCAGTCAAACACACGTACCGGTATGATCGTTCCCGCGGCGGGCGTGGTGCGGCACGGGCGACAGCAGGTGCAGCGCGGAGTCGTCGAGCGCGTCGGGCGCGTGCTGGCGCGCGGGCAGCAGGCTGCTGCGCCGCGGGAACGGAGGCGCCGGCCGCGCGCGCGCGCACTGCAGCTGCCGCGCCAGCACGCCGCACACGTGCACCTGCGGACGCAAGGTGATCATCATCGTCATCGTCGTCGTCATAGCCGTGATCATCACCAACATCATCGTCATCATCATTATCATCATTATCATCGTCATCATTATAGGCCAATGACATTGTGTTGAGTGGTCACCTTAGTGTTACAGTGATGCGACACGCCAACTCCTACGTTATTTATATAATTATATTGTTTTGTATTATAATGTATGTTTGTACGTCGTATTATGTGGCAATTCATGTGTTTTTTGTTTTCGTTTATTATTTGTAATAACAATAGAGATGTTGACTCATGCTACAAATTTGTGTAAAGTTATATTTTACACATTAAACACATTATTTTAAAATCGAATATCATATTTTGATGACGTGATTGCTAGAATACAAGTACAAATATTGTTACAATGAGCTCCTGATCGGATCTGATCCACTGAACTAGTGTGAAAGAACATATAAATAAATAAATAAATAACACCCAACAGTCACATACATAGTCCTGACCCCACACTAAGATCGAGTCTTGTGTCGTGGGTATCAGGAACTACGAGAGACTTTTCGGTCTCACAAACACCCAGACCCGGAAGAAATATTTGTGGGCCGCACAAACATTTCTCTCGGTGCGGGGATCGAACCCGCGACCTCTCGTTTCACAGGCGGCGTCTAACCAACTGCGCCACGGAGGCTGTCAAATAAATACAAATAAATACATATAAATACAAATAGCGACATACTAATGGTTGATATAAATTCACCACTCACCTTCCCAACAACATAATTGCCAGACTGCAATATAATATTTCCAGCATCATCAATCAACGCTATCATCCTCAAGTGGTCCAACACAACAGCGTCCTTAGCTATCACCGATGACACCGCACCAACTATCAGATTAGTCTTCGTATGATGCCCGTGTGAATGAGATTTCTGCAGCCTCAATATTTGGAGCTTACTCACTCCAGCCACCTTCACTATAAAGCATAGGTAGTCATGACCAACCAGATCTGTGTGTAGGAAAGTCTTCGTATCGTTTGGGGAGTCCAATGTATCTCTCCGTATCATTTGGCTGTCGGTCCAAATATGATCCAGGCATATATCAGGATATAAAGGTAATGTTGGTGGTGTTTGCGGTAAAGTATTTGCCATCATTGATGTGCAAGATGCTTGCCCTATTGATGCATGGGGAGACATTCCTTGCTGGTGGAATAAGTTAGCCATGGGACTGTTCAATCTCGACCGAGAAGCTGTTGGAGTGTTAGGGGCTCTTCTTGATTGAAAAGGACTGCCTAGACCAGTCCAATTTGTTGTATTTCTATGACTGTGCATTGGACTGCCTATGTAATCATATGATTGGCTGAACACCGTTGTAGTTGAATTCATATTCGGACACATAGCTAGACATTCGTCTCTGGTTGCTTTCCGTATCTTCCACAGTGAATGTATTGCTAATTTCCAATCGTACAATAATATTATACTTGGGTTGTCATTCACATATATTATTTGTACATCTCCATCATTATAATACTGAAGACCTAGAGCTGGTGACTTGATTAATACTGGTATAACTTCATCTAATGGATGAGTTAGGGAGAAACATGTTGGTAATGGAACATCATGGTCATATCCCGACACCGACTCAGCTCGCAACTTTGCACTCATATTAAACAAATTAGTTTTTGATTTAGAAAAAGAGCTGTTGTGAGACTCATTGAGCTTCATAAATGAGTTATGTATAGAGTTGTGTAGTTGAGAAGTTGCTTCTTTCTCCAATAACAAACCATATTTCATAGGCCATATCTTTTTAACTTGGAACGGTATGTTGGTTATATATTCTTGACCGTCTTTAGCGAATACTCTCATACATCTTCAATCTTGATGTTTTTCTTCACATCTCCTATTTGGGAGTTAAGAGCGTCTATAAGCATTGTGTTGTTCACATCGACGTAAAAGTTGCAAAAAGCCGCGTGTTTAATTGGATTTTCTATAGTGTAACAGCTTATGGTTTCTCGTTGTTCAGGGCTTGTCAGTTTTGTAGCTGGAGTAGATATTAAACCTGGAATTCCAATATTAGTTTACTGTTTAATATATGACTTTAGTACTGGTGGTAGGTCTCCCACATGTGAGAGGATGCCTGGGTAGGTAACATCGCAATGTCTGTTTCTCCCGTCAAAATCAGTGTAAATGCGCTGTTGTGTTTCAGTTTGAAGGACATTGTAGCCAGAGCAACTACTGGACATATTGAGACTTAACATCGTATGTCGCAGGATGGGGGGCGCAGTGGAATGGCAAGCATTACTTTGTAATTCCGGGTTCAAGGTTTGCTACTGTTCATGAGTGGTCGTATCGCTTACCATCACGTGAATGGCATGCTCGTATCGCAATTAGGTGCAATAAAAAAAAATAGGTAAGGTAAAGTTGTTAATATTCTGCTCTTGTTTTAACTAATACTTGTATTGAATTAATGTATCAAAAATGATGATAAGAAAGTAGACTCACCCTTAGACCAAACTGCAGTACATCCTTTTACATACAGCTCCTCTTCATACGAACTATCAGTCTTTGGATTCAATGGTTTCCGTTTAGGACTCTTTCTTGATGAGCTCAAGTTGAATTTCTTTGACATATTACTGGAACTGTTAGCGCTGCCTCCTCGGGAGGGTCCAGCTGAGGTGATACCGTCTGCTTCCATTTTTTTCATGCTGGATAGAAGCTCAGACTTGATGGAAATGTTGAAGTCATTTTTCAATCTGCTGGGAGGACGAAATGACTCAGAGTTGTCATACTTAGAGTATTTCTGCTGTGGTTGGTCTTCTTCCATTTCTATAACAGAAAAATAGTTTGTTTATTAGAACATATTTCAAGTATAGGATGCAGATTAAAAAAGATGTGCTTTCTAAGCACGAGATTAGATGTCAGTTTCGAAAAAATGGACCTGCATGCAGTAATTTGTGTGAATCAATTTGAGATTGCAAAAATAGGTTATTAAAACAAAAGTGGCCAAAACTTTCATGTAATGCTTAAGGTTTAGGCCACTTAGGCTCTGAAGAAGTCATTAGGTAGTTAGGCTTCTAATCCATTGACAAATAAAAAGGAAATCCATTAACTATCTACAATAGCATTAATATCAATTTATGCAGATGAAAGTAATTTTAAAACAAAACAAGTCATACACTATTTGGCACAAACATATTTAGAACAACAATAAGAACTCAAATGTTACTCTAACTTTGGATAAATATACCTTTAACTAAAAATTGCTTTAACACACTCATCCAGTTCCACAATATCAATAACACCTTTTGTAATATTTACCATCATAGCTCCTGTAATAAACCTCCCGGATGGTCCACCACTCCTGCGATTCTGCCTCCCTGGCCTCAAGTAAACTCTCATCTTTAATAGCAAAGTTGGTTAACTTGTAGAGGAGAGAGTTCTCCGATGCTGATGTGTTGTGACCTCTGCCGTATATCTGACCTGGGTGCTTCACTAACACGGTTCTACCGTGCGGAACAAACTCCTGCAATTTATTTATTATATTGATAACTAATATTAAACAAATAACTAATGTTATACCTATAATGAAACTTTATACGTATAACATTAGTTATTTGACAACTGTGAAATATTTATGCATAATAAAAATGAGCTTACAAATATTCAGTTTATAATCAAAATCTTTATAATTTTTTTTTGAAAACTATAATGATAAACAATGATAGCACACAACACATTTACTTCACTAATTTTGACTATATCTGATCTTTATGGATCATAAAGATCTGAAAAACATAAAGATTTGAATGTCTGTGTTGTTGATGTTCTCCGCCATTACTGTAATGAATTTGATTGATGTTGAATTTATGCTGTATTGGAACTTTCTAACCCTTGTTTATTGTGTCTATCCACATTGCAGTTTCAACGAGAGCCAGCCATACACAAATAAAAAATGTCATACATGTTAGTTTATTAGACTGTAACAACTCCTGTCTGTAAGATTCTTTATTCTTTTTGACTTATTTGGCTTGTATATTTTGCCCTTAACATGTATTAGGTTTAAAATTTGAAGAAAGGTGATAGCGTATTTAATTCTACGCTATATTTTAGAAGCTAGAGGTTAGAATGGAATATTGTTGATTTTCTGAATTTTGGTACTTAAAAAAGCATTTATCTACCCAAAATAATATTCGAATAGGCAAGTAACTAATGAATCAACCAGAATATAGATTAGGCGTTCCAAATATATTATTTACATTAGCCGGCACCCCGAAATAATTATTGTTTTTAAACAAAAGCTATACTGTGGAATGTAAGGTGATTAGAATAGCATACCAACGGTTCAGACGCGGCAATCATTGTATCTTCATCCAGATTTGAAACAATATCTATTACAGCGCGCCGACGTGAGCATAAAATTACTATTTTGTGAATTTGTTATTCACAATTGTATGGAAACTTCGTTTTCCGAAACAATTTAAATTGTTTGACATTTGCAACTAGTGAAGGCAGCGCACAGGAGTAAAGTAGTGTTGTCAATTATCGATTAATATTGAGAGTAATCGATGATTATGATTAATAAAAGATATGTATTGAACATACACATAAGATTTTGTAATTAATAGAGAAAGAATTATTTAAATTAAACTAAAATAAATATCCCATCAAAGAAATATCACAAAGAGACACTGATCTCATGACTCGTCATATTTATTTTATTAACAAAGCAACGCAAACATTGTAAATAAATCAAATAACAAAATCTTAAAAAATAAAGTTTACGAACTGATATAGGTACAATATTTTGTAAATGTTTTGGCAAGAAACTCTAAACAAATTGTTATATTGAACGACTGGGTTATTACATGTTAAGGTAAACGTGTGGATCCAAGTCCTGAATATTCCCTGTGATTTGTGAGACATGTCGTCCACGGGCCACGGTACCTAAAAAAGTACTCATATGTGAAGCAGAGCATTCTGCGTACGACTGTTGTGATAATCATATTGCACTGCCAGCAGATCTTGGTTAATGTATCTCAACTTCAATATAAGCCACAAGACAATATTACTTACCATGAGGTTCACCCAAGTATTTTTAGATATTCCAAGGAGTAATAAATTGTGCTGATGATACTGCTGCTCGTAATTGGGAAAAGCCATCACTGTAATATTTATCCCACCTGCCTATTAACGAAGATGCGTTCTTTGATCAGTATAGTAGGTACTTAATGTTTTTTTTTTAGTGGCCTTTAGCAAGCAGACGAGCATGCAGCCCGCCTGATAGTAGGTGGTCATCGCTGCTCATGGACCTTTGTAATGCTAGGGATTCAGCACTGCCAGGTTGCTGCCTACCGCAAGGAGAGCGAATATTGCTTGACACCCATTGACTTATATTCTATGATATCGATGTTGACACCCGGAAGATGTTAGTCTTTAGGGGTTAATAAACGAGGGAAAATTATAGGTAGGTAGCTAAGACCTTTTGGCACTAGATTGCCATTAACATAAAGTCTATGGGTCCTGGGGGGATACTCTTTGATCCATAGATATCTATACTACATATATGCTTTGATCCAAATGCAGCTCGAATGTTCGTAAATTGGACGCCCGAAAACGTTCGGGTTTCGTTTCGGATCTTAGATTAACCCCGCATCTTCTTACGCTGCAATTACCATCAAGTGCTCTGTGGTCACTTTTGACTTAACCTTGGCATTAAAAAAAGAAAAGAAGAATCATTCCGATTAGGTAGGTAGTAGGTAGGTAAGGCAAAGGTGAGGAAATATCAAATAAAAATAAAACGTATGTTAATATGAATAAATTTTATTTCTACAATAAAAGGATATAGACTGAAACTCGCTCGCATATAACAAAACATTCAACAATATACTTTGGAACCAAACAGGTAAACACTTTGGGTGCCGACTTATTATGCCCTAACTTAAAATATAGCTTAGACCAGTGTTTCTCAAACTACAACGGTTACATCTCTAACATGTGTAATATGCCCGCAGCGCTTGCGAGCATCTTGCACTGTTTGTTCAATTTGAATGTTTTGTTTTAAATAAAACATGACTGCGACATTTAAAATAACAATTTTTACAATATCTACGCTGACTAATGGCCCTCTGCTCGAATGATTAACGGGAGCAAGGGGCCATGACTCTTAAAATAATACAGATCTTCCAGCACCATTATTTTCACGGACCCTACGTATAAATTTAATTATTTTTTATCAACATTCCGATTGTTTCAATTATGTGTTTTTTATTAAACCGATAATATACACATATCGGATTTAATTTATGAAATCCATTTGCGCATAGTGGCCCCTTCACAATTCGCCTTAATACTAATTTTTCAAATATAAAATAAGGCTTTTTCCACGACAAGGCAAAATATATGTTATTATTCTCATAAGACAATCGGTACATGCTTGTCACAATCGTAAAGCCCCGTAAAGCTCATCAATAAAGTTTAGGAACCGCGGCCCGCGCCGCATCGTGAAAATGTAACAATCAATTAAACTTTACACAAAAACCAACAATTTCTTGTATTTATAAGCTACATGAATAAACCGTTTAGAAAAAGAAAAAATAATAAAACAAAAATGCAACAATTAAAAATTCAACTTGACAATTTTCCACATTGGAATGCCACGATATTGACCTCGTTGATAAAAAAGATCTATACAATACATATGTGTATATAAATCACTAATATTACATATATAATATCTACAGCCTAGCATTCTCTATACTAAATACATTTGGTCTTTGGATGAGCATGTCACAATATGGCTTGTGTGATCTTTTGTATCTTTAAACAATATAAGTGCACTTTTACAATTTAGTACTGAACGTTTCTTTTTTTTAATCTTACACTAGACTAGACCTCCGACGCGCCCTCTCAACCCGACCCTATCATAGGACAGTATAAAATCACAGAAACCACCTAATAAATCCATCACATAAATAAATTATTAAAAAAAAAAACAAATCTTTGAGAAACACTGTTCTGATACAGAGTAAACTATAAGAATACATGATTACTTTGTAACATAAAAACCATTAACGCTCATTACACATCCGAACATAATATTTTAAATTCATGTATCAAACATTTATTTTTCGTTCGAACCATCTCAGGTACCTAGCGGGGACATGAATTACACCTAATCAGCGTTTTTTTTTTCATTTTTCATTTTTTTTATGATCGTTTACTACAATGATGAAAATGATTTTGATGATACATAAAAGTGATTGTTAACATTCAATCATTTATATCACAAATCGAGTCACACTCGCGTTTTAAAAAAATGTATCCAATAGATAATTTGAAATGATTGTATGTTTTGACACAGTTAAATTGTTATCTTCAAATACATAGTGCCTGCGATATAAATATCACTTATCATATAAAATATATATTTATATAGTGAAGGGTTGCTTGTTTGAGTCTGTAAATTGAATATTTTATCAATAATGGCCCCATTATAACACCAGAAATATTATATATTCCCGTAGTTTGCTATCGTGCAAATTAATGAAGCTTTGGGAACTCAGTTGTTGTTATTTATCGTTTTTTTACGGCGTTTTTGTCGCCACTATAAGTGTATATTCAGAAAAACAAAATGTAATTACTCAATATTACGTTGGATTAATACTTTACGATTTGAGAGCAAACTTTATTGATACATATGAAATAAAAAATACGGTTATTTTCATTGTAGGAGCACTGAATAAAAGTACCCACACAAGCGACACCATAGTTACAAACTATTTTAATGAAATAAAAATTGCACATACTCTCGCACTTATGAACATAAACGTGTAATCACCTTACAAAATGCAATGCAGTCTATGCATGTGGTGTCTTAGTATTTTTTTTTTATATTTTTATAAATATAGAATAATTAAGGCGACTCGTTACAATCTAACTTTACAAAGTAATGAGGTTTAATAAATTACATGACTTTATGTTTGGCATTCGTTTACCTTATGTGATGCATCCCTGCGCTGGCGCAGTGTCGACAGACAAATCAAAACAAACCGTGTCACATAATCACATTACAACAGGATACTCATAGTTAATATACTCTTTTAAACATCTAAAAATTATGCCATGTTATTCGTGTGATTCAAATTAAGCTATCTATCACCTTTATTTTCTCTCTAGATCTAACGAAGCAGATTGTAGCAGCCTACACGACATACTATCTAATATAAGTATACATATATATAGTTTCCATCTCTGTACCAATATAAATAACTCTATAACTACGTTATAAAAACTACAATTAAAAGTGTACAATATTAATTTTTATGCGTACCATGTAAAAGTATCTATGTATAAATATTATATCTGATTATGAAGTAAATAATATTTGGAATATGTTTTAAGGCTAGAACGGGTAGGTATCTTATACCTTGGAAGCGTTCTGGTCGCCGGGACTGGCGGCGGGCGCGGTGGGCGTGGCCGGCGCGTGCGTGGTGGGCGTGGCCTGCGCGGGCGCATGCGTGGTGGCGGGCGCGTCGGCCAGCTTGCACGTGTTGGCGGCCACCTCGGCCAGCGTGGCCAGCGCCAGCAAGTCCACGTGCGGCTCCATGCTCTGCACGGAGCGCGGCGCCTCGGTAGCGATCTTCATCTCGGGGCTGATCTTGTGCACGTGCTTCACGTCCACGCTGGACACCATGCTGTTGATCTCGAGCCTGGTGATGCTGATCTTGCGCGGCTTCCGCTTCTGGCTGCCGATGACGGTGTCGCGCCAGTTCTCGGCGGCCTCGCGGCGCTCGTCGGGCGGCGGCCGCGGTACCGAGTTGATGATGTGCGGTGATTCATGCAGTTTCGGCTTCAGGTTGATGGTCTTCTTCTTCCGCTTGTTCTCCCGCTTCTTCTGTTGGAACTTCTCTAAGCTGAGCGACGGTAGGGCTCTAATTTTAGCGTCTAGGTCGAAGTCGGCAGCCTTGAATGTTTTGTTTTGATTATTGTCTTGTTCGGTTGCGTCGGCGTTTTCGGTTTTTGCATCGCTCTCGACTGACATGTCGTTCAATGAATTGCTATGTTTCGAGTCGTCGGTGATTACGGACTCTTCGCTGCGGGAACTACCAGGGTCCCAGCTACAGGTCGCGCTGTAGCCTTCGTCTGGCATCCTGTCGCCGTAATCCCTCTTCTGCCTCTTATTCACTATCAGTCCCCCGACGGCCATGAACTCCTGGTATCTTTTACCCTTACACGTCCTTCCAGACCTCATGTTCTTTTCATCGTCGGATCCATTTCTCATATAACCGTACTCGTCATCTTTAGAATATCGCTTATCAACTATTTGGTCTATCACATCTTGGTTGGTGAACTCGTTCTGGATCCCGTGTCGGTATATCCGTTTCCCATCGAAGTCCTCCTCAAACACCCTGGTAGTCTCAGAGAGTGCGTTCTGGAGCTCGCGTATGGAGTCCTCTCTCACGTCACCTCTCTTGGACATTTCTAATAAATTATGAGGTTTGTAGTCGTTTGGGGTTGAGATCGCGTTGAACTTATAGCTGGGTGGTGAATAGTAAGGGTTTGGAGTTTGTGTTTCAGTCTTTGTTGCCAGGAGGCTGCTGAGGCCTCCCATTTGGGCTTCGTCTGCCAGTTTGCCAGGGGTAAACATGGACAGTGGTTTCGAGTCGCTCTCGTAGAGGTCATCTCTAGGTTTCTTGTTGAAGTCAACTTTCGTGGAGTTATTGTTGGTCTTCTCGAGTTCATTTTCGTGGTGTTCAGGGCCGGGGGACTCTGTGTGTTTGTCAGTCGCGTCTCTAGGCCGTGAGCATAGGGTGCGCAGTGGTGGCGCGGGCAACTTGTACCATTTGAAGTCGGGGTTAGCACTGAAGAAGGCGTCTTTGTACTGGAAATTGAAACGTATTTGGTTAATATTTTGATGTATCTCTTTATTGGTTTTGTAGGAAGTTTGAGCCATAATAAGATCACAAAAGGTTTGAATGGTTGGCGGATTTAAGAAGATGCCAATATTTTGTACCACATTATAGTGTGTGTTATTGGAAAGCTTGATAATATTATCATACCAGCCTATATAAATCCCATTGTAATCCCCCTAATCTTTCATTGTGGCTTAGTACGTATTAGTGAAAAGGTAAGTAAAAAATAAATAAAAAAGTGTTTAGTAATATAGAATGGATGGTACCTGTTTAGCAAGACCTGTGTAGCAAGCTTTCTCCTCTTTGTCCAAGTTGGCCCACCACTCGCCGAGAATCTTTGTTATTGATCTGCAATCAAAATAATCTACATTAGTCACACGAGATTATATCGATAATTTTATCATTCGTTCATCGATATTTCATAATTCCATGTTAAAAGATATGATATTGGCAATGTAAATAAACCACCTTACTCTTTGTTTTTTATTCTTTTGCACCATTAATGTATAAATATAAAGAAAAAGTGTAAACTGGTTTTTCAAGCCATTGTTATTAAATGCCTTGTAATATGGTTATTCCTTATCGGTGTATTTTTGTAGCAAAATGTTAATTAATGGTAATGATTTGCATGTAATAAAAATGCGTACAAAAATGAGGATATTATAAAACGCGGAAGTTAATAAAATATCAGTCAGTTTTTCTTCAAAGATTGTGTCTTATAAGAATCCTAGTGGATTTTTTAAATTAACATATTATTGTCTCAACTCCTTACTAATTGTGTAACAAGGCTTGTAATCTGCGTTTCAGGAACATCGGCAAAATTATAAGTCTCTTGTCAAACAAATATATCCGGGTCCAACAAAGATGTGTTTCTGCGAGGGCATTGGACCTATTGCATCTCGGCTCAAAAGCTGCGTTATTTTATTCATTAGATTCGATAACGAGCGAACCAGTTATCAGATGGAAAGTGATCATTGTCGCTCATAAACATTCACAAGTTCTGAATCCTAGATGTGTAACCGGCCCGTCAAATCGGGAGGAGGCGGGAGGGAAAAAGGAATGGAAGAGGAAAAGGTTAGGTGGTTTATTTTAAACAAATTCTCCGAAGTATAAAAAATATTAAATGATAATTTTACCTGTTTTCGAGGTTGGGATACTTGTCCCGCACGACACTGCGGTGTCGCTTGCAGAATATTAGGAACGCGTTCATAGGCCGGCGCGCATGGTGCGCCGGCTCGATATCGCCGTCCTGCTCTTGCATAGTGCACTATCTGTAAGCCAAAGAGAGACACAACATTAGTGATTGAATTTAGATTTGAAATGTATGAAATTTTACATTTGCTATTGAGAATTAAATAAATGAGTACAAGTAACGAATTCGTGTATCTAACTATGTACATAATATTCTATATATGTATACTTTCTAAAGTTTTTAAAATTATTTTAATTTATTTAATATTTGTTATATGATCTTTGTTGATATTGTACAGCCTCCGTGGCGCAGTTGGTTAGATGCCGCCTGTGAAACGAGAGGCCGCGGGTTCGATCCGCGCACCGAGAGAAATGTTTGTGCGGACCACAAATATTTCTTCCGGGTCTGGGTGTTTGTGAAACCGAAAAGTCTCTCGTAGTTCCTGATACCCACGACACAAGACTCGATCTTAGTGTGGGGTCAGGACTATGTATGTGACTGTTGGGTGTTATTTATATTTATTTATTTATTTATTGTTATTACAAAGAAGAGATGTTGATAATTATTTCTGTAATGTCTATTTTCATATCTGTTGTGTTCTAGAGTCAAGGTAATGGATAAAAAACCATTAATCATAGGATAGTGTGGTTTGATTGTTTCTGAAAATTTACCTACACCGTGTTTACATATCTAAATAAATAAATAATATAATTTCTGTCACTTTTAATGTTTCTCGTCAGTACCAATCAACAAGTAACATGTATAAAGTTTATTTTATTGATACGTTTATATTCAGATCTAAAGTCCATTACGTGTAAGGTAATTACTATCAGAATTAATTGCTTTATGTATTATATTACTTAATGAAATCTTCACCCGTAAGGGTTAATATTATTTGACCTGCTCTATAAATAAATATTGAATGTGTCTGCATTTTTTAAAATTAAAAATAGAACAAAAAAATCTTATGACCAAAGTATCCAATATCGATGCTCAAGAAAAAAGAACTAAAATGAAATAAAAGCACGTGAAACAAGTCGTATTTATAAAAAAATGTTACAATAAAATCATACATTCACAATATCGATGTTTATGCTAATAGATTGTAGAAGTAAAATATTTTTAATCGACCACAAGGTGTTAAACTTGCCATAATGACGCGCATGTTGTGGTCCGAGACCAACCGGTCAACCTACGTTTTTTAATTACTACTGGCCTCATGAACCAACAAAAGGTTTTTATTTGTATACTAGCGTTCCGGCCCTGTTCCGCCGGGTTTTCAAAATAGCGGTCTAAATGTTCAATACCGACTATTAATATAGAATATCGGCGCAAAGGATCCCTCAGATATCGGTTTTGGGACCGCGAAAAACGAATAATATTTCCTCATATTTCCTAGATTTTATCACTACTGCTTCCCTCTTATAGGTCATAGCGTGTGATATATAGCCTATAGCATTTATCGATAAATTAACTATCTAACACAAAAATAATTGTTCAATTCGAACCAGTAGTTCCTGAGATTAGAGGTACCAAACAAGCTCTTCAGCTTTATATATTAGTATAGAAGTATAGATTGGCACCCCGCACTAGGCCAGCGTGGTGGCCTTAAACCACTCTCAATCGAATTCTCGATTGTAGAGGAGGCCCGTGCCCTGCAGTGGGCTGATACACATAGATTGGCACGCCAAACGGACTGCAACACATCTGATGGTAAAGCAGTGCAATCCCAATAGGTTACTCACCCACGGAATATGGTTATCTGTCGCAATCTCTCATTTGAAAGATAAGCCTTTCGCCAATTATTACTCTATATAAAATCTATATCTCAATGTCTAGACGACAATGCAATACACATCAGGCATAGGCCTCTTTACAATTACACCTTTTTGTATGGTTCTGCACAAGTATTAACTACTTATTTCATGACGTCATATTACCACCGAGGTGTTGGTCTGTCTCTGGTTTTACACTATACATTCATTTACACATATCGAAGCTCTGTTTTGCACCATATTTTTGGATCTTTTTATCAATATAAAAGTATTGACACTATCGTTACTCAGATGATTGATCAGCGACCTTTATGTCAACCAGGTCATTATCATAAAATGCGACTATATTCAGTGGTATTTTTAACAGATTTACATCCAAAAAGGGATACATTAGCATCTCCCCACTTAATTGCTGGTAGGAGAATAATATTCGTTGAGATTACGACCATAGTAAATATTGGTTGAGGATATGTCATAATGACCTCGCTTTTCGGGGTCCCACGTCTATCCCGATACAATTAGGCCGGCAAAATGTTTACGAGTGACGGGAGAAGAACGTCAGTAAAAATATACAATAATGTTGGTGAATTATATCTGTAGTTGATAACCGATTTCTTTGCCAAGTGCAGCGAGCGTTTCTCCACGATAACGCGATAACAAGGGTCGACGATCGATATCCAAGGCTCCTAAAACATTTGTTATTGTACGGTGCAATATTCTCTTTATTTTTATAACTCATTGCCCCTAATATTCCTGGTGTGTTTATAAACAAACGTCAAAGGAATTTCTAATTTCTGTTAGTTTTGATGATGTCAAAATGTATATTGTAACAATAAAAATCTGTTTTAACGATATACCGATGCATAGGATTAGTATAGTAAGCTTACTAAGTTGGATGGTATAAGTTCAATCACCGTAGGAATAAATAATTACATGGCATATGGATCATATTTATATATGTTTGGGTTTTGAGTAATCAAAACATCACACATGACGTGAATTTCTATAAGACAGAAACGAGATATAAGAAATGAAGAGCTTAAACTTTAAATGGATAAATAAATTGAAAAAAATATAATAACTTGAATTGATAATTTATACACTATACCCCAGTGTCATAGATCAGACGTATAGCGTAGAACCTAGACGACCAAAAACTCTTTTACCTTCAAATGTAGTCCTAAAACGTGTGTCTGTTAATCCCAATCCATTACAAATGGAATGCCTTGTCATTATCCAATTCCCAGCGCAGTAGTACCGTTTGTGTGCACAACACCGGAATTACCAGTGGCAGAGGTATTTTGATAACTGCGAGCGGAGTAATGATAGCTTAGTCGGTAATGGAGGGATCGGAGGCTATTGGTTCGACAACGGCAGTGCTAGTTGGATTTTAGTAAAGGACTTAAATTATTTGTGTAATTAAATCTTTTAGATTCTAAACCCTCATCTGTTTTTAAAACAACCTTGAGGGTTTTATAAACTAGGAGATAAATTTTAGGTCAATAAAACTGAAATGTAATGCGTTATTCATACCTGTTAATTATATTGATAAAGATTAAATACTCAGGTTTTTTTAAAATACTGAGTATATAGAAAAAATACAAAATTGTTTATGCAATACGGCATCGACTCCAAGACTTTGCTGTCATTCTATTCATACCACCAATAGACACATTCGTAAATACAATTCCTTAAAACATTTCAAAGTATTTACAACAACGACCCCACAGAAACTCTTTAAAAGCATTCACACGACCAAAAATACCGCACACTATCGCTTTGTTTATTATGAACACGATAAGAAACAGACCAGTGATAGCGACATTTTATACAATCAAATAGTATTTATAGTTTCATTTCATTTTGCAATGTGATAAGGTAAACGAACTAGATGTGTTTAGATTTATATACATTTTTTTATGTATTTATTTTTTATGCTGGCACGAAAATTTGGCTAGAATGCAGTTGATAAGTGTAGTGTGTATGTAGTCCTTCGATCAAATATACACTAGATACACAGTTCCCTGTAAAAGTTCTGTTAAAAAGTGGCACCGATGCATGACATTAAAAAGAGTAAACAAAAAGATCACATATTCCAAATATATATATTTTTTTTTTTTTATTGCTATGAATGGCGAAACGAGCATGCCGTTCGCCTGATGGTAAGCGATACGACCGCTCATGAACAGTAGCAAAACCAAACAACACTTTGAATTACAAAGTAATGCTTGGCATTCCACTGCGCTCGCCACCCTGAGACATAAGATGTTAAGTCTCAATATGTCCAGTAGTTACTCTGGCTACAATGCCCTTCAACCCGAAACACAACAGTGCGTTTACACTGCTGTTTGACGGGAGAAATAGACACTGCGGTGGTACCCACCCAGATGGCCTCTCACATATGAGAGACCTACCACCAGTAAATATATTAACACAAATTCCACCTTATTCCTGGAGCTTAAAGTAGCTTTTCACATAATATTGTCTAAAGTTCTGCGACGTTTTGGAAGCAACGGTCGGTGCGTGACTGAAGGCGAAAGAGTGCTTAAAGCACTCTTTTTTGGTGCCATTTTCTAAGCGCTCATTTTGAATCTAGTGTATATTTGATTGAAGATGTAGTCCATTGATTTCATTGTTCTGCTTGAATTTTTCATATTATTTTTTTAATTTCTAATAATAAATAAATAAAATAAATAAATAACACCCAACAGTCACATACATAGTCCTGACCCCACACTAAGATCAAGTCTTGTGTCGTGGGTATCAGGAACTACGAGAGACTTTTCGGTCTCACAAACACCCAGACCCGGAAGAAATATTTGTGGGCCACACAAACATTTCTCTCGGTGCGGGGATCGAACCCGCGGCCTCTCGTTTCACAGGCGGCGTCTAACCAACTGCGCCACGGAGGCTGTCAAATAAAGATTTTCATTGTCATTTAAAAATTAAGAAAAGGCCCTTAAATACATTTGGAGTATCAAAAACATAATTTAACTATATTATGTCTTAACGGTGATAAGAGTTAGCATCTCTTTTTACCTAAACCTTCGTCACAACATAAGCAAGCATTTTGAAAATAGTTGTGAGCGACGACTATTTTCAGGAACACTTCACTGTAAATGTATTGGAGCGTCGCACCACTTACGTCAGAACACCACGCGCTCGTCGCCCTGTCCATATATTTATGTCAATGTACAAGTTCTTAACATCAGAAAGTAATAGAAATAACTAATTAAACCAGCCCAAATGCAACTTACTATAGAGCACATGCCTTCTCTACATGAAAGTGCTATTTATTCCACCACGCTGGCCTATTTGTGACTAGCTATGCACATATAAACATTCCAAATAAATGCTACTATGGATCTGGAAGTAACGCCAAACTTAAGTGATTTACCGGTTCGAATCGGTATTTAAAACTGGGTTAACCCGCCGGCACAAAGCTACAGTTTCAAAAAACCGATAACGGGCGCGGTATTTGTGTTAATTAGACTCAGACGTGTGTTCATGTCCATTTCCATCGGCAGAATGTTTATCTAGTGTGCGAGAAATAAGAAACAAAACATCTATTTTAAGCAAGATTGTCGGAAGCCTAATAATTCTTCCAAGTTTTTTTTGTTGAATGCCTCGGTGGCGCAGTTGTACTGCGGTACGATTACAACACCGTGAGCACGGGTTCGAATCCCGGATCGGGTAGTGATGTGAATTTTACTTTTCATTATCAGCCCGGAGTAAGGAATTTGTGCCGGATATGGCGATAGGCTCACATCACATCACATCGTGGGACGGAACGTACAAGACGACACGTGGGTCTCCTGATGGCCTGCCTACCCCTGGGTAAAAGGCGTCAGTGTATGGATATTCCTTGTGTTTTAAATACTTACGTGATTACACGTCACGTAATGACAAGTGTTATGCAGTTGTATTAACAGGCGATAAATGATCTTCTACCGGTCTACGCAATTATGTCGGCCAGTAAAAAATATCGAATGACATACCTCGTGTGAGAAACTTCCGTGAGTATAAGAATATTTTCTAATATTTATATATTTTCAAAGTTATCACAGAAAAGAAAACAATGAAAAATTCTTGAAATTGACAATGTTTTTTTGTTACAAATGAATACCCTTGTATTAAGTATTTGGCAAGGTGATAAGGCAAGATCCCAAAAAAAAAATGAATGACTGTTTACTATCGATAAGTTTTAGTTCGAAATTTAAAATGCGCACCTAACACAATACTATATCCCAATAACCGGTTTTAAACGTCAAACATATCAGCAACGTCAGCTGTTCGAATTTCAAATATGAAAAACCGGATTTTTAGTAAAACTATCCCGCCCTTTCATTTGTACCATACCGTTCCATTTCACTGTCTCGCGAATACCGGTTTTTTAAACGACAAATACTTTCCGTATTCAAATTCCAAAAGGGAGGTCATGTTACATTCCGTTTACAAAGCCGGTTTTAACTGACATATGCGTTTATAAAAATGCAGGTATGTGACATGGGCCTTGTAGTAATTAAGAAATTGGCATCACATTATTTTTCAACTATAGGACGGCCACTGTTGAACATGTTTATGCTTTAGATTTCCATAGTGAGTTATTGGAAGTGCATGCATCTAGTTGCAGTTTTAAGCTAGGTTCTGTGTTTGATAACCTGTCTACGAAGCGTTACGAAAACGCCAAGAACTAAACTTCCCAGATATCATAATCGGTCAAAATTATACGTCCCATAATCGCCCACTATTTAACAACTTACTTTATAATCGTAGTCCACGCTGACCTAGCTTCTGGGTTAACTGATTTCATGCACCATAGAAATTCTTGAAAAAATCTCTGACATGCAGACTTTTTTTTTTGTTTTCTTGGCCATTGTAGACATGCAGACTTATTATCAATGCATTCCATTACACCATTTAAATGTGTAATTGAATCTTACTCTCTCTTCCCTCTTTAGCGACAGATAGTCCACTGCTGAACATAAGCTATATTGTAAGCTTGGTTGTCTGGAAGAGATCGTTTATAGCGGTAAGATCGCCTATTGTTCGTTTATTTATAAGGTTTCAATTTTTTTTTCTGTAATTTGTGGTGTTCAATATAAATATAACTCCGAAAAGTCAGAGGTGTATCCTGAGAGGCTGATCCACTATCATCATTTCGTCACCCGAATCCAATTAGTTACCAACATATCACCACGTAAATGAATAAACATACAAGAAATAATAAAATAAGGACATAGTGGTTTCTTACAAATGCTACACATTGAAATAAAACTATTATTTACGGATTTTATCGCGGATTTGGTTTAATTTTACATTTTTTAACTTCCCGACGTTTCGATTACTTTACAGCTTTCAGTGTGGTCACGCGGCGGACTCAAAACAGCAGAAAGGTAAAAAAATAAAAAATGAAACCAAATGCGCGCTAAAATTCGTAAATAATAGTTTTATTGTAAAAACAAGTACATAATTACAAAATTATATTGAAAGTGCGCAAATAACATCTGACCTGAGTAAATCGGAAACATTTCCCGCTCGTGGCGACTGACGATGGCGCATTAATTGATTCCGTAAAAGCTTTATCAAGGGTTATTTTTAGACATATAAAATGAATAATGAAACCAACGCAGCAGTTGGCGGGGTTGTTTTATATTTATAGCAGAGTTGTTAATTAATACTCCTATTTCTGATCATTTTATCGACTTATTGAAGTTTACGCTTCTTTTCAAAGGTCAGCAATAGACTTAAATGTTCTAATTGAGTTGATTGTTGAATTTCTCTGAGAAAAAATCTGCATAGAATCCTCGAAGATTTGTGAACGCTACCAACTAATAGTGTAGCTTTGAGGAAGGAATACTGAACATTTAACTAAGAATGATTGAGAAGGATTTTGTGCACAAGTCAGACTGTTTATTTGCCTCATTTGGAGTAATAAACTTGTAGGCTTTGATGTTTTGTTTGGCAATGTATTTACTGAGAGTTTTTCAATAAAAATGTCAATAACTGCCTGGAGGTAAAATTGCTGACCGCCTTAGTGATCAGTTCCCACCTATCACATCTCAGAACGGAATTAAGTTTGGCAAACACCGGATAAAACTAGCGGAAGACCATAATAAAAATGCTTGTATAAAATTCCAATAACACAATCCATACAGTTGTTAGTACGCGCCTATATAAATTCGCAATACACATCAGCAAACCCTGACCAAAGGTCTCATTAAATTTATTGCCGTGTTCCCGTGGCGCGGCCTTGACCCACAGAGCCGAAGTGTGCTGAGGCTGTCGGGGGGCAACGGCCCGTGAAAGTGAAAACTGGCGCGCACCGGGACCGACCGTCGACGCCGCCGCTAGGCGACTGAATCGCGGCTCTCGCGCACTTGTACCTCCGCGACTCGAGCTATTTGGGTTAGCCTTTTGGGACATAGCCTGCTGCGTCGGATCTGTCTCTGGCTGATTTATGCCGACATGATATATCCATTAGTGGAATGTTTTAATCTTCGTGGGAATCGGGAAAGAACTACGCATATTTTCATTATTTATGTACTTGATACATTGTTTACAGGTGGATTTCCTCTCTGAGACGTGAGAAATAACCTACCAGAACAGACATTAATGCAAAAAATATTGCTGTAAATTCCTTAATATTTCAATACCAACATTGTCATAGAGACATGATCCTTCACGAAGGCTATACACAACTATTTACATAACTAAAATATGAAGTAGCGTAACATTTTAATAGTTGAGTCCATTGTTAGAGTCATTATGTAGACAGCGAGACACGGCTGACGAGGCGACGCTTGTCAAAAAGTGCGCTCTCGCGAAGGTCGAGGCCGCGGCCATCTTGCGCGGAGAAGGTCGCGCGCCCACCACGTATCGATCACTTAATCGGACCCTGGTTTATTCATTAATACCACGTTGTTGGGCAATGACGGGAGGATGTCATTTATAATAATATATTTTTTAAAATAAATCTTATAAGAATCTGTCCACCGACAAAACCACCAGTGGACGCTCCAACTGGATTGTACTGCACGTATCATGGGACGCGTTAAGATTACTCTGACCTACCCTTTCAGGATATAAGGATGCAGCAAGGATCCAAACCATTGGCTATATAATCTCTGCCTACCTTAATATGTCACACGCGTGAACCTATGTTAGTGTATGAATAAAAGAAGATAACAGCCAACTGGGTTTGTTATCAAAAACAATGTGATAATGATAGTGTCGTATAAATAGTGAATCATTCAACAATAGCTGGCATTTTTAGATTGAAACCTACTACGAGTATTATATATGTATTGTGAAATATTTAAAGTGTAACAGCAACTGAGAAATGGAAAGATGCGGGTTTGATTTCAATACAAGTCTTCATATGATCTCTTAGACTTTCGCAGTTTGTCATTCCCATGAATCAAGGCTTTAGGATGAGTGTCGGGGCGGGAATAGTGTAAGCTGTAGAGTGTAGACACATTATGGATGTGGGACCGCTGCGTGTATAAAGTTAATCCTTCGGTCATTCAAGTCGAAAGAAGAGAACACACTTACAAAAGTATTTCCCTCTTTTTTATATGGGCTCAAAAAACCTCACTGCAAAAAATATTAAGTATCCAAATAAAAAAAAACATCAAGTGACGACACAAATCTCGGTATTCGACACAACAATGTCATATACTTTATTTATAAACGCCAATCCGAATAAGGAGTGTGACAATATGTCAACAATCGTTAGCATGTGTGTCGTGTCTATTTGAAGTTTGCGGGGGTGAAGGGGCGGGACGGGGTGAATCTTCACACCCACATGCATGTGTATTAACATATGAGTATTAATTATAATGTATACTGATAAAAGTTAGCTAGAATCGATTTTTTCTTAGACGTCTACGGCCCATTCATAGACAGTTTTTAAACCTATTTTAGCTATCGAATGTTTTGTCTTTATCACTCAAACTGAATTTGAAAGACGTTCGAAAGAGACAAAATATTCTATTACTAAAATAGGTTTATTAAATGTCTATGAACAAGGCCGTTAGCCTTCACTAAAAAAATCTACTAGGAGGATAAAATGATTATGCACGTAATTCGTGATGTTATTTTTTAAAGAGACAACGATCTCTAGCCCATCGACAAGATTCATGAGCAGGATATTGAAAACGAAATGACAAATACAACACCAAACTTACGTTAAAAAAATTTAGATTCTATCCCCCTAATTCATAAGGAATTCAGTTTTCAAATACCGTTAATATGAGCTGACTCAAAAATGTTATCATAGACGACAAAAAACACTAATCAGCTATTTAACAGCTCATTAACAAATGACCGAGACACTTCTTAAGGAAAAAATTTAAGCAGAAAAAAAAATGGAAGATTTCTGTCAGGTGGACGTGGCTATTACTGTCAAGTGAATGAAATCACTTTTCTGTGAAGTGAGAACATTAGTTAAAATATGTAGAAAAACCATTATGAATAGCAAAACTTAATGAACGTTCTATATCCTCTTTAAACACGATTTAACTAATTTAAGTTTATGCGGTTAATAAGCGTTGTTTATAAATAAAGGAGGTGTACAAATATGACTAATAAAGCCAAATCTTCAAGGAGTACTCATGCAGTCCAAAGCGTTTATGATTCAAGAGGCACTAGCGAGCATCTTACCCATTATTTTCGAGACCCGGTTAATAATATTGGATACACTTGGCTGCGGTCCTAAAACTTGGCACATTTGGACCGTTGAATTATTTCTTTATACCGTATGCTATTGCAACTGGACGGATTAATCCGTGTATACCAAACTGGCAAATTGTGGTTCGTTTCGTAACAAAATCTGAGGTTTGACAATTTTCACAACAGGGAATTATACTTGTGTAATGATTAATTATGTATTTGCGGTACAATCCGGCTTTGTCGAGCCTAAATCACTAATTTATACAAAGTTTTTAATATGTGAATACTAAAAGTATCCAGACATATTTTCTTTTTCCTAAAATCTTTGTTATAGCCATTAGTCCATTAAAATGTTGGTATCATGTATCCATCCAAAGGTTGCTTGGAAGAAATTGTGTAGTGTGGCAAGGCCGCCTGTTGGGCTATTATTATTGTCATTTCATTAATGTTATCGTTTCTCTATGTGGAAAAAAAGGAAAAAATTAATAAATATTAGTATTGAAAAGTAAACTATGTCCACCACATACATAGACACACATAGCCTACCGCTATGCCAAGTTTTATAATAAATGGCACCGTAATATATTTGTGAAAAGGCAGTAAACATACTGCAGAGCTAATCAGATTTACTATTAACTAAAATAAGATTAAAATCGCCAATATTCCAACAAGATCTAAAACTACTTCTTAATTTATAAATCTACTCGAGGCACTGATAAAATATAGGGCGATCAAATAAAAAATATTAATGCGTTAAAATCGTCGCAATGCGCCAGACTTGTAAACTATTACCGAGATCAGTTTCCGCAATGAAATGAAAATATGTGCACATTTGCCCACATTTTATTTATAATCGAGCAGACTATCATTTGGCTTACTTTTTATACCGGATGAAGTTGTTTTAAGCTAGCACAGTTCTTAACCATTCGTTAACCGGTGGCCACTGGTCGGCGGAGCCATCCACCTCTACATTGGGCAGAAATTCTGTATAACACCTCAGGTTATACAAAATTAATACCCAGTGTGAAAAGGATGTGTTACGATATTTTACGGATTATGAATAGCGTTGATAGCTCATGTGCCTGATACAGATGTGAACTTCTGATGCTGACATCTTTGCAAATATTATTAGGGCAGATATGAGTTTGTTTGTTACGTCTTCACACCATGACTAATAAACCGATCCTGGTGAAATTTTGTATGCACCGTCTCAGATACACAGAAAAGGATATAAGACAATTCTCACCCCGTAAGAAAATTCTCAAGGGATAGAAAATCAACTAATCATTCTTACATCACCCCTCTTTGAGTTATCAACAATATTTGAAATCTAGTTTTTAAATTCTAAAATATATGAATATGCGAGTAGGCGCGATAGTAACAATCGTCATATCGTGCGGCGCACTTAACAAGTTTCCTGCACGATAACAGTAACTACGGCTGCTGTGCCGTGGTGGCGTGCCGGAAGGAAAGCCGCGGATTCCAACTATATTCAACACTTAAAATGTATTTTTATCCCAGGTTTTACCTTTCAAACCTGCATAGCTGTGAGGTCGTGACGAAAATTTTAAAGGTTAGCCCAACATTTCGTTGACCAGAGTGAACTAAGATCAAAACTCTTGTTGTTAAGGAGCTTGTACATTATATTTTAACTTATTTATAAAACCATAGTTTTCTTTAAGATTTTAGTGCTATTATTTATTTTCACTTAGGTATTTTAGTATTTGAATAATTGCGTTGCGAGTTCTTTAGGATATATGCTTCAACTCTTTTTCTATTCTTCAAAGATATCCTTAATCCTTAATACTTGTGATAGGAAGATAACACTGATGAATGGCACAAGTTGCGCGTTGATAAGGAATTTGCATCAAGAAACGTATTTTAATTAGGTAATTACCTTTTTTTTTTTTTTTTTTTTTTTTTTTTAAACATTTTTTAAAGATTAACAAATGGATCAAACTGCAATAAAATATAAATTAGATCCTTCATGCAGCTTGAAGTATGGTTACAACATGAGTCGACTAAACCGGGAAGGTATTGCTACCTCAACCTGGTTTCAAATAACCGAACCAACCAACGTTGTAAAACTAATGTAGAAGGTCAAAGTTCTCATGGTAATTGAAGTAAAAGTATTATTTACGGATTTTATCGCGGATTTGGTCTGAATATTACATTTTTTAACTTTCCGACGTTTCGATTACAGTTTTCGTGGTCACGGGTTGGACTGACTGACTTTTATTTCAAGGTGTAACTTTCGCGTAAATCTAAGAAACCATTATGCTCATGGTAAGTTTACCATTAAAAGTGGTTTTATACTCTCGATAGAGGAGGCGCGAGCCCTGCAGTGGGAACTATATGGGCTTATTTCCAAAGACCATCGTTCACCAAATACCTAACCTCACCGGACTATAAAAATATCTCAGGTATCCAACCATCTAACCCCACTTTAAATTATCAAGACCAGCATAGGTTCCGCAATGTCTTCAACCTTCAATCCTGTCAGTGAGGAGGTCGGCAGGCGCCATCCAAGGGCGCGACAGACATACGACACGTCACAAATTATTATTCCGTCGATATGTGGGTCGAGTTGCGATCATTTTGTTACCGTTACTCGTTCGTATTCATATGTAATTATTACAATTATTTACGCGTTAATAATGTACACTATTGTAAGGCTTGGACAAAAGATTGAACCTTTACCGTCCACATTTGTTTATTTTGACTTGACAAAATGACTGCAATTCTTTCTTTCTATCATAAGTCTGATATATCATAAGGCTGAGGAAAATCTTGTCCATTCGCCTCTTTGGTAAATGTTAGGATAGGTATATATATTTATGTATATGGTAAATTGTATGTATGTATATTTTAATATATTTTGTTAGTATGTGTTTGTATATATGTATGTATATATTATATATATTACTATTTTATACACTTTCGACCGCCCGCTCATTTTTCCTATTTCAATATCCATCCAAAGGTTGCCTGAAGAAATTACCTAGAGTGATAAAGCCGCCTCTTGTACTATTATTATTGTGTTGTTTCTTCATTGTATTTTTTGTTTTGTGCAATAAAGGATATTATTATTATTATTAAGTCACAGGAAGTCTACTGCGGAATATAGTCCTCTCTTAATGATATTCACATCAATTTGTTGGAAGTGGAGGCGCACTTACAAGGTGGCTGGACAACCTAGTTAATACTGCAGGAAGTCACTGGATGAAGACTGCAATTCATCTGATAATTTCAAAGCTGAACAATGACCAGAAAGGGTATCGCTTGCCGTCTAGCTACTAATTCGATCTCAACTACGCCCGTCTACTTAGTAGCGTCGAAATGCTAATACGGCGGAACTAACCAAGATTGTAGAGAAGAAGGGACATGTGGGTTGGCAAGAAGTTGAGTTTCATGGTTCGGCAGAAGTAAAAATTTAGGCCATTTCGTATACAGTTAGAAACGCATTGAAGCTTGGAGGAGAAAACCAGATTAGTATTTGTTGCTCTTATTTAGTGCTCTATACGGAAGTTATTGTCCGCATACAATAGCTGAAGTTAATGCCAGATTTAGTTTAAAATCAATAATCTTACATCACATCTATTTATGCATTCTATTAGCTCTCAGTACTTTAGCACATTAGTAAACAAGCCCATACAATAAACGCTTAAAGAAATAAAACCAATTATTCGCGAATTAGCAATCCACGCGAGCGGATACGTCGACAAAAGTATAAACTATACAGATTTTATTACACTAACCTACTTTAAGTCTTATTTTCAATTAAATAAAGAACTAATTTGCCCAACTCATCAAAAAGTTGAAAAAATTAATAAGTCTTATTACAGTGGAATAAAGGTTAAATTAAGATGGCTTGGGCAGATAAGTCGTTTTTAAATTAATTATGTTGCTCTGGCGTAGAACCAACTCGTATTGCCCGGACAATGTGAAATGTCGTGTAGGTGCACAATACAAATTGTATTGTTTTGCCACCTGGTGACTATTGCATTTGTCCGCATTGTATCTTGGGTTTCGTGCACACTTGCCTACTTGTGTTGTGAATGGTCCGTCTTGTAAGTTGATTAAGCCTGTAATAGGGCGATGTATTCACAGTACGTAATCGACTGTTCTATTTTTCTATTGACAAGTTTCCTTGAAATTACTATTTACGTGGATATTGCACCTTTCTTTATTCTACACCTATAAGGGTTTGGCAAAATAATATTTTTGTGAGAGATACAAAATAGGAAAGGGATTAATCTGAAATTAGCTCGTTTTTGAAAAATCTATTCTATGGCAATCTTGCCTTTCGAAACATAAATTATACGGGAATCTAACACTAGACCACACAGTTAAAAATACTACCAGCAACAAACCCGGAACTAACAAAATTGTAGCTCGGAATTGAACCTGCGACTTCAAACGTCTGAGTTGCTTTCGACTAAGCTATCACTCACTTTAGTAATGAGCATATCTAAATACCGGAATGTGATTAATATTGTTTTAATGAGTTAAACAAATTACAAAAACAACTCTAACATGTTGAATGGGCAAGATAAGGAACTTGATTTAAAGTAATTAATTTCCTTATGACCTTAGTCAGTATCCAAAAACCAGGTGTAAAGCGAGACGCCATGGGTTCAAACAAGTTATCAAGGAATATGCTTTGACTAACCCCAAAGTTGCATAATTATACTTGTGCTTGTAGTGGGATAAGATGTCTGTAAGACTTTTAAGTAGTGTTGGAATTTATTTATTTTATTTATTTATTTAAATAGCAAGAGCATTCATAAATAGCAATAGCAATCATAAATAGCAAGTGAAGTCACTAATAATATTTCAGATCAGGTATCAGGATCAGCCCATATACGTCCCACTGCAGGGCACGAGCCTACTCTACAATCGACAGTACGATTGAGTGGTTAGGCCATATAGTCCACCACGCTGGCCTAGTGCGGTTAATAATATTTCATAAGTTATATAAATAAGCAAATTTTTGCGATTTGCGAATGTGATTCACAAAGCCGATCGGCTAATATTTTATAAGATCTCATGTTATCTATAAAAGAGTGAGTTTTCTTTTTTCGAACCCATTTAAAGAAGAAACTGAGCAGTCAATTTTGTGTGTGTAATTTTAGATGTGAAAAATGGTTATAATATATGGTCAATTTCTTTGTTTACAAATGTTTTGGGGGGCAATTAACAATAGAAGAAATATAGAATATGCTAAGGCTTTAAAAATAACAAGGTGGTGAAGTTAATTTGAAATAGCAATAATTCGCATTACTACTTTTAAGTGTATTTAATTAAACTTATAGAAAGAATTTTTTTTTCGAATACATTTCTGAGCAGCTCTCATCTTCAACCTTAAAAAAATGTGTTATTAAATGCATAATATTTCTTCAATTATCAGTAAAGTTTTATGAATAAAAAAAATAAAGCCAAGTTAAAGGACATTATAATATAGTATTTTGTAATTGGGATCATTTTTTTTGCAAATGAGAATTTTTATCATTCATCACTGTACGATTTCCGTGAGATTACTCCTTAAAATAACGTTTCTCGTATAATTCAAGAACAAAAAGTCTATTATAAACATTATTCAAAATAATACAATGTATATTTGTATCCAAATAGGAACTTATACTTCAATGCCATATTAGCAAAAAAAACCATTACTTTTATGTGTTGGGTAATATGGATAATGGTTTAATGGGTTAGATTCCTAGAAGAGCAATTCTTTTGGCGTAACCTGCATAATTTTGGTGGTAAAGTCAGGCAGCGGATCAATAATAAAATAAGTTAAAATATTTGCTGTAATATTAAATACCAAATCTTGCTGATCTCCCGTTAATAAGGAAAATAGATCAAATAAGAATTAAATAGGTTTGTTTACGCTAACAAAAATAAACAAAACGTATTTATTAATAGAAAACTATTAACAGAGAACTGAAATGTATTTTTTTAAATGTGTTGGCTCACACAGCATCAAATCTATCAAAAGCAAAAGCCTACATTACATAAAAAAGATATAGGTGAATTTCTTTTAAAATATACAATTAAATTACTTCTAAAATATCCATTTAAATATAGTTCACAAGATAAGGGTGAATTACTTTCAAAAGATACACTTGATTTTCTTTTAAAAGATAGGAATGAATTACTTTTAAAAGAACGTGTCACGTGTACATTGTCACATAAACTTGTAAAGAACAAACGGATCGATGATTCACGTTATACCATAAATACAGTATATTTAATTAGTTATTAATAGAACTTATAATTATACTGACATTATTGGCAAATTCAATTAGGTCAGTAGTGTAAAATGTGTTTTTGTTCCCATGTTGGAGGATATAAAGCGCGTTGAAAATATGATTTTTAATTTTAGTTTAAATAACATAAAGACATTATAGGTACTTGTTATTTTTCCTTAATTTGATACCCAGATACATTAGTACATTATTTCCTCATTTAATTTTGTATGGGAATATTAATTTTGATGCGTGGCATTTTTATACCAAAAAGAGACGAGAGTAGTAATTATCAGGTCGCCCCCTTCTGCCGGGGTATGTTAAAACGTTATGCTTCCTATATCCCTTTGTGACATTGACTTTGTGAGTTGCATAAAGTATTTTTTGTAGTTGAACTGCACTTCGTAAGGATTGTATAGCCGTAAGCCGCATTGTCTTGCACAATTTGAAAAAAATGCGATTTATACAGAAATACCGGCAAGCCGTGGTCCGGTTGTCAATGTGCACTAAGCTCAAATGGATTGTCACTGCAAACGATGCCTTTATAAATTGGGGTATAAAATGCATTTTTAAAGACAATATCTTTGAAATGTATATTTTCCGAAACAACTGACGACTACTCACAATAGAACTCGCACCCTACTGCAATATGCAATGAATCTTGATGCACCGACTCCATATAAATATAAAGGCAGTTATATAAAATACAACTGCCTGAAATCTAACATAATCACTTATCGTGATCCCCGTCATCAGTGTGCACTATGGCGTATATTAAACTCATTATCAATTATTTTTACCTTTTTAGTTGGGTCTTTTATTAAAGCGCGTATTTTTAGTTAGACAAGATCGTAAGGCATTCTCTGAGATTAATAATAATCATGATGCCTCCACTCCATGTAAGTGTGGGGGTAATTTATCAAGCATTTACTAATTATTATCAGACATTTGGTCATTATCTAAAACAAATATGATTTGTCCATTCAACATAAACCTAATAAAACACATCAAACACATTCAACATACTTGTAAACAATAGAAATGCTCGGTTAATAGTGTAATAAAAGTGATTACAAAATATTTCACAATTCAACGCAACACAACACTTGATACATGTCAATATATTCTAGGCATTGAAACCAAACAGTAAGTTGGGGAAATCCCGAAACACAATTATTCTCTGGTGCAGATTAAAAAAAGGTGGAAAAGGTCATGGAATAATTAATAGAGCGTGGGTACATTTGACGTCATAGGTAACTGTGGACCTATTAGCAATACGCTACCATTATGTGTTTATTTATTTATTTAATCCTTTTTTGCACTGTACAGAGAAACAAGAAAGAAATCACATAATCATAATAATACTACAAGTGGCGGCCTTATCACACCAGGTAATTTCTTACAGGCAACTATGGGATGGATATTTAAATAGCAGAAAGAAAGAAAGAACAGTATGACGTATTTAAAAATCAATATGTTCGATGGTCTTTTGAATCGCTAATGTTATCTACAATTCGGAACGTATTCCAGTGATGAAGAAACAAAGCATGAAACTTCCCCGGCAACATACTATCTCCTTTTTAAACAAAGTCCTAGAAAAATACTACAAAAAAAACCATGTTTTTTTTTTTTTTATTGCCTTGAATGGCGAGACGAGCATGCCGTTCGCCTGATGGTAAGCGATACGACCGCTCATGAACAGTAGCAAAACCAAACAACACCTTGAATTACAAAGCAATGCTTGGCATTCCACTGCGCTCGCCATCCTGAGACATAAGATGTTAAGTCTCAATATGTCCAGTAGTTACTCTGGCTACAATGCCCTTCAACCCGAAACACAACAGTGCGTTTACACTGCTGTTTGACGGGAGAAATAGACACTGCGGTGGTACCCACCCAGATGGCCTCTCACATATGAGAGACCTACCACCAGTATGTATACAATGGGAGGTTTTATTTACAGAAAAAGAAAGAAGAAGGGAACCGCGGCATCAGCATTTCATTACTATAGTTTACAGTTTCACATCAATGTAACTTCAAAGTGGCACCAACTTATTCATGCATTCAAGCCAAAACTACTCAGGTCTTTTAAAATAAATTCCTAAAATCTGATAAAAACCTATACATTACATGGCGTAATACATCGTATTGAAAATCACGTCCACACAATCCAAACCCTCCTTCGCAGTATTGCCATCAATAAGTCCATCCGGTGCATCTCATTCATTATTACTCAATATAACTTTCCTTGTAACCATTCACAACTCGATTTTACGGTCATTGAATGTCTTGGGTTGGCAAAAGAATAAATTGTGGACAAAGTTGACTTTACGAAGCATATTTTTTAACAAAATGAAGAGGATCTTCATCGCAAACAGTTGTTAATAGCGTTGCACGTACCTACAACAAAGTAAAACACCCAATCTGATGAAAGGAAGTCGTTGAATACAGACTAGTTTGTTCCAAGACGTGTCCAACAGGTAAGTGGTAAAGTTTTTGATAAAGCAAAATAAATTATCCTTGATTTATGTATGGCGGTTATAAAAGTCCATCATCAATAATGATGTAAGAAATATAACTATAGTCATCAAAAGCACCAACGCCTGAACCATCAAACTAAGTGATCTGAAATCCAATGCAATCGTTTCATTTCAATGCTGGGCGTACATTATAATAAGGCTATTGTAAAAAAGCATATGAACGATGAGCTTGACAAACTGAGATTGATCCTGAAATGGATTCCTGAAATAGGCTAAGTATAGATATATGGTTGATGTAAAGAGATTTACCGAGCGATAATCTAATACAATTCACTAGACGATAATTGAATCGGACATTGCTGAACAGAACGTCCACACGAGAATATATTGACAACCCAAATCCGTTTTAATGCAGGCACCACTCTGCATGCTAACTCGTTTTTGGTATGGACACTGAATGGATCTATTATTTTGTCAATTTATTTTAGTATGAGATTAAAAGCTAATGTTTCCATTACCTCTGTCTATTTTAGTTCGGGTAATTTTTATACTATTGAGGAATTATTCTTATGTTATCGTTTATGGTTCCAAATATGAGTTTTGGTGAAACAATGTACTAGTTCAGTGGTATGATGTATTGGCAGTAAATCTTGAGGTTCGAGCTCGAAAAATTTCGAAGTCTAGGTTGAAAAATCAGTGAGAGACGGGACTGAAACCGCGGTGGACTCGCCTCTAGCACATGTGGTACTTAAATAGGCTCATCAAACTTGGCACTAGTTCAGCTCAGTTTGACTCTTCAGGGATACACAAGTAAGCAAAATTTCCATCCACAACATTGCACAAGCTATAATGAAAAATTCTAAAAGTAAACATGAGAAGTATCTAACATTTTGGAATCTTATGGCAGAAAAAAAAAAAAACAATACATGTCGTATGCACAAAAAAAACCGATAAGATAAGTGCGAAATTTACGTATTCATAATAAACACCGCAGATTTTTTTATCTAAATACTTAAAGTCGAAACAAATGACTTTACCCACAGTTTTTGTATAGTCATTTTGTAATAATGTTGTAATATTAAATTGCTGATCACAATGATGGAGAGGCTTACAAGTTCTTATATTTAAACGTGTGGAATTCATCCACGTAGGTACTTTTAATCAGCCCATATACGTCTCGCTGCAGGGCACCGGCCTCCTCTACAATCTAGAATACAATTGAGAGTGGTTAGGCCATATAGTCCACCACATTGGCCAAGTGCGGGTTGGCGCACTTTACACACCATAGAAATTCTTACAAATCGCTGTGATATACAGGGTTCCTCACGATGTTTTCCGTTAACCATTATAGTGCGTGGTGATTTACTATCAATACACACATGACTGTTTAAGAAAGAAGATTGTGGGCTAAGATTAAAAACAACAGCAGTAATAATGCATTGTCTTGGCGCCACATTAACGTCAAGAGTCTCATATGATACGAGAGACTTTTGGTTTCGCAAGAGCCGAAAAGAAGTGATTCACAAATTACGCCATTATTATCATTCTATTAAATAACACTCAGTTATCTTTGGTTACACGTAAATCCTATCCGACTAGGACGTCAGACACGTGGCAACCCAATCCCATCCAGATTTATCCCACAAGCACGTTTTGTTCTGGGAAATCCTTCATTAGCCTAATTGGCACATCGATCCGCTCAGCACCCACGTCCCAATTACAAGTAAACAACAATATCAACGCAATTGTATGCTCAAAATTAATAACTGGGTCTTCTCAGATAACCTGGCCTTATTGATTTATTGGCGTTACCGAGAAATGGCACGGATTCCTCGATCGGAGAATGTTCGAGGAATGCTTCAGTTCAGAATTCAGTTTGATTTATTGTATTATTTAATAATATGTATAATATGTATATAATATGTTAAGAAATTTTTTGTACATTTATATTTTGGCTCTATGATCAAATGACTACAATGCATCTGGTGATAAAGACAGTCTAATTCAAGTAGGGAATCCAGCCGGGAAAATGTGTTTATATCTGTCGGTAAAGCAACATAGTTGCGTGGGTCTATGGAGGTTTTTCCACCATTGTGTACCAAGTAATAAGACAGCTTCCGTGGCGCAGTTGGTTGGACGCCGCCTGTGAAACGAGAGGCCGCGGGTTCGATCCCTGCACCGAGAGAAATGTTTGTGCGGCCCACAAATATTTCTTCCGGGTCTGGGTGTTTGTGAGACCGAAATGTCTCTCGTAGTTCCTGATACCCACGACACAAGACTGGATCTTAGTGTGGGGTCAGGACTATGTATGTGACTGTTGGGTGTTATTTATTTATTAAAAATTATCAATTATTGTTCAAGTTGGTTTCTGTAAAACGGTGTACCACCAAGCTCAAGTTGACCTATTGTAACTACTCTTTCATATTGCATGTTTTACCGATCTAAAGTAAGCCTCTGCTACTTCATGAACAACTGAAGTTTGTAAATGCATCACCGGTGCTACAAATGCGAGCAGAAAGGAGTGGAATCATAGAACTTTGCTTGCAATATCGCTGTAATGAAATTCAATGGTCTCTTCTCCCTCCTTGTCTATATGAATAAACTGAGCCTTCGGTTATCCGACAAACCTTTTACAGAGACGGTGGCGTATTCCATACATTTTCTAAATGGAGCAGCTTATAATCCGACAAAAAATATATCAAAGTGGTAAAATTTTATTTGAAATATTAATAATGCCGAATAAAAATATCATGCGAGATGACAAGGGGCGTCGGATCAGCGGGGACGAACTGCACATAAGACATATTATCCTATCGTCTACTGCTTAGTGTGCGCCAGTCTCAACTGCCCGCAGAAAATATATCCGGTTGTTTAATTTAGAAAAAACTGAACAATGGATTACTAAGTTCCTTTGTGAAGAACATTTCTTGCAACTTCCTTTGTGTCACAATAAAACAACTGCACTCTATATTTGTTGTCACAGAAACGGATTTGTTTCGATTTACTGGTGCTGTAAATTTTATTGTGTAATACGTGTTTAAGTTAAAATTTCTGTGTTCGATTTAAAGGAGGACTAAAACAAGTCGATCTGAGCCCAGAGCGCATGCCCTCACATCTGTCGTGGACGCACATAATACCTCTAAGAGGCGCCCAGATTAAGACATAAGTGGGGAATAACTTTGTTCTCCAATGAGAGACTAGCCTGTGTCCTAAATCTGCGCCGGGCAATCATAGGGAAGAAATTGAGGCGCTTTTCGCCCTGAGATATCCAGTGCCGCCCGAAATGCACGCGACGGCTAACGAGGGGTATTAGTCGGTATGCTGGCGTAGTTTTTTTGTTACGGACTCGGTTCGGCCACGATATCCGTAGCGTACCGGGCTGGAAGGAAAGTGACACTAACATATCCCTTTCGACCTCCTCCAAGACACCGAAAGAGGAGCTTTACAGCTTTCCAATTGAGACGTAAAAATGCTTGGGTTTGACATTCAAGTCAAAACTAAATACAGAAAAGATTAAAAGACGGCGTTACTGGCAATGACATAAATACAAATTATTTCGGTCAATATGAATCGCGTCAACAATTGGCGGCAAAATTATTTATTATAATGCTATATATACCCCAAATCCCTCTCACTTTCCGCATACGAACAACATCGCTCGATATATTGATGTGTTCCGGCATTGCATGAGATTCAGGTTTGCGGCGAGGTTGGCAACTTTCCACTGGCTCCAACCTGACTATGTAAACACACGAAAAATACTCCTTCACGCCTCGATAAGAGCTGTCCTCATAGTACAATATACTGCACTTTGTAATGTAAACAAAGTGTTAAGAATATGTGTTAATACAATAAACGGGAGAAAAGATCAAGTAGTTCAATCGATGGAGAGTGATCATCGCCGATGATGAATGCTTCGAATCTTAAAGAATTGGTTGGTTCATTATCTCCCTTTACGCCACAAAAAAGACAACAGTGCACCTTATGGCAGATACAGGACAATACAAATGTCGAAACCCAGTTTTTTTTTATTATATTTTTATTGCCATGTAGGCAGACGAGCTAGCGGCCCGCCTGATGGTAAGCGGCCACCGCTGCTCATGGACAACCTCGAGGAGAGCACTCTCTTTAAACCTCGTTTGAAGAAGGACAGGTCATAGCGCTGAGGAAACACCGATGCAGGGAGTTCATTCCAGAGCTTACACGTTCGTGGTAGGAAAGAACGCTGGAAACGTACCGTTCGGGAGCGGTTTTATTAATTAAACCCGAAAAGCAACTTCCATAAGTCGCTACGATGGGATTTTCCGACACCCGAGGTCCATGTTTCCGTGGTCACTAACCGCAATATCTGGTTGCATACGAATGTCCTAAGATCAGCTGAAAGCTTAGAGTTAGACGATTGAAGGAGCAAGCAAATAAATACTTCCAACAGTCACAAACATAGCCCCGAACCTACACTAAGATCGAGTCTTGTGTTTTGGGCATCAGAAACTACAAGAGACTTTTCGGTCTCACTTACCCAGACCCGACACAAAAACTTGTGGTACAAACATTTGTCTCGGTGCGGGGATCAAACCCACGGCCTCTTGTTTCATAGCCAGTGTCTATCCAACTGAGCCACGGAGGCTGTCAAGCAGAAGACCAGCGGTTACTGAATCAGGGTTGATCAATTTAATGTAAATAGCTTTCGTCTAAAACTGTCACACTTGATGTTTTGATACGAAACTTGATCGCCAGTCGCCATCGACGCTAGTTCGAACTTATTCCTAGTCCAGGCTATAAAAGTGCATTCTATAGCTAAGCTATGAGCTACACGACTTATTTTAGGTAAACAAACTTTCCTAAGGTTTCCTAAACGGTTTCCTGGTGTTACAATGTAGCTTATCTTGCGAACATCAATACCATTATTTAATTCGCATATCCAATAAACTTACGTGGATACTAACTTGTCACACAACCATTTAAATATCAATTAGTACAATGAGTAGAAGTGGCAGAGTGGATTTTTTGAAGGGATGTCGAAGTCCATAATTGTATAGTCAATAGCGTTAGAGATTTCTATTGTAATTTCCTATGCTTTTTTCAATCTTTTTTTATAATAAATAATTTTCATTAAAATTAAAATGCATGCTGATGAATACAGCTACATTAACATATTTAATAAATAACTAAGCCTTGCGACTTTTTCCGTGTTTAGAACTATAGCAAGGCATTTCCCGAGATAAAAAAATGTCTATGTTTAGCTAGTAATAAACACGGATTTTCCGACAGATCTGCGCGAGTTGAAGCCTTGAGGATAAAACTACTGATGTGCTCGAGACTATTCTCGCATCTCCAGCATCAGGGAAGTACAGATATGCATGCCAGATAAAAAAAATGACTTACAACTTATGTGCGCACGAATACTTCATCATAATTCATATGTATATCATCAAAATTAGCCAGCAAAGCGAATATCTTAGCATAGAAACTAAAAGTAATGACTATATTATTGGTCATACCTTTGTGGAATCAACTTCATTAATATGGCCCAGTAGAAAATTATCGCAGTCATTAATTTAGTAATCTGTCTTAATGATTCACTTATTGGCCTGTGATCAAATTACGTCACTGGTATGAGAACTTTGTACTACGCGATGAGTGTCCCGTAAGCTGATGTAATGTCTATATGTGTTATATACAGAATTGTGATGTGACGATAAATATGACAATATGATATCAATGACAGGTTCCAATACTACAAGCTACTCAAAAAACTTTAAAATTGATAAACCAATCGTCACACTTTGAAAAATATTAACAAACTAAATGAGAAAATAATTTATCACAATATTAAGTGTTCTGATAAAATTGATCTTGACCATGCAGTTGGCTTGGGCTGATGATACTGAGTGGTTTTTTTTTTATTGCTATGAATGGCGAGACGAGCATGCCGTTCGCCTGATGGTAAGCGATACGACCGCTCATGAACAGTAGCAAAAGCAAACACCTTGAATTACAAAGCAATGCTTGGCATTCCACTGCGCTCGCCATCCTGAAACATAAGATGTTAAGTCTCAATATGTCTAGTAGTTACTCTGGCTACAATGCCCTTCAACCCAAAACACAACAGTGCGTTTACACTGCTGTTTGATGGGAGAAATAGACACTGCCAGACCCACCCAGATGGCCTCTCACATATGAGAGACCTACCACCAGTAAAAAGTGGTTTCAAATATATGATGCTTGCACCACATTCCAAAATCGCATTGGCCCAAAAGCTGGTGCAAGAATTTTCACATCTCTTCGGATAGCGACCAGGGGGCGTTACTCAATACTCTGATACGAACTTCGAATGTTCGGACGTTCAACGTGCACATACAAGAACAGTTTTCCACTTCTAAAACTCAATACTATTCTCTATGAAACTTATCATGCACTCCGAACTTAGTCTACACTTACCACGTACAATAAAGGATTCCAACATTTTAAAGTATTTAGGAATATTCGCACAGTTTTATGTACGACTAGCTGTACCCGCGACTTCGTCCGCGTGGAATTTAATAAAATCTTTATATTTTTAAAATACATTTTCTAAAATAAATGTAGCCTAAGTTACTCCTTATTATATCAGCTAGCAGATAATAAGTCCCGTCAGAATCGGTCCAGCCATTTCAGAGATTAGCCGGAACAGATAGACAGACAGACAGACAAAAAATATTTTAAGGTCATTTTCGTTTTAGGTATCGTGTATATAACGATATGTAGTTGGACATTTATTTTTATTTTCACTTTACAAACAGACACTTCAATTTTATTTATATGTTCGAACAAGGCTGTTAAGAAAACGAAATAATCGAGGCCAGAGATGGCCACTGTCTACCCTACAATTGTTGAGTCAATTTTACACACTTTGCCAGTATATTATAAAAGAAAGAAAAAACTTTTTCTTTGAGTCCCGCCAGCACTCGATCACGCAGTACCCACCGGAACAAATCTATACGGCTTCCCTTGTAATAAAGGGGTGGTTCTCTCCTTCCTCTCAGTGTATTCTTAGAAACAGGTTCCTTTTAATACAATGTTTAAAAATAAACACAGCGGGAACAGCGATATCAGAATCGATACACATAATATGCAGAAATAAGTTAGCAGTTGTAAACAACATGTTCTTTAAAATATGGGTTAAAAGATTTCTTAACATTTCGACTACAATGATCATTGTTTAAAAGATATTATTTTTCTTGTATTAACGTTTCAACATGCATTGCCAATAAAGATGAGACGAATATTGGTCATTTATAAGTAGCGCATTTTGTATTATAATTAAAGAATTTTGGTCATGAACGTATATCAAAATTACTTTGAATTTATGACAATTTTATGTAAACGCTTTACGAAGAATGACATCGGCTATGACTGGTTCGCTTCCGCGTAGGAAGGTAATTTGTTCATACAGTGATTTGTTTGTCTGTACTCTTATTTCATATCTGAAATTTCTGATTTCTTGTAAGTATAATAAATATGTCGGATCGTGAAGTATATGCTCCGGACAATATTTTCCAAAAGGTTCACACAAAGTGTTTTTTTACACAAGTTTATTTTATTTTTATTGCAATGAATGGCAAGACTATCATACCGTTCGCCGAAGATGGAACGATACGTCTGCTCATGAACAGTAGCATGGCAAAACCAAACAACACCTTGAATTATAAAGCAATGCTTGGCATTCCACCGCGCTCGCCATGATGAGACATAAAATGTTAAGACTCAATATGTCCATGTTAATCTGTCTACAATATCCTTCAAACCGAAACACAACAGTGTATTTACATTGCTGTTTGGTAGAAAAATAGAGATTGCGGTGATACCTACCCAGGCGGCCTCTCACATATGAGAGACCTACCACCAGTAAGGATTACCATATTTATTGCCAGGATTTCCCACTTGGTAATCCAATCTAAGACCTCAGGGCTCACATACCATAGGTATATTATTACTAGACTAACGGCTTTATTCATACAGTTTATAAACCTATTTTATGTTTTGTCCCATTCAAACGACTTTGAATTCAGTTTGAACGAAGAAGACAAAACATTCGATAGCTAAAATAGGTTTATTAACTGTTTATGAATAAGAGCGTAAGACTAATGACGGCATATAAAAATAATGGAATATAAAATATAGCCCAGATTCACACAATACCTAATAATAACGTTGCCACAGATCGACAAATCTGATAGTTGTGTTAAATCACGTCATGACTGTTATGTTTACAATCAAAGATTCAATTATTTACATTGCACTGTTGCCAGGTATACGGCGACAAAATTATTAGCTTCACGTTATTGTTAATTTTACCTAGTGAGCTTATTTTTCTTTATATTATTTACAATTTTGATATGATAGCATTCGGGATAGAGTAATACCGCCTCGCCCTACGCAAATATTTCCAGCGTTCACAGGTAGTAGTAGTTTCAGGTACGAGTACTAGAATCACTGTAAGCTCGTTACAAAGAATAAAATTGTTTTTTTCTTTCTAGCAAACCGTTCGCCTGATGGTAAGCAATACCACCCATGGACAGAAGAAAAACCAATAAATACCAGGTTATAACCCATGGAATGCTTGGTATTCCACTGCGCTCGCTATCCTGAGACATAATAAATGTTAAGTTGCACTAAACAAACTTTACTTTTGGGGGTGCATACTATTGCTGGTAAGTGATTTCCGCGGCCATTTGAAACTTAGGAACAAAAGCCATTAACAGCCATGGAAGAGGAGAAAACGTGAGGGGACGAAAGACATTTAGGTTTTCTGACAATCATAATTTATCACACCAACGTTACATGACGTAGTATTTGTTTCAAATCAAATCAAAATAATGTATTCGTAATTGTAGGTGTTTTTACAAAATATGAAAATAAGATTAAGCTCTCATTTGACTTTTAAAAGTATACAAATACAACTGATTGATTTGTTTCATAGGATTTAAATAGGTCTTTACCAATGTAACAATGCCCTATACAATTATAGGACAGGGAGGGTAATACCAAGCATGATAAATCATAAACAAATCGCTATGATTCATGCTTTAGACTCAGGCAGCTTATCATAATATCAAATCGGTCGTGTCTCATCCTACGTAACAAGTCCAACTGATAACCGTCATGTTTTTGGCGCATCAAATTCTTATTACTCAATTTTGAGGTAAAAATTATATGATGTGTATGTTTTAGAGATGATCTCCACGTTCAAAACTTATTAGAAGTGTATTTAAGGTATCAAATGTTTCTGTCTTCTTCGCTCAAATTGAATTCAAAACTAGTTAGAAAGGGACAAAACATTCGACAGCTCGTAGTTCCTCTCGTAGTTCTGATACCCACGACACAAGACTCGATCTTAGTGTGGGGTCAGGACTATATGTGACTGTTGAGTGTTATTTTTTTTTTAGCTAAAATAGATTTATAAACTGTATATGAAGACGACAACTAATAATTTGTTTTAAAGAAAGGCCTCTCTTTTTTTAATGTTCGACAGTCTCCGTGGCGTAGTCGGTTAGACACTGCCTGAGACACAAGAGGCCGCGAGTTCGATCCCCGCACCGAGATGAATGTTTGTGCGGCCCACAAATATTTCTTTCGAGTTTGGGTGTTTGTGAGACCGAAGTCTCTCGTAGTTTCTGATACCCACGACACAAGACACGATCTTAGTGTGGAGTCAGGACTTTGCGTGTGAGTGTTGGGTGTTATTTTTTAAATGGTAAATGAATAAAATCAACTTCAGAGATAGACATACTTCAGAACACAAAGAAACACACGTCTTGTTAAACGGTTCTAAACTACCTAATTGGATAGATAGTTGATAAAATCTGCAACATATATTTTTCATATTATGAAATAAATTCCACTTTCTGTGCCGTGAGGAGTAAAGAACCCTTGCTTTTTTGAACACGGTTAAAAAATCCTCGCAATTTTCCTTAAAAAAATTAAATTTCCCACTTCGTTCCGTATACCAATCCCCTCACTATATGCCAGGTATAGTAATTTAAATTCTAGACCCATTAGAGGCTATATTAAGCCGTTTCCTAATACCATTACTGGGTCAGCTATATGATTCAGTGCGTGGCCTTGTACTGTATAGAGTCAAGGACGAGGCCGGAGCAAAACTACAGTTTCACATTGTTTTTGTATTAAAGAAAAACTTTAAACTTAATTTTTATAAATATTTCTAGGATATATTAAGAAAGTCAACTCGTGGATCTGGGTGGTAGAAGATGGTTTTAGTCCTCTGAATCTAATGTTTATTGTGTACTTTCGTACTTAGCAGTGTCCACTGCTGAGACATTATCGGCCTTATCCATACATATTAAACCTATTTTAGTGGTTAATGTTTTGTCCCTTTCTAACGAATTTTGAATTCAGTAAGAGTGAAGGAGACAGAACATTTAATAATTACAATAGGTTGAAACTGTTTAAGAATAAGGCCGTATAAGTACATATTGAATACCAAGCGATTCTTTTTTTTCATATCATCTTTGTTGACCTTTATCAGATTTTACATCGCGGAATTCGTGAGATATTTTTTTTTGCATTAGTTCGGCAATATTACTGATGTTAATACAATGCCGTTCAGAAGATTTGATTGGCAACAAACATTAGTTTATGTCTCTAATCTCCGCACAATTATAACCTCCTGCATAAAGTAACAAATAATAAAAATCCTTCCTACTTTCAAACCATTTCAGTTAAAGAAATGCAGCAAAAATAGCAACGCCCTTTGGCCTTTAGAGATTATTAATGTTGAATATTTCAGAAATTAGTCGACGTAAGTTTCCTCGCATTATTTTCCTTTATTATATGAAATACAAACTCTCAGAGAGTGGGCTCGAACTAAACAAATGTACAAGTAACATACGGTTATCGGAGTCGTTAAAAATAATGATGATGATTTGGTATTGTTTGTACGATTATTACGTTTGCCACATTAAAATCTATGTGACGAGCTTCGAAACCGATATTATAAATGATAAAAGTTTTAATTTCATTTATTTGCTAGGATAAACAAAAACAAATACGTATATGATGGACACGAAAGTCGAGAACAAAAAACATTTATAATGGACGTATTGACTGTGGAATTATGTAAATATTTGATAAACACACCTCACAAGCAAATATAACTATGCATAGGTAGGTGTATTGTAATGTAAGTATATCCATTACCCATATGTTTGGTAATGAACATCGTTTTATCAATAACTACCTTTAATATAAACATGAAGCGCCGGTGTTGCCAATTGAATGTAAAAAACAAAAAAAAAAAACAATTACTCAATATGTTATTCGAGTTCGAATGAAAACGAGAATAAAAAGAGAAAACCAAGGTCGCGAAAAAGACCTTTAAAATATACGGGTAAATAGATATACATCATTCACCAACACTGGGAAAAACACGGACGCCATTTTAAAACCGCAGCTCGTATAATGTCCGAATTTTGACTGAAAACTGTAGACAATTCAGCTATTGGATGGACGCTACGTTGTAGTCTGAAAGACGCCTTGTGATGAATACAAAACAACTATTTTGCATTAATTTTCCATGTAAATATCAACACAATTCACAAAGAATCAATCCACTTTATTGTTACTCAATGTTGCCAGCAGGAAAAACTAGATGTGTCGTGATAAAAAATGCTAATTTTACATAAATTAGCAATACGCTACACCACCGTTCATGTATGTCCCCGAGTGCGAAAGATAATTGGCTGTTGGTAACAAGTAAACAAACACATATAAAGCACAGTACTTATATATAAAAATATTTGTATGTGGCGTGACGTATCATTCAACATTCATCACGAAAACGATACATAAAAACAAGCATCTCGACAAGCTAATTACATTCAGCTAGCTACCTACATATTTATTGAGAACGTGTGCACTGTTCACTGCACTGTGCTGTGTGCACTGGCGAACACAGATTATGATAAAACCGTATTGTTTATCGTATGCATCGTATAGTTCCATCCGTGTTCGATATGTTCATATAGAGACAGTTTCGATGATCAAAAGAATACTTTCTACACTCGAGAGTGTTCCATTTTTAGTGAAGTGCGCGTACCTAGCGTCTGTTGCCATGCGAGTGGCGGATGCCGGCGCTTGCCTCCGTGGCCCTCATCATCAATGGAACAGAAAGTCCGGCTGTTGCATCAACAACAGACCACCATACGCGAACTCGACACAGAGATTTTTGCTGCATAATATTTTCAAGGGCATTCGCAAGCGCTCGCGTATGGCGTTCGTTAACGCGACACAAACTTGCCAATCAAATCATGAATGAAACATGCGCCGATGGCACATAGAAAATCACCCATTATGAGCCTTAATAATGTTAAATTAACACAGAAATAAAAGAAAATACTTACAAACTCGTCAGCCGCGATACGTGTTTCATACACATGACGTCACTTGACGCAACACAAGCCCGAAATATTGAGCAAAATGTATAATAAACGAACTGTTAACAACACCGACATGTAAAATACACGATAGTTTATTAAATACAATATGAACGTTATGTCATTAACAACGATTTAGGACATTTTACAATATTTATTTGTTGTCACCGACTCAGAGTTTTGACAAGATGGTCGCGCACCGACTGTTTTGCTTTGGTTGTCAGCTGATACGAATACTGCTGTAATTCAAGCGAAAGCGACTATCTCGCTGTCCCGTTCTAATGCACCATAATTGGTGACGCGAGAACGAGACAGCCTAGGCGTCTCTCGCAATTGAAGAGAACTTGAAACACAACAAACGTCATTTTCTTGTTGCATTATTATTGCGAAGGAAAAGTCACAAATAAATCTATTTATTTGTAGTGATGAATTGAAAAGTTACTGTTTGTGGGCGAGGAGATGTTTCTATTTCACAATAACACGTAATCGCTCATCAATAAGCTATATTTGGGTGTGACACATCTTGTTATTTTTGAAGCGTGTGGCTCCATCTTTGAACGAATAGTGTAGTTGTTTTGTAATGATCTCATTCAAGGTCATTCTTGCAAATTCACAATGTTCTCAACCATAATTTCTTCCTATTGCAAATTGTATTCTTAGATTCTTAATTAACATAATGTAATAATTGGCTTTTATTCACGACTCTATGTGAAAATATTGAGTGAGAGTTTTGTTTTCATCGAGGTGTTTATCATCGTAGTACATATGGCATTGCATAGGTGGCAGCACTTGTGCACAATTCATGATTGAGCAATAGTTTATGCTGTTTATACCCAATTACCATTATTTCAATGATATTTTTATTAATTTAATTATGCATAAAGGTAAAGAATACTATAAGCGGTAGGCATTATGAAAATCAGTAACTGTATGATGTTTCACTAAAACGTATGATACTAAAGTTGTGCAATAAAAACCCATCTGTTACAAAACTCTACACCGCAGACCGCTGGTTGAAATAAAGTACATAATTTGTGACAAAATATTTAAACAGCAGTTTGATTCCTCTTCGAAATAGAATTTGTATGAAATAGGAACTAAATTTTACATTGAAAGATGTGATGGGAAATCCCAAGAACGTGACTTGCAAACTGTTTGTTGTCGTTGACTGTGGTCTTAACGTAGATAGCAAATTACTCAGTAGTCAGTGGTCAGCAAGCAAAAATAGGCACAAAGGTACATAATATTAAAATTGATTTATATATCTGTTATTTTAATAACTCATATATTTATAACATTGATTGTGGCCATTAACAATTCTTGTTGACGGCTTTAGTTAGGCGTAGTTGTGCATCGGCTGCGAAATGAGAGGTCACAGGTTTGATCCCTAGAATAAGACTTTAAGTAAAGCTTAAGTGAACCACATCTATTTCTGGTCTGGGCCACAATCTACATATGAGTCGGGGTGTTTGTGAGTGCGAAAATAACACACATACATAGTCCTGACCCCACACTAAGATCGAGTCTTGTGTCGTGGGTATCAGGAACTACGAGAGACTTTTCGGTCTCACAAACACCCAGACCCGGAAGAAATATTTGTGGGCCGCACTAACATTTCTCTCGGTGCGGGGATCGAACCCGCGGCCTCTCGTTTCACAGGCGGCGTCTAACCAACTGCGCCACGGAGGCTGTCTACAAAAAAAAGCCTCTCGTAGTTTCTGATATCCACGACACAAGACTTAAATGATTTTAATGTGGGGTCAGGATTATGTATGTGACTGTTGGGTGTAGTTGGGTGGGTTTAGTACGAAAAACCTCTCGTAGTTTCTTGTTTCCGATACTTATCATCTTTATCATATCATATCATGTATAAAAAGCCTAATTTTCAATAGACAATTATTTGCCCTCAAAACTTATATGCTATTTTGCAAGAAACCTTCCATATACTTTGTACTTTCAAATTACAATGAAGAAAATGATTTGTACAACGTACATACAGCACATGCAGTTGACAGACAACTAATGCTCATTGGGGCAATGCGCACAATTGTGAACATATTTTCGTGTGAAAATATGGTGAAATCTGAATATGGAACAAAGTTGCCATGTTTTATAAAGTGGTATGCATATTTTCAGGGGTCTTTTTAATTAACGAGCGCAGAAAAGCACTTGAAAGTTTCATTTATTTTCTTGATTTATGTATTAAATGGGAACAATACGGTTATATGCTAATAACAAACATAAAAAATATAACTAAACGAGTTCACATCCATATAACCCACACCATTGCCCACAAATTAGCACACAGAGTAAAATAAAGCACATATTTAGGCGCAACTGACATGAGCAGGCGGGACTGCCTCGGTGGCGTAATTGTACTAAGGTACGCTTGCAAAGCTGAGGTCTCGGGTTCGAATCCCGAGTCGAGCAAAGCGATATTGGATTTTTCTATTCATTATCAGCTCGGAGTCGGGAATTTGTGCCCGATATGGCGATAGGCTCGCCACCTATCACATCGTGGGACGGAACATATAAGGTGAAATGTGGATGTCCAGGCACCTCTGCCTACCCCTTCTGGGAAAAAGGCGTGAGTTTATGTGTGTATGTATTTAGGCGCAATATAGGTTTACGAAGTGGTAGAGCCATGCTGTTGTCAGTCATGACTTAGCATGAAGGGGCAGGTTTGTCCGGGGCGGTACCACTGACTCAGGGGAGCGACATGAAGCGACACATACAGCGACACCCGTACCCTTCTTCTTCCCATCCTTTTTTCTTGACCCTCCTCCAGATTTCTTGGGCGGGCAACACATCTATAAATAAAATAAATAAACGTTGGGATATTCATGGGCGGCAGTGATCACTTACCGCCTATACGTTTGTTTGCCGGACCAATGCTATAAATAATAAATAAAAAAAGATTTAATGTTAGTAATTATCGTTTCTTTGTGTAATATATTTGCTGCATAATATATTTATTTTTGAACACCATTGATCATGTTTCTCATCGCCTCTTGTCTCTTGCCAGCCCCTTTGGGAATATAGTCGTTCCGCCCAGTATCAGCGATCTCTATTCTACACTTGCATTCATCCACGCAGTAGCAATTTTAGAATATTAATTTGCGGGAATTACCGTTGTGTATATTTTATCTATTTAAGTAAGTCGGGGATTCCCGTTGATATAAAAATAGCATTACAAAGCAGTTCATAGTTTATTAATATGAATATGAATTAATATAATATTTTGCAGTAAACAATGAATGATAAAATTCAACTGAATCGCAATTACACGCTGCCTATTGACGCATACTTGAAGGAAATATCCAAATAGGTATAATATTATTGTGTTCCCTTTAAAGTTTCATACTACAATTAGTAGGTAACTACTGCTATAACGATTCTATGCCACGTACTGTTTGTTTTTATTGCAATGAATGGCGAGACAACCATGCCGTTCGCTTGATGGTAAGCGATACGACCGTTCATGAACAGTAGCAAAACCAAACAATAATTGGAATTACAAATCAATTATTGGCATTCCACTGCGCTCGCCATCCTGAGACATAAGATGTAAAGTCTCAAAATGTCCAGTAGTTTCGATTTACATTAAAATGTCTTATTCACTTCTCTTATGTAGGTATATTAAAGACTAGCAGCCCGACTCGATCCCGCCGGGATACAAATACATATGCCTATGTTCATCGGGGATAACGTAGGATTCTGATGATATTATATAATGTAGGATAATGGTGTAGAATAATTATGTAGGATAATGGGATAATGTAAGATGAATGTTTTTTTCAATTCGTCTCTACTTGGGAGTACAAGAAAAAAAAAACAACTTTTAGAGCTGATTACTGATACGTTGGATGAAGAAGATCTTTTATCGACTCATTTCCACACATGAATACCGGTTCGAACTTGCGGCTACCATGCGCTGGTCTGATACATATGCACAGGGACGGAATGAGAAACTTAAAAAGGAGGATAAACGCCCTCAATTTGACTGATAACTTAAAAATTATTTTCAAGTACAATACATCAATACACTTTTTTTTTATTGCAATGAATGGCGAGACGGGCATGCCGTTCGCCTGATGGTAAGATACGACCGACCGACCGATACGACCAAAAACCAAAACAAAGCAAACCAAACAACATCTTTTATTACAAAGCAACGCTTGGCATTCCACTGCGCTCGCCATCCTGAGTCATAAGATGTTAAGTCTCAATATGCCCAGTAGTTACTCTGGCTACAATGCCCTTCAAACCGAAACACATCAGTGCATTTATGCTGCTGTTTGACGGGTGAAATAGACATTGCGGTGGTACCCACCCAGATACCACCTAGGCCTCTCCAACCTAACTAATTTATTAATGTTACTGTTTTTATAGTAGATAAGCCAATGACGTTTTACAAAACATCTTAGTAATAAGCAAGTTTTTTTGTTATAAAGAGCTCTTTAAAAATAGGTAATTTAATCACGTCTTCCCAATTGTTACTCTATATTGACAATATTGCGTGTACCATAAAGAACACTGCCTAGCGATAGGAATACATCTCGATATTCTACTTCATCATTGAGGTGACGGATATGTGAACACACATTTCCCTAATAATATTATTGATTTACTTCTACATGTCACTTTTCCCCTTATAGAACACTAAATCTAGATTATACTATTCCTAGTTAAAATCTATTAAACACTCGGAAATTGTACAAAGCAATTAATTCCAGACTGTTTCAAATCCTCTGAGCAGACTTCAAGCTGGTCAAAGGATCCGTTTAACTAGTTGCTGTAGGACTTGAGGAAATTCATTGTATCGTGTCTTGATGGAGTTAGAAAGGATAATCTCGAATAGTTTTAAAATTTAATAGATATAATTTAATATCTTACCTTAATCTGACCAGGACATCCGTGTCACTCGATTTCTTATTGGAATTGTTTATTCACAAAATAAATAAACAATAACTGGGATTAATAATTTTATGGTAAAATTAAGATTTACGCCCGAAACTGCCTCGTATTATGTTGTACTTAACAATGAAAGTTAAATGCGGGTAAAAATATTATAAAGTATCCTTAAGTGAGGGTAGAACTTTTTATAATTAAGTCAACAGAGAGTATATAATCTCTAATACATATTGGTTACAGGAATTCGACGTACTTTATTATACTTATGTTTCAGAATTTGATTGAAACATTAGTACGTTCTATGACTGAAAATAATGATAATCTATATAATTATTAAAGCTATCCATTGTATTTTTAGTGGCTGTACTTAGGAATAACATACGTGCATCACTACATAGTATAAAACAAAGTCGCTTTCTCTATCCCTATGTCCCTTTGTATGCTTAAATCTTTAAAACTACGCAACGGATTTTGATGCGGTTTTTTTTATAGATAGAGTGATTCAAGAGGAAGGTTTATATGTATAATACGTACATATTATTGTAAAGAAATCTATATGCACCCGGGCGAAGCTGGGTCGGGCCGCTAGTTAAATATAAAAACATGTTTTATGAAGATTAGATAGATGCATTCGTAGACCATTTAGAACCTCTTTCCTATAAAAAATATAATATTACGTATAATATATGAAGGCTCCGAAGTCTTGGTTAGACCTACACGCTATACAGGATGAATACATCACATTGTGTAGTGAGATTTACAATAACGTGGAAAGTTTGGCAGTTACGCAAATGATACATGGAATAAACATCCTACTTTGATATATTTGATTGTAGGAATATCTTTATGGACCATGAGGTAACGGACTTGTCCCAACACTTTTATATTTATTGCGATGTCTTTTTAAACGACTTCAAAAATGAGGAGGTTCGTAATTCGTCGGAATTTCTTTTTACTAACAATCAAATTAAATGGGAGATTTCCTCTTCTTTTAATTTGCGGGAAAGATTATGATTATACTCAAAAAACCTAAAACAGTAAAGCACATACCCATACCCTTTTTGGGATAGGCAGATGTTTCACTATTATATTCAATTTTTCTGTGATGGCACTAATATGAACAACAGTTCATTGGGCTTTTTTCATCCCAATATTTATTGTAAGGACGAATGCTTTTCGTACTACAAATGCTAGTTTAGTAGACCTTATATTGTTTTTTATCACTTTTATGTTACTAATATTTAAAAATCGATACTCAAAAAGGTCCAAAAGGTTTTTCCCTTTAGTCAGGGCCTGTACCGCCGTCCCAGGATGCAGTTACACAATACACACGAGCAAATTGCTCCAATCAGCAATCGCTCTCCTCCACTGCTCCAATAAAAATTAACACCATCCAATCTCACGAGACCCCACGGTTTTTGTTCCCCCGTCAACTTTGCTTCTGACACAGAGCTCTACGTTGACTGGTCTGTAAGGTTTGTAATTTTAGACGGATTTTTTTGTTTTGCAAACGAAAATTCGAAATGCATTTTGCTGTTACGGATTTGGAGTTGTTTATGGGTTTTGTTCGTTTTTCCATTTGTTTTACGCGAATTTGATGGGTTTGTAACATCTGCTGATGTTCGTCTATTAGTTAGTTTAATTTCTCTTTGATCTTTGTATTTTCAACCAACTATTAAACTGTAATTTGGTCGTGTTGAGTCAACGAAAAACTTAGTCAACGAAAAACTTTAGGAATAGTACGAACTGCTAACAAATTACTTTGAATATGGTTTAATTAACGTTGTGTCTTCAACACCCGTTTAAAAATCAAATTGTTTTTTTTTAATTCAAATTAATGTTTAAATAGATCATACTTAAATATGTTTAATTTTGCAGGCTAAAGAAGCGAAATAGAAAACCCATCACAATAATATTTCAAAGAGTTATATCCGCACTAAAGACCGAATGAAGTTTACATAATTCGCAGGTTCTATTACAATACACTAATATTGCAGCAAACTACCCTCTTACTGCCTTATTCATAGACTATTTTAAAACCAATTTTAGTTATCGAATGTGTTGTCTTCTTCATTCAAAGTGAATTATAAAATCATAACTAAAATAGGTAAGGTCAGAGTGGCATATTCCGTCTATAGGACGTAACCCGTCTACTTCCAATTAAAAAAGAGCATACATTATATTTAAAGAAAAGCATTTCATAAGCTTTTCTAACATGCCAACTCTCAAAGCTGTTATTTGAATCTACTGTATTTAATTAGAAGTAGACGGGTTACGCCCCATAGACGGAAAATGCCACCCTGACCTTAAATAAATAAAAAACAGTCACACACATAGTCCTGCACTCTCACTAAGATCGAGTCTTGTGTCGTGGATATCACTAACCACGAGAGACTTTTCGGTCTCACAAACACCCAGACTCGCAAGAAATATTTGTGGGCCGCACAAACACACTGGTTTTTAAACTGTGTGTATAAGGCCGTACACTAAAATTAATATCCAAAATTAATACGGAACATGCCAGTACGACCTAATAAACATTGAGTAACCCACGTCCGCTGATACAGATTGATTGAATAACTTCGGCGCGCTGCCTGCGCCAAGTTGGGAATTATTCAGAGACATATACAGTGCCACTAACTATTGTAGACTTCGTTTACGGAGCTCGGGGTTGCCAGGTTTCGGAAATTGAAATTTAAGAGTTTTTGCTAGAATATTCTTTGAATAAAATACATTAGGTAGAGGGCTTTTGTTTTAATAAAAATGGTTGATATTAGTTTACTGAGTGCGTAGGTTTTTTTTACAGAAATTCAAGCTTTCCGTACAATTCCACTTGTCTATTTAATTGAAAACTTATAACAATATTATCTGTCTACGAGCCAAATGGCGTATATTTGTCAACTGGACTTTAAATATTACTGTCAAGTCAATGAAATCCCTTTTTTTCTGTGAAGTCGCAATATTAGTGAAAATAATATGTAGAAATATTATGAATGATAAAACTTAATGAACGTTTTATCTCCTCTTAATATGATTTAACTATTTTACTTTTATGAGGTTTTTTAATGAATAAGAAGGCACATAATAATTGTCTGCGTTGTCGTTGTACAGGGTATAAAGATAAACTAAAAATATCACATAAATGAATCATTTATTCAACATCGAGTTTCGTTAACTTTTCTAACATTTACACGTCTATTTACATAATATTATGTACAATTAATGTTATATTTGGCATTAATACAGGACAAATATAGGTACAAAAGATACTCACAATAGTGGACAGTATTTAATATAAATTGTAGATTTTTAATGTTTTTGACAGGATTTTAAAATAATGTTAGCTAAGTAAAAAAATCCTAAGTTATATTAGAAATAAAATCTAAGTTATGAAGTTTTATAGTTGTCTTATTTGATGAGAAATGTAATCATGGTAATATTATAAATTTTTAAAAATTGGCATGGTATTATTTTTTAAAATTAGTGCAAGAATTTATGCAAAAAATATGCAACGAATTATGATAATAACTTCGTATAGTTGGTCAGTGCTGCCTGAAAAAACTTCCATCAAGGTATTAAACATCTATATATTTATTGCTTTGAATTTTTGCTAAATGATTTAATAAAAGTTCAGATGAAATACTTATTAAGATAATTTTTAGCTCTCCCTTTGAATATCTGAGAATTATATTATGTTCAAGTTATTTAAATACTCTAAATTAGCAAGAGATAGCTCACAACCACAGGGAAAGTTCATAGCCAAGTTACTATAAATATAATACTTTTATATCGTTGGACATTGAATCCTAAACTTAACAAATTGTTGCGCTTGACAATATTAGAACGATAATAATTAAAACTATTTTTATTATTAAATTGTAATTTAATTTCGTGGCAACACCAATGTCTGCATGTCACATTTGAACTAAACGTTCGTTAGAATTGATAGACTAATTTTAAGTATCATTTATTAATTTAATTTGCTATTACATTACAATGCGATATTTCAAAAAATGCGTTTTAAATTAATAAATACAACATGGATATTATAATTTCTAAAACTTTTAAAAGTCCTGGTTAAGTGAGGGAACATGAAAAAAGAAAACACAAAGCAAATATATACAGACATTATTTTACAAAAATTGACTTTACACTATCGAATAAATTACTAAAAATATTTACATTTGATTTAGGTTTACACTTTCAGTCGGAAAAATCACTTAAAATATATTGCAATACTTGCACCCAAATTATACTTAAATAACTTAACATATTTTAAGGAATTATTTTACAATTAGAAATGCATTATTCATGTCATTATCTCAGTATCTCTTGTCCATAACAATATCTTATGAAAAGATTGTCCAAATATTTTTTGTTGGGATCACACTTTTCAGTATTTTTTTTATTTATTTATTTAAATGCTTTATATACAAAGTATAAAGGCGGACTTAATGCCTGAGGCATTCTCTCCCAGTCAACCTTTGGGTGGTGCAGAGAAATCAAAGTAGGCGCATCACTAAATGATAATAAAATAAAAGTTCACGTGTAAACTAATAAATATCAAAAGAATATATTATATATACATAAATATATATGATTATAGGCTATATATTATAAAGATAAATATAAATACATATATAAATATACAAAACTACATATATTTTATACTTATACATACATATACTACATAAAACATACTAAGATTATTCTGCCAATTTATTAAGTAAATGTTGTCGGACTTTCGCTTTAAATGTCAAACGAGTACTAGACGACCTGATTTCGAGGGGGAGTGCATTCCACAGAAGAATAGACTGAACAAAGAAAGAAGAATGTATGAAATTAGAGGTGTGGGAAGGACACTGCAGAAGGAGATTATTAAGTGAGCGAAGATTCCTATTATGGTTACTCCCTAAGTAATTAAATTGAGACGACAAATAAGAAGGTGGAGCAGGGGACATAAGAATGGAAAAAAGAGTTGTAAGGGCGTGTAAGGAACGACGTTGACGTATTGGTAACCATTTTAACTGTGAGCGAAACAAAGAAATATGATCATATTTTCGGAGATTAAAAATGAATCGAATGCAGTTATTAAGAAGCCGGTCGAGTTTATTGAGGTGATCTGCATCCAGATCAAAATAGCACACATCACCATAGTCGATTAAAGGAAATATCAAGGTTTGCACAAGCATTGTCTTGGTTTTCACAGGAAGGAAGTTCTTCAGGCGATAAAGAACACGTAGAGTACCCGTTACCTTCTGGCAAACTGCATTAACTTGAGCACGCCAGTTCAGAGAGGAATCGATCAGTATGCCTAGGTCTTTTACTGCGGAGCTCCATTCAATAACTGTGCCATTATAAGTAAGAGGAGGGATAAGTGTAGAGTCCAACCTACTCACCATCCTTGGACTACCTACAATAATTGCCTGACATTTACTTGGGTTGACGGCTAGACCAAAACTGTCGGCCCACTGTTTTATACGGGCTAAGTCTTCGTAGACAAAGTAAAGTCTATGGCTTCAGTAACACAGTCAATCCCCGCCTGCGAGTAGATCTGCAAGTCATCGGCATACAAATGATACGCACATTGAAGATTTTGAGTTATAAGATTAATAAAGATAGAAAACAACAAGGGAGAAAGTATACCGCCTTGAGGAACACCAGAGTGAAGGTCACGCCATTTCGATGAAGTGTCATCGAGACGTACCGACTGCTGACGCCCCTGAAGATAGGATAAGAACCAGTTCAGTGCCTCGGACGAGATCCCAATGTAGGAGAGGATAGATAAAAGGATATCGTGACTGACGGTATTGAAAGCATTTGTAAAGTCCACTAGAGCCAACACGGTGACTTTGGAGTTCTCCATGCCTTTTCTAATATCGCCAGTCACTTTGAGGAGCGCAGAGGTAGTGCTGTGTCCAGGTCTGAATCCAGACTGTAGAGGATTTAATAAGTTGTTAAGATTAACAAACCTGGACAGCTGCTTATATACACAAGCCTCAAGCACCTTGGACATAAAGGGTAGTATGGATATAGGACGGAAGTGGTTGGCAGTGGACGGATTAGGAATTTTAGGAAGGGGTATGACATAGGCTTTCCGCCACGTAGACGGATATGCGCCAGTGTCGAGGGAAGCATTAATTACATGGGTAATAGTAGGGAGGAGTAGGTCGAGTAAAGGAAGAATCATGCGACGGCTGATGTTACCGCAGCCCATGGAATTGGATTTAATGGAAAGGATAATCTTTCGAATCTCGCCAGGAGCAACTGAAGAAAATAAAAAAGGATCAATATTAGGACGAGGAAGGGAATTAAGGAATGTAAGGGTACATAACTTAGTTTGATGATCAAGTGGAGTAATGTTGGTGAAGTGAAGATTGATATCATCCAAACTGATCGTACTCGGGAGTTCAAAATGTTTTCCCTTACCAATACCTAGCGTTCTTAGGAATTTCCAGATATTGGAAGGGGTGGAAATGGAAATATTATCGAGAATATGGCGGCGTTTTGCATTACGTATCATCTGATTGCAACGATTTCTTGCAGTTTTAAATAAACACCAATTAGCATCTGACCGATCCCTCTTGAATTTACGAAAGGCACGGTCCCTACGCCTCATCGCCATCCGAATAACACTTGTCAACCAAGGAGCAGGAGGGCGTTTCAACTTTATGTGCCTAAAGGGAGCGTGAACATCGTAAAGTGCAAGCACATTTTCACGGAAGATCGAGACCTTTTCATCCACTGTAGATGCTGATGTCAGGTTCTGCCAGTCCAGATTCTCGGCATCCCTACGCAATTTGTCCAAATTCATGCGACCAAAACAACGCCTGCGCAAAACCTTGGGCGGGGGCTTATTGGGTTTTAAGGCGTAGGACAGGAACAGGAGGTCATGGCGAGAGAATCCAGGAGCCAGATACTGGCCAAAACAGGACACAAGGGAAGGATCAGAAACAAGGATGAGGTCAAGCCAGGTGTTGTCTCCACCGGCATTATGGTGAGTGGGTTGAAGGGGTAGGACGCACAGGCTAACGGAATTAAGAATATCAAGGAGCTTACGGGTACGACAGGAGCTATGGGCAAGGAGATTGGTATTAAAGTCTCCCATGATGATATGATGTGCGTATTCCGATCCTAAAGATTCCAGAATCGATTCGAGATTTTTTCGGTGGGAAAATAGTAATAAATAGAATCTTATTAAATTGGAGGGAAGAGCCAGTTGAAAAAGTGTAGAAGTAAGATAAATACATTCTTATATTGATAACAGCATAATCTTATTATAAATAACCTTAAATAAACAGTCAAAATAAATCAGAAACAATAGACAGTCTTTATTAATTGAATCAAGTAAAACCCTGATTATTTATTGAAAGGATACATAATATCTATTTATCAATCAATTATTTAATGAACCTTAATACCAAATGTTTTAATTTTTAAAATTTGATTGCGTTGTTTTTGATATTATTTGTCATTAAGTGCAAATATGGAGAATGATTAAAAACGTTATTTCTAAAACTGGGCTTAGGGAAGTTTTACACAAAAAAAGGCAGTATTTTTAAAAAAATGTAATAATCTACCTATTAGATCTAATTTATTGCGCATTACTTTTAATAGTACATAAATAATATAGGAGTATTTTATCCTTAATAATATGGTACAGAACTAATTACATCGAGAATTTTTGATGGCTTTTACTATATTCACAATGACTTGTTCTCCCTTTTGTGTTTTATGGTTCCATCTCACTTTAATTCATTATCGCCTTTATTTTTAAATTACAATTACTTTACATTTTAATATCCTAAAAGACTACTTCCGACGAATTGTTACACATTTATCTTACATATTATTCACTTTGACTTTACTAACGAGTCTTTTCTTTGGAGTATTATATTTTGGAATATCAGTCCCTTGTTATTCTACCACCCAAATCGTCCGAACAATCTTGTTCATATTAAAGTCACCAAAATGCACAGCACGATTTCACTAAGTGTCTCCAGTCTTGGTTCACTCGTAAACTACGTAGAAGTCCCCGGGCTAGGTGCCGCAATGGAGTATCTTCCTGAAGGCCTTCCTGAACTCAGGGTTGAAGATGGTGTAGATGACGGGGTTAAGGAAGGAGTTGATGTAGCCCAGCCAGGTGGTCAGGATGAACACCGTCACTCCTGGAGAGTAGGGTAGGTTGAGCTTGGAGCAGAGAGCGTCCAAGACTGAGCAGGTGAAGAACGGCGCCCAGCAGAACAGAAACACACCTGGAAGAAGGGTTTATTACATCAAAATGATATAAAAAAACATTAATTGCTTTCTTAAATCATCATTAAACAAATAAAAATTCATGTTCTTAAATTAAGTAGAAGACAAAAGGAAGTGGTTCGTGCTGCCCGGGATAAAGATACCGAGCTGCGCTGATTTTATATCTCTCCTAACTTTCTAAGTTGTTAAGCGCAAGTCTAGATTAAAAAAAATATTTTTCTAAAGGGGATAAATGTAAAAAATCTCACTGAAGTTGATTCTTTCTTTGTCACTCGTACACTGTCCAATTAACTTTCGTCTAAGTTAAGTGGTTTCCACGTGATTGTTAGTTACGTGTACTTTGCACTCTTATAAAATACTTCGGATAATCAAAGAGTTTTCTCACGATCTTTTGAATTATTAAATAATACCATTTTTCGTAAAGTGTTTAGTGTTATGGGTGTGAAGAAGAATCACGCTAAAGGTGTTATTATTTTTGGTACAAGCTTGCGTGATAATATGTTATTAAAAATGATGTCTGACTGACTACAAAGTGCCTAATGGTATGGATAGTTACTTAATTATACAAATTAAAAGGTATTCTGTACGCTCAGATACTCGTAAGATGTCAATTCAATAGAGACGAATAATATTCTTTATGTTAGTCTACTTAAGTGTTTCCCCGAATTTGGCTTACGAAATATCAGGTTAATATTAACTGATTTTGATAAGTAATTTACAAACGTAATATACTAATTTACATTAGAAATAACAGCGTTCATAGTTAGTGCTTTAGGAGTAATTAAAATTTATAAAGCTAAGAATAATTAATAAACAGCCTAATTAAATGGAACTTCAGACTGGAAACAGAAAGCAGCTTCCAGAAAATGTATATTCATAATTGAACATAAGCCTAAATCAACATTTTTACCAGGCAATTTTCTAACAGAACTCATTTATAAAATAAATACCAAATACTAGATGTATTCTTTGTAAAACAATTTCCTGCAGTCAACAAAAGCTATTAGTATTGTAGACGTAGAATAATATTTATTTTGTTAATATATTGCTCCCATTTTCCCGAAATATATTTAATTAAATCGCGAATATAATAAATGACGGTAACAACAAACCACAAAATTTCATACCTTTTATTTTGCTTGTAGAAAGCTTGCTTCAGTTATACTTAGAACCTACATAACTACTGCGGTGGCATCAGCAATTAAGTCACCCGCCTCTCACTGATTAATGCAAATATATATTACGGTAATACAAGGGATAGTATTCATGAATGCCAAGTGTCACTGAGGCTAATTGCCACGACATCCTAAGATCTAGCGGATTAAATTAAATAGTAAGGCGACTAAAACTTCACGGGACTAGAAGCATCAAGAAAGAAACCAAAATACCAATGAACTACTTAAATACCATTTATTTAATTAATTTAATTAATTAATTTCACTTATAATTTAAGTATCTGATGCAACGGTGATCGCGGGTTAGAATTCCAAGGCACACATCATTTCCGTTGTAGATGTTTCTGTATTACATTAGATGAGCATTTGTTCACTCGCTAGACATACATGCAAATACAAACTCCTCGCTGCATCTCATAGCGGTAGGCAGACTATAGATCTTTACTCTGCTTACTCCTTACATACCACTTCCATCTAGTTTCATCAATCTCTTCATGCATTTTCATTTGTCAGACCTGTGACAACAAAAAATAATTACCTAATACAATGGCGAGTGTCTGCGTGGCTTTCTTCTCCTTCTTGGCAAAGGACTTGGCTCTCAGTTTGCCAGCCCGGTTGGCCCTGAAGATGGTGAACCTGGCTGCTGATGCTGCGCTCCTGAACCGTCTTCTAGGAGTCGTGATGATGGAGCTGCTGCTTAAACGGCTTAGTTTTTTCCTGCAGGATGTTGAAATTAAAATTTAAGGAACGGTATTTATTAATGAGAAGGTAAAAGTAATTTTATATCAGTGTAATGCTACCATCAGTCCGTATTAAAAGGACCAATAAAATGACGAACTTTTACTTCATGTACAGTTTACTGCTTATGCATAAAAATTATGTTTTTTATCATTTTATTTTGATATAATAAATGTTTGTTGGTATTGCACCATAGAAACTTAGTTGTTTGTGTTAGTGTCTTTTCACTTTCACTCAAAATAAGATATAAATAAGCAACTATTAATACAACTTAAGGTGAATAACATCAATTCGGTGACAAAATATATCTAATATAATTACGTTAATTCAAATTCAAATTCAAAATTCAAAAACATTTTATTGTGGACATAGGTATAAATGGTGTTACATAATTTTTAGTTTGAAACAGCTATGACCCGCCTTACTGGCATACAATAATTTAAGGTAATTACAAGGAATAAATCATAACCTGATAATTAAAAAATACTAAACAAATCTACAAATAAATCTACAAAACGAAAACAAACTTAACAAATCTTATAAGTTAAATAATCACTTATATTATAGTAACATTTATCAATTAAAAAACTAAACAACTTGCCTTTAAAGTTGTTCAAATTGTTCAAATCTCACATCAAATTGTTAACATAACTACATATGTGGTTAATATCTCTTAATCGTAAATATTAATTTGCGGACAATATAAATAGGTATATGAGTATCTGTATCTAAATAGAAGTTGAAAGTGATTAATTAAGTAATATAAAATAATTATTTGTTCCAGTTCTTATTTGGAGTGAAAATTCCTCGTAGCTTCGGGCTATTTATTTACCACTGACAGTTTAAAACCATCCAGAAATAGTTTGGAGACCTATAAAGTGCCATATAATTACTGGTCTGTATTCATAGCTCTGGCCGAATTTAATTCCGAGGGCCCAATTTGCATTTATATTTGATATAAATTGACGTTTGCATAACAATGAGCCACGGCGAATTTGTATTTACAAGGAACATCTAAGCTGCCGTGTTAAATTAATCCAATTTTACAATTTATCTCTAAGCGGTGGGGCTAAGATATAGTCAGCTTGTAATACAGATTGAATCAACTGGAATTGAGTCAGGACATAAAAGTACATCTTTGTTGTCGAGTTTCACTCAGCTAGTACATTCCGTGATATCATTTTGCATTTTCGTACAACAAATTCCCAAAACATAATTACTTATGCTTTTTGAAGTATATTTATTTAAGGATTTTAACGGGAATTTGTTTTCTTTTTTTCATTTTTTTGTTTTCCTGACGTTTCGGTTACTTTGTAGCTTTGGTCACGGTCAATTTGCGATAAGATCCGTAAAAAATAGGTTTATTTCAATGTATAACTTTCGCGTAATTTTCAAGAAATTTTAAAAATACACTAATTATGCGTTTCTATCTTGCAAAAATTAAACAGATATATCCTTTTGACACGTGTTCAAATGTTACCACATTTAAAACTGCATAAAACAGTAGAGTAAGATTTTCTTATAAAACCATTTGATTACAATAAGCAGAGGATGACGAGTGAAAAGGAAAGGTTAGTTACTAAAGCTGGAACCACTAAAGAATTTTGCATTTGTTTGTAGATGTCACGTACGTATGTATATCTTAAAAATTTCCTATCAGTCAAAACCACAAGCTACCTCAGAGTCTACTGTCATCAATCGTCTATTACATAAAACCTGGCATCTAATTGTTACTTGATCTCAAACCATTTCAATGAAGACCTGTAGATCTGAAGACTTAAGGACTTTAACAAACAGTCTTACTTCAACTCAGGCTTCTTGGGCGGTTCAGTCTTCTCCTCTTGGCTCTGGGTCTTCTTCTCCTCCTTCTGCGTGGGGGAGGGAGGCGGGGAGTGCTCTTTCGTCTCCCCATCCAGGTTGGAAGGCGCGTACCCTGAGTCATTGTTAGTGTTCGGGTCCATCATTGGTATCGGTGATGCGAGGTTCGCCATGATCCTGTGGAAGATATTGTTAGTTATTTCTGGTGTTAAATAGCTATTATCATAGATGTAACTTTTAAGGACGAATACATCAAAGAACCATAATGTAGCTAATTATAACTATATGATGCAAGTCCTAGGATAAACAAATGGTGATATTTAATGGAAATGAGAATAACATGGTTCTATTGTCAGTTGCTAGGTTTAAACCTACTGTACGTCTAGTTAGTCCAAATAATGAAAAAAAAAAAGAACATGCTAGCATTTTCATAACTTCATATTATAAATGTCTGTACGCCATATCTCCCTCGCTAACGGTGGCGCAAAACACAAAATTCTCTCACAACATACTTAAATATTTTTACGAACAAAGCGTATGTTAACATCTGGGACCGTTTACGGTACATTTAACATTCGATAGAGCCGTCGTATTAAACGATACGCAAAGGACGCGTGTAGATTCCTTTGATGTTGCCAGACAACATTTTATGGCTTCAATTTGGATCGTTTCGATGATCTTTTGTGTTAGTGTTATGAAACGTATTAGAACGACATTAAATAACATTTATTTATTTATTAAACTTTATACCGTTAAACTGTACAGGCGGAATAAACGGTGTCGGTATTTTCTAGCAGTCAACGTTAGGGAAATGCAGAAATAAGGCAACAAGACTTTAAAAAAAATAGATTATAGTATTAAAATGATAACAATATATTGATAATACCTATATTTGTAAATTTACTGGTGGTAGGTCTCTCATATGTGAGAGGCCATCTGGGTGGGTACCACCGCAGTGTCTATTTTTCCCGTCAAACAGCAGTGTAAACGCACTGTTGTGTTTCGGGTTGAAGGGCATTGTAGCCAGAGTAACTACTGGACATATTGAGACTTAACATCTTATGTCTCAGGATGGCGAGCGCAGTGGAATTCCAAGCATTGCTTTGTAATTCAAGGTGTTGTTTGGTTTTGCTACTGTTCATGAGCGGTCGTATCGCTTACCATCAGGCGAACGGCATGCTCGTCTCGCCATTCATAGGAATTAAAAAAAAAAAAAAAATTAATTAACATTATCATAGCAGTAGCTAAAAAGAACAAAAAATAGCCGAGTGGCGTTGTTTTTGTATTCTACTTGCATTTCGTAGTAATTACAGCTATAAATTATTCGCCTTGTGACTGCCTAATATGCATAGCATAAATATGTCCAGTATAAACCTCCTAGGAAATTTTATGAACATAAAATAAAATTTCTTTGTTTTACTTCGTGCAGACGGTGCTCGCGATGTGAGAGCTTTTGTATTTCAACTACTAACTCCAGGAATTTCAAAATCGTACCGAAGTTTCACTAGTTTTGAAAACATCGGATTATTAAACACTCCTGAAGTTAGTTTTAAACTTCCTATTCTGAACGAACTGCCAACATACCTGAAATCCAATATTTCGAGCTATGTTCTAAGAGTTCACACGAACATTCCAACACGATGCAGACTCATTATGCTCAACTTTATCACGTCAAAACTATTAGAAGTGAAAGAGATGGGTATACACCCGTCTTTATCTTGAAACAACAAGTAACCTAGTAACCCGTACGTGATCACGAGAATTTGGATCGTTAGTTTTCAGTTTGGTTGCTTGTTTAGCTAACGAGAGGATTCGATAAATTAATTACTAAGCTTGCTACGGCGTGGAGACCTGATTACCTGTTTTGATTTCATATGACATCGCTGTTAGATAATCTACTGGTGGTAGGTCTCTCATACATGAGCGCCTATCTGGGTAGGTACCGCAATGTTTATTTCTCCCGCCAAACTGCAGTGCAAACGTACTGTTGTGTTCCGGTTTGATGGATTTTATAGCCAGAGTAATTACTGAACATATTGTGACTTAACATCTTATGTCTCAGGATGGCAAGCGCAGAATGCCAAGCATTTTGTTGGGTGTTATTTATTTATTATTTTTTACTGTCCATGAACGGTCCTATCGCTTACCATCAGGTGAATCACACGCTCGTCTCGCCATTCATAATAATAAAAAAAGTAAACTAGATTATTGTTCGAAATATATTTGCCTTAATTTGCAAATCTTGATCTAACCTTATCTCCTCTCTTATCAAATTCATGTTCAAAGCCCGATACTGCAATGGCAAGCTCAAGTGTCCGTATGTTTATGGGCGGCTATTATCACGTATCACCAAGTTTCGGGTGTATGTATACGATGCGATGTCAGATAAGCTGCTCGGTTGATTGTCAGATCATGACAGCACGTAACGAACTGCAACCTTGCAATAGAAATGGTAACCATTAGAGGTACACAATAAATACACACCACCCAAACTTACACATACTTAGTCCTGACCCCACACTAAGATCGTGTCTTGTTTCGCGCATATCAGAAACTAGGAGAGACTTTTTTGTCTCATAAACACCTAGACCTGAAACAAATACTTGTAGATTACACAAATATTTGTCTCGGTGCGGGGATAGAACCCGCAGTCTCACGTTTTACAGCCGGCGTTCAACCAATAGTGTCACGGAGGCTGTTAAAAAGATGCCTTTTTTAATAAATAAATTAACTATTATTTGCCTTCAAAACAAACGTTATTTTTGCAAGAAACTTCCATATGCTTTGTACTTTCAAATTATTTGATAAATGATGGCAAAATACTAATAGGTTTATCCAGATAGCCTTTTCAAAGCTAATAAATAAAGTCATAGACATTTTAAAATCTATTTTATTCAATGTTTTGTCTTCTTCGCTTAAATTAAATTTAATAGTCGGACTGCCTTAGTGGCGTAGTTGTACTAGGGTACGGTTACAAAGCTGAGGTCTCGGGTTCGAATCCCGGGTTGGGCAAAGTTGGATTTTTCTATTCATTAACATTTATCGAAAATGACAATATGGTAACGGGAAAACTATCTCACGCGGGCGAAGTCGCGAGAAATACTTGTTTAATAATCTTCTATCGATGTATGAATGGCTTGCAACTTGCAACTATTACAGCTTGCAAGAATATTTAAAAAAATAGATACATATAATTATAATTATTTAGATTAAGACATATTATAATATTGCATGCTATACCTTCTAGCAGAACATGTATGTTACGACACGAATATTATAACATCTTTATACCCATGTTTTATGCATTATAAATAAATAAATAATAATAATAATAAAGAATTCGTGTTTCGAGAACAAACGTAACGACAGGGAAACTGTTCTTAGTTTTTTAACTAAAAAAAATACGTTATATTACATACATAGTCAAAGCTAGAATAATAGTTAAAAAAATTAAAAATACTTGGGTGGGTGATATTGTGGCTTTAATAAAAGACCCAACTAAAAAAGTAAAAATAATTGATAATGAGATCAAGTTTAGAGAATGGGCTGAAATATATTTATTTATAGTTAAAAAGCTAGGAAGCTAATTAATAAGGATAAGTACTTGTTATAAGCATCCTTCGCTTTGTACCAATAAAATGAATGTATTTCACTCCATTTTCTGATCTTAAAGTAATTATCATTTATTTTTACGTTTTTAGTTCTGTCTTTATTAAAGCGTGTATTTTTAGTTTATTAAAATATTATTTAATTCTTTTGACTAAATACATCTGTCTAAGGCTATCTTATCAAAGGAAGATTAAAAACAAAATCTTAAATTTATGGATAAGGTAATGTCATATACTTTTTTAATTATTGTACTGTCATCGGTCCTTAATAAATCTTGATAAATCTACAAAGTTTGAATGAAATCTGACTGTTTAAAGTGGGTCAAAATTGCGCCCAAAGGAGTCGATGACAAACATACAAACGTACAAGTGAAGCTAACATAAAGCGTGTGAAAATCGAATAATTGGGAAGGATATACTCTTCCCAATTATTACTGTTCTTGTTGTCAAAGACGAGTAGTAGATTACGTAATTACTGTCGTACGTCATTAGAGTGACGTAGTGACACGACAGGCGGTCTCAGCGGTATCGTGTGAATGAAATACTGTTGTGGATTTGGGGGATTAAGTACGTGTCGTCATCAGGGAAGTTAATATTAGTTGTGAGGTTTATACTAGAACTAACAAGTAAATTGCGTTTTTTTTTCTGATTAACTTAATTTGATGACATTTTTATATTATATTTTATGATTTACTGAGTTTAGGTAGTTAGATTGTAATAATATTTAACCTATCAATTTCCCAAAATTGTAATGAACACTTCCCCGTTTAAATAAACAATTTAAATTATTAGAAAGAACGAAACTGATGCTTAGATTTCGGAGATGCCAGCACCAACTTCCCCCATGGAAATTCTATTGCACGGGTCATATAGCCGATGGAAAATCTTATTTAACTAACATGCATGATGCAGTACATATTTGTATCAAGCTTATACTATTGATCGTGTGTGCTATGTTGACAGCCTCCGTGGCGCAATTGGTTAGACGCCGCCTGTGAAACGAGAGGTCCCGGGTTCGATCCCCGCACCGAGAGAAACGTCGTGCGGCCCATAAATATTTCTTCCGGGTCTGGGTATTTGTGAGACCGAAAAGTCCCTCGTAGTTCCTGATACCCACGACACAAGATCTTAGTGTGGGTTCAGGACTATGTATGTGTTGGGTGTTATTCATATTAATTTTACACATACGCGTTGAAACATTAATTAACTTCATATAATATTTATGGTAAAGTATCCGACATCTTAATCATACACATAATTCAACTACATAGTTAATTTTATAGATCGGTACAAAATAATTATCACACAGTACTAGATACGTCTGGGCGGTTTGAAACACCTAAATTGGGAATTGTATATTCCTAGTTTAGGTTACCTGTTGCTTTCGAAACATGTCGCCAAGTTTTGATAGAAACCGCACGGATTAATATTGGGATTCATTGAGTTAGCGGGTTTGATACGTTTGAGTAAATGTGTGATTTAATAGAGAAGAGAGATCACACCAAATATAATTATAAATAAAATTAACATTCTACGTCCATAATACGAATAGCTTTTGTTGAGTACATAACATTGTTTTACAAAGTACACATCTAGTATTTCGTATTTATTTTAAAAATGGCTTCTTTCAAAAAAATGCCTGATAATAATGTTGATTTAGGCTCATTTTATTATAAATATACATTTTCTGGGAACAGTGCTTTGTGTTTCCAGTCTGAAGTGTCATTTAATTAGGCGGTTTATTAATTATGCTCAGCTTTATAAATTTTAATTACTCCTAAAGCACTAACTATGAACGTTGTCGTTTCTCAGCTATAAAGTATATTGTATTTGCAAATTACTTATCGAAATTAATTATGACCTGATATTTCATAAGCCGAATTCGGAAGAGCATTTAAGTGGATTAACCTAAAGAAAAATATTATTCGTTTCTTGTCAATTGTCAATATTTATGGCAAGACTAAGTATACATCAATAGAATGTAGTTAATAGATTTTAAGTAGCAATCCGGCTGATGGTAAGCGATACGATCGCTCATGGACAGGAGCAAAATCAAACAGAACCATGAATTACAAAGCAATCCTTGGCATTTCACTGTGTTCGCCATCCTGAGACATAAGATGATAAGTCTCAATGTGTCTAGTAGTTACTCTAGCTACAATATCCTTCAGACCGAAACACAACAATGCATTTCCTCTGCTGTTAGGCTGGATGAATATACATTGCGAATGAATTGCCCTACTCTGGCGGCCTCACACATAATTATCAGAGACCTAAAACCAGTAAAACATTTTAATATTATTCAGAATTGATGATCTTCTTTTTTATTGCGATCAATAGCGAGACGAGCATGCCGTTCGCCTGATGGTAAGCGATACGACCGCTCATAAACTGTAGCAAAACCAAACAATACCTTGAATTAAAAACCAACGCTTGGCATTCCACTGCGCTCGCCATCCTGAGACATATGTGCATTTTACTGTCGTTTGACGGGAGAAATAGACACTGCGGTGGCACCCACCCAGATGGCCTCTCACATATGAGAGAACTACCACCAGTGGTACCGCCAGTACTATCTTATTAAAATACAATTTCATTTGATGACCGAGGTTTGATATGAATATTAGCTTAATTCTATAACTATACAACCCCAGTTAGCTAAATGAATTGCTTATCATTTTATTAATCTTTGAATTCTATCTTAGACCAGTCAATAAATGCTTTTCCATTCTAGAAAAAGTCATAGTACCCGTTTGTGTAGATGCTATCATTATATTGACTATGCAATCGATGTTTTTATCCTTATATCCAAGAATTTGCAGAAGAGCTCATCTAAAAATTAAAGTGAGTTTTTGTACCGCCTGCATTCATAGTACTAACCATAATATTATACAGGGTGACAAAAAAACTATTCAATCTATAAGTGCGTGGTGGCCTGTTGGTAAACGGACCAGACGCGGCTGCCAACATGTTCACGGTGGTCGCGAGTTCAAATCCCAGGGCACACCTCTGACTTTTCGGAGTCATGTGTGTATTGATAGTCAATCACCACGCACTAAAACGGTGAAGGAAAACATCGTGAGGAAACCTGCATACCATAGCGGTTTATAAGAATTTCTATGGTATGTAAGTCCGCCAACCCGTATTAGGCCAGCGTGGTGGACTATATGGCCTAACCACTCTCAATCGTACTCTCGATTGTAGAGTAGGCCCGTGCCCTGCAGTGGGACGTATATGGGCTGATACAGAATCGATAAAGGTGTTATCAGGTCTCATAACCGTGTTCTATTTAAAAAATATGTTTCACATAATATGACAAAAATATATTTAATAAAATAAATAAAAAGTAGGGAAACTCACATTACACTGCTAACAAGCGCGTTTGTAATAAGCAACGTGCGGCGCAATGTTTCGGAATTTTCACAATGTGTGTTGTTGTTAGAATTTAAAACTTTGCTAGATTTTACGGTAATATTGATACTAAAATGTGTTTTATAATATACTAAAATCATGTTATCCTTTGTTATGTTTTGTTTCAGGTATTTTTTAATACTAAACTGACTGCCTCGGTGGCGTAGTTGTACTAAGGTACGTTTGCAAAGCTGAGATCTCGGGTTCGAATCCCGAGTCGGGCAAAGTGATATTGGATTTTTGTATTCATTATCAGCCAAGGATCATTAGGAGTCAAGAATTTGTGTCCGATATGACGATAGGCTTGCCACCTATCACATCGTGGGACGGAACATACTGGCGAAATGTGGGTGTTCAGGCACCTCTGCCTACCCCTTCTGGGAAAAAGACGTGAGTTTATGTATGTATGTTAATACTAAAATTGAGATATCCAAATCCGCGTCTTTGATGGGACAGGGTTTTTGTTATACTGTATATTATATATTACCAAGTTGATAATAAAATTACTCACAGCCCCGTCTCCTCCACTACTGCAGCCAACATAAACCGCGCTGACCTCGTGTTCGCTAGCTCTTCCGCGTAAGCGCCCATCTCTGTCTTTCCGAAGCTGAAAGAAAAGGACAGAGTAAGTTTCCAAATAAAATATATCACCTATTAAATTCAATATTCAAGCACATTCTTCGTTTTTTGAGTGGTAGTTTAGTTTGAGCGTATTATATCTCAGACTAGACATAGACTTTTCAAAATTCCATTTGTTCGTAGCTTAGTGTATTTATAAATATACAGGTAGCGCTGTCATACATTTAATAACGTAGATATTATATTATTGTTCGTAATGTTGGTAGCACTCCTATATAAGTGAAAATTTGATCTATTTGAGTAGAAATAAATAACCTTTAACTATTCATTTTCGTTTTCCAAGTATTTATCACCTGATATACCACCGGTCAAATATCAGCAAATAGGAGGGCAGAAAAAGGTGGTTTGACACAACCATTTTTACCTACGTTTTTGAAGTGCCAGCGCTTCTTCTATATTATAAATACTCTCAGGGGCCCTACTATATTCATCCGAACGAACGAACGAACGAACGAAGTTGGGCCCTACTATATTCATCCGAACGAACGAACGAACGAAGTTCGAAACCTCGGACGATCGACATACGAATGTATCTACTCTGTAAAAGTTCGAAGTTGTATAACGTACATCGTAACCATAAGTCAATTACGACCATAAGTATATGTAGGTATATTCGTATCGTATATAAACTGCGATTATCCGAAGTTTCGAACTTCGTTCGTTCGGATGAATATAGTAGGGCCCAACTTCGTTCGTTCGTTCGTTCGTTCGGATGAATATAGTATAGCCCTAGGTTCGTAGGTCACAATCGGCCATTTTAACTACGAACGAAATTATCTTGTCTAAACCTCCACATCAGAGATGGATATTTAAGTTATTTTTAATTCCACGTATTCTTAATAAGGCAGAATGGTTGATTAAGGTAAAACTTCAGTCAATATTAAAGGCCAGCAGTAGCAGTACAACTTTTAACGGTTTATTTGACGTTACGTAATACATTTTCCAAATCCTAATTTATCGTCGATGGGCAGAGTAATTACTAAAATTAATTTAGATTACATTGAATCCCGCTTAATTTAGGTCTAACAAAATCCTATTTCAAAGCTATCATTATTAATTTACCAACCACAATAGGCAACATTCGATATTCAATAATTATTACTATGATTACTACCTGGGATTTGCTGGATATTCCGTGAAATAATTATAAAATAATTATGCAAATGAATCACGGCGACTACCTCGGCGCAGTTGTACTACGGTACGATTACAACGCTGAGGTCTCGGGTTCGAATCCCAAGTCGGTAAAAATAGTATTGGATTTTTTTATCAAAAGGAATTTGTGCCCGATATGGTGATATTATTGCCCCCTATCACATGGGTGGAATAAACTACGCTAAACGTGGGCGACCTGGTTATACATACCTGGTTATACAAGTGAGTCTATGTGTATATGTAATTATACACGAGTTTTGGATAACACATATTTTAACCCATAAAAAATATCAAAGTATCTATGCATATAGCATTGCATAGATTCAATTATGTGCCTTTATGGTCTTACCAGAGAAAACCAAGTTTCAAACAAATTAATCTTTTATATTCTTTGACTGTGATTAATCTCTTTATACAAACTTGCTAGATAGGATAATTTCTTATCCGGCCAAGTTTAAAAGCCCTAAGTATTTAATCCAGAGACATCTTGACCGATATCTAGCTCTTTAAAAATCTTGTGACTATCTTTTTTCTTGCTAATATAAAACTGTATCTTTATTCTTCTTTAAACTTTAGAGACATTTAATCTAAATCACTAAAGTTCTATACCTACAATTAAAGGGAGTAAAACAGTACCTACATGTTTAATTTTTTATTTGTTCCGTCCAAATTGATTGTATGAATGTATCAGCCCATATATGTCCCACTGCAGGGCACGGGCCTACTCTACAATCGAGAGTACGATTGAGAGTGGTTAGGCTAAATTGATTGACCAAAAATATAAAAAAGCTTTAGTAAGAGTTTTGCTTGCTGGCATATTTGGAGATGAAACGTACAATTTAAAAAAATAGCTTTTTAAGTTATACAGGGTATATCAAGACTGCCACCGAAAACGAAGCCGGGTGGTAGTATTCGTGTCTTCACGGATAACGCAACTAAAAATTTTGCAAATGAAGCCACGAATGTTTTTTGTTATCGTCGTATTTGGGTGGTGAATAAATCGTTTTTTTCTAAAATAATAGTGCACACCCTTTTATTTTTAAAGATGATTTGGTACGCAAGGGTTTCAATTATTATTTAAGCAAAAACTACGGATTTAGTACCCCAACACGAAGATATTTGTAAATCACGAAAAAAAAATGTTGCATTTCTTTGTGAAATTTTTAGATGCATTGTGCAGTAACTAACACACACAATAATGATTTACGTTGTTCTTCTTATTTTTATTAATCGTCATACTAATGCTATGTTATGCTTTCACTGTAAACTTGTATTTGATATTATCATCTTACATTCACCAATTATTTTTGTAATTAATAATAACTAGATTATTTTAGCATTTGTCTTTCTATAACTTATGCACCTATGCCCTAAAAACAAATTTTGTGCGCCCTAAAAGGAAAAATATGCAGTTACTTTTTAAAAATGATAATCTTGCAAAACTTATGAGACTTATCTTTTCCAAAATAAATATCTTAACTTTTTATCTCTATCGACGCTATTAAATCAACTTTAACTCACTTATCGTCATCATCATCAGCGTCTTCGTTACTTCCCGAAGCAGTGTTAGTTGGCTTGTCTTCTTGCAGTGCTTCAGTTAGTCTTTGAGTCTGTGCTACATTCTCTATGACTACAGCAGCCGCGCCACTTGATACTGCTGATCCTAGCGCTGATGTTGTCTTCTTGGCTACACGCTGTTTTTTCGCTCTTTGTCGTATTGCCTTGAAGGGACAGAAAAAAATGTTAAAATGGTAAGGTGTTGATTTTTATGTGGAAATAGGTTTTAATGTTTTGTTATGTTTTGTCGAGAGTCAGTGATTATTATGAGCATCGCTGTTTAGTACTATAAAGTTACCTCTTGTTTAAGGAATTCATTTCGAAGCCGTGGCTATTTTATTACTTATCTAATATACAAACTCTTGCAAACTACAACACAAGAAAAATATTTCAGTATTAGATCTACGATTTGAAAGCATTTACTCTTGTTTCTTTTACGTTTTGATGGCAGCATTTTTTGTTTTCAAAAGTTATTGTCAGTAAACCAGATTCCCTTATCAAAAATTTTACTGACCTTAAAAATATTATAATACAAGAACATCATGATGATGCAGGGGATGTAGAAGGACCCCAGCGAGGAGTAGATGACGTAGTCGGTGTTGTTGAACAGGCACTGGTTGGGGCTTCGGTCGGGGGTGTTGTTAAGCCCCAGCACGATGGGGGACCCGATGGCCCCGGACACCAGCCAGGCCACGCCGATCATGGTCCAGACTCGCGCGTTGCTTTTGTGCTTGGCGTATTTTATTGGTTGAGTTACTGCTATGTACCTGTGGAGGAATTATATATCATCAGTACTTGTATAAACTTATGTTGTGGTTAAATACTGACCCTGTGATTGGATATCTAGTAAGTTTTGACTGGCTTTATAGAAAAAGGAGGGAAAGTAATTACTGATTAATTCTGATTGAGGATTTTTGGTGCGAATTACTACTTTGGGAGTTTAGCAAAATAAACATTCAGAGATTGTTCATTACTCAAGTTACATGCCCAATAAAAATGTAAGCATAGGATGAAAAAAATATGACACACACACACTTCGCAACGATACGCTGGTAGCACTTGTAAGAAGCAATAAATAAATATTAAAACCTTGAGGAGTCTTTTGTAAACTCTATAGATTTTTATGACAAAACCACATAATATAGAAGAAGTTTCATAACTTTCCAAATGTGACTAACTTAGTAACATAAAACAAAATTACTACATCATTACCATAACCGTCTACAAGACGACTCCAATAACCAAGTCTACTCGTCACGCACACATCAAATTGATTGATGACAGAAGGGAAATAGGGCCGCAATAGAGATAAATTGTTGCAACCCTTCAACCCTTAACGGAAGGGATGACGCGTGCCTCACGCATTACCCTTCCGAACAGACTGCCAAGGGTTACATCGTCCGAAACTAATTTTGGTACATTTGAAAAGGTTATTTTAGGGGTGTTCTTTTAAATGTGGATAGTTTCATTATTTTGACAGCCTCCGTGGTTTAGTTGGTTAGACGCCGGCTGTGAAACGTGAAGTCGCGGGTTCGATCCCCGCACGGAGACAAATATTGTGTGATCCATAGGTATTTGTTTCGGATCCAGATGTTTTTGAGATCGAAAACTTTCTCGTAGTTCCAGATACCCACGACGAAGACTTGATCTAAGAGGGGTCAGGACTATGTATGTGACTGTTGAGTGTATTTATTTCTAAGGTTGCTATACGCTTGCTCGATTTGTTAGTGAAATCTAAAGCTGATTTTTGAGAAATAATTTATTTAATGTATCACAATTTTCTTTAAATTAAACTATATTTTCCTCAATCTTATTTCGTCGTTCTAGATATTAAAGGACAATACAATGTCTCGTACCAAATTATAAGAAAATATGTCACTAGACAGGCTGAAGGCTGTTATTATGAAGATGCGAGATTTATCGAGACTGCACATGGATGATATTAAAAATGAGACCGGGTTTTATGACGCTGGAAAATATCTTGCATATTCTATAACTAGCTTTTGCCTACGAATTCGTTTGCGTATATAATATAAGCATAATACTGTGGTGTGGACGTAAACTATATTAGATATTAACTATATATGTATTAGATCGTAACTATAAGTTAACATGCAACATTGCCTATTTCATCGAAATTATTAATATCAATACAGGGTATCTCAAGACTGCTACCGAAAACGAAGCCGGGTGGTAGTTTTAGTGACTACAAACACAATGCGACTAAAAATTTTGCGAAGACAAATTTAGGGTGGTGAATCCATAGTTTTTGTTAAAATAATAGTGAACACCCTTTTATTTATAAAGACTCTAAGGTATAAAGGAGTTTAAATCATTATTTTATAATAATACTTTAAAATAAATTAAACTTATGTGAAATTAACCAGCATTAGATTTATGTAGTTCAATCTTCAGTAGATGAGGAGCCTGTGTGCATTTGTCGTGTATATATGAGCTTATATTGCTTCATATGCAAACAGTCTACAAACAGAAAGAAAAATATGTATCCAGAGATTTTATATTTTAGAACCCACAGGGCGAATGAACGTCACGTTTCCAATTCTTTTTTACGCTCGAAATTGAACCTGAATTCACTTTTATAAAACGCAGGCTTCGAAATTGAATATTTCTTAATCGAAATATATTCGAAGGTACGAAACTCAGGATACATCTAAAATTGAATATTCCACATCATGAGTATCTGAAATACATTGTGTGGCAAAACGATCGACGTGTATTCCATTTGCAGCTTTATGCTATGATTTCATGGAACATATATAACATAATAAATAAATAAATATACTCAACAGTCACATATGTATGTAGTCCTAACCCCACACTAACATCGAAATTTGTGTCGTGGGTATCAGGAACTACGAGAGACTTTCTGGTCTCACAAACACCCACACCTGAAACAAATGCCCGTGCATCTCACAAATATTTTGTCTCGGTGCGGGGTTCGAACCTGCGAGCACACTTTTCACGTCTAACCAACTGCGCCATGGAGGCAGTCAAATTATTAATCATAATGCACTAGCAATATATGCCTGAATCATTGTTCGTAAACTATTGACATTCAACCCAAGTGTAACTACACCCAGTGATTACCTATATAGTACACGAGGTATATAATATAGTAGTTTGTTATATGGAGCTTGTTATATTCGAACAATCAGCCCGTATTTGGCTGTGGTGTTTGCTGAAACTTGATTCCTCGATGTAAGACGACAAGCAGTTGCAGCCGATGTGTACATACGTATTGTAAATATTGGGAATTGTTCGTATTAGACCTAAAGGAGACTGTGCTGAGCAATTTATTGAGATTAGTCGATATCTATTTCTCCCGCCAAACAGCAGTGTAAATGCACTGTTGTGTTTCAGTGTTAAGGACATTTTAGCCAGAGGAACTACCTCAGACATATTGAGATTTAACATTGCTAAGAATTGCTTTGTAATTCAATGTATTGTTTGGTTTTGCTATTGTAAATGACCGGTCGTATAGCTTATCATCAGGCGAACAGCATGCTCGTCTCGCCATTCATAGCTATGAAATAATAAATAAATATTTCATAATTATTACTGATTATACTACTGAACATTGAAGGAAAACATCGTAAGGATAAGTGCATATGTGAAGTCTAGCAAACCTCACTTCGTTGGTGAATTATGCTTTAACGCCAAACTGGTCTTAAGTTTATAGGAAGCTAATGTCATTTAGTGTGAAGTATAGGAGTTGGAATATTATTGAAGATACTAGTTGTGTGATTGATAACATTTCGCATTGGATCTAAAGAATCTGAACTCTAAATTCCGACATCTAATTTTAATTTGAAAAAGAAGAACGTTGGTTTACGAAATAATTTTACTCATCGCTACTTTTAATTCAGCAATAAGATTTCAGACAACGACATATAAACTTTTTGCCACTAAGCAATTCCTGTATCCCTCCATCCAGTGCCATTGTAATAAAACTATTGTGCTGAGACAAATGGCTCTAAGCTTATAATTCCGGGACGCTACGTGACCTGTCCTGAAGGAATGCTACGACAATAACTCCGGGATAATTTTAAAATAGCGACGTTGCCGGGAATGTGCCCTGTAGATACGAGAAATTCTATTATTTGCTACAGTAAGTTTATTTAGGAAATTGAGTCGAATGCGGAAAGGATTTGACAGTTTTTGATGGAATTTCGTTGCTATTTGCGGAAATTGTTTTAAGGCTCTTCGAAATAGTTTCGAGTGGATGTGGAGTCTACTAATCATATTAAATTGGTGTGGGAGGTTAAAATGCCTCGTTTTGAAAGGGTTAAATTTAAGCAGGCAGTTAGCAATAAAATTAAATATTAATCATTCTGCAACATGGCTTAATAAGTGAAGAATCACCATGCTTGAATACTTGACCGACCACCGAATATAACATCAAAGGAATCGTCTGTGCGTTAATTATACTTAGATAATTTAGGACTTTCAATACATCTGCATCCTATCGGTTTGACTCACGGACTGACGAACGGGCTGCGGGTTCGATTCTCGCACCGAGACAAATGTTTGTGTGAAACATACGTATTTGTTTCGGGTCTGTGTGTATGTGAGACCGAAAAGTAGTTCTTAGCACCCACGACACAAGACTCGATCTTAGGTTGGGGTCAGGACTATGTATGTGACTGTTGGGTGTTATTTATTTTTATCGCAGAGCTATCTGATTCTACACAGATGTTATCTTATAATTTATGAAGTTCCTAAATTTAATTCGAATGATTATTAGATACCTGTCTACAGAGATGGCGACGAGGTTGAATATGCTAGACGTGGAGCACGTGACGTCCATGGCGATGTAGCAGTCGCACACCACCGCCGGCAGGCCCCACACTCCGTTGAACTGAAACAAACACAATACACTGTGTTTTAGATAGTTTGTAGAGATTGTATGTTATCATGGGAATATCTCTATGAGACTGGTAGATTTGACGGTGCGAGAATGAGGGGAGGGGAGAAGGATTTTATATTTCAAGGAGACTATCTATATGTCCAGAAGACCTATTTAGTAAGATACAGGGGCATAAAATAATAACATTCAGCACTATGCCGTCACTTGTAAGCTCTCCAACTGAGTGCAGATGACACTTCAAAAGCACAGGGACAGGGTACATTTTGGTTATAATTTTTTTATGACATTCCTACCATCCATAGATCTATGAAAAATAATAAGAAAACAGCAAACCGTGTAGTAGTGCCGTACAAAAATAGTGCGTCACAAAGTCAGAAGAACGTTAGATTTATTAGATTACAAACATAATTGTTAATCCCCTTTTTTAAATGTCGACTATAAATACCTAGTATTTTGAATGATATCATTTTATAAATATAATACAATATAAAATGCCAAGTTTTGTAGCGTTAGTAACACTACGAATGCCTTTAGGCGCACCATGTTGCGAAAAAATCTGAAGATTATGAGCAAATATTTGTAGAACACACTAACTTTTGTCTCGGTGCTCGGGTCGAAGTTATTCCCCCTTGTTTCACAACCGGCATCGAACTAACTGCACTACGGCACTGAAGGCTGCTAAAACCATACACATCCATTAATTTAATCACACTGAATGTTACGCGCACGAATAAATCTATCGTTTTGGCTTTTATTTATCCCGCGCACTTTTTAAATCGTGATTTGTACGTCAAAGAATTTATGGAAAGCGGGCCATCTGGTTGTGATATATCACTGTAATGATTTTCAGTCAGGGATTAAGTTTCAAAATATCGGATTCGAATATTTTTAGTAAATAGCTAAAAAATTGTAGTTCGTAATTATTTTTTTTGCAATGCATGGCGAGACGAGCATTCTTTTCGCCTTATGGCAAGCTATACGACCGCTCATAAACAGTAGCAAAACCAAAGAACACCTTGAATTACAAAGCAATGCTCGGCATTCCACTGCGCTCGCCATCCTAAGACATAAGATGTTAAGTCTAAATATGTCCAGTAGTGACTCTGGCTACAATATCCTTCAAACCGAAACACAACAGTGTATTTACACTGCCGTTTGACGGGAGAAATAGATATTGCGGTGGTACCTACCCTGGTGGCCTCTCACATATGACAGATCTATCACTAGTGAAAAAATTATGCTATAGATTTACGTCTCTTGTAAATTCTCTATCTAATGTATTTGAACGTTCCACACTATTCTTTGGGTTCCCTTCCATTAATATTATAACAAAAAATCTATTCAGTGCACTTCTAACATGAACAATGGTAACATGATACGCGTAAACAAGTTAGATCCCTTAATTACGGGATGCGATGACTTCACACTCGCTGCGAGAGATACACAAAGCTGTCGGAACAGCGACAAGCCTTTGTGAGAACATAATCTGCACAAGTTAGGTGTAACCGAAGCGAGTGATGAAGTAAAGTTTGCTACAGATTTTAGGCATCTATTTATGGATCTGATATACAACATAGCTGAAACTAAAGACAAAAAGAATGTCTTTATTACAATTTACTGGTGGTAGGTCTCTCATATGTGAGAGGCCGCCTGGGTAGGTATCACCGCAATGTCTGTTTCTCTCCCCAGGCAGCAGTGTAAATGCACTGTTTTGTTTCAGTTTGAAGAATATTGTAGCCAGAGTTACTACTGAGTATTACTTTTTTGTAATCAAGTTTCGATTTATCAGACTGAATACCCTCTACGTATGTATACCCACAGAAAGTTTAACCCAATGATTTCTGATATTGCTAGATACCCAATACGCCTTTCCTCTTCCCATCCTTTTCCTTCCCACTCCCCTCCTGATTTGAAGGGCTGGCCACAATGCATAATACAAGCGTTGTGGATGTTCATGGGCGGTAGTGATCCTAAATGAATGTTTGAACAGTGACACATATTTTCCCTTTTATATCCTGCTTATCTATCATCCTATTCCTTATCCTTTTCATCTATCAAGCTTAATATTTTCATTATTTCCTATTATTATCATTCAAGCTTTATTCTAAAAATACACTTTAGACTGCCCCATCTTTATTTTCCTCTACTTATGTCCATCCCATGGTAGTCGGTAAGAGATTGCCTTGAGCGATACGGCTGCCATTTGTAATCTTATGTTAAATATTAGTTTTAGTTTAAGATTTATATGGTGTCCGAAAAAGAATAAAATAAATAAATAAATATATTAAAAACTAACTACACAGTAACTTAGAGTAGCTACGAGTTGTAAGAGAGAGATATTTACGTTTCAGAGTGCATCTCACTTAAGTATACTTATAAGCTTGAACAATGCTCTAATCCTCTGGCGCTACCTCGCACAGCGGAACTTATAACGAGTTTGGGAGGATGTTTAGCCCATCAGATTTGTCTGGCTTATTGGAAATTATTTCAAAATATTCTACTAATATATGCAAAATTCAGCGTTCCTAAAATTACGTAAGTTCCCTCATTATTTTACGACTTTTAAAGTGTCTGTTATAAGTTATGGCCCACAGGAAGATTCTGATAACTATATATGTTTGTTTATATCAATATCATATATGACATATGTAAAAACTATCCTTGCTACCCTTACGTAAGTTAGCATGGTTTTATTCCACCTTTGATATCTGCTACCTGTAAAACGGCCCCGCTTATTAGCTTAGCGAGTGTCCATTTCTTGCCATGTTAATGTTATACTATCCTACAAATGCTCAAGAGAGCATAAGGTAAGAACCTAAAATCACGTAAGTCTGGGGTGACTGGGATCTCGTTCTATAATTGTTTATTTATTATTATTATTTATTCCAGTGAAGTCTCTGTATTTCAATTTACCAAATACATTAAAGATAGTCCAAATGTCTAGCTACTCAAGCAAGATGTAAGATAATTTGCTGGCATTAACAAAGTAGCATATTCGTCATCCTGCAGACAAACCAGCGTGTTTACGTTCATAGCGACGAACATTACCATATCAAAGGTACATTTACATAAAATAATTGCTGTTACTTATGAGAACACTGGAACATGATGTTTGCTTACTTTACTGCGGGAAGCATTAGATTTTATCGTCATGACTGATCCGGGATTTATGTTGGAATTTTGTAAGGAAATATTGTAGAATTTTATCAACGGTTACCGCATTGCTTACGTTCCTCATCCATCCATCCATCAGCCAAAAGTCCACTGCTGAACATAGGCCTCCCCCAATGATTTCCACAGTGACCTGACCTTTATCAGGTCGTCTGACCACCTTGTGGATGGACGTCCTACGTCGTATGTTCCTTATCTATCATTCAGGCTGGTTTTAGAGTCACGTTGAATGCGCGCTGACTGTCGGCGCTGACGGTTGAAGTGTATGGGCTTCTAAGGAGCGTTTTAGAACAACGCGTAGTTGTCAGCGCTGACCTCCGTCCGTAAGCTACGCGCTGAACTGTCAGCGCCGATAGTCAGCGCGCATTCAGCGTGACTCTAGACTCTAAAACCAGCCTACATTACAATACATTTAATTTAATTTAAATTAGTAACGTATTGAAAGCATAACCTATTAACTCTTTTAAGGTTCTAAAGGAAATAATATTATTGTCAAATGACAGCCTCCATGGCGCATTTGGTTAGACGCCGGCTGATACGAGAGGCCGTGAGTTCATTCCCGGCATCAAGACAATTTTTTTATTCCAAAGGTATTTGTTTCGGGTTTGGGTTTTTGTACGACCAAAAATACACTTGTGGTTTGTAACCCATGCTACTTATTATTGCTTTAGTGATAGAATTAGTTATTACGTTACATGGTGATTAATTTTGTATAAGGATGGCATATTCGCTAAGCGAATAAACTCTTTAAATAAAGAGAAAAAAAAGTCTTGTATCTTACTTCCGTATTAGAACTAAATATGTGACTGGTGAATTTATTTGCTAAAAATTTTAATAAAAAAGACATTACGCTGTGTAAATGCACTGTTGTGTTTCGGTTTGATGGACATTGTAGCCTGAGTAACTACTGGAAATATTGAGGCTTAACATCTTACGTCACAGGATGATAAGCGCAGAGGAATGCCAACACTGCTTTGTAATTCAAGATGGTTGGTTTTGCTACTGTTAATGAGTGGTCGTATCGGTTACCATCAGGCGAACGGCATTTTCGTCTCACCATTGATAGGAATATAAAAATAAAAACTTATAATACCACGACAGCTATAATCTTAATAAAATGAGCTCAGCAACTGCCAAGCTTTCAACTTTTCCTTTCAGACATATTAATTAGCGTTCCTTAATCAAAGAGCGAAAGGAGGTACAATTTACAAAACCAAGTGGCTCACGAAATCGACCCAGAAAACCCTTGGGAAACATTGTATTGTAGGGCATTGCGAAATTGTAGCTTTTGTTTCTGGAAAAATAAAGAACTTGATGTCAATGTATCGAGTTGTTTTGTTTATTTCTATTCATAATACAAAAGGACAACTGGACCAAATAATAAGAAAAATAAAGAGGCATTTTATTGAAATTATTACCATCGATTTGTATCAGCCCATATAGGCCCCACTGTAGGGTACGGGCCTTCTTTACAATCGTGAGTAACACCACTAATAATAAATATAAATAAATACGATTGCAGTTCACTGGTGGTAGGTGGCCTCTCACATATGAGAGATGTGAGAGGCCATCTGGTTGGGTACCACGGCAGTGTCTATTTCTCCCGTCAAAAAGCAGTGTAAATGCACTGTTGTGTTTCGGATTGAAGGGCATTGTAGCCAGACTAACTACTGGACATATTGAGACTTAAAGTTGAGGTCAAAAAAGAAACCAGTCACATACATAGTCCTGACTTCACAATAATATCGTGGGTATCGGAAACTGTGTAAGACTTTTCGATTTCACAAACAACTAGACCCGAAACAAATACAACTCACACAAATATTTGTCTCGGTGTGGAGATAGAACTCATGGCCTCTCATTCCACAGTCGGCGTATAACTGCGCCACAGAAGCTGTCCGATTTATCAATCATAACCAACTATGATATCAATACTAAAATCGCAGACGCATTGACGAACTCACAAAATTAGTGGAAATTGGAAAGTAAAAGAAAGGACCGAGAAATAGAGTTTGTGGTCCCTGAAATTCTCATTCACAAATCATTAATGCTTCAATATAATAACTGTATATTCAATTTAAAATTCAACACGTAATCCATTATAATAATTACACTTCACAGAATAATAATTACCTTGTTTAATTTTAATTTCAGCCAAGATTTAATTGACACCCACCTGGCGCTCTTGGCGGCTCGGCGCTCGGTAAAATTTTGTGCGTGGAATGATTAACATGTTCACATATAGATGGCGCTATTAGTATTCAGACATTTAAGAAACAGTTGGCCATATGCGTACATAATATATTACTATGACTTTTTCTAATTGTTGGACTTCTTTTAATTGTGATCCTGATATTATTATAATTCGCCGATTTTAAGCACGGGTGACAAGCAAGCAAGCAATTCTTGCAATGCATTGACAAAATTTGAATAGGCAAGGCTGTCAAGCAGGCTACGTAAAACCATATTATTTTTATTTATTTATTTATTTAATTAACAAAAGAAGCTTTATAAATAGGAACTAATATATTGTCCTGCAAAACTGTACAAACAGTTTGACTGCAGGATCGGTGTTTACACATGTAAATACATCTTTGTACTAGTACATTAGGGCAGGTTGGCTAGATAATGCCTTTTGAGTTTGTATTTAAATAAGGTTTTAACGGACTCCTGCCTTATGTCCTCGGGCAGACTGTTGAGTGTGTAGGGTATGCGCTTTTTTAGGGTTCTATCTCCATAAATATTAGTAACTCTAGGCACAACATATTTGCCCGAGGTCATAGACCTAGTATTATATTTATTACATACAGATACTAAAGAACTATGCTCCTGTCTGCCATGGTTGTTAACAAGAAGTATCAATTTATGTTTCAGCCTGACTGGTAACAACTTACAGATTTTAAAGAGTTTATACGGATCATTTTTATATTTAATTTTAATTTTATTATCTACAAGTAATTTTATAAATCTCATTTGAATGTTTTCTAATTTAATAATATGCGTTTTATATGTGAGTCCATAACAGTCAAGAGCGTAGTCCAATATAGATTCTACTAAAGCCGTATATAATAATTTCAGAGTTCCTTTAGGAATCCTATAACTAAGGTGATAGAATTGGCATAATATTACTTTAAGCTTTTTACAAATAAAATTAACATGTTCGTCCCAAGAGAAATGCTCGTCAACTATGACTCCTAAATAAGTTACACACTTTACTCTCTCAATTGGCTTACAACTACAATCGACACGGTTATTATGAAAACATTTATAACTATGTGTATATATTGGTATGCAAAAATCATTTATGGGTATGTAGGGTGAATGTATTATTAACAATTTAGTTTTATCAGGATTCAGTACTATGCCATTGTCATGCGACCACATGACTATGGAATCCACATCCCGTTGAACTAGTCGACATGTTTCGGCTAGGTCTGTGCCAGCGAGCAGTATGCATAGGTCATCTGCGAACATGTGTGCCGAGCAATGGCGCAATACTCCACATATACTGTTAACATTCATAAGATAACATACCGGGCCACACCCGGAGCCCTGCGGCACGCCACATCTGACATTTTTTTGCTTACTAAATGCGTCGCCAACCTTAACTCGATAGGATCGCGAAGTGAGGTAGTCTCTGAACCATTGATTTAGTGGTTTCCCCACTCCGCAGTCTTCTATCGCGGTTAACAAGTTGTCTATATCAAGCGTGTCAAAGGCTTTTTTATAATCAAAAAATATAGCTATGACAAATTTTTTATCGCCTAAATACGTGTTGACTTCATCAGTGAAGTTTCTTAATAGGGTGTTAGTGCCCTTCCCTTTTTGGAAGCCATGTTGTGGTTTGCATAACACCTCGTTAGTTTGCAAGTATTTTCCAAGTTGATTTACTATACATTTTTCAATAATTTTGTCGATGCTAGATAGTATAGCTATGGGCCTATAATTTGAGAAAGATGTGCGTTCACCTTTTTTGTAAATTGGACGAATAATAGCCTCTTTTAATTTCTCAGGGAATTTGTGTCGTTCGACAGACATATTTACAAGTTTTGCTAACAGTGGGCTTAGTTTATCACTGATTATTTTTATATCGTTCATTCGTATACTATCGCATCCAGGTGACTTTTTTATATCCATATTTTTAATAACCTTTTTAACATCCATTGCACTTAATTGTTGCCATCTCATAGACTTATCTATTTTTTGCACGTAAGTATCTCTTTTTAGCCATTTGTCATTACACACATGTTTAACTGTTTCAATTTCCGCATCGAAGGCAGTCGCAAACTGGTCAGCAATAAACTGAGCATTTCCCTGTACATTCATATTAGATAAAATAATATCATCCACAGACTTTTTATCTTTACCTAACATTATATTAATTTTATCCCATATTTTTCTAATGCTATTATTACAATCTAAAATGCTTTGTTTATCATAATCATTACTACTTTTATTTATCACCTTATTACATTTATTTCTATATTTTGTATACTCTAATCGTTTAACCATATTCTTTGTATCATTACACCAAGCCGTAAATAGTCTATCTCTCTCTTTTATCATATCTTTTAATTTCTTTGTTACCCAGATTTTATTACGTCTAGAATTGCCTCGAACACTTATATTTTTATAACAATCATTATATATATTGGTAAACAATAACTTAAGAGAATTATATAAATCAATTGGACACTCAATAGACATTAATGTCTCAAAGTCAGTAAGTAACAGTCGTTCTCTGACCATACGGTTATCAAGCACACGGCGTATTGTGCGAGGCGACTGTGAGTCACAAGAATCGCGCGAACCAAGGTCACTACGGTTAGTGTCGGAGCAGTGAGTGCGGTTCCATTGCACCGCCGCCGTCACGAAAAAGTGATCCGATATTTTATGTTGCACAACCGCAGATTTAATTAAGGATGACGACGGAGCACGTACGTATATATGGTCTATACAAGATTCTGTAACTACGTCTTTAACAATTTCTTTCCTTGTTATTTTATTAACACATTTAATTAATCCAAATTCCGCCAACAAGTTTTCATACTCAACTACGTGAGCATCGTTCGTATTCATGAGGTTTATGTTTATATCTCCGCACAATATGATTTTATGATGTTTAGGAAAACTTTCAAGTATATTACGCAACTCAGTTAGAAATTGTTTTAATTTATCCTGTTTACTTATCCTTGGCGGTCTATATATAGACAATAAATACACCGGATCACTACCGTCATCCTCTAAAACAATGGACACACACTCACCTGCGCACATGTTGCGTGTATGTACTGTTTCATTAAGTCGAGTCGCACGCTCAGAGCGTGTATAGACTAGTACCCCTCCCCCGGTTCTCGCGGCTCGTGTGTAGCTATATATGTTAAATCCATTAATCTGAAATAAGTTTAACATTGAATAGTTTATATTAGGTTCTGTTATCACAATAATGTCCACATATTTTAGTGTATCATGTAATGTTACCATTAAATCATTAAAATTCTTTCTTAAAGATCTGATGTTTATGTGTACTAAACATAAATCATGCTGTTTATTTAATGACGACATCCATTTATTTACACTATCAACTTCTACTGTATTGACTATATTGTCTTCATTTATAGAAACAATATCGTGTAATGGTGTGAATGTGAAAAAGTGAGTTAACAATATTATCAAACAAGTTTATAATTAATGCTTACAATAAACCAAATATAGGAAATATGGAAGTTCATGTCTTAGCTTTGGCCAAGGCGCCGATGTCGTGTTCAGATCTTACCCAAACCGATTTCGTACCATCACCTTTTTTGACTAATATTTTTCCATTTGATACCCATATATATTTATACATATTGTTTAGCTCCTTCTTGGTATTCCATAACAATGTCCGTGTGTCTTTTGTTAGATCTTCGTTAATATAAATTTTGCTGGTACTCTGGCCGCCGGTGATCTTGTCACTCGTCACTTCAACTAGTTTTCGGCGATGCAACAGCCATGCGTCTCGTGATGCCACACCCGAGGTCTTAAATCCCACGGTGACAGAGCCAGGCTTGTTTCCTTGTTTTCGCGGCTGATTCCTCCGTATCCATTCAATGTCATCACAATTTGCGTTAATTATTTTTCCAATATTACTTACGATTTCTTTAAGGTTCTCTTTAGCCATCTGTTCAACACCCACAATCACGATATTGTGTTTGCGAGTGGATTGCTCGTACTCATGTAGCCTTTGTTCCATTGCTGTGTTACATTTCTCCAAGTATATGCATTTATTGTTTGTGTTCTCTACAGTCTTTTCCAGTTTATGGATTTTTTCCTTAGTTTTTTCGTGTTCAGCCAATAGACTATCATATTTATCTGAGAGCAAATTCATACAACTTTTAATGGCATCAAGTTGTTGTTTCAGCCCTGGTATAACTCTGACATTATTTTGTATTTCCTTTAATATTTTATCATAACTTCTTCCAATATCTTCCTGTTCCTCAGTATCCGAATCGTCCTCTTCGCAATTGTTACAGTAAATGCGTTCTTTCCCAGCTTTTAAATCATCAGCCAATCCTTTCACACAGTTTCTGTGAAAAGTTCCCTGACACTGGCCTTGGCATATGAAGTGAGATCCTTTCCTGGATAACACCTTTTTGCACTTTTGACATTCCATTATTATTCTTCTTAGAGTGTATATATTATATTATAATAATATTAAACTGCTTGTCGTAATGCACACGCACTGCAGCCACTTATCAGATTGCGATCGATATGTAAAACCAAGCGTATATGACTAGCTTATATCCTCCTTTTTGGGGTGATGCTTTTTTAAATCAATGATTTGGAAATAAACGTATAATAAGCCATAATGTAAAGATAAATCATATAATTTTAATTTTATATTTTGCTATTTCTTCATTTTGTTTTACAGATTAACATCATATCGGGCTGTATTTACAATTTGATTAGACTTTAAAGCAATCAAGCCTTTTAATTTAGCAAACGTTACAAATTGATGTTATTACGTCTGGACCTTGACAATTGAATTCACTACTTCGAGCCTCAGGTCGATAACCCATCTGTTCGAGACGGCTTGATTCATTTTCGTTTAATAAAAGGCTAAAGGACTTCACAATTTACAATAGATTTAAAACCAAGATGAAAAGAATTCGTGATTAAAATGTCATGAACGAGCAAAATTCACGGGTTAATAAAGATTTCATCTGTGACTTGAATGTATGAGATTTGTATATATTCTTTTTCCTTTTAATCGTCTAGATGTCGTGAGGGTATAATTATCAAAACAATGTAATATGAATTCTAATTCATATTTTCCTTTCCTAACGAAGCAGACAGTTGTCTAGTTTATTCGAAGGGTGATGTTTCCAAAAAGGAAGCCAAGTCTTATAAGAAATATTAAATAAGTAAGTATTCACTGGTGGTAGGTCTCCTATATGTGAGAGGCCGCAGTAGAATGCCAAGTATAGCTTTGTAATTCACAGCGTTGTTTGGTTTTGCTACTGTCCATGAGCGGTCGTATCGCCTACCATCAGGCGAATAACATACTTGTCTCGACATTTATAGCAATAAAAAAAAACTTTTGGGAAAATATGTTTAAAAAACGTACAAAAGAGAAGACGACAGGAATTGGGTTATATGGACACTTTGATAGAGTCTACACAATGTATTTGTGTGATTCTAGCCGTTATGTTGAGACGTGAGAGTAGCCTAGTAGTGGCCTGTACCTTTCTAAGTAAAAAAAACGGAGAATATTTTTCACAGAGGTGATTTAATGGGCCGTGTCCTATTTTACTTATTATTTGTGATATATTTTAGGTATTTTTGTATGCTTATTATTTCTTACTATGAAATTATTTAGTATGATTTATAAGAATTTCTATGTCCTTTAAAATTTAAAGTCCTTCAACCCGCACTAGGCCAGCGTGGTAGACTTTATGACCTAACTCCTTTCAATAGTTCTCTCGACTGAAAAGAAGGCCCGTGCCCTGCAATGGAACCTATATGTTCCGATACAGTACAGTACAGTTTGGTAAGTTCAATGTTTCATTTTCTCGATTGCAAATATAGGGTACTGTTCATCATTAATCTATTACTTAAAACATCAACAGTGGTGACAAAGTTTTTAAGGACGAAAGAAGGGACGAAATTCATATGCGTGTATATGCATTCTTGTAATTAAATACCTCTCCGCTCACATTGTTTTGCAATACTTAATGCGCTATCGTTATATATACATTAAAAACATGTGGCGTAGCCTTTAATTGCCTCTAATCATTTGTTTAATCGATAACAAAAATTCCACATTCAAATACTGTAATATCTATATATTAATACGTGATGCAAAAACTTTGGACCCTTTTTTACGAAAATTGCGGGGACGTAGGAGCATAAAATTTGGCACACTTATAGTTTATGTGTAGGAGAAGTGCAGAACGCTAATATTTTTCAATAATTATGCTTATAAAGTACATTAAATCAATAAATAAAACATTACACACACTACCATGCATTTCACACACACATACTCTGTGGTCAAATTGTTTCTTTTGTTTTTCATTTTGTCAATAGACATAGAGTACTCAAAAAAAAGTTTTATTTGCCTCATTTAATGTTAACAAAAAAAGATTTTGATAATAATATATATAAATCACGTGTCACATTGTTTGGCCGCGATGGGCTCCTAAACCACTGAACTTATTATGAAGAAACTTTGTAGATATATGTTATTTGTTCCAACTTAAAAAATTTGATAGTTTTTATCTCGATTAAATTGATGAAAGTATAAAATAAAGGAAAAAACATTTTCCATACAAAATGTTCATGGGTTTTATTTTATTTTATTTTATTTTTTATTTTATTTTAAATAAGGCACATCAACAGTACACACATCAAATATTATATAACTAAAAATAATCTAACATAAATGGGTTGGTAACTGTCAAGCATTTAATGTTCATACCGTCAATACGGTAAACTCTTCCCTCAAATTAAATAACGTATTTAAATAAAGGTTTCAAATCGACAACATATATCCGCAATATTAGATTAATGGTGTATTTTAGATTTTAAATATGTAAATTAATGACAGTAATGAAAAGTGATTGTTATTTAAAATGGTTGTCAAATATTTATGCATGCGTTCAGAAATTTATTTTGTGTAAACTGTGGTGTAAACTAAGGAGAATATATCAAGCTACTTAAATATAGGACAATGAAATAAATAATATTCACACGCAAGAAGTTATGCTAACTCGTTTTCAAGATCGAATGTATTTTTTTTCACGAATTTTTACAGTGGCCTTTCCTTCACTATAATTCACTGATAGAAATGTATATCGTATCGGAATGGGATAGGTTATATTATACCTAAAGGGGGTGAAAAAAGAGTTGAAATATTATGTCAAAGAAAATCGAAACCACTGAATTTATTTCTATGAAAACTTATATTTAACTCTATTACTAACAAAAAGCATTGTGGGGCTGAAATAGGGGAAAAAATATTTGATGGACAATCGAAATCGCTAAAGTTTTTAATGTCAAAAATTCATAAGGTAATCTTTTTGTATATGGAGAGACGGGATATAATAGAGTGGAAGTTACGGGAGAAGGCTGGGATAGCTGTACCCCAAGCAGGAACATTTTGAAGTATCGTATAGTAATAGTATGGTGACAACTATTACTATACTATTACTACTCAATATCGGTAGCATGAATCGTTTAACCATACTCTCGTGAACTCGATACTATTACGTTACGATAGTGACAGATAACCTAGGGTAATGAACGAATGTTACGGAATGATTCGTGCGGAATTGCCATTCACTACGTGGGTAAATTAATTTATTATCATTATAAAATAACAAACAAATATAAAACATGCATTAATGTCGCGTAGAAAGGTTATGGGAATAAATTAATAAGCAAATACATATTTATTGCTTTTATTCCGCAATATACAAAAATGACTCCAATTAATTATGCGTTTAGATTTCCGAACGTAGCAATTTTTTTATTAGTTGTCACACATTTAGCGGTTTTCACTTATCAATTAATGCAAAACAATAACTCTCATATTATATTGGTTATAGATAAAGATACGTATATATGTTTTATAAAATACCTCTACATTTTTAAGGAGGAGAGCTTTATGAAAGTATTCTCTATATTTTTGCTCGTTAAGTTCCTCGGCAATTATTTTCACATATTATATGCTCACACTTCTCTGTCCTAAGAGCTTGCTCGACTATACATTGAAATAAGCTTATAACATAAAATGATGAAATATGTACGCAAAACGAAAATCAAAGTTCGGTGTAAATATTTTATTTATAAGTGTTTTTACAGGTTTAGGTTAGGTATGTTTCTAACTACAATAAATTCCAGACTTTCTATAAACTCATACTTTTTCACAAGATTCCCAAGTTCGTTGCTCCGATTCCAAACAGTCCATCGTCTAAGAAATAACCTTCATATTTGAGTTAGGTATCACAATAATTGTAACTTCATATCGCATCATCGAATTTCATATTATTAGCGAAATACAGAGTAGATAATTACACACACTAACACTAAGGCATCGGGAAACACTAAGCATAACCGTAATTAACACATTTTCCCTTAATTCGATGTGTAGAAATACAAAAATATATTCTCGATAATGTTCTCACGGTAAAAATGTCGGTGACAAAACAATCGTATTTCTCGATAGTAAATCGGCGATACTATACGTCAAGAATTATTCCTGCTACCACTTTTTATACATTTGTATAGTAAAACTATCGTTATTACCATACTATAGTATCGTAAACGTTTCCCGCTGCCATAATTTAGTTCCAAATACGCTCACAATGGCGCTGTTCAAATTCCCATACAAAATTTTACTATTACGATTACTATACTATAGAGCCAAATGTTCCTGCTTGGGGTACTGACAGATTTGATAGGACGAAATGTAAACGCACGTTATAAGACGGGATGGATGATAAAGAGAAAGGACGGGATGGATCGGAAAGAGACTGAACAGACGGATGAGACGGGATTGAGCCGGACAATAGGATAGCTACGTCAAGTTTAAGTATACAAGAGTTTATACGAAAAATAACATGTATTTGGTGTGGAGTGGAATCAAAAAATATATGCACTCAGGCGAAGCTGGGTCGGGCCGCTAGTAATTATAAATCTGCTTAGGTGCTGTTGTCAAAATATTAGAAAGAGTTTTTCTCTATTTAAAGCATGTTTGAGATACGTTTTCTTATTATAAACAACAAGCATTTAAACTCGTAATCTAATAGTACTAACATGTGCAATATACAACTGTAAAAAGAGAAAAACTGTTCCTAATATTTGGACAATAGTATGACAATCACGCTTTCACACGCCAAAACACCGTAGATGATCTACACCGTATCCATTAACGTCACATTCATCTCAAAATCTCTTTAACATGCACTCTTAAAACCTCGTTTCTCATCACACTAAAACATGGCAAACATTTTTGTGGAGAGGATGAAAAACATGAAACACATGAAGCGAGTGTTTGTATGTCGTTAATCTCCTTAAGCAAAGTTTGTTCTTCATTACGCCGTGTAGGGCTTAGCTTGCAGACTAGATGAGGGCTCATATGGATATTTCGGTTTGAATTAAAATGGGATGGATACTGAAATTTACAAGAGCGTAGTGAGTATGTATGTATGTATGTATCAGCCCATATACGTCCCACTGCAGGGCACGGGCCTACTCTACAATCGAGAGTACTATTGAGAGTGGTTAGGCCATATAGTCCACCACGCTGGCCTAGTGCGGGTTGGCGGACTTACATACCATAGAACTTCTTCTAAACCGCTATGGTATGCAGGTTTCCTCACGATGTTTTCCTTCACCGTTTTAGTGCGTGGTGATTGACTATCAATACACACATGACTCCGAAAAGTCAGAGGTAAGGAAGAGGTTTGGTAGTGAGTACCGCTTTTAAATTAATACACCCAACAGTCACATACGGAGGGTAGTGAAAAATAATTTATTTCCAACTTCTATTAATTTAACTTTCTGATTGATTTCGTTGCGGGTTAAAGACAAGTTAGACATTCCCAGAGACTTGCCGAGCTTCAATGTTCGGTGTCATTACAGTGCGCGCCACTGTTAATCCTGGCTTACAGGAGTTACAGTGCTGGGTGTAAGGGCGGGATAGTCCTGCTAGCAGTAACCACATTTCAACCAGCTTATTAAAAACCTAATGAATGACCCAATGGTGGCGATCTTATCGCTTTATTAGACGCCAATTGCGACCCTGCGTTATTTTATTTGATTTTTCAAATCGTAAAAATCACAAAAGCTTAAACCGGGCACTAGAATTCAAAAAGTCATTGTTCTAATCTTGTTCATTAGACATTTTCATTGGACCAGTAAGGCGCACCTATTTTTCAAAAGAGTTTAGTGTTAATTAAACTAACATTTGAACTACATTTACTGGGTCAGCTAGACAGGGAGTTCACCACATAGTTAAGCGAGCTAATTTCACAGGCTCTCATATGTCTGAGAAACTACCTTTACCAACAAAAATACGTAAGAAAGTCGTAGCAAAACTAAAAACACGAAAACTTCGGGTGCAACAGGGAGTGGGGTTGATAGACTTCATAATCATTCCGGAAAGTAGGTCAGCGTGTCCGAAATACGGAGCACCTGCGACGCGAAGGAATACCAATTGTTTCATACGGAACGAAAGAAATGTACCGTGTACATTGCGCTAATGCTGACATTTATGAATGCCAAAGCAGTTTTATGGTTGTAGTGATAAAGTAATGTAGTTTGAGTTTTTGGTTTAGTCGAAAAGTCTAGTGCTTATTGAGCATGGACGAGACATGATGTGACAATGATTTTTCAGAAGTTTGTGTAAGTGATTATTGTACTCAAATGTTATGTACGGAATGATGTAAGCGCAGTTATTGCTATTTAAATATCTATATATAAATTCCAGCAAAAATATAAATGACACTACCCCATGTAGTCTACAAGGGGCCAGCATGTAATCAACTGGCTTGTTCAGGCTATAGCCATAATAGCCACATATCCACTCAAATCCCTCAAAACCGAAAACTAAAAACGTTCTCCGTTTCCAGCAAACAGTTTTAATTAACATTTCACCTCTAAAAGATGTGATCACGTGCCCCACATGCGAATCAACGGCTATCGGAAATCACTTTGCATCCAATCCCGACTGTGTTCTGTTTACTGCGAGCGCCCGCGTGCATGATAAGGTGATCCAAATATTGATACCTTGTAGATGGGTTTAGATTGGTTTAAATAGCGCTTTGGTACTTTAGCCATTAATTGTTAAGGTATCTAAGAGTGGCTCTGTTTATTGCGAGTTCTCGGACCATCGCATGATATGGCAATCCAAATATGCATGACTTTTGGGTTTTAGATTTGTTTAAAACAATGAGTTTAGCATCAAATTTATTGTAGTTGCTCTGTAGTGCCGGCGTGAACAATACATGTGTATATTTGAGCTATGGTCAATTTGATTGAAAAACTACTGGACACATTGAGACTTAACATTTTATGTCTCAGGATGGCGAGCACAGTGCTATCCCAAGCATTGGATTATAATTCAACGTGTTGTTTGGTTTTGCTCCTGTTCATGAGCTGTCGTATCGCTTACCGTCAGGTGAACGGCATGCTCGTCTCGCCCCCGTCTCTCAGGTTTGCAATTTTTAAAAAAAAAACGTTGATAATGCCCAACATTTTAAAACTTTATATTTAATATTTTAGCTACTTTGCAGTGTTAGCGTAAACAAAATCAATTTTAGCCATTGATTTATGGTGGAAAGACAACTGGTTTGAGTATTTAGCGTCAAATGTATACGGGACAAAGAATAGTTAAATTGAACGACGCGACGGCTCAGTTGGTTGAGAAATAATTAAGCTAAAGGTTGCGGGTACAGATTCCGGAGAAATTTCATTTCCTTTTGTTACAGCTTCCATGGCGCAATCGATTTAGACACCTGGTGAAACAAGAGAGCACAGGTTCAACATCTGCATTGAGAACTTTAAAACACAGCGACCACGCCAGCCACGTGCGAATATCGCATCTATCGGAAATCGCTTTGCATCCAATCCCGAGTGTGTTCTATTTAATGCGAGTGCCGGGACCCTTGTGTATAAGGTGATGCTAATATGAAGACTTCTTGGGGGATTTAGATTGGTTTAAATTTATATCTTAGCATTTTGATAAGTTTTTTTTTAGATTTAATTGATGAAGTTATTTTATGTATTCTGTTGTTGGTGTAACATTTTAAATAAATAAATAAATAGATTTGTACTGAATAGATATCTGGGCTGATGCATAGTTTCAAGTTTATTGTGATGACTTGAAAGGAGCAGTAAAAGAAATATATTTTGACGGATAGTAGGTTGAAAAATCGTGCCAAAAATCCAGGGTTCTCTCATATGCACACTCCAATGTCTTTTGAGAGTAACATGATAGACTCTGAGGCATTATTGGTTTAAACTCCGATAGCACGGGATGCTATGCGTTCAATCAGAATTACAAACATAACAAGAATCTCATGATAGATGATGATTCAAACATTTGACCAATTCTGCAGCCTCTTATTCATAGCATTCAACCAACTCTGCCATGTTTGCTACCACTCATTCACCATATTATAAATACAACAAAATATAACTCTCAAAGGCACCACTCAAATACATTTACAAAGACATATTACATTTACAAACTTTAATTCAATTTGAAACTGTGTGACTGAAGCGTGCATTTCCAAGCAGTCATGTTCTTCATGTACAAAGCTCTAAGGGCCCGTTTAGACTGCACGTGTGCCACGCCACGTGTGAACACCCAGTCATTGTGAATTCGCCTTGACATTTCCGTCCTTTGTGTTGAACAATGCTTTCGAGAAACCACGAGTTGCTTAGTATCTTTATTAAGTTTAACATTTTGTCGTAATTGTATACTTTACTATTGTTTTGTATATGCTCATATACGTCCCTGTGCAGGGCATGGACCTCCTCTACAATCGCGAGTATGATTGAGAGGGATTAGGCTATAGTCCACCTGTGTCCATAAGTGATACTTACATGAGTAAGTATAGAAAATAGCTATAGTCTTCAATATATCATACTCAATAAAATATTCAATATGCTTCTAATAGTTTATCAGAGCAAAGCAATCCAAAAAGAGTACCTATGCAGAGTTGGCTAACCTTATCCTTTCGTACCAATAGGTTATTTGACTATGATCAATTATTTTGCGTACAAACACAAAGACCATTAAAATAAAACATTTCTGTCAAAACACTAGTAGTAAAAGAAAAAGTGTTATTCATTAATTGCTATCCGGATGTTTTCAAATATTCTGCCACGAATAACTTAAAACTTGATCGTCTACCAAAACAATACATTTAAAGACAAATACATCTTCCATACGGTCAACCACAATTCCTCCAACGTTGTTAACACTACCCCTAATTCGCGAAGTGATAGACCGTTAGATAAATCGTACGGTTTACTTGATAAACTGCTTGCTCGGGACCCTTAGCCGGGCGACGACGGGCGCCGCGTGTTGTATTCAATAACACGACCTTTCCAAATTGATGGCGGTGAGCCTTGTTGCCGTAAATGTTAGGCTTTATGGCGATGGGATTTCTCGAAATCTGCATCTTTATGCTTTGGGGAAAAAAGGTTAAAACACTTAGAAAGAAAAATAGTTGAAAAATTATATCATTAATCGTTACAGAAATGAAATAAACCTTAGCAGCCCAAATCAAGAAAGTTAAAGAGCTCGTTTGAGAAGGTTAGGCCGCAGTGCACCACACTGACCTAAGGCGGTTAGCAGGCTTCACATACCATAGATAATGTTCAAATCTGTATGGTATGCAAATTTCGAATGGAAAATTCTGTTTCAGCTGTCCAGATGGTCGGTCGTTCCATCAATGGATTATTCAATTACGGTTTTATACAAGACCATGTTGTACTCGTATCATTGCCTGATGACCTAGACGATTAGGCCCGCACGAGTGGTCGGCCTTCACCCCAAATTAATTGAGGTCACTCCACTGAAACTTGTTTCTTTTCCAAATAAAATTTGCTCTAATTCGGATAGCAAGCCTGGACGTCCGAAATCTTTATAAGTAATAGACTTAGGTGTAATTAGTAAGTTAATTGATGAATTGACGATTGTGTGAGAAACGGACTGATAAATTAGAGGTCAAATCTCAGAAGTCCGAAATTTAAGGCCACATCTCTGACTTCTCTAAATAATATGGATGATCGTAAAAAAACTACATCTCTATCTGTATTGTTATCAGTCCATATACGTGAAGGGCACGGGCCTACTTTATAACCAAAAGTACGATTGAGAGATGTTAGGCCATACAATCCACCACGCTGGCTTTGTGCGGGTTGACGTAAAACTATCGCTTGTAAAAAACGGTGAAAAATCGAAAGTGTATTTCTGTTGAGCCTAATACATGTAGTTTGTGTATATGCGGATATAAAAGTTCGGTTTTGCGTTTATTACGCCTTTCTTTGAGTGTCAATTACAATCACTTCTTTGTTTGACATGGCTTCTCTAAATACATGCCATGAACACAGTAAATTAAAACTAATGGTTACACAATGAAATAAAACTATTATTTACGGATTTTATCGCGGATTTGGGGGATTGGGGGATTGACGAGGCGGATTAAGTCTGATTTACTGTCAGTCCGCCCCGTGACCACGAAAGCTGTAAGGTAAACAAAACTTCGCGAAGTTACAATGTAAAAACCCAACCAAATTCACGATATAATACGAAAATAATAGTTTTATTTTAATAAACAACAATATGTGCAACATTATGCTGAGTGGTCACCTAAGGGTCACAGCGATGCGACGCGCAAACTCTTGCGTTATTTAAATATATTTTTTTCATCTCTTTTATTTTTTGTATGACAATGTATGTTTTTGGAGTGTATGCGTCGTATTGTGGGGTCAATAAATGTGTTTTTTTCTTTTCTTTTCTTTCCTTATAAATTGAAACGGTTAAAAATACCCAAATATTCATAATTAACTTGTCTAATTGGCTTCAAAACTCTTGTAACTTCATCAAAACAATCGAAGCCCTTGTACGACGCTTAAAACCTGATACTGAAACTTGCAAACATTGGATCCAAACTGGGCCGATACCCTCGTCAGTCGTAGCATGTTTATTAACTACTTGCCGAGTTGAAGGTTTAAACTGTGGATCCCTTTATCGGAAATCTTCAGGGCGGAAACTTGGCTCTTTTGAATCGGCAGGTCATTAGTGACTTTTGACCTGAATTGTGAATTTCCTTTCTGAATTATAGATTATGTTGTATATTGTAGAGTTTGGTGAAGTTGCAGAAGCCTAAATGATCTGAAACCTAATTAAGATAACTGATGGAATTATTTTACTGGTAGGCACCATAATGTCAGAGATCGCCTGGGTAGGTACCACCGCAATATCTATTTCTCCCGCTAAACAGCAGTATTAATGACCTGTAGTGTTCTGGTTTGAAAGACATTGCAGCCAGAGTAACTACTGGATATACTGAGACGTAATATCTTATATCTCAGGATGACGAGCGCAATGGAATGCTAAGCATCACTTCATTATTAATGGTGTTGTTTAGTTTTGCTACTGTTCATGAGCGGTCGCATCAATTCCCATAAGGCTAATAGCACGTTTATCTCGCCATTCATTGCTATAAAAAAACTTATGATTCTTCTGGTATTTGGATGTATACAGAGCAATGACCGCTTATCATTAGTCTCTGATGACCCTTTTCTATTTGGATCCTCTTCTACATTATGTTAATATGAGTTGCTACAAGACCTACAAGCAAAAAAGTACAGATCAGACAGGTGATAGTTGTTAAATATTCATCCAAATTATTTTGCAACATCCCTGATATATTGCGCTTATCTCAACTTAATATGCGACAAGGACAGACAGAAGAAGATGGTACAGGTACGCAAAATAAAGTAGTTCCTGTCATGTGGAAGCTTTAGAACTCAAAACAAATATACGACAACAATAACAACGATTTCTAATAACCCATGAATACATAGAAATAGTGAACGGGGAAAACAAAACCGCTTCGAAACCGGTCAGCATTCGTAGCAGAGAAAGTCAACACAGCTGTTTGTCAAACAAAGTCGACGGGATGGAAAATGAACGGACAACATAAAGTACCATTTGTTTATACATCTGATGAGTCGGAACTGTTTTGATTTACGCAATTGTTTGATTATATCAAAATTAAAAACATGACATTTTATAAATGTGGATGCTTTCACGCTGAAATGTTAATCCTGTTGTCTTTGATTTAGAATATTGTTTTGTATTTGGAATATTCATTTGGGAAATTGATATTTTAATGGCAGTGCTACTTTGGAGACACATCATACATACATCATACATAAACTGGTTTGACAATTGTCTCCCAGAAAACTTATACGTGCCTACTTACAGTTTAGTGTTGCTTTTTTTAGCTAGTAACTACGAGAGATTGTTTGGTCTATTAACAGCCAGATTTTTTTTCATGATTCAGCAGTCCATGTTTTAGACTAGCTTCTCATTTCACCTCCTTGCCAGATGTACCACAGACGCTATCCAAAGTCGTATTTATGGGATGTCGGGTCGGCAGGATTATGTTTATAACAATATATTCCATAAAAAAACTAACTGCCTCGGTGGCGTAGTTGTACTACGGTACGGTTACGAAGCCAAGGTATCGGGTTCGAATTCAGGGTGAAGCAAAATTACGTTGGATTTTTCTATTTATTATCAACCCAGAGTCAGGAATTTGTGCACGATATGGTGATAGGCTCGCCCCCTATCACATCGTCTCTCTGTTACATTTGTTTTACTTTATTACGCGGTGTTCAATAAATGTTGTATAATGTAATGTAATTTATGCATTTATTACAAGGTCAGGGTGGCATATTCCGTGTATGGGGCGTAACCGTCTGCTTCCAATTAATATACTATTCATATTATACAGTACCTACATTCAAATTACAGCTTTGAGAGTTGGTATGTTAGAAAAGCTTATGAAATGCTTTTAAACCTTACTCTTTATTGTAAATCTTACATGAAATAATAAATCACTAGATAGTATAAAACAAAGTCGCTTTCTCTGTCCCTATGTCCCTTTGTATGCTTAAATCTTTAAAACTACGCAACGAAAAAACCGCATTAAAATATGCGTTTTTTTTAAATAGATAGAGTGATTCAAGAGGAAGGTTTATATGTATAATACGTACATATTATTGTACAGAAATCTATTTGTACCCGGATGAAGCTGGGCCGGGCCGCTAGTAAAATATAACTCATAAAAATATGGTACAATTGGCGGCCATATCGCATTGAGCGATTTCTTCCTGGCAACCTCAATATGCATTTAATAAGTAAGTATGTATGTAACCTAATAAATTGATCACAGGCAAGTCTAGACGGTATTCAGGTGTATTGTGCCGGCCTACCATGTGTGTGCGATACGGCCCACAATATCGAAGGGCTGATTGTACCGAGACTCGAGAGGGATGTAGAGTCCATTGTGCAGCTGTAATTAGGAATAGGGAGGGTTGAGGTGTATTGGTGGATAGATTAGCGAGTGTCTGCGATATACTGTATACGAACTATGAGTAATGTGAGTGTTTTGGAACTATTAAAATGGGTATTTTTTTGAAACATATATATTTTATTTGTACTAATAAACAAAAATAAATAATTTTGGTTAGCTAAAAGCTACAGAAATACTCTTTATACAGTAATAATTAAATATTCATGTCGAATAATCTCCACTCTCTGATATATTTTTCTCATAGAAGAATTTAAACACGGTAAAATTTTGCATTGGAGCAGAGATTACCATTATTTAATCGATACTCCATACATAAACTCACGCCTTTTCACAGAATGGGTGGGAGTGAGTTCTCACAATGACTCCCTAATTTCGCCTTGTATGTTGCGTCCCACGACTTGATAGGGGGCGAGCCTATCCAGCGAATTGGGAACAAATTCCTGACTCCGGGCTGATAATGAATTGAAAAATCCAACATCATTGGTCCCCAACCTAGGAAACAAAGAATCGAAGACAAGTAAGCCAGCGAGTCAGTGGTTACTGTATCAAGTACATATCAGAACTATTTTCCTAAGCTAAACTTTTAAACTGCAGCTGTTATAATCTGTTTAAGCACTAACATGATTGTCGTCCTGTGCATTAAAATGTAGGTAATGTAATTTTGTGCCAAATGAAATTTTTATTAGTATTATTATGAAGCTGGAAAGATTGAATAAAATAAAGACTCACCAAATAATAAACACCAAACGGCATCACGACGACAGCCACTAACAGATCAGCGACCGCCAAACTGACTATAAAATAGTTCGTAGCGGTTTGAAGGCTTCTTTCCCGCGCAACACTGAGTATCACTAACACATTACCGAAAAGAGTTAACAAAGGAAACACCAACAAGGACAATGCCCACAAATTGTACTCGCTTTCACTGCAAGTGCTGTTAGAACTACAGTTGGAGAATCCGTACAGGTCAAAGTCTTCGAAGACATTGGAATTGGTTTTGAAATGAGTTTCGTTTATGTTGATTATGTCTGTGGTGTTGACTGAATTTTCGTCAAATCTGGTGAGGATATCAGGGTCTGGAGGTCGAAATCTGAAAGCTATTTTGGTCGCGCTCTCGCACTGGTCGGAACAGGTGTTGTTCTTCTGTATGTCCATCTTGACTCGGTCCATTATAGTCTATGTTGCGGTCGAGGCTTCATTTTTCAATCCTGGAACAAAGAAATGTTATGGGTAAGGAAGGGCTTAGTTTTATGATACCATTATTTCTAATAGCAAATGAAAAATCCAGAGAAAATTACAATCTTAGTTAACACCGTCTCTATTATTATAAAATTGCTAATTATTTTTAGGATAAGGTTTACGATCCCTCGAAAAAAGACTCTTATTTAACAACTCAAGAACTTTCGTGAACTTTTTTGTATGGAATGAGTTTAAGTTACCAATCGAAATAATTCTTGATAAATAATTACTGCTTACTATGAACATGTACTTAATATAGGCTGTAATGGGTTTTGAAAATAAACGGAGAATGAAAAATAAAGGTTGTTCTTGTTAAGTCAGTTAGTTCTCCCATAAATTCATAGATTGAACAGAAAAAGACAGCTGTGGGTACTATTATTTAATTAGAGAGTCCTTATTTAAATCTAAACTGGGTACAATTATGCCCTTGTTTTGAGTAAATTAGTGTAATAAAATAATATAACTAAACTTTTACCCACAGCCTTATTAAGCTGGCTCAGACCCTCAAGGCGAGAATACAAGAATTTGAGTGGCACCAGCTGTGTCATTTCCAACTAAAATGCAAAAAAAAAATAAAGCTTAGTAAATAATTTACGAATAATTAATTAATCCTAAGGCTGTAATTGCTTTTTCTTAATGAGAAATGAAATAATAATTATATTTTATTGTATACTTTGTATTAAGTAATTACGAAGTAAATATGGGTTCTAACTGGAAGCTAGAAAGCGTTTAAACATCATACAAGGTATATCAAGATGCTACCGAAAACGAAGGCGGGAGGTAGTTTAAGTGTCTTCAGACACAATGCAACTGAAAATTTTGCAAAAAAGCGACGATTATTTATTAATTTTGTTATTTTTTTCCTATCATCGTACTCGTATTTGAGTGGGAAATACATTGCTTTTTTACTAAATAATAGTGTACACCATTTTATTTATAAAGATGATATGGTACGCAAGGGTTTAAATTATTATTTTACCAAAAACTTTGGATCTACCACCCAAACACGATGCTATTTAAAATCTCAAAAATAATTCACGCGTTTCTTTGCGAAGTTTTTAATCGCATTTAGTGACTACTAAAACTGCCACCCGACTTCGTTTTCTGTAGCAGTCTTCATATGTTTGATATAGTATTATGTAGTGTAATTTTATTTTGTACATAAAACAGAACTGAATCGAATATTATTTAACCCGTGCGCGGATCGAATCTGTGACCCCTAGATTAACAGCCAGCTCTCAACTGCGACATTGCGGCTGTCAAAGATATATTGAGAATTACCGCTAGATAATTCTCAATATAATAGCTTACTGGTGGTAGGTCTCTTATATGTGAGAGGCCATCTGGGTGGGTACCACCGCAGTGTCTATTTCTCCCGTCAAACAGCAGTGTAAACGCACGGTTGTGTTTCGGGTTGAAGGGCATTGTAGCCAAAGTAACTACTGGACATATTGAGACTTAACATCTTATGTCTCAGGGTGGCGAGCGCAGTGGAATGCCAAGCATTGCTTTGTAATTCAAGGTGTTGTTTGGTTTTGCTACTGTTCGTGAGCGGTCGTATCGCTTACCATCAGGCGAACGGCATGCTCGTCTCGTCATTCATAGCAATAAAAAAAAAAAGATACTATTTCTCTTATTCCAAGAAATAATTTTAAATAACAGATATCTCCCATACACACAACATAAAATAACTTATACCCACAATAATCTACACGCATAAATTTCATCGGGAACATAAAGAACAGTCGTCAAACAGTCGTTACGATACGAGAGGCGCCGCGGGACATGCTTAATGTATGTACAAACTATATAATACACAATACTATTTGAGACATAACGTTTCATAGTTGAGTTTTGAGAGTTACTATAAAGGTAGTGTTGAATGTCATACAGAAATTATTTTCTATCTTCAGTTTTAATATACCGATTTTCGTCCGTCCGGTCCGTTTATCAAAACAACACCACGCACCACTTCAAATAGTAATATGGTCTATGATGTACTTGTGATCCTGATTTTATTATAATCAGTTGGTTTTGAATACGGCCAGCAGGGATCTATATGTGTTTATTATAAACCTATTTCAGTTATAGGATGATTTATCTTCTTCACTTAAACTGAATTCAAAAGTCGTTGAAAAGGAACAAAATATTCGGTAACTGTTTAACTTTCCAGCAATTGACTAAAGAAACAAACATGATCATGTAATAATTAAACATATTGTTGGTTTAAAGAACATTATTTAATGACTTAACATTTGAAAAAATAAATAATAAAATAATAGAAATAACTAACACCCAACAGTCACATACATAGTCCTGACCTCACACTAAGACCGAGTCTTGTGTCGTGGGTATCAGAAACTACGAGAGACTTTTCGGTCTCACAAACACCCAGACCCGGAAGAAATATTTGTGGGCCACACAAACATTTCTGTCGGTGCGGGGATCGAACCCGCGGCCTCTCGTTTTACAGGCGGCGTTTAACCAACTGCGCCACGGAGGCTGTCATATTATTACCGTGCTACAGACGACATTAACTCCTCTCCTCTTTTGTCCTTTATCAACACCAACATATTAAAATAATTAAAACTAAATTCTACAGCGAATATTTATCGCATAATGCAGCCACAAATCGGTTTGGTGTGGAAATTAAAACTATTCCGGGCCCTTATCACACAGTTGCAGTTTAATTTAAACGGGGTGATTTGCACAATTAAGCTGAGGTTTTCTTGCGCAATTTATTTTACAGAAAAGAATTCTGAGTGGGTAGTATTAACTGACATTACTTAAGACCTTGTAAAATACTTTAAAAAAGAGTATGTTATTAAATAACAAATTTAAATTAGTCAAAAATCAAAAGGATATTTTTGACATGACACATAAGTTGGGATTATGAACGTAATAAAAATAATTATGTTAACACATTTATCTAGTAATGTAGTGATAACCTGCGTATACTATGATTGCTAAATTCCTTAGTTCGTTCCTCAAGTTGGGCAATGGATTTTGTGGAAGATTTCCGATTTGATCTGCCATCCCTTCAGATATACAAACAAGTAACTTAAACTGGTTTTGAAAAGAGAGAAACAGTTTCTTGCCCGTTCTTCTCTAGTGAAAACCAGTCTTCAAACCGGATGGTAGATTAAAAAAATTACTGAATCTAAATGATGTAGAACATTTTAATGTAATCAATAAATTATTTTCATTTTTATTTTCAAAATGAAAAAAATAGCCCAATCACGAGGACAAAAAAACAAAGATACATATAAATCCAAGTATATAAAATTTAACACTCCAACACACCGGAATGCCTATTGTCAACAACGAAATAAAAACGGACATAAACAGGGCCGCATTAGCCGGTGAATCTGTGGGTCGACCTCACGGCTCATAATGGTTTTAATGTGGGTTAACAACTTTACAGGTGGGGGATTCAGTGGTCGTGAGTAATGACGCTAGTTCATTAAAGTTAAGGGAAAGTTTAAAGTTGTTTTACATGTGCTTTAGGCCAAAAGTAACAGAAGTTTTCGGTGTATTTATTACTCTTACTAAGATATTATATTGTTGTAGAAAATAAACAAGCGTCTAGCGTGATAGAAATAAGTCGAAATGAACCAAAAAGTGAAAAATTTAACTGTTCATAACTTTCCGTGAGATTATTTTATTACGAACTTTGTGTTGGCTAATTTATTTACTTACCAAAACTAGATACAACATGGCTGTATCATTTTTAACATGCTAACCGTTTGGAGCTGTTAAATCTTTATTTGTCACCAACAAATTGTCATAAATAAGAAAAATTAAAAGACTGTTTTCTTATCTTTAAAATAGTACCCGTAAAATACTATAGGAGACCATCCGCTTTTAGCCATTACAGTTAAAGCCTTTTGATAATTCACCCTTCATTTATTTTGTATTAACTTGCAAGTCGTTGCTCTAAAAAACTAAATTAAATTTACTTTTTCCCAGAAGGGGTAGGCAGAGGTGCCTGGACACCCACATTTCGTCTTGTATGTTCCGTCCCACGATGTGATAGGTGGCGAGCCTATCGCCATATCGGACACAAATTCCGGACTCCAGGCTGATAATGAATAGAAAAATTTAATATCACTTTACCCGATTCGGGATTCGAACCAGAAACCTCAGCTTTGCAAGCGTACCTTAGTACAACTACGCCACCGAGGCAATTAAATTTTATTTCAAGAAATCTACTGAGACTTTTTGATTAAAGTGAATTATTTGGGAGCCACTGCCTCCAGCCGTCCCATGTCTCAATAAATCAGATCACGAAGCGAGTAGCTCGAATAAACACAAGGATTGGTATTTATATATGATTAAATTTTCCTGGGAAATGTTTACGTCTTTATAAATGATTATTTTCATTGTATCGTGTTTTTGGTGAAGTATATACGCATTTTTCTTGTCTCTCTTAGTGGAATAGTAATGAACTTCTTTTATTGTGAAACAGTGTGTCAATAAAAGTCTTTTAATCCTGGGTCTTTCCGCCGTAGCAAGAAGGAACTGTCAAATCTTAAAGGTAGATGTAAGTATGTCGAATAGGAAAAAAAAAAAATTAATTTAATTATTTATTGTGCCAATAAGTACTGTAAGGCACTTATCTTTTTGTTGCAATGTAGTTAATTTGATACAAAATAAACTAATAACAATAAAACGAACAAAACAAACGGTGTACGCATAATAGAATGCTGCAGAATGACTTCCGATTATTATATGGAATCTATGATGGTGTTTTTGCGTGTTTTTCTTCAGTAAATATCAATATTTAGTATTCTGTAGTCGTTTATTTTGATGATACGATTATTACTGTGTTTTATATCCCTTGTAGGGAATTTGGTAATAAGTTAATTTAGTCGTAGGATATTATTAAGTGCGTGGTGGCCTGTTGGTAAACGGACCAGACGCGGCTGCCAAAATTTTCACAGTGGTCGCGGGTTCAAATTCCAGGGCACACCTCTGACTTTTCGGAGTCATGTGTGTATTTATAGTCAATCACCACGCACTAAAATGATGAAGTAAAACATCGTGAGGAAACCTGATTTATAATAATTTCTATGGTATGTAAGTCCGCCAACACGCAATAGGCCAGCGTGGTGGACTATATGGCCTAACCACTTTCAATCGTACTCTCGATTGTAGAGTAGGCCCGTGCCCTGCAGTGGGACGTATATGGGCTGATACGACACGACATAAATATTATTAATGGTGTATTTTTATTTCTTTTTTTTATTGCAATCAATGGCGAGAACGGCATGCCATAAGCCTTATAGTTAGCGATACTACCGCTCATAGACAAAACAACACCATGAACAACAAAGCAATGCTTGGCAATCCACTGCGATCGCTATCCTGAGATATAAGATGTTAAGTTTCTATATATCCAGTAGTTATTGTAGCTACAATATCCTTAATCGCAACGCAACAGTGCATTTACTCTGTTGTTTGGCGGGAGAAATAACATTGCGGTGGCACTTACTCAAGCAGAGGCTCATATGATTTATATTGGGTTCAGTTTCCAAGTCGAAATATTGGTGAAATGATTTGTGATAGCCACTGTGGCGCAGTTGGTTAGACCCCGGCTATGAAACGAGAGGCCACGGGTTCAGTCCCCGCAGCGACACAAATATTTGTGTGATCCACAGGTATTTGTTTCGGGTCTGGGTGTTTGTGAGATCGAAAAGCCTCCATAGTTTCTGATATCCACGACACAAGACTCGATCTTAGTGTGGGATCAGGACTATGTACGGGACTGTTGGGTGTATTTATTTTGTTTTGATTAATTAGGGGATAATTACTTACCCTCTTCTAGTTTCATGTCTATGAAGATAGCCCTGTATTCTACTTTATTTCGATCTAAAATTAACTATACCCTTTCGGTACGACCGTTGAGCACGTAACTTCTTATTTCACAGCGTTTATATCATTACCACGTTTTCTTACAAGATTCAACTAAGCGATAACTTAAAAAATACGTCCTTGCTCCCGTGCATTTTTAACGCCATATAATTTGGCTCCTACTTTAATATACGTCACAAAGTGAAGCTTTGGTGTCGTAAACATGTTCCCCAATTTTCTACTCGACTTTTATCTCATTTGCCACACGTCAAATATAATTGCCTGCTCTCCGTCAAAGGATTCTTTATAAATTGGAAGGTATATTTTATACTTTCGCAAATGTATCTGGCTTAGCAAATATTTAGATTTTATTGGTTTTTAGTGGGTAGACGAACATGCAACCCGTCTTATTGACATTGGCAGGGCTAGGGGCCTAGTATAGCCAGATCGCTAGCTGTAAGGGGAGAACTGTCTATAAGCTTCAACATTAGGAATAAATGACCATGTGGATATTTTTTAAGCGACGGATGGCGAGGCCAGCATGCAATTTGCCTGATGGTAAGCGATACGACCGTTCATGGACAGTAGCAAAACCAAACTTGAACTTGAATTACAAAGCAATGCTTGGTATCAAATTGCGCTCGCCATCCTGATACATAACATATTAAGTCTCAATAAGTCCAGTTACTCTGGCTACAATATCCTTCAAACCGAAACATAACTGCATTTCCACTGCTGTTTTGTGGGAAAAATAGACATAGCGGTGGTACCTACCCAGGCGGCATCTCACATATAAAAGACTTACCACCAGTACCATTAGAAAGAAAGAAAAAATAAAGTTATTTTGTATGTATTTTTTTATGTAACAAAACGACATACATATATAGATGTAAAAATAAAAATACATTCAAATTAAAAAAGAACGAAGAACTTTGCACATCGTGGCTGTGTCTAGTACGTGATCACTTAGCAAAATACTATGTCAGAATAATTTGTAATTAATTTGTAGTACATACGAAACGAAAAGTCATTTGTTTGATGCTAAGCGTCATGTCTGCTCTTATACATGAGCAAGAAAGTAATGAGACACACTTACGGTCCTATTCATATAAAAATTATAAACCTATTTTAGTTATAGAATTTGTTGTCTTCTTCGCCCACACTGAATTCAAAAGTCTTTTGAAATATAGAAGACGATAGATTTAAATAGGTTTATAGACTATCTATGAATCAGGCTCCTACAGTTTTTAGTTATTATTTAAGCTCCTATCTCCTCATACGCGAAGAACTTTGAGTTCGACTCGATAAAATATCTCAAGCCACCTATATCAACGAAAAAAGAATTAAAAATAATTTATTAAATCCATTAAAATGTTTAACATAATTTAGATTCAGTCATTTTTTGATCTACCACCAGGTTCGGAAAGCGGTTTTCACTAGAAGAACGGGTAAAAAACTCTAGTGTGGCTCTTTAATGCAATGTGATAAAAGGACAGAAATCTAGGTAAAGCAATTGACCTGAAAATCTGTGCGTAAGATAGAAGTCTAACAATAGAAAATCTCCCGGAATTGAGACAATTTAGCACAATCGAGGAGCCTGGCACTGACCCCGAATGTAGACAGGTTGTTGAACTCTCTTCACTAGATTTTACGATTGATATAAATGTGTCCGGCATATAATGGACTACGAGTAGACGACGCCTTGAGTGTGTTTGGGAAGTGACCAGGGGGGTTGCTCTGTGATCCGAAACGCAAATCGACTATTCGGACGTTTGACGTCTGAATTTAAAGTTGTACACTTCTAAGGGCCAGTTTCACCAGTTCTTGATAAAGTCCCTGATAGCTATCAGCCCCTCATCTGTCAGATAAAATACAAAATTGAGTACTTTTGCGACAGATTTCGTATTTTATCTGATAGATGAGTACAAGATAGCTATCAGGGACTTTGCCAGGAACTGGTGTAACTGGCCTTATATACCAATATTTATCTCTATGATACTTATCATTTACTCCAAACTTAGTCTCAGTTTACGACGTACGTTAAAGGATTCCAACATTTTGTAAACTATAAAGGTATGTTCGTACAGTTTTACGTACGCCTTTCGAACATTCATCGTTGTGTCGGAGTACAAAGTAACCCCCAGGGCCGGCCGAAAAATTTGGGAAAATATGCCTACTGAATGTACAGATGCTGGTACATGTTGCTAGGTTCAATGCAATCAATCAATATCCAACTTTCACTCATATAATTCTTAGCCGACAAAGGCAAATCTTGTGTTGTGGGTATCAAACACTACATGACACTTTACGATATCACAAAAATCCGCTTTTTTATGGCCATGAATGACAAGAGGAGCATGCAGTTCGCCTGTTGGTAAGCGATGTGACAGCTCATGGACAATAGCAAAACCAAACAACACCTTGAATCACAAAGCAATGCTTGGTATTCCACTGCGCTCGCTATCCTGAGACATAAGATGTTAAGTTTCAATATGTCCAGTAGTTTCCCTGGCTACAATGTCCTTCAAACCAAAACACACCAGTGCATTAATACCGCTGTTTGGCAGGAGAAATAGACATTGAGGTGGTACCTACCCGGATGGCCTCTCACATATGAGAGACCTACGACCAGTAAATCAGATCCGGAACAAGTACCTTGCTTCACACAATCATTTGTGTCGGTGCGGGCTGTCGAGGATATATGGTTGGAGATCCACCAATTCCGTCCATTCAATGAAAGTGACAACTAATCTGTATTCTGAGAGTTTAGACCTATTGAAAAAAGGACCATTGGGATCCAACTTAATTGTGAGAAGTTCTACTTTCTAGGTTCGAAGATATTCATCAGGTCTTCACCAATTATTCATGGTACCGTACGTATAGGGACGTACGTACATACATAAAACAAATGATTCCGACGAATTGAGAAACTCCGCCATTTTTTGAAATCGGTTTACTTAAAAAATGATGACTCAACATAGTACAAACATCCAAAAATATTCTCAATATTACACCATTATTCTTTATTTGCGATGTCATACCACATTTTGTTGTCAAACAATATGTAACTTGTTACACCATCACTTGTACAGCAACCGACAGCACTCACAAAAATGACCGCCAAAAACACTCGATATTTTCTATTCTGTCGAAAACCATTTTATAACGCCACAAGCACTTTGCACAAACTAAAATAAACACGGACGTATACTACATACTACGTCAGCTGCGAGCGTATACCTGTATACTACTAGTATATACAATGGTCAGTATATCGTACAACCAAATTGAGTTAGTCGACATTATTCTTAATGGAGGTGTAGGTATTTGTACAGTCGGTGACAAATGTGGTACATTTATTTGCAGGCCCATTATATAAATCGCAAATATATACAAATATATAAAGATGAAGAGTTTGTTTGTTTGTTCACGCTATGAGCTATAGGAGGGAAGCAGTAGTAAATCTAGCAAATACGAAGAAATTTTATTCGTCTTTCATGATCCAATTGGTTGATATTCTAAATTGATAGTCAGAATTGTACATTTTGACCGCCATTTTGAAAAATATATACCCGAGAGGAGCCGGGATGGACCGCTAGTATACAGGCAATACCCTGAAAGATGAAATAAATATCGCAAAATAGTAGTAAAAACACAATTACCTAAATTACTTCCTTTAGTATAATTATATAAAAGGATAGTACTTAAAAAGTTTAAAGGTAATAAACCCATAAAATATTATAAGGTACTTCATATAATAAGGATTTATTAACTCCATTAATAATGAGATAAAAGGGGATCTAATAAGCAGATGTAATTAAAATATAATGTTTAACACCTGAATTAGGCGACTCATGGATCTGTGAGTAACACTTTCTGAGACATCATTATTCGAATCAAGAATTTTTGAAACCCAAGTTAGAAAAGGTTTATGATGTGTTAATTGATATTTGACTGCCTCGGTGGCGCGGTTGTTCTACGGTATGATTGCAAAGCTGTGATATCGGGTTCGAATCCCGGGTCGGGCAAAGTGATATTGGATTTTTCTGTACATTAGCCCACACCCAGAAATTTGTGTCCGATATGGCGATAGGCTCGCCCTCTATTAAATCATGAGACAGAACACAAAAGGCCAAACGTGGGCATTCTGGTTCTCTCCAGTTCCTCTGCCTAACCCTTCTGGAAAAAGGTGTGAACTTGTAACTATATATTATTTTTATTTTATTATAAGGTTTATTGGATATCCGGTACATATGATGAATGAAACATAATGACGTCCCTTCTATTTATAAACAATCCGGCGCGACAGTTTATTTTTGAACAATAATTTAGGGCTTCGAAAAACTGAAAGTCCTCGTCAAAATTTCATTACTTTCTAGGCATAACAACGATGTTTGAATTGTAAATATCCTTGACTTTGTTATATTCCCAAAACGGGGAGTGTCCTAGAACCCTGCTACCTACTCCTTCTGGGAAAAAGTTCAAATGTAAAATTTTATTTTTTATGCGAACCTAAACGTTATATAAACCGTAAAAATCATATTTTCTTTTAATGTGTAATATTCGTGTAAACAAAATACAGAATTTTATTAAAGTAATAATGTATACCCCTTTTTCGTTTTAAAACTGTTATACTCTAATACATTGGAAAGTAAAGGTATTCTAGTTTCTACCTAGCCTTGTTAAATATTAACATAACGAGAGAATCTTAAGAGCATTACCTAGATTAATCCGCGCTTGGTACGCTAGGATTAAATTAAATTGCTCCTTGTTTGTCTTTTTGTCGCGTCTGTACTTCGCAATTGCTACGTCTCCCGGCACAATTGTCTATCGTTGGTATTATATTAGATTTTTAAAGGTCAAGAATGACTGTGATTTTGTTACTGGGATTTATTAGATATATTTCATTTGCAATAGAATATTTTGGCTTGTCAGAATATTACTTAAGTTGACTTGTAATTTCACCAAGAATATTCCTTGTTTTCCAGATAAAAGTTATCCTATGCTGCTTTTTAGCTTGCAGTGTTAGTATAAAAAAAATCGGGTCACTCTGTACCCTAGCTTACAGGTGTTGCAGTATGCGAGGGCAGAAAAATTTGCATATTATAATCCGTCAAAAATGTAATATCGGACATGAATATTTGTTGCTTTTATTCATTATGTTCTGGCAATGTGACTTTACCAGACTAGAGTTTACGGATTTGAACCCCGGTGAAATGCTGTCTCTACTTTTTGTATTATACTGTGATGTACTGTATCATGCCATATACGACCCCCTGAAAGGCACGAGCTTCCTCTACAATCAAGAATGCAAGTGAGAAGATTTAGGCTATATAGTCCACATTCTGATCTTGTGCAGGATGGCAGACTTTATACACCATAGAAATTCTTACTTCATGACTCTTTTCAACACGAGTCATAAAACTGGTGGTAGGTCTCTCATATGTGAGAGGCCGCCTGGGTATGTATTACCGCAATGTCTATTTCTCCCAACAAACAGCAGTGTAAATGCACTGTTGTGTTTCGTTTGTATGACATTGTAGCCAAAGTAACTACTGGATATATTGGGACTTGGAACATCTTATGTCTCAGGATTGCGAGCGCAGTGGAATGTCAAGCATTGCTTTGTAACTCATGGTGTTGTTTGGTTTTGCTTCTTTCCATGAGCGGTCGTATCGCTTACCATCAGGTGAAGGGCATGCTCGTCTTGCCATTCATTGCAATGACAATTAAAAAGCTATGGCGTAGGGCCGGCAAACCAACTTAATACATTCATCAACTAACCCAACTTTCCTATTATGGAGAAAATATTTACAAAACAAACGATGCCTTTGTAAAGTTCTCCATTGTACGGACTGCGTCAGACACCGTGAACTGTAGCATTGAAAAGCGATAAAACAAAGCGCTTTGGAATTTAAAATACATGCACTTTTAATTCATTGAGAGCCTCCATGGCGCAGTCGGTTAGACGTTGCTTGTGAAACGAAAGGCCGCGGGTTCGATCCCCGCACTGAGAGAAATGTTTGTGCGGCCCACAAATATTTCTTTCGGGTCTGGGTGTTTGTGAGACCGAAAAGTCTCTCGTAGTTCCTGATACCCGCGACACAAGACTCGATCTTAGTGTGGGGTCGGGACTATGTGTGTGACTGTTGGGCGTTATTTATTTATTTAGTACTGAACGTTGCTTTCATATTGAATGTGTTCTTGCTATTAGTGTTGGGTAGTTTTAGTGACTACAGAAAGAATGCAAATGGAGCTGACACCCCGAAATAACACCAAGGGTACTTTTGTCCTAAAAATATAGTGTTCCCATAGGATGAGCAAGAAAGTCAAATATATTTTTTACTTTTTTAATCTCGAAAGGGCTGGATCAGGAGAAGGCAGGTATATCCCGTGATTCAGTAGCCTTGAATTACGGGATTGAATGACTGGTTGGGGTGGGATATAGCGGGATGGGATGGGAAAAGCATCACATAGTTAAATTTAAATATATATAAAAAAGTGCGTTAACTAATATGATCTATGTTCAATATATCTAATTATCTACCCTTTGTTTTCCTTCATTTCCTTTTATCTGATTCCCTAGTTTTGACTTGGAATCATAAATGGTTCCGAGATCAAAAATGGAAACCTTAAAAACACGCTCGGTATTTCTGGAATTCGATATATTTACAACTTTAAATTTTTTAGTCACTTGAATCTCGTTTAAACCGTTGCGAATTTTGTACTATTTGTAAAACTAAACGTAAAAGATTGTGGGAATCCGGTAAGAATCGATTGATGTGAACCAAACTACAGTATTTCATTTTTATTTATTCAGATTTTTTTATTGCAATGAATGGCCAGGTGACCTTGCCGTTCGCCTGATGGTGAGCGATACCACCTTGAATAAATAAAATAAATAACACCCAACAGTCACATACAAAGCAATGCTTGGAATTTCAATCCGCTCGCTATCTTGAAACATAAGATGTTAAGTCTCAATATGTTCGTACCGAAACACAACAGTACATTTACACTGCTGTTTGGCGCGAGAAATAGACATTGCGGTGATACCTACCCAGGCAGCCTCTTACATATGAGAAACCACTAGTACACAGTTTTATCGATTATCGGAACTTTCCAATAATTTCAAACCCTAGTCTAAAGCCAACTTATTACTCAATCCCAATATGAAAATTAAAAGTTTATATTCCTTTTCATCGCGACCTTTCCATACGAGCGTTAAAGCGTTCACAGCTCACAAAGCAATTACGCAATGTTTCGGACATAATTAAGCAAATATATTCGATATGAACGCACAACGTGAAAACAACCATATATGGCAGTCTGAAAAATAAAATAACACAGCCATTTTAGATGTTTTCATTAAGATTTTATCTACATACTAGATATTAATTCGTACATAATGATGTTGGTCGGGTGGAATTTATAATATGAAATAAAATTTAAGAGGTTTAAAAGATTATAATCAATTCGTGTTCCAAAACATATTTGTGAGCCAATAAATGTATACGATCAAATATTTTTAATGGAAACGTTGTATGCGTTGTTGATTACAAATTTTATACGATTGAATTCAAACCTTGATTAATAAAAATCTGTTAACATATGAAAATTATTTTATATATATTGCAATGAATGACGAGACGAGCATGCCATACACCTGATGGTAAATGATACAACAACTCATGGACAGTAGCAAAACCAAACAATACCTTGAATTATAAAGCAATGCATTGCGTTCTTCTGCGCTCGACTTGTGAGACATAAGATGTTAAGTCTCAATATGTTCTGTACTTACTCTGGCTACAATGTCCTTCAATTCGGAACCCAACAGTGCATTTACCCTGCTGTTTGGCGGGAGAAATAGATATTGCGGTGGTACCTACACAGGTGGCCTCTTATAGGGTTTGGGCTGTGTATTGACAGTTGGGTGTATTTATTTATTTTAAGGGAATTTAAATGTGGTAATTACCTTATTTCTATGGTATGTAAGTCCGCCAACCCGCACTAGGCCAGCGTGGTGGACTATATGGCCTAAGCACTCACAATTGTACTGTCGATTGTAGAGTAGGCCCGTGCCCTGCAGTGGGACGTATATGGGCTGATACAGATACAGAATTACCTTGTGTAGTAAGTAACTAGCAGTAAAGTGGTAGCCACAACCTTGTCCTAGACTAAAAATAGGTCGGCTAAGTCATGAACCACATACTGTGGCTGTCTTTTTATCTAATTCTTCCATTCCTAACGTTTCGACACATGATTATTTAGTTTCTCATAAATTCTCAAAATGAAACACAACATTTGTCTTGCTTTGACTAAATGTCGAATGTCGATGGAGCCATATATTTTTTAAAAGATGAAACGCAACGCCATTCCTCAATGAGAGTATTTTTTCCTTCTCTAAGTGCCTGGCGACATTACCGCGACTTCCCCTATCTGATTTATTCAACAATCCAGGCAGCTTATGCGATATGCATATGCAAGGCGGCCATGCTGGTTGAATAATTCTTTGTTTCGTCGGCAAGAATTGGTAATGTATTAGGCTTTATACAGGGGAGTATCTCGAGCTCACATCATACATACATAAACTCTCACCTTTTTTTCAGAAGGGGTAGGCAGAGGTGCCAGGACACCCACATTTCACCTTGTATGTTCCGTCCTACAATGTGATAGGGGGCGACAGGCTCTATCGCCATATCAGTTACAACTTTCTGACTCCAGGTTGATAATAAATTAGAAAAATCCAATATAACTTTGCCTGACCCGGGATTTGAACCTGAGACCTCAGCTTTGTAACCGTACCGTACAACTACGCCATCGAAGCAACCTATAAACCAGGATCGGCAGTGGAACGCATTTTAATTACCTATTGAAGCTGGGCGGGATGGAAATATTTTGTTTTCGTAATTTATTTAATAATATTATGATTTGGAGGAGAAAGAAATAAATAATTAACCAGTTTAATTTGTAGCAGAAGGGAGACATAAGAATTAACTAGAGAGGTAAAAGCATTGGATACAGATCGGGAATGCTAGAATGTTCGTATCCAACCAAATAGCGACGATCCTGTTTATTAGTAGACATTTTGTAAATAGTAGCGTTTGGGAATCAGGCCGGTTGATATTCAAATTACTGCAGTTAGATAATATTATCGAATGCGACAGGTGGCTTATTCTGTTCTCAAATCGTTTTAGAATTGATAAAAAGCCTTGAAAACTGAAATCGCGATAGCTGACAAAACTACCAGGCGTTTTTTTTTTTAATTTGGATAATTTTACCTGTGTTGGTTAGGCACATGTGAGTTTAATTAAGTACCAAACGTCAATACATACATATATATATAAGTTCACGCCTTTTCAGAAGGGGTAGGCAGAAGTGCAACCAGGACACCCGCGTTTCGCCTTGAGTGTTCCGTCCCACAATGTGATAGAGGACGAGCCATATCATACACAAATTCCTGACCCCGGGCTGATAATACATAAATTTAATATTAAAGTTAGATTGGATTCATCTAACTTTAATATTGAATTTATGTATTATCAGCCCGAGGTCACTTAGTCCGACTTGAGATTCGATCCCGAAACCTCAGCTTTGCAATCATACAGTGATACAACTGTTCCACTGAGTCAATATCACCATGTATACCCAAGTCTTGTCAACACAAAAATATATTCAAAAGTTAGAACACAACAAGAAATCTTATAAACGTTGACAAACGCCCTGATTATTCTTTTAACTCTATAGTACGATATTGCACAGCAAATATTCTTTGAAACGACGTTTTTTCCAGACTTCTTTGGAGCAGACAGCTTATTAATTTAAACGAAGTATAATATTCTTCTCGGCGGGAGTTTTATGGAGTTATAAATAATATTATCTCGATATAAAGTGGTCAGGTGGATTTATGAGTTCTGACCGATGCAATGTTTATAGCATCAATAAAGTTATGAATATTATGTTTTCGTTTGCCTATTTCAACAATTCATATTTATTCTTAAGACTATTCGATTGTTTTAATGTATTTACAGAGATCTGTATCTGTATGTGTATCAGCCCATATACGTTCCACTGCATTTACTGTATTTACAGAGATATTCTTAAAATGTAAGCAAATTATTGTGTTCAGTAGACCGGAGTACTACAATATCTATCCGTCTCCTTCCAAACTCTCCTTCCATCCTCTGTCCTATATTGGCCGAAATAATAGGGCAACCTTGACCGTTATTTTCATCTCGGTACCGAAAATAAACCAATCGGTTCGAAATTTAACCAACACGCCCATATTTCACTTATTTTTCATCAAATTTCAAGATCGATCTTGAGATAGTATTTAAGATCAACTTTTAATATTGGCACATAAGAGTAAGTGGATGGAAGGAGTGGTGATTAAGGTCGTAGGAAGTCGCTGGGTGCAGACCGCTTCCAACAGGTCTATGTAGAGATCCTTCGGGGAGTCCTATGTTCAGTAGTGGTCTTACTGTGGTCGAAGAGAGAGAGAGAGGTCGAGAGGGGATAAAAGGAGAGGTTGGAAAGAAAGGTAGATACTGTTTTTACTCTAGCATTATAGCACGTATTGTGAACTAAAAGGGAACTTGTGTGAGTATGTGGTGGCCTGTCGGTAAACGGACCAGTTGCGGCTGCCAATATGTTCACGGTGGTCTCGGATTCAAATCCCAGGGCACATCTCTGACTTTTCGCAGTCATGTGAGTATTGATATTCAATCACCACGCGCTAAAACGGCGAAGGAAAATATCGTGAGGAAACCTTGTATACTACAGCGAATTTGTAATAATTTCTATAGCATGTAAAGTCCGTCGACCGGGTCCGGTGTGGTAGACTATATGGCAAAACCTATATGGCTCACCTAACCACCCTCAATCTAGCTCTCGATTGTAGAGGAGGTCCGTGCCCTACAGTGGGACGTAAATGGGCTGGTACAGAAAAGGGAACACAGAGCTGTTCTTATCTGTTTTGCCAAACAGTAGTCTAACTCCAAGCCGGCGTATTCATGATATAATTGAGACTAATTACTGCACGGATCCATCAATTCTGGTTAGTTCCATAAATTAATTTAACAAATTAATTACAGACAGAAATAATGATTGATCACATTAACATTTTGTCGGCATGTCTGGAGTAAGGTGGGATGTTAATTACCAAACAACCTTCAAATCAAACCGCAAAGTTCAAATAAAATATAACTTAAAAATCTTAATAAAATTATTAACAATGAGAGAATTTGATATAAAAGTAATTTTAGTCTTAAAACAATTTTTCTAAACAACTTTAAATAATATTGAATGTGGAATTTTAATACGTTGGTAAAGAATTTAACTGCCTCTGGAAACTATTTCAATTATGGTCGAATTTGAAGTTTAAACTACTATTTTATATTATGCCTTTTGACCGATTTATTTGATGGTTGATATTTATAAGATTATATTATACAGAATGAACAACATTTATGGCTTTTTTATTAGATATTTCTCGAAAAATTATAATATAGCCCATTGAGCAAATTTCTGACTCCGGGCTGATAATGAATTGAAAAATCCAACATCATTTGCCCGACCCCGGTATTCCAAACCGTGATCTCAGCTTTGTGACCGCAACGTAGTTCTGCGTCACCGAGGCAGTCGTAATGTACATAATACATTATTTACTTTTGTGTTTAAATAGCTATTTCGTGTCCAGATAGTATGAATTTAAATCAAGCATTCTTGCTTATTGATTTCGCAAACAATTTTAATTATTGAACTTCGCAGTCAAAAGTATTTGTTTTATTGTTGGAAGTTGGCGAGTTTGTATGGGCTCTTGTTTTCACCTGGGGGTTAGTCTATATTCCGATAAGAAGACGCATATTCGAACATCGTACGTAAATCTGTACGAATATGTAGGTGTATAATATATTGTATAAATATGTATCATATATTGTGTTTCAATTAATTATATATAATTTGTATCTATTCCTTATAAGAGCATGTTTTTTTTTTCAATTTTATCTTCTTGTCCCTTTCTTATATCTATCCAAAGGGTTGTTTGTAAGAAATCGCCTAGGGCGATAAGACCGCCAACTGTACTCTTTAACTTTGTTTGTAAATATTGTACACTTTTTTGTGTGCAGTAAAGAATAAAATAAATCATCATGTATCATGTATCAGCCCATATACGTTCCACTGCAGGGCACGGGCCTACTCTACAATCGTCAGTATGATTGAGAGTTCTATGGTATGTAATGTATACGGAGATTTCTATGGTATGTAAGTCCGCCAACCCGCACTAGGCCAGCGTGGTGGACTATATGCCCTAACCACTCTCAATAAAATAAATAAATAAATTATATGCCTGAACAGCTTACAAAATGTCCGAATCCTCTATCGTACGTCGTAACATTAGACTACATTCAGAGTGAATGACGAGTTTCATAGAGAATAGTGTCAATTTTTATAAGTGGAAAGCTTTTATCTTATACTAGCGGTCGGGCCCGGCTCCGCCCGGATGCATACAGTTTAGAATATCGACCAATCGGACCACTAAAAACGAACAAAATTTCCTCGTATTTGCTAGAAATATCACTACTGCTTTCCTCCTATAGGTAATAGCGTGATGATATATAACCTATAGCCTTTCTCAATAAATGGACTACCCAACACGGAAAGAATCATTCAAATCGGACTAGTAGTTCCAGAGATTACCGCGTTCAAACAAACAAACAAACTCTGCAGCTGTATAATATTAGTATAGATTATGTTCATCGTCCGAACATTCGAACTTCGTGTTGAAGTATAAGGTAACCCCCTGAAATGGTATTTTAAAGTTTAACACGTTGTTCACGCGACGCTCCACTTTGAAAGTGAACGTTATTAGGTCATAGTGATCTGTATTGCAATGGCATTGTTTTGTCTTTTTGTTCGTTAATAGAATGTTCACGCCAGTGTCTAAAGGAGTGAGAAGGGGTGCAATTACTGTCAGCTATAGTATGGTGAGCTTATTTTCATCCCAACACAAATCGTGATAGAGAACGATCCTATACTTTCGCATATTCAGGTCCAACATAGCTCAAATTCTTCGCATTAAAAAATCATATATTTATGTTATTACTATTTTTTAAAATTTATGTAAGTCCGCCAACCCGCACTAGGCCAGCGTGGTGGACTATATGGCCAAACCACTCTCAATCGTACTGTCGATTATAGAGTAGGCCCGTGCCCTGCAGTGGGACGTATATGGGCTGATACAGTACAGTGCAGTATTTTTTTTAAACTTATACTCTCTGATTTAGTCATAGGGAACGATTTCTGCTAAACGATCTTTGGAGCTATTTAAAAACATATTATGTTCATTAACTCCTCTTTTAATAATATAATTAAAAGCAATTAAAGTCACAATATTAATGAAAGTATTTCCAAATACCTTTCCACAACAGCCCTTATTAATGTTAAATATTCAAAAAGATCCCCTAAGATACAATTCCAGAGTTTAATTTGACTACGGTAGAGTTAAAAGTTAATTCAGTTAAAAGTTCGTCCCTTTGTGTTAAATGCAGATGTTACGGACATAACTTTTACCCTACGGCCCTTAGGAAATGAACAAAATGTTACCTCGCAGTTAGCTCGGTATTAAACGATTGTTAGGCTGTGTCGATTGGCCTTAAAAATATTATTTTACTCGTATACCTGAGAGGACATTTTACTGAAAATTTTTTAGGAGCCTAAAAGTCTATTTTTTGTACTATTGACTGTTAAGCACCTGATAGTAGATATAGTTGTTTCAGGATATTTACAGCCGAAAGATGCCATTCGAAATATTATACTGACTATGTATCAGCCCATATACGACCCACTACAGGGCACGGGCCTCCTCTACAATCGAGAGTATGATTAACAGGGGCTAGGCTATATAGTCCACCACGCTGGCCAAGTGCGGGTTGGTGGACTTTACACACCACAGAAATTTTATAAATCGCTATGGTGTGCAGGTTTCCTTCACCGTAATAGTGCGTGGTGATTTACTATCAATAAACACATGACTCCGAGAAGTCAGTGGTGAGCCCTGGGATTTTAAGCCGCGAATACTATGAACATAAACTGACTTGCTCGGAACTCAATAATTTAGCACTTGTTTTTTTAAGAGCGGACGTCTTCCAGACATTTTTCTTTTTACGAGCTTATGTTTAAGACTACTGCGTTGATCTAATAAGGGTCCGTCTTTAATAAAACGTAACATTCGATGAACGTGCTATTATCGTATTAGATAAAAAAGTATTTTTTGTATTATGGAGTACGGAATGTTACCTGCCGATATAGAAATGGAGTAGTGAGCAACCTTTAATACTGTACTGTTCTGTATCAGCCCATATATGTCCCAAACCCTTAGTGATTCATTTTTGTCTGCTCCTTTCATGCTACGTTGTAGTGGACATATACCCTTATTCTTACCAACACAAGTACCATACTAAAATAGTTATTTTTCGCATGTTCTTGACTTATTTATCGCCTCTCGACTTCGCCACTTAATCTTACTTACAAGCAGATACTTAGCTCCAAAATATGATCTTACTGTGTGATAGTCATGTTTTGGGACACAAAATGTTCAAGGATTAAGTTTCAAGAATATTATGGAGTATTTTTTCGCCTTTCACTTTAGATATTTGAAGTATTACGGTGTTTGGTGATTTATTTGAGTTTGTGCTGATATATTATTTAAGATAGAAAATATATATTTTTTGGTACTCGTCATGTAATGCGTGGTTGTATCCAAATATAATTATGTGGATTGCACTAAATAAAATAAAACAGTAGAGTTAAATTAAAATAGTAGAGACAATTATGCCGGCTTGTCTGAATAGAGCAAAATAAAATAGTAGAGTTGAATTAAAATAGTAGAGACAATTATGCCGGCCTGTCTGAATAGAGCATTTGAGTCATTTTAATGACGTATCCAAAATACAAATACGGAGAATTTTGTAAATCCATTTAGATAAGTTGGGGACGTTTTAAATCTTGTAGTGGGAATAAAAGAAAAGAAATGAAAAACAAAACTACTGACGTCACTAGTCTTACATTATGCGGGTGTGAAAGAAACGGTAAGATGTCCCCTCTACGCCTCGTCTCTTTCATTTAAAATATTAATAATTGCCTCATGTACAAGCTACCTTAAAACTTTTTTGACATAAATATTTTATTTTATTGGTGTTTGGACGCAAAATAATACATAAAATCAATCATAGTCAAATACCTTTTCCGATATACGTAGGCTGAACCTTTAATAATATATAAATATAGTGTCTATTGAGTTCCAATTTAAAGTATTGCACAATTTTGTAAAGAGATTGCTATTTCGACTGATATGACTAGCTTATTATGGTTTTGCGCAATTTGAAATATCACTTACGGCCATTCTCTATATCCTATCTATCTTTAACTGGAGGTTAAAATAGCTACCATTACTATGTCAATACAAATCTACGCATCAATAAACAATTATAGATGCATATATTTATCTTATCTAGATGCTTATAAATATATACACCATATCAATATCTCTGTATCTTTGCTTACTGAAACATAAAATGCATCTAAATATCTAATGAAATCTTTTGTTAAAGATAGATAGATTATAGAGAACGGCTGTTAGAGAACCAAACGCAAGAGCCTTACTGACCCTGTCAGACAATCACACGACTCCAGTCAACTCGACCTGTGTCGGAGCTTTAAGGACTCACGTCAATGCTTTACCGAAAATAACATGATGCGTTGGGGTAACACAAGAATCAGGATACATACAAGGATGGAAGGGAAGGATGAACGAAAACTCCTGTATTTCATACGACTTACGCACGTTATTTATTATATATTATGTTATATATGTTTATTGTTATTATGTTATTTATAGATCACTTTTGAGGCAGGTGTCCACATTTCCGCATCGTTTATATCGGGCGCAACGTATTCTATTTCTTTCATAAGAAATATGACGCCTGCCTTTGAGAAACTTCCCCAATAAAACCATGTAAACTAACCGAAAACAATCTAAACAAACTTTTGCATTACCATAAGAACATTCAAATTCAGATGCGTAAGGGTCGTAATAAATTTACGGACCAAACCGGCAGTCTAACATTCGATTACCGACCCAAATGTTCATACGGACCGAATAGTCTTGTCGATAATCCGATTTCCTGAATTTACATATATTCTGATACTTGCACCACTTGGAAACTACTATGGAATTCTTAACAGAGTATAAGTTCACGGAAATAGTTGATGGTGTTAAGCATACATTGCCCTATAAAAATACTTTTATGTACTTTCCCGCCCATATAAACGGCAATGCAAATCGTGTAAGCCAAAAACGACAGCAATTTGAAGACAACGAGCATTGAAGCTGAGTAAGTCTCTGTTTATATGCAAGTTATAGAAACCGCAACAAAATTGCTTAGTAGTTAAATGACTTGGAGGAATTGCAAATAATTTATTGGACAAAATTTATACACTTGTATGACGTGATGACGTCACAACACTAGACAAAGTATCAACATTTTGGAAAATAGGATCAGAAATTAGTTCTCATATAATGCAAGCAGTTTAACTGGAGTCCTGCATTACCAAATCAATGTAGGTCTTGTTTGCAATATTGTTGGAATTAGATTTGCGTTTAGTCTACTACTATACATTGTTTCCTTTGTTTTGTGTGTACTGTTTATTTAATTACGCGCTTGTATCTGAAATTAAAATTTTAGTTCATATTCTGCGAAGAACGTGGTGGGTTGTGCGTTTATAAATTTTAATATAAAAATGTAAAATAATTGATATACAACGTATGTGCAACTATTTGTGTTTCGTAAATGTTGGCATAATTGTATCCATTGGCATGGGATTGCCGTCTGATGCCAATCGATACTCTTCCTGGATGGCATTTGCGCTTATCATCAGGTGCAGTGTGGTCACTATGCCGGCCAGAAAAAAATAAACAAAAAAAAAGAAGAATATAAAGAGTCAGTAGGGGTCAACATCATTGGATCAACTCCAATTAAACTGTTGAAAAATCAAGTATCGGGTTAAAAGCATATATCTATCTGTGTGCTATTTCATACCAAGTTGGCTATAAAAAGTTTCATTTCAAGGCAAAAGCATTTTACTTCAATTCGGTCTTTCAGAATATTGTTGCATATTCATACAATGTTGTATATTTAACCGTAGTTTGTTACAATGATGCTTTCTTGATTTAAATTTGACGCAGAACTCCCGCTTGGTATTGTGCAAAGGTATAAAATAACTTTGTAATATAAGTTTTTATTATTATACTGGCATAGTAGCTACAATGCGCCAGATGGTAAGTGCAGTGCAGTGAGAGTATAATTAAACGAACTTATTCACAGATCGTTTATAAACCTAACTGAACTATCGAATCTTTTGTCCTTTTCGGGCGACTTTATAATCTAGTTTGAGCGAAGACAAAGGATTCGATAGCTGAAATAGGTATATATATACAGCAGATACCTACAGTTTCACTAATGTGTTTGTGGTGTTAAAAACATATTTAACTTACGAGTTATTCTTAACGTACCAAACAAAGTAAAATAAACAAAAGAATATTCTACGAGTAATAAAATTAAACAATCCAAATAGAAAAAAGGCAATAATAATTAAAAAAAAAACAATTAACATAAATTAAACTCTACATAAATAAATATTACTTACAATCAAAATATGACAAAAACAATAAATCAGATTCGTACAGTTCACTCAACTTGTCATAGAAAATATCGACACCTTAGACCCGTTTATGAATAAGGACAGTGTAGCCAGAGTAACTACTGGACATATTGAGACTTAACATCTTATGTCTCAGGATGGCGAGAGTAGTGAAATGCCAAGCATGACTTTGTAATTCAAGGTGTTGATTGGTTTTGCTGTTACTGTCTCCTGTCTCGTATCGCTTAACATCAGGGGAACAGTATGCTCGTTATTTAATATATTATGTCGACATGCTCAAAACGGTGTGTACATAAGATGGACCAGGACACACCAGTGACACCCTTGCAAGGGTCGCTATGCCAGATTTCATACTTTAAATTCGTGAGGAAACCCGCATACCATAGAGATTTGTAAGATTTTTTATGGTATGCTAAGTCTGCCACCCTGCACTAGGCCAGCGTGGTGGACTATATGGCTAAACCCCTCTCAATCATAATCTCTTTATTGTAGAGGAGACCCGTGCCCTGCAGTGGGACGTATGCGGACTGATCGTAACAGCCTGCCTGGCGCAGTTGGCTAGATGCCAGTTGTGAAACGTGAGGCCGCGGGTTCGATCCCAGCACCGAGACAAATATTTGTGTGATCCACAGGTATTTGTTTCGGGTCTGGGTGTTTGTGAGACCGAAAAGTCTCTCGTAGTTCCTGATACCCACGACACAAGACCCGATCTTAGTGTGGGGTCGGGACTATGAATGTAATTGAGTGTATTTATTATTATTATAACTAACAACTCGGCAAACGAAGCCTTTAATTGAAAGCGTCATTTAGTCACATCAATCAATTTAAAACATAATATTGATAATTCCACAACGATATTATCCCCAATAACCACTATCAGAAATAACCTGCATAATTCCCACAAAGATAAAAGTAGCCAATTAATATAATTGAATCAGCGCGTCTGATATAGAAATCTGCATAAAGCGGGAGGCAGGGCCGATGTAAATGCGGCGTGGCTCCCCTAATGGTTTTATTGCATATTTCATTAAATATTGGAAATTCTTGGGGAGTAATACCGTCTGCAAATGGCGAAGGTCGTAGGTCTGTTTATTGCTATTAAGCGAGTATTGAAAGAAACGAGTGTAAAAGCGGTGTACTATTGTAGCTTATCTGTTTAGCAATCAATGTTGAGACACAAATCAGTGTTGATTGTTTTATAATAATAATCTTTATTTAATAACAGCCTTACAAACTATTTGTACAGGAGTCCCCAAACTAGGCAGAGCCTGTATCTTGGGGTATCAAGATAATGAACATATAGTATTAGGCGAAAGGAAAAAAAAAGAGTAATGTTAAGTAGTATTTGAATTTAAAGAACAAAAGCAAAAAAAAATTTTTTTTTTACTAGATAAAGTTAATACAATAATAAATATTAACATTCTACCGTGCTCTTTATGACAGAATATCGTGAAGCGCAGTTTTCTGCAGTGATAAATATAATACTTTTAATAGCGTAAACAATATGGACATATTAAAAGAAAAGGAACACAAAAACAAAAAATGAAACATTGCATTAGTGACAAACAATTAAAAAATACAAAACTACGATACAAAATTATAAAAAAAAAATACAATTCGAAAAATAATTGAAATAAACTAAGACCTATGTAATAAGTATGTACGGGTAAAGGGTGAGAAAATTACTCTAGTAGGGATTCTGTGCTAATGTAGTCTAACGAAGACAACAAGATACCAAGTTTCTGTTTAGCCTGGCGTACTGACAGATGTTTGATGTCACAGTGTTTCACCACAGCATTATATGTGTTTGATGGTGACGTTAATCATTGACGATATCATATACAGGGTATATCAAGACTGCTACCGAAAACGAAGCCGGGTGGTAGTTTAAGCGACTTCAGACACAATGCAACAGAAAAAGTTGCAAAAAAAAGTAACAATTTTTTTTTTGTTATTTTTTTCCTATGACCATATTTGGGTGGTAAATACATTTTTTCCTAAAATAATAGTGTTTATTCTTTTATTTATAAATAATCTAGGGTATAAAAGTGTTTAAATTATTATTTTAGCAAAAACTATGGATTTACCACCCAAAAATGACGATATTTAAAAAATTATAAAAAATAATTGTCGCGTTTCTTTGCGAAATTTTTAGTTACATTGTGTTTGTAGTCACTAAAACTACCACCCGGCTTCGTTTTCGGTAGCAGTCTTGAGATACCCGGTATATTGGCCTTGTAGAATCTGGGATGGATCCGCCCAGTACCTGCTCGATGCCTTGGATGGATTGCAGCGGCGGGCCATCCGCATTGTGAATGATGCAGACGTTACGAGCAACTTGGAGTCGCTACAACTCCGGAGAGATGTTACCTCTCTAAGCGTGTTCTACCGCCTGTATCACGGTGAGTGCTCTGAAGAATTGTTCAACTTGATCCCCTACTCTCCATTCCTAACCAGATCCACGCGTGCTGGCTTGCGAAGCCATAGCTTGACGGTCCACACCATCCCGGCGCGAACCAAACGGTTCTCGAATTCGTTTTTGTGCCGCACCGTCAGGCTGTGGACTGCTATCAGTTTTGAAGCATTTAAATGCCATTTTGGCGCGAACTCGCTGTGATGTCAGAGTACACTATGTCAGCAACGTAGTGTTAGGATTAAGTTTCTTTCATTAATTGCTACAGAACTGTATTTCGTCACAAAATAATCCATTTTTTTTAAATAATATAAAGAAAACACAAAATAACTCTTAAACAAACGTAAAACAATACAGCCAACAAGCTAAGCTATATCAATAAAGATTACAAAAAAATATATATGACTTATTTTGGAGTCTCGTGCATATTCCCTATTGCATAAGTTACCTACTTAATCTATATGTCGTAAATCATCCATCCATCCATCCATCAGCCAAAGGAAGTTCACTTCTGAACATAGGCCTCTCCCAATAATTTCCACAGTGACTTATTGGAGGATGCCTGCATCCAGTGACGTCCCGCGACCTACCAGGTCGTCTGACCACCTTGTGGGTGGACGTCCTATGCTGGGCTTTCCGCTACGTGTCCTCCATAAGTCAAGTCCTTGGTCCTCAGGTCTTGAATACCTCACTTCAATTTATTAGTTCATGCTGTTAATTCTGAATAGTTTCCAGTTTCGGACACATAATGTATCAATAATTAGAAGTGTTGTCCTTAACATATAAACTTAAAAACATATTACGCTAGTCCTAAGTATGTCATAGAGCAAAAACGAGCTTTTGTTTCTTGAATGTAAACAAATCGATTACACTCAAAGTTTAGGGCAAAATTAACTAAATCAACGCTATAAAAGTGTACTAGGAGGAAAAACAAGCACTCTTATCGCAGACAAGCAAACATCCACCACACCAAACTTTAATGGAGCATTTACACGCTTGGCCAACCTCGGCCAGCCTCCACCAACGCCAGCGTGTAAGCGGCCTGTGTGGCCCGGCTGGCCTTAAGCTTTTCATTGTTGATAGCTTGGAGTTGGTAGAGAGAGAGTTGGTGGAGTTGGCCCAGCCTCAGCTAAAGTGTAAATGCATGCATAAGGCAATTCTTTGTCAAATTGACCTAAAACTCCCGTGTTCCAGTTCCCAAAACATGAGTAACGTGGGAACATCGGGAACTACGCTTGATTTATCGCTGCCATACGTCTAGCTAGCCCGCTGAATATTGCAGTTTAAATTTAAACTAAAATCCTGATAAGTTTTCTTCAAGGCACCCTTGGACTGGGTATTTACATTTCAAATGAATAAATAGCAGGGATGAAGTGAAAATAAAAGGATAGAGTAAAGTGGGGATTCATTGTCTCTGTTTTTTTTTTATTATATTTAAGAGAAGGTTAAAAAAGTTACAATTAGTTCCACAAAACCAATTACTTGGTTTGTCTGTGAGTACCTTATGATGTTTCACATATATTGTGACTTAACATGAAATACAAATATTAATTGTGTTGTACACACATGTGCATAATTATATTGTTGATAGCAGATATTTTTTGGTGTTTTAAATTTTTATTTTTTTATTAATTCTTGGAGCGCTTTTATAAGGAAGACCGTTTATCAAATACTGTTATCTCCTACGTCGTGTCCCTATGAGATGGGCTGGATGATTTTGTATGTATATAAATAAATAAACTCATATAGTTTTGACTTTACACTTAGAAACAAAGTCTTGCGCCATGGCTGTGTCGCAACCCGTGTCTATCAGAATCTAAAATTGACTTTTGACCTTACAAAATTCAGATCTGAAACAAATATTTGTCGGTAACACACACTTTTCTTCAGTTTCGGGATCAAGGGTAGTGGGTCCGTAAGGAGGTCTTGTGAGATCAATAAAAAACGGACCATCGTATTCACACTTCGTCACAATATTAAACACATTATGTTTCCATGAGTTCGGAAAACAGCTGAACAATTAATTAAATCACCACTCCAACCCCTAGTTAGAACTAAGCCAGTAATTTGATTACCAAATTGTTGTTTTTCTGTGCCAGAACAACTACTAGCCATTTTGGAGTCACAACAACCGCAGCGACAAACGAAAATAATGGCTTGTTTACACCAGCCCAATGAGAACTGGCTTCATTCATATTTTATGGGACGGCTTTCGTCCGCGAGCCAGTTTGGACACTATAAAAGAGTGTGTATTTCTTTATTATTCTGGTGTTGTAAAATGCATTGCATCTAATAGTAAGTACATATGTACATCAAGAATATGTAATAGATAATACTTGCATGTAAGCTAACCATAAATAGTTTTTTTTTTTTTTAATATCATGGTCTTCATGTATATGCAAATGGAGTGCTCGGTGGCCTAGTTGTACTATGGTATGATTGCAAATTTGTAGTCTCGGGTTTGAATCCCGAGTCAGAAAAGCTAATATTGATTTTTTCTATTCATTATCAGTCAGGAATTCGTGCCCGATATGGCGATAGGCTCGCCCCTATCACATCGTGGCGTGGAAAATACAAGGCGAAACGTGGGTTTTCTGGTTGCACCTCTACCTACCTCTTCTGGAAAAAAGGCGTGAGTTTATGTATGTATGGTCTTCATTATATCATCAAAGCTTTAGAAGGATATCTAATTAAGGATATCTAGTACAGTTTACAGAGCTAATGCATCTATACTGCATAAAACAATGCTTGCCTATGTTCCTAGAACGAGTTGACCGTTCCGGGATACGGGCAATAACCTCAACGCTATTCGAATTTGTACGATACGATTTCCCAAAGTCCTTGCTCATGCTTTCACCTCCGCTCTTGGCAAAATCAATCTGCTCAGCACAGGTGCGCTCGCTAACTTTGTTTGGACGCCCGAATGTATTGGCGAGTACGACAGATATATCTGTCCATTCACATACATGTGAATAGGTGTAAACTACAAAACTAAATGGAATGTTACAGAAAATTTGTTAATAGGGTGTGTTAAATGGAAGTGAAATGTGTTAGTGTGATACGAATTTTCTCAAAGATGACTCAGTCACAGTTCATTGCCCGTTTGTTTTTTGGGCCTCAAAGAGTCTAAGTTAGGCGTTATTAATACAGAGAATTATTTAATTATTAGAAAAGTAAAATAAAAAAATTATGTAAGAAAATATCGATTTAGCCCTTTTTTAGCCGATTTAACATCAATTTCCGGCAATACATTTATCAAGTTCTCGGCCACTGCCGTAGAATTAATTACAAGTCACTTTATTGGCTGCTATGTAGCTTCTATAATGAATTAACAACTGAAAGTGAATAAAATGTTACGGAAAGTGTAGTACTACCCGATTTAATTTGAGGTATGTATCAGTACTTACTACCATTCAAGGGATTTAATCGATGTTATGGCATCAAGGGTTACTATTTATAAAAATAGTTGAGAGAAGCAAAAATCTAGGACATTCAATATTTCTTAGTTCAATATTTTGTCTCCCGTTTTGTTACGGAGGAAATGCATACTAATTTAGTTTCAACATATCCTATTTACTTCCTTTCTAATTCTTTACGGGCTTAAAATCTATTAGTGTCTTTGAAACAATTATTATCAAAGTTTACACAAATTGTTCTAATTCTACAGTAAGATGAGTGACTGGCATTGTAGGTATCAGAAAAAACTAGGCTTTCCAGTTTCACAAAACTTAGGTCATAAGAAATACACATAGATTATCCAAACTTTTAGGATTCACCCCTACGTCCTCTAACAGTCGATGTATTAACCAAATATGTTACAGATCTCTGAAAATTGTAAAAGAACCTCGGCTAAATTCAGCTGCAGTTGGATTGCGATACGATGTTGTTTACAAGTCAATACAGATGGAAATTATGTTTACCCCGCGGCCGCTGGGGCCTAGTGTTTGCTCAATTTCACTGATGAGAACTATTGGGGTTTGATTTCCTTGCACTGGTTCCAAGGCCGATTGAGGTTTGGCATTATTTCAACGATTTTAGTTTGTTCTGCATCGGGACCAAAGGATTTTAAGGTATTGTTTGGATTTTTGACGGCTCAATGATAACAATAAAATAAATAAGGCTAAATTGAACAGCCCCATTGGTGGGAAATTAAATCTCGTGTCAGTTAAAGCTTTACTCAGAATCCGGGATGAAGTTAAACTTACTATCAGATGAAGTGTAAAAATACAAACTAAAAACTTACAGTACTGAGAAAGTTGGAATGTACTAGCAACGCACAGATTATAAAAAAAATAACTAATATTATAATTTGTTTCTTGGCATGCGAAATACGCTTAAAGATTGTGCATGCTATGAGATTGAATAGACAATTACGTGAGACGAGTGTTAATAGAAAAGTATTATAAACCGGTAATCAAGAAACACAATAGTTTGGGATGTCATCGACCAAGTGAATTATAAAATAGAGTAGCATTTATGAAAGTGGATGTAGTGAAAGTATAAGTATTATATGTCAGCAGAAACTTGAATTGTCATATACATTACTTTTTTATATTATAGGGGGCCAACGAGCATACGGTTCACCTGATGGTAAGTGAACACCGCCGCCCATGGACATCTGCAACATCATAGGGCATAGAGATGCGTTGCCGGCGTTTGAGATACTTATACACATATAATGCAAGCGCGACGTATATACGATATATTACAAATAACTATCTCAGCACGAACACCGTCTAAAGTTATTTACTTGAAGCATTCGTCAACACAAACACCTTTTGACATTTTCAATTCCGCTGACTATTATACGGCGAAATTCGAATTTATACTTTTATAAATTCAGTCATACCGATAATGGGAAAAGTTTTGTGAAGTGGCCCCCTTTTATCTTTGCCGTGTAATCTATCTTTGATAACTATTTTGACTGGCTCAACTTGCTATGAATTATGGGAGTTGTTTATACTTTTTCCGCCGCTTTGTGAGTTTTGTTTGCTGAGGGGGCCGAACTTGATCAAAGGCAACGCTTGTATTTATGTAGAATGCGTGTGCATATGTCCCATGAGGTCGTGCAGAATTTTGTGCATGACATTTGTACATAGCTTCAGTTTTGTTTACATCAATGTCTATGAATTTTCATCAGTTCGGGGTAATTTGTTTCTTGTTTAGGGCATGTTCTCTATGGACTTGTTTCTGTAGCTGCCTATAATATGCGACAATCCTTCAAGATAATATATTTAATGTAATTTGTATAGTGTAAAATAAGAAGACAATATTTTCCGACCTTTTCTTTGAAATATACTTCTTTGATTAATAAATCTAGTTAGTAGAAAATAAAATCCGTTTTTCTTTTGAACCATTCCGTCTATTTGTTTTCAGCTATTCCACTGAATATAAAGCGGTCTAGATAGTATAAAGTACTAAAGTAATCTACTTAAGCTTCGAAAACAAATGGAATATTCAATGATGGGTGAGAAAAACATCCTTTTTCTACAACATTAGGGAGATGAATTGCAGTTTTTGTTGTAAAATGGTATTTTTCCTGGTTACACAAAACGGAATCATATCTATACGCCTACTTCGTAAAAATAATATGTTGGGGTAAGTTGCTCAGAAAATTGGGTCTTTCTTATGATGACTCTATTCCTTTTTTAGGATTCCGTAATAGGAGAAAGTACTACAGTTTAAATAGTCAGATGATCTAGAGGAGGTGGTTAGAAATCGCTAGACGCAGGCCATTTGTTTGAAAAATTCTTGGAGTTGATGTTTAGAAATAGACTTGTAACAACTGAAATAGCAATGATGAATTGTTTAAAATGATGGGCGTGACATCAATATAATTATAGTCCCATACTACGAGGAACTACGAGAGACATTTCGGCCTCACAAACACCTAGACCCGAAACAAATACCTCTGGTTTACATAAATATTTGCAGTGCGGGATCGAACCCGCGGCTACTCGTTTCACAACCGGCGTCTAACCAACTGCGCGACGGAGGCTGATTATATTATCATATAGTGTCGTTATTAATAAGTGAAAGGTTAACGAGTAAAATGTTTCAATGTGAAAATTTATATTTAATAAAAGTTCATATATAAATTTATGACTATAATACATTCTTTGTACTAATATTAAAGTAATATACAATAAAAATATCTTTGTAAAAAGAAATCGTGAGATCAATCTTGTTTTTTTTTTCATACAGGATCCTCAATGAATTATATCTTCAAACTTGTCTGTATTTAAGTGATAGATTGTTTTATCTTCCAGGAAGTTTAGCGGAAAAAATATGTTTGTTTTTAGCCGGAGATTGGATCTGTCACTGAAATAAGTTGAACCAACAGTTCATTTGTTTTTTTTTGAGATTGTTTTTTGCAATATAAGGAAAATATATCGAAATAAATTAAGATTAGGCCGGAAACATACTACTGAAACGCCACGCAACCATACCCGACGCGAGACGTGTTGAATTAAATCAAATGAACACTCGATGTTACGTTGCGTGGCGTGTTTGTAGTGTGGATCTGCCGATGAATGATCTGATGGGGCATTTACACGTTTGGCCAACCTCAGCCAGCTGCCACCAAAGCATGTAAACGGGGCGTTTGGCTCGGCTGGCCTTTGACTTTTCATTGTTGATAGCTTGGCGTTGGAAGACTGTGGCCCAGCCTTAGCCAACGTGTAAATGCACCATGAAATGTATTGAAATAACAGTAATCATGTGATTGCCAAATGTCATTTCCATACATTTGATCTTTCCGCAGGGGTTCACGCCAACAGAAATGTGACATTTGTCTACGGGCCTATGTTATAGAAAATATTACGATTTAATTTGTCTTAACACGCGTCGCGTCGGGTGGGTTGGCGTGGCGTTTCAGTAGTATGTTTGCGCCTTTATCCATATTAATCTAAAACGATGGGTCGTGAACCCATCGGCTTACGTTAAAGAAGACGCTAGGGACTTAAAGACTTTTTTAACGAGAATAAAGATTAAGCTTCCGTTTTGTACCCCCTTGGGTGGTGTAAAGGGGTACACAGAAGTCAATGGCCTTTTAAAACACCTTGGCTTCTTATTTTCTGATTTTACAACATAGCTATATTTTTTTCTATTTCGTGGATGCATTTAGATACCTATGGATAGTTCTTAGATACATTATGAGGAATTTGAATATTTAAATACTACAGTAACATAATAAAAAATCGATTAATTTTAATCAAATTATATAAAGGGATTAAAAAATATATATATTGCGGAGAAAAGCACTGCATACAATTAGACCTGTTAATGATTATCTTGACGTAAAATTGATAACATTTGATATCTCATGCGCAGTGATATATGTATAAGATTTAGTCCTGTGTTGTTTAAACTTAAAATGTTGCTATATATATTATTCTTATTATTATCTCTCAAGATTTGAAACTAAATAAATAAGTGAACAATCAAATATTTATTCTTTATAGTTCACTTTTTTATAATTAAAATGTAATCAGCTTCCTTATGACAGTATCAAATTTTACTCATAACTTTACCTATTACGAAGTATACTAATCTATCTTACAATAAAGGTGATGTTTCCGTGATAAAATTGTCTACTTCACCCTTCGGCTCATAAACTATACGGAAAAAACAAGTTGATCTATTGCCCCCCTCTGCGTGAGGGGAAAAACCAACACATTTATAAGTCAACATATTGGCAAGATGCAGAAAATAACTCAGAATTGTACACCGTGATGTTTTTATCATTAGGACGATCATTATGCGAGAAAAGAACTATTTCGAAAAAAGTACAGAAGAACATTAAAATACAGACAGCCTGCGTGGCGCAGTTGATACACCGGCTGTGAAACGAGAGGCCGCAGGATCGATATTCGATCATCGAGACAAATATTTGTGTGATCCATAGGTATTTATTTTGGGATTTGGGTGTTTATGAGACTGAAAAGTTTCTCATAGTTTCTGATACCCACGACATGAGACTCGATCGTAGTGTGGGATCAGGTCTAGTTATGTTAGATGTATGACATATTTACTGGTGGTAGGTCTCTCATATGTAGGAGGCCATCTGGGTGGGTACCACCGCAGTGTCTATTTCTCCCGTAAAACGGCAGTGTAAACGCACTGTTGTGTTTCGGGTTGAAGGGCATTGTAGCCAGAGTGACTACTGGACATATTGAGACTTAACATCTTATGTCTCAGGATGGCGAGCGCAGTGGAATGCCAAGCATTGCTTTGTAATTCAAGGTGTTGTTTGGTTTTGCTACTGTTCATGAGCGGTCGTATCGCTTACCATCAGGCGAACGGCATGCTCGTCTCGCCATTCTAGCAATAAAAAAAAATATATAAATAAAAATAAGAATTACTGAAAAATCTCGAGTTTGAAAAATTACTAAAATCTCATATTATGCTTTTTACGGGCGCATTACCTTTGGTATAAATAGTCAACTACCACATATTTTACGACGACTGTCATTAAAACGAGAAACCTGTATGTAGGTAAAGACCATTTTAAGATGAGATGAGATGAGAATAAATATAATGTTATACGAAGTCCGTCAACCCGCAATAGAAACACGGTTACACTCTCTGAAACGTACCCTTGATTGTTGAGGACTTGTTCTCAGCAGAGATTACAAGCTGATATGGCACGTATGAATAAAATAAGGTCGGCCTCTATGATAGTGACACTTCTGCCTACCCATTCAAAACAGATCGAAGCTTAAAAGGTGAACAAACTAGGTCAACAAGACAGAAAACAATGTTCAAAGTGAGGATTATTGCAACATAAACTTTTGGTAGTCGCGATCGAACAACAAACATCTTGATTTACTGCCCAAGTAAAAACAGGAGCATGTATCCTTAATATCGAAGTTTGAGAACTCCGCATTTTAAGAGTAAAATGCTTGCAGGTTGAAATTTAAGTTTGTTTATAAAGTTTTTTGAAAATAGTCTTTTACTTGTGTTCAGCGGCGATAATGTTGAATTCTAATGGTGAAAAAATTTTTCAAATCGATATGGTATTATAGAGCCTATTTGATCCACACAAATATAATCTTTCCTCTTTATAATATTAATTTAAATATACTTACGATATATACTTATCTAGAACGAAATATACTTATCTAGTGTTCTATGAGATACGTTTCACGATTGTTTATTGCTTTAAATATAAAACAGTATACATAAACACTTGATTCCTGTGACGTTCTCTGAGAGTCAATGATCTTATTTCTCGCTTGTTTTACATTAAATACATAATGGACACAACTTTTGCCTCTTTTGCCTTTCTTTTTCCTGTAGGTTTTAAATGGTTCAGCAGAAATCTTCTCACATCTGAATAATAAATGATGATTTGTAATCATAAGACAAAACTAGTGCCTATAAGGAAAACCATATGCTTCAGCAAAATGGGCACTATTTACGTGTACATAAGCGTGTATTTCACAAGTAGATTATACTTATGGCTAACCGCAGAGCACGTGCATTTGAAGCCAGCAGTCGCATCGGGATGGAAAGCCTTATCCGGACTTATTCACTGTGAAAATCTTGAGCTGTCTCGGAACTTTAGCGTATATTTTATTCATAAGATGAAATCGTGTAAGAAATATCGGTGGATCAGTCGAGGAATATTTTGTGTATTTCGTTGGCAGGTGGATTATGATGGATTTTTTCAGAAATATTTTATTATGTCTAAATGTAGGTCGTCACAAAATAGCGTGAAACTTTAAAATTATGGTTTACGTCATGTACAGAAAACTTTAAAGCGGCGCATAAAAATAGCATGAAACAAATGGAAAAATATTTCCAATTATTTTTTCGGAAAAATAAATAATTAAATTCCATAGTATGTTAGGTAATTTTAGTGTCTCTAAAAATGTTTGATCTCACCTACCATTATTTATAGCGTAGACCGTAGGCACTTTACCAAGCCAGTATTAAAAAATAGCTGCTATTGCTCAAACGAAGTAAACAACTTAGAACCCAATCACAATTATCTTTTGTTAGTACGTGAGGCCTAACAGTAAACAAACAGCTTTAGTAAATCACGTAATTGGTAATATTCAGTAATATTTCATCCGAACAGTGCTCAAAGCGACCTACAGCCGACTAATGGATTCCTGGTACTACAGCTACATACACGTATACCTCTAAATACAAAATTCAATGTAATATTTGTTATATTAATTTCGTGTATGTACATAGGCTATTACTGTCCAGTTACTATCTGGAGATTACTGAGAGGCGTTTGTTCGAAATAGAATAGAGATGGGTACCAATTATCGATTAAAAATAAAACCAATTTTATGGCAGAATCGATTTACGTCGGGAACAAAGATTTATCGATTAAAATATTTTCTTATAAATTCGTTTTTTCTGGTTGAATATATCAAAGCACAGATAACCTACTATTTCTAGAAAACTGAAAGGGGAATATCGAGATGGCCACCAAAAACGCACGATAACCGTTCCGATTCAACACTAAAGCACAATTTATCAATAACTATCGTAATATTTATATACCAAAAGAAGCTGCGGATATACAAAAAATAAAATTACGGAATACTATTAAAATGTAAGCTGCATTCTAAAAGGTGATTTTACTAAATATCTTTGTTGAATTGGAGTATTACAAGAAAATTGTATTGAGACCTATCACCTAGTAACATTATAGTTCCTTTGCCACACGCCAATAGATAGACAAAATACTCAAAACTGCTTCAACCTGATCGCAATAAATACAATCGGTTGTCATAGCAACACAAATATTCATTCCAATAACAGGCGATAGACGATATTCAGACGTTCCGTTCGCCGCGTGTAGTCAAGTCGCTTTCAATATATCTGAACACATCGGTTTGCACGTATTTCCCGGGGGAGTGTGTTCGCTGCCCCGGTAAGGCTTCTTATGTTTATGGTGGCGTGCATTGTGTGAACACCTTTGCTTAGAGATATATTGTGTTTTTTATTGCAATGAATGGCGAGACGAGCATGCCTTTCGCCTGATGGTGAACGACAGCTTATAAACAGTAGTAAAATCAAACAACACCTTGAATTACAAAGCAATGCTTGGTATTCCTCAGCACTCGCCATACTGAGGCATAGTTACTCTGGCTACAATGTCATTCAGTCATCCAGGCGGTCTCGCACGTATGAGAGACTTACCACCAGTACATTTAGGTTAAATAAAATGCCACTGTGGTATGATATGATTACAAAGCTGAGGATTCGGGTTCGAATCCCGGGGTGGGGCGAAGTGATACAAAATTTTTCAAATCAAATCAGCGCGGAGTCAGTAATTTGTGCCTGATATGTAGATAGGTTCGCTCTTTATTACTTTGTGGGACGGAACACACGAGGCGAAACGTGTGTGTCCTGGTTGCTATCAGCACCTCTGCCTACCCCTTCGGAGAATTAGGTGTGAGTTTACGCATGTTTTTATAAAATGAATATGGATCAAGGAGGAGGATCGATATATTGTTGTTAAAAATGACATATTGGCAATAATGATGTTTGTCTTTATTATTAGTTTTAGCCATAGAAAACTGACGAATTGTTACTGAAGAATTACTACAATAGAAGACGAGTGCAAAGGTAAGTGTTAATTTAGCCCGGTCGAAACTTTGCAATCCTTTTTCAAATTAAATCGCCCGTAGCGACACATATGTAATATATGACTTATTTTATACTGCTTTATGAATTAATCTTATAACAATCCATAATACCAGGACAAAAGACAGTCATTCCTTTTATTTAAGTAAAACAATTCGAACATTGTGTCTCCCTTGTATCCCAAGATCAAAGAAGTGGCAATTAGATGGAGAGCACTTCAGGCACCGGGGATATTGACTTGACCTTTACACATTTCCCTAAATGATTCTTGAACCTTGCGTAATTAAAGAATTTTGGGTTCTGGTACGAAAATAACTCGAGTGTTGAAGGTGGAATTAGCGTGTCCTTTCGAGACTTATAGATACCTAATAGGTTATTTCTATTGTTTGCTATGACCTAAATAACTAAAAACACCCAACAATGATATTTAAAAAATACGAACAAAAATTCGCTTTTCATTGCGTTATTTTTAGTTGCATTGTGTTTGTTATCACTAAAACTAGCACCCAGCTGCGTTTTTGGTAGCAGTCTTGACATACCCTATAACCATGCCAGTAGTCATCATCATCATCATATCAGCCATAGGAAGTCCACTGCTGAACATAGGCCTCCCCAAAGGATCTCCACAATGACCTGCCATGCCATGCCATGCCATGCCAAAATGCCAAAATGCCAGTAGTAGAATCTGGATAAACACAGACTGAAAATGAAACGTGGTAGGTACCCTTCTCTGTATGAATGGATTTCTACCATCATACACGGTGGTCACTATACGGACGAATTCAAACAGCTTTACAATTAAAAAAACATGTTTATGCAATCCAATTTCCTATCACAGATAAATTCATCATAAAAATATTTGCAGATATAAAGTCAAGTAGTTGTCCGAGAAATAAATTCTGGAATCGGTATGAAAACTTATAAAACGCTCCTGAACTATTGGAGCAGAAGTATTAAATCATTCGGAATGCTCTGAAAAGAATCGCAAATAAACTAAATAATCGAATTACTCTTCTTAGAGGTCCGTAGCATTGAGAAAAATATTTTTTTCATCATATTAATGCCCTATTTCGCATATATATTCTTTCGAGGAATATTTAGGTGTGCAGGGTTCGGTATGACGGTTTTTTTCACTCTAAAAATATATTTGACAGACTTTGTGGTGCAGGCGGTTAGACACCCCCTGTGAAACAAAAGGCCGCGGTTTCAATGCCCGCACCGAGAGAAATGTTTGTGTGGCCCATAAATATTTCTTTCGGGTCTGGGTGTTTGTGACACCGAAAAGCCTCTCGTAGTTACTGATAGCCACAACACAAGACTCGATCTTAGTGTGAGGTCAGGACTATGTATGTGACTGTTAGGTGTTATTTATTTATTATACGAGTATTTTGTGCGATAGTTACCTAAATAAGAATATAAAGGACATTTTTTTTAAATATTTTATTTAGTATTAATAATTAAAACTGCCTTTTCCATTAGGGATAGGCGGTCGTAAAATTTTGTAAGCTTCGATATGTAAGTATAGATGAGCATGTCGTTTTCAGAATGTAAATATAAAAAAATAATTATAATCGAATCGCTTTTACCACGAAATTGACCACGAAAGCTGTAAAGTAATCGAAACATCGTGAAATTATAAAATGTAAAACATTAACCAAATTCGCGATAAAATCCGTAAAAATTAGCTTTATTTCAACATGACCACTACTAATGATAGCGATTACATTAAAAGTTTTACAAAGCGGCCTTCATTCACCCACTTTCTGTAACCTCATGATACATATAATAACACATATAAAGACAATTAACAGTTAGGTCAGCCGCGTCCCTAACTGAAGTTAAACCGTTTCCGATAGAATTAGCGATACGGAAAGTTAATATCCCGGATTAACAAGGACTTTTATCCCGTTGAACGCATGATAAAGGGAATTTATATTTAACATACGTTATTTTTAGTATGAGTATTATTGTTGTTATTTTGCTATTTTGAACTGAGAACCGCAAAGTTCTGTTTTATTTCAAAAGTCAAGTAACTTGTGAATTTTTCATTATTGATAAGAAACGGGCATCAGTTATAGGAGCAAGGCATCTGGCGATGTTTTCTATTACCTAAAATACAGCCAGAGAGATTGATCGTAACATTTTATTCCCATTGCCTTCAGAAATGTTCGTATTTTTCTTATGGATTTAAATGGCTTTATATCAACATAAAGTTTCAAAACATTACGAATAAAAGTTATACTCAAATAACAACCATTGAAAAAGCAAACATAGTAAATATATCAAAAGATTTCAGTTAAAAGTCTCATTTTCAATAGAAGAAAATACAATAACAGTTGGAAAATCATCAAAAGGTTAAAAAGGGAAAGGGTCTAATTTAAAACATTTTACAGCTTCGTAAATAAAGTAAAAAGGCTACGGAACCACAAATCTCTCTACCGCAAGAACGCTTGGTGTCTGCTCGCTGAAATATGTAATTTAAAAAGGTTCGGATTGCGAACCATTTGTTTGGATCGACGACAGTCCGCAAAAAGGGTTGAAATATGTCCCTGATTTAGAATGTACTCACCCTGTATACACTATAAATAGACTGGTCAGAACATCTTTGTACTGGTTTTGGAATAATTGAAATTATTTATTGTAATTTCTACATAACAGCGCTAAAAACTTTTCATTTTCACCAGGGTAATATCGACGAATGCCTAGGCTCTTCATTTTACTCAATCCTCAAAAATAATGTGCAACCAAAATAAAAATATTAAAAAAACATGAATGTCTATTTTTTTTGTAAGGTTACAAAGTACAAATGACGGTCTTGTTGCAATAGGTAATTTATTTTAGATATCTATGAGACACATTTAAAAATAAATAAATACAGGCAACAGTTACATACATAGTCCTGAACCCACATTAAGATTGAGCCTTGTGTTGTGGGTATCAAGAACTATGAGAGGCTTTTCGGTCTGTCAAACACTTTAAACAAAAACCAGTGGTTCTCACAAATATTTGACTAGGGACGGGGAATGAACCCGCGACCTCTCGTGTCACAGCCGGTGTCTAACCAACTGCGCCACGGAGGCTGTCAAAGAAAGTCAGGGTTACACTCAGGTTTTAGGAAGAAAATTTTAATATGAAAATAATTAACTTTTAAATCATAAATGTCTCCGATACGGCAGTTATGTAAGTACGAGTATAACAGTAATCAATTGATATAATATGTAATATGTACATTCACTACACATACTATAAATAAACACACATAAGCAGTTACATAATACGAGTACATACAATTAATTAGTAAATTAATAGGCTAAACGTAGACATTCTGTGGTTGAAAACGATATGCCTAATTAGTGGATGCGTGCACAATTTTTATATACTTATAGTATGTACATAAATTATAATTATATTCTATTAGATTTGTAGTGGATTATCATATCTCACCACTTTATTTTACTAGGATATTTATTTTTAATTATTTTATTAATAATTTAATTTATTAAATTGCAAACGAGCAAACAGGTCATCTGATGGTAAGTGATCACTGCCGCCCATGAACATCCACAACGCGCGGATCATAGATGTGTTGCCGGCCCATCAAATAAGGAGAGCGGGATTGAAAAAGTATGGGAAGATGAGGTATTGGGCATCCTGCAATCTCCCTCACCGAACGCAACGCGACAGAAAACCTGTTGCTTCACGTCAATCTCCTATGAGACAGTGGCATCGCCCCGGACGAACCTGCCCATTCATATTGAGTTACGACTAAAAGCACTGGCGCTACAACTTTTAAAATTTGTTAGTAAGTTTTACGATTATAAGCAAGATATAGATAAATAGAAAATCGAATAGGCGTATTTGTTATTTCACGACAAGGGTGTATTGTAAACGAATCGCTTGCGTTAATAGCCAGCATAAAGTTAAGAAAAGATCATGGTATGAAGTTGAATACGTGACTGTAATAGGAAATAATTATGTCACCGTGATGTGACAAATGATTGTATTGGTGAGCGAATAAAATCACTAATATCTTGGTTAGGGTGATATTCACTGCGGCAATCTTGTTGAGAGCCTTTACTTCACGCACAATTGAGAGTAGTTAGGCCATGTAGTCCACTACGCTGGCCTAGCGGACTTGGTCATGGCCTGACCACTCTCAATCGTACTCTCGATTGAGTCATTTGTTCTATAAAGCCTTAGTTGAAAAAGTAAACATTGTGACTCATACTTAAATTATGATGAATGAGATGAAAATGAGAGAAAATATTTTAATTATAAAATACTTTTCAGCATCGGCGAGTTATTGAATTATTTCATCGCAATTCCACAATCATTTTCGATAATAACGTTTATTGTTCGCGTTTCGCTGATATTCCGTCGCGGTTCGTATTGTTTCCTCTTGATATTTTTATTGTTTATCTGATTTATTAATTAACCTCAATATTAAACTGGTTTAACTTGTTTGTTATTTACTGGTTTATTGTTTTCCTAAAGCCATTTATGATATTATATATATTATTAATACTAATCAAGCAAAAGTGCAATTGAGTTAGCAGTTTTTATGAAATTTCATGGCATAGTACGAAAATAAGTTCAGGAAAAGAGGCCTCTTACCAACAAACGTAACATCGGTAGGCTACCAAAATGCTTAAGGAATGTTCTAATTAATATAAGAGGAAGCCATTGGAAGCATACGGGTTCAAGGAAGTCGCTGAGGAATTTTGGAAAACCATATGAAAAAAGGATGTCACTCGGTTGATGACGAAAATCAAAAAGGACATGCTGAAATTAGGCCATATTTGTGCAATAATCCATTACGTTGGTAGTATATTTATGTGAATTTGATTTACAAGTCGGTATATCGAATCAGATTACGATTTTATCGAGTATTATTTCTCAGGAGATCTGATCGTAAAACCTGCCGAGTGTTTAGTATATGTTAAGCCTTTCTTCTTAACCTACATTACACATATAACGAGATGTCAATTCCACTCTTACATCCATACTACTAAATGGTAATGTACGGTAACAGTTTGCATTTTTGAGATATTTAAAAATGATTGCTATTAAACTAGGAGACTGTCCCGCCCTCACACCCACCACTGTAACTCCTGTAAGCCAGGATCAACAGTGGCACGCAATGTAATGACACCGAGCATTGAAGCTTGGCGAGTCTCCGGGAATGTCTAACTTGTCTTTAACCCGCAACGAAATTAATCAGAAAGTGTAATTAATAGGAGGAGTTGGAAATAAAATATTGTCCACTTCCCTCCGTGCAATGATTGCTATTATTTAACAAATAACGATATTAATTCATCATAGCATATAAAGTTTTTCTTTTTTGATGTAAAATCATGTTACTTTGAATTTAAGTTATATTAGCCCATATGTCCCACTGCAGGGCACGGGCTTACTCTACAATCGAGAATACGATTGAGAGTGGTTAGGCCGTATAGTCCACCGCGCTGGCCTAGTGCAGGGTGGTGAACTTTTACACACCAAAGAAATTCATACAAATCGCTATGGCATGCAGGTTTGCTCACGAAGTTTTCGTCGTGATTGAATATCAATACTCATATGACTCTGAAAAGGCAAGGGTGTGCCCTGGGATTTGAACCCGCGACCACCGTCAATATAATGTAAGTCGCATCTGGTCCGTTACCAACAGGCCACCACGTACTACTTTGAATTTAAGAAGGTACATATATGTTAACTTACACAATTTATCGCTTTAAAATGAAAGAAAATGTCTCCAATACAATAATTATTTGTAAACTTCTTTAAAAAAATAAATATGTCAAGCAAATATAATTTCAGCCTTTTCAGCTTGTAAAAATATAATACTTTTTTGTTGAGAAAAGTGTCACTTACTTTTAGACAGGTCCCGTTTTTCTTGTAAATAATATATGAAGGCGAGCTCACCGTCCGTTTGTTTATCCTGTTTGAGTGACACGGAGAATAAGGTCGGATGTAGGTGCAACCGAAGTAACATTTGTATTAGTTTAACGTGGATTTACTTTATTTTATTTTGAAGTTTACGGAAAGGACAGATTTCGAAGATGTTTCCTAATAGAATGTGTAATAAGTAGCCTTCTTATTTCTTATAAAAGGGTTTTGCTAATGGTTAGTAGTGGTACGCGTAGATTAGTATCTGTATTAGTCAATATACATTCCACTGCAATCGAGAGTACGATTGAGAGGGGTTAGGCTGTTTAATGCATCATGCTAAACTAGTGCGGGTTAGTGACTTTACATGCCCTTCTTTGCAGGCTCCCTCACGATGTATTTCTTCACTGTTATATTGCGTGATTGACTATCAATACACACATGATTCCAAAATGTAATAGGTGTGCTTTGGGATTTGAACCAGCGTACGCGTATAGACTGATAAAATTGAATAGTCACCCATTAGCTTGCAGTAGGAAATTCACATCAGGGGGTTACTTTATGATTTGAAACAAAGTTCGAATATTCGTACATCTTATGTAAAACTGTACGAATGTGTCTAGGTACTCCACAAAATCTTCGAATCCATTCGATCGTCGTAACCATAAACTGAGTTCGCAGTGTATATGTGTTATAGATAATATTATTAATATTTAGAAGTGAAAAACTTACAATTTACTACTACTAGTCGAACATTCGTACTTAATTTCGGATCAATAAGCAACCCCCCCTGTTTAGATAGCGCACAATACACGGGTGGTAACCCCGTCATAGGGAATCACTCAAGTGTGTCGCTTTTCAAGTTCAGCACGTGTAAGCCCGGCTCCGAGCATCTGTTTAATTGTGTTGTATCGGTGAATACATTATTTCCACTACATATATCTAACAGCCTTCGTGGCGCAGTTGGTTAGACGCTGGGTGTGAAAAATCTCTCGTAGCTTCTGATACGACACAAAACTTAATTGATCTTAATGTGGTGTCAGGAATTTGTATGTGAATCTTGGGTGTATTTATACAGTGTATCAGGCACATAATATACAGGGTATATCAGGACTGCTACCGAAAACGAAGGCGGGTTTTGTTTTTTTTGTTATTTTTTTTATATGCTCGTATTTGGGTGGTAAATTTTTTTTTTTTCGTAAAGTAATAGTGTATACCCTTTTATTTATAAAGACTCTAAGGTATAAAAGAGTTTAAATTATTATTTCGCAAAAACTATGGATTTACCACCCAAAAATGAAGATATTTAAAAAAAATATAAAAAAAAAATATTGTCGCATTTCTTAGCAAAATTTTTAGTTGCATTGTGTTTGTAGTCACAAAAACTACCACCCGGCTTCGTTTTCGGTAGCAGTCTTGAGATATCCGGTATATTTCTAGAAAAAATAAAAAATAATTTAAAAATATTAAACCAACAAAATGTGATCCAATGCAACAAGAGTGTTTAAAATCCGACTTATACTTGTTGAGGTATGCGTGGATAAACATACATTTATGAAATTCTGACAATATTACACACATACACATGGAATTCATAATATCCTTTTTTAAATGTCGATTAAAAATACATTTCACTTTACAGGCTTTGAACTCCACAGTTGACACTTTTCGCAATCAACATTTCGCCCACTTGTCAATAAATAAGTGTAACGAACAGCTGAAAAACATGAAATATTAAATGTTAACATTCAGAAACACCAAAGCTACGTCCATTAAAATGGGTATAAAAGTTAGTGAACCACTTGGCGGATTGTACCGGCTGGAAATAAACCGACGCAGCTGGAACATAAATCTTGCATTTGTTTCGTTGAGATTAGAACTGTCGAACTTTAAATTTCCGCTTTTGCAACTAATAGGCTAGGCTTCGGGCTTTGTTCGACCTATTTATGGATTTGTGACGGCTTTGAATGCTCTGGCGTTCAATAATTCGTATATAAACTTTTGTGGAAAATAGGTTTTCTATTACTGTATAAGCACATACTTCTATTAATAATGTATAAATGTGTATATGATGATTGGGTATTTATATTACGGTAGATTTTGTTTTTTATCAGATTGTATTCTTTATTTTCTATACTACCCTCTGGTTGTCTATAAGACATTATCCAGAAAGACCGCCGAATGTAAGTATTTTTTTATTTCTGTATATTATGTATAATTTTCGTCTACAATAAAGACTTTATATATATCTGTATCTGTATCAGCCCATATACGTCCCACTGCAGGGCACGGGCCTACTCTACAATCGAGAGTACAATTGAGAGTGGTTTGGCCATATAGCCTACCACGCTGGCCTAGTGCGGGTTGGCGGACTTACATACCATAGAAATTCTTATAAATCGCTATGGTATGCAGGTTTCCTCACTCCTGGTGATTGACTATCAATACACACATGACTCCGAAAAGTCAGAGGTGTGCCCTGGGATTTGAATCCGCGACCACCGTGAATAGTGGCAGCCGCATCCGGTCCGTTTACCAACAGGCCACCACGCACTTCTATATATATAAATAAATAATCGCCAACTGGTGGGCAGGGGACTCCCAACAACCGACAGTTCAGTGTAAGGCCATAGTCTGCATTTTCAAAATAAAGAATGTTTTTTTTGTTTTGTTCTAAATATTACCGTGTTTGGGTGGTGAATCCATAGTTTTTGCTAAATAATATTTTAAACCCTTGCACACCATAGCGTCTTTAAAAATAAAATGGTGTAATATATTGTGATGGAAGAACGATGTACATATTTACCACCCAAATACAACGATAGGAAAAATTACAAAAATATATTTCTAGGCAATTCTTTCTGGTTTTTTTTTTGTTGTATTGTGTCTGAAGTCACTAAAACTACCACCTGGCTTCGTTTTCAGTCACAGTTTGGATATACCCTGTATTAATGTTACTACGCCAATAAGACAACAAAAGAAAATAAAATGTGTTTATCCCGACGCGACCTGTTGCTTCCCACACCATCTAGCCTGGAGGATTTACAAAGTTCACATCACTTAGAGAGATGAATTGCCTTTGTTTTATTTTGTGGTTAGTTGTTTTTTAGATCCATCAAGTAGTCGGATTCTACCTTCGCTGTAAGACAGATTGTCGACGCGCCGTATTAAGCCGTTAATGGTGGAATGAAAAGTTATTTTCTCTTCTTAAAAAATAATCTTTGTATCTGTATATGTCTGTATCTATATCAGCCCATATACATCCCACTGCAGAGCACGGACTTCTTTTCCGTTAAAAGTATAATTGAGAGGGGTTAGACCATATAATCTATGAATATCACTTCTGTAACCTTTATTCTCCAGATAAATAAATAAAAATTAAACTAGAATTCAGTACATGTTTATTTATGTGTTATGTGTTTGGACTGCCTCGGTGGCGTAGTTGTACCACGGTCCAATTTTGTTGCTAAGGGTTGGAATCCCGGGTCGGGGAACGTAAAGCAAAGTCTATTCATTATAAGCCCGGATTCAGGAATTTGTGCCCGACATGGTTATAGACTCGCTCCATATCACATCTTGGGCTGGAACACACAAGGCGAAACGTGGATGTCCTAGTAGCACCTCTTCTTACTTATTCTGGTAGAAAAGGCGTATGTATGTATGAGTTTAGACATGTAAAAATATAAAAAAAATATTTATTAGCCAATCATCAGTCACATATTTAGAACGCGTGCGAATGAAAACTGAAAAGTGTTTGGCTTATCCAAGACTTTTTAGTTTATGGCATGCCGGATGGTGACATTTTAAACGACATATTGTATAACTTAGTTTCATAAAACTAGCCTAAAACAATCAAATAAATTTCCCTAGTATTTACAACTACTAGAAGTTCGCAATTCACAAGCATTCTCCAAAAAATTTCATGCTGTAGTATTTTCAATTTTATTAGACTTTATAACATCGAATTAAATCTTAAAACAGCAGAGAATTGCATCACAATGTTAAATGTAATATAGTGTAATTTATTGTAAAAGAAACTGGGTAATCAGTAAAATGGGAATCTATTTTACTGCAAGAAACAAGAAATGCAAGAAACAGTCTTAAGTCAGGACGTCGCCTTTGTAAAAAGTTTCTAATTACTGTTCAGGAAAAGCAATTAGAGAAACATAGTGACTGCTTGCTTTTAAAAGCAGTTAGGAGAAAGTCGCTCAATGCTAATTTCTAATGCACATTTAAAATAACAAATAAAAGTAATTGATGACGACTTTAGTTCTTTTAAAAGGTGTGTTTACAGTATTACAGTTAACCGATTACCGAGGCATGTTTACAGTTAAATTAATTGGACTAATGGCATAGAGTATAAAATGTAGATTATGAGATTTTAAGTTGAATTTTGTATAGATTTTATTGAAAAAACATGACATATTTGATACTATGTTTTTTTGTTGCCATGAATTGCTCCACAAGGAACGCTTTGAATTCCTCCACAGCTCTCATTCCCGCGCGTTGAGATCGTCAGAGAATCTAAAATTGAAGACTCCTCGTCACGAAAGTGTTTTCTTCGACGGATCTTTTACGGTCCAGGCTGTTCGCCTGTGGAACACTCTGCCTCTGGCAATTCGACAAGCGCCATCGCTTAAAGTTTTTAAAAATAGAATAAAAACTCATTTTCTTTCTAAGTCATCGTAAGTTTTTTTTTTCTTTTATTCTTCTACGTTTAAGAAATTGTATTATTATAAAATGTATATGTTGATTATTATTTCATTTATCTTATTTTTAGTATCTAGGTTATTTAACATTGCCCTTATAAGTTACGCACACACTTATTTATCTTTATTTTCACTATTCCACATAAATGCCCACTTTCATTTTCGACCCATTCAATGATTTTTGGTTGTCTTTGGAAGAGATCGCTCATAGCGATAAGACCGCCTATTGTTCGCTTATTTGTAAGGTCTTTATGTATTTTTTTTCTCTGTATTTTGTGGTGTTCAATAAAGTGTTGTGTATCTGTGTATCTGTATTGCTAGACGAGCATGCCGTTCGCCTGATGGTAAGTGGTACGATTAGTAACCAGTGAGACTAGGCTCATAAACAGTAGCAAAACCAAACAACACCTTGAATTACAAAGCAATGCTTGAGGCTTGATTTTTCAAGAGGTTTGAAATCACGCAGGCATCCAGGTGTCATAACTAAATACAGCAATGAGCAGTTAAACATCAATATTGCAGTTTTTCATCCTTAGTAAAGATAGGCTTAATAGTTTAAGAATAAGAAAAAGAATTGACTCAAAAAACATACAATCTGGATTATTAATCACGCATTCCTTCTGAAATGAATACTCTTTTGAATTTTCACTCCCTTATAATTTTGAAAAGTATTTGAACAACGACTCGTCATGCAAAATATAACCTTAAGATTAGCGCAAAAGGAATAAATTAACAAAAGTATCTAAGTTACTATCTAAATTGCTCATAATCCGCAGCCGCTCATCTTACTTAGTAACTGTCAGAAACTGAAGTTGTATCTAAACGCGAAGATTTCAACATTTGTAGATTACACAAAGGATCATCCGAATGCCACAAGACCTGTTGCATCTAACGCAAAGAACATTATTCCAAGGATTATGTTTAAACCGGTGAAATCCGAAGATTTGGGTATTTTAACGTATTCTAGGCGAGATTTTTTTTGCGTTGAAAGGCGCGACTAGCTTGCCAATCACCCGATGGTGAGCAATACGACCGCTCATGGACAGTAGCAATGCTTGGCATTCCACTGCGCTCGCTATCCTAAGACATAAGATGTCAGTAATATGTCCAGTAGTTACTCTGGCTACATTGTCATTCAAACCGGAACACAACAGTGCATTTACGCTGCTGTTTAGAGGGAGAAATAGAAATTGCGGCGGTACCTTTACTACATTGATGTGAATTATTCTAGGAGTCCTATGTACTCAGACTCAGGTCTATGCTATTTAAGTGGAGTTAAGAGTTGTCTGAACCCGACAAATTGTTGCTTGGTCAGGATGGTGAAATAAAAAGTTATTTTTTTATTATTTATAAGAAAAATTTCGATTCTGTTTTTAAATGACACCATCAGCTTTTGAACTACCAAAAGAAGTAAAAGCAAGTATATCCAATTATTCAATTGTCGTGAGAGTTAAAACATCTAGAAATGAACAATGCACATATTCCACAAAGATTAACTCCAATTTCTAAAGCAAACACTATCTACAAATTACCTGGCATCTCCTCAATGTTTACATTAGTAAGATCGTCTGCGAGTTATAACGCGACGTTGAGCAAATCTTCACTAGAATTCTCAAAGTCAACGCTTATCGGGATTAGACAAAGCGATGCTTATTTCAATATTATTCGCTTTGACAATTTGCTTTACAGCGCCATGTTTGATCGTTGCAGCTACAGTGAATCCTTTGTGACTTCTGAGTATTTGGGTATAAATTTTGCTTGAAGGTAAGGGTAAGTCAGTTTTTTCATAAGGTTACAAAAAGTGACAACAAAACCTACAGTAAGTCCAGTGTGATCCATAGTGTAGTAAGACTTGGTTATCTTTGGACGATCACCATACTTATGCTAGTCAGATCGGTGCCTACTGTATGAAGCTGAACCAGAAACGTGGGTCGCTGTGACGGAGTGAATCGGTCTAGTCATAGTCAGCTTATAGTCAAGTTCACAGCATGATTCCAACAGTTAAATAACTCTTTCTTTAAAATATTAAGAACTTAAAAATACCATCTAAAATCTACTCGACACAATCCCTTTGATAATACTGAACTTTATTAAAATCTAGACTTTGAGTTACAATGGTGAAATTTCATGCAAATGCGAGTTAAAATTGCTTTAAAATACATTTTTCTGAACAATTCTTGTAATAAAGCAGTAACGGGATTGCAGCTTAAAAACTGGAGCGAGTGTAAAAAATAATTGTTCCAGCTTTAGCATTAAAATTTGTAATATTTAGAGTAACGCAACTCCGTGTGAATGTGAAGCGTGCTTGTTACGGCCAGCCTGGTGAATTAACAAATTGAAACAGGGTTATAAAGATGGTGGGAGAATGATGGTAACCGGTAATGAATTAGTCAGGGAAAGTGTCTAAAATATTGAAAATATTTATCAGTTTGAAGTTGATAAGACCTTTTAAGCTCCCATGGGATACATCTATTGGGAACATGTGAAATTGGAAAAAGAACGACTTCACGATTTTCTTTTTGTTCCTCGAGATTAAATTATTGTTTTCTTTCTGCAAGCTCTCAACATCGAGGAACAATATATGAAAGACTAAGTATATTTTTCATGAAAAACTACTGAAACCAAAATAAATAAAGTTGTTTGATTAAACCGATAATCCCTGTACTATTTTGCTCTATTTATACCACTGTTGTCCACTTCTCATTAATCTAGAATAAAAGAATGAATGTAGTTATTATTTTAAAAAATCATCTGTCAAATGAAGATTTTATCAATCTTTCATTCAATGTTGAATTTTAAATTCTTAAAAGAACATTTTTATAGGTTTAGAAAGCCTAGAAAAATAACGTTAATTATGTAGAATAACTTCACATAGTAAAAATCTACTTCAACTCTTCTTCAACCACGAATTGGTTGGACTTCTGCTGAAATAAACAAAATATATTCCTAACAGCATCCGTTCAACCAAGAACTCAGCAATAATCGTAAACACAGATGTCTAGCTACACAAAACATATGTTTCCACCCGGTTCTCGCCGTTTTAAACCGGCCTTTTACAAGTGGCCCGTGTTTACTGCCCAACCGGCGCCCGCCCCGATCAATAGACGGTTAATAACGTTTTATGGGACTTGAAAGGCGATAAAACGTCTTTGATTCCTGAAGACCTCCGCACTCAAGTATTAAATGTAATCTATTCGAGGACTGACTTCAAAGTTTTAAGTGCGGGTGATTTTATTTCTATTACGTTATATATTGCTTTTTCTGCTTTAGAGGTTCTGTTTTTCTGCTTCATAGGTTGGCTCTCTGAAATGGCTATAAATTGGTAGTTTCTGGATTCGAATAATATAGTTCTTTTGGAGAATTATTAGATAGGATTTTTCAACCTGCTGCCTGTCAATCAACTCTTTTAGGAGCAAACTTTGAAGATTGCTGTGCTGGCGGCGTAAAGTATGCAGATTTCTCATATGTTATGACTATTAAATCATTAATTAACTAACACATAAGTTAAAAATACTCAGGATTTTGCTCTGGGTTTGAAACAACAACAAAAGCTTGAGCAATTGACTCTACTCCAGAGACACAACACACCACGTTATCAAACTCAAAGTTACCAAACAACAGAGCCTTTTTGATGCAGATACTGTCACCGGCAGACACCTAAACTCGATCGCGATTCATAAGATAAACGTTTTAAATTCAACCATTGTTCATCATGGACAAAGCCATAATAGTTGAAAAGAGCTATTGACGTGCTACGGTTACGCGGAATTAGGATTAACCCTGAAAGTCTAGATTATGGATTAGTTCAGTTCATTAGTTAGTTTAGAGAAGATTATGCCGAGTAGTAGACATTTTGCATCAAATGACACATAAATAAATACATCACATACACAGTCATAACCTCTGAGCCCCATTCATTAAGATCGATTTTTGTGTCGTAGGTATCAGGATTGGGCTGGATATGTGTGTCGCATGCCAGATGAGATATGGGCGAAGATCACCACGGAATGGGTCCCGAATGGCCGTCGACCACGTGGAAGACCTAGACGCAGGTGGCGAGACGAGTTGGATGCATATATATATAAATAAATGAAAAAAAAAGCACGGTTACCATGTGGTGGTTGACGAAAATCATCGAGATAAAACGCTAAATTCATTACATGTTTTCGGAAGAGCACTGCATCACATGTTGTGGCCGGTGGGACCTGGAGCGAGACTTTAATTTGTAATACCAAGGTGTTATATAAATATTAGGTAATTATGTGTTAATGTGTAAATAAATAATTATTTTAAATACACTCATTACTCGAAATTGCCTGTAAAGTCGGTTTTACGGGCGAAGATTTTACGTGACAACGTCTTTTTCTCGGTAGAATATTTATTGATATGAATATAATTAAATTAATCACTCAACTATAATTAGATCATAGTTGAGTGGGAGAGAGACGCAAGGCATTCGGCGGGCCTCTCTCTCGTTCGGTGACTCATCGTAACGTTACCGGGCGTTACACTTTTTCATAAGTGACTCCCAGCCGCAACCTAATTTAAGACGTTGTCACGTCAAAAAGCCCTTGACCGAGATGCATGGAAGGCGGAAAGAGAGGCCTTTGCCCTGCAGTGGGACGCTATAGGCTCATAATAATAATACACAGGTATCAGGAACTACGAGAGACTTTTCAGTCTCACAAACACCCAGACAACAAACAAACATAAACACAACAAACATACGTAAGTGTGAAGGAATGAGCAGACGTGTTATTAGTGTCATCTACAGTTTTCTGAACTTATTTTCGCTTTAAAAATGTGTTTGTAACTGAATTTATCGTCGGGCACATATTTTTGTTCCAGGAAACTTTCAGTACATTTATTAAAACTAGGGATCAAATGTCGTACTTGAAGCGATAAATGATTTTAGTAAAAGTAATACATTGCCTTAAAATTATATTAAATATCCATCCCATGGTTGCCTGTAAGAAATTACCTAGTGTGATAAGGCCGCCACTTGTACTATTCTTATTATCTTGTGATTTCGTTGTTGTTTCTCTGTACAGTGCAAAAAAGAATTAAATAAATAAATAAATAAAATTACAATTTACTGATTCGGGACATTAATAAGATTGGAGAGGTTGAAGTTGTACCTATATAAACAAATAAAGTCCAAATATTCCGCACATAAATAGTTCGATGCCCGAAATAAGATCGTGTTGTATCGTAGTTACGAGAAAGTAAGAGTAACTTTCCAATCACCAAGACCCAAAACAAACATTTGTTGAACATTAAACCCTGCAAGAAGGTTGAAATTAAAGTTTATATCGTTTCACAAGTCGGCTTCTTGTATGATGTGGCATTTTGTTAATTAATGTATCAAGGGTATAAGAATATATCTGAGAGATAGCGGGTTTCTATTCAAATGCATGACAAGTCCTCCACGATTCATATCTATACTAATATTTTAAAGCTGCAGAGTTTGTTTGTTTGAACGCGCTAATCTTTGGAACTACTGGTCCGATTTGAATGATTCTTTCAGTGTTGGGTAGTCCATTTATCGAGGAAGGCTATAGGCTATATATCATCACGCTATGACCTATAGGAAGAAAGCAATAGTGATATTTCTAGCAAATACGAGGAAATTTTGTTCGTTTTTCGTGGTCCGATTGGTCGATATTCTAAACTGATAGTCAGAATTAAACATTTTGACCGTCATTTTAAAACGTCTATGCATCCGGGTGGAGACGGGCCCAACCGCTAGTTAATTGTAAAAAAATAGCTTATTGAAAAAAAATGTGCTTATTTTCTACTTTAACTACAGTTGTATATTGATCGAGTTCTTCAAAATCAATCGTAAATTATATTCATAAGTCAAAACTCTAAACCAAGAAAAGTGGTGCGATAGAGAAGAGGCCTATGTCCAGCAGTTGATAAATTCGGGCTGATATAAGTCAAAACTCTACAGAATTTCGTCAAAACACACAATTTTAGAAGTCAGCAGCAACATATTTGCAACACAGCACCGCCCACCGACACCGGTTGAAACAACAAACATTTGCGCATGACATATCCAAACTCCGGTGACGATTTAATGGAATTACTGAACAAACGTTTCACCAAAAATGGAGCAAACTATTACGAAACAAAAGGTCGTTAAGGGAATTTTGTATTTTGTTGTTGACAGCCTCCGTGGCGAAGTTGGTTAGGTATCGGCTGAGAAACAAGAGACCGTGGGTTCGATCCCGCACCAAGGCAAATGTTTGTGAGGACCACAATTATTTGTTTAAGGGTTGGGTGTCTGTGAGACCGAAACGTCTCTTGTAGTTTCTGATACCCACGACACAAGACCAAATTGATCTTAATATGGGGTCAGAACTACGTGTGTGACTTTTGGGTGTATTTATTTATTATTTATTTTACATTGTTGCGGTCGAATTGCTGAAGTTAGTTATACTGGTATAATGGTAATTTAATTGTACATTAATAAAACGACATGCTAGACCGTTTGACTTGGATGAAAGGTGACAAACCAAGACAGATTTATTTCTCATAAATCTTACATAACTCATAATAGATAAACAAGGAGTTCATGTTACTTTTATATAAACTAACACCCCCACTATATAAAAGTAACAAATAACACAATATAACTAACATGAGGAATAAAATAAATTTAACTTTTAACTATACCAAGTATTTTCATAAATTTATAATGCTTTACCCCACATAAACCTTTAGTCAATAAGTCAGCAGGCATGTTTGCAGTTGGCAAATACTTTGTTTGAATAACATCATTTCTAATTACCTCTCTTATGAAATGATATCGAACATCAATGTGTTTGGTTCGTTTATGCGAATGATAATCATTTGCCAGCTTCAATGCGCTCTGACTATCACAATACAACACAATCTTATTAGAAAAACCTACTATTTCTAATTCTAGATTTTTTAAGTAAATGGCTTCACGACCAGCTTGTGACAAAGCCATATACTCAGCTTCACAACTGCTTAAAGCTACTGTCCTTTGTTTCTTACTCTCCCAAGAAATTGCAGAGCCAGATTTTAGGAAACAAAATCCCGTATATGACCTTCTATCAATGGAATCACTTGCCCAATCACTATCCACGTAACCAACAAGCTCTGCTCTTCCTTTAGAATATTTTAAACAATAGTCTTTTGTTTTTAGTAAATATCTAAGCACTCTTTTTGCATAATTCCAGTGCTTGTGTGTAAAACAATTATTAAATTGGCTCAAATAACTAACCGAATAAGTAATATCAGGCCGTGTCAACACTGACAAATACATCAAGCTACCTATCAATCTTTGATATGGAAATTTACTATCACAAACATTTGATCTTTCAATATTTAATTTAGATTCTATTGGAGTTTCAGCCGTATTACTATCAGACATACCAAACCTTTTCAATAACTGTTCAATATAATGCTGCTGATCTACAGTAATCACATTTAAATCCCTGTCGATTTTAATCCTCATACCTAAGTACTTCTTGACTTGTCCTAGGTTTTAATTTTAAACTTATGACTCAAAGCTTTAATCAAATAATCTGTTTCAGATTTATCATTTGAAAATATCAAAAAATCATCGACATAAACTCCAACAATAGTTTTCTTGCCATTAACATGATTCTTTATAAAAACACAAGGTTCTAGCTTACTCTTGCTAAATCCCAAATTACATAATGTCTCATCTACTCTTTGGTACCAAGCAAGCGATGATTGCTTCAAACCATAAACAGCCTTTTTTAATTTTAATACTTTATTTGAATCTACACAGGGAAAACCTTCTGGCATATACATGAAAATACTTTCCTTTAGATAACCATTAAGAAAAGCTGTTGTTACATCGAGATGTGTTACATCCATATCTAACTGCACGCTTAAAGCTAGAAGTAACCGCAAAGTAGAGTGTCTTATCACTGGAGAAAAAGTTTCCTGATAGTCCACACCAGCTTTTTGCGTAAAGCCTTTCGCAACTAACCGCGCACGATATCTCACTTTATTTTCACAATCGTATTTCTTTTTTAGCACCCACTTACTTTGCACGACACTAGCATTATTTGGAGCGTCAACAACTTCCCATACTTTGTTGTCAGCAAAAGACTGCATTTCTTCTGCCATGGCCTGTAACCACTGTTGTTTCTCAGGACCATTGATCGCCTCTGCATATGTGATATCCTCATCACTCAGATAGGGATTGGTGCTACACATGTATCCATACCTGTCGGGTTTTTTTCTCTGTCGTTTCGATTTTGTTTCAACAATTGGCACTACAGGTAAATCGTCTGTTTCCAATTGGTGTAGATCTTCCTGTGGAGGCTGCTCTCCACTCTCTGCAGGCTGCACATCCTTATCTGGCACATCCTCATCTTCCACATCAAGATATTCTGATCCATCAGAGCTAGATTTTTCTGAGACTTGACATTTAACAACAGATTCCTCAGATAACTCCCCCACTGAATCTGTGTTCTCTATGCAGACAGTGACTGTGTCTTTCTTGTTTTCTAGTATTATCACATCTCTACTAGTAGTTACTAAGTTTCTTGCAGGATCATACACTCTATATCCTTTGCTTCCATCTGCATAGCCAACTAGAATACATTCTTGGGCTTTCTTGTCCCACTTTCGTCTTTTTTCTTTAGCTATGTGTACCATTACTGTGCTCCCAAAAACTCTCAGATGACTTATATCTGGCTTGATACCATGCCATAGTTCATAAGGTGTTTTTCCTTGCAATAATGACGAACCAGTGCGATTATGCAAATACACTGCTGTATTTGTAGCCTCAGCCCAAAATTTCTTGCTTAACTGTGCGTCGAAAAGCATGCACCTAGCTTTCTCAACTAAGGTTCGGTTCATTCGTTCACATAATCCATTCTGCTCAGGTGTGTATGGGCATGTTGTTTGATGAATTATACCCATTTTCTTTAAATAATCACTAAACTCAGCATTGCAAAATTCTTTTCCATTGTCACTTCTGATAATTCTTATCTTTTTACTTGCCTGAGTTTCAACCAATGCTTTGTATTCTTTGAAACTTTTCAAGGCATCACTTTTATTTCTAAGAAAATAAATATTTGTCATTCTGCTATAATCATCTACAAATAAAATGAAGTATTTAGAACCACCAATAGAATTACACTCCATAGGACCACAGATATCTGTGTGAATAATATTCAACATCTCTGTGCTTCTCCTAGCAACGTGAGTAAAAGGTAATCGAACCTGCTTCCCTTCACAACACACGGTACAGGAAGACTTAGTAATGTTAACTTTCTCTTTTAAAGAAAGTCCGTCAACTGCATTTTGCATTTTATTCAGACACTCACTGTTTATATGTCCTAATCTGCGATGCCAAAGCTCACCTGATATTATTGCTGCTGCAGACATATTTTCTTGGAGTTGTAACTTGTAAACTCCATTTTCTAATAACGCATAAGCGATCAGTGTACCATTTCGACTATATATTTCACAGGCGTTTGTAGTAAATACAACATTATTGCCTTTGTTAATCAATTGACTCACTGATAGTAAGTTAGTTGTCAATTCAGGCACACAAAACACATCTTTTATGTCTACATCATAACTGCAATCATTAGCTAAGGTAGTAGTAATCTTTACATCGCCCGAACATACAATAGGCACTTTTGTTTTGTCGGCTACTATAATAGTCTGACCTTTCTTTTCATAAGAAATATTTGTAAGCCACTGTTTATTTGGCGTCAGATGCACACTGGCTCCAGAATCGATGTACCAATCTTGCTTACTAAAATTCCCGCTTAGGAAAACTACATTGAACGCATGTGGTTGATTACGTTCTTTTCCTCTGGTATTTGACACTTCAGTCGTACATTGCGACTTATAATGCCCTATTTGATTGCATCGATAACATTTAATTTCTTTCTTCGACTTTGTTGACAATGACATTCCATTCTGGCGGCCATTATTATTTTTGAAATTTATAAACTTCCTTGGAGCCGATGACTGCTGCCAGCCTTTACAACCACTGGCCAATGCACTATTCGATTCATCATTTATTCCATTTCCTGTTTCCATGTCAAGGAGCTTACTCTTTATGACGTCAGTTGTAATCTGAATACCCGAATGCTCGATAGCCATTATCATGGGAGCATATTTTTCTGGTAGTCCCGCGAGCAACAATGAACCAATCCACTCGTCGCTTAATTGGAAACCTGTATTACACAACTTTTGTCCTGTCTCAATCATTTGTGTCACATATTCTGTCATGGAACCACAATTTTCTTGTCTTATTGAAATTAAATTTCGAAGTAAGCTTATTCTCCTTGCAAACCCTGAATCGTCAAACAAAGCTCTCAGTTTCTCCCATAATTCTTTGGTTGTAGCAACATTTCTAATGTGCACATACAACGAAGAGTCAATCGTGAGAATCAGCTTCGCTTTTGTTTTTGCATCATCCTCGGCTAACAATCTTACACCTTCCTCTGGTTTGATGCATTTCATCATACCTTCTAGGACTAAGAAATTTTCCGCTGCAAAAACCCATTCGCAATAATTTTCTCTGCCTTTTAATTTTGGCACATTGACAATGTAATTCGCCATTGTTATGTATTCTGCACAATACTGAAGTCGGTACCTAGGCTAGCTCTCTAATTACTCTACTGCGATTTATCTATTCAACGTTTATGTAAAATCACTTTTGAATAATCGCGAGATAATTTGCTAAAACCCTAAAGGCCATAACTGGGCCCGTAACCTAATAAAACGACATGCTAGACCGTTTGACTTGGATGAAAGGTGACAAACCAAGACAGATTTATTTCTCATAAATCTTACATAACTCATAATAGATAAACAAGGAGTTCATGTTACTTTTATATAAACTAACATACATGATACCCATTATGGTAATTGTAGCAATAGCCAGGTAGAGTATCATCCGATACAAGATGATTTACGACATAATAATGCCGACCTAATTGTATCAGAGATATTAGAAATTATATTGGATTTCTATTCATTATCAGACAGAAATCAAGGATTTATGCCCGATATGGCGATAGGCTCGCTCCCTATCACATCATGGGACGGTACATACATGGCGAAATTTGGGTTTCCTGGTTGCACCTATACCTACCTCTTTTGGGAAGAAGGCGTGAGTTTATGTAATAATGTAATTGGATCAGAAGAAGAAAAAGACTGATTATAAATTTCCAACCACCACACATTTTGTTCGATCTATAAACATAGATCGAACAAAATATATCTTTTTTTTTTCATAACAATGACTGGCGAGACTAGCATGCCATTCGTCTGAATGGTAAGCAATATGGCCGCTCATGGACAGTAGCAACATTAACCAAAGCCATGAAGCACAAAGCTATACCTGGCATTCACAACATTACATTTACACTGTTGTTTGGCGGAAGTAATAGACATTGCGGTGTTACTTACAAGGTGGCCTCCCACATAATATGAGAGACCTACCATCACAATACATATTTAATTTTGTATCCATTTTTATCAATCATTTATGTTAAATAGTTAAGCCTAAGTCGACATTAAAAATATATAATTGAAATAGCGTCTTTATCTTAGACATTCCCCCTTATTCATTAAAATACGCTTATCAACAACATAATATTAATAGTTAAATTATGTTAAGAGGAGATAAAACGTACATTAAGTTTTGCTATTCATAATGGCTTATTCTGCATATTTCAACTAATATTGCCACTTCATAGAAAAGAACTGATTTCATTCACTTGACAGTTACATTAATCGTCCAGCTGACATCCACCATTTTTCTGCTTAAAATATGCGTAATACAAGGACCTCAGCCATTTTAAAGTTAATGAGCTGTTAAGTATCTGATTAGTGATTTTTGACGTCTATGAATAACGTTTTTGAGGCAGCTCATAATAATGGAATTTGAAAATTGCGTTAAGTCCCTAAGAATAAGGGAGATAATGCTCAGAAGTATAATCTGTCTTAATCTTCAGAAAGAAATTCGCAATGGATGTTGAGTCGTAATATAATTAGAGGGTCCATATTTTTTGAGCTCAGCTTGCGAACGAGACAATAGAACGGTGACGTAAACGGATTTTTATAATTTAAATAATTCTTCAACTGCTTCAGTAGCGCGGTTGTTATATGGTACGATTACAACGCTGAGGTTTCCGGTTCGAATCTCAGGTCGGGCAAAGTGATATTGGATTTTTCTATTCTTTATCAGGCCGAAGTTAGGAATTTGTGCCCGATATGGCGATAGGCTCGCCACCTATCATATCGTGGGACGGAACACATAAGGCGAAACGAGGGTGTCCTTTCTTTACATTAGTTGTACATAAAGATACGTCTTTCTCGTGTAGGTAAGTACATATTTGGATTTCGCTGACTTTATCATGGGTAAATTATTGATTATTTTGTCGATCGAGTTTATATAACCTTAAGTAAGCTCCCTGGGGCAAATAAAAAATGCTTTTATTAAATTCATATTACCAAAGGGTACTAAAATCACAACGATTTCATATTTAAAACAACTTTTTAAACCAGTATATTTTGTTTTAAAATATATTTTACGGCTTCAGTGCACAGAAGCAATGTTTTTATTAACGCTATTTGGAAATTGAACATGAAAATAAGATGATAAAGTATTCGTCCAGATGTCCCTTCATAAACATTAAGTTACGGTATTGTACAGGGTATATCAAGACTGCTACCGAAAACGAAGCCGGGTGGTAGTTTAGGCGACTTCAGACAATACAACAGAAAATGTTGGAAAAAAGCGGTATTTTTTTTTAAATGACGATATTTAAAAATGAGAAAAAAAATGTCGCGTTTCTTTGCAAATTTTTCAGTTGCATTGTGTTTGTAGTCACTAAAACTACCACCCTGCTTCGTTTTCGGTAGCAGTCTTGAGATACCCAGTATGAGAGTTTTCTTTAATCTTTTTGTCCTAATAAACAATTTTAAAAGTATTTTAACTGTTAATCGAACATGTTTAAAATCTTAATTATCAGTGTACCTAATATTAAATTTCATGCGTTTTGTGCAAATAAGAAATATATGATATAAAAGTATCATTAAATTATTATCGGAAACAAATTATACGTCACTTGTGTTTTTTGGCGACATTAAAGAAACGAGTGCTCTATATACCAAACGCTACCAGTTATTAAAGCTCTGTTTTGGAACCGTCTCGGCTTACAAGTTAGTTCATTTTTACAAAACCACTTGTTCTCAATTTCTCGCTGTATTTATTTACTATTCAACTATAACATTATACTTACAATTGTTCAAAACATAGAAGGTATATATGTATTTTTTCTGGCAAACATAACAATCATAAACGATGAAAACGCGAACATAAAAAAAACCAGTATAATGTAGACACATTAAGGAACAACAACACATGAATTATAGAATTTAAGACAAAAATAAGGGTTAATGACATTATGGGTAAAATAAAATATTATGACCCAGCATTCTTCGTATACAAAAACCTTTATTCAAATTCACAAATTATCTTTTGTTCAACTTTTTTATGCGTCAGGTGTAATATAATTACTCTAGAATTTAAAACGTAGACAATATGTAGACATAAAAGCATCAGCCGGGTCCGCCAAAAGGTTTAAAGCTAAAGTGCCTTTTTAAGGGATCGTTTTACGGACGCCCACATTAAACCCATACAATCTCATTAGGGTTCTATTTGAAAAGAGCGTCTACAGAACCTTTTTAATTAACCTATGTCTATTTAAGACAGTTTATAAAACTATTTAAGTTATGTGGGATTCAGTTTGAGCGAAAAAGATATCTAAATAGGTTTATAAACGGACTATGAATAAAATATTTAAAAACGCTTATAAAAAGTGTTGTATGGTAGTCCGCTGTGAAACGAAAGATGGCGGGTTCGATAAATGGTGAGACGAGCACGTCGTTTCCTTGTTGGTAAGTGATACGACCGCTCATGAACTAATATTATAAAGAAAGATTTGATGTTTTGTTTAAATTGGCTGTGAAACCATTAGAATAGAATAGAAATATTCTTTCACCATTAGAATTACACATTATCCCTGACAATAGGCGATAGATTATATTAAAAAAAGTGTAATTACACACGATGGAGCCAGGCCGGGCCGCTATTATTTATAAATACAGGAGGTTCCAGTTTACTTCTAAATATAAATAGGTTACCTAGAAATTTAGTGCCTAGTCCTGTGTTTGAACTCGCTATCCCAGCTCTGACATCAATTTCACAACTGAAATATAGCCAAAATAATTGGTATTCCGCGATGGTAAAAACACGCGCGAACCTCGTGACAAAACTGTCGTCTTGGTAAAAATGTTATTACATTCGCCTTCGTGTTGCAGTGTGTCGTGTTCTGTCGTGGTGTGTCGTACTGTGTCGTGGTATGTCGTTGCAAACTCAATTTACCACTCCAGCGTAACGCTAATGTCGCGAGCTCTTTCGTTTCACTCGGGTCCAGTATGAATAAAATTCAATGGTTTTTTACTCACAATGCAACTGAATGGTAAGGTTGGATATTAGATTTATCATTACCTGATACATATCTTTGTATGTAATAAAAGTATGATGCTTAGTTTTTGTGCCCTACAATAAGAGAACACTAGGTTTGACATTGAATTCTGTAGAAAGTTTGTGGTTCGGAGAATTACTGTACTGTATCCGCCCATATACGTCTCACTGAATGGCACGGGTCTCCTCTACAAGCGAGAGGTCGATTGAGATTGGTTAGGCCATATAGTCCACCACGCTGACCTAGTGCGTGTTGGCATACTTCACAGACCATAGCAATTCTTATAAATCGCTATGCAGGTTTCCTCACAATGATTTCCTTCATCGTTATACTCTGTGAAGTCAGAGGCGGCACGCATGTTGCCTGCCGCGACTGAAGATTTTAGTTATTTCGTGAAAAATCACTATGCCTATGGCAAAAATATGTGGAGGTATGCTAACAAAACTAATTAGAAGACAAAGATTACTATATAAGAACATAATAATTTATTTATTTCGAGAATAATTTGTAGTTTTATATAAAAGTTATCTTAAAAGAAAAGTTACACTGGCAAATATAGTTATTAATAAGGTGCATATCAAGATCGACAGCAGTTGACTAATATAATAAGAACAACACGTTTAGCTAACTACACAATCATTTCTCATAACAATTAAGTCACAAGTAACTTCCTATTCTACATTCTTCAGTATCCGCCTTTATAAAGCGAATTATTTAAATAGAAATTATGAATTCTCCGCGCATACAGTAGAGCGCTGCCGATAAGTCTCTGGCACCCAACGAAGTGAGAAACTGTTCAATTGTATTAGGAGTTGTATATTTTTATTTCCGAAATATTTCTTGTAACATGAATAGAAGAAGACCAGGATTAGTTGTATGAGAACTGTCATATATGGAACACATTTACGTACAAATTAAAAGCGTTGCAGTCAATTATGGGTTAAAAGAACTATATAACTCACTAGATATGATAGAAATACTACGTGTAATTATAGTTTACCTATCCTCTCTTGTAGTCAAATCATAAAAAATAACTTAAAAAACAAATCTGTTTTCATGGATGATCATTACCATTCATTACATGACCCTCTAGTTAAATATTACCTCCATAAAAACGATAAAAACTGTTAGGTACTATGGTAAACAAAAAACAAATATTTCAGATGGAATTTCAGTACAATTTGTCGAAATAGCTCTGAAAATTCGATATATTAATGTTCGCCTGGCAATTGGCCAGCGAATCGTCAGAGTGTGTGCTGACAGTTTACCAGACTAATTTGTCACCTGGCGACTGACAAATAATATAAAAACAAAACTTTATTGAACATTACAGTGATTGCCTAATACAGTAAAGTGAGTGCCTATTTCAGAGTGGATAAGATGGGAGTTATACGTTCTAGCCTAAGGCATTATACTGACTTTTTGAAGCTGCGTAAGTATTATTACAGATAATACACCTAAATAAATACTCGTATACCTACTTTTAAAAGTTACTTTTCATTAGAATTAAAATTGTTTTTATTATTGCAATGAATGGCGCGACGAGCATGCCGTTCACCTAATGGTAAGCGATACGACCGCTAATGAACACTACCACCGCAATGTCTTCCTCTCCCGCTAAACAGCAGTGTAAATGCACTGTTGTGTTTCGGATCGAAGGACATTATAGCCAGAGTAACTACTGGACGTATTGAGACTTAGCATCTTAAGCCTCAGAATGCCAACCACCAGGCGAACGGTATGCTCGTCTCGTCATTCATTGCAATAAAAAATAAAAAAAACTACCCAGCCGGCTTCTCACATTCTACCACCAGTTAAATGTTTAGCAAATCAAATCGAATGATACGACGCAAACGTCACACGTATAACTGAAAAAGGTATTTTCAAGCAAAGGTATATACGCTGGCATTATGTGGGAGAAAGGCAACAACTGCACACGTTACAACGAGTATAAACTTAAGCAGTTTGCATTCTACTAACACTTCTTGATAGCTTATTGTGCACATGTGAATAGAATGTAAGGAGTGCTAGGTATTATGTGTGGTATCGTTAGAATGTAAGTGTCCTCTCGTGGACTAAAACCTTTGTTAGTATATACACATACGTAATTGTTTTTAGTATAAACAAGTAAAAATAACTCTTACCGGCCTTGCGGAAGACCAGCATTGGTTTATACCAGCACATGCTGAGCTTGAGCCGTTTTGTTAACAAGCACTGTTATACGAATATATATTGTATGTAGTAATTTACTTAAAGCTGTAATCCATTGCTTGTAACAAATAAATGTTTCTTTCTTTCTTTCTTAATAGAGCTCGAAAGAAAAAAGATATTGTCTATAAATTAGACAAATAGCTTTTCATCACGAAAAATACATTAATGTAGTTAGGTATACCTATAGACGTTTTGAATGTTCTATGATACCATTTAAAAAATCTCTGTAATCTCCGTAGCCAAATAATGATTTTAATCCGGAGAGATGGGATGGAATAGAATATAAGGTGGATAAAATGGGACAGAAGAATACAGGACGGGATTAGATAAGCAGTATAGAGAATGGTAGTCATGTTGAGATTAAATAAAATATGGACTGGAATATGTATCTGTACCCGGGCGAAGCCGGGGTGGGCCGCTAGTATAATAATAAATAATAAATAAATAACACCCAACAGTCACATACATAGTCCTGATCCCACACTAAGATCGAGTCTTGTGTCGTGGGTATCAGGAACTACGAGAGACTTTTCGGTCTCACAAACACCCAGACCCGGAAGAAATATTTGTGGGGCCACACAAACATTTCTCTCGGTGCGGGGATCGAACCCGCGACCTCTCGTTTCACAGGCGGCGTCTAACCAACTGCGCCACGGAGGCTGAGGAATTATATAATATAAAACCCATCCATCACACTTTCAAAGGCTAAATAACTGCAAAATTTCCACATTCGCTCCACACACCAACTTTCCTTTCAACAACTTTGCAAGAGCGCTCCAATAATGGTATAAAATGCTTTTACATCGGCTCAAACGATTTGACGAGCGAGTACAATAGGACTTATGAAAACAAGGAAACAGGACAATTAAGGGCAATTCAATTAAATTGTCGGGGGAACAGCCCCCTCGTGACGGGCTGTAAACGAAAACTTTTATGGTGGGTCACTAAGGAGGGCAGGGGCGGACTGAAGTGTAAGACATTAGAATAGGGTTCAATGTTTCTATATACATACATACGTACATAAGCTCGTGTCTTTTTACCAAAAGGGGTAGGCAGCGGGGTTACCGGGACACCCACATTTCGCCTTGTATATTCCATCCCATGATGTTATAGGGTCTAGTCTATCGTCATACCGGGCACAAATTCCTGACTCCGGGCTGATAATGATTAGAAAAATCCAGTATAACTTTGCCCGACCCGGGATTCGAACCGGAGACCTCGGATTTTAATCATAATGTAGTACAATTGCGTCACAGAGGCAGTAAATATTTTCTACTACACTTTATAGTGAAATGCTGCCTATCTAATGCGTTAGATTTTTCCTCTTAAATTAAGTTTCAGGGTGATATTAATTTTATACGCTAGGGACAGCATATAACGACCAGACTTTAAAGACCAGGGTTCGATACTTTGATAACGTTAGGTTACCAGGTGATACAAAATATCTTCAAACTTGTGACATTTTTGCTATCACTTTAGAGGATTTTATACAATAATTTTTGTGAACATGTTTTTCACATAGCCTATGGTATTTATTTACAAGCCCACGAAAAAAAAAATATTTTTAAAAACTACATCTTCAATTTAAAGCTATTTAAATACTGCCCTGTCAGCATCAACTTAACTAAGCACAATTACTTAAAGACAGCCACTGAAGCACTTAATTAAACCGCGGCCGAGACGATTTATTTGTTATGTCTTTTTACAAATAGTTCGAGGACGAATTGTGTTGTTTATTTGGGTCAAAGATAATGTAGGATGTAAAGTACCATAAAGGCACTATGTCTTTTGATACTGTAAATAATGTATATAGTGTTGTGAGTTATATTTTTACAAAAATCTATAACAGCACATATGTCCCACTGCAGGGCCTGGGCCGTCTCTACAATCGAGTGTACCATTGAGAGTTTTTACAAGTGTAACACACTAATGGTTATTTAATTGTGTTGACAAATAAATAAATACACCAAAAGTTACATACATAGTCCTGACCCCACACTAAGATCGTGTCTCGAGTCGTGGATATCAGGAACTACGAGAGACTTCTCGGTCGAACAAACACCCAGACTTGAAACAAATACTTGTGGATCACACAAATATCGAACCTGTGGCTTCATGATTCACAGCCGGCGTCTAACCAACTGCGCCACAGAGGCTGTCATAGGATTATAGTAATTGAAAAAATATCTTGATGTTGTATAAAAATGTGTCCATCTTGTAGTTAAATAAATAAATAAATAACACCCAACAGTCACATACATAGTCCTGACCCCACACTAAGATCGAGTCTTGTGTCATGGGTATCAGGAACTACGAGAGACTTTTCGGTGTCACAAACACCCAGACCCGGAAGAAATATTTGTGGGCCACACAAACATTTCTCTCGGTGCGGGGATCGAACCCGCGGCCTCTCGTTTCACAGGCGGCGTCTAACCAACTGCGCCACGGACGCTGTCAAGTTACATAATTAAAAGTATTACCTATTAGTATAGTAAATTATTTTGTAACTAGATCAGACACTGAAGTATTCACAAAATATAGAACTAAAAATTTAGTGTAAAGTCGTGCGTGCAAATTGAACTAAAACTCATTACTGTTCTAAGTCGATATTCCACTTGTTGCTGCGATTTTCTCCAGCACATTTATTCGAAACATTATCTTCTCTGATAAATTAAACGCTAATGAGTCTTTTAAACCTTTTTTTCATTAACGTGGGCCAGTAGCGCGTTGTACGATCAGCACAATCGTTCTGATAAAAAAAAATATACCACGTATAGTTAGATACATAAACTCACGACTCTTTTCCCCGAAGGGATAGGCAGAGGTGCTATCAGACCTACATCCACGATTTACCTTATGTGTCCCAGCACACGATGAGACAGGGGGTGAGCCTTTCACCATATCGGTCACAATTTTCTGACTCTGGCCTAATAATTAATAGAAAAATCAAATATATTTTTGCCTGAATGATTGGAACCGACAGTCGGTGAAAAAAAAAAAAACCATTAATTTATTATCATTTTTAAATTATCGTCCGGCCAGTAGCAGCCCACTGCTGAGAATAGGACTCATGAATGGGCATGTAATTCGTTCTTCGGCTTCTTTTCAATCCCAGCCCATTCTTTTTACAAAAATACTAGCTTTATTCTAGTAAGTTTTAAATGGGTCCTGCAAAAAATGTGAAAATTTTACTTGATCATAAGTGAATTAGAATACAAAATTACCATTAGAATACAAAAAATATTACGGCCAACCTTCAATACCACACAAAAAGAAGAAGAACAATTGATAACTGACATCTACACATAAATGATACGTGAGTCGTCGGTCTTCCCATATGGGCAGCAAAAGACAGGAAAAAAGTGAGATTGAGACTGTCCCGCCCTCACACCCACCACTGTAACTCCTATAAGCCAGGATCAACAGTGGCACGCAATGTAATGACACCGAGCATTGAAGCTCGGTGAGTCTCCGGGAATGTCTAACTTGTCTTTAACTCGCAACGAAATCAATCAGAAAGGAGGGGTTGGAAATAAATAATTGAAAATAAAATGAGATAAGAGGAAAAAGGTTTAGTTCTTCAGAGATTTCTGAATACTTATACTGATTTATGATACTGGTGGTAGGTCTCTCATATGTGAGAGGCCATCTGGGTGGGTACCAACGCAGTGTCTATTTCACCCGTCAAACAGCAGTGTAAACGCACTGTTGTATTTCGGGTTGAAGGGCATTGTAGCCATAGTAACTACTGGACATATTGAGACTTAACATCTTATGTCTCAGGATGGCGAGCGCAGTGGTATGCCAAGCATTGCTTTGTAATTCAAGGTGTTGTTTGGTTTTGCTACTGTTCATGAGCGGTCGTATCGCTTATCATCAGGCGAACGGCATGCTCGTCTCGCCATTCATAGCAACAAAAAAAAAATTCACTCACAGAACAAAACGCGACGACGAAAACATCTCTTCAAGACACTGATCAAGCCGACCTAATCCTAATACTATTTATGATATTATGTAACCAAAATATTGGTCTATCCTCTCTTAAAAGTTAGCAAAATTAACAAACTTTTACAAAAAGCAGTTATGGTACGAATATCAGAAAAAATATTTCCCTCTGTAATTGGAACTCTGATTATTTACTGTGTTTCATTGTTTTGGAATTTAATTAAAGTATTCGTGGAAACACGATAATACCCATGTTGGTGTGTTTTATATTTGTTATTTTTTATATTAATAATAGAATAATATTCGATATTTTGTTACATCAAAACACAAAGACAAACTTGGACATGTTAGACAAAGGTAGGTATAATAAAAATATCATTATTTTAAGAAAGTTATACTAAGAAACATTATAAAATAAATAATAAAAACAAAATCTGACGAATTGAGAATATTCTCCATTTTTATTTTTATGTCGGTTAAAAATGTTGAGTATTTTTGTTTCTATTACCGAAAATTCTCCTAAAATCATGACTCAATCAAAATGTCCTAAACATCAGCTATTCTCGGGCAATACAAAGCATTTTAATTTCAAATCAATAACATGATTTCAGATTCCTATCTATCTATTTTTAGCTTACCATAACCCTTCATGTCTATGTCTCATTAAGTCCTTTATAAATATTTTACAAGAAAAAAACTATTTTTTTCCTATCCCTACAATTTTTTTCACAGGTCGGGTACAAGTTACAGAGGCGTCGGTGCTGCACCGGAACTTTTTCACCCCTACCGATATTGAATCCCGCTTACCCGGATTAGTTTGCGAGCATGGATTTATGCCTCGAAATACGCCTGAGATTTATCCCCGTAGGTGTTCGTGTTTGCTGTCGGAGCTTTTATCAGCATGCAGAAGTGCTGATGGTTTAGTTGGTGTTGAATTTTAGTGCTGGTAAATGCATAGATAAAATAGAGCGGCAGGTAAAAGGTGTCTGGCTGATCTTCATATAGAATTTGTATTGCATCAGGCAAACGAGCAAAAGAATATTTATGCTGTATCGAAATTCTGAACAATGATTATTTAATGGACAGCAATTAGAATCGTACAGATTTAATTGATGAATATTTTGCACTGTAAGTTCGCTTACTGTGTCAGACTTTGCGACTTACGGATTTGACTCTCGCACTAATAAATTTTACTGATAACAATCGATTTAATTATAGAATACTAAAGTGTTTCAAAATAAATAAAATATCGAAAAACAATGAGATACAAAGTTAATATTGTATTTATCAGAAATCACGAGCTAGGCTTCGATATCACGGCACACACGTTCCAGGTAACCTTATGGTAAGTGATCACTGCCGCGCATGAACATCCACAACGCTTGGATTAAATATGAGTTACCGGCCCATCTGAACGGGAACGGGAAGGAAAAAGGATGGGAAGACGCAAGGGTATTATCAAGAGTCTCATTCACCGAAGGAAATGCGTCAGTAAAGCTGTCGGTTCACGTCGTTGTCCTGTGAGACAGTTGTACCGTCCCGGACAAGCCTGCTCCTTCATGATAAGTCATCACTGACAACAACGTGGATCTATATAAGTCGTAAAAAATAGAGGTAAAAATAGAACTGATTGGGAAGCATCTAACAAGAAATGAAATACTATTTTGTCGGTCTACTTAAAACAAATTAATGATTACCAATAATTGTTGATCCTGAAACATTTGCGTGGGTTACTATGGCGGAAATTAAACTTTTCCGTAAGAGATTTCTTGGAGCAAATACTGTGTATTTATTTATGTCGCATTGGAAATCTGAGAGAGGCATTTTTATGGTCATGCTCTGCTTAATTGTGTTGATTATACACCTACATACGTAGGTAGTGGCTATACATTTATTTATACCACTAATCGATGCAGAAACTATGAAATTAGTATTACAAGAACCGTCAATAGTATAATTAAGATCGAAGTTGTTACAGAAGTTTCGATAATCTTTCGGAATATGAAGCCACTCAATCATTGCCCTTTGATAGCTTTGCTCAAACCCAATTTATACATTCAAGAGTCAGTCCATTCAACAAATTAATTGTTACTGAATTCAGCTGGATCTGAGCTACAAGGAATTTCGATTAGTATCCGTATAACTTGGTTATTGCATGCTGGTAAATATCGGTTAAGCGTTCAATGCCGATATTGGAAAATGGATTTGTAATATTTTAGACAAGTATTAGTACTTTATGGAAAGTCGTAATAATGTTCAGTGCTTCCGTCATTTGAGAACATGTAAAGTGCTTGAAGTGGTAGAGCCATGAAGTTCTTTATAGCTTAGTAAATGTTACTATAGTTCATGGGCACTCCTTTATAGAGGTATCTATATAATATAGAAAATAACGTGAAATGAAGTGGTTACAATACATTCCTATTTGCAAGACTAACGGCCGATGCCAATAATCAATCGAAAAAATTAGATTGAAGTCAATCTGGATTGTTTTCAACTTTTCGATTTATCATTTACCATGTTGCCATAGGTTTTTCTCTACTGAGATTGATGATTGGCAATATAGTATCAGAAAAAAGATTGAGCTGACAATCTCAAACGGCAAATTTTGGATTGGGATTGTTTATTGGCAACGGTTGTAAAAGGCACATGATGGTAATTGAAGTAAAATCCAAGGATAACATCCAAAGACAAAATGTGATGATGTATGAATACAATTCTACCCAAACGCGACATCTTGTTTGGATCAATAATATATTTCCACCGTCGAGTGACGTAACAGCTATCGGGGCAAATAAAAATATCCAGCAAATATTTACTAATACTTAAGAATACACTTCCCTACGAATATATTTACTCTAGGGTCTATAAAAGCAAATTCACCTGTCGCGTCTTTGTGAAAAATGTTTGTGTTCGTGACTTGAACTTCGGGTGGTGTCTGACCTCCGTCACTTTGCTCCTTATTGGACGTTTCACTTTCCTGTTTTAATATAGTACCAGACACCGGGTATTGTTGGGAACATTTTGGGAGTTTGTGTCGTATAAATAATTTGCAAATATCAAAAGTGCAAATATAATGTGCCGATTTTAGACGTGACTATAATAAAAGGAGGAAAGATATTATTTTATTTACAGGTTATTTTAATATATATTTGTGTAATAGTATCGTTTAACATACTGCAATAATACTCTTATAAACCAATTGTTAATTTAACATAGCTTAGGTATGATTGCAAAGAACTCAAATACCTACGCAAGTTTCAATAGGATTTTTATAACTTCGAAGCGAGTTAATAACATGTAAAAATATTCAATTTACAGAAGTCAGATGCGCCTTATTATAATATGATCTACCCTATCTTACGAATCCTTTTTGTTTGCAATAGCCCACGACTCAGTACGAGTCTCTTATATAACTAAATTACAATTTACAATTACAATTTAAAGACAAGTTAGACATTCCCGGAGACTCGCCGAGCTTCAATGCTCGGTGTCATTACATTACGTGCCACTGTTGATCCTGGCTTACAAGAGTTGCAGTGGTGGGTGTGAGGGCAGGACAGTAAAAAAAAAACCTAAATTACAAGAGAATTCAACTATGTCTAAGCTATAACACATAAAGAATCAAATCTAAGACCGCATATCTCGGTAGTTGTAGCACCATTCAGCAATAACTGGTCCATCAGACTAAGCTCTTTATGTATGAAACAACTATCTCTTAATATTCTAGTAAGGCTGCAAATCGACGTCGTTAGCGTGGTTAACTCGACCCGCAGTTAAGACGTCAAACTGCGTTTAAAAGTTACTTCATTAAACTGTCGTGAATAACCGGCCCTTTAACTTTTTAATTTTTTGTGAATTGAAGATTGATTGCTATTGATTTTCACTGCAATGAATGGTCAGGCGAGCATACCATTCACCTGATAGTAAGCGATTTGACCGCTCATGAACAGTAGTATAACCAAACAATACCTTGAATTACGAAGCATATCTTGACATTCCACTGCAGTCGTCATTCTGAGACATAAGATGTTAAGTCTCAATATGTCCAGTAGTTACTCTGGCTACAATGCCCTTCAATCCGAAACACAACAGTGCACTTACACTGCGGTTTGGCAATAGAAATAGACATTTCTGTGGTACCTATCCAGGCGATCTCTCACATATAAGAGACCTACCACCATTATTATTGATTAGACTTTTTAAATTCTTTATCACGAGAAATCTGTATCTGGAAGTTTGGTTCTAAATAATTCATGGTTTTTGTTGGCTATTTAAAGGTACTGTCTGTAAGTTCCATGGCTCCCGTCAATAAGTTTGAATAAGTAATAAAGGGGAATTATTTAGTAAGTGGGTTGTGTGGTGGTGGGGTGGTACTACTCCCACAGGAGATTGACGTGAAGTGACATGTAGCTTTGCTTTCAGTGACATTGCCGGATGCCTAATACCTCCCCTTTAAGGCAGACGTCCACATATTCGCATCGTATGTATCAGATGCATCGCTTCAAACGGATCGTTGTATTATATGTATAGGATCGCATCGTACGGATCGCACGAATCTATGAATTCGTAGACAAAGAATACTAAATTGCGGAAATGTGGACGCCTGTCTTTACCATTTTTATTCCTCCCGCCCCCATACGATTTAATAGTTCGGCAACACATCCATGATCCGAGCGTTATGGATGTTCATGGGTGGCAGTCATCAGATGTCATCAGTTGACCATCAGTTTGCTAAAACTAACTATACTATTATTACTATTTTTATACCATAGTATAAAAAACTTACTAGATTAGATACATACTTATAAGATAGATTATTTGTATATCTGCCCATTTAAGTTTCAATGATGAGTGCGAATCGATAGGCTTCACAATCCTTTATTGCATCTATGTATTAGCGTTTCAAATGAGGTTTTAAGTCATCATCCAAGTGACTGATGATTTTTGCCTACAGTTACACAGAAAGGAATAGTAATAAATATTTGTCTATGATTGGAATTTGTGACTGTTACAAAGCCATCATGATAATTGATTTGCATTTACATTCGTTTATTTTTGTAACTGTAACACAAAGATAAAGAACCCCACGGTTTACTTCATTGCGAAACAAATCCTGCAAAAGTCTGTGCAAAAAATATTTCCTTTTGTCAACGTCTATATATAAGCTATTACAATGGAAGCCTTGTCGAGACAACCGCAGCTTCTCAAACATCTCTTCAGTTAATTTCAAACGACTCTTTGAAAACAATTGCCGAGATCCTTACGGAGATAAAAATGTAAAATGAAAAGATTTTTTGTCTTAGGACTGAAACACAGCCGGCGTTTCAATGTTTTTATTTTGGAAACTGAGCGATGGATCCGTACAAGGCTTTTTAAAGTTATGTATTTGTAAATAAATACGCTTTGACAGAATGCATCGTGTGAAAAAAACGCGTACGTGAAAATTCTTTCGAAGAATTTCAAAATACTAGAATTTTATCAACTGCCATTGGGTCTGCATAGCTTATGTTCTTTAGCTATCATCAAATTACAATGCATTTTATTTTATTTAAATTCGTAAATGTATTGAAAGCATATGTAATAACACTTTTTAGGTTCTAAAGGAAACATAACATTATTGTCAATTGACAGCCTCCGTGGCGCAATTGGTTAGACGTCGGCTGTGAAACGTGGGGCCGCGGGTTCGTTTCCCGCACACAGACAAATATTTGTGTGATCCACATGTAATTGTTTCAAGTCTGGATGTTTGTGAGACCGAAACGTCTCTCCTAGTTCCTGATACCCACGACACAAGACTCGATCTTAGTGTGGGGTCTGGACTATGTATGTGATGGTTGGGTGTATTAATTTATATATATATATGCGTATAATTACTATTAAACATTCTGCGTTCATATACGAGTAGATGTAACCTAAATCATAAATGGAACATAAATAGTAGCTAGTATAAACCTCTGTGGTTTGTTAGCAGCTATATTGTAAATTATGTATTTCTGTTTAAAATAATAAATTAAAAAAAACAATTGGTTGACACAGTGGCTGGAATCTTTCACTAGTCAAACTAGACCAGAAAACTCCACACTCGTTGCCTTTAAATAGCATCTCTGGCTAATTCTGCACATACTTTGCAATAATCTAGAAATAAAGTGAGTGTCCAAGAGTTAAATTGTAGAATCATACCTCACTCCTTCTGTCTCTTGCTCTCTTCAGCTTAGCGAGATCCACTTCTGAACTTAAGCCTCCACCATGGACCGCCACATAGACCTGTTGGAAGAATCATACCTATAATTAAACATTTATCTTTTATTTTATCTATTTGTTATTGTTGTCGTTTATATAGTCCCATCGTAATTCCTAATATATTTTATTAAACCAGGACTTCGTAAGATTGCTTATTTACTTATATAAATATTAATTTTAGCTCTCGTGAATCCCTATCACCCATAAAATTTTATACATATTACTTTTATTCATAAAATGGACATCAAAGGACGTCAATAAAAGTGGCCATTAAAACTCAGCATATCTCCAACCTACTTCCTAATATCTATATTAGTATATAAAGCTGTAGAGTTTGTTTGTTTGAACGCGGTGGTCTCGGTAACTAACAATTCGAATTCAAAAAATGTTTTATTGTTGGATTGTTCACTTATTGAGGAAGATTGTTGTACTTTTATATTCTATAACGGGGCTAAAACCATAGATTAGTATAATATACAGAGATTGATGCGCAACTCTACTTTTCTATTTTTCGACGTGATTTCGCCATCAGAGGGCGCGTTAGGCAAACGCGTGAAATTTCCAATTTGTTATATCAATATTTCAATATTTGTATATTTATAAACTCCTGTAATTTAACCAATATCAAGTAGACATTGGTTAAAATATAACTCACAAAATATATTTCTTAATTTAGTGGCACATAACCGCCATTTAACAATTCTATTTAAACTACTTACACGATAATTTCTCGTTCCCGCCAGAGCGTGGCGCTAGAATCGAAATGATTGTTTTCAATATTTTTCATGTACGAAGTCGCACCCCCATGGCTAAAACACCGTGAAGTGCATACCATAGCGATTTTGTGAGAATATCTATGGTATGTAAAGTCCACCAACCCTCACTAGACCAACGCGGTTTATAGAAACCTACCACTCACAATCGTACTCTCGATTGTAGAGAAGGCCCGTGCCCTGCAGTGGAATGTAGATGAGCTGATACAGATATTTTACTTTTAATTTCTGGAAAATATAAAGCGGTACTAACATGTTGGGAAAACTTTTCTACGCGGGTGAAGCCACTGACAATACTAGTATTAATATCCTAATATAATATCAAGACGAAATAAGGTCCAATTTGCCTGATGTCATTTCTGTGAAGTTGTTGCTTGTACACAAACCAGGAGTATCTTTATTCTCAATTTTTTTTCTAAATTTTACTGATGGTAGGTCTCTCATATGTGAGAGGCCATCTGGGTGGGTACCACCGCAGTGTCTATTTCTCCCGTCAAACAGCAGTGTAAACGCACTGTTGTGTTTCGGGTTGAAGGGCATTGTAGCCAGAGTAACTACTGGACATATTGAGACTTAACATCTTATGTCTCAGGATGGCGAGCGCAGTGGAATGCCAAGCATTGCTTTGTAATTCAAGGTGTTGTTTGGTTTTGCTACTGTTCATGAGCGGTCGTATCGCTTACCATCAGGCGAACGGCATGCTCGTCTCGCCATTCATAGCAATAAAAAAAAAAAAAAATTGTTTTTTCCAAGAAATGGGCCTTTTGAAGGCTTATTCCGTTTGCATGGAAGGATATAAATTAGTTTAGATAATTCCTTTGCAAGACGCTTGTTTTGGAAAATTGGTTATGGAAGTAGATTTTAGGAGGAGATTGCTGTATTAGGTGTTTGGTTATGAGTTTGATCTACGTGTAAAAATATTATATTTTCGTATATTTAGATTCATAATACTGGCTACAAATAGTTCATCATCATCAGCCTATTCGCGTCCACTGCTGGACATAGGCCTCTCCTATGGCACGCCACTGGGCTCGATCTTCAGCCCAACGTCTCCAACCGCTACCAGCCATCTTTCAAATACAAATAGTTGATATTGTTAAAATCCGATTAACTTATAAATATTACATAATGTATTCGTAACCTTTTAGATGTGAACACGACATTGTACATAACAGAGAATAAATAAGAACGTAGTCGACTACTATTAATATAAAATGTAATAGACATAAATAAAATAAAAAAATAAGTTTGAGCCAGAGATAGGCATTGCATTTGAGAATACTGGACGAAATCGAACCAAAAAATATGTCAAATTAAACTATCTTATGCGAACGTATAGTCTGAATGAAAATACATACGTTGGCTTATTAGTTGGTAAAAATAAGTTTGACGCAATTGGCAATTTGGTGAGATGCTGGGAATTATGGCCTAAACACTTTCAATCGTACTGTCGATTGTAGAGTAGGCCCGTGCCCTGCAGTGGGCCATATATGGGCTGATACAGATACAGATTACAGCTGGGAATGAAACAATACTCTTGCGTCAAAGAACTGTTTGTATGACCAAATAATATTAGCTACAAATCAAGTAGTTGTAAGAAAAGTTCCTCGCATTTCTACAAATGAAATATGTGTGACATGTGTGCATTTAGTATCGGTGCTGAACGTACGAGTATATATAAGTATACTACAAGACACATTTATATAGGAAGAACCATCTTCAATATACAGGGTATATCAAGACATACATAAACTCACGCCTTTTTCCCAGAAGGGGTAGGCAGAGGTGCCAGGGCACCCACATTTCGCCTTGTATTTTCCGTCCCACAATGTGATAGGTGGCGAGCCTATCGCCATATCGGGCACAAATTCCTGACTCTGATAATGAATAGAAAAATCCAATATCACTTTGCCCAACCCGGGATTCGAACCCAAGACCTCAGCTTTGTAAGCGTACCGTAGTACAACTACGCCACCGAGGCAGTATATCAAGACTGCTACTGAAAATGAAGGCGGGTAATAGATTTAGTGACTTCAGCTACAAAACAACTAAAAATATTGCAATAAATTATATTTTGAAATTATATTTTTCTATCGTCGTATTTGGGTGGTAAATACTTGGTTTTTCTAAAATAAGACTGTACATCTTTTTCTTTTTATACACAAGGGTTTAAATTACGATTTCAGCAAAAACTATGGATTTATAAAACCAGACATATTGATATTTAAAGAACCAGAAAGGAAATTGACGCGTTTCGCGTTAGTAGCATAGTGTTTCTGGTCACTAAAATTATCACCCGGCTTCGTTTTCGGTAGCAGTCTCGGTATACCCTGTATTTGTCCCCGGCAACATAGTAATATCTGTTATTATGAGATAAAGGTACGATTATACAACCGGCCTATGGTGCATGATATATCGTTTTAAACCCGCGAACATTCGCCTCCTGAAATCAAATGATATGCGGATTATACCCATCGAAATTGCCCAAAACGGCAGCAAATTTCACGTCAACACTTTGAATAAATCGACGAAGTCATAACCCGAGTAGAGTTATTATTGAAAGGGTTATCATGTACCTCTGGCTTTCTCTCTTAATATTTTCTTTATCACTACATAGTATAAAACAAAATCGCTTTCTCTGTCCCTATGTCCCTTTGTATGCTTAAATCTTCAAAACTACGCAACGGATTTTGATGCGTTTTTTTTAATAGATAGAGTGATTCAAGAGGAAGGTTTATATGTATAATACATACATATTATTGTACAGAAATCTATTTGTACCCGGGCGAAGCTAGGCCGGGCCGCTAGTATTATAATATAATGGCATTTAAAGGTGTGAAAAATCTGCGGCAAGTTAACAGACATTTTGATACCGACTCAAAAAAGAAAATTGAGTACTAATACCGTATCAATAATGGTTTCTAAGACATACGTGAATATTACATATTGAAATAAAACTATTATTTATGGATTTTACCTCGGATTTGTTGGGGCGGGCTGAAGTATTGACCCCGTGACCACGAAAGTTGTAAAGTAATCGAAACGCCGGAAGTTAAAAAAAGAAAAAAATCCGTGATAAAATCTGTAAATAATAGTTTTATTATGTTTTATGTTTGTGACTGTTGGGTGTTATTTATTTATTTAAATATACCTTATTTTACACTACACTTCGACTATCACTACACTATATACAACGTCAGTAAGTACTAAGCCGATTAGAATAAAAAATATATAAGAAACTCGGAACGCATTCACTTTCCTTTTATAACACTTCATATTCATGCTTCTTTCTTTCTTATCACAAATTCAAAGGCTAGATATTTTTATTCAGACCTTCATGCGTGAATAGTGGCATACATAAAGCACTTAATCCTTGGAAAGTAATTGCAACCACATTTGTTCACAAGGCAATGTTTGAAGGCGAAACGTAATGACGGAAACCACGATAGTGTATCGTTACGTCGACTTTTAGTCGAGGGGATACGGACGTACGACTTTTATTCATTATTTTGAATTAGATCAAATAAAATATAAAGACCACCTACCCCACTACCTTAACCTACCCTGAACCGACGAGAATACATGAAGAAGTTGAAAGTGGATCAAGCGAAAGTAATATGTTAGGATCAAGCAAAGGCGGTCTATAGTTCCTGCCTACCCCTATAGGATACAGGCGTGACGATTATGTATGTTTGTAAATATAAAGTTTAATTATATCTTATAAAGCATATAATTAAACTTAATACGTGTACAAAATATGTAAACATAAATAGCACCAGTAATGGGCAATATCTTAAAACTACATGTACGTTTAAATAGAAAGATAAGAAGAAGAAAATATATTGAGTATTGAGTATTGAGATACACAAAATTAATAAAGTACACTTTCCACAAAAGTTATGAAACGATTTAATATCGTCCCAAGTTACGACGAATTGTCGCCAGTTTGTCGAGCTCTTACCCCGAGGTTATCCTGTAAAAAACTAAGGTAAGGCCAGTTTCCGCTTACGTTTTAATAAGTTTGCAAGATGTAGGTAGTTAGTCCATTGTTAGTAAGCAACAAGCCACTCTTCACACACTATAATTTTAATACCGCATATTAACCAAGAATTTATGAGCGCTTAAGTTTTGAATTATGAAATGATAGTTGGAGAATATGAGATTTTTTTAAATTCCTTCTTTTATTCTATGATGCGGAGATTTTTCTGATAGTTTGTAGAACAAAATATCTTATTACTACGATCTTTGAATTATGATAATCTGATACAGATTACCATATACGTCCCACTGCAGGGCACGGGCCTACTCTACAATCAACAGTACGATTGAAAGTAGTTAGGCCATATAGTCCACCATGGCCATGACCCAGCGTGAATTATGATAATACTTTCAAGAAAATTCAATGCTGATTATATTAATATATTTCGAATACAAACCTAAATTCGAACACAGTGGATTGTAACAACCGGAAGTCGAACGACAAATATTAAAACAAAATAATGTTATGACTGTAATTATTACAGTCATTTTTACCGAACACGACAAGAAAATATTAGAAAAATCATATCGAGGAAATTTATGGCGTTAAAAATAACAGTATACGTATACAACTTATCGTCTTAGTCTCGACCGTACATTTAAATATAAAACATACATACATAAAATCACACCTTTTTCCCAGAAGCGGTAGGCAGAGGTGCCTGGACACCCACATTTCGGCTTGTATGTTCCGTCCCACGATGTGATAGGTGGCGAGCCTATTGCCATATCGGGCACAAATTCCTGACTCCGGGCTGATAATGAATAGAAAAATCCAATATCACTTTGCCCGTCTCGGGATTCGAACCTGAGACCTCAGCTTTGTAAGCGTACCTTGGTACAACTACGCCACCGAGGCAGTCAGTTTAGTAAAATATAAAAACAATTAATTAATTGCCTTAAAGCAAGAACTGAGCCTCGTAGCCTCTCATTATACCGTAATCATGTTATTAAAAAGCTGTATTATTCCCTACAAATCCTCTTGAATTCTCATCAACGACAAGACAGCAATTACGAGACTATTAAGTCTTCCACTAAATAATATTCAGAGCGTTATTTGCAAACCTATTTAAGAATTTCATCAAACGTCTACGATGCCAGATGCTAGTATACGAAACGAGAAACGGTTATTTAGTGTCTACTTTGCTCTGTAATTTAGTTACGAGGCTCTTTACACTCGGTAATAAGCTTCAGATCCAATTAATCACCGACTAAATTGATGTCTGGTGGTGCATCTTCAGCGCTGCTGTTTTTCAAGGATATATTGAGGAATATATAGAATATTGTAGCCAGAGTAAGTACTGGAAATTTGAGACTTAACATCTTATGTCTCAGGGTGGCGAGCGCAGTGCAATGCCAAGCATTGCTTTGTAATTCAAGGTATTGTTTGGTTTTGTTACTGTTCATGAACAGTAATAACGCTGACCATCAGTAGGACGGCATGCTCGTCTCGCCATTCTATCAAAATCTTGAGATACACATTCTGATACAGGGTACGGATCCTTTTTTACCTTTCTCCTCCAAAAAAACCTTCAAAAATCGAGAAGCTGATGGATAAAACGTCAGGTCTGAATATGTAGCACTCTTTAAAAAACTTAATAAATATGAAGAAATGCTTGCAAATAAATCTGCAATTTCCATATTATTAACCTTCCTATACCCGCGTATTGGTCTGTCAGACCGACACCGTTTTGGTTTGCGTCTTTTTCTTATGAACGGAAAATGTTAGCACATTGGGCTTTTAATCGTAAATTAAATTTTAATGTAGTTATAATGATAGATATTTATTTAGTAAACGTTAGAACTATCGGGTCCGAGAGACCGACGCGGGTATATGTGTTATTGTATTTGACGCGGGTATAGGGAGGTTAACGGTACAGCAAAATGTAAAAGCAAAGATCCACAAACACAATAAACGAAGCAAGAATTCGATATCTCAATATTGCAATCCAACTCCCGCCGACAATCTATCAAAAAGCAACAATATTGGAACGGCAAGTCACTGCAACTAAAATCTTTTCTGGAATTTTCATTGAGTGCACTCCGCTTTGAAAGAAGCCCACAGCGCTGAAAGCACTGTAAGCACAAATGGCGAACCGTGGAACGTTTCAATACTTCATAGTGTTAATAAAATCAACGGCTACGCTGAATTCAAAAGGATTTCCGCAAAGCGCTGTTTGCAACGGCCACGTCCACTGAAATTGTTTCACGGAAACGCGGCTATTTCGGGAACAATTGTACTTCGTGTTGTAAATAACACACGTAGTTCGTAATGAGGCGTTGGATAAATGATGACGTTTTGCATACTACTTACTCGTTCCAGTGTAGTAAGGATTGCACCTAACTATAAATTTTAAAAAAATAAAAGAATGAAAATATTCGTTTAAAGACAAAATCGGAGAGATAAGGTATTAGAGAAAAAGAGGGAAAAAGTTTATTTGTTTCTATATATATATCATCCCATATACGTGCCACTGCAGGTTATGGGCCTCCTACACTATCGAAAATACGATTAAGAGTAGTTGGGCCTTAAAGTCCACCATGTTGGAATAGAGCTAGTTGGCGGACTTTACATACCATCGAATATCATACCTTTTATTTATTAATTGGAAAACCAACAGCATAAATACCAAAAGAAATAGCCGACTATAAGTTGCTAAGTAGTCAATAACAGTTTTTCACTAATGTTTTAAATAGAAGATATATACGACTAGTCGACGCAATTATGCATAATGATTTTTATTATGCTAATAAAACAACAAAGATTCCAAAGTAAAATTTCTCCAAAGAAATAGATCACACTTGACAGTTTTATTATCTTGTTATATATTCAGAATAACAATGGAAATATCTATAAAACCCAATTTACCGTATCGTAGGTCGGTTTGGTGAAAATATTGCGTGTGTGTGCCAACTTGTCTTGGAAACCAAAGATATGCTTTTGGAAAGCATTGAATTGAATTGATGTTGGTTCTTTGATGAAATTATTTATGAATAACTTATTTTACACGCTTTTTTATAATAAAATCATTTTTTCTAACACTATTTTTAATTCACATTTATTAAAATTTATTGTGTATTTTTTAGTTGGATTTTCTATAAAAGCATATTTTACTTTTTTTAAACTATTATTTATTTTTCATTTTTAGTCGAATTTTCTTGGTCTTGACGCAGAGTGCAGACACTCCGGGTCTCAGGAAAACAAAAATCGCCAATCCCGATTATCCTAGGAAGGATAACGGGTCAAAATGTTTAAAATATTGAATTTTCATCGGTCTTTAATAAGTATGCCAAATTTCGAGTTAATCTGACGCTATGAAGAGGGTCAAAATCATGTTCAAAGATTCCGTTACATACTAACATACATACGTCTGAAGCTAATAAAGCCGTATTAAAAAGGACGGTATGGTATGGCATTTTCGTTGCTAGATTAAAATACAACTTAAATAACTACAGCATATTGTGTTTCTCCATCCGCCACACACCAACCTGCTCAATTGCTTCTTTACCCAGTTTAAAGAAGCCAAGGTTCACACAAAGCCCTTAAAACAACATGATTTGCATGCCACGTTAATTAACCCTAGATTACGTGAGATTAACACGCCTTGGCTCTTACGCGAACTCATACATTGTCATTTGCGGCAAGAAAACCCTTATATTAAAGGGAAAACATACTGCACCCGACCCAGACGTAAATTTTAAACCGGATTAAATGTGCGAGATTAACATAACCCTCTTATTTTTGTTTGTAAAGAGCCTTCTTGGCAAGTAGGGCACTTGCCGTCGTCTGGTTAGAGAGTTTCATTTTATTTTAAAGTAAATGAGCAGCTCTTGATTAATGAAATACTTGAAAAATCGTAGGTGATATTGGCAGCTTTTGCGGCGCAGTTTTTTTTATTGCAATGAATGGCGAGACTATTGCCATTCGCCAGATGGTGAGCGATACGACCGTTCATGGATAGTAAAACTAAACAAAACCTTGAATTAGATAGCAATGCTTGGCATTCCACATTAACTATTTTGACTACCATGTCCTTCAAACCGAACATAACAGTGCATTAACTTTGGTGTATGGCTGGAGAAATAGATTATTGAGGTGGTATCAGACGACAGACGGGCCTCTCACATAATACCTCTCACAGGTGAGAGACCTGCCACCAATGTTGGTTAAGACTGGGTAAAGAGAGATGCGCTTAATCCTCACGCCGAGACAATGTTTGTCATCCAGACGCACGCAATCCGTATTACTTATGCAAACGTGTGACTGTTGGGTGTTGGCATAGTTCGGAAGGATTCAACGCACTAATCTTCTGTGAATTTCACTGATATTATGAAATGCAAAAGTTAAATTGTAGTTCGGAACTTCTATAATAATAGGGAGTAATCGTGTTTTAGTGGCACGAAAATTTTACAAAATGGCATTTGATGGTGGTCCAGATAGACGTGAAATTTTGACATAAAATAGAGATGAACCGGTGTGTACGAAGCTCGCACGAAGCTGATGCGATTAAACGATAATTTTCTCGACCTATTTTGTCTTGTTTTTTATTGCAGTGAATGGTGAGATGAGCATACCGTTCGCCTATGGAAAGTAGCAAAACCAAATAACACCATGAATTATAAAACAACGCTTGGCATTTCACAGCGCTCGTCTTCCTGAGACATAAGATGGTAAGTCTTTATATGTCTCGTAATTACTCTGGCTACAATGTTCTTCAATCCGAAACACAAAAGTGCATTTAAACTGCTGTTTGGCGGGAGAAATAGACATTGCGGTGTTACCTACCCAGCCGGTTTCTTACATATGAGAGACCTACCACCAGTAAAGTGTTTTGACACAGATATATAAGACATACATCACAGAAGACAGACACACATCCAGACGCAAATTAATTAACGGCCCATTAAAAATGCACATCACAAACGACGGAGGCTTCCAAAAACATGTAAATTACCAGCGGAGGAAGCCAAGATACAACGAGCGACCTAATTCGAGACGTGCTCATTTGCGAGACACGCCTAGTTAATACCAGCTTTGTCGGCGCGGAGGTTTACTATGTGACAAACTTGCTCATCACATGACATGATATGGTGATTTGTAGGGAATTAAAATCGAGATGGGTCTTGTTTCATGCTCATTAAAATTTTAGTTCCACTTCCAGGTTTTAGGTTAGTGTCGAGTTCATTTTACGGTGAAGGAAAGGTTGCGTTTGAATCCTGGGTTGGACAACGTGATATTGGATTTTTGTATTCATTATGTCAGCCCAGAGTCAGGAATTTGTGTGTGAAATGGCGATAGGCTCGCGCCGTATTGTTCCATGGAATGACATGAACATGACGAAACGTGGCAGGCAATCACCTCTGCTTACCTGTACTGGGAAAAAGGCATGAGTTTATGTATGTATGTATATTGACAAGAATTTGAAGGTTCGCGCAAAGTCTACGTTCGTACATTAAGTTTCTATAAAGTATGCACCAAGCTCTTTAGTTTATTCTCACGGCAAATTAACTAGTGTTCTCCTGGTCGTAGGCGCAATTAAATCCAAACAGAATATCTAATCTATTTGGGTTTCATACCGACACTATGATAGCGGCCTAATGGATTCTGATATACACGCGCTGAACACGAAACGTGACATATCTCTATTATGACGTCCACTATCGTGTGTTGGGGATAAAATAGGATGTGGCTCCGCTGGTTTTCTCTGAGACAGAATCACCTTTTTTCTGGTGGTTAGGTCTCTTATATGTGAGAGGCCGCCTGGGTAGATACTACGGCAGTATCTATATCTCCAACCAAATTCCAGTGTAAATGCACTGTTGGTTTCCGGTTTTTAAATTGTAGCCAGAGGAACTACTGGACGGACATATTAAGACTTAACATCTTATGTCTAGGGACGGCGGATGGCAAACGATATTTAATAGTTCCAAAAGGATTTCACATTTAAAAGCACAAACCCATTGATTTCGTTGATTAAATATTTCATTGCATTCACGTTTTCAGTTCAGTGCACTCAGTAAAGTCCGCTCAACCATGTAATTGGTTAATAAGTGTACAATTCACATCATTAGAATGCAAATAGGCACGTAAATTGGGAATCCAAATTGTTTTGTATCTATTCCCAGCACATCGACGGAGGAACCTCTCAACAGAATTAATTGAATTAAGCCATTAATTTGCTTCGAACGCGCTTTTAGTTATACAAAATGCGATTGGGTACTTATACTCCTATATTATGATATGCTCGGTATATTGACATCGTGAGAGAACTAGAGTGCACCCAAAAATTTTAAAAGCATGTGAAGTCTAGTAATAGATTAGCAAGTTGAAGTAGTGAGCAGGGCATATAGCTTGGAAAATTGGTGGTTGTAGTGGCATTAGGCAAGGCATGTCTACCAAAACGTGGGAAAAAGGTAAAGGTTGTACGAAATTGCTAAAGTGGCAGAAGCCTAGATTCAACAGTTGTTTTGAAAAAATCTACCAACATGCACAAGGTCAGGGTCGATAAGACCTTAGTTAGCGACAGGATATAGATATTCACTCAGGGCCGATCAAAATCCACAAAGTGCACACCTCACTAACGCGCGTATAATTGGTTTGCTGTGAATATTTTTAAGTGATCGGTAAAAACAAAGTATACTTATATAATTTTACTTTCCAGTGACCTTCCGCTGATGGTTACTCTTTATATTAAATTGCACTTACTTTCACCATTGCTATGCGTGTACAAAAAAGCGACCAACCCTTAATTAGCTCTTCTTTTTTCAGCAATAAAATCTTATTGAGATTGTTAACTAAGTTATCACCAGACTTGGCTAGCTCGTACCATTTGTCTAGAACACTTTCGATACGTCCCCTTAAGGTTCTTATCTCCAATTTATCCGGCGTTATCGGTTCTTCAATTGCCGGCCCTTTTCGGCTGATCCGGTGAACTGTGTCCGCAAAGTTCTTAGTAATGTCACCGACGTATGTCTTTGTAAATTGGTGTCCTTTGCGTGAAGAATTGTAGTTAGGTATTTTTACTCCGATAGGGTAAAGTGAACTATTTTTAGTGTGGGTAAAGTGCCTTTTAAAACCAAATTTTGACTGCCAATACTGTATATTTACACAATACAAAATAAGTAGATAGAATTAAAACCTAGACAATATTTAAGTTTAATCTCATATAACTATATAACTATATAACTCACTCACTCACTCACCTCACTGCCCATGTTTGTTACAAATAGATGTTTGCGTTTATTTTCTAACTTCAAAATTAAGATTGTTTAAGTTTATCTGTTTAAAAATCACATGAGTTACGTATAGCTGGAATTTGCCTACTATTACTAATGTGTCTAGCGTGGCGATAGGCAGAAATCATTGCAGCAATTTGTTGGCACTAGTGTCAGCCCTGCCTACCTCTTCGGGAATATAAACGTGAGCGTATCACGAAGATGTGATCACTCCTTATCACATCATGGGATGGAACATACAAAGCGATACGTGGGTGTCCTGGTTATATCTCTGCCTACCACTTCTAGTAAAAATTAAATAAATGTGTAGTATCTCGGAACGGAAGTCTTGGTGTGCTCTATAAAATATCATTTAAATTAAGTAACTTGTCAAATTTGCCATTGTTTTCCTATGTAAGTGATTGGGTATGTCATGCTCGCTAAAAAGTCTGTGCTTGCGGTGGCGTCGTGTGCCGGGTCGGTCACTTCCCTGTAACACGGTTGAGGAGGCCGATGGCTGGCACATGCGTCATACTCGTGAACGGGTGCTGCTTGCGTAGACTGGTCTATCCGATCTGCTTACATTGTAACGGATTGATTGATGGATTACATAAGACTTTCGCAATTATTCACCACTTGGGCGAAAAAGAGTATACTGATTCTTCGTTCTGGGCGACTTCGCTTCACTCAGCCATAGTAATTATAATATTATAATATTTGTATAAAAATATTTATTGTAAATTTACAATAAATTATTATTAAACTGCTCTGATTTAAACCAACTTGTAAATTTTGTAATAATTCACTACATTGTAAACTGGTTTTGAAAAGAGCAACACTAGAGTTTCTTGCCCGTTCTTCTCTAGTGAAAACCGCTTTCCGAACCGGGTGGTAGATAAAAAAAATGACTGAATCTAAATTATGTTGAACATTTTAATGGATTCAATAAATTATTTTCATTTCATTTCATTTCAGTAAAAACCCGGGACGTTTGCAAGCTTTCATCAACTGACCAGTTTGAAACCAGGTCACGAAGCCAGTTCTCATAAACCTCAGCTACCCAGTGCCCAATAAAGTAGAGTACGGTACGATACACAGAAATAGAACGACACCGCTACATTGTTGTCGCTTTCAGGCTTCGGTTAAAAGTGGAATGGTGGTTAGTTTGCATCTGTTTGTGGACGCTTGGAAATGTGTTGATTTAATTATCGGTTTTTGATTAAATTTAGAAATGAGCACACTAGAGTATGTAGATAGGTTAGGTTATAGTATGAATGATCTATTGGAATCATTGTCATACAGAATGATGTGAGGTACATATTTTATTGTAATATTTTGTTTTACCATGCACATTTCTGAAGCCTTAATAAGGCTTTCTTTAAGAAAACTCAAGGACACCGTCTTTCGGTTTTATTTTCCGTTGAGAAATGGATAAATTAAAAACTAGGAATGTACTTGTTACTTCTTAGAATAATCCATAACTAAACCTAAAATCTTAACTCTTTAAAATTGGGCTGGAAATATTCGACGGCAATTTTTTTTTGATACGAATGGAAATGGAATAATTGTAGATTACGATTGGAATTTACAATCAAACATCATTTCACGAGATCTCATCTTAACCTGTGATAAGACAAAGCAGAATCACCTTTCACTATTGAAATACAATATTAAATAGGGGAAGTTTTTCTACACTTACAACTCCTTTTTTTAGCATGTTACTTTAACATAAAAGCTATGCATCAGAAAATTTGATTGCGAATAAACTGAACCTTTGCTCTTTAGAGCATCGATAGCCTGTGGGATGGCACAAATTAATTGCCGAGAGCTTGTGATGAAGTATAACCATTACCGGAACGATACAGTGTATTAAATATATTTGCTACTATAGTGTAGACGATAATGGGACAGCCATAATAACTACTTATTTTGAACTATAGTGAAATATTGTAATAAATTATGATCTTTTTTATGCTTGCTTGGCTAAGTGCAATTTCGTCCGATAATTGCCGATTGGCGACAAATAAGTCCAGTCTTCTTAATTGCTTCATTGCTCTAAGAGAGATTGGTCAAGAGTTGTAGGTAGCACGTGTAATAAATACTGATTACTCTAATGATCGACCGTTGGACGTAAAACTGTATGAATGTGCCTAGGTACTACACAAAGTGTTTGAATTCTCTATCTCACGTCGTAACCATAGACTAAGTTCGGAGTATATGAGACGTAACGCAGAGAATAGTATTAATTTACAGAAGTGGCAATTTATATAAGAGTAGTTTCTTCAGATCGAACGACCAAAAAAAGAGTGGCTCATTGTTGGCACAATATTTTAGGCAAAAAAAAATGTTTACTAGTAGTTTAGTTTATCTTTATTGTGCCAATAATAAAAACAATATTCTATTCTATTCTATTCAAATATTAGAGTTTCGCTTCCAATTATGGAGAAGCCCCCAGATCTTACAGGCCAACGTCTAAGCCTTGTAAATTCAGACGAAATAAATTACCATTCATATGTATCGCAACCTAAAGATACAAAGTAATTAGACAATAATTCAAAGTATCTGCAAGTTGTCAGAATGGAGTACCGTATACTCAACGTTTTCAGATAATGAAATGACAGTCGTCGACTCAACGCGAAGACAAGTTGAACCGAAGCACGCTCTGGTACTATACATTCAACAAACGTAATAAAGTCATTTAAATGAAGTATTTTATTATACCTAATTGCTTGGAGCGCGAATTTTGAAAAAGGGGGAATTTGGCAAGCAATGATATAAGTTAAAAATATTTGTTGTTTGTTTCTTAACGCTAATTGGGAACGCAAACGAAATTTGTCATGTTGGCAATAATTTTATATTTAATGTTTGTTGTGTTGGCAACTTTCTTCTTCTTCCTTTTCCGCTGTCAACGCCATTTGTGAACAAACATATTAGTTAATTTGTTATACGATTACTCATGAGTTATTCGTGAATAAGTTTATATTAATAACCTCAACCACACAATATTAACAGTTTCACTTATTGTGATTGCAGACAATAATTATGATACACTTTAAATTTCGATTCTGGAAAAATGTTAAAGAAATATCAAAATTCGGAACTAAAGATATAAATGATATGGAAGTGTATAACAATTGGCTCCACTCAAATAAATCTCGCAATAAAATTAAGCGCCGCCGTAAAAAGTTATGAAATTGACACATAACAAAATTTTATGGCTCATTAGAATATCAAATTAACTTTTCCGATCCCAGGATTATAAATCTCCATATACAATTAAATTGTGACTGGCCGATTTCTATTTATGAAGATATTTAAAAAAATATATAAATTATTTGTTTAGGGGAAAAAATTAAATTCCTGCGTTTTGCACAGGACTAACCGTGTGTTACGCGCATTGAGCAAAAACCATGTAAAATTAAGATTTATGTTGACCCTATTATGCATAGGTTAAAACATGTTTGTACATACTTGAGTGGTTTTCAAAGGCTTTCAAAGAAGGGGGAGATTCAACATTTGACTAAACTCCCAGGCTAAGAAATTCGAAAAAAGTAAAAACTAGTGCTTGCAATTGGATACATGGTTACAGTTGCATTATTGCTGGTAAATTTATAGTAAGGAATTGGATATCAATATATATAAAGATGTATTCTGAAGATGCCAACCCGCACTAGGCCAGCGTGGTGGACTATATGGCCTAACCACTCTCAATCGTACTCTCGATTGTAGAGTAGGCCCGTGCCCTGCAGTGGGACGTATATGGGCTGATACAGATACAGACAGCATCTTAGCAGGCGAGCACAATTGTATGGAATGGCATGGCACTGCCGTCTGATGCCATTAAATACTCCGCCTGGACGGCATTTGCGCTTACCATCAGGTGCAGTGCAGTCATTATGCAGTGTAAAAAAAATACAAATAAGGATATCTATATGAGGAAAATTGTTGCAGGAATTATCTCAGTTCAAGAATCACGGTACAAAGTCAAGGACAAAAGCTATTCAAAGTATAATTAAGAGCTAAAATTCCATAACAAACAAAAATAATACCATTATATTTCCATTATAAAGTCCGGGTTATTTGACAACAGTTGGCATATCCCAAAACCACAGAAGGTAACAATTTGAGGACTTTTCGCACCTTTATGTAACCTTGACATTTGAAAGGTCATTTGTGGGCCTAATAAGGGTCAGACCTCGTTATCCAATGTTTGGTCGCCTCTTGAGTTCCTTTATTACATTATTATATATTTTATTCGGCTATACAACATATATTTCGGATAAAACTGGAGATGTCGACTAAGTTGCGATGACCTTGGCAGGAATGTCAGAGGTCCTCAAATTATGATGGGAATTAGGATGTTTGGTCTAGTTATAGGACGTACAATGATATTTCTTATGATACGTATTGTATACTGAATAATTCATTTTTAGACACAGACTATCCAAAGACCTGCAAACTTGTGATATTTTTGTTTGCTTTATTTGGTTTTATTTTATTTTATTTTTTTATTGCAATGAATGGCGAGACTTTAGAGAATTTCTATGATATATAAAGTCCGCCAACCCGTACTAGGCAAGCGCGGTGGACTATATGGCCTAACCACTCTTAATCGTACTCTCGATTATAGAGGAGGCCCGTGTCCTGAAGTTAGGACGTATATACGCTAACACAGTACAGTAAATAAGTTTATTTTGTTTTCGACATACTGCTATTTGCTAGATTTATAGATTACATTATCGAGCCAAAACTGACTGAAACAAGGAAGTTTCTTGAAGGTCGCTTTTTATGAAGGACCGTAATAATCCATAGCCTTGAATATGGATCTTGAACTCCACACCCGGCAACCCAATGTCTTCCCTTATCACAATAACATTGCTATAGCTCTTACTAATATTCAAAGGAAAAGTTTGTACGTTTGTTACACTTCCACGGCTTTACTGCTAAACCGATCAACATACAATTTTGCATAAATATTATCTGGGGTATAGAAGAGGACATAGGATTTTTATTATCCTGAAAAGAATTATTATCCTCGAGGAATAGAAAAAATATTAGACGGACGTCGAAAAAATAAAAGCTGTAGGCTGTTTTAATCACGCGACTTAAAATATAGAATAATTTTCAAAATGCAGGTAGCCTGACAGAAATAGTGATTTATTTTTTAATTAGTAAAAAAACAAACAATTGTACAGATTTGTTGCAGGTAAATATATGAAGATTAAGTTAGTGTACACTCCACTATGTTTTCACGGATTACTTATAGTAATAAATGTAATAAAAAATGGTACAGTACAATCTAGAATACGAATATGCAATCGCTTTATGTTTGGTGCAACAACAGCATCTAGAATTTGGTTTTTTTTAATAAGTGTTTGTGATATCTTGGACGAAATTGTGATATCTAGAAAGGCGACTTCTCTGAATCTTAAACACGCGGACGAAGCTGCGAGCGAACCTTGTATGAAATAGGGAGATCTGTGATAGCCAATGTCCTTCGCATGCGCTTGCGGGGAGGGTTGCTCTACTCCGACACGACGCCGAATGTTCGAAAGTCGTAGGTAAATTGTACTAATTTGCCTAAAAATACACCCAATTGTTGCATAGTCCAGACCCCACACTAAGATCGAATCTTCAGGTATCAGGTACTACGAGAGACTTTTCGGTCTCACAAATACCCAGACCCGAAACGGCTCGGCCGGGATCGAACCTGCAGCTTCTCGTTTCACAGCCGGCGTCTAACCAACTGCGCCAGGGAGGCTGTCAAAGTAAATACACCATGTTCGAATCCTCTATAGTACGTCGTAAACATAGAAGTGAATAAGTATCATAGAGAATAGTATTGATTTTCAGAAGAGGAAATCGTTCATTTTATAAACTTTCGATCTTCGTATCGTAGTATAGACTAACCCCCGATCCTATCCTTACATCACGCGGGAGTGGCTTTCCCGGCACCTTATTATTTATGGCCTAGACGCTTTTACTGGCCATCGTGCTTCACTTTATCTTTTAATATTACCCCGTGTTTGGCTAAAAGCTTCAGGCTGTGTCTAGATTGGGCAGAATAGCAGCAGTCAGTTTGTTGATGAGTTTGCCTGAGTTATTAAATAATATATATCCTAAAGTTTTATGAGTTTTCGTCTTGGGATGGGATGAAATAGTAACGTTATGTACCCATATAAAAATACTAAATCATGAAACCTTTCCATACCATCTAATGAATTTTACTTTACCGATTGTTTCGATGAGTAGAATTGTATTACGATTTGATTATAATGCTATGGTCTCGGGTTCGAATCCCGGGTCGGGCAACGTGATATTGCATTTTTGTATTAATTATCAGCCCGGAGTTTGGAATCTGTGGCCGATATGTCATATGGCGATTGGCTCGTCCGTTATCACATCGTGGGACGAAAATACAGACGGGATGTCAAATCTTATTTTGATCTCTGCCTATCTTTTCTGGAAAAAAGGTGTGAGTTTATGTATGCTATGTATGTTTAATATAATATCATTATTAGTCACGGCCACAAATTCGTAAGTTTTCTTCAAGAATATCCACGATCTATTTGACCTATCATGTCGTCGATCCAACTTGTGTGTGATTATCCGTCCTTGGCCTCAACTCGAGAACTTCTTGGCCATCAATTCTTTGCGCTATATCCTTACACATGTAATATGCTTGTAATATATATTATAATGTATAGTTCTTTAATATGATTAGCAAAAATTTTGAAGTAATTTCTATGCAGTGTATCTTTTATCACATCGCAATTATTGCTATGATTTTAATATAAATAGTTATAGTAAGATACTCCTACTAATATTATATAGGCGAAAGTTTTGTTTTTGTTACGTCTTCACGTTCGAATGACTGGACCAATTTTGATGAAATTTGGTATGGAAATATTTGATATCCTGGATTAACACATAGGCTACTTTTTATGCCGTAAAATGTAGTGTTCCCGAGGGACGTGTACGGAATGTAAATAATAAATATATTCGCTACTTTTTCAATCTCAAACGAATAGGATGGGACAGAAAACCCAGTATGTAGGACTGTTGAATTTAATTATTAAAGTGTAAGTACGCAAAAGAATATATTTCTAATCTGGACTGGACTCAAAAATCTGCACCCGGGCGAATCCAAACCTGGCCGTTAGTTGTAAATAAAACAAAATCAAATCCACTTGTTTATGTTGTAAAGTTAATAATAGTTATTTTTTGAATTACAATTCATACCCAGGTAAGGTTCATTTCTGCCTTCCCATACCGAATTATGCCTCTGATGAATCGTTTGATTGCCTTAGTTTAAAAGTGAACAACACAAATTATATACAACTTTTTGAATGTCTGTATGATTATACATCAGGGCATTGTGTGCCACTATTGTAATAGATATCGATTAGTATAATGTTTCAGATGTTTTAAGTTTCATGGGCATTTAAATTATCAACGGTTTGGAATATTATAATAATTTAAGGCATATATGAAACACTGATTTTGAAATGCTTCCCTGTCGTAGTTTACTGCAGTGTGATTGCAAAGCTGAAGTTTGGGTTCGAATCCTGGGTCGGGTAAATTTGTGCCCGGTATGGCGATACGGACAAGCATATAGAGCCTGTAGCCGACAGGGCACGATCCTTATCGGCTATCACATTGCGGGACGTAACAAACAAGGCAAAACGTGGGTGTTCTGGTTACTATCAGGATAACCTCTGCCTACCCATTTTGGGAAAAGGCGCGAGTTTCTGTATGTATGTGATATTAAAATGCAACCAACTTGGACCTAAGCTGAACACGTTAATATAGTCATTAAAGTTTATTCATCAAAGATAGCGTAGTCAATGAACATAAAAACATTCTACAGCCGATCATAAAACCTCCAAAACATTTTAAGTCGGTTAAAAATAGTATGAAAACTAAAGCTCTCTTTTTTATGCGAAAATCATCTTGTAATAAAACCTGTGGGCTTTAAACGTATATCATTTGGAAGACGTGCTTTAACTAAAATATGGCTTTGATTTTACGCGACCCAAGTAGTTATGAAAAAATATTCCATTTCACAACGAGGTATGAAATATGCCAACCTTATTTCACGACTTTTCGTGACTTTCAAAAAAGGACCATTATTCGTTACACAAATAGAACCTTATCTTTTAATTAAAAATAGGTTTTGAAATCGATATCTTGTAATCGGATAAGCTTTGAAAAACTTAGTAATTGTAGTAAAATTTGTTCTCATAATGTTCGATTTAAAATTGGGATGAAGTTTCAGTACATAAGATACACAAAATTAAATTTTAATTATTTCAAATATTTGTTGCTAAATACACCACCAAGCGATGTGTTTCTTTAGATTATATATGGTTATATTTTTTTATTCTACTGCTTTCCTAACAGACTCTATTATTTTATAGAATAAACTAGCGGCCCGGGCCAGCTTCGCCCGGGTACAAATAAATTTCTGTACAATAATATTATGTATCTATTATACACGTAAACCTTCCTCTTGAATCACTCTATCTATTAAAAAAACCGCATCAAAATCCGTTGCGTAGTTTTAATTATTTAAGCATACAAAGGGACATAGGGACAGAAAAAGCGACTTTTTTATACTATGTAGTGATAATTAAAAAACCTAATTCCATTTTCATTCTGAAGAATATACTCCCACAAAGCTTGATCTAAAACACGCGTGTACGTTTGACCTATCACGTAACATTGAGAATAGTTATATGTAATAAAACAAATGGTTTATCCACTTATTGTAATTTGAGTGCTTCGCTACATTTTTCATGTTTCATGCCCAAAACTCATAGATTGGACAGACCTTGTTAGGTCAAAGGTGATGGGACAATTGGACTGTTATATTGGCAATTAATATTATAGGGATTATATTTTTATCGTTTTGTTTTTTTTTTTATTGCTATGGATGGCGAGACGAGCATGCCGTTCGCCTGATGGTAAGCGATACGACCGCTCATGAACAGTAGCAAAACCAAACAACACCTTGAATTACAAAGCAATGCTTGGCATTCCACTGCACTCGCCACCCTTAGACATAAGATGTTAAGTCTCAATATGTCCAGTAGTTAATCTGGCTACAATGCCCTTCAACCCGAAACACAACAGTGCGTTTACACTGCTGTTTGACAGGAGAAATAGACACTGCGGTGGTACCCACCCAGATGGCCTCTCACATATGAGAGACCTACCACCAGTAAACTGTGTTTCAGTAGAACCTCGGTTTAAATACCAGATAGAAGATTTCGGTTTATGTGGGCTTGAGTTTAATTTTGATATTTTGCCGTGGTCATAAACTTGCCTGTTATCACATCTTGAGAGGGAAATAAGGTGAGCGATCTGTGGATGTCACCTCTGCCTACACCGTAGCCCGAGATTTATCAAGATATACAGAGTATAAAGACTACGACCGAAGACGAAGCCAGATGATAGTTCTAGTGACTACAGAGACAATGCCGCTAAAAATATCGCGACTTTTTGTGATGCTTATCACCATATTTAGATTGTAATTCCATAATTTTGGCTAAAACAATAATTTAAATGTGTGAATGTTTTTAAATATTGCTTGAACTTAGTACGAAAGCGTGAATGTATTTTAAAATCGGTACCATTAATTTTCATGCAACAAAAAAGAAGAATAAATAAAAAACTTTATATCTACCCTCTTTTAGTATGATTACAAATTCAGCAAAAAACGCTGTATAAATGTTCCCATTCCGTTTTCATTCAGCGTTCAATGAAAGCGGAAAAGTGAATTAAAAAACGTTTTGCGAAAGACAAACTATTTTACTAATGCGCTCTTCCACAAAAATTCAATCGATATGGCTGAGGTTTTTTTTGTAGCATAGGTCCGGTAAATGAGCTAACAAATGATATAATAGTAAGTGATCACTGCCGCCCATGAACATCCAAAACGCTTGGGTCATGGATGTGATCAAATCAGGAGAGGAGTGGGAAGGAGAAGATATGAGAAGAGGATATATGAGATGAGATTGCCGGATGCCCAGTACCGTACCAGTAGTATCCAGCAATCTCATTCACCGATCGAAACGCGACAGCAAAGTTGTCGTTTCACGTCGATCTCCTGTGAGTCAGTGGTACCACCCCAGAAGAGCCTGTTCATGAAAACGCACATTCACGGAAAAATAATATTCATTATTACATGAATACATACTTTGACGTCTTTTCTCTGCAGGGGTAGGCAGAGGTACTACCAAAACACCCATGTATGTGTTTGTTTCATTTCATGATGTTATGGGGGGCGAGCCTACCGCCATATCGGGCACAAATTTTTGACTCCCAGCTGATAATGAATAGAAAAATCCAATATCACTTTGTCCGACCCGGGATGCGAACCCGAGACCTCAGCTTTGTAATCGTATTGAAGAACAACTTCACCACCGAAGGAGTCCAATAATAAAATCAAAATAACATAAAGGACGGTATCGAGACCATCAGAAGTACATTAAGAGCAATTTTCTTTGAAACGTCTTTCCGCGTTGGGAATTTGACTAAAAGTGTGTAATGTCCTTTTGATAAAAGCCTCAGGAATCCTTTATCTATTCGACGGAGTTTTGGCGCGACTCTTGAATCAAATGGTCTCGGAATTTCGTTGACTTCTAGAATAGTTGAGGCTCTATTTTGGGAGATATTTTACTGGTTTTACTGGTGGTAGGTCTCTCATATGTGAGAGGCCGTCTGGGTGGGTACCACCGCAGTGTCTATTTCTCCCGTCAAACAGCAGTGTAAACGCACTGTTGAGTTTCGGGTTGAAGGGGATTGTAACCAGAGTAACTACTGGACGTATTGAGACTTAACATCTTATGTCTCAGGATGGCGAGCGCAGTGGAATGTCAAGCATTGCTTTGTAATTCAAGGTGTTGTTTGGTTTTGCTACTGTTCATGAGCGGTCGTTTCGCTTACCATCAGGCGAACGGCATGCTCGTCTCGCCATTCATAGCAATAAAAAAATTAAAAAAAAAGATATATTTTGCTTAATCTGGCAGTTTTTGTAAACAATTTTGTTTTTAAGAGACACCCGTAGAACAGGTTTATACATAATATACATCGTACTTTATGGATTTTTACGTACATATGTATAGGAAAATATTAAAATATGAAAAATTACACTAGACATACTTTAAAAATAATAATATTATTTAGTTCAAATGCAAGTATTATGTTACTATAGTGCACAAGCCCTTTCTACATTCAACAATTCGATTGGAAGGGGTTAGGCCGTGGTCCACAATCTACACGGCTGGGTCAGCCTTGGCTGACGTAGTGCAGTCTATTATTGTAATATGCCTGTACTAGTATTTTATTCACGATGTTTTTCTTCACCGTTAATCTGCGTGGTGATTGACAATACACACATGACTCCGAAAAGTCAGAGGTTTGCTCTGGGATTCTAATAAAATACAAATGGAAAATAAATAACAGATCGTTTCTCAAAGTCCTTCATCGAGCTAAGAACAAGAAAGAAAACATATCCATCAATTATATTGATTAATCTCGTAGTAACAGTTTCCTTATTGGAGTAACCTTAGGGATAACGTATTTATATACTCGGATAATTAGGAAAGATTAGCAAAGGGCGATTGCGAAATATTTCGGATGCATTATTTCCACGTTGAGTAATGACAGTTTTATGTTATTGTTGGAGAAGTTTATTTATTGTATTCACCTTTCTTATCTTACTTCTTACTAATATTATAAATGGGAAAGTTTGTGTGTTTGTTACCTCTTCACGCCCAAACCCTTGGACCAATTTTGATGAAATTTGGAATAGAGATAAGTGACACCCTGAATTAATACATAGACTACTTTTTACCCAACAAAATGTACTATTCCCGTGGGATATGCACGAAATTGAATGAATAGATTTGACACTCTTTCAAACTCAAAGGAAAGGAATGGGACGTTTAAAATACGGTAGTTAAGTTTAGTTTACATATTTAAAACAGTTTTTACACGAAATATTTCCTGCGTTTCTTAAATGGGCTGGGCTCAAAGAGTATCTGCGCCCGAGCGAAGCCGGGCCGGACCGTTAGTATCGTGTATATTTTAATTTATCGAAGGGGTAGGCAGAGTGTCCTTAAATGTCATCCAGAGCACAGCATATAATATGTATTCCTATATGGATAAGGGGTGAGCTTATCACCGCTCCCTGTAAAAATATCAGACCCAGATAGTCGTATGAGCACAAAAGACAATTCAAAAGAAAATATTGTTTAAAAATCTTCACGCTCAAGATGGCTCAAAGAATTCAGCTCATGTTTTCTTGAAAAATTATAAGAAAAATCCTTTTGAGGAAACTATATGAGATTTCTTGTCTTTTACCTTATTTTTCCTGCTAGAAATGATTTAACCATATTACATGAATAAATATGAACGTATTTTAGAAATTCTCTGACAGCTTTCGTAGCGTTGTTTATAATGACGACTGTGAAAGGAAAGACCAACAGTTCAATGCCTACAAAGAAATATATTTATGTTTGATCCTTAATTCTTTGCTTCGGATCTGGCTGTTATGAGACAGAAAAATCTGTCATAGTTTATGATAATTATGACGATCGAAACGCGACAGCAAAGTTGTCGTTTCACGTCGATCTCCTGTGAGTCAGTGGTACCACCCCAGAAGAGCCTGTTCATGAAAACGCACATTCACGGAAAAATAATATTCATTATTACATGAATACATACTTTGACGTCTTTTCTCTGCAGGGGTAGGCAGAGGAACTACCAAAACACCCATGTATGTGTGTGTTTCATCTCATGATGTTATGGGGGGCGAGCCTACCGCCATATCGGGCACAAATTTTTGACTCCCAGCTGATAATGAATAGAAAAATCCAATAACACTTTGTCCGACCCGGGCTGCGAACCCGAGACCTCAGCTTCGTAATCATATTGAAGAACAACTTCACCACCGAAGGAGTCCAATAATAAAATCAAAATACCATAAAAGACGGTATCGAGACCATCAGAAGTACATTAAGAGCAATTTTCTTTGAAACGTCTTTCCGCGTTGAGAATTTGACTAAATGTGTAATGTCCTTTTGATAAAAGCCTCAGGAATCCTTTATCTATTCGACGGAGTTTTGACGCGACTCTTGAATCAAATGGACTCGGATTTACGTTGACTTCTAGAATATTTGAGGCTCTTTTTTGGGAGAAATATTTTGTTTCATCTGGCAGTTTTTGTAAACAATTACAAACAAAAACAAACAGTAGAACAGGTTTATACATAATATACATCGTACTTTATGGATTTTTACGTACGTATGTATAGGAAAATATTAAAATATGAAAAATGACACAAGACATACTTTAAAAATAATAATATTGTTTAGTTCAAATGCAAGTATTATGTTACTATAGGGCACAAGCCCTTTCTACATTCGACAATTCGATTGGAAGGGGTTAGGCCGTGGTCCACAATCTACACGGCTGGGTCAGCCTTGGCTGACGTAGTGCAGTCTATTATTGTAATATGCCTGTACTAGTATTTTATTCATGATGTTTTTCTTCACCGTGATGTGCGTGGTGATTGACAATACACACATGACTCCGAAAAGTCAGAGGTTTGCCATGGGATTCTAATAAAATACAAATGGAAAATAAATAACAGATCGTTACTCAAAGTCCTTCATCGATCTAAGAACAAGAAAGAAAACATATCCATCAATTATATTGATTAATCCCGTAGTAACAGTTTCCTTATTGGAATAACCTTAGGGATAACGTATTTATATACTCGGATAATTAGGAAAGATTAGCAAAGGGCGTTTGCGAAATATTTCGGATGCATTATTTCCACGTTGAGTAATGTGAGTTTTATGTTATTGTTGGAGAAGTTTATTTATTGTGTTCACCTTTCTTATCTTACTTCTTACTAATATTATAAATGGGAAAGTTTGTGTGTTTGTTACCTCTTCACGCCCAAACCCTTGGAGCAATTTTGATGAAATTTGGAATGGAGATAAGTGACACCCTGAGTTAATACATAAACTACTTTTTATCCCAATAAAATGTATTATTCCCGTGGGATGTGTACGAAATTGAATTAATAGATTTGACACTCTTTCAAACTCAAAGGAATGGAATGGGACGTTTAAACTAGTGTAGTTAAGTTTAGTTTACATGTTTAAAATAGTTATTACACGAAATATTTCTTGTGTTTCTGAAGTGGACCGGACTCAAAGAGTATCTGCGCCCGGGAGAAGCTGGGTCGGACTGTTAGTATCGTGTATATTTTAATTTATCGAAGGGGTAGGCAGAATGTCCTTAAATGTCATCCAGAGCACAGCATATTATATCTATTCCTATATGTGATAAGGGGTGAGCTTATCACCGCTCCCTGTAAAAATATCAGACCCAGATACTCGTATGAGCACAAAAGACAAATAATTCAAAAGAAAATATTGTTTAAAAATCTTCACGCTCAAGATGGCTCAAAGAATTCAGCTCATGTTTTCTTGAAAAATTATAAGAAAAATCCTTTTGAGGAAACTATATGAGATTTCTTGTCTTTTACCTTATTTTTCTGCTAGAAATGATTTAACCATATTACATGAATAAATATGAACGTATTTTAGATTCTCCGACAACCTTAATAATGTAATGTAATGACGCCGACTGTGACACGAAACGCCAACAGTTCAATGCCTACAAAGAAATAAATGTATGTTTGATCCTTAATTATTTGCTTCGGATCTGGCTGTTATGAGATAGAAGAATCTGTCATAGTTTATGATAATTATGACACAAGATCTACACCTTAATATAGGATTTTTTAACTCATTCTTAGTTTGGCGAATCACCGATTTGGTTTGTTTTGTTTTCTTTAGTTTGATGGCAACAATTTCCCTATTTTCTGATTTCATCAATCATTTTATAAATATTCTACATCCAGTCCGTTCAGCCAATCCTATTGTCTTCCTATTTGATTTATATCATTAATATCAAGCCATCAATCCCAGTTTCAATTCAGTTGTAAACGCTTTGTCAGTCGACGATATATTTTTCAGCGTTTCAGCTAAACACAAAGGGATTGTTTTACCTCTGTGTGACCAACGTTTCAGTCAAAGCTTTTGTGGGATATCCAGATACGAGTTTTTAATATTCTTTATTATAAAGAATTCTCTTTGCGGGATAACGATTATTCCCTATGTGTAATAAATATGAGACGCAAGTACGTAGACTTGTTATAAAAAATAACAATTCAACACCACACTTATAAAAACATTAAGATTTTTGGTTATTTTTTTTAATTTGAAGACATTAGCGTGGATCGAACACTGATTAAAGTATAAGGATTACTTACCTATATTATGTAATTAAATTTTTTTGTAAAAATATTGCCAAAATGTTGCAAGAAAAACATAAGATACAATAGACTAATAATAATAATATGCGATATACTATGTACGATATAAGACTAACAGTCGCTGCCAATAAACAATCCCAATCCAAAATTTGCCGTTTGAGATTGACAGCTCAATCTTTTTTCTGATACTATGGCAACATGGTAAGAGACAAATGAAAAAGTAGAAAACAATCCAGATTGACTTCAATGTAATTTTTTCGATTGATTATTTGGCATCGGCCGTAATTGTACGCCTAACTTAACAAAGTAATCAATTTACTTCCACGAATTGTTTTTACATTATTTTTTTACTTTCAAAAGTATGATATACGATCAAGCAACGTGAGAAAAATAGACCTAAAATATCACCTGACTTTTACGTGCAAACGATGTACCTTTTTTAAAATTTCAGAGTAGATCTGAAAAATTCTAGCCTCAATTTGCGGAGACCTAGGGTCCTACATAACCTAAATTACCTCACATTTTCACAATTTTGGTGAAACTTTCGTTCGCAAATAGAAGATTTATGCGTGTCGCAACGGTTTTAAGCTGATGGATTTATTTCGTGGATGGCTCCGGGTGTACCTGCGGTGTCACGTGTGAATTTTGCCCGGGTTTTACTTTCCCGGAGAGATATTTAAGCTGTCCGTCTAGTGTCAAGTGTGGCGTTGGGTTGTAGGGATAATTTGGTTGGATCGAGGTAGGACATGTTTAGTGGGTTAAGTTGTTCATCGAATACATTAATAAGAAAACATTGTGAAATAAATAAAAAACTATATACATCCTGGTCGCTTACCTGATAAGAAAAATAACGTCTTGCTCATATCAGAAACGAGAGCAAATTGATTAAGCACTGCATGGCAAGCCGTCGTTACAACACTGGCTACAATGAACAAAAATGTAACAAATATTGCTGCTTAGCGGTAGACATTGAAAAGTCAATATGTAACCTGGGGGTGCTTTCAAATGGAAGACTAGAGTCTAGAACTCAGTGTGAATAGTTCTAAATTAGGAAATTTTAGGATAATTTTATTATAAAGCCAAGCTCGGGTGTAGTATTAATCTGCAGTATAACCAGGTACTAATAAATCAAGCCACAATTCCCGCTTAAGAATGGCCACCATCTTGCAGACATTATCGAATCACTCCTCCTGTAGAGGTGCGATTCAAATTGACTCGCTCATTGTGGGTCGGCGATTGAACGCGCTGACCCATTTATACTCGATGGCTTCCGTCGTATTACTGACTGACGTAAAATAGAATCTTACTGGTATTTGTTTCATTATTGAGCAAAAGTGATGATTTTTTAGCTAGGAATCTTCCCTGTTGGTGGAGGAGGGCGATAGGGGCATGTCAGTGTCACTGACCTTCCAGCACGACACTTTTTGGATGTTCTGACTGAGCTGGATCCCTAAAAACCCCTCGGAGACCGCTATACGCATTACGGGCGGCATTGGACATTTCAGGGCGAAGAGCGCTCCGATGTAACCGCATGTTTTTTTTTTACACTATGATGAAGGGATTTTAAACCATCAATGCTTACTGCTGTGTCACCTTAATAATATACAAACCCGATAAATTGTTATACCTTGCCAGTTGAGTCAATTATTAGGCCGATCCGATTGAACCCTGAACCCGACAAAAATGTGTCATACATGTTTGTATGAACAGATTTTACAACACCGATATTATCTAATCTAAATTTGGGTTTTATTTTAAAATATACTAAGTACGTACTCTTTAAAATCATGCCTATTTAGAACGACATTATACGAATAAAAAAATACTTGAACCATCGAAAAATTATGCGTACAGTAAAATGTTGTCTTTTTTTTTATTGCTATGAATAGTGAGACGAGCATGCCGTGCACCTGACGGTAAGCGATACGACCGCTCATATACAGTAGCGAAACCAAACAACACCTTGAATTACAAAGCAATGCTTGGCATTCCACTGCGCTCGCCATCCTGAGACATAAGATGTTAAGTCTCAATATGTCTAGTAGTTACTCTGGCTACAATGCCCTTCAATCCGAAACACAACAGTGCATTTACACTGCTGTTTGACGGGAGAAATAGACACTGCGGTGGTACCCACCCAGATGGCCTCTCATATATGAGGGACCTACCACCAGTAAGTCTCACTTATAAAAAATCATTTAATTCCAGTTAATAATTGAAACACGTGTTCACAAGTAAATCTAATTGAATGGTAGACCGAATTCTCCCGACAAACAATTCTCTCGAGTCAACATAGATTTCATTGCCTCCTTAGAGTTCATTGACACGAAAACTGAGAACCATGTAAATCACTTGACGCTTTGTTCTTGATAAATTTTGTATAATTTGGAATTTTGGATTATCGATTTGTTATAATAAGTAAGAAAACTTACTCGGTGTTTAAGTCAATATTTGAAAAATATTCAAATTTATAACACACTAGAAAGATCACTACTTCTTTCCTCCTATAGGTCATAGCGTGATGATATATAGCCTATAGCCTTCCTCGATAAATGGACTACCCAACACTGAAAGAATCATTCAAATCGGACCACTAGTTCCAGAGATTAGCGCGTTCAAACAAACAAACTCTGCAGCTTTATAATATTAGTATAGATAAATTCACTAAGAAATAAAAAAAACTCTTTGATTTTCTGTTAGACAATGCCACTACCTCTGTCGTACTCACACATTTATATTTATTTTTTAGTTGGACTTAAAGATCTTCAGTATAACTGTATCATTTACATGAAACCTAACAAAAGACATGATTTTTATCAGGACTGTTATCAGGACGTCCACTAACCGTTTCACTTTCAAAATTTGTTCGAGAATTACTGCTTAAGGAAATTGCAGTTTCATCATAATAGTTTCTTACTTATATATTGCTATAAACATATGTATGTATGTATATATATACATATTTAATATATGATATATATTTATGTCATAATTATTCATACACATAACTATATTATATCATGTATTGTCCCTATATTTGTATGTATTTACGTATTAATTATAATAATTTATATTTTTTAAATTTTAAATAAATATTTATATTTATAAAGGCAGACTGGTAGATAATGTTTCTGGCATTAACTCCGCCTTGTATAAAATGTATATGTATAATAAAATAAATATATTTTTTTGCTAAAATTCCTATTAAGTGTTTTCTTACTTCATAATATTCTTACGTAGCCCTTCTCGTGTATACTTCATTTATCCTTCATCCCGTATATTTCTTTTAACACAAAAAGTGTTTTATGTATCGAACGTATCGGAAAAACATTAGAAGTAGGTATTGAATTAATTTAGAAAAGAAAAATATTATAGGCATAGCAAATTTACTTCATTTCTTTATCGTTAATTTCATACTTCGAAATGATGAATGTCGAGTAGGCAGTCTGACATTGTAAGCTAAATCGTTTTATAAACTGTCTGAAAATTCTTATTATACCAAGACGTTGTAATATGGAATCAGGACAAGTAGAAGAATAGATTACATACATAAACTCACATATTTTTTGCAGAAGGGGTAGGCAGAGGTGCTAGGACACCCATATCTCACCTTGTATGTTCCGTCACATGGGCCATGATGTGATTGGGGGCGAGCCTATTGCCACATCGTGGACAGACCTGAGTCCAGACTGATAATGAATAGACAATTAAAATATCACTTTGCCCGACCCAGGATTCGCACCCGAGACCTCAGCTTTGTTACCGTACCGTAGTACAACTACGCCACCAAGAGTACATTACAGACACAAAAATAGTAAGTTCAGTGGAATTGGTATCCTATATCTGAACTATCAAAACTTACGAGGCTCTTTTAGTCATAAAGTTTCAGATCTCTAAATCCACACGATTATCCGGACCACCAAAGTTTTGCAGGAAATGCACAATATGATGACTTCAGAACTACTTACAGACAAAGTAGGATAAGATAGGTGATTTACACTAACGGCCTTTCTCTATATCCTATCTATCTTTAACAAGGGGTTAAAATAGCTACCATGACCTTGTTGGCATAATTCTACGCTTTATTAAACAAAAGTAGACATATATATTTATCTAATCTAGCTATGTATAAATATATACACCTTATCTATACCTCTATATCTTGGTTAACTAAAAAATAAATTGCATCGAAATGTCTGATGAAATCTCTTGTTAAAGATAGTTAGATTATATAGACCGGCAGTAAACAAAAAGTGATCATCTTTTTAATTAAGAATTCAAGCTATCACCCCATAGTTCAGTGTAATATTTACGTGCTACTAAACTATACTAATTACCTCTTAATACCAGACTGAAAATCAAATAGAACTGAGCCTATTCTATTAACAGCCGATAAATACACGGGCCTGAGAGTAAGAGCACTCACAGCATTACAGGCACCATTCAATCAATTAGAGCTTGATTCTCTATTATGCTGGAATTTGAGCGCTAAAGACAGGCGTCCACATTTCCGCATCGTAAGTATCGGGCGCATCGCATCTAACGTATTATTTCTTTACAATGCGTCCATAGTAGCGATCGGATTTGCGTGCATTGTCTATCAGAATATCAAAATTGGCATTGCCGACGGGTAGATTCGTGCGATACGTAAGATGCGGAGCAGTGCACGTACTTATATAAATTCTATACAAAGGATACTACGATCCGTTTGATGCGATGCATCCGATAACTACGATGCGAATGTATGGACGCTTGCTTTAAGTCTTCATACACACCTACATGTGTTTTTGAAAGGATAAGTTGAAAGCATCCCGTGTTTAAACGTCTTTTGATGTGATAGTTGATTGAAAAACGAAATGTCTATTCTTCTATATTATTGATGATCGTGGACTTTAGAAAGTTCAGATAGTATACCTAAAAAGGCAGGTAGAGGTTCCATAATAGTTCAGAAAAGTTATATAAAGGGCTAGCAAGATTCAGAATTCTTATACTAAACGCGTATGATTTTTTGAACCCGAAAATTCATATTAAGTAAAGCTCAAGTCGAAAAAAAGAAACGAGTCAAGAACATAATTATTCATAGTTCCCACTAAATGAATGAAGCGATTATATTAAATACTAGCTTTTGCCCGCAACTTCGTCTGCGTTATTAACTTTATTTACAATATGTTTTATATTATGTCCTCATTTCTCCCCTAAAACTGAGAAAATTCTAAAACTCCGAATTACGTCACTATTGATTAGTGAGCATCCTGTTGGCAAATCATGTGGCTATATATATTACTTACTTTATCAACAACGATTTCCCGCTTGAACTCCTCTTAAAAGATAAAAAGCGAAAATCTTACAATTGGTCATTATTTATCTATAATAAGTAAATACTATTAAACATAATAAATTCATCCCTCTAAAATTTATAATCCCAGAACTACGCACAATTTTACTTATGAGTATTATTTGCGCGAAACCCACTAATGGATATTTAAAATGAAAGTTGCTTATGCCCGATATTCCAACACAACCTTCTGTCCATTCCTTCCTTTTCCCTGACCGTAAATGTGAAACTCTTACACTCATGAACAACGTACAAAATTAGTAAAAATTAAAATATTCCTTTCCCTATCCAGTTCTTGAATTATACCATCAAGCTCAATTTTTATGGGTTATTTTGTACCCACGGAAACCTAAATACTTTTTATAAAATTTCATCCCCTTCGTGCCATTTTTCCAAAATTAGTGCATGCCAATTTCTTGTGTTTATAATAGGTAGCTGAAATACGAATTTTCGTACCAATAACAGTGGTTTCGATTTTGTATACAAAATTACAACCCTTATTTTAAGCCCTTTGAGGCTAATTTAACACAAAAAAGTAAGAAATTATTTTTGTTTTTAATTGACTACCTAAACTGCCAAGTTTGAAATCTGTACCTTTCACGGTTCGTTTTTCCATACAACACAATTTCACCCTTTTCACTCCTTTAGGGATTGAATTTCAGTAAATCCTTCATTAGCCAGTGCTAATGCTAAGAGTAGTCTCTTGATGCTTATGATAGGAAGCCCCGTGTAAAATTTCAAGTTCCTAACTTCAGTAGTTTCGGTTGTACGTTGATGCGACAGTTCGGTTCTACAACATTTCAACCCTTACCACTTTAGGGTTAATTTTAGAAGAATAATTTTAGAAAAATAAAGCATGCAGCTATGTTTGTTTTTATTAGATTTACTAAAGTGCAAAATTTGCTAACTCTGGCTTTAACGGTTTCGATTTTCCATACAACTGTTTTTTCCCTTTTCACCCCCTTGGGCAAGGAATATCTTAAAATTCCTTCTCAGTGCTACCCTACGTCAAAGTAGGAACCCCTGTATAAAATTTCAAGTTTATAGCTTCGGTAGTTTCGGCTGTGCATTGATCCGACAGTTCGGTTCTACAAAAGTTCAACCCTTATTTTAACCACCTCAGGGTTAATTTTAGAAAAATTCAATATGTAGTGGCGATGTTTGTTTTTGATCGATTTACGAAAGGGCAGTTTGACAACTATGGCTTTAACGGTCTCGATTTTTTATACAACCGTTTTTACCATTTTCACCTCCTTAGGGGTTGAATATCCATAAATCCTTCCTTAGTGCTATCTTATGCCACAATAGGAATCCCTGTGTAAAATTTCACGTTTCTAGCTCCATCAGTTTCGGCTGTGCGTTGATTAGACAGTTCGGTTCTACAAAATTTCAACCCTTATCTGAACCACTTTAGGGTTAATTTTAGAAAAACAAAGTATGCAGTTATTTTGGTTTTTGATTGATTAACGAAAGTGCAAAGTTTGACAACTGTGGCTTTAACGGTTTCGATTTTCCATACAACCGTTATTTACCCTTTTCACCCTCTTAGGGGTCGAATTTCCAAAAACTCCTTCTTAGTGCTACCCTAAGTCACAATAGGAATCCCTGTCTAAAATTTCACGTTTCTAGCTCCAATAGTTTCGGCTGTGCGTTGATTAGATAGTCATTAAATCGCTTTAGTCTCGCAACACTTCAACCCTTATTTTAACCCCTTTATGACTAATTTTAGACAAACAAAGTATGCAATTAGTTTCCTTTTTAAATGACTAACCAAAGTGCTAAGTTTGACAATTGTAGCTTTAACGGTTTCGATTTTCCATACAACAGTTTTTTGCCCTTTTCACCCCCTTAGGGATTGAATTTCCAAAAATCCCTTCTTAGTGCTTACTTACGTCACAATAGGAATTCTTGTGGAAAATTTCACATTCCTAGCTCCAGTAGTTTCGGCTGTGCGTTGATACGTCAGTCAGTCAGTCAGTCAGGTTCCTCTTTTATATATATAGATTATATAAGGTAAATATTTTTAAAGGAACTTGAAGACTTTTATCATGCTACTATTAGACTATCCATCTTAATATATTTTAGTGTCTCTTTAAATGAACATTCATTCATAAAAAATTGTGACAGCAATGCTTGACGTATCAAAAGTTCGAGAAACAAATGTTTTAATATAAATATACAATTTTTTGCTGATATAAAAGTATCAAGACGAGAAAGTTTTGGATGCAAATTAAAAGTTGTGTTTTTAATACATATTGGAAAATGTTTAATACAGAAAATTTTCAAATATTATTACGGGTGAAAAATTATACTTGCACTTTATCTCGGTGCGATATTCACGACTTTTTGGTTGGTTTGGTGAGGTTTTAGGTTTGAATCTCGGGTAGCTCTCATAAGTGCGACGCCGCCTGAGCAGGTACCACCGCAATGTCTATTTCTCCCGTCAAACAGCAGTGTAAACATACTGCTGTGTTCCAGTTTGAAGGACATTGTAGCCAAAGTAACTACTGGACATACTGGTGAACACATTGCCATGCCAAGCATTGCTACCGTCAATGATGTATCGCTTAAAATCAGACGAATGGCATGCTCGTCTCGCCACTTATAGCGATAAAAAACGGAAGGATTGAAGGTATATTAGGCCTCTGACAATCTAACTCGTCATACTAAACACAACAGCAAATCCCTCTAAATTAGTACTATAAGCATGAATTTACCTAAATCAGTCGACGCTGTAGGATTAACAGAAGCTAGATTAGCTAGATTTGCAGAGTATTACCCTACATTAGTACTAAATCGGATATAAACCTATTGAATGGAGTGTCGAGGAACTCAAACAAGCTCAACGGGCCAGAGGACGGGTAAAGGTATTCAGCATTAGACCCTCTCGATTCATTCGCTGATTGATTTGCTAGTGGCTATCGGCTGTTGGCTTTGTTCGCTGCTACATACATGGGTTCTGGAGTGTATTATTTCTTTATTGGATCTGTGGTGTAATTTATTCCTAGAAATTACGAACACTGATGTCTTTTAAAAAAATGATTAAGAACTACTTTCTTTGTCACTAGGAATTTAGGTGTGGAATATTCTTACGCATTCCGATCTATAGGTAATTATAGTGTATGTATAAGTATATGTGTATGTTTGTGTATGTATTTATATATGTATATCTGTATTTATATTATAGGTATTTAAATGGTGTAGTATATTATTCATTGTAGATTACTATTATTTCATTTATACTCTAGACTGCCCTTTCTTTCTCCCATTTAAAAAATCCATCCCATGGTTGCCTGTAATATAATGCCGCCACTTGTACTATTTTTATTATTATGTGATTTCTTTCTTGTTTCGCTGTAGAGTGCAAAAAATAATTAAATAAATAAATTATGACGTTCATTGTAATATATTCTGGGCGATTTTGCTTTACTCGGCCATATTAAATATAACATAAATGTAATTTCATATTTTCGGATGGAGGACAAGTGGGTCCAGACAACGAATTCTGCGAAAGGTTGGTATGCTAAAATAAACAGAACACCATGATATAATTCGTAAAGCAATTTCCGTTTAATTTTAGTGTTTATATATATGAACATAAGAAACTTCAAATTAACAATGCATTATTATGCGCGAAGAGATAATTATAGTCCCAGTTTCGAAAATGCATCATGGATACAAATTATCCCCAGCTTTTAATTTGCAAGTTTTAATAATGAATTAAAACAGTTTTTAAGAGGAGCTAACCATAAGTTAGAAAAGAAAATGGGACGATAATTTTAAGCGGCGGCAGGTTACTTTGGCCTTATGAATTTTATTAAAACTTTTATATTAAAGGCACATAAAATGAATAAGTCGGTAGGCGCGAATGTCTTATTAAAATATAATTTTGTCTTTATTTTTATTTACTGGTAATGTATTGTGGATTTTGTTTTTGCTGAACGTTACTGTAACTATTTTCTGTTAATTCTGTAAAAAAGTTAGATTTCGTGATGTAACTTTTTAATTTATTTATATTGTGTGCATTTCTAGATAATTAATAATTATTTCCAAGGAGTTTTTCACAGGAAAATTATAGTGATTTCCCAGTATAGTATTATGAAGATTATCAACATCTATAGAAATAAGAATATACTGCCAGTGAATCGAAAAAGTTAGCGACTTGACAGTAATATTAAAAAAATATATAATTTTCATACTTTCACCTTATTACATTTATTGGACATATTATTCAACCAATAAAGAATGCCAGAATCTATATCTATACTAATATACTTACTAATATATAAATTGATAAGTTTATTTATTTGTTTGTTATCTCTAATCTCAGGAACTATTGGTTCGAATTGAAAAAATATTTTTGTGTTGGATAGGTCATTTATCGAGAAATTCTTTAGGCTATATATCATCACGCTATGACCTGTATGAGGGAGGAAAATTTATTCGATTTTCGTGGTCCGATTTTGAATTTGATTTCGAATTGATAGTAGGAATTGCACATTTTGGCCGCCATTTTGAAAAGTGTATTTCCATCCGGGCTAAGCCGGGCCGGACCGCTAGTATGTCATAAAAATTAAAATACTAGTACTTAATCACAAAGCAATCAGAAATTAAAAATATAAAAAAATACCCAGCTTCATTCAAACCAACCTGAATCTCAGTTCATCAAAATATTGGCCCAATCCATCTCAAAATTAATTAGTATGTCCACGACGGGACGGCAAATAATTAATACCGTTACATCACAAACGTTGTGTTAAGTCTAATTTATTGGCGGAATTAATTGGATCTTATAATTGCTTGTATGATTACTTCAGCCTACTTGGCGGAGGTGGTTAGACGCCGTCTGTGAAACGACAGGACGTGGGTTCGATCCCCGCACCGAGATAAATGTTTGTGTAGCCCACAAATATTTGTTACGGATCTGGGTGTTTGTGAGACTGAAAAGTCTTTCGTAGTCTGTGATACCCACGACACAAGACTCGGCCTTAGTGTGGGGTCAGGACTATTTATGTAACTGTTGGGTGTATTTATAAAGGATCTTGGTGACGGCTTTGTGCTTTTATGCGTAGGTATGATTATATAAGTACATCTTAGATAGTCTTCTCATTATACTATTCATCCAATGGTTCTAGATCTGTATAAGCCCATATACGTCCCACTGCAGGGTATGGACCTCCTCAACAATCGAGAGTATGATTGAGAGTGGTTGATTTGTTTTTTACGATTGATCCAAAGGTTGCCTGGAAGATATTTTCAAGATAAGGCCGCCTCTTTTAGTTTTCTTATTGTGTGATTTCTTTAATTTAATTGTTTCTCTTTGTAATGCAAAAAAAAAAAAAATAAGTAAATAAATTACTCGCATGGTGGTAAGTGTAAAACATCTTTAAACAGCTGCAGTACCACTTACAATATATTAGGACTAAGTAATGGATGGCAGTATTGCGCTCATCACCCTGAGGCATTTGTTAAGTCTCTCATGGCTCCACTAATTACACTAGCTAGAATTTATTGTATATTCTATTAACATCGTTACCTAATTGATATAAATAGGATGTGTTGCTTGAAGTTCTCGTTTCGAAACCCATACCAAGTAGGTAACGTGACTTGACATTATAGGAAAAAAAATAATTTATTTCTTCTTTTCGACTTGAAGTACATTGTAGCCAGAGTAACTACTGGACATATTGAGACTTAACATCTTATGTCTCAGGATGGCGAACGCAGTGGAATGCCAAACATTGCTTTGTAATTCAAGGTGTTGTTTGGTTTTGCTACTGTTCATGAACGGTCGTATCGCTTACCATCAGAGAAACGGCATACTCGTTTACAGATTAATGCTTGGAATTCCGCTGCGCTCGCCGTCCTGAGACATAATATGTCCAGTAGTTACTCTGGCTACAATGTCCTTCAGTCCGAAACAAACCAGTATATTTACACTGCTCTTCGGCGGGAGAAATAGACATTGCAGTGGTACCTACCAAGACAGCCTCTCACATATGAGATATCTACGACCAGTAAATTGAGAATCTCTGAGAGAATCTGAAATGTGAATTGTTATGAATTTCACATAAATAGCTAGGCATACCACTAAGTACAACCACAAACAACACAAAATGGGTGAAATCTAGCTCGCAATAAATACACCCAACTCAGATAGTTTTCGTTTGCCTCTGAAGGGGTAGTTAGGGCTATTTACGAGGGTTGAAATGTGCGGCCTGCGCGTTCCCACCCCTTTGTAGGGATGTCACGAAGGCATTTCTTTACTTAGCACGCAGTACGGTGTACCGACACTTTATAGCCGGCACTCCGACCCATAACTTTGTGGAGATAAATTATCTCTCTGTGTATTGTTCATTGTAAGAGAAAGAAAGGAAGAAATATGTCTTATATTTTTGGCTTAGGTTATTTAGGTCTTGTTTAAATACATAACATTATTACATAATATGCCCTTGTTCCCGAAGGTGTAGGCAGAGTTGCCAGGACACCCACATTTCGCCTGGTATGTTCCGTCCCATAATGTGATAGGGGGCGAACCTATCGCCATATCGGGCACAAAAAACCAATATTATTTGGCCCGACCCGGGATTCGAACCCGAGACCTCAGCTTTGTAATAGTACCATAGTACAACTACGCAACCGAGGCAGTGTTTCACATCAATATTAAATAACATGCAATTATTAAATAACGTGTGTTTTGCGGTGGTACGCAATTCAATTTAAAAATTAATTAACAAAATATATAATCCTATTTACATAATTAATCTGGGAAAAAGGCGTGAGTTTATTTATGAACCAACCTACATTAGGTCAGCGCGGTGGACTATATGGCCTAACCACTCTCAATCATAATCTCGATTGTAGAGGAGGCCTGTGCCCATCAGTGGGACGTATATGGGCTGATACAGTACAGTACAGTTATATATGAAACAGGCATAAAGGTACAAACTAGACTTGAAACATTGACAGTCATGAAATTAATGGTTTCTTAGATTTACGCGAATGTTAGGCTGGTTTTAGATTCACGCTGACAGCTCAGCGGGTAGCTTACGGACAGGGGCTGCGTTGACAACTACGCGTTGTTCTAAAACGCTCCTTAGACATACATTTCAACTGTCAGCGCTGACGGTCAGCGCGTGGTCAGCGTGACTCTAAAATCAGCCTTACACATTGAAATAATATCAAATATTGAATCCGTGATAAAATCCGTAAATAATAGTTATTTGAAAGTCATCAAATTGTAAATTGCTGACTACTATTTTAGTATGAATAATGGAGTAATTACTAACAGTGACTGAACAACGCTCCACACTGATGTATCCTAAACTAATAACTTACAAAAGCGGTATCGGTAAGTAAAGTCCTTACAACTTTGCTCTGAATAAGATATTGTGTTGTACACGCTGTTTTGTTGGCTGTACTGTGCCGTTCAGCTAACTCAGCTATTGTAAACTGCTGGTGTTGCTGAATTAGTTATTATGGCTTGTGCGATAGTGGCGTAACATTCCTTGTATTGTTTTGTAACTTATCGTACGACGTCCAAGGTGAATAGAAGAACAGTGGTAAAGTTTTTTTCATAGCAATAAATGGCGAGACGAGCATGCCATTCACTGATGGTAAGCGATACGCCCGCTCATGGTCAGTAACAAAACCAAACACCATTAATTCTAAAGCAATGCTTGAAATTCCACTAACATTGACGCATAAAAAACAATACGATGATTTCTGACACCGAACTACATACATGGTATATCAAGACTACTACCGAAAACGAAGCTGGGTGGTGGTTTTAATGAATTCAGACACTATGAAACTAAAATTTCTACCAAAAAGCGGCAATTATTTTTTGTTATTTTTTCCTGTCGTCGTATTTGGGTGGTAAATAAATAGATTTTCTAAAATAATATTTTACTCTTTTATTTTTTAAGACGATATGCTAATGAAGCGTTTAAATTATTAATTTCGCAAAAACTATGAATTTACCACACAAACACGACTATATTTTAAAAAACACATTTTTTTTTTGCCTTTCTTGGTGATTTTTTTGTTGCATTGTTTTTGTAGTCATTAAAACTACCACCCAGCTTCATTTTCGGTAGCAGTCTTGATATACCATGCATATATAAATAAAACCCTCGAATAAAAAAAAAAGCAATTCAAACCCCAAATTGATAAACCACAACGCGGAAAAGGGGATCACTTCATAAAACCCGACAATATCGAAATATATTCGGGAAAATCAATTCAGGATTAAAAAGTGCCTAAGCAGAAATATATGAGTCGGCTTCAGGGGCGTAATTGTCGCTTTGTGCAGAGATCCTGAGGGACTCCCGATAATCCGTTAAGGAGAAATTATCGTACGCCTCAAATCCTATTGGGATACTGCTTCATTTGCTGGGTTAGCTATAGATTTGTTTATTTTACGATATAAAATTATTTTATGGACTTCTTGTGTACTTTGAGTAATTCCTTCCTCTTTTTTTATTATATCGAATGGCGAGACAAGTTTGCCGTTCGCCTGATGGTAAGCGATACGACCACTCATGAATTACAGTAGTAAAACCAAATAACATCTTGAATTACAAAGCAATGCTTGAAATTCCACTGCGCTCGCCATCCTGAGACATAAGATGTTAAGTCTCAATATGTCCAGTAGTTACTCTGGCTATATTGTCCTTCAATCCGAAATACAACAGATCGTTTACACTGCTGTTCGGCGGGAGAAACAGACATTGCGGTCGGACACGGTTGGCTCTATAGTAAAAGTTGTTCATTATGATGAGTGTATCATCCCCCTTTCGGCTTTATATAACCTTAAGGCTGGTTTTAGAGTCACGCTGAATGCGCTCTGACTGTTGGCGCTGACAGCTCAGCTCATAGCTTACGGACAGGGGTTAGCCCTGACATCTACGCGTTATTTTAAAACGATCCTTAGAAGGTCATGCATTTCAACTGTCAGCGCTGACGGTCTGACGGTCAGCCTAAGACTAACCTTATGTAACCGTCAATAAATAAAATTACCATACAGAAAGATCCAGCAAATAATTGCTTCTAAACCCAACTCTAAAAAAAAAGGCCTATAAAATTAAAGGCATTAAATGTCCTCAAACGTCGAAAGTGAAACTCATTAGAGCCTTTAGAGTGCGTATAAATATTCGAGTAGACGCATTTCGAATCCGTAATAAGGAAGAACTTAAGTACGTGGCTCATCGGGTCTAATCGCTTCTCATTGGCCCATCACAATCTTACTGATAGGAATGAGGAAATTTATTTCGGAAGTTATTAAATTTTCCCCTTACTTACTGCAAGTGTTGGATGTTTTAATTTATGTATCTGTATCAGCCCATATACCCAATACAAGGCACGGGCCTCCTCTACAATAGAGAGTACGATTGAAAGTGGTAAGGTCATTTAGACTACTACGCTGGCCTATGCGGGTCAGCGGACTTTACATACCATAGAAATTGTTACAAATCTCTATGTTATGCAGGTCCTCTCGATGTTTTCCTTCATTCATCGGAAATATGTGTGTGTTACATGCCTTACTTTGGGAGTTCTGTTTCTGCATGCGGGACTATAAAAAAATATTTTTGCTGTAGGAATTACTGTTAGTCTAACTCCATCACTCTGTTAAAAGCGTTTATGGTCTGTTTTACCACACAAACTTAATATACGCCTGTAAATAAATGGATTTTAATAGTTATAATATGTATAAAAATATAATTTGAGTGGAATTTGAATAGAGTAAGTACCTTTATTTTCTACAGTTTTATCATCATAATTGTCTACGAACTTCGTTAGGAGCTATTTAAAGATTTACATCCTATTAACAAATCGTCTCAAACATATTTTTCAAACAATAAAATAATACCGTTGATAATTCAAGAGGTGATAAATGACCGCTAACCTCTAGCTAGATCAGCATTTCCTTGTTAGAGTTTCATGGGAGAGTAGCATGACAAATTTTCAAAATGCCTCAAAGCACCTACTCCAAAATTACATTCAGCTCACTGTCAACTACATACCAACGCGTCGACTAACAAATTAATGTTAATCTTCAAAAACCAACTCGACAAGTCGACATTGTCGTTAAATCCATCCGGCCTTTATACATTTCACTCAGAACGCAAACCCTTGAGATTGCTGTAACATAATTTTTCAAATAAACAATTTATTTGAATGTCGGAATTAATTCGCAAATAGCTACGGTATTAGGGGAACCACATGAATTGCTAAGATGTGGGGTAATTGTTTTAAGGGTTTGTTTATGGGAGGGTAGCACGCAATACTTTGTAATGGGAATGAGTTATGGTTTGACGAAGGTATTGGGCGTATTCAAAGTTGGTTGTCAGAAAGGAATGATAGCTATGAAGGGCCTGATTGCCGAAAATATTTTGTCTTCAGGCGAGCCAGTGTTGCCCAGTACTCGCTTAAGACCATAGGGAGACAGGGGTGGTAGAAAATCAGTGTTGTTCGGTAGTTAATTGTCGGTCAGTAATAAGCTGAGTAGTTTCCTATTTTACTACAGGTCATGCCTGCCTCGGTGGCGTAGTTATACAATGGTATATTTACAAAGCTGAGGTCTCGGGTTCCAATCCCGGGTCGGGAAAAGTGATATTGGATTTTTCTATTCATAATCAGCTCAGAGTCAATAAATTGTGCCCAATTGAGCGATAGGCTTGTGCCCTCTATCTATCACATCTTGGGACGGAATATATTAGTCGAAATGTAGGTGTCCTGGTAGCATCTTTGTCTTTTTGGGGAAAATGACGTGAGTTTATACGTATATGAAATTTTAAAATTAAAGGTCTACTAGTATTTAATTATATTCATCATTGTTTTCCATTTTCAGAAAAATAATGTAAGAAATTCTAGATACTCAAATATTCTATACAAAAGTTGCAAGCATGTAAAACATTCCCTAAAAATAGGGTGAACATTCCAATTATAAAAAGTAATTTTATGTTCAAAACTATAATAAAAAAACATATCCATGATCGTTACGGCAAATAAAACAAATTGTCATAATTAGCACAAAAGTTACATTTGAAGGAAAAAACATTCTCTTTTGAATTATGTTTGAAATAAACGACACAATTATCGTAATTTGAAAAGTTTTATTAGAACAATTTGCATTCAACTTGATATTATTTTGCGTGTCATAATAGTTTTGTAAAACAATCGGTAAACAAAACAATTAGGGTGGCGGTCGTAGACAGGGTTGGATTTCATTAAACTTCGTGAAAATTTGTTCAAATAATTCGAATTCTTATGAAAGTTTTGGACTATTTGTTAATTATGACAAAAGTTGGTTACTTTATCTGGGCTTAATTTACTAAAAGTAACATTTTTTCATTTATTTTGATTGCTTTCCGTTGACCTAATGCCAGCGTCGGTTTTTTTATTTTACTTATTATTTTACTGCTCTTATGACATACTTACATATTTTTTTTATTGCACTGAATGGCGAGGCGAGCATGCCGTTCGCCTGATGGTAAGCGATACGACTGCTCATGAACAGTAGCAAAACCAAACAACACCTTCTTCATCTTTTTTCGGGTCTCGGCGTTTTGGAGACCGAAAAGTCTCTAGGAGTTCCTGACACCCACGACACAAGCCTCGATCTTAGTGTAGGTTCAGGACTATGTGTTTAACTGTTAGATGTTATTTATTTTAGTATCAATATTAGTAATATTGATATTCAAATGTGTTTGATTTAAAGGTAATATCATATTTCCTTAAAATGTAGCAAATTTTAAAATCTAGCAATAACACAAATTCTGAAACCTCGCGTCGTACGTTGCTTGTTATTAACGCGGATATTAGCACTGTAATGTGAGTTTCCCTATTGATAAATTTATTTTATTAATGATATGTTTTAATCATATTATTTGAAATGGATATTTTAAATAGAACACATAAATTATGCCTAATAACACCTTTATCGATAGTTATTTTTAAGATAAATGCCAACCTTTCAATTTGACTGAAAAATATTAGTGTGATTAACAAATAGTAATTATTTTGAGTGCCACTTGAAGATTATTAGTTTGTAGTACCCACAACATGTTTCTTACTGTGGGCTCAGAGTTATATTATGTCTGGCTTTCAGACTCATTCCAGACATCAAAGGACTATTCCAAGAATTTAAATATAATGACATTGCTAAAAATAATTTGTATATATACCAGTGCCTTAACCTGGCTTTTGAGAACTTAATTATTTTTTTAAATATACTGTACTACTACTGTGTACTACTTCAATACATAGTATAAAACAAAGTCGCTTTCTCTGTCCCTATGTCCCTTTGTATGCTTAAATCTTTAAAACTACGCAACGGATTTTGATGCAGTTTTTTTTAATAGATAGAATGATTCAAGAGGAAGGTTTATATGTATAGTACATACATATTATTATACAGCAATTTATTTGTACCCGGGCGAAGCTGGGCCGGGCCGCTAGTGGACTATAAAAAATAACTAAAATGTAATATATTACCTGATACAATCTTAGTCTTCTTCTTATTCAATCTCTATCTCCTAAGTCTTTGGCTAATTTCCAAATGGTTCAGTTTTCAGTGAAAAGATAAAATCCTATTTGTCGAATTATAATACTACCAGCCGACCGCGGCTTCACGTGTCCATCCCTTTAGAAATATTATAATCAATGTTTTTCTGTTATACGAGTATAAGCTATAATATTGGGAAGCTTTATCAAAAATCGTTCAGTAGTTTTTGCGCGAACGAGCATTTCATATTATGAATTACGTATGAAATTTATTTGATTATTATTATCGCAAATTTGTCGCTTATAACAAACGTCACAAAGGATGGTTCGAGGAAACTTTAATTAATGTAATCCGTTGTAATTACTATCTTAATATGTAACGAGTCGAGCGGTAACTTTGTGTCACATAATAACTTTACAGAATATAATGAGGAAAATACTTTGAGGTTTTGTATAGCTGAAACGTCATAATTTGTTATAACGAGTATAAAATATTTGTATCTGTATCTGTATCAGCCCATATACGTCCCACTGCAGGGCACAAGCCTACTCTACAATCGACAGTACGATTGAGAGTGGTTAGAAGACCATATAGTCCACCACGCTGGCCTAATGCCGGTTGGCGGACTTACATACCATAGAAATTCATATCAACCGCTATGGTATGCAGGTTTCCTCACGATGTTTTCCTTCACCGTTTTAGTGCGTGGTGATTGACTATCAATACACACATGACTCCGAAAAGTCAGAGGTGTGCCCTGGGATTTGAACCCACGACCACCGTGAACATGTTGGCAGCCGCGTCTGGTCCGTTTACCAACAGGCCACCACGCACTTTATATAACTATATACTTAGTATAAAATATGCCTGCCATAAAATATGTTGGAGCGGTTCAGCAGTACAAAGCTGAGGTCTCGGTTTCGGATCCAGGGTCGGGCAAAGTGATAGTGGATTTTTCTATTCATTGTCGGAGTCAGGAATTTGTGCCCGATATGGCGATAGGCTCGCCCCCTATCACATCGTGGGTCGGAACACAAGGCGAAACATGGGTGTCCTGGTAGCAACTCTGCCTATCTCTTATGAGAAAAAGGCGTGAGTTTATGTATGTAAGTATCATATATTTTGGTAACGCTCAAAGAAAATTACAACCAAGATATAATCTGTTTGAAGCAAAACATGAAGGGGGTTTATTAGACGAATATGAAACTTACTGGTGGTAGGTCTCTCATATGTGAGAGGCCATCTATTTCTGGTCTATGTCTATTTGTCGAGCCAACCAGCAGTCTAAATGCATTGTAGTGTTTCGGGTTGAAGAAAATTGTAGCCAGAGTAACTAATGGGCATATTGAGACTTAACATCTATGTCTCAGGATGGCGAGCGCAGTGAAATGCCAAGCATTGCTTTGTAATTCAAGGTGATGTTCGTTTCGCTTCTGTTTATGAGCGATTGTGTTGCTTACCATCAGGCGAACAGCATGCTCGTCTCGCCATTCATTGCAATAATAATAAAAAATGAAAACAGCCGCCAAAAAAATTAGTTAAACATTAAAGTTCGTGGTAATACAACGTCTCGACACTTTTATTATAATACTAGCTACTTTAAGATACTCGCGAAGAAACAGTTATCCATGCAGGCATGTATAAATAATGAATCGTCGAGTGGAGAGTGACAATGGTCGTTTGTCAGCTGATTGTCTAGACAATACTGCACTAAAACTCAGGTGCAGTGACGTCACATTTAAAAATAGAATATTTTTCAGCTCTTTACGTATGTAAATACTTAATACGTATAATATGTAAATACAGATTTGTATGACGATTGACCAAACTTTCCGTTCGAAGATATGACAGATTATGTTTATTTAAGGTGTTTACTAGTGGTAGGTCTCTCGTATATGGGAGGCCGCCTAGATAGGACCCACTCTAATGTCTATTTCTCCCCCCAAATAGCAGTGTAAGTGCACTGTTCTGTCCCGGGTTGAAGGACATTGTAGCCAGAGTAACTACTACATATTGAGATTTAACAACTCACACTCAGCTAATTTAGGATATTCTATTTAGAAGCTCACAAAAAGGATTTTATACTCGTAATAGAAAACACTTACACATTGTCTCTAAAACGATGAAGTAGCGTACACGTAGCGACGTAGTTATGTCTAGACACGTTTTTGCACTGAGAACAATTTTATCAATCCTTTTATTTCGTCATAATTTCCTATTTCATCCATCCTACGCTTCAATACACATTCTTAGTTAGAAATAGTGGTACTATGCTGTTCCTAGAATTAAAACGCAGTTGTGTTTTTTTAATTTCGTGGCAACGCGCCATTCCTATCGGGACAAGAAACCTATTCATCTTGAGTTTATTCAAAACAACATTAATATTAATTAGAACAAATGAAGATTTCATTACTTATGATAGTGTGTGAGTTGAAATTAAAATCGTTTGTGGAATTCTGTGTACGTTAGTTTGGTTTTAATAAAATATTTATCTAGTTTTAAAATTGTAAACATGTATGTATTTTTTTGTTCGTGCGTGGTGGCCTGTTGGTTAACGGACCAGACGCGGCTACCAACATGTTCACGGTGGTCGCGGGTTCAAATCCCAGGGCACACCTCTGACTTTTCGGACACACATGACGTGTGTATTGATAGTCAATCACCACGCACTAAAACGGTAAAGGAAAACATCGTGAGGAAACCTGCAAACCATAGCGGTTTATAAGAATTTCTATGGTATGTAAGTCCGCCAACCCGCACTAGGCCAGCGTGGTGGACTATATGGCCTAATCACTCTCAATCGTACTGTCGATTGTAGAGTAGGCCCGTGCCCTGCAGTGGGACGAATATGGGCTGATACATGTATTTTTTTGTTACACAATTAATTAATCTTTCAGTGTAATTACTGCTGGGAGTTTTTCCAAGAGATCCTTCGGATAATGAACCGGTTAGTAGAAAACTAAATTATCTAGACAACAAAAAAAACTTATAGCTCAAATGACACAAAATAAAATACAAAAGTATTTCTCTTACGTAAGGCAATGCTTCTTCACAAATAATCGACATTACAACACGAGCGTGCTTGTCACGGAATGTTTGCACTCTCTCAAATTGGCTGAAGGCGTCTCGACGAAATTTCATACTTTATAGAATTCTAAGATGTTATTCTGACTTTAACAAGAGTGAAGATTAATGCATCCTCGATAGTGTTGTATAATTGTGTCAACAAGCTATTTTTTGAGGACTGTATCAGCCCCTATACGTCTCACTGCAGGGCACGAGCCTCCTCTCGAGAGTACGATTGAAAGTGGTTAGGTCATATAGTCCACCACGCTGGCCGAGTGCGGGTTGCCCACTTTACTTACCATAGAAATTCTTAAGAATTCGCTATAGTATGCAGGTTTTAAGAGTACGTCAATAGATAAATTAGATAGTTGAAACTGTAATTATTAGGTCATCTCAAACCGCACTGACCTAGTGTGGAGGATTATGGCCTAATCCCTCGCAATCGAACTCTCCATTGTAGAGATATATGTCTAGGCCAGTAGTTCTTAACCGGTGGTCCCTGGAAGCATCCGCAGTGGTCCGCAAAGCAATCCTAAGACCATCCTTAAAATAATTTTGATATGTTTTATATATAGATAGATAGAAAGACCATTTATTTATTTACATTTTGTTACTATATCAGCAAACATTCAAATCCATCGGTTGGTCAATGGGTAAACAATATTTTTGTTAAATGGTCCTTCGTGACTAGGTAAAAGTTTAAACTTTTGAGTTCCCACTACAGAGTGGGAACTCATTTAGTACAGCACATTACTTAGTATTAAGTACATAGTTACTTTGCCGTCACAGAATAAAAACGAAATCCTCACACTATCCAACTTAACCATTACATACTAAACAACCGTAAAATTAGGTTCCAATCCAAATTAAATTTTAATTAATCAAATCTGTTAGTTTTAAATATAATCAGTCACAAAAGCCCAGCATCGCGATCCGGTAATCTGTCAGTCAAATCGGCTACCAGTTAATCTACAAAATGGCCGCAAATAAATTACACTGAAATTGTAACATTACTTTATTCATTAATAACATAATAAGGATTGCTGATATTTTATTTAACTTTGATAAAGTTTTAATCTAGTAATAGGTTTTTATCTAATCGTTGCTGGGTCTGTTGAATCCGTGAGAATTTTTACAAGACTGAAATAGCAAACTATTCATATAATTAATTATGATTATGACCAATGCCTCATGGAAAGTAACAATACCAGGGAAATCGTAGAAGTGTTACCCCACTTTCCAGAACTAAGGACGAAAGGATTTGATAAAGAGACATGTAATATTATACAATAGGAAGTGTCATTTATATTCCGAAGATTTGATTAATTTATTCTATTTCTAAGGCTAATTACTGTAGCCCTTAAAACTAGGGATGGCAGTAGCTAATAAATTTTCTCATTCGTTAAAACTTTTGGAACAGCAGAACACAGGTCTCAAATAGAGGACCCGTTTCAAACAACCCTGTTTCGTGTAAATAAACATTTCACGCCTCCAAAGCAAATAGAAAAAAACCAAATACAGCAGATCCTACCATATATCTCTACAAATTACCCCATTAACCGACAGACTTCGTCACGCAATTTTTCCACCGCCATTAAGAAAATGTCCAGGACCCCCATTTGAAAGGATGAAATTTTGATAAACGACGGAAGGTTCTGGGTCCATAACTCAAGCAAGGGTTTGTCTGATGAATCCGGAAGGAGGAAATTATGGGAGGGAATGGATCGAGTATTGATAGCTATAATTTATGGGGTTGATGTAAGAGCTATTTATATTATGGCAAAAGATGAGGAGCCAATTGTTCGAGAGGAAATGATAGATATGTTTGCTAAAGTTCTGAACACATGTGCTGTTGTTTTTGAAAGATTTTCATATTTCAACTTGGACTATTTGAAACCATGTGAATACTTGTTTGTTTTAGATCTGATATAATAGTATATTCATGAATTGAATTGAGATTAAAATTCAGCAAACATTTTTACCAATAAAACCAGTTTGTATTTGGTTTTATTATATTAAGTAAAATATATTTGCATGACAAGAAAATATATTTAGATCACAGCCATTTGTACTGTTAGTTTTTGTTTTTCTATATATTGTATGGTATTTTTATCTGTGTATACAATAGGGAGGAAATCATACTAAAATTATACATGCAAAAGTTTGTGTGTTTGTTGCTCCTTAACGCTCAATCTGCTAAACCAATTTTGATGAAATGTGGCATGGAGGTAGCTGACACCCTGGATTAACACATAACACATTTTATTCTAACAAACAGACATGTTCCCGAGGGATGTGCAAGGAGTTTCAATAATCCGATATTCTTTCAAACTGTATGGTATGGGATGGACAGTTTAAAGTACGGTCATAACGTTGAGTTTAAATAATTAATAATGTTATCAAGCGAAATAGTACCTATGTTGTTAAACAAGACTAGACTAGACTCCAAAAGTATTTGCAGCCGAGTGAAGCCGGGTCGAACCGCTAGTAAATAAATAAAGGCCACGTATTGTCTCCTTCCACAATTGTTGTTCCATAAATATCCCCTGACATCTTCTGTAAATAATTACGACGCCAGAATATAATACGGCGTGATGTATACGAACAAACTTCCGTGCACGGGAAAGTAAAACAAAGTTTATAATTTGCAGGTAAATGCAATTAAACTTTAAAACATTTCCTCTAGCTTCCGTGTAGCTATGGAGACCAAATCCTTCGCTATGGAGGGGAGTAGACAAATATTATATATTCACTCTTTGTTGATACAAAGATAAATGAAGTGAAATGAAATTTCAATATCACTTTACCCGACCCGGGATATGAATGTGTGTCCTCAGCGTTGAAATCGTACCGTAACAAAACTGCACAACTAACAGCCGTTCTCAATAATCTATCTGTCTTTAACTAGAGATTTCATTAGATATTTCGATGCATTTTACGTTTCAGTTAACAAAGATACAAAAATATAGATATAGTGTATATGTTTATAGATAGCTAAGAATGTTTATAGAAAAGCTAGGCAAGATAAATATATATTTCTCTCTTTATTTAATAAAGTGTAGCATTGAACCGACATAATAATGGTAGCTAGTTTAACCTCTAGTTAAAGATAGATAGGATATAAAGAACGGCCGTAAGGCATTCAAGTCAATCATCAGTCAGATTTTCATTATATATTGTTTAATTTCATTAATTCAATTTAGTTGCGAAAAGAACACAGGTTAATAACCTTAAAGAATGAAGAGCTTGTATCCTCAGGATTAATTTAATGCTTGCTAAGGTCGATGGCTTCACTGAAGTTGCAGAAGTAGACGTGTGGGCGAGAAAGTCTCAACTAATTCTTGTTAATTCACAAGTGATATTATGTTTTTCTATTTCAGATGAAAAGCTAACAAACATTCTAATGTGTACAACAATACAAAAGAAGATTTTAATATCTCCTTTTAAAGTAGTTTTACGCGTAATTACTTAGTTTTTGATATGCACACAAATCGCTAAAGCGACTTCAGACACGGATATTGTGTTCCAGAATCTGTCGGTGGAAACTCAGTTTGAAGCAGAAATAAATATTTTACAATACAATACTCTATAGACAGTACGATATACAATATAAGTTGCAGTGCAGACATTTCGCTTTTCGTGTATAAATAAATCTACGAATAAACTGAAATCAAGTAAGGTTTTTGTAGTTGTAAAATATTTAAATATTGAATATTCAGTTAAAATTATACATATTAATGTGTGCTCATTCTACCGAACAGAACACACCGTAACATCCAGACTAACTTATGATTAATGACTTCATACCATCCGAGCGAATCAAAAATATTAATGCGAAAGTAAATTTGTTTGTTACCTTTTATGAAGAAAACTACTGAACCGAATGTAATGAAATTTAGTGAGTGAGTAGCTTAGGTTCTGGAGATGGTTAGAGATTAATTTGTATTCTCTTATTTTAACTTCTAAGTAAAGCGGTATGATAGTTTTAGAAATCATATCATATTTAATGAAAATATACTCAACCGCGACCGAAAACGATGCCGGGTGGTGGTTTTAGTGACTACAAATACAATGTAACTAAAAATGCTGAAAAAAAAGCGACACATTTTTTTTCCTATCGTCTCATGTGGGTGGTATAAACGTACGTAGTTATTCCTACATGATAGTGTACACCCTTTTATTTCTAGCAATAAATATGGATTTACCACCCAATCACGACGACATTTTAAACATCATTTTTTTTGTTGCATTGTGTTTGTAGTTACTAATACTACCGCTTCGTTTTCAGTTCTTGATATACCCTGTAGAAACAACTACAGTAAAGAAATGACATAATAATAGTACAAGAGGCGGCCTTATCGCACTAGGCAATTTCTTCCAGGCAAGCTTTGGATAAGTCTGAAACCATCATCTGAAACCATTTTATATTTATTTAAACACCAAATTGTGTTACCAATTTTAGTCTAATAGCAGTCGAAGCCGGGCTACACTACTAGTGAAACTTATATTCCAACCGATGTAAATCTTTAAAGAGCACGATTTCAGCTCTCAGTTGCGGTAAGTTGGACCGCCATTTTGACACTTCCAACTTATGATGTATGAGTTTGGAGAGGCTTATTAAGTAGTTGTTTTCAACCACGTTTTCAGCCTTGCAAAGTGTAGGCACTTTGAGTAATTAATTCTTCGCTTTGAGCAATTATTCTAGGTGTTTTCCAGAAAGGTATTATATGGGTATTTTATGTGTAAATATGTATAAATATTATGTCTGTAACAGAACTATACCGTGCTGCTTTTTAACTAGAATTTATTGTGGTTACTATCAAGACTAGAATATTCTAACACCAGTAGTGTCAGCTTAGCTGATTGTATCAGCCCATATACGTTCCACTGCAGGGGCCTACTCTACAATCGACAGTTCGATTGAGAGTGGTTAGGCCATATAGTCCACCACGCTGGCCTAGTGCGGGTTGGCGGACTTACCTACCATAGAAATTCTTATAAACCGCTATGGAATGCAGGTTTACTCACGATGTTTTCCTTCACCGTTTTAGTGCGTGGTGATTGACTATGAAGACACACATGACTCCGAAAAGTCAGAGGTGTGCCCTGGAATTTGAACCCGCGACCACCGTGAACATGTTGGCAGCCGCGTCTGGTCCGTTTACCAACAGGCCACCACGCACTTCTTAGCTGATTGCTTAACCAGATTTCAAACGGATGTAGAGATGATAGTTATGAATTATTTAATTACACATTATTAATTAGGAGGTGTACCCCAGGATATGAACCACCGTGAACATGTTTGTAGCCGCGTCTGGTCCGTTACCAATAGGTCATCACGACCTTACACAACACCATATGCAAAGGATTAATGTACAAGGGTACAACGTAAAGGGGTAAAGGGTACAACCCACAGAGCATTATGGCCAAAAATCCGGCTTTACTGAAAGGTTTGGACAGGTAAATTGGCCTAATCCATCAAATAGAAAGAGGCTCGAATTGCCACACCTACCCTCCCAATACTTTGCTTTCAACCACTTAAGGATTTGAATATTCAGTTGCGAATTTGCACAGCCCAAATGTAAAGGTTAATTAAATCGTCACATTAATTTGGATGAAAGATGATGGTCATTCTTTTTTTAAATGTGATGTAGCCTCATTGGTCTAATAATAGATGATCATTCTGCATACCATGAGTTTGTAGGTTCTACTTCCAGGTCGGGCAATTCTTTCTGTCTGAGTTTAATTATCAAACTAACTTTTTTTTTAACTTACTTTATGAGTTTGTCTAATTGAAATATCACATAATAATTAGGGACTTTTTCATTCATCTATGCTGATAGAATCGTCCCCTATCGCATCTTGGGACGGAAACGATTTAATTATAATGTGGGTGGTACTAGTACAATGTTTTATCTATCACTAGAATAAAAGAATACTTGCGTATATAGGACATATGTATATATTTATACCAGTGGCGTGCACAGGATTATGATACTGGGTATGCGGCGAAGTACTCGGCACAAAAACTTTTCTTTTATAGATGTTTAGCATAGCCACAGCCACGCGACGGATCTCTAAGTCGGAAACCATGCCAACAGAACAAGTCTTAGATGTACTACTATTCATATACATCTACGGAACGCAGAAAAACCAGCGATCGATTGTCGTGGCCGAAGAAAGTCTAATAAGTAAATGATTAATAAACTAAAATATTATAACTACTCACCGAGTCAGCTTCAATTTTCACATATTCAAGGTTCCGGTTAATTGAGATTACTATAGCCCGATGTAAATAAACGACCACCTCAAATATCTTATCCAAGTGAGTGATGGTTATAGAACACGTCCCTTGCAAGATATCCGATGTGGCCTTTAAAAAGACCGATTTTCATGTGATTCGCAAAATATATAAATAAACTTAATAATAAAATTACGGGTTAGTAAAAAAAAACTACTCATTCATTTATAGATTAAATCTATGCGCCTATCCTTTTTTAAATATGATTTTAGGATATCGTCATAGAAAGTTGGATTGCGTTTTAATTCTATCATTAATGCCTTTTCTATAGAAATCATGGAAAGCTCTGTGAGTCGTTGTTGATTTTGTGTGTTTCTCAAATATGTGTGGATACGTTTTAAACACGAAAATGAACGCTCTGCCGATGCGCTGCTTGCTGGGATAGTCACAATGAATTTCGCTAATCGTAACACTTCAGAAAAAACTTTATTTAAATTGTCCTTATACAAATTTTGAATAATACTAAATACACAACTATTTGCAAATTGAGGTGATCTATAAATACAGCGCAATTCATTTTTCAATTTATCAAAATTAAAATGTGCCTGATAATTATTGGTGAACTCTCTGATTTCATTTTCAGGGAAACGTTCACTATATTTTTTAAAATTCTCACAAGAAAGTAGCTCAATAAAATTTAAATCTTTAATGTTTTTATAACGATTTCTTAATTCACTGACTACATTATCAATTATTTCAACAAAAATTCGCCGATAATGTATTTTTACATCATCGACATTGCGCTTTCTTTTAGGTGGTCCGGTAATGTGAACGGCGGCATCATAATAGATCTCGAACTTCTCTCTAAAACGTTCTAAAAATGACTCTAACTCTTTTATCTTTGTTACACAATACGCGATGTCACTAGTTTTTTTTTGCAAAATATCGTACAGAATATCCGTTTCTGCAAAAATATCAGCGAAAAATTTTAAAAGAAAATTAAATTCAAATTCTTTCATAATATATAAAAATGAACTGACTTGTGTCAGTGTTTCACCATCCCAGTCTTGTGTATTTTCGTTCATATTTTCAAACAATTCTAGGAGGTGGGTGGACGCATTATTAATAATATTAACCGTGCGCGAATGATATGTCCACCTTGTTTCCGCGACACGAGGCAGCTTTTTCATATCGGCAAAGTTGTTGTAATGGGCCATTCGCTTTGTACTGGTGTGAAAAAAAGCCGCGATTGATTTTATAATACTAAAAAAGCGTTTTGTTTCAGCAACTCGTTCGAACGATTTCGATAAAACTAAATTTAATATATGTGCTGAACACCAAACGTACATAGCTTGTGGACATTTTTGTCTCACCAAAGCCTGCACGCCATTAATTTGTGAGGATAAAACTGCTGCCCCGTCGTAAGTTTGTGCAACTAATTTGGATACACAATCGAACTCTTCTAAAATTTCCAAAATAATAGAACTCAAGGTTACAGCGGTCCGATCCGCGCTGACATCAACATATTTGATAAATCGATCTACTACTTCAAAATCACGAAAATATCTCAAAACTAATACTAATTGTTCACGGCCGCTAACATCAGGAGTCTCATCTACCATGACGGCGACAAAATCGGACTGTTTAATTTCGGCTTTAACGCGATCGATCATCACAGATGCAACGCTCGAGATCAAATCATTCTGCGTACGGTTCGACATGCCCGTGAATGAGGTACTTGCACTCTGTAAATGGGTTTCTAAAATTCCATCATACTTGGCTAATAAATCTACTATTTCTAAATAATTACCTCTATTCAACGACGATACTGACTCATCGTGACCGCGAAAAGCTAATTCTTGTTTTCCCAGAAAGCAAACAACATCGATCAGCCTTTGAAAAATGTTTCTATTGCGATCAACTTTAGCATTATGCCTCTCAATATCTAATCGTAACTGGCTGTTGATACTCATTTCAATACGAGATTTACCAAAAGTATTTAATTTTAAGCAGGCCTCCAGATGTTTTTCTGTATGGTCATGCTTCTTTGCCGCGGCATAGAAATTATTTAAATCTGAATATCCTGAATCAGTCCACACTGTACTAGAATTACTAAACAATATGCAAGGAAAACAATATAATTTAATCGTGTGTACACAACCACACAGCCAGTTATACGTTTCATAACTTTTAACATGAAACTTTCGAGTTACATTCCCTTTTTGTTGATTTAATTGTTGTAACTCGGGTACACACCTACCTTTAGACAAAATTTGAATCTTTTCACTGAATGACAATTGTGAGAACTTGTTATTTTTAATTTTTAATAAACACACACTTTCAACACAAACCTCACAATCAAATAACATTTTAAAAAATCAACAAACGTACTAGTAAAAGCAAATCACTACAATTATTATAGAAACTCAGAAATAAACTGTTAAATGTACACACTTTCAAATATTAAAATGTAAAATATTATAAGAAAACTATAATTAAACTGACGCAAACAAAATAATAAACAATGCTTATCACATGAAAAAAGCAAAATGGCCCCCGCGAAACACAAAAAAATTGTGCTATTTAAAGAAATAAAACCTTACCAAACAAAAATGCATAATGTGCATTTTGCGCAGTTTATTAGATTTCTGTCTATTATTTTTACTCGGATTATAGGCAACGAACATTTCCGATTACTCCCGACAACTGCCGAGCTTCCGAGGCCTGCCGCAGGAGTCGCGGCTTTCAATATTCATGCGTGTGTGCGTTTGCGACTATGCACGGACACCAAAATTACTACACACATGCAAACAAATGTCATGCGGGACGCGGCGGCATTACTTGGTTGATTAGGTACATTATTTTGCTTTGCAGCGCCTTTTGCTTTTCGAGTGGCAAACATAATGTTTGTGCGCTTGCAAATAGGTGCTATTTATAAAATATTAGGCGTTATTAAGTTATTATATTTTGTTTATTCATTTATTTACTGTTAATTAAAGTCATTAAGAAGTACGTACGTTATAATAAAATATCTGTAAATGGCAAGTAAAGCACTGCATTTCTGCCTACAAGGAGCGCACGCCCCTGATTTATACTATTATTATACAGATACAAAATTCCAATCCATTCCAATGATTGTTCTGACCAATGTACCGTGAGGTTGAATCACAAAGCTTTACAACGGTAAATATACTCGTGGATTGAAAAGAATGGACATTACATGCCCCTGTTTCATACTACATGTAAAACAAATACAGGGACGGACTGAGGTTTTCCTTTGTGGACAAATAAATACAATTTTTATTTTAAAAAGTCTGTTTTTATTGTAAGTCATTATTATCGTGATTAAATATAAGATCGTCATTGGTAATTTGTTGTTTTGTATTGTATCTTTAAAGTATTATTCTTTTTATTGTGTACAATAAAGAATTAAATAAACAAATATATTGCTTTTCAAGAAAACAGCTTTCGATTCAGTTTCCAAATTGGACTTCTCATATTACATCGTGAATGTTTCTGAGAACAACAGTACAATTTAATTACGATTGTATTAACAGAAAGGCAATATGCTTAATTATTCTGAGAACTGCTTTATTAAGATAGCGATATTTTGCTATCAAATCAATATTACTCTATAAATTCAAAGAAATATAATTGTATTTAACGACAATGGGTATTCAAGTTGTCATAATTTGTACGATATTCTGTTAACCAAAGACCGCACACGCAAACACATTAGGATGATTAATTTGGTATAAGTCTATACTCTGGATTCCTCTGTGAATTATCACGTACACATGTATAAAAAGCGTGGTAATATAAACAATAAACCACGAATTTTTAAATATAAAACGAATTTTTAAATATACATTAATACAAAAATTCCTTGAATCCGCATCTGTGTGCAATATCGGCGCATCGCCGGCGCGATGTTGGGCCAGGTATTCTGTTCGAGATGTACAATGCACATAGCGTTCCGGGGTGAATGTATGCCCTGGATATATCTACTCTTTGTACCTGTTTACATATATGTCGGACTGGACAGTAGATATAATAGATAGGAAATAATTTAGAGCTATGTCTTTTCTAAACTAATATTATGAAATCAAATCAAAGAATAATATATTTTAGAATAGTTTCATGGAATGTTAGCAACAGCTATTATAAAGCGAAAATATTTGATTGTTTATTAGCTCTGAAACTACTAGACCGATTTGAATAATTTTTTCACCATTGATTTCTACTTTATTGCTGACGAACATAGACGAAAAAATATTTTCAATAAAGTGTATCTGAACTCAGGCAGAGTCGGGTCGTGCCGTTAGTTTGTATAGTAAATAAATATTGGTCTAGTGTTGAGTCTGTCTACGTCGACCTTTTAATTAAGTTATCTGGTTGCTTTTAAAACTTTTTTATACTATAATAATAAATTGACCGTCGTGTTGCATCATCTCGCAAGGAACCGAGGAAACGTATGCTTTTGTGGATGTCGTGAGTTCTATTTCCAGGCCAGACCTTACTAATTATGAGTATTTAATTTCGGACTTTCTATATGAGTTGGCCAGTATTGGTATTTGTGTCAGATAAGACGATAGACTGGTTGCATATCACTTATTTCATGAAACTGTGTGATGCGCTACAACCACGTATTCCTACCTCTTTTGAAATACATACGAGTGATATTTTGTGCACCAAATGGACAGAGCATAGCTGAACTAAAGATATCTTTCTCGTGTAATTATTCTTGAAAATTAAATACTTTACACTGGTATTAGCAGTTGTCTCCTTTCAGCTTGATCAATTTGATGAAAACGTCTGGACGTGTTCAGTTACAAGGTTCTCCTTTAGTTATTGGATTTACAACTGACCCCTTTGATGTCGATCTTCGAATGCCTGCTGTATATTGGCTGCTGTGGCATTCGCATTACATCTGATTACACTGGCATACCTTGCTTGGATGAGGGATGTATTGAAGCGGTCTTAATTGGTACATCTTATAGTTGCTGTTGATATTATGTTTGCCACAATACAAATTGCTACTATTACACGATATCGAGATGGATGGATAATATAGGAAAGATTATTTTTAACTAATTGCTAAATGTTTATTAATTACTCTTTATACGTAAAATTCTAATGTTTAATACCGCTGCGTGGTAGCAATCTAACCATACAACTGACTTTGCCAACATCCATAAGAGAAGTGATTAATTACAATATGGTGGAATGTGTGATTGTATTATTAAAAAAAAACCAAATAGCGCATGCAATTAAGTCATCGTCAGATCGTTAGGCAATAGAGTCAAACTCTTGAATCGTTCCGATCGCCCAATGCGAGTAGAAAGAAAAGTTTTAAAACTATATAATGAGCTACTAATTATTTAAAAGGTTATTTAAAAGAATTTTTGACGCACCTATTGGATATAGTAATTGGCAATCTTAAGAACCGGGATTAAAAGATTAACGCTCAATCCAAATAAGGAGCTACTGGCGGTAGGTCTCTCATATGTGAGAGGTTGCCTGGGTAAGGTGCCAGGCAATGTCTATTTCTCCCACCAAACATCGTAAATGCTTTGTTTAGGTTTGAAGGAGATTGTAGCCAAAGTAATTGGACATTAAGGCTTAACATATGTCTCAGGACGGCGAGCGCAGTGGAATGCCAAGCATTGCTTTTTAATTCAAGGTGTTGTTTGGTTATGCTACTGTTCATAAGCGGTCGTATCGCTTACGATCAGGCGAAATGCATGCTGGTGTCGCAATTCATTGCTATAAAAAAGGCAAGGATGAGGAAGTTTTGTTAAAAAAGCAATCTAACTTTCCTTCGAAACTACGAGTATTGTGGACCTTGACATCACTTCTAACAGACAACGTATTAAGAGAATAAAAACAATAACCAAGATTACTAATCCTTCCAACAATCAAGAATTTAATCAAAGGTTTTGTTGAACTAATGAAACCACAAGGACTGACGCAAACGTTGGAGCGAGTACGGTGGCGATTACAAAAAGCGGTCGGAAATTGCGGAAATGTTTAAAGAGATAAGGACGCAGGAAGCACCATACAGACATCTATATCTTTGCCGAGGTTCGCTGGTTAGACTTGACCCGAGACTAAACTGGGTTATGTTGTGTGTGGTAGTATTTTAATTATTTATCCTTTAATGTATATTTTTCTATGTATGGTAGGTACATAGAAAAATATACAATTCTTTATTGTAATAACATAATAAAATAGAACAAAAGGCGGCCTTATCTTACTGTATCAGCCCATATACATCTCACTGTAGGGCACGGGCCTACTCTACAATTGAAAATTCGATTGAGAGTGGTGGTGCCATTATTGTACAGGGCAATTTTTTCCAGGCAACCTTGGATTGTATATAATAAATAGGAGAGTGTGAGGGTCTAAGGAGTAAATAAACTGGAATGAGTATAAAAAACTTATAGACAAATATTAGCACTACAAGTGTTTACTATTTAGGATGAAAGATAAATTGTGATGTAAAAAAAATCTTGATATAAATAAAATTATTATTAAGCATTTTATAGCGAATTTGGTTTAATTTCAACGAGTAACATTCGTATAAATCTAAGAAGCCATTAAAATACTTGGTATTAAAATAAAATGAGGACAAATAAATATAAATAAGTAAAATAATAATATTAATAATTATTATTATAACCAATATATTCCACTGCCTATTCCTATCCTATATTTACATGGAATCGAGTCTACATAAGTTTTTGGGCAGACTACAAAGGTCGGCCAGCTCCCCGCCCTTCGAAAAAATAGCGAAGAGTCGGGGATGCGTCGCGGCTCTGTTGGGAGAAATATGGGTAATTGGCGTTTATTTCTCACCCAACAGACCCTTAGCTGAATTTGAGGCCTTTCTCGTCCAGCTGGGGGCTCTAATTGTGCAAGGCCAACCCCACCCGGTGATTGTTGCCGGTGACTTTAATGCCAAATCTATGGCTTGGGGTTCGCCGGCGACAAGCGCTCGTGGTGGGGTACTGGAGGAATGGGCAATTACGACTGGTTTGGTTATAATAAATAGAGGATCGGTAAATACGTGTGTGCGACACAACGGTGGTTCAATAGTGGATCTGACTTTTGCGAGTCCAGCCATTGCACGCCGTATCCATGACTGGGAAGTGCTTACAAACGTGGAAACTATGTCGGATCACCGTTATATCAGGTTCGACATCTCTGCGTCCCACTCTGGTCAGTCCGGAGGTCAAAATGCTCCTCATTGGGAGGGCCCGCGGTGGGCCATAAAACGTCTTGACAGTGAGTCCGTAAAGTTAGCCGCCATGGTGATATCGTGGCTCCCTATCCAAGATGGCTCGGTACAAGTTGACCAGGAGGCAGAGTGGTTTGGCACGGTAATGTCAGATATTTGTGATGCAGCTATGCCACGTGTCCGTCGCCATCCGAAGCGACGCCATGTGTACTGGTGGTCAGCGGAGCTTACACAACTACGCGCTTCGTGTGTAGCTGCGCGCCGCCGGTACGCCAGACATCGTCGGCGTCGGCAAAGGACTGAAAATCACGTACATCAGGAGCGGCAGCTTTACGGACTCTATAAAGAAGCAAAGAGAGTGCTGCAAGTGGCCATTAAGAGAGCTAAGGTGGAGGCCAGGAAGGAATTTCAGAGTATTCTGCATAGTGATCCGTGGGGTCGTCCATACCTTCTGGCTATGAATAAACTCCGTCCCTTTGCACCTCCATTGTCACAAAGTATCCGACCAGAATTATTAGCTGAAGTCGTCGCTACCTTGTTCCCGGCAACAGCGCTAACAACTCCACCACTGATGGCATCACGCGTGTCGCCATCACCCTCAACGAGTTCGGCAAGGGAAATCCCAGAGGTTTCACCCGCAGAGCTGCAGGGGGCAGTGCTTCGGCTGCGAGGCAAAAAAACGGCTCCGGGGCTCGACGGCATACCCGGAAAGGTCTTGGTGTTAGCCCTCGAGCATTTGGGTCCAAGGCTTCGCGGCCTTTTCTCCGCATGCCTGGAGCAGGGCATCTTCCCGTCTCGGTGGAAAACTGGGAAGTTAGTCCTGCTCAAAAAGGCGGGAAAACCCGCAGACTCGCCGTCGGCCTACCGGCCGATAGTGTTGCTCGACGAGATCTGTAAACTTTTTGAACGAATTATTCACGCACGCCTCGTCGAGCACTTAGAGAGGATTGGTCCTGATTTGGCCGACTGCCAGTTTGGATTTCGAAGAGGCCGATCAACCATCCACGCGATTTTGCGGGTTAAAGCGGAGGCAGAGGAAGCAGTTGCGCGGGGCAAGGTCGTCTTGGCGGTATCCCTCGACATCGCCAATGCCTTTAATACCTTGCCCTGGGCCTGCATCCATGAAGCACTGCGGTACCACGCGGTGCCACCCTATTTGAGGCGCTTGATACACTCGTACTTGTCCTGTAGGGACGTGGTGTACCCCGGCACGGACAGGTGGCACCGACGAGCCATGACATGCGGTGTTCCACAGGGCTCTGTTCTGGGTCCTCTCTTGTGGAACATCGGGTATGATTGGGTTCTCCGTGGTGCAAATCTCTGGGGTGTCCGCGTTATATGTTACGCCGATGATACGCTGATAACAGCATCTGCCAGATCTTTCCAGGAAGCTGCAATGAAGGCGGCGGTCGGTACCGGCCAAATAGTCGATCGCATCCGCCGACTTGGCTTGAAGGTGGCCCTTGAGAAGACCGAGGCCCTTTGCTTTTATGGGCCTCGTAGGAGGCCACCGGATGGTGCCCATATTGTAGTGGATGGTGTGCGAATTCCTATCGGTACTACAATGAAATATTTAGGATTAGTTCTCGACGGCCGATGGGAATTTCATGCCCACTTCAAACAGCTGGGGACAAAATTGTCCCGGGCAGCGGGTGCACTTAGTTACCTGCTGCCCAACCTGGAGGGTCCTGGCAGCTCTTGCCGAGGGCTATATGCTGGAGTTGTACGGTCCATAGCTCTATATGGTAGTCCTGTATGGGCTGAGTCTCTGAGCGACCGATGCGCCGCTCTCCTGCGGAAGCCACAGCGAGTAGCGGCGCAGCGAGCGATCAGGGGCTACCGTACCATCTCGTTTGAAGCATCCTGCGTTTTAGCCGGTTATTTACCTTGGGACCTTGAAGCCAAGGTTCTCGCCAGGGTATTTAACTGGCGAGAGAATGCTCTGAGGCGTGGGCATAGACCGGCCCGTAGAGAGGTTGAAGTTATTCGTAACTCCCTCCGTAGTGATGCCGTGGAGGAGTGGCGTCTCAGGCTGGACAACCCTACTGCGGGTTTGAGGACGGTTGCGGCAGTGCGCCCTGTTTTTAGTCAGTGGCTAGACAGGCGCCACGGCGCAGCGACATTCCGATTGACGCAGGTACTTACAGGCCATGGATGCTTTGGCGAGTACCTGTGCCGAGTTGTCGGCGTGGAATCGTCAACCGTGTGTCACCATTGTGACAACTGTCCGCGGGATACGGCTCAGCACACTTTGGAGGTGTGTCCAGCCTGGGACGGTGAGCGCAGCGCTCTCGTTGGGATCGTCGGTCGGGACCTCTCGCTGTCGGCCGTGGTGGCATCCATGGTTAGCAGCCCGAGGTCTTGGAGGGCGATGTCCCAATTTTGCGAGAGGGTGATCTCGCAGAAGGAAAGAGCAGGGAGGGAGAGAGATCGATCCGATCCCTCTCGTCGTACCAGGAGACATAGGAGACGCCGGGGGGACGATTAACCGGTGACTCCTGCCCTGTGGACTGGGGGCTATTTTAAGAATTCCACCACGGTATCCCCTGCTTGTCGTAAGAGGCGACTAATGGGGGCAATGGTAGTCGCGGGCACGCAGCGGGGGGCTGCGTAACGTCCACTAATAGCGACTACGTGAAGAAAAATATGTGGGGTGTGTCGTGTCGCGACATTGTGCAGGATCGGATCCGGCGAGGCTAGGGCGCCTAAGCCTTAGGAACCCGGACCCGCTCCAATGCGCTGAAGAGGTTCACCGTGGGGTTTTTGGTTGGTATGCCGGTGTAGGAATTTTGTTAGGGACGCGACTCAACGGTCACCTGGATGTTAACATCCATTCCGGGTGGTTCAGCGTTGAGTCGTAAGACCGGCGAAACCAACATAACCGCCTGCCTTTCCCCCAGGCAGCGGTAGCGATAAACCGTTTTTCCCCGCGATAACAAAAAAAAAAAAAAAGACTGATTTTATACTAAATTTAACATTATTTCGACCGACCCGGGATTCGAACCGGAGACCTCAGCTTTGCAATGATATCGTAGTACAACAACGCTATCCAAGCAGTTAGTGTAGAAGAAAACTACTAGTTGATGTGTTTTTGTTTTCTAGCAGCAAGCAAAATACCCGAGATAATTAGTAGACATCCACTGCCTCCAAATAAAATGCTCATAAATTGGCTAATTTGCTCCCAAGTCTTAATAATAGTTATATACGAAGCCAGAAAGCCAATAAAATCTTTATTGTACAACTCGAACAACAAAATAAGTGACTATTTTATTACAATAAGAGTGCTTAATCCGCCCAAAAGCTGTAATAATTTGCTCGTGATTACGGCTCGCGGAGCTTACGAAAGCTCCAGTTGGAGAGCTTTTAGTAATAATTTGGGTAAATTACCCTGGTTTTAGTTCAGCCACCGGATCGGATGCGGATTGGTAAGGGTTTCACAGGTGGCCAGTAATGACTTATTGTTACAAATATGTGGCTCGTATTGTTAATGTATCAGTGGCCGGTTTATTCAATTTAGAAATACGTGTATTTGAATATTTATGAGTAGCCGCCCGTCCCAGCTTCACCTGGGTACTGTACTGTATCAGCCCATATACGTCCCACTGTAGGGCACGGACCTCTTCTACAATCGAGAGTACCATTGGGAGTGGTTAGGCCATATGGTTCGCCTGGGTGCAGATGTTTTTTGATTCCACTCCTTTGTTGTTTTTTTCTTACAAATTGTTACTTCACTTGTTACTTTTCTTACAAATTGGGAAATCCTGTATGTTCATTCTACGTAAAGACCTTCCTCTTGAATAACTCTATCTATTAAAAAACTGCATCTAAATCCGTTGTATAGTTTTAAAGATCTGATCATACATACATAGCAGGGATAGATAGATGGGAAGCAACTTTGTTTTGTACTATGTAGTGACAAGTGAAATCAGATTGTCAAGTATAAAAGTCGTGGTTTATAATCTTGTTTACTGGTCTGTGGTTTACAATTTTGAGGATTCACTACGCTTTTGGTTTCACTTTTCCCACAAATATACACATATATACATAGCTGAATAATTATAATAGGTTTCCATAACGAATTGCAGAAAGAACCTTGCATCCAGTAACATTAGCATTCTGTATCAGCCCATATACGTTCCACTGCAGGGCACGGGCCTACTCTACAATCGACAGTACGATTGAGAGTGGTTAGGCCATATAGTCCACCACGCTGGCCTAGTGCGGGTTGGCGGATTTACATACCATAGAAATTCTTCTAAACCGCTATGGTAAGCAGGTTACCTCGCGATGTTTTCCATCACCGTTTTAGTGCGTGGTGATTGACTATCAATACACACATGACTCCGAAAAGTCAGAGGTTATATATAGAAAGTCACATTACCATTGCAATAATATTTATTAACAGTAGTATATTAAAAAAATACAAAAGAATTAGCAGCTCAATTTAAACTCAAACTGAATTGTTGAAAAAGTTTGGAAATCTTTCCGCCAATTCTCATTAAAAGTTTGCCACGTTTTTATTCTTTAAACGATTGTTTTAATTGGCAATTAATTAATTAAATTACTTTTGGAATTGCAGGAATAATTTGGCAACTAAATACTTCGTATAGTCATAGTTTTAGATTTTATGAAATTGAGTACCTAAGTGATAATTAAGTGATTTATCACAATCACCATTGAAGATGTAGGAGTCAATGTTCTAATTAAGAAGATGTCTCAAATTGGGTGAAGAAGATTGATGAGTATAATGAACCTGGAACGTCAAGACAAAAGAGCCTGCGTTTATTCATTGTTATTCAAATACTTTTATTTAGTTACAGCCGCTGCCAAAAAACAATCCCAATCTGCTGCCAATAAAAAATTTGTCGTTTGAGATTGACAGCTCAATCTTTTTTCTGATACTATATTGCCAATAATCAATCTCAGTAGTGAAAAAATTATGGCAACATGGTAAATGACAAATCGAAAAGTAAAAAACAGTTCAAATTGACTTCAATCGAATTTTTTCGATTGTTTATTGTTATTTGAAAGTAGTATGTCAGGATCGAGCAAAGTGGCGGTCTATAGTCTCTGCCTACCCCTATGGGATACAGGCGTGACGATTATGTATGTATGTATGTTTATTGGCATCGGCCGTTATAGGAATAAAGGTCATTCACTATGTTTAATGCTCATTGTTATTGTAAATAAATAAACTCACGCCTATTTCCTATAGACATAGACACACTACGACTAATTATGGTTTCTTTAATGTTAATACAAACATCGTGATTTTTTCTAGTAAAGGAAATTGGCAGAATGTTTACTTATTACTGTTATTTTGACCACGTGTTTTATTTTCACATGACTATTATTATAAGTTTATGGGAATTGATGTAAGTTAGGAATAAAAAAAAAAATGTGGATCATATTAAAATGTCCATGAAAGTAAGTCAAGATGCTCTTAATTTCACATTCTTGGATTCACCAATCGATGTTGCAGTTGATGTTTCATTTCTATTTAAAAAAAGTATTATACTTTAAGCCAAACCGCTCTTCTAAATTCGGCATGAAATGACAGATTCCCATTCTCCCCCAATCATATGTCAGTAATTGTATAAAATATACTCCAATCGGAGTCAACAAAGAAATGTAAAATTCCCTTAGCTTAGCTTCACGTTATTAAATTTCTTCAAAGCCACAAGAATAAAAATGTTTAGTTTATTTTCTCATCGTAAGATATTCGCCGACAACCGAGTGGTTTTTAAAATAAACCAACAGACGTAAAACTGTCTTTCAGTCCTTTGAGAACAAATGCCGTGATGTTTTCTTATGCCGGCGTTATTTCCTTAGAACGCATCCGTGACTTTTTCTTTGCGGTAAGGGGAAAGAGGATGGAATAGGGTTGCCAGCTTTTGTAAACAGGGTATTTGAAGTAAAACTTTGGAATATGCATTGAAGCATATTAAACTTAATGATAACAACGGTGGTCGTGGGTTCGAATCTCAGGGCATACCTCTGACTGTTGGAAGTCATGTGTATTGATAGTCAATCACCACGCATTTTAATGGTGAAAGAAACATCGTGAGGGAAGCTGCATACCATACCGATTTGTAAGAATACTAAGGTATGTTAAGTCCATCAACCCTCACTGGCTAGTGATGTGGACTATATAGTCTAACAATTTTCAATCGTACTCTCGATTGTAAAGAAGGCTCGAGCCCTGCAGTAGGTCATATAGAGCTGTACAGCAAATGATAAATATTGTACTAGCAATATTTATGGCCCTGTTTTTATAGAGAGAGCTCCCTCCATGGTCGATACAGTTCGTAATATGTTGTAAAGATAGAAAAAATATATATTTAAATTCGACCACAACATATAATTTTAAATTTTTAGATTTGAACGTTCAACCAAAAGTTAAATAAACAGCTTATAATATTATCAGAAAGTCACGAGGTGCAAGCGGCATCCAAGAGCTCTGCAGATATATTTCTAAATCCTATATTCTGCAGTGGAATTTTTACAGTTGAAGATATTGATCTTTAGTAACACAAATAAAAGCTGCACCGCCTCTGTTAACAAGTAAAAGAAAAAGATTTTTATTGAAACAAAGACTTGATTAAAAGGTCCTCGGAATTTGTATTTCAATTACAAACAATCAAAGCCGTCTAAATTAAAGAGAAACTTTAAAGAAACCTAGACAAACCGTTTCAGTTAATTTACTAAGACAAATCTAAATCTAGCCACTTGAATTACTTTGTAGTAATAAGTAACTAAGTTTATTGGGTACATTAATCAATCAAATGTACTCATTACTAAGTAATTTGTATAGACTGAAATTCAATGCTAGTGTATTAGACAGTTCTTTTGTTAGGATTAAACACCGTATGACCTTTAGAATGTGTGAGCAGAATTTTGCAATATCATCCTTTGTTAACTAAAGGGTACGTAGAGGTCATTGTGTCAGTAAAACTGCTTTGTTACTGGAAGAACCTTAAAACTTGATTTATGCCTTGGTAACGGTGAAGGAAAACATCGTGAGGAGACCTGTATACCATGTGATTTGTAATAAATTCTATGGTATGTAAAGTCCGCTAACCCGCACTAAGTCAGCGTGGAGGACTATATGGCTCCACTCTCAGTCGTACTCTCGATTGTAGAGGAGGCCCGTGCCTTGCAATGGGATGTTTATGGGCTAATACAGTAATATTAATCCTAATCCTCTTATTTTATTTTTTGCAATGTTGTAAATAATTTGAGAAGATTTATTTCTTAAATTAATTCAGCCTCCTTGGTGCATTTGGTTGTCAGCTAGCTATGAAATGTGGGCCGGGGGTGAAACATTCTCAAACAGACTAATGTTTCTGTGATCCGTACAAATTGTTCAAGTTCGGGGTCGAATGTCGAATGGTCGGTGTCAGGTCAAAAAGTTTCTAGTGGTTTATGATTCCTACGACCCAATACTTTTATCACAGTTGACTGTCAGGATAATTTGTGTGACTGTTGGGTGTATTTATGAGCTTTTTTATATGGATACGACAAGACAATACTACAATGCCTTTGAAATATTGAATAAAATTAATTAAAGTATAATTTAAATTTCAGCCTATCCCCGTAATTAATTTTAGAAAATGATTGATTGATTGTCGATAAATCTTCAAATAATAAACAATGTCAAGTTAAGACTAGAAATATTCGCGGCATCATCCAAGACGTCTTGATAAAGTTGGAAACTCTATTAATCAGAGTACCATTCGTTTGATTGAAAGCTATTTTCGTATTCAGCCCAGTATTAATTATTTAAAGTATTTGTGGGCCAATTACAGTCCTTTAACTTTCAGGCAAAATGAAATAATATCTCAGTTTATTTTATAATGGCATAAAATAATAAAAAATAGTTACTCAATATTTATGTCGAGACATATTACGGTTGTTAATTTTTCTGTTAGTCCCTAATAAAAACAAATATTTTTTGTGTAGATCTTATAATGCATTGTGTAACAAGCTCCGCACAAATATGTGGTTAGGCGGCTTAACGTAAGGCTATTGATCACTATGGTTATATTTGTGGTGGCTATGATCTACGTCCAAAGTGAACAGAATTCACACAATTTTATTTATCCTAAAAATACAACTATTTAAATGCAGCACAAGCCATATGTTACCCTCTTCGAAATCCTAGCTAGAATAAAACCGAATTTTACTACTATTACCGTGTAATTTAACATATGAACGAATAAAACCTTTTCTCTTGCCAAGAAAATGTTGGGGACTTCTCCCGAATTGTGGGGAATTTGTTTTTAAATCTGGCAACACTAGAGTTAAATTTTGCCTTTTGCCTCCGCCCGTAATTTATCTTCGAGGGGAACAAAGAAAGAATAATGTTGGCTGGTTTCGAATATCTTAGTAACTACATCGACTACGTTGTCAAAGTGGAATTGTGGTGGGGTAATTGATCGTGAACGGTTGTTACTTGGGAGGGCTTTCAAATTATGTTGAGGTGGGAGTCTTATTTCTTGAACTCAGTGCAAAGCTAAACATTAGAATAGATTTAATGGTTTCGTAATAAGCGAGGATTTTACGTTAGCAAAGGTTGTTTGATAAATCTGCTCTCTATAGGTTTTATATTCTTGTAATTACTGTCGTTAAAATAAATTTTAAACGTACTATTTTAAGTAAATTCACATGTAGTGTGGCGTTAATTTAAGGGGCCATAAAGTTGTTTTACTATTGCTTTTCTCTCGGTCATTGTCCCAACCATCCCGATTTCTACGTAAAAAGATTTTTAGGTACAGTTTTTAGGTGTAGTGTGTTCATTGCTAAAAGTTTAATTACATTGCATATATTCTTTATTTCCTTAAGATATAAGCTCGATTCTCGATTCTATGGTTTGAAAAACTATATCTTCTATACATGCATCAGTATACATAAGTAATGGACCATTCAGGCCTGTATTTTATGTTGTATTTGTATGGGGAATACCAATGATATTTATTATGTTCTTATTAGGTAAATAAATCGAGAACACTTCGTCAAGATTATTTCATATTTGTCTTTCTAACAAATAACAGCCACTTTCCTTTCTATTTCACGAAGCCTTTCTGCTGCATGCAATACCCGGGTATTTTTCAACCGGCTCCTTTGTCACTGCTTTCGTTATCCGGGTGATTGATGTTAAGGGTATCCGGCTTATTGTTTATGGGGTGAAAAATTACAACGGTATTGTAAGGCTGGTATTGAATTATGTATCAATTAATATAGGACGATAAGTGGTTGCTAATATATTGTGTACTGTATGATTAACTTGATTCGAACAATTTCTTATCCGTCTAGCAGCCATCTCAGAAAACTGTGAATATCTATGTTAATAAATCAAACCCGAACCGCAATGTCTATTTTTGCCGCCAAACAGCAGTGTAAATGCACTGTTGTGTTTCGTTTTGAAGGACATTGTAGACAGAGAAACTACTGGACATATTGAGGCTTAACATCTTATGTCTCAGGATGGCGAGCGCAGTGAAATGCCATTGCTTTGTTATTCATGATGTTGCTTGGTTTTGCTTCTGTTTATGAGAGTATCGCTTATTCACTATAGTAAAAAACGTGTGTTTCAAGTTTCGGGTTCAGCCTGACATTCGAGTATGAGCAGGTCGGCATAATTGAGTCGACCAATCACTGATAACTATCTCTGGCGATCGGACACTCTAATTGGATTTACGTCCGCTGTAGTCACTTCGTCGTGCTAGTACAAAAAATACATATTTTCCGGCACTGAAAAACTGCGAGCAATTATTCCACGAAATACCCGTAAAAGTGAGGGGAAAATCCTTTAAAAAAATTGAAGAGATTCTCGAATTCCGGGAGTATTCCATTAACACGCATGGAATTGATTAAAAAAATCTCGTTTCCATACAAATTACATGTCCACATGTTAATAGCTATGCTTTTGTGTGGAGCCCCATTTCTTTTTAGGTTTCCGTTTCATCTGCCAAATACACTGGTGGCACAAATAATTTATACGACTTCTGTTACAAGTGGTTAGTAATATTATAGGTACTTATTTATTTATAGATTATGTTATATGACTGCTGATTAGCACAATAGTCCTTTAAATTTAGACTTCAATTGAAAGGGCTAAGGCCGTAATTTACATTGGCCTAATGCGCGTTGGAGACTTCACATACCATAGAAATTCTTGCAAAAAACTCTATGGTATGTTGGTTTTCTCTTGATAAATTCCTCTAATATTAAAGTTCTTACTTACACTTACACATAAAATAAATACCTCAAACATTATGCCCGCCTTTAAATTTGTAAAAGCTTAAAAAAGATATACATCAAAAACCATGAAAGAAAATTGTACATAAATAAAGCTAATATACGCTTCTAACATAAATAAAGATTATGTATCATCAGATAACGGGTTCGGGACAAATGATACCTAGTTTCAGACGTACTGCGAATGGCGGTTCGGTGTAATTGGATGGTAGGAGAATCTGGCTTATTTCTCGAATTAGGCTCATATTTGTCATGTAGGTCGATGAAGCAGGCGAACGGGGTGTTTAGATCAAAAGTTGTATTATTGTGTTTATATCTCAGTCTTTTGTAATGTATAGTGAAGGGAAAGTGGGAGTGTATCAATTGCAGTTATATGAAAGTGGGCTTTAGTATGTCGAAATATATGTTTTATTCCAGAACACTAAGTCATAATTTTATGAAAATAAATGTTTGAATTTGGAGAAACGTAACATGTATTTAGGAAGTTTTTGCAAATTAATATACGTATTGATGCTGTTGTTAACTCACGTGAGCTCTAGTATAAACCTCTGTGGTTTGTTAAAAGCTATATTATAAATTATGTATTTCTGACCAAAATAAATAACATGAGTATGACTAATAATAACAACTTTATTACCGACATAACTACAGGGAATAGTCCCAAAAATATAAACATCACACGATGCCCTCAAAATAAGCAATATTTTTGTGACTAGAGACGATTTGAAAATCGAGGAATATCACAAACATCTCACCACAATAAAGAACGCTGCTAATATAGGATAAATAATATTGTAGATGTTTTACTGACTTTTCTGCTTACTATTAAATCACTAAGCCTTGAATTATGATACAGAACCTATAAAATAAAATCTCTGAAACTAAATTCACAAAAAACTTTCAGGAAAAAGAGAATATTGAATCCATATTCTGCGAGGCATTGTAGTTCTTGTAATCCTTTGTAGTGGCGTGTACATGGGTTTTCATACGAATTATTCGGTTCAATGGCCTCGAATGCCGAGAGGGTCAAATATTTAGGATATTTCGGTATAAAAGAGCCGCTTTTATTGGTACATTCGTATTGTCATTCCTGCTGGAATTGCACGCCACCGCGAAAAATTCACGCGACGGGATTCTCTTTGTGTTAATTCTGTTTTTGTGAAGAAGTATATTACTTGGATATATTGCTTTTGTTCTAGTTCATTGATTTATGTATGTTATACAGAGTATATGAAGACTGCTACTGAAAATAAAGCCGGGTCGTGATTTTGGTGACTACAAACACAATGCAATTAAAAATTACTGGTGGTAGGTCTTTCATATGTGAGAGGCCATCTGGGTGGGTACCACCGCAGTGTCTATTTCTCCCGTCAAACAGCAGTGTAAACGCACTGTTGTGTTTCGGGTTGAAGGGCATTGTAGCCAGAGTAAATACTGGACATATTGAGACTTAACATCTTATGTCTCAGGGTGGCGAGCGCAGTGGAATGCCAAGCATTGCTTTGTAATTTAAGGTGTTGTTTGGTTTTGCTACTATTCATGAGCGGTCGTATCGCTTACCATTAGGCGAACGGCATGCTCGTCTCGCCATGCATAGCAATAAAAAAAAAATCCATCTATTAAGAAGATTGATAAAACAGGTCGATGTAGAGATCCTTAGGGAAGGTCTATTTTGAGTGGACTTCCTGTGTCAGATGAGAGAGAGAAATAGTCCCTCTAAGGAAGGGTATAGGGAACTATTAATGCCAGGAAAATAAATACAAGGACTTTAATCCCGGAAAAACTATTTCACACGGGTCAAGCCGTGAGCAAAACTATTATGGATATGTGGCTGTGGAGATACATCTTATATACTTGTTGAAAGCGGATTTGTCGATTCGTCGCCCTCTTGAATACATTTGGAGAGGTTCAGGTTAAATTTGCTTTTACTTCACTAGTAGATTTGATGTTGGGAGGTTTGCCACGTCCAAAAATTAGATTGTGTGACGTTGTCTTTTCAACATTTTGTAATATTATTTTGGTTGTAAATCTTTCAATAATTAAATTAAATTAATTAATTCTATGAATAGTGTTCCCATATTAAAATTCAATCAATGTTCTTTTATATTTACTTTCTTCATGCAAGGACAACATTCCAAATTGAACACAAGGAAATATTTCCTGATCGAAGAATTGAAGATAAGCCTGTACAGTGTCTTAAGTAAACACTAAACCAGTTATATACTTGTTATGTATTATAGTTATAACATTTATGTGAATGAGGTCATTATGACATCCGACTATGTTATTGAAAAATAATAATATAATTTCAAAATGTTGAAACTGAAAAGGCTTAAACTATCAACGAACAGAAAAGTGTCTGGCTTAATCGAGTATTGATGAAGACTAAACGAGCACTATTGTCTGAAAACGACTGAATTTGAGAAATAAATGTTTTATATTTCGCGCTGACTTGATATATTGCCAAATACTGATAAGATTTAATATATTAAATATTATTGCGTTGTAAAATTATTTTTTATTTGTTTTAGTAGTTATACTTGTGAGTACAATTAGAATATTCGAATTAATTCAGGTAGCAACTATTAATGTATAAAATTCGCCTTAGTAACTCATGCAATTCCTAGGCATTCCCGGCTTAGCGTGGCTAGTGCCTAGGTTTGCTTTCCTGCTCAACCTTAGCTGTTTCACCTAGTCTTAATAGATAATCATTGGTAAAATATCAAGTTAAAGGTTGTTTGGCCGGCCTCGCCGATATCACATTACATTATATTGATTTTTTTTTCAAGATGAATAGCTCCCCTTTCCGGCTACCCCGGCGGAGACTGGTGGTAGGTCTCTCATATGTGAGAGGCCATCTGGGTGGGTACCACCGCAGTGTCTATATCTCCCGTGAAACAGCAGTGTCAATGCACTGTTGTGTTTTGGATTGAAGGGCATTGTAGCCAGTAACTACTGGACATATTGAGACTTAACATCTTATGTCTTAGGAAGGCGAGCGCAATGGAATGCCAAGCATTGCTTTGTAATTCAAGGTTTTGTTCGGTTTTGCTACTGTTTATGAACTACCATCAGGCGAATGCCATGTTCGTCTCGTCAATAACTGCAATAAAACAAAATTGACAGATTTACCGGCCTTCCAGCCCGGCACAATGCGGATGTTATGGCCGAGCTGGGTCAATAAAAATGCCTACGCCAGCATACCGACTACAATCCCCTCGATGACCATCACAAGCATTGTGGGCGGCACCGGACATCCCAGGGCGAAAGCGTCGCGATTTATGTCTGGGTAACCGCCCCGCGCAAAACCATTGCTGGTCCTTCCGTAATAGGGGCCCACATGACCCCCAGTTACGACTATTTTTGGACACCCTTTTAGGTGTTATAGGCGTCCAAAACAGAGAAGAGGCTCTGTCACGGCAAACTTTCACCAAAATATTCCTAGCCATAAAAGTAACAGGTCTATATTACAATTTAAAATACTCAAATCTCTATAAAATAACTCATCTTGCAAAAGACAAATGATGACTTACCTTATAAGAATCATAGTAAGAAGCAATCACGATTTAAAATATTAAACCGTAGGAGCGAAACTATACTCTTTATTTCAGTTGAAAGATGCATAGCATTGTCTTAATTGTCGCTGATTATGGAAGGAGGGGTTCGTTAAATCGCTGTGGAATTAAGTGGATCTTTCAGATAGCCGGTAGATGCTAATCTTTATGGTTAAAGTTGGGTATAATGCGTTCGTTTTCATGTGTTAGAGGTTTGTTTCTGTCTACGTATTATATTCAAATGCGTGTTGTTAAGCATAATATGTTCCCACATTGCGAAACTTTTAAGGCTAAATGTAGGGCTTAGAATGAATAAATAATATAAATAACAACCAACAGTCACATACATAGTCCTGACTCCACACTAAGATCGAGTCTTGTGTCGTGGGTATCAGGAACTACGAGAGACTTTTCGGTCTCACAAACACCCAGACCCGAAAGAAATATTTGTGGGCCGCACAAACATTTCTCTCGGTGCGGGGATCGAACCCGCGGCCTCTCGTTTCACAGGCAGCGTTTAACAAACTGTGCCACGGAGGCTGTCAAATAGGGGGAGGATATAATATAATATAGGGGGAGTGCTGTCATAAATTATTTTATTGGGCTATAAAAGAAGAGAAGGAAAAAAAAGAAAGTAAGAAGACAGTTCGTGTTGCTGAGGGAGTTTCTTGCGCCGCTTCTTCTTCACAGCTACAACACGTTCCGAAGCGGTGGTAGCAGAAATTAATCATTCAAAAGATCTTGTGAAAGACTATTTGAATAAAGAATATTTCAGTTTTGATATTTTTTACATTTGCGTCCTCAAAAACGTAGATATTTTTTTTTGTTCGTAATGTTGGTAGCGCTCTTATATTAGTAAAAATTAAACGAATTACTTAACTACAAATTGCTATAAATTGTTTTTATAATCTAAATTATTATTTATAATTTTTAAAACGAATATGAGTGGAATCAAATGGATCTAAACAATTTATTTTTATTTTCATCTTCCAAGTATTTTTTAAAGTACCAGCACACCCTCTATTTAAGATATACTCTAAAATGTACGGTTACGTATGTAGGATATCAACCCTTTCCCATGCTTGCCTAATAATAACATGATATTTTTCTTAAATACTTGAAATTATTCAGCAGAACTTTCAGGCATGCAGATTACTTCATAATATTTCTCTGCACCTTAGCGGCAAATAATATTTAATTAAAAACACAAGTGACTCTGAAAATTTTATGCGTATGTAAGGTTTGAACCCACGACCACCTTTTTGGCGCCGAGGCCAACCGAACTACCGTACCTAAAGCTAAAAAAAGAGAGTAGAAACATATTATATGCAAATATATATTTTTTAAACTTAATCTTGTATGCTTTCATAACCAAACTTTTCACAGATGCAATGCGACGAAACCCCAGTGTCCAAATGAAATGCTTTATCAAAAATGCAAATGTTTAAAGTTTTCCAAGCGAAATGAGTCGAAATGAATCCTATTAGCTTAATGCGGGAGTCATTGCACTCGGGGGCGCAAGTCGAAATCCCGACGGCTAATGGAGCCAACCAAACTGCACACGTTTTTGGTTTGTTTTACGGACATCTGTTAATTGCGTAAGAATAAGGGATATTAAGGCCCATTTTACTATGAAACTTAGTATCGGTACGAAGACTTTTGTGCCTCGATGAAATCCACTTCTTTATGTGTAGAGAAAAATATATATTTTCAATTAATATAAACATAATTGCGACTCAGGCCCGGAGTTCTTGGAAAAATTAACTAGAAGTCAAATAACAAACATTTTTTGTCCTCGGCTCTGTGAAGGAAATGTGAAATGTGAGTATAATTACTTTATTTTATAAAAATCTGTCGACCAGTATAAAACAGGAAAAAGTTTAAGGACGAAATATAAAGAATGTTAAGTGAATATTAAGCAGTGTTGGTATCGGGATCAACGATATTTTTGCCGATGCTATGAATGGACATTCTGCTTTCACATGTCATACTCCCACTAATCAATTTAATTAATATAATATTTATTTAGTTTAATACAATATTACTTGTGAGACACGTTGTGTTTTCATGCGATGGCCAAGTCAATCAATTTATTTAAAAGATTATCAATATAGTCACTATAAGATTTTCTTAGGTACGCTAACTACGTAGTAATTGAAGAAATAGTCCATTCGTCTAAATACGAAATGAAATGAAATGTTTTTACACGCTTTATATTAGCTTCACTTGTATGTTTGTTTGTATGTTTGTAACCGACTCCTTAAGATGCGATTTTGACCCACTTTAAACGGACAGATTTCATTCAAATTTTGCACACCTGTCAAAGACCGATGACAATACAATAATTCGATTAAAATATATTATTATCCTGATTAGATTCGCCAGGATTCATTAATTTCGTTCCGGATCCTTTGCATGAGAGTAAGAGAGAGGGCTAGTGCGCGAACTACGCATGCGCGTAGGGTTTCTTATGGTAATTGCGTCTTGTTTCGTATACATACATAGATGTCGGCCTAAAACCTACCATCGACAGTTGATAAGACAGACATTTGAAAATAAGAAAAAACGCTCTTATAAATAAACCAAACTAAAAAGTAGAAAATAAATAATAGTTTAAAAAAACTAAAAAACACGCTTTATATAGAAAACCCAACAAAAAAATAAAAAATAAATTTAGGATAGTGTAAAAAATTAATAAGAAAAAAATATTTTTTATTGTAAAAAAAGCGTGGGGTGCTTTTTAAGATATTATCAAAATGATAATGCTTCTACTTATATCTGTCGATAATTTTGTATTATTTGCATAAGTAAAACTAAATCAATTATTTGCCTAATTATTGTGCCAACAATGGGCTACTCTTTCAGCTTATTTGATGCGGTACCTTAATAATACCGCAAAGCTGGTTTAAAGAGAACAACAGTTGATCTCATATAAAGAAAAAAAAAATGTTACTAAAAAGAAAAGTTTTTTGGGTATGTCAGGGAATTCCGATAATCACTAAGTTTTCATAAATACGGCAGTATATTTTACTCAGACAGCGTTCTTCTAACCGCCATCATCTGACATTTGTTGACTCGGATTACTATGAAGGAATTAGTGATACTAATGAAGTGATTACCGAAATTTCCCAACTTGCGTATTTAGGTGAATGAATAATATCTTATTTGAGGTGATGGATGGTGGAAAATCCGTTATTTAATATGTTTCGAATCCACTAAATGTCAGGTTCCAACCTGGTTAGATAATTTGTGTCAATCGGCGAGGAAGAAACCCTCTTCTATTGAGAAGTGTTGTACCAAATATAGTAGGTATATATTGATATACCTACTATATTTGGTACAGCATTATGCACCTGGTACATCGCAATTACTTTGTCCTGCTCGTATATTTAAAAAAATGTGGGTATTTATTTATTAGTTTCATTCGCCTTATGAACAGGAGCAAAAACAAACAACACCATGAATTCACAAAGCATTGCTTGGCATTCCACTGCGCTCGTCATCAGACATCGTCATGAGACATTGGATGTTAAGCCTCATTATGTCCACTAGTTATTATAGCTACAGTGTCCGTCAAACTCACGAAAACTTTAAAAAGAATAAACGTTAATAAATAGATATATAAAACTGCTTTTGTCCCATTTAACATGCTGAAAATGTCATTAGTAAAAAAAGGATCATAAACAAAATGGTAAAAAACGTAATAATTGCCAAGTGTTGGCAAGAGATGTCCAAATGAAAAGCAAAACTTACATAATTAATGCATGCTCCCTAAAATGAAAGGCGTAACGATTCACCTGGGCTTTCTGTCTGAACATTACCAATTTTTCTTTTTTATTCACAAAAATATTTTACAAGTTAAAATCTAATTTACGTAAAACATTTTAGTAATATTTTTGCTAGTTTCGTACTTTCAAATGAGAGTTTATTAGTCAAAACTCTTCGCTCGTGTTTTATAAAGTTTTTAATATATTGGGGCTCGATATAAATGTTTATTCATTTTATATTGCACCTTTATATTTAAAACATGTAATATGATATGATATTGATCAGCTGTGGTGATTTTTTTATTTATTTTTTGCAAGAGACTGCATTAAGTGCGTGGTGGCCTGTCGGTAAGCGGATGTGACGCGGCTGCCAACATGTTCACGGTGGTCGCGGGTTCTAATCCCAGGGCACACCTCTGACTTTTTGGAGTCATGTGTGTATTGATAGTCAATTACCACGCACTATAACGGTGAAGGGAAACATACCTGCATAGCGATTTGTAACAATTTCTATGGTATGTAAAATTCGCAAACCCGCACTAAGCTACCATGGTAGACTATGTGGCCTAAGCATTCTCAATCGTATTCTCGATTGTAGAATCGAACCGCGGCTTTTCATACTACATTAGTCGTTACAGTACAAGTTGTTTAATTGAACGCTTGTTGCTTTTTTGTTTATTCTGGTCCAACTGACACACTATACCCGACGCGGAAATCAAACTCGCAGCCTCCTGTTTCATTGCTGGGGTCTTAACCAGAAGCACGACAGAGGCTTTCCTAATGTTCCTCCAAATCCTCCAAAACTTCTCCTTAATATATCCACCCTAAGGTAGACTGCAAGAAAATACCTCAGGTATTAAGTTCGCCTGTATTCTAGGGCCCCACTATATTCATCCGAAACGAAAATCGAAACTTCGGATGATCGAAGTTTATATACGATACGAATATACCTACATATACTTATGGTCGTTATTGACTTATGGTCGTAACTATAGACTTATGGTTACGATGTACGTTATACAAATTCGAACTTTTACAGAGTAGATACATTCGTATCGTATAAAAAACTTCGACTATCCGAAGTTTCGATTTTCGTTTCGGAAGAATATAGTAGGGCCCCTATTCAGCGTATGAAGCTAAATAAATAAATATTGTAAGCAGATTTTTAAAATTATAGAGTTAGAAATATGAAACTACCTCTCTTATTTCATAAAACGTATTGGAACCACGTCCTGCGATGCATCTGTTGATACCACATACCCCAATATGTTGTTCGATAGTGGAAACTTTACCTTGTCTATTACACACACGAAATTCAATTATACAATGTATTTACAGTATAGAAACTAGGTGCAGCTTCAACAACGAACTATTCAGTTTGCAAATTGTTCCAACCATTCTAGAAACCTTCACGAATTTTAATATTTCGCCCAATATCTACGTTTTTGATTTTTTTGAACAAACGCTCCAGTATTTTCTAAGTTGTACCCTTTATTTTTATTTTTTTGACTTCAATGACTGCTATGAACTCGACGGTTATTCTCTTTATTTTATTTCTCATATTTTGTATATTTTTACATAGATAAATTATAAAAAATATACATATAAAAATATAAAAAATAAGCTCAAGACCCAAGCCACTGACAGTTATTATTATTATTTAATAATTGATGGTACACCATTAAAAAGATAAATATTAATAATACAGAAACCGGCTTAAATATAAATTATCGGTAGTACAAGTGACGGTCTTATCGCTAACGTCAGCGATTATTAGATAGGTAGATCGTAGTTTGGCTTTTTTGAATGGCTGCAGAAATATATTTTTTTAATTCTTAATTGCTTAACGCTAAAGGAAAATGATCCACAATAAAAGTAGGGAGGGAACACGGAAAGGATAATGTAAGTTAAAGGAAAAAGGCAGATGTACCTAACACTTAAGATTTTTTCGGTGTCGTGGGTATACTTGATAAGATCGATGTGTGTAGTCAGTAGATTTGCAGAATCACAGAATTGCACAGTCCCATTAGTGACGGTTAAAACTAATCAGCCGTACTGATATAATTCTAAGATAGACAAGACAAGAGTCTTTTCGGTCTCAAACACACTCAGACCCGATGGAAATGTTTGTGAGCCGCACAAAAATTTCTCTTCGTGCGGGGATCGAGCTCGCGACCTCTCTTTTCACAGCCTGCGCCACGGAGGCTGTCGTCAGAAATCAACAAGAGAATATCAACAGAAATTCACTTTAAAAATATATTTTCTGGAAAATACCGTGCGCAAATCTAGATCACGAAGAGATTTTACGAAAACTTTAATGATCTTTTAAAAACCTGTAGCAGAGAATGTTTGGTTTGTTAATTAGGACCTTATGCCTCGCAATGAGATTACTTAATTATATGGATATAATAATCCTTTTTAACCCTCTTTTTAATATTCCAAGAATGGCGAGACGAGTTTGCCTTTCACCTGATGGTGTGTTACACCGCCGCTCATAAATAGTAGAAAAACCAAACAACACTATGAATTACAAAGCAATGCTTGGCATTTTATTGCGCTCGCCATCCTGAGACATAAGATGTTAAGTCTCAATATGTCTAGTTCCTCTGGTCACATTGACCGACGCTCACAATATCTTAAAACTTAAAATTCATAGAATTTTGTTTGGTAAATACTAGATTTCAAATACCAATTTATATTCGTGGAAAATTGGATTGGTTATGCAAAGTTTTTTTAAATTTGCACCAGCTGTGTTTGATGTTATCTGGACTAGACAGTCACCGAATCTGTGGAACCAGTTGCCAGCGGGAATATTCCCGGACAGATACGACTTGGCGACCTTCAAAAAACGAGCGTATTCCCACCTCAAAGGCCGGCAACGCATCTCCATGCCCTTTGGTGTTGCAGATGTCCATGGGCAGCGGTGTTCACTTACCATCAGGTGAACCGCGTGCTCGTTTGCCCCCTATAACATAAAAAAAAAAAAAAAAAAAAAAAAAAAAAAAAAACCGAAGTAATCATGTTAGCTAGGATAGACAATAACACGTATTGGAATTGCATCAATTATTACCGAAGTTTTGCGAGTCAGTTGGGGTCACTAGTTTGTCTTTAGTTCGCGTTTATTTAAAAATAAATTAATAGAATGGCGTCATTGTGGTTAATACTTTATCTTTAAAGCGCAATAAAAGTATTTAAAAATAAATATTTAAAAATAAATAATTTGATTCAATTGCCTGGTTGCCGCGCTTATGACTTATGAGTTACAAATATGAATGCAAACAATATAGTGCCGCGTTGGATCCGGTGTTAATATTAAAGCTGCGCGTCGTTTTAGTAATACTAATGGTCCACTAAAAATGTATTTCCTTGAATAGCATTTTAATTACTATAAATAATAATAAATAAGACGACTACCAAAAGCAAAAATTAAAACTAAAACTAAATAAATTTAATTATAATAATATGATCAATTATTTTGTACATATAGAATTAATATGTACAAAATAATTGTACAATAATGAACAAAATAAATAATACAATTATTTTGTACATATAGAATTAATTTCCTACATGATCAATAAACGAATTTCATTTCATTTCATTTCTGTGAGATATTTTAAAAATTTCACGAGATGACGGGTATATTGTTGCGGAACCTATCACATTTTGGGACCAAAAAATCTGAAAAAACTTTAGGGCTAGGTAGGCTACCTTCTATAGGCGTATACGAGTACAAAGTGGGGAACATAATATGTATATATTTCATTTGTTTATTTATTATTGAGTTTATGTTTTAGTTTAGTATTATGTTGTGAAAGTAATAGGTTGACTTAATATGGAAAATAGTATTTGTAAGTTTTCGAGCAATGCGTTTAAATATAAGAGTAATAGAATTCTTTGTGTAAATATGATTGCAGACAGATTTACTTTGCTGAATAATAAATGAAATAACGCTTCATAGAGCTCCGATGGTTCACTTATAATTAAGTAAAGTAATTGCATATTAATAAAAGTATATTAACGTCTAATCTATCACACTAATTATTAAAAATTAAACGACTCATTTATTGTAAATTAAGATTTTTAAAATAGTGAAAAGCGTTCGAGAAAACATTGTTCCTCAATCTGTTAAGTAAATAATTTGTTATTAAACTTTCCACTCTTACCAAGAAGTATATCAGCGGCCACATACAACTGAAAATAATATTTGTAATATACACCTACAAAACTTACCATTACATCTCCAAATTAATCAAAAATATAGGAAAACTTTTAAAATCATCCTCCAAAAAAGTTCTATGACCCCTAAAAAAATCCCGTAGACTTACCCTAACATATCTAAATATACACCAATAATACAGCTACACAAATAACATACCTTATCCAAAACAAACTAACAACACAGCACAATAACAGTATCACAAGTTATCGAAGTTTTGTCGGGGGCGGCGCGCGGGCTGCCCTTAGCGCGACGGAGCTCGACTGAAGCCTCGAAACACGCACAAGCGCAGAGCTGTTCCCAACTGTACCAGTAAGGGTTGGAAATAAGGGTAAAATATAAGTTAAAGGGTAAAACTAAATAATAAGTAATTTTTTCATGTAAGTTGTTAAATAGCTCTTAGAAAAAGTCAATACATAGTACTTAATCTGTATTTACAAAATATTGCTTATAGGATTATTTATATATATTTTTATAAGTATTTTTGATAATATTAATTTATATTTTTATGTATGGGTAATTTAATAAAGAAAAAAATCACATCAATATGACTGCCTCGATGGCGTAGTTGTACTACGGTACGGTTACAAAGCTGAGGTCTCGGGTTCGAATCGGTTGGGCGAAGTGATATTGAATTTTTCTATTCATTATCAACCCAGAGTCAGGAATTTGTGCCTGATATGGCGATAGGCTTGCCACCTATCACATTGTGGGATGGAACATACAAGGCGATATGTGGATGTCCTGGCACCTCTGCCTACCCCTTCTGGGAAAAAGGCGTGAGTTTATGTATGTATGTATGTAAAAAAATCACATATTGTATATCTGGTAAATTGATAGTCAGAATTGAATATTTTGACCGCCATTATGAAAAGTATATCAGTACTGTATTTGGACCGTTAGTATATTAAATTACGTGAGAAAGTTTATGGAAAATAAAAGAAAAATACGAGGAAATTTGTGCAATTTCATGGTAAGATTTTATGAAATTAGATAAGGGTTTGGTAACGGTGATGTTTTCTGTTTGAAATTGTACGATTGTGAGAGTTTAGTCCCTAGCCCTAGACTGGTCTCTCATATGTGAGAGGCCATCTGGGTGGGTGGTTTCGGGTTGAAGGGCATTGTAGCCAGAGTAACTACTGGACATATTGAGACTTAACATCTTATGTCTCAGGATGGCGAGCCCAGTGGAATGCCAAGCATTGCTTTGTGGTTCAAGGTGTTGTTTGGTTTTGCTACTGTTCATGAGCGGTCGTATCGCTTACCATCAGGCGAATGGCATGCTCGTCTCGCCATTCATAGCAATAAAAAAAGAAAAAAAAAAAGCCCATCGTGATAGTTTATTGCACAACCTACAATAAATTACTAATTACTGTAATGAAAGTTTTCTTTCGAAACTTTTAGTAACGACTAAAAGTTATCAATGCGTGTTAATTGAAAAAAAAAACTGAATAAGAATAAAAATTGTGAAAAGTCTCCGAAATAATACAGGTTATAATATATTTCACAATTATATAAGTATCTAATATGTGGGTCCCAAAGTAGACAATTGTTCTTTTATGTTCTCTGAGAGGTGTTATACTCGGTTTGCCGCCCTACTTAGTGCCGATCATTCACATTTTCATAAACAATTTTCCATCTTTTTCCCCCTCTCCTTATCCCACCCTTTTTTGTAGTCAAAGAAACTTGTCAGTCAAGCTGCTATATGTTTTAGCATGTGAATCGCCTACATGATATCAATCCTTTGGAAGTACGCCCCGTAGTCTACCATGGCGGCCCAATTTGGTAATTAATATTCTAATAATTAGGATAATAAAGAGCGTGGTAGCCTGTCCGCAATGAACCGTACAAAAATTGCCAAGACAATGGTCGCGGGTTTAACTTTCAGGACCCATGCACACACAAATTCTTTAAATTATAACTGCCAAAGAATTCAGATCTTTGGCAGTTATAATTTATTATTTAAAAAATTTACAGGCACTCTAACTATGAAGGAAAACATAATGATAAAATCAACATACTATTTTTTTGAACTTATAGTATTTATAATCCTCCTAACCGGAATAGACTAATGTACGTCACTTTTTATATTTTTTATTGCAATGAATGGCGTGACGCAAACCATTCGCCTGATGGTAAGCGATATGACCGCTCATGAGCAGTAGCAAAACCAAACAACACTATGCATTATAAAGCAATGTTGGGCATTCCACTGCGCTCGCCAACCTAATAAATATGATGTTAAGTCATTATGTTATAAATGTTATTTAGGCTTCCGCAAGCAAGGGAAGGGAATTAATCGTACAAATGTTTTGTGCTTCTCAATAGACGTATATCGGCTGATACAAGCAATTTTATACCCATCATAACAAACACAACCCAACACCTTATTGTGCCCAACTTTGCAGTACACGTTAAAAGGATTTTTGAATTAAGATACATCATTCCATCTCGCTTACACTTGAGGCATGATGTATTTATCTATCTCATCGCATCTTACAATAAACTGCAGACATACCGCGTCTCGCTGCATGTCCAAAACGATGCTTGTTAAAACTTTCCTCAGTTTACGACCGTAACAGGTAACTTCATCTTAACTATTGTATAACTATGGATGGATGTAGAACGTTTTTAAGCGAGCGGTGTGTTATTTACTTAAAGTATTTATAATATTGAGGGAGCGCTGGTACTTCAAAAACGTAGATTAAAATGGTGGTGCCGGGCCACCTTTTTCTACCCCTCCTATTGGCTGATATTTGACAGGTTGTCCAACATACATGAAATACTTGGAGAAGAAAGGTAAAAATAAATAGTTTATGGCTATTTAATTCAATTTTATTAATTAATGGTTATCAAAGGATAACCGAGAGAAGGTTAAAGCAATTTATAGCTGACTAATTAATTCAATTTTCAGTATTATAGGAGTGCTATCAACATTACGAATAAGAATATATCCACGGTTTTCAAGACGCGAATGTATAACAGCGCTCCTTCAGTATTGTCAATACTCTAAGGTTATTTGGCAAAAGAGTAGGCACCTAAATTGAAGATAGTGGGATTAAAACTATGGGACGCATAGACTTTTTGAAATAACGTGTGTTGATAGTTTAGTCTTCATTTTATTTAACTTAGAATGTTTTTTTCTACAAACTTCAATAAGACAATTGTGTGTGACCTGACTTCGAACTTCCACCTTCAGTTTGGTAGAACTTACTTAACTTAATTGACTAGTATTTCCGCCCCTTTCTTCCTCTTTAGCAAAAGGAAGTATTCTTTTAAACATAAGCCTCACCCAAGAATCTCCAGGGCTACTTATTGGAATTAGCCTGCACCCAACGTTTGCCCCAATTCCACAAAAATGTCAGTAGTCCTATCAAACTAGACTACCTACACCCAAGACTAGATCCGTTAATTGACCTCTATTATTCATGAAAACTGATTCCGAAACGAAATCCCTTTGTTTTGATATCGCAAGTCACCGCTTATAAAGAGACGTGACCGGCGCAAAGTTACCCGAAAGATTGATGGTATTCAGGTAATGAAATTTATAACAATGCGATATCGAATTATTATTTTGGTGTTTTTGTCGATGTCGCTGTTGACTTTAAAAGGCCTTCGAAGGTCTAACAGTAGAAGGCAGTACAGTTTATACGTACTTTAAATGCTTTTAAAGTTGATATTGAAACTATAATCCCAAAGACGACACGTACAATATTGTCATACATGTTTTTTTTGTTGTTTTTTTCTTTCCATAATCAACTTATCGAATGTCGAGATTAACTTAGAATTGTTGACTTTACTTATTACTTAAGAGCTGAAAAATCATAAATAGGGGTACTTAGTACAACTTGTTATGTGATTGTGGATGATAATTTCTTTATTATGAATACACATAAAAGGGAGAAAGGCAAAAAAAAAAAAGAATAAGATAGAGACAGAGTCTACACTGAATTTGTTAATTAAATCAATCCATTTGCATTTGCATTATTTTATTGCAATGAAAGGCAAGACGAGCATGCCGTTCGCCTGATGGTAAGCATTAGGACTGCTCATGAACAGTAGGAAAACCAAATCAAGCAATACATTGAATTACAAAGCAATGCTCGGCATTCCCCATCGCTCGCCATCCTGAGACATAAGATGATGGATTTCAATATGTAAAGTAGTTACGCTGGCTAAAATATTCTTCAAAATGAAACGCAACAGTGCATTTACACTGCTATTTGGCGGGAGGAAAGTTTGTACTTGATTTTTATTTATTGATCGTAAAAATCAGCTATATTACACAAAATATTTAAATATTTGATGGCGACATCCTACGACTGTTATCTTTTCCCATAACGCGGAAATGTTTGTCTAATAAATCCGACATGGAAGGGTCATTTTTGGTTATTCATTAAGTTTGGCTCAACGGAGATCTGTATCAGGATTTAATTACTGCCACCCCTATTGGTATGGTAAACAGGGCTGTCGCAATACTCTTTAGATAAAATTTACTGTAAAATTAATGGTTCAAGGTCATGCAAATAGTTTTTCGTATTTTGGAGAGTAATCTAAATCATCAAGAATAACCTGCCTTGTTATGGCTTAGCATGAATAGCCAGGCTCGTCTAGGGCGGTACCACTGTAACATAGGAGATCGTGAAGTGACAGCTATGGTGTTGCGTTTCGTTCGGTGGGTAAGACTGCCGGATACCCCTTCCCTCTTTCCATCCTTTATCGTTCCCGTTCCCCTGCCGATTTGCATGTCTCGCGACACACCCATGATCCAAGCTTGGTGGATGTTCATGGGCGGCAGTGAGCACTTACTATGAGGTGACCTGTTTGCTCGTTTGCCGGACCTATGCTGAAGTAAAACATTTATTTATTTAACAGCCTGCGTGCCTTGTTGGTCTAGATGCTACTATGAATTGAGGGTTCGATCTTGATACCGAGAGTACGATCGTATGTTTCCTAATAGTGTTCTTGTGTAACTTAGGGTACCCTCGGCACAAGATATATCTTACTCAGATCAGAAGAAAAAAAACTTAAGTCACAGTTGAATGTATACATACATGCATAAACTCATGCCTTTTTCCCAGAGGGGGTAGGTAGAGGTGCTACCAGGACAATCACCTTTCGCCTTGTGTATTTCGTTGCATATATAAAATTATCCAGGATCACTTTGTCTGACCCGGGGTTCGAACCCAAGATCACAGTATTCCAATTTTACCACACAACTGCGCCACCAAGCCAGTCAAGTTTAATATAAATTTCATTCTGATTAGATATTTCAACAGCTTTGAACTTGCCACCAATTGCAGCACAGCACACATCTACATCAAAAAAAAAACTTGTATTTCTAATACCTAATACTCAAAATATTTCAAGCCAGTTCCTTATAATGTACACCAACAGGGAACGATAAAGTTTAGTGCCTGCAGTAAGGACCTAAGTCCCCTGGGAGAATTTACGGCGAGCTAACTTAAACTTCCTTAAGATATTCCCATTAAGTATTGATGCTTGTTTATACTTAAACGTGACTTAGCTATTATTTATACTAAAACGGTGAAGGAAAACATCGTGAGGAAACCTGCATACCATAGAAAGTTCTAAAAATGTCTATGGTGAGTAAAATCCGCCAACTCGCACTAAGCCAGTGTGGCCTAACCATTCTCAATTGTGATCTTCATTGTTGTTGATTTATGAAAAATAATTAAACTACACTTTACGAATGAAAGAAAATAATATAGTTAAGGAACTAAATACCATCACTCAATTTAATCACCGCAACGAAAGTATATCCCAATTTAGGTGTTCCTAACGCCATCTATCGTATAAAAAAGGCTCAAAACTTTTGAATATATTAGAAGGGAAGTAGGTAATTAAAAGGGTTATAAGTAGCCTGTATATCAATCTAAGACTTGACAATATCTAGGAAAGTCTCATCCATCTGTGAACCAAAAATTTAAATCGAGCGGAGGTTGCGAAAGTGCGTGGTGGCCTGTTGGTAAACGGACTAGACGCGGCTGCCAACATGTTTACGGTGGTCACGGGTTCGCATCACCTCTGATTCGCACACCTCTGACTTTTCGGAGTCATGTGTGTATTGATAGTCAAACACCACGCACTAAAACGGGAAGGAAAACATAGTAAGGAAACCTGCATACCTATATATTCTATAGTATGTAAGTACACCAACCCACACTAGGCCAGCGTGGTGGACTATAATTATGGCCCAACCACTTCGAATCGTATTCTCGATTGTAGAGGAGGCTCGTGCCCTGCAGTGGGACGTAAACGGGCTGATACAAGCGATAAGTGCTGCTCTTTCCACGACTATTTTTCATAAAAATAGCTAAATTAATTCAATATTTATTAATGCTGGTCCAAGTGATTGCACTGCATCTGATCGAAAGTGCAATGCCGCGCCGTCTAGGTAGAGTGTCCATTGTGCGCCATTATGAAAGCGCGCTCAAGTATCTTTTGTGCTAGAGTAGAAGGAATAGGGTTATTAAGTTTATATCCAGACTGCAACCGAAATCGAAGCCGGATGGTAGTTTTAATGACTACAGATACAAATCAAATAAAAATTTCGCAAAAAAATAACCGACAATTCTTATTTTTACAAGTTTTTAATGTCGTCGTAATTGGGTGGTAAATCCATAAGGTTTTTCCAAATAATAATTAAAACCCTTGCGTACCATAGCGTCTTTAAAAAAAGGGTGTACATTATTTAGGGAAACTATTCTATTACCTCCCAAATACGAAATACGAATGAACTACAAAAATAATATCGTTTTCTTTTGCAAATATTTTACTTGCACTGTGTCTGAAGTCATAAAACTGCCACCCGTTTTTGGTTGCAGTCTGGATATACCTGGAGAAAAGAAGGTAAATATTTTAATAACTATAAGTTAATGAGTCGAGTGATAAATGAGAAGAACAATAAGAAGAAAATGATAAAAACACAACAGTTTTTTTTTCGGATCAAATTTGCATCTACAAAATCTCGTTTCTATAATCCAATTAAAAACTAAATGAGACTGAATCATCAGTTTTCAAATCGAATGCTGTCCTGAGGGATACAAACCCAATTTCAAGATATAAATGTTCATTTTGTGACCAAAATGCAAACGACTTAGATTCAGAATCAGAAATTTAAATGAAAGAAAAGCTGTAAGATTACATTTATTTCAGTCCCAAGACAAAGGAACGAAAACCTCAGATGAAAATAGGTCTTGAAATAATATTTCAGGTTGCGAAAAGGCTTGAAAAAATACGCGAGGAACTTGAAGATATTGTTTTTATATACCATTACAAAGCTTTAAATAAACAGCTATATAACGAATGAACATGAGATTTTTAAATTAAATTAAAACATAACCTCATTGAAAATGATAATTCGTTTAGTATTAACTGGGCACTTGAAAATTAGACCTGTTTTATTTTAAGTAAATTAGGCATTTAATTTATTGGTCTGTGTCCGAACCCATACGAAAATCCAGCTACGTGTTAAATCATTAATAATGTATATTTATGCTTAAACTCACGCCTTTGTCACAAAAGGGTAGGCAGAGGTGCAATCTCCTGGAAGCAGCCAGGACCCCGCATTTCACCATGTGTGTTTCGTCTCACGATATGATAGAAGGCAAGCCTATCGCCATATCGGGCACTGACTACGGGCTAATAAGGAATAGAAAAATCCAATATCACTTTGCCCGAACCAGGATGCGAACCCGAGGCCACAGCTGTGTAATCGCACTAGTAAAACTATGCCACCGAGGCAGTAAGAATGTTCCAAATATAAAAGTAATGCTCCTTTACGAATATAAAACTAACACGTGTCTACTTAATCATTGTTATTACGAAACCAAAGCGTGACAGAGCAACGACCTTTGAGGTCCCAACTTCCTACATCTTATAAATAATTTCCGAAGAGAGGTTCTAAGGTCCTCTCGAACTTATGTTAACATTCCGACCACGGACAGACGGCAAAATCCTATATCAGGTCCCCATATCGAGTTCAAGAATTCTGGTTAGAGACGCGATATTACAATACACTGTTTGGGAAGATTTTATTAATCTAGGATTCCTCTCATTTTATGGTCGCGTTTGTAAAGGTTGCATGGACAGAAGATCCAATATTTTACGTGGGGTTCGAACCTACACCCTTTCGTTTTAAAAGCGTTGTGTCTCAGTTGTTAGGCTATTTCACGGACAAATATTTTGAAATATATTATTCGCATTTCAATGAAATCTACTAGGGGTAGTAACATGTTTCTAAAATAGACAATAAGATATGGGATATTATATAAACAACACAACAGTTTTAGGCGTCTTTTCACACCTATTTCGTATGAAATACAATATCGGAATAAATCACATTGGTAAAACGTTGATAACCTCAATATACATACACGTGCAAAGCAACTATTCGTTTCGAATATAATATCATGCGAAAATTTCATACTAAGTCAGAAATATTATGAAAATTACGCGTACACCCAAACCGTATTTTACAAATACGCGTACAACATAAGTGTCGTTTTATCGAATGAAAGAAAAAGATTTTCTCAAAGACTTCCTCTTTGTTCCGCACTATGTATTGTTACGAGGCGCGGATTAAACTTATGGCGTACCGAATCCGAATATAAGTCGCGAGACACATTATTATGTGGCCTAACTCTTTGCAATCGTATTTTCGATTGTAGAAGAGGACTGTGCCCGGCAATAGGACATTTATAAGCTGTATATAGGTATACAGGAACAGTGTATTATTATTGTAATGAGTTTATTTAATTATTTCAATTTTAAGACAAGCGCAAGGATTGAATTAAATATCGGTTCTTGATCTTGAGACATCTAAAATTTCAAACAGCTTTTCAATATATTTAGCACCGATTGGTACGGCAATTTTAAAGAGAGGAATTGTTAAGAAATTTTATTTAATCAGTTATGCAGAATTGATTAATTATTTCACATTTAGGACCATAAATTATTCCACATACTAAAATGTTAGTTATTTGGTAATTGATATTACTGGACAGTAAAATATCGTATTTTGCAACAATTATCCATTTCCAAAAATCTACTAAACAATGATAATTATGGTTTTGTCCTTGATTGTCCAAGTCTCTATTAATTTATTCAACTGCACCCGAATAAAGCCGGGACGGCAACTGGCATCCCACATCTTCCAATCAAAGTGTACGTACTAAAAGTCGAAAATAACAAATATGGAAGATATATAGTCAAATAGTGTACTTACCGCAACCTCGTTCCTGAAGTGAAATGACCAGCTTCGACGAAATCGCAAGCCAATCGGGACACTACACGGTATTAGCACCATTTTGTACACAAACACAAAATAAATAAATACAAAACCACGGAACAGCAGCGAAATACGTCACGCGCGTTCGAAGAAACACTTCACGGTATTAGCACCACATTGTGCACAAACACAAAATTAATAATTACACAAAACACGGAACTGCAGCGCAATACGTTATGCGCATTCAATAGCATATCCGAGACTGGAGACACCAAGCACAAGAATTATAAGTGACGACACAACTACCCTCCAATAAAAAAATATTACGGTAAAATTATTACTACGAAAAAAATACATGGATACTGCATTGAAATTGTTAATTTAACTAATACTATGATTGAATAATGATTATCCAAATAATAAATAGTAATAATTAAGCAGTAAACAAACATTGTTTTTCTCTTTTTGTTTGTTGCCTTCTCATAGCATGCACACATCTTCATAAAATATAGTAAGACAAAGAAAATATGTTCATTTTGACTACTAAATCTAATCCGTATGAGAAAAAAATCGAATAGAATAGTTAGTAAAGAAAGCAATATGTTCTACTTTCTTGTCAGTATTTCAAAATTGCCTTAACTAGGTCACCTTTTGTAACTTTTCTTTCCATAAGCTATGCGCCTTTGCGCTAAATATAAATTTTGAACACCATAAAAGGCAAAACGCGTAGCTACTTTCTTTAACAGAAGATCTTATACAAAGGCATCATGTTTTACAAAATAAATATCTTCATCTTTTATCAGGCTTACTATCAAAAAATCGTAGTCCTTCAAAATATTCCCCAGTCAATCGTACTACTAAAAACCGTTGTATTTGGCTATCCATCACCACGCCAATTCCATGCAGACCTCAAGTGTCCTATAACGCAATCAGTGGCGCAATAATCACATTGTTGTCACTCGCCCTGTGTTCTAATTAGCTGCAAATTCAATCCAGCATTCAAACGGCATTTGGTCTGGATGCCATTTCTCTTAATTGGACGATTGTGGTCGAATGCCAGGTGGCAAATGGCAATCAATAAAGTTCGGTGGGTTGGCAATTTAGGAAGTATAGGTGTAATGTAGAAGTGTCTTAAATTCTATACCTAAAGTTTTTTTCATAGTTCCAGTGAATGAGTGAATTCTCCTGATGGAAACTATCATTGTCCAAAACTTACTGTATCTTTATCAGCCCATATACGTCGCACTGTAGGCCACGGGCCTTCTCTACATCTACAATCAAGAGTACGATTGACAGTGGTTAAGCCATACAGTCCATCACTCTGGCCTAGTGCGCGCTGGCAGATTTTACGTACCACATACATTTTTATAAATCTTTATGGCAAGCAGGTTTCCTCACGATGTTTTCCTTAACCGATATTGTGCATGGTGATTGATTTTGTGCCCTGGGATTCAAACCCGCGACCACCGTGAATATGTTGGCCGACGCATTTGGTCTGTTACTGACAGGCCACTAGTTAATTACTAAGAATCACAATGGGTCGCAATTCCGGCTTCTTCAACTGAATATGACAATGTCAGGGAAAAAGATAAGAACACAAAACCAGGCGTGTGACCTAATCGAATCTTCCTTTTTTATAAGTAAAATATATATGGTAGGTCTCTCATATGTGAGAGGCCATCTGGGTGGGTACCACCGCAGTGTCTATTTCTCCCGTCAAACAGCAGTGTAAACGCACTGTTGTGTTTCGGGTTGAAGGGCATTGTAGCCAGAGTAACTACTGGACATATTGATACTTAACATCTTGTGTCTCAGGATGGCGAGCGCAGTGGAATGCCAAGCATTGCTTTGTAATTCAAGGTGTTGTTTGGTTTTGCTACTGTTCATGAGCGGTCGTATCGCTTACCATCAGGCGAACGGCATGCTCGTCTCGCCACTCATAGCAATAAAAAAAAAAAAAAAATTTGACTATATAAGCCTCGGGTTGGGTAAAATTATATTGGATTTCTCTATGTATCAACTCATAATCTATCAACTCGGAGTCAGGAATTTGTACGGGGTATGGCGATAGGCTCGTTATCTATCATATCATGGGAACACACAAGGCGAAACTTCTTTAGTCCATTAATTTGTTACCCGCTTTGCTACGAAGGGAAGAGGACGAAAATATTTTCAACTCCTCCTATTATTATTTTACTTCATGATTAATTTCGTTGCGGGTTAATTGGTTGGCTTCAATGGTCGGTGTCATTAAAATGTGTGCCACTGTAGATCCTGGTTTACAGGAGTTACAGCGGTGGGTGTGAAGTAGACAGTCTCCATAAAAGGGGAAAGTTAGTATCCTGGTTGCACCTGTGCCTACCCCATTGTGTGTACATTATATTGTTACCTACAAATATTTGTACTATGTGCCGTATTTGTTTATTAAAGCTCAATTTAGAACTTGTATTGGTAGATTAGCAAACAGTATGTGGCAATATTATTTATGAATCAGTAATTTGTGATTTGAAATGTTTCGTATTTAGTTTTAGTTTAGACCGACATGCGTCCGATGGCTTTATTTTAATCCTGTATGCTAATGGAACTGAATTAGCTTCGGAATATACTAGGATGAATATTTCATATGCATTATGCATGGTAGTTTTAATTAAGTCCGCAGATAAACAGGGTTCAAAGATTTCGTAGTGACCTGTTGGAAGCAGACAACATCCAGCGACATCTTGCATCCTTGATTAGGTTGTCCATCTTGTGAAAAACACTGTATACAAAGTTAAGATTCTTTGTGCAAAATATATGTTTGTCACGTTTTGGTCTTCGCAGAATATAGCTATGATTAGGTTTTAGCAGACATAAGAGTGACGCAATTCAACTAACTTTAAGGCTTATTATTTAATTTATGTCGAAGTTGATGCATTGAAGCTTTTGAGGACAGAAAAAGACTTCATTCAGGTGTATTTAGTAACTTTGTCAAAACACAAAATAAGTAGAATAGCCACGCTGTTGTCAGCCATGACTTAGTATAAACGGGCAGGCTCGTTGGGGTCTGTACCATTGTCTCACAGGAAATCGACGTGAAGCACCAGTTTTGCTGTTTCTTCAGAGAGTAAGTATGCCGGACGCACAAGATTGCCAAATGCCCAATACCCCTTTACGTTTCCAATCCATTTTCCATCCCGCTCGACTACCAATTTGGTGGGCCGACAACACATATGATCCAAGCATTGTGGATGTTCATGGGTGGCAGTGATCTCTTGCCATCAGGTGATATGTTTACTCGACCTATGCTGTATAAAAAAACGTATTTATTTGACAACCTGCGTGCCATACTGAGCTAGACCCTGCAAAAAAATGAGAGGCAGCGTAATCGATCCCCGCCCCGAGACAAATGTACGTGGGATCCAAAGTTATGCAATAAAAAAAGTCTTTATTATCCACTAGACTAACATTTATCCCATTCAATTAATTCTTAACATTGATTTACAAAACGCGATTTCAAACGACAGAATAAACAGAAGAATTAATTCAATCCATTTAATATTCAAATATAAATCAATTACGTAGGATTCTTAGTTCATCGGTGCCTTAGTTATTCGCAGTTTTCGCTTCTGTCTGAGTGACATGAACACCTAGAATAATAAATGGGCATGGGACGGATTGAGAGCTGAATTCATAGGTCAAATGGGATACCACATACATATAATTAATAAGCTCGTTTCATAACTAATCTTGAAGAATCACTACATAGTATAAAACAAAGTCGCTTTCTCTGTCCCTATGTCCCTTTGTATGATTAAATCTTTAAAACTACGCATCGGATTTTGATGCGGTATTTTTAATAGTTAGAATGATTCAAGAGGAAGGTTTATATGTATAATACGTACATATTATTGTACAGAAATCTATTTGTACTCGGGCAAAGCTGGGCCGGGCCGCTAGTATTTGATAATTTAGATTAAAAAATCTTTCTTATATGAATAGTTTTATTCGTTAGAGCTGGTCGATTGAAAAATCGTAAGTTTATTAATAGTCATTAATTATGGTATCAGTGATTTAAGATCGTAATAAGGTATCGATAAAAAGGGAAAATTAGAAATAATACTAATATTTTAAAAGTTGCATAAAACTACAAGAGTATTGTATAACATAATAATAATATGTCTTTTTTGTACAATACGTCAGGCAAACGAGCATCCGGGCCACCTGATGGTAAATAATCACTGCCACCATAAAAAACCACAACACTTAAGTGTAGTGTTAAGATGATGTATCATATGCAATAAATAAATAAATAACACTTGGGTAATAGATGTGTTACCGGCTCATCAAGTCGGAACCCCTTCAGACATGATGAAGTGGAAAATGATGGGAAGGGAAAGGGATATTGGTATCCAGCAATCTTACTCACCGAACGAAACGTGACAGTTAAGCTGACACTACAATAATGCTCTGTGCAAAAGTGGTACCACCCCGGATTAGCCTGCCCATTCATACTGATTTATGAATTACAGCAGCGTGGCTTCACCACTTCCAAAGATAAAAATACTAATTAAACCTGTTAGAAGCCCGCATTTACCGCCATCATGCTATTTCTATCAGTTTCACCATATTGGCGTCCAATTTAATATGTGTTGTTAATTTGGTATAACTGTAACGTTTTGTTTTATTTTTGTTGTTTATTCTATGTGTTAATTAATTAGAGTAGTTTAGTATAATACCGCCTTATTTTTAAAAACTATTAAGATAATACCTTAATGAATTTAAGATGGTATAAATATAAAAATATTCCACCCCACATTAGTTTATCCAATTCCATCCCTGCAATCCTTAGTATCTTTCACTGGCGTTCTCATTCAAGTATCCTAAGTGATACTTGAGAATATCGAATAACGCGTCACAAAACAGCGTCAAGGTGACCTGCATTCGAACACTGTGTCTGTACACTAATAGGTATTGACTGATAAAGAAATGAAATTATAAAATGTTATAAATATATTTCTTTTCGCTTTTGTGTCGTTGACGTACAAAATAATAGAAAATTATTTTGTGTCTTTATTTTCAATCTATTGTTTGGAGATACCTTGCATGTGTTCTTATCATTGATACACTATAATGGAAAGACATTTTGTATTATTTAGACTTTTCATTCAATTGAATATTCAGTTAAGAATCCGTAGAAAATCTTTCATAAAATCAATTTATATTTTGTACGGACATTGACTCCAGTCTAGTTATTAGTTGAAAGATTCAGCCGCGAATTGCTAATTTAACAAAAATATTTATTGCTGTCCTTGTCCCTTCTGTGGAGTTACACTATCTCCCCTCTCACTCTACTTGCACAGACATGCCTGATACATGCGGATATATTTTGTAAGCACCGCCTGCTCTAGTAATATAATAACAATACCTAAAACACAAACAAACTACAATAAAACCCGGCCTCATACAGAATGCTCATTCCATTCTAATTAAACAAGGGTAAATTATACTTGGCGTAATTTGTACAAAAACAGAATATCCCGAGAGGCAGGCCTGGCAAACAACGTTTGTTCTTAATGTATTACACAGAGGAATAAAGGCACTGGCTTATTCGAAATGAAGGTCATTTACCGGTCTATTTAATTTTGCATCATTTTACTATTCTGTGAGGAATTGAGTAGGGTTAAGTTTTGGTCCATAGTTAAGTAGGTGTGGTGGAAATTTGCTGACACCATCAATGAATAATAAGAACAGATAGGACAAGGAAATGAAATCTCTCATTTAATCCAAATTTAGACGACCAGATCGGGTTCTATAAGTCTAATATTTTTAAGTAAAAAAAAAAAAAAAACATAAACGCAACTCATGTAGGTACAATTAAAACCACAAAAACATATAATTAAAAAGTATTACTATAAAAACTGGCCAATTTCTTTTGGGGGATTAAAGAGACAGTTCGGAAATAGGAAGGGAGATTGGCGTTCATAATGCACCAAGTAGAAAATATATTTTTTTTATGTATGAGAGATATACTGCTCCTGTAGAGCAGAACACTTAAATACGTGGCCCGTGGTACTAACTTATTGTATTTGTTCAATACGAAATAGAAAACATTTACATCATCAACAGACCACTGCAGTCTACTGATGGACATAGGTCTCAATCAAAGTACGCCTCAGAGCCCAAACATAGCGTGGGAAGTCATCTAGCCAGGTGGCGGGACGACTTGCACAAGAGAGCCGGCAGCGACTGGATGCATTAAGCAACATTTGCTGCGAAATAGCCCACTACTGTCAGTAATCACTTATATATGAAAAATATACTTTTAGATTATTTTTAAAAATAAATAATAGAGGAATAAATAAATAGCACCCAACAGTGACATACATAGTCCTAATCCCACACTAAGATGTGTGTCGTGGTTATCAGGAACTACGAGAGACTTTTCGGTCTCACAAACATTGCTCTTGGTGCGAGGATCGAACACGCGGCCTCTCGTTTCACAGCCGGCGTCTAACCAACTGCGCCACAGAGGCTGTCTGTTTTATAGTAGAACGATCCTTACTTATATTAGTCCACCAACACCAAAAAGTCATTGATAGCTTAAAGGGATTCGTAAAAGATAAGAGAGAGTAAATACAAAGTGTAATGTGTTCTGCAATGATTTGTAAAAGTCAACATTATTTAGTAAGATTACCTACAAAGAGAAGTAACCATTTTAATTAAAAAAATCCACATGTTCCACGTCATTTAAGATCTAGGTGTGCATTACCAGGGATATGAACCCATTGACCTCACAGCATCTCGCCAACCACAATAGCGTAATACAAGGACTTTATATTACAAAAGGTGTCCGCAAAGCGACGATTCTAGCGAAATGTGATTCTTAAGTGCGTTTTCTTCTTATTGATTTTCTGTATGGATAGTCGAGCGGAAAATCTCATATTTTAAAATGGTTTTGCAGGTTAAATGCTCGTGGAGAAAAAGTCTTTAAAGTAACGCAATTTTTTATGGATTTAAAATAAATTTCAATTCTTAGTATGTTTTTATTCTATTTATTTGAAAGAAGAAAGAAAACTTATTTATTAGCCACAAATAATTAATATTTGACTTCTAGTGTATTGAAAATTTAATATTTAACCTTGTTGTGGAACCGATGTTGGTGCCAGGATATTTGACCTAATAGCCAAAGTATACTTTCGTGACTAAACTATCCATAAGGAATAAATAAATAAATAACACCCAACAGCCAAATACATAGTCCTGACCCCACACGAAGATCGAGTGTTGTGTCGTGGATATCAGGAACTACAAAGAATTTTCGGTCTCACAAACATCCACACCCGAAAAAAATACCTGTGAACCACAGGTCACAAATATTTTTTACGGTGCGCGGATCGATCCGACGGCCTCTCGTTTCACAGCTGGCGTGTAACCAACTGCGCTACGGAGACTTTCAAAGATGTATGAATGAAGATTAAGAAGTCTGATTGTAAGCAATATGACCGCTCATGGACAATAACAAAACCAAACAACAACTTGAATATAAAGTGATGGCTTTCCACTGCGCTTGCCATCCTGAGACATTGGATATTAAGAATCAATATGTCCTGTAGTTACTGGCTACAATGCCCTTCAATCCGAAACACAACAGTGCGTTTACACTGCTGTTTGACGGTAGAACTAAACATTGCGGTGGGACCTACCCAGATGGCCTCCCACATATGAGAGACCTACCACCAGTAGAGTTTAGATTAATAAAATTGAGCATTGTTCTATATGTATACTTAACCCGTGGTTGCCGTAGCTAACTACTCAGTTACCGCGTCACAGAATGGTTCAATTATACCACAACTAGTTTTACATACAAACCCTTCAATGCAGTCCACTGTAAGAGGATTAGAAAATATTTTTTAAAATTGTCGCGTGCTATTTTGTACACAAGAATTTTACAAATCCAACAGTAATGAGTTTTGGAAAACCACTCAACGTTTTTCCAAATATTTTTCTAAGCCAAATGAAAAATTTTCGAGCTCTGTTACGCTTGGTTTTAGGTTGCGCAGTTAATAAAATTCTGTCATATTATGTAGGTATATGTGCTACATTGCGTAGAATATTCTAGAATTCGATTCACTTTGTGTTTATAACTAAATCATCATTTACTGGTGGTAGGTCTCTCATATGTGAGAGGCCATCTGGGTGGGTACCACCGTAGTGTCTATTTCTCCCGTCAAACAGCAGTGTAAACGGACTGTTGTGTTTCGGATTGAAGGGCATTGTAGCCAGAGTAACTACTGGACATGATGAGACTTAACATCTTATGTCTCAAGATGGCGAACACAGTGGAATGCCAAGCATTGCTTTGTAATTCAAGGTGTTGTTTGGTTTTACTACTGTTTATAAGCGGTCGTATCGCATACCATCAGGTGAATGGCATGCTCGTCTCGCTATTCATAGCAATAAAAAAATAATTTAGGGTTTTTAAAATTACCCATATTGTGGAGCGTAATGAGTTTAATTAAACTGCCAGATATGGTAATGTAGTTAAAAAAACTATTTTTTTTAATCCCTTATATATTATGTACCATTGCCGATTACGGTTGTATACGAACAACAGCGCGGTCAAAATCTAGTCACATAAATTGAGAGCAACAGTTAGTTAATTTACAGTAATAAATCGACTTGTTCCACTCAGCCATTACCGTAATAACCGAATGCGTATCAATATTTGATGAAATTTCAACTACGCTCGACCGTGCCAAACGTGGAAACATTTTCACTACCAAATCCCTTCGTTATGCGAATATTATTTATCGGTACGGTATATTTGATGTTTTTATTCAATGTGATTCCGTTTATTTCGGTTATTGCTGCAGCGTGAATTGAATCGGAGTTAAAAGTATTTTTTATTGGCTCGATAGTGATTCATTTGCACATTATGTAAAGGTCACCTTTTTTTTGTAATTTATTATTTCAAACAGAAATACATAATTTACAATATAGCTGCTAACAAACCACAGAGGTTTATACTAGAACTAACAAGAGTTTACAACAGCAACAATACGACAATAAAATGTACTATATAATATCTATTAGCACTTCACAAATACATGGTAGGTAATTCCAAATTCAGTATTATATATATAGTATATACACAATATTATATATATACAGTATTATATATACAATATTATATATACAGGGCATTCTAGACTACCTTTCAATTGGCAAATACTAAATAGTGAGACACAATGAAATTTATTGGACCATATCGCAGGTTCGATCCCCGATCCACTGGCATTTGTTTTTAGGTGTTTGTGAGACCGAAAAGTCTCTCGTAATTCCTGATATCTACAACACAAGAATCGATCTTAGTGTGCGGTTAGGACTCTGCCTGTGACTGTTGGGTTTATTTATTTATATATTTGCACATGCTGTAACGGTCACCTATCTATTTACAGGGCAGTCTAGAGTACCTTTGAACTGGCAAATACTGAATAGAGAGAGACAATGAAAGATATTGGATCATTTCGCGAGTTCGATCCCCGCTCCGAGACAAATGTTTTTATTATTATTACCCACGTAGGTTATAATAATAACAATATAGATATTTTTGACTTTTTGACAGCCTCCGTGGCGCAGTTGGTTAGACGCCACCTGTGAAACGAGAGGCCGCGGGTTCGATCCCCGTACCGAGAGAAATGTTTGTGCGGCCCACAAATATTTCTTTCGGGTCTGGGTGTTTGTGAGACCGAAATGTCTCTCGTAGTTTCTGATACCCACGACACAAGACTCGATCTTAGTATGGGGTCAGGACTATGTATGTGACTGTTGGGTGTTATTTATTTATTTATTCTTTCTGGGCGTTTGTGAGACCGAAAAGTCTCGTAATTCCTGATATCTACAACACAAGAATCAATCTTAGTGTACGGTCAGGTCTATGTCTATGACTGTTGGGTGTATTTATTTAACGTAAACTTGTGGTTTTAGTCTGATTTCCATGTAAGCAATCAACATTTTTTTAAGCTTAATTGGTTTGGTTCCTATATTGGATGAGCGGCATAACTGGAATTTAAAAATATGTGAAGTTCTGTGAATTGGAGTTGAACTCAAAAGCTGATCATGAAAGCAGTTCGCAGAGATTTTTTATTGAAACATTTTAATATTTCATTAAAAGCATACAGGCGGGGTTTATATCCATACTAATATACGTTATCTGTTTTTTGTTTGTGTATTTTTCACTTGTTTTCATGTACTATAAAGTGTAATAATAATATTACATATTGTCTTATGATACAGGGTATAACCAGATTGCGACCAAAAATGAAGACAGGTGGTTAGTGGTAGTTACAGTTACTACAGACAATGCAACTAAAATTATTGTAAAAATAGCGACGATTTTTTTATAATTTTGGGTAATTTATGCTATAATCATAATTTAAACCCTTGCGTACCATAATATCTTTAAAAATAAATTAATCATCATCATCATCATCATCATATTAGCCACAGGAAGTCCACTGCTGAACATAGGTCTCCCCCAAGGATCTCCACAATGACTTGTTGGAAGCGGCCTGCATCCTGCGACTTCCTGCAACCTTAGCCAGATCGTCCGTCCACCTTGTAGGCGGGCGTCCGACATTTCGCTTGCCTGTATGTGGCCTCCACTCAAGAACCTTTCGGCCCCAACGGCCATCGGTTCTACGAGCTATGTGCCCGGCCCACTGCCACTAAAAATAAATTAATGCACATTATTAATTTTGGAAAATAAAGTATTTACTATCCAAACACGTCGACAGTCAAAAAATTACAAAAACAAAACCATTGCTTCTTTAAAATTTATTTGCATTGGCTTGAAGTCACTGAAACTACCGCCTGGCTTAGTATTCGATCACAGTCTGGATAAACCTTATACACATATAATATAACGTTGTTACGTTTACTGTTACGTTAAAAATTTTTGATTTCCTGTCGCTTGCCAAAAGTATAAAGCAGCGTGAAGCTGCTCTCGACTTTGCTCGGTTGAGCAGTACTTAGAGTGGCGATGCTCAGTTTGGCTCGCGAAACAAACTCGTCTCCACTCCACGCCTCGCAATGTCAATATCCAGCTTAACTTTTCACGGTTCTCATCGCCCAATAATTTTTAAAAAACCTTAAATTAAACGCCACATGATAACCAAAATACTCAGACCTCTGATACCTGACTAATTGGCTTTGTATGCAGTGCAAACACAATATGCCGGGACAGGTCGGTTCACACGCTACGTTGATATGACCGAACAAAGCCGCACGCAACACTGGCCCCACGTAAAGAACATCAGATTTATTACAAGTGCGTTCACACTACGCCGGGACGAGAAATGGGTTTAAATGGTACTGTACTGTATCAGCCCATATACATCCCACAATCGGGCACGAATGGCGAGCCGAGCGTGCCGTTCGCCTGATGGTAAGCGATACAACCGCTCATGAACAGTAGTAAAACCAAACCACACTTGAATTACAACGTAATGTTTGACATTCAACTGCGCTCGCCATGCTAAGACATATAAGATGTAAAGTTTTAATATGTCCAATCGTTACTCAGGCTACAATTTCCTTCAATCCGAAACACAACGCAACAACGCATTTAAACTGTTGTTTGGCGGGAGAAATAGACATTACCTACCCAGATGGCCTCTTACATATAAGACCTACCACCAGTAAATAAATATTAAACTACTTTCATTCCTTAATTAAAGCGATAAACCGAAACCGTAAATAAAATCCAGTGACAAAACAAATGTACTACCCCTGTGAACGAACCTACAACCCAACAGTACCTGTACGCATGGCCACGCATAATTTTTATCCGGATCGCTTGTATGAGAGTAGAAATTCAATTAAACTTGTTTACTGACGATATTGCATTCCTCTCTAAAGGCTGTTTTACCAACTTCTGTCTCGCGGGATCGGCATTAAAATATTTCTGTTTATGCGAGTCCATAGTTACAGAATGAAAAACTTTTCACGTACACGAATATGTTGCGCTCGGGAAATATTGTGCAAGAGAAACGTTTTATTACGAAAGTAGGAAAATATTATTATCAAAAAATTTATTTTCATTTTTAAAAATTAAAATAGACTGTAAACATATGGTTGTAATTAATACTTACTCTACCTTTCTCTCTCTTTGCTTAAGGAAATGATCTGTGCAGAGAAAAAAACGATCATGCTCCCATTACTGTCCTCTCTCTTCATAAGGATTCAACGCAGTTTTTAAATTCTGTTAATATGAGCTGACTAGTCAGTTATTTATCAGCTCATTAACTTTAAGATGGCTGAGACACTAATTTAAGGAAATTATAGTAGAAAACTAAAGGAAATAGTGGATGCCTGTCAGCTGGACGTTTAGTATCTGTCAAGTGCATGAAATCACTTTATTTCTGTAAGTGGCAATATTAGTTAAAATATGTAGAAAAAACCACTTGAATAGCAAAAGTTAATGAACGTTTTATCTCTTCTTAACTTAACTAAGTTATGTTTATATAGTTGATTAGCAGTTTTCTTCTATGAATAAGTTCCTCTCGCAGTTTATACCTACTACCGCTCAAAAGTATTTGCCCAACTTAATTTCTAATACTTTATGTGCTCGACCAAGATCCTTATATAATAAATAGTGAAAACGACCATACACAAGATGTTAGGTATGATATAACAATCTGTCCAATTTTAATTCGCCCTAATGGAATACTAATCAAACATTACTTTGACACTGAATTCAAAATGTATATATTAGTTTATTTATTACTGTGTGATGCCAGAATCAATATAGATAATTGTTTTAATGAAATATTAATTTATAATATTTATATGGCCCAAAATGCTGGTGGTCAAAATATGATTTAAATTAGCGTAAGTAACAGAAAGAAAATGAAAAATACAATTGAAAATAGTTTAAATAAATAATGTCAACATAGTGCATACGGCATCAAAGTATAAAATTGTATTCATTAATTTTGGCCTTTGAAAAAAAAAAATGTCCGCCCCAGAACTCCAAAAAGTAACATTCTAAAAAAAATCTATGATTTTTATGACAAAGAAAAATAGTAATTAAAACTAATTTGAAGTATTCTGTCAGAAAATATAATTTATTCAATATTTTACAACACAAATTCTATGCGGAAAAAAATGCCTTTTTCGGGGCGTAAAATTCACACAAAGAGTTTCCGGAAATGGATTGAATCGGAGCTCACGGTTCACGGCCCTTGCCCACGACGAGACTAGTGAGGTTTCAGTTCTTTTTTAAAAACAAACGATAAAGTGTAATACTGCATGTAGTGGTAAATTACGATTTCAGAATACAATACAATACAAGAACTCTTTATTGTAACCAAAACAAGGAAATACAACAAATAAGAAATAAAAAAAACACTAGTGTTACAATGGGCGGTCTTATCGCTTAAAGCGATATCTGCCAGACAACCGTGGGATGGATAGTATCGGGAATAGTGGTAGACGGCGGTCCACAATAAAGAGAACACAAATAAAGTTCCTAACTTATAAAATACGAATACTTATATACTAATAATATAAATAGACTAAAACATATTAAACTGTGTCATCTAAACATACAATACAAATGTAAGTAGGTTTACTGGTAGTTTAGATAGTGGTTCCGTACTTGAACTTTAAAAGTTTGTATAGTATTTGCACGTTTGATTTTCAACGGCAATGCATTCCAAAGCCGAACAGCTTTTATAGTTAAAAGAATTATGAAAGTGCTGGAAAGAATACTGACTATATTGGTCAATACTGGTGATAAAGTTTTACCTACTCGGAAAGTATGTGTTGTTCTAAGTTAAATTTTATCAGATACCAAGCAGGCCAGCATAATAGTATCAACAGGAGAGATAGTCATCTATTTGATACTCTATTTAATTTGTTTTATTGCACATGTCTGATCTGATGGTAAGTGATCACTGCCACCCACGAACATCCACAACGCTTGGATCATAGTATTGCCAGCCCATCAAATGTTAAGGAGAGCGTGAAGGGAAAACTATGGGAAAAGGAAAGAAATATAGGGCATCCGGCAATCTCAAACACCAAATGAAACGCGATTGCAAACCTGACACTTCACGTGGACTTCCTGAGAGACAGTGGTACGACCCAGGACGAAGCTGTCCATTCAAGCTGTTAGATTTTATTGCAACGAAGCTGGCTTAATTGCATGAACTTGCAATATTACCTCTTGCTGATGAATATTATATCATGCGCTACAATTACCGCCAGGCACAATTTAGTCTCTTTATCATACAATCATAAATTTACGCCATTTGCAGAAAGAGTAGGCAAAGATGCTACCAGAATGTCCACATTTCGCCTTGAATGTTCTCACTCTCACTCTCTTGAAAACCCCTGACTTTGTGCTGAGTATCTATACTGTACCAGTGTTTTTAAAAAGCATCCCAATGGTCGAGATTTAGCTGAACAACTTTCCAACTTCCATCTCTACAGCGAATACTAAAGCCCAAAATCCTTCCAAATAAGATTAATAAAGCAGAAAAGTGCTATTGTGCAAAAGAATATTAAATATTCGAATGTAAATGCCGCTGTACGATGTCATGATATTGTGTAAAATTGAATAATTTAACGGAACGGGCAGCGGACTGTGGGGGGTGGGGAGGTTGCGTGAAATTGTTGTCTACGAGCCTGTTAAAGTTTTCCTTATTTTATAGGCCAATATTCATTAATTAAACAACATATGGTTCTAGGAATTCGCTTGATATAAATCGTATCGAAATCCTTGGGGGAGGCCTACATTCAGCAATGCATTTCCTGCGACTTAACATAGAAAAAGTAAAACAACGTTACTTGATGTGAATTCCGATACTAAATAATATGTTCATGTGCATAATATATTGAGTATGAAAAAATGTGGATTGAAGTTTAGAGAGAGAGTTAGTTAGTCTTGTATTTGGACATATTTTTCATAAATAAATCGCTAATGTAGGAAATAAATTTAGGAATTTAAGTCAGTAATCGGGGCTTTCACTTCTTAACTTTTCCAAATGCGAAATATCCTAGAGAGTATATTACGTATTATATGAACATTAAAAAATAATTAAGGCATTAAATATGATGTTGCCTGGAAGAAATTGCCCAGTGCGATAAGCCCTTTAACTTTCATCAAATTATTTCTCTATTGAAACTGGTCCTATGTATGGTGCAAAAAATAATAAATAAGAAATGTTACAAAGCTAGGATTAAACCTAGCTCTCGGACGGCGCTCCTAGTACAATCATGCACAAAGGGCTCGTCCATAATTCATGCTAGGTGATGATCCTGCGTCCGTACGTAACCGCCAGTTCCTTCATTGAATGACGTCATGTGGGCCGTTTAACAAGACTGTAACACTCAAAAATTTATGTGTATATACCCGGGCAATTTGCTGTCTTTGCTAGAAAGTCGAGGTAATATGTTCCCTCCTTTTTGTAATCCCAAATTTTAATCATATCGTGGTAACTCTGTTTGGATAGTAGTTCATAATTCATTCATAAGTTACTATTTTTTTCAGGTACGCAGTGTTTGTTTCAGATTGTGTATTGTGAAATAAACATCTCCCACTAATATTTTTTTATTGCTATAAATGGCGAGACGAGCATGCCATTTGCCTGATGATAAGCGATACGACCGCTATGAACGTCGGCAAAACCAAACAACACTATGAATTACAAAGCAGTGCTTGGTATTCCACAGTGCTTATAATTCTGAGACAAGATGTTAAATTTTAATACGTTGAGTAGTTAACTTTCTACAAATAAATCATCTGGTGTACCTATTTTTTTTATTACACGATTGTGAACGATGATGGTCAATGGTTTCCAAATATTCTACAACTAGAAAACCTAAACAAGAAAACTGTGTTAGCACGTATTTTATTACGTCGATTACCCGTTTCCATACCACTTTACAGCACGATGTTACTTAGGTGTAGTCACACATTGCAAACATAATAAAGAGTGGTCATTAAGTTTTGAGTGCATGGTCGACTCAATGTCCCCACTTCTCTTTATAACCGAAACTTCATGCCATTACCTAGACATTGTGATGAATATTCAAGTAATGGAATCTAGTATACGATCTTTGGAAATTGTTTTTGTAGTTTTGTTTTGTTGGTTATTTTTATTATATCCCTTGTTTTATTAATTTAGTAATTGAGATACATTCCTTTAAAATTTGTTGTTAGGTAAACGTGATTCAATTTTCCCTTAAAAACTGCTACTAAAGAAATAAACATGTCAAAAGAAAGCTTGCTTCATAAATTATATGGGAATGCATGGCAATTTTTATTACGATACAATTACTTATCAATAATTTTATTTGAATATACTTACCTTATTATTATTCATAAAAAAACCGCTTATCAATCAAATAAACGTAAATTAAATAAATCATGTTAAGAGAAGATGAAACGTTCATTAAGTTTTGCAATTCATAATGATTTTTTCTACATATTTTAACTAATATCGCCACTTCACAGATAAAAAGTGATTTCATTCACGCGACAGTAATATCAAACGTCCAGCTGACAAAAATCCGCCATTTTTCTGCTTGTTGTCTATACAAGGATCTCTGCCATTTCAAAGTTAATGAGTTGTTAAATAGTTGATTAGTGTTTTTGACGTCTATGTTTTTTAACCAGCTCATATTAACGCCATTTGGATACTGCGTCCTTATGAAAAGGGGGATTATGTATAACCAAGTACCGTGAAAAGTATTATAAACAACACTCTAATTACAAATAAGATTTGTATTAAAAATATATACCAACTTAACTTTTTCCTTCTTTTATTTTTTGTTCCGATGGTAACAGCATGGCGATGAAAACTCCACCTGTTCAAATACAAATGTAATTTAACTGCTGGAAAAATATATTGTATCAGCCCATATACGTCCCACTGCAGGTCACGAGCCTCCTCTACAATCGAGAGTACGGTTGTGAGGTTAGGCCATGTAGTCCATCACGCTGGCCAAGTGCGGGTTGGCGGACTTTAGATACCATAGAAATTACCTATGGTACGCAGGTTTCCTCATAATGTTTTCCTTGACCGATCAAGTGCGCGGTGATTGATGCCCTGCAGTGGCACGTACATGGGCTGTTACAGAAAGTTCATGACCAAATTAAGAGTACGCCAAGATAATCTACAACGATCTGTTGGAAGCAACTTAAATCCAGCGTTAATTAGTAATCTCCGTTGAATGATAAACTTACTGAGGACATATACTGCCCAGGAGTAGAAGGTAATATCACAGTAGTCCACGATGACAGCGCCGATTAAGTTCACTCCACCAAGACATGAAAATCTTGCCACCATCATCCCGACGCTGGAGGCTAAACCTCTAAAAATTAATTTAATAAAGAAACTTACGCATTCAATTGTGGAAATATTTGACAAACTCTTCAAAGGAATCCAGAAGAATAATTTGTCAATTGTGTCGACGGGCTCATGTTGACACACGATGCATGTATGCAAACGTAAATCCATAACAGGGGAAAAGAGAATAAACCTACATGCTGTGTCATTTACTGACAACAGCGTGGCTATACCGCTTATTAAAATTATGAGTACAATAAAAATCAGTTACCTATATGAAGTAGGGTACAAATCGACGAAATAAGAGCTAATAACTCCAACACAAAGGCCAGTAAACTGAATCATACTGAAGAAGAGAACGCTGCCGATAGACCCTTGGACAAAGTTGACGACAATGGAACTGGTTCCAGAGATTGTAAGGATGATGATCAAGAGTGTCTTCCTCCAGGGGCTCAGCTTGATGATTAGCAAGTTGAGAATAGTGAAAGACAACGAGAAGAATATTCCAACGTAGATGGTGTTCATTTGAGTTTTGTCATTACAGGATTCCTGAAAATATATTTATTTTTATTAAAATTACGAGTTTAACTGAAATTATAAATAGACATTAAAATTTCATGTTAGGCGGAATTAAATAAGTTTCTAATAATTCTCTGCATATGTATGGAAATTGATAGCATCATTTCTTAGCAATCATTTAAAATCTTACAATAAAATAATAATTTGTTATAAAGATTAATAAATAATAGTGACAGGAGATAAGAGCTAATAGAAACCATGTTATATATTAAAAAAATTGTAACTCACAGTATTATCTCCATCAGTCGAAGAAATATTAGCAATAATCCTCTGACAAAAACTCTCGGTCACCCCATCAGGGCTATTATTATAAAACGAATTTACCAGAGTGGGAAACCATATAAAGAACACGTTGTTTCTGAAATTAAAATAAGTAAAGTTAGGTTATAGCAATCACATGCTATCGGATTAATTTGCGTCTTATGTTGTAAAAAGGGGTGGAGTTTATCTTTTTGGTCACCAATCAATTAAAAATTAAAAGAACAGGAAAAATTTAGTAGTGGGACTTTGTGTTTGTAAGGCGCACAAGTATTGTTCTTAATGTGGAGACAGGCTAATATATGATTCTTGGGTATATTTATTTATTAAGATGTTAAATACTAAATCTTACGTCGCACAAAGGATAGACCACAGATAAAACAGCTGTAATGTCCTCCAAAGTAACGGTGTTTTGAATATGGGAATAGTTTGGCTTACTAATGATTCCCAAAATGATGATGGTTCGTCACCCTTCTTTGTACTTTTGATTAGTTTTACCTGGAAAGTGAATTATAGATTACAAAATCTTGTTTCTTACAAAAGCAATTTTTTCGTTACTTCATAGCGTCTGAGAACAGTCATGAATCTAAATAAATGATGCGAGTATATTAAATCGTGAGTCTAAATTTTATTGACGAGAGGCGGTTGAAACTAAAATAAAAAAAAAAAAAACGATTAAACGCATAGTTTTAGATATATTCTCATAATATGAACAACAAGCATATAAACTCGTAATCAAATAGTATTAACTTATCTCCAATATAATAAAATGTGAAAAAACAAAAAACTGTATCTACCTAAATATTTTGATAATAGCCTGACAACAACGCATTCAGACGCCAAAAATGGTTGACAATCTGTACGCTTTATGTATGTAATGGTGTCAGTTCACTTATTTCGAGGATATTACTTTTGATTTCGCTCTGCTGTTTTTTTTATTTAATTATCAGGTTCTCCGAAATAGCATTTCATTACTTAACCAGTAAAGTGATGCTACAGAAGATAGTAAAATATTACAGGCTATTTACATTCATATAATTATGTGCATATCGTTAATAGACCTTGTATTTGTATAAATTTGCATTTGGAGGAATTTTCGTCATCCATTTTAATTCTGAATATAATTATGTGCATATTGACATTACACCGTGTATTTATAATAATTAATGCAATATTTGATTTGACAGTATATAAAACTTTTCTCTTATTTTCGTTCGTTCGTTTCAGCCACAGGAAGTCCATTGCTTAACACAGACCTAAGGATATCTTCTGTTGGAAGATCTTACATTCTTACAGTCAACATAAACTCGCCTTTTTCCTATAAGGGTAGGCAAGGGTGCCAGGACACCCACATTTCGCCTTGTATGTCTAAGGGCGAGCCCATTGCCATATCGGGCATACATTCCTGACTCCGAGCTGATAATGAATAGAATAATCCAATATAACTTTTCCCGACTTTTTCCTGACACGGGATTGAACCCGAGACCTCAGCTTTGTAACCGAACCGTAGAACAACTATGCCACTGAGGCAATCTCAGCGGAAGACCTTTATTTACATATATTTTAATTATTTATTTCATCAACTTGAGATACAGCATTAATACAAACAAAAGGTTTGAGACTTAATGTTACACAAATTATATTTTGTGCGCCTCTGAAGCCGAACTAGGTACCTGTACATAGGCTTGCCTTTCCCACTCTATGTTTAACTTCTATAAGGAGCAACAAGGGTGTCAATACTTACCGGGTAATTACCACCTCCAGTATTCACTTTATAAAACGTTTCCAAAACCTTCACAGCTTTATCAGTGTCTCCCACGTTTGCCAGGAACTTGGGACTCTCGGGTAGGAAGGTCAGCATTAGTGCTCCTATACCAAGTGGTAGAGCCATTAATATTATGAGCAGTCTCCACGGTCTGAACACAAACCACAATACGGGTATCTTGAATTCCATTGGGAGGACGATGTATGCCAGAACTGGAATAGATACTTGATGTCAGTTTCTGGACACGTACATATACGAAGCCAGGTGGTAATTTACGAAAATGTAAACAATTATTGTGTGTATCATGCAGCGATGAAGAGTTATTTATCGATACAATAATAGTTACATCAAAGATTATTTGCAACGAATTATAACAGAGCCAAGAATTTGATCTGACACTACTTTGAAAGGCTTGGGCCAAACTTTCTTGAGGCCTCAAATATTTAAGTGACATATTTTATAGTTGTCAGTCAGTGATTGAGTAAAACGGTGGATGTGAAACAGGAGGCCGCGGGGTCGAACTCCATACCAAAATTATGTTTCTATCACCCTCAAATATTTTAATTTGTGTTAACATCTTATGTATCAGGCGAACGGCATGCTCGTCTCGCCATTCAGAGCAATAAAAAATACAATAGTCTTATTTGGGAGTATCAGAAGCTACGAGAAGCTTTTTTGTCCCACAACCGAAACGATTGTTGCGGGTCATATAAATATTTTCCACCATATGAACCCGCAGCCTCTCGTATCCACCCGCCGTCTAACCAACTGTGCCATGAATTTTGTAATAGTTAATAGACGTTTTACCGTAACAGGCAAGATCAGCGGCTAGGGAGTAGCAATTCTGAATGAAGATGAATTTAGTTCGGAGTTTTCTTGGTGTGCACTCTCCAAGATACGTGCCTGTGAGAGATAGAGATGCCGTTGAGCTAAAACAAATGGTAGATACTGTACTAATTGATATAATATAATCATTACACCTCAATCTTATAAGGATAGCCAGAGACTGTGAATCTCCATTTCGCTTCATCCTCTTCATGTATTCTCCTTTGAACTTTCAACTGCATTTTTGTAATTACTATTTCTACATCACATTGTCCGGAATACCTAAGTATGTAAGTTAATTTAAACTTATGTAAGTTAGTTTATGTTATAGGGGGCAAAAGAGCATGGCGTTTACCTGATGGTAAGCGATCACGGCTGCCCATGAACATCTATAACACCGTAGGGCATGGAGATGCGTTGCCGGCCTTTAAGGTGGGAATACGCTCGTTTTTTGAAGGTCGCTAGGTCGTATTTATCCGGAAATGCTGCCGCTGGCAACTGGTTCCACAAATTTGTATTACGTGGGAGAAAGTGTCTAGAAAAACGTACTGTGAAGGACTTTCAACCTTCAAGGTGATGTGGGTGGTATTTACAGGTTTACCGTCTTATACGGTGGCGGAACTCAGCAGCATGGATAAGTCTGAAGAATTCTCCAACCACTCTCGGTGGTAAATGCAATAGAGAATGCAGATCGAAGCTATATCTCTACTCAAAGCTAAAGGTATTGCAAAGTTAATCTTCAATACATCAGGAAGAGAGTTGGGTCAGAGTGGTATCTTCAAAATTGATTGCACATCATTATGTATTAAAAATTAACGGCGATTAGAAACGTGTAGGTATCCTTCGAGATTTGGACGATTTAGATTCTCTAATCTAAATAAGTTTTGAGCAAAAATCCTTCGAATATATTACATCAGACTGCACAAAAACTTACAAACTGCATCCTAAAAACTTCAGTATTAGCATCGCTGTGAAATTCGTCGCAATACTGCAGAGGGTCGTAAACACGAACCCTAAAGCGGCGGACACTAGCATCGCTCTCCTCCGCCCGCTTGTATCGGCGAAATAACCCCAGGGTACAGCAAACATGAAACCTGCAATGCAGCGACTACTACAATGTATTCCCGATACTGTTTATTGACAGTCGGGATACTGACAAATACACAAACGGCATATTGGCTCCGGAAACCAGAATCAGTTGGAGATTACAATAGTATTTCTAATTTTAGTCCAACGTCCATAATATTGCTGCTGATTAAATATTTCGGGCTTATGCAGAAAGTTTTAAAAGCTATTAGAGCAATGGAATACTTTGTCTTCTTCGCTCAAACTGAATTTAAAAGTCGTTGAAAAGGGACAAAACATTCAGTAACTAAAATAGTTTTATACGCTGTCTTGAAATAAGGCCGTTTGTGTTTAAGTGCTCTAAAAACCTAGCCCGTATAGTTCCTAAGGATAGATCACAGTATAGGTTCTCTACTACAATTAAAATAAAATAAAAAGTAGTAAAGAATACAACACGTTATTTTAACAGAACATACCAGCAAAAGATATGGAGATGAGAGCACCACTCTCCTTCAAACTCAGTTGTAGATCACAACTCGCTGCTGGAATCACCAAGCTGAAGCCTAGCATGTCCACAACAACTCCAAGATGGATCGTGCATGACGTCACCAGGATCAAGTAGTTGTAAAGACCATGGCCTGGAAGTAAGGATGACTGTATTAGCCCATATCCATAGATCAGCATAATCCTCTATCTTACTTAAAGTTCTATTGGTAAGCTTAGGCATTGCCTACCACGCTGGCCTAGTGCGGGTTAGAGGACTTCACAACCAAAGAACTTGTTTTTTTTTAAGACTATGAAAGACCATGGGTAATAATAACTGTAGAAAAAGAAATTTTATTGCAATTAATAGCGAGACAAGCATGTCATTCGCCTAATAGTAAGCGATACGACCTCTCAAGAATAGTAGCAAAACCGCACATCACCATGAATTACAAAGCAATCAATTGGCATTTTACTCCACCCCCCATTTTGAGATATATGTTAAGTCTCATTATGTACAATAGTTATTCTGGCTACAATGTTCTACAAACCGGAACACAACAGTATATTTATACTGCCCTTTGGGGGGAGAAATAGACTTTGCGGTGGTACATGCCTATTCGGCCTCACATATGAGAGACCTTACCATCAGCAAGAACGTATGTTGTTAAGAATTCTACGGTACCCATAGGTACTTGACTTTCAATACACACACGATTCCGAAATGTTATAAGTGTGCCCTGGGTTTGAACCTGCGACTGTCGTGGCGGCCGCGTTCGGTCTCAGGTCACGCAGGTAATCTCTATATGCCGTCTTATCATTGATACGCCCTTGTTCAGATGCATCAAAATTATTTTTAATATTTTGTATTTTCATTTATTTGTTTTATTGAATCGCATCGTGAATATTACATGTCTCATAAAATATAGCAAATAGCAATATCGCTTTTTAGTAGTGAAAAAAATGTTCAAATAAATTCGAAACCAAATAGGTATTTCTTTTGTTTACAACCTGTGTGTTTTCACAAAAGCCTGTTGTTTACACTGTACATCCATTGCCGCGAGTGATGTTGGCTTGTTACTGTGTGTGGGTTACGATCTGTGAAATTCTAGGTTCTTTCTCCAGATCTGTCACTCACTATTTTTTATTTATTTCGTTAAATATTCAAGGCTTCGAGTTTTACTTTTCGATGTGGTTTTATTAGTTACCACTTGATCCTAACTTACAACAGTTATAGAAATGGTCGTATGATCAATTCTATCGAAAGAGAAAAATCTTCGTATGTCTGACAAATATGTGTCTCAGATTTAAATTAATCTCATGAAAGCGAAAATTCTTTTGTAAATTATGAAACTCATTGCATCAAATTGTTTTCTTTTAAAATCATCAATGTTTATTTGCAAACATACATAAACTCATGCCTTTTTCCCAGAAGGGTTAGGCACAGGAACACCCACATTTCGCCATGCATGTTCCGTCCATGATGTTATAGAGGGTGAGCCTATCGCCATATCCGGCACAAATTCCTGACTCCGGTCCGATAATAATGATTAGAAAAATCCAATATCACTTCGAACTTGAGACTTCAGCTTTGTGACCGCATCATACAACTACGCCAGCGAGACATTCGCGAATATTTATTTGATTGTTGCATTTATTTATTGATTGTACTCACCAGTAACATCTAAAGCATCTTCCACATCCACTTCATGTTCAAACACTTTAGAATTAACAACATTGTTCACTGGACTAATCCAAAACACACCTTTATTCCTCATGTCTACGGTGAGAATACTCACTGAATTATAATTTAAATATATTCAATTGTTATCTTAACGAAAAGGAAACTCAGCCAAGCAAAAAAGATACATTTATACGGTATTACACGGTGCGCGAGCGCTTAGATGAGCAATATGAATAAACCCAACAGTTCTGAAATGACAGAGCTCGATAGTCTTGTTCTAGGTATCAGGAACTACTATAGACTAATATCCGATTATACTAATAAGTATCGTTTGACGTTTAATACTTTTAACTTTGCACACGCGTTATCTTTTCTTATTGCTTTAAATGGCGAGACGATTATGCTGTTCGTCTGATGGTAAGCGATACGACCGCTCATGAACAGAAGTAAAACCAAACAACACCTTGAATTACAAAGCAAGGCTTGGCATTCCACTGCGCTCCCCATTCTGAGATATAAGATGCTAAGTCTCAATATGTCCAGTAGTTACTCTGGCTATAATGTCCTTCAAACTGAAACACAACAGTTCGTTTACACCGCTGTTTGTTGGCAGAAATAGACATTGCCGTAGTACGTACCCAGGCGGCCTCCCACACATGAGAGACCTAGCACCAGTTTTCCATTTTTCGTAGAGCCATTTATTGAAATTGTGTAAGTATTGTGGGTTTTATTGTAATTGTGTAAGTTACGCCTGTACAAAGTTATTTCGATTTGAAAAGTACGAAACGTCAAACAGTACCTATTAGTTTAGTTGGATAGAATTCACTCAAACACTCTCGAAACAAGTAGGTACCAGTAGATCACGTTGACAAGCACTGAATAATTGTTAAATCTAGACATTTTATTTCGTGTTTTTAATTACAATAATTAAAAAGGTATAATACTTATGTTCACATTCAAACAATTGAAAACCAGTTAAATATAAATATTCACCCGGTCCTAAGACGACATGCACGATAGCTGCTTCCCCCCTCCCCCCTTGCACCACCTTTCCCCGCCGCGCCCGGCCCTCGTCAATTTGCAGTGACATAAAACCAGGTGAATTCGTAAAACCTGTATTATTAATTATAAAGAATATCAACATAATTTACGGTAATAATAAAGATCCAAGTGACATAAGATCCACGAAATGCAACAACTGTTAATTGGGTTGAGTATAAATGCTAACACTTGAGAAACCATGAGGGTATTTTAGATTTGCACGAATGTTACAAATTGATATAAAATTATAATTATTTTTTACGGATTTTATCGCAATATATGATTTAATTTTTACATTTTAAAACTTCCAGACGTTTAATTTAAGGAAAATTAAACCAAAGTCGCGATAAAATCCATAAAAAAATAATGATTTTTCAAAACTTGAGATGTCACTTAAAGGAGTATATAGATCTGCTCTGCTCGTGCTGTTACATCGAACCATAAGAAGATAACTCGGGAACAACATTCCTTACACAATTTCGAATACATTCTGACCAGGATAACAACGATTAGCGAGAAAGCAACAGTAAAATGAACATCAGAACAAATAGAAAAAAAATGAGGAACGAAGTAGATTTAAAAAACAGTAGGTACTGTGAAAACTACAATCGACACTAAGCCAGTTTCGATAAGCGACATGAACGCTTTGGCTTAAATTGTTACATCATGTAAATTGGTCGCTATCTGGGATAACGCAAATATACTAACCACTAGCTAAAGAGTTTGTGGCAAGTTTAATCACCGACCAAAATCAGACACCAAAGCTAAAATGAGCTATTGAAAAAAAGATGATAAAGATATAGACAGCCTCCGGGGCACAATTTGTTAGACGCTAGCTGTAAAAGACCGCAGGATCGAGACAAATATTTGCTTGATAATCCACAGGTATTTGTTTCGGTTCTGGGTGTTTGTGAGACAGAAAATTCTCTCGTAGTTTCTGATACGCGGTACGGTGGGTCGGGACTATGTATGTGACTGTTGGGTGTATTTATTTATAACCGTAGCTTCCTGAAGAGCCTCCATAAGTATCCGGGGATACTTGATAGCGTAAAACGAGTAGACGGGTTCGATTCCTGCACCAATAAAATTAATTGTAATAAAACTATTATTTAAGGTTTTATATTTGTAGAATGGGTAATTATCGCGTAAATCTAAAAAAACATTATAATAAATTAATGTTCGTCACTGCTTCGGCATTGTTAACTTATATCAAAAATACATTATTTAAATAAATTATATTTGGATGCCATTGTACTAACCATTAAGCGCTAACAATAAATATAATTTACAAAAGTGATTGCTTTGTTTACGCTTTGTTTTGGGAACTAAATTACTTCATGCATATTTATAATATGTATAATTTATGAGACGGTTCGATAATGCATCGTTTTGGTCTGCTGCATGTAAACAGATTTTGTTGTTGTTTACTAAATAATTGAAGTTAGGATAATGGGTATTTCAGTAAAGTCTGTAATACAAGTATTATGTATTAAAGCCCCAATGAATTCATTAAAAAATGTGTATCGTACATTTTTTTTATTTTTATTGCAATGAATGGCGAGACGAACATGCCGTTCACCTGATGGTAAGCGATACGACCGCTCATAAACAGTAGAAAAACCAAACAACACCTTGAATAACAAAGCAATGCTTGGCATTCCACTACACTCGCCATCCTGAGACATAAGATGTTAAGTCTCAATATGTCCAGTAGTTACTCTGGCTACACTGCCCTTCAATCCGAAACACAACAGTGCATTTAAACTGCTGTTTAACGGAAGAAATAAATATTGCAGTGATACCAGATGTCCTCTCACATATGAGAGACCTACCACCAGTAAAAACATATTTTAAATTATTATAGTTACTTTCACCGGTAGATCAGTTTTAGCAGCTTTCTACATGGGGATGTAGCTCAGTGGTAGAGCGTTCGCTTTGCATGTGAAAGGCCCCGGGTTCGATCCCCGGCATCTCCAGTCAATAAATAGTACCGAGTTTTTTAAACATCTTTTCAAAAACAAAAGACTATTTACTTAATCAATATTTTTTTTCTAGAATGATTTAATATTGTTTCATTTTTTTTTCAAAGTCTTTTATTATCGCTTTGAAAAATTTGTGGTGGCGATGAAAAAGAAAAACGGCCAAAAAAACTAAATTAACAATAGCCCTTTTATCTTTATCCTCCGCCTTCATAAGAAGCATCAGTCACTGAACACTCTGCGTAGGCGGTATGCCTTCCCTACTATTACGCATTACTGCGACTATTAGATGAACAACTGATCGCTTATCCTCCTACTATTACTCCTAATCCTATGGGCTATGTCGGTAACCTTTGTTTTCCTACGGATCTCCTCATTTTTGATTCGATCTCTTAGGGAAATACCGAGCATAGCCCTCTCCATAGCTCGTTGAGTGACTTTGAGCCTCCTATTGAGGCCCACAGTGAGAGGCGACGTCTCGGTGCCGTATGTCATCACTGGTACTACACAACTATCGAACACTTTCGATTTAAGGCACTGGGGTATTTTGGACGAGAAGACGTCGCGAAGTTTCCCGAACGCTGCCCAACCGAGTTGGATTCGACGATTAACCTCTCTCTCGAAGTTGGACCTGCCTAACCGGACCACTTGTCCTAAAAAGATATATTCGTCTACAATTTCGAGAGTCGAGCCCCCAACTCCGATGTGGGTGGGCACAACATTGAAATTCAACATGATCTTCGTTTTGTCCATGTTCATTTTAAAACCCACCTGTTGGGAGACTCGATTGAGGTCTTCGAGCATAGTGCTAAGGTCTTCCAGCGATTCTGCCAAGACTACAATATCGTCGGCAAATCGTAGTTGTATTCAATAAGATAAATAAATAATTCTAACGTGAATTTAAAAATATACTCATGTGAAAACGTTTTAGAGAGGAAACAAGCATCGACTTTATTAAATCTGTGTTGCAAATTCACGTTTCATGAAATTTAACATTTGATATTAAACACGATTAATATGCGAGCCAATATAATGTTTATTTTCGAGTGCAATTATATTTATAGCACAAATAAATTGCTTTTTATATTTCTGCTTTTAATATTTCAGTAATGATGTTGGCTAATTAGTGGTATTAATTGTGAAGTTGCAGAAAATCAGCTGATGGTAGGTAGCTTCGATCGCTTTTGAGTTACTTGGGATGCCTATGAGTAGTTTTTTTAGCTGTAGATGATCCTTTTTAATGATAGCGAAATGAAAGCGTAAATGAATTATGAACCATGATATTTAAATTTAGTTTTTTTTTTTATTATTTTTTTATTGCTATGAATGGCGAGACGAGCATGCCGTTCGCCTGATGGTAAGCGATACGACCACTCATGAACAGTAGCAAAACCAAACAACACCTTGAATTACAAAGCAATGTTTGGCATTCCACTGCGCTCGCCATCCTGAGACATAAGATGTTAAGTCTCAATATGTCCAGTAGTTACTCTGGCTACAATGCCCTTCAACCCGAAACACAACAGTGCGTTTACACTGCTGTTTGACGGGAGAAATAGACACTGCGGTGGTACCCACCCAGATGGCCTCTCACATATGAGAGACCTACCACCAGTAAACAACTTTAAACTAACAACAGTTTTAAACTAGATTTTTTTTTATATATTGCGTTTAATAGTGTGACGTTTTTATATTGAAAATCTTATAATATAACATAGTGAGTGACCCACATAAGAGTGAGTCATGGGAGCAAGTATCATAATGCAAATGGGGGATAAAGAGAGCCAACAAATAGGAAATTGGAATGGTTTTCCTTACGGTACCTATAGCCACGGACTACGTATGTGACAACTGACATCGAGGCTCGAGCAATGGTAAATCACTTAGTACCGCTGTCCCATTGTGTGCTACGAGAGCAAATAAGACATAAGATAATAACGATATCACAAAACCGTTCGATTTAAAACATTTTTCACTTATTTTTGGTGGTATATATTTTTTTATCAAAGTAAGAAAAAACAGTCTGTATCCGAAATAATTTCATGACGAATGTGTCGTATCGTACGGGGCCACTACTCGGTCGAGACAAAAATATGAAGTCGCCTTCTACCACTTGCAACTTACCAATCCTGTAAGATTTGTCGGTAACATCGTTTCTACCGCAGCTATCCATATTTCTGATACTGACGCGAAAAATAAATACACCCACCCCCCAACTGTCACATTGTCCTGACCTCACACTAAGATCGTGTCTTGTGTCGTGAGTATCAGAAACTACGAGAGCAATTCCGTCTTACAAACACCCAGACCCGAAACAAATACCAGTGAATCACACAAATATTTGTCTCAGTGCGGGAATCGAACCTGCGGCCTCTCGTTTCACAGCTGGCATCTATCCAACTACGCCACGGAGGCTGCTAAATAATAATAACAAACAATAATAATAGGATAAACACCGTGTAATGAATGTATTCAGTAGGATGACTCAATAGGTGAGCGCGGCGCGAGCGCTGGAATTCTTTATTACTTCGCCTCACGTATGAAAATGAAGCAATAACTGCACAAATGAAAAATATTTGGCCTCCGTGTGTGAAATTAATTGAACCATCCAACATAGCCGGGTTGTTTTCCATTTGTATGTGGATTGCGATTATATTAGTTTACGGTATAAGGCTGAGTTGCACCAACTAACTTTGCCAATACCTTTGCCTTTGGAACTGTCATCGCCATACATTTGAGACTTATTTGACCTTGCTAATGTATGGGATTGACATTTTCAAGTAGAAAGGTATTGGCAAAGTTAGTTTGTGCAGTTGAGCCTAAGTCTGTACCAGTGAGGGGTAGGTAGATGTTTCAGTCACAGGTTACAGAAGATTATGCCTATTTTAAGAAGTCATGATTTGGTGATCTTAAAATTAAGTGCATGGTGGCCTGTTGGATTAGAGACGAACAGCAAAGCCATGATAGTGGTCGTGGATTTCGAAACCACAAACCATAGAGTTCTTGTTAATGGTATGTGAAATCTGCTAATTCGCATTAAGCCTGTAAGGCGCACTATGGCCTAAACCCTCTTAATTGAACTTTCGATTGTAGAAGAGTACTGTGGCGTTAATGGGCTGCACAACATAGGAAGATGTTATGAGGCAGTCACCTTGCTTGTAACAATTTCCATTCCTGGAAAATACATTTTTTATTGCTATTGTTATTGACAGTTGTTATCCTGCTTTCCTATTTCAACGATATGGACCATTATCATTTCCGATCTGCATTATTGCCCACTCGTTACTAACTTCAAATTATTTGATCAAATATATTTGATTGCTTTATCATCGGGTCAAACACAAGACAACAAGGCCGCAAGTAATTGCCAAAATTATGTAATTTTAATGCTGTAGACCAATCATAACACGTTTCGTAATATACATATATACACCATAGGTGCTCTATTTTTCCATACCAAAATACACGAATAATTATGACCTAATTTCAATGCTATAAAGGTAATTTATAATAGTAGGTCAGACCTCCCGCGAGCTTGCGTGCTGATGTAAAGATCAACGCATGCCACTCGTAAATTAGGGTAATAATGAGACACGGTTCAACTCGTTTTAGGGTATTAGATTAATAGAATATGATGTGATAGGGGTCACATCATAGGACGGAACACACAAGGCGAAACGTGGGTATTCTGGTAGCACCTCTGCCTTCCACTTCTGGGAAAACGGCGTGAGTTTATGTATGTATGGAGGTGTTATACAAAATGATGTGGTATTATGAGACACAAAAGAACAAAGCACATTGTGGTCCCTTTGTTAATAGACTAGACGCGATTTGTCAAGTCGGTGGCCGCGGGATCGAGTACTGGGACATACCTGTAATTTGTCAACAAATAAATTACCATGCACATAACAATAGAAGAAAACATTGTTAGGCCAGGTTTTCTCATGATTTTTCTTCTCTACATAAACATATGCATGCATCAGACAGCCTCCGTGGCGCAGTTGGTTAGACGCCGCCTGTGAAACAAGAAGCCGCGGGTTCGATCCCCGTACCGAGAGAAATGTTTGTGCGGCCCACAAATATTTCTTCCGGGTCTGGGTGTTTGTGAGACCGAAAAGTCTCCCGAAGTTCCTGATACCCACGACACAAGACTCGATCTTAGTGTGGGGTCAGGACTATGTATGTGACTGTTGGGTGTTATTTATTTATTTTTATTTATTTATTTATCTACAAAGAACTTATATGATAAGATTTTCCAACACCCATGGAATATAACATCTTAATATACATTATGGTTAAAATAAAATATCATTTAAATTGTGCGTGTTTTATTTAATTTATCACTGACATAATTCCATATTTTATGTAAACTAATGTAATATTGTACACAACATGTGTATTAAAACGTGTGTAAGAGATATTATTACAGTCCGTTTTTAAATAGAGCATATTTTATTGTTTTAGGCACGTCATTATTCTTCACAAAAAGTAAAATACACGTATAGGAGACTTATAAGTATGTTTTTCGTTTAAAAAAACAATGTGCGGCGATAGGTTTGCCCTCGTCACATCTTGGGACAAAAATAATCTCACAAAATGGCATAACTATAGATTACTTTGTATATATGGAGAGTTAAAACTATTTATTTTATTATTTTTTGTACATCAAATAAATCTTAAACTAAAGTAATATTTAACATAAGAGTAAAAATGTTGGTATTTTTTTTATTGCTATGAATGGCAAGACGAACATGCCCTTCGCCTGATGGTAAGCGATACGACCGCTCATGAACAGTAGCAAAACCAGACAACACTTTGAATTACAAAGCAATGCTTGGCATTCCACTGCGCTCGCCATCCTGAGACATAAGATATTAAGTATCAATATGTCCAGTAGTTACTCTGGCTACAATGCCCTTCAACCCGAAACACAACAGTGCGTTTACACTGCTGTTTGATGGGAGAAATAGACACTGCGGTTGTACCCACCCAGATGGCCTCTCACATATGAGAGACCTACCACCAGTTGTTAATAAAGATAGGGCAGTGTAAAATGTACTTTTAGGAAAACTATATACTTTCATTTCTGACTACCCCATGGCGTAACCTATCTAATTACATAAAAACACACAATCATATATTGAATAGATTAATATGTCCTTACCACACTGTTTTTACAACTATGCCTCAGCCAGAATTTGTTGTGGCCTCTTAAAAATCCAATTTGCTCGGTGTCACTGTGCAATCGTATTTGAGTAAAACGTCGAAGCCACTTGATGTTTGATGGCTCAGCGTACTGAACTCGTAAACAACAGTCATTAGGTGAGACGAGTTGCTGCTCTGTGTTGTATCGTTTTATGGTGATTGTCGTTCAGTTGTAAATGGGTTACGAGTTTAGAAATTATATCTGTATCAGCCCATATACGTCCCACTGCAGGGCACGGGCCGACTCTACAATCGAGAGTACGATTGGGAGTGGTTAGGACGTAAAGTCCACCACGCTGGCCTAGTGTGGGTTGGCGGACTTTACACCATATTTTTTTTTTTATAAATCGCTACGCTATGAGGGTTTTTTCACGATGTTTTCCTTCACCATGACTACGAAAACTAAAACGGTGAAGGAAAACATCGTGAGGAAACCTGCATACCATAGCGGTTTATAAGAATTTCTATGGTATGTACCTAAACTGAAAACCCGCACTAGGCTAGCCTAACCACTCTCAATCGTACTGTCGATTGTAAAGTAGGCCCGTGCCCTGCAGTGGGACGTATATGGGCTGATACAGACTCCGAAAAGTCGGAGGTGTGCCCTGGGATTCGAGCCCACGACCACCATGAACATGTTGACAGCCGCGTCTGGTTCGTTTACTAACAGGCCACCACGCACCACATTAAGATATTATACGAGTATGCCATAATACAAATCCCAAATTTTCATAATTATAAACTTTCAAAGACTATTCACCGGACGAAATTAAGATATTAATTAATTTGAAACGATTTCATAAAAGTAAGATGTGTCGCTTTTCTTCAGGCTTCAGTCTATTAAAAAAGTTAAGAATATTAACTTGAAAGTTTCTTGTGCCTCTTCCTCTATTTTTTTTTGGACAAAATTATTCGTAATGCAAGTATAACTGTCGAGAACCATTTACTTATATGAGAAGTATAAAACTCTCCAACTATTATTCACTTTCCTTAAGACATGGAACACATACATGTTTTTAAAACTACTTGTTTAACAATAATGTTATCAAACATTGAAAAAAACAAAAACGAATTAATCTATTGAAACATCCATCAGCGGTAATTACGCCGATAATCCGTATTATGCAGAAAATATTTACATAAATATTCTTGTCAGCCCGGGACACGTAAAGGACCCGTACAGCCGGCGCACCATAAACCGGGTTTTGATGTCGAAAATTTAGCATTTTATGTTATTCCCATATGCACGGCGATATTAAAAGTTTAATAACCAGTGGATAGTTTTATACGGATAAGGAATTATGGCTGCGGGACGGAAACATTTTTATGCTCTCTTTTGTACATTGTAGAGACGAGATAGGAAAAAGTTATAGGATGGTCACTTTTATACCAACCCTTTGGACTGTTTGGAAATATAAAAATTATTGCAAAGAAGAGAATACATTGATTTTTATTTGCGATAACTCCCTTTATATACGTGCGTGTTACTTAAGGAGATAGGAAAAATAAAGGAAATTGAAAATTACCGAGTCAAAAAACTAATCAGCCACGTACAATGGCCTGATCTAAATTACGACACAAGTTTATGTTTGTATACCTTACATAGATTTTCTAAGACTAGCAATCGAACCTGCAGTCTGTCGTTTCATAGCCGGTAGTTTAAATTACTGTCACATAAACATTATAATGACTTTTCCGCATGTCGGCATTCAGTTTTTCTTACAACACAAAAAAAATCATTACGCATTTATTTTTCACAATTCGGCGCAACAGATTTCAAATTAGGGTGAAGTCGGGCAAAAGCTCCAAATGTAATGCTACACCGGATCGAGTTTAATTTCTCCCGGGATTTGAACCCTGGACCGTTGGAAGCTATTACATCTGTCACTGACTTTGTGAGTTATAAATACGATGATTTGTTTTTGGCAGTTTCAAATGTTGCTCTCGAATGATTAATTAAAAATGTAAATTATATCAGTGATGCATATTTTATTGTATATTAAATAATGGTGAATGTTTAATAGTTAAAATATTTGTTTTCTTAATCAATTATATTATATTAATATATATTTTTATAAACTTTATAGGCCCAATTTATATTAATTTTACAAAAAAAAGGAAAACGTTTTTTTATGTTTTTTTTTTTGTAGTTAATAATTTGTCTTTACGACCGCTGCTTATTTTATTATTTTCACATTAACAACTCTGTTACAGTGAAATAAACTTTTGTATCTTCAATTTATTCTTGTAAAATTGTTATTTGCCATTCTGAATATATCATCAAAATCAACTTGATCACCGATTGACAGCCTCCGTGGCACAGGCGGTTAGACGCCGCCTATGAAACGCGAGGCCACGGGTTCGATCCCCGCACCGAGAGAAATGTAAATATTTCTTTCGGGTCTGGGTGTTTTTGAGACCGAAAAGTCTCTCGTAGTTCCCGATACCCACGACACAAGACTCGATTTTAGTGTGGGGTCAGGACTATGTATGTGACTGTTGCGTGTTATTTATTTATTTGATAAACGAAGGCCCTCCCCAAAAAATCTACCTAGACTTGTTGGAAGCTACGCTTATCTTTAACCTCTTTTAACCTTTGTCTTCACTTAATAAAAACACTTCAATCACTTAACTTTAAAAGGGAATATTTATACGTTTCTAAAATTTTTCATCATAAGAACCTTCTTAAAAGGCCAAACTGAATATATTATAATGAAAAACTTTCAACTGAAATTTTCTGCGTCTGTTTTTTTTTCATCAAAGGTTTTGCGGGGTTTAATGCTTCGTTGATTATTTCCTAATTGATTGCCTACTGAATTGGAATGATGTTTGAAGTACTGATCATCTTATAAACATATCCAAAGGGGGTCCCCAAAAGGGTAGCCAGAAGTGCCATCAGAAACCCTTCCACAATTGGCCGAGATAATTCATCTTCCAAGGTGACGCTGGCGAGCCTATCGCTATGCCTGGCACAAGTTCCAGTACTGAGCAACCAAAATTATTTTTCTGGAACTGAAACACTCAGACAAAGTGACATGTGCATGACGTGGTCTTAACACGAAAAAAATAGCAATATTGGTCATCAGCTATCCAAGAATGTGCCTTGCGCATTCGTATTTCAATTTGCTTATCCACTGATTTATACTTGTAGTTATAAAAGTCTATAAAACTTAGTGAAAAAAATGAAAATATAAGGCCATAGTCTAGGTTCTAGAATACTAGCCTAGTGTGGGTTGTTCGACGGTACACGTCATAAAAATTCTTATAAAATATGTTGATGTTTTTTTTTCTATCATAGGTAACGTTAGTGTGGTGTAGTGTAGTTTTTATATTACATAATAATAAACAAAAGTTACGTACCGTTCCAGCTAATTAAAGTTAATTTGAATTATTCGCATGTCCACACTCGATAGATCTTGCTAAGGCGCGGTCGCCTTGCCCACTGCCTCACGCAATCCTTATCTTATGTTAATTCCATTATTATTAGAACTTTATTTATGTTATGATTTACGATTTGTTTGTTTAGTGTGGGTAGTTGCGTGGTGTTGTTTTTCATGGGATAACGAACAAAGTAACTGCAATAAGTTTGTGGATTATTAGGTTAGTAGGACAGAAAAAGCAAAATGGATGAAAGAAAAAATCTTTCGGAAAAATGTCGTATGAACACATGCATAGAAAATTCAACCAAATGCATTAACTGTCTATTAAAAAAAGTGGACCTTTTTATTTTTATTCTGAATAACGTAGAAGGTTTTTGTTCATATGGACATGTCAAGCCCATCATAACTTTTTACAATATCTGACCATAATATTCACTAAAAACGGTGAAGGAAAACATCGTGAGGAAACCTGCATACCATAGCGATTTATAAGAATTTCTATGGTATGTAAGTCCGCCAACCCGCACTAGGCCAGCGTGGTGGACTATATGGTCTAACCACTCTCAATCGTACTGTCGATTATAGAGTAGGCCCGTGCCCTGCAGTGGGACGTATATGGGCTGATACAGACCATAATATTTGTATTATACAATAAAGTGGATATTGGATATAACTGCTTGATATAAGACATTTCTAACATGTCGCTGTGTTCAAGGATCTCCATGAAAATCTATATCCAGCTGTGGTCATCCAGTGAACGTTAACTGAGTTTAAATCAACAACATATACATCATTCGGACTCGATCCCCGCACCGAGACAAATTAGTGTGACCCACAGGTAATTGTTTCGGGTCTGAGTGTTTGTGAGACCGAAAAGTCTCTCGTAGTTTCTGATACCCACGACACGAGACTCGATCTTACTGTTTCAGGACTATGTACGTAACTGTTGGGTGTATTATTTATTTATTATTCTTTCTCCATGGAAAATTACTAAAAACAATTACTTTATGTAATGCATTCTTAAAGGATTACGAAAACCTCACTGAATGTAATAATATGAGGAAAAGACTGGGACGGATTAAAGAAAAAAAGGAAACGTTTTAATAAACAACGCATTGTGTTGTGGAAAAGCAATTACAGTTATAATTAAGTAAGTTTGTTAAACGAAAGTATTTATATTCATATGGAAACAGGAAAGAATATAATTAATTAGTTTGACTTCGAAAAGTTGTGTGCTTTGCAAGTTATTTAATAATTAGCTTTTGCCCGCAACTTTGCTTCAGTAACTGTATATCTAATATGTTATATATCTTAAAAATCGATGCATACTCTCCTAAATAAGACATTATGTCCTCATTACTTCCCTAAAAAATATAAAAATCTAAAATTCCGAATTCCGTCTCTATTTATTGGTAAGTATCACATTGGGCAAATTATGTGGCCTATTACTTACTTTATCAACAACGATTTCCCGCCTTTTCTCCACTTAAAACATAAATACCTTAAAATTGGCCACTATTTATCTATAATGAGCAGAGACTATTAAACTTAATAAGTTCCTACCTCAATTTCTAATCCCGAAACCACGCACAATTTTACATATGAGTATTTTTTGCGCGGAACCCATGTATATAACATACATACATAAACTCACGCCTTTTTCCCCGAAGGGGTAGGCAGAGGTGCTAGGACACCCACATTTCGCCTTGTATGTTCCGTCTCACATTGTGATAGGTGGCGAGCCTATCGCCATATCGGGCACAAATTCCTGACTCTGGGCTGATAATTAAGTGACTTATGCCTATAACTTCTCATAAAATTAGCTATCTAAGGAGATACAATTCGTATGTTAAAAGTAATGTTGTAAAACCCGATATTCCAACACAAATTTTCGTCCCCCTCCCGTTTCCCTGACCCGGCCGTAAATGTGAAATTCCAAAACTAATGAACAACTTACAAAAAATGTAACAATTAAAATATTACTTTCCCTGCCCAGTTCGTGACTTGAATCGTATCATCAAGCAATTAATTATGAATGCATTATAATTTTTTATACTAATAATTATCTCGCCAATCCCATTGCAATTTACTACTTATTGCTGACTCGATAAATATTTGTGTAATTTTCTTATTCTGATATGCAAATAAAAGAAGGTAAATTTAAAAGGCAACACTTGATAATTCTTCTAAATGCGCTGTGATACAATCATGATAGCATCAAAGGAAATGGGTACATGAAATTGCCGTCAGCCTCCACAGCGCAGTTATCATGTAATCATTGATTAAACGCCAGCTGCGAAACAAGAGGCATTGGGTTCGATCCCCGCACCGGAACAAATATTTGTGCGTTTTTAAAAAATGTTTTGGCTCCTAGGATAATGCCCTTTGACTTGATTATTATGTTCCTTTTTTATTTTTCAAATCAGTGGGTTGCCATAAAAGGATTGTCGTGTTAGGCCGAGGTACGTCCGTGTTTATTCAAAAAGTCTTGATCACCTCGCTATAGAAAATATTATCGAGACAATTCTAAATCCTTGACAAAATCTAATTCCTCGCTTATGCGAGTTTATTAATAAATCACCGTGATTTAAGTTAGAACAAACGATGGCAAATTATAGTCATCGGTTTGACTAACTTAACATCAGAGGGTGAAAAAATCCATTGGTTTTACGGGTTTCTCCATTTTATTGGCCCTAAATTACTTCTAAAAAACAAAAACAAAAAAAAAACACCTGCTCTCTCTCTCTCTTCTAACAGCATTGATTAGCAATTTTAAACATTTATTTTTAGATGATGCATAAATTAATAAGCATTTCAAATAGATAAAACCGAAATCCATCCTGTTACATGTAATTCGGATCCAAGCCTTCCTCAATATTTTCGTAGTAAGTATAGACATATTTCAGGATTGTTTTCCTTACTTAACGCCTTGAACTCATCTCTATTTCAGTATGTAATATGTACTCTGTGATAAGGCGCTTAGTGTTGTGAGACGTAAGTTTTGTCGAATACATTTATTTCTAATTACTTTTTACTATCGTCTCTTTTTGATTTTCTTTTAAAGCCCGACAACACACCTATCCAAGCTTGGTAGATTTAGGCCGGTAATCATTTACTAGAGCAATAAAAGTCAGGCTTTTAAGGACCCATTCATTCACCCCGATACGGCATCGTTGACGGCGCTACTAAAATCTTTTAAAATCCAGTCTTTTCTAGAACATTTTAAATTCAATCTAGACACATTATCTAGTCTAGATAGCAGGCCGTCAGTGTATTGATGTATTAACTCAGGCGATTACGCCTGATGGCTCCTTCGCGTGCCAACCTCACTGTTACAAAATGCTTGTGTTAGATTTTTGATAAAAATAACGTGAATAATTGTTTGTGGATTGGAGTAATCGTTTTGATTACGGTTTATTTTGGGAATTGAAAAGGAAATATCGAAATGTAACGTAATTGGATTGTATGACTCTCTGTTGTTAGTTTTACAGAATGTGGACATAACCACACATACAAAGCGTGTCGTCCACAGTTCAAATAAAAAATATAATTTAATATATTGAAGGGATATTCATATTCATATCTACAGGCTATGTTCCAATTATGTTTGGAAAAGTTGATTTTCTATTTTAAATGTGCATACCATGTTGTATTCGCAAATTAGTTACGTTTGCTAATTTAGTAGTACAATGCCTTCTGTAAGATAATATTCTGGCGAAATAGGGCTATCTATATTGGGATACGCTTGAGTAGCGACCACCGTCCATTATCATGGAGAACCCATATATCCGGCTTTCAGCCTGACAGTATAATAAAAATAAGAGATAACTCAATTAAATGACAGCCAGACAGAATTGACAGCCTCCGTGGCGCAGTTGGTTAGACGCCGCCTGTTAAACGAGAGGCCGCGGGTTCGATCCCCGCACCGAGAGAAATGTTTGTGCGGCCCACAAATATTTCTTCCGGGTCTGGGTGTTTGTGAGACCGAAAAGTCTCTCGTAGTTTCTGATACCCACGACACAAGACTCGATCTTAGTGTGGGGTCAGGACTATGTATGTGACTGTTGATTAATTAATTAATAATTAATGGTGGATAGGTACTCGATCTGGATAGCACATCACCTTCCACCAGAAGTATTGTAGGCGTTTTACCGTGAAAATAAACATAATGTTTATATTAACAGCCGAGTAAATAGACTCAGGTCTACGATAATTTAAGTTGAGCCTTGTATTCAACGTTTAAATCCAGTGACAATGAAAATGGGAAAAGTTTTATTAAAAAGCGCATGAAGATACCATAAATAAGGGCAGATAAATTTAAAACTTTGTAATGTATTACTTTTTTAGACTCACGCATAATTCTGTCTTGGAAAATGTTTCTATTACTTGCTTCACAGTTCAACTAGCGACATCTATTAGTCTAATGTAACAATTTTGCCTCTCTACGCCACACCCACATCAAAATTGTCTCGCGCAAGTTCAGTTTTACACAAAGTTCTACTATTACCTAATAGATGGCGGTTTAAAAAGTTCCACTATTGCCCCACAGATGGCGCTAAATACAATACCCGTGTATTCGATATAAATAGGAAATAGTTGTTGATAGCACAAAACTTCCTGTATCAAAGGAATTCTAAATTTACTTATGCACTTATTACACCGATTTTAGAATGTTCGATGTATTACATCTATTTGCAGACATTGAATAATTGTTTCTATTATAAGACAACGGGTTGCGTTAAATAAAATATCAAAGTTTATTGGACTTGTATTCTAGAATGAACCAAATTATAAATTGAACTGCCAAAATATATTACTACTTCTTCTCATCCCCGCATCAGCTTACATTCGAATGTAAGATAATGACTCTGGTATTAAGTCCTAAACTATATATTTTTATGAATTGTAAATCACTACATAGTATAAAACAAAGTCGCTTTTTCTGTCCCTTTGTATGCTTAAATCTTTAAAACTACGCAACGGATTTTGGTGCGGTTTTTTTAATAGATAGAGTGATTCAAGAGGAAGCTTTAAATGTATAATACGTATTTATTATTGTACAGAAATATATTTGTACCCGGGCGAAGCTGGGCCGGGTCGCTAGTCATGTATAATATGTAATAATATGCGTTCATATCGGTTGTTATAGGGCAAATGTGTTGAAGATTTGGCCACACTACTACAATGTGTAAAAAGATGACATAGCCCATAGGTTTCATTCATTAAATAGGATTTGAACAGGCGAAATTGTAGTTGATTACTATTAGAGGTGAGGAAGCCCTCAACCCTCATATTATTATTGACTTGGATGGAATAGAAGAAGGGTGGAAATTACACCACTATTGACTTCAATCAAAAGAGCAATATTGTTATTTTTCAATAAGTATTTGGTAATTATTAAATAAGTCCATTCATATTGTAGTTAAAAATTAAACACGAGGTTAGTACTGTTGGTCAGCCATTAGACATTATTGCATGATGAATCATTTCTTAATATCAATAGCTTTAAAAAACGACAACTCTAGTTATCCACCCATGCTTATTGTTAGTGGAATCGTTCTTTCGTCAAGACATTTTCTTCAAGTCACCTAATTATTTAGCTATTGGTTTTACAAACTACAGAATGTGTGACATCAATACCTTCAGGGGCCCTACTATATTCATCCGAACGAACGAACGAACGAAGTTCGATACTTCGGACGATTGAAGTTTATATACGATACGAATGTATCTACTCTGTAAAAGTTCGAAGTTGTATAACGTACATCGTAACCATAAGTCAATTACGACCGTAAGTATATGTAGGTACATTCGTATCGTATATAAACTGCGATTATCCGAAGTTTCGAACTTCGTTCGTTCGGATGAATATAGTAGGGCCCAACTTCGTTCGTTCGTTCGGATGAATATAGTATCTAGGGCCCAGGAATAAGCTCTACTTTCTTACACTGCCCTTATTTAGATTGATAGGTTTAATATATTTTTTAAATAAGTCTCTTGTCCCATAATAATTTAAATAGTTATACCCAGCAAACATATAAATGGCTCCAAAAGATACAACTCTTGAGTAGCAGAAACTACGAGAGGCTTTTCGGTTAAACAGCATATTTTTATATAAAATTAGGCATACATGTAGCCAGTCTTAACGTGAATACGTTGTACCAAGACCGAACTTTACTTAAATCTAATGAATTTTTCCCTAATCCGGGAAGATATTCAAACTCTCTGGAACGCCTTCAGGATTATCCCGAGCGTTTCTCATTTCGCTGAGTACTAGTGCTGCGAATATGTTTGCTTAAGCGAATATGACGATTTTTTATTTATTTTTGAAGAAATTTCGCCGTTTGTAAAGGTTATTTGGGAGTGCGTTTGGCTTTTAGAAGTAAACATTAATTTGGCGATGTGTGAGCGTGTCTTACACCTGTGTAGATTGGTGTTGTAAAAATGCTTGCTGGGTTTTAATGAAACGGAGTTCTTTTGCATGTACCACGCCAGTGACAGTTGCCCTTAATGGGTATTCGGTAAATTGTAAATGAAAGGTCGTGTAATTTTTGATAGGCTATTTTGTCATGTACATAACATAGAGACTAAAATATATCTAAAAGTAATCGCATTGTCATATACTAATAATATCCGCCGGTGAGAGGTAATTTTCTTTCGCATGGAGTCTTCGTTAGAATCAGATATACACAAGCTAAATTCGACAGGCGATAAACTTATAAGGGTCACTATTACGATCCAACATAGTTTTAATGAAAACAATATTACAAAATATTACAATATTATTCTAAAGACCTGAAGATTGCCTCGGTGGCATAGTTGTGCTACGGTACGGTAACAAAGCTGAGGTCTCGGGTTCGAATCGGGGGTCGGGCAAAGTGGTATTGGATTTTTCCATTGATTTTATATATCAGCCCGGAATAAGGAATTTGTGCCGAATATGGCGATAGGCTCGCCCCATATCACATCGTGGGATGGAACATAAAAGTCGAAATGTGGGTGTCCTGGCACATCTGCCTACCCCTTTTGAGAAAAAGGCGTGAGTTTATGTAATGTATGTATTCACATTTGTCGAAGAACCGGCAACCGTTGGGGTAAACGTGTTCTTCAGTAGAGAACGCGTCTTAGCAAGCGTAGTGTAGGACGCTCTCTAGCTAGGTGGTGTGACGATTTGCTAAAGGTCGCTGGCAGATGCTGGATGTGACAGGGTGAAATGGCGCAATTTGGAGGAGGCTTATGTCCAGCAGTGGACACCAAAAGTCTGACGATGATGGTCATGATGATTATCTGTTATAAAGACGCAATCATGCTCTTACCGAAACAGTATCTACTTTCAGTACAGTAGACTTTATGGCATAATATCTTATGTAATAGGTTATATATCCAAGCAGATCCCAATATCCTAAATATCCTACCAAATATAGGATATTGAAACTTTACGACAGGTATTTAGTTGTACTTGGCTGACACCTCAGCTTAACTAGTTGCTTAAGCCGAGGTGTCTGTAGTCAGAACTTAGGTAGCAGACGTAAGTTTTGTCTAACTCGCTTAAACTAACGCGGCACTAATATCACGACGCTGACAATTAGTAGATTAAAGAGAACAGAGTTGTTGTGTAAAACCTTGGAAATTTATAATCCGTTTGTAGAAAAGGGCTTTGTGCTTATGGGCTGGTCCTTTACTTTGGTCTAAATTAGGTTTTTAATAAAATATAATACTAAATATAAAAATAATTAGTGTCTTTTGTCAGAATTTCAAACCATCAATATGATTTCAGATCTTAAAGAAATCTACGATTGCATTTAGATTGTTTCTCGACTAACAGGATTTCAGATGTGTCTATCGAAAGCTACGATTCCATTAAGATTATTGTTTTCTTTTACTTTTTCTCATTCTGCGTGGATTTTTATAGTCATATAACTTTCACAGGGGATTTGAGCTGTAGTTACTTTATATGCCAGTATGAGAAATATCCTATTTGTTCCGTTGGTAACTAACAAGGCGTGGTGGTGTATTGGTTTACGGCCCAGACGTGGCTGCCAACATGTTCATGGTGGTTGCGGATTTGAGTCCCAGGACACACCTCTAATTAGTCGGAGCCATGTGTGTATTGATAATCAATCAACACGCACTATAACGGTGAAGGAAAACATCGTGAGGAAACCTGCATACCCTAGCGATTTGTAAAAAAATATATAGTATTTAAAGTCCGCCAACCCTTACTAGGCCAGCATGGTGGACTATATGGCTTAACCATTTTGAATCATACCTCCGATTGTAGATGAGGTCTGTGCCCTACAGTGGGACGTATATGAGCTGATACAAAACAGTAACTGACAACAGCATTAACGAATCAAATCTTAAATGGTTTGTCACAATGTATATAACCATTAATTACGAATACTTAACGCACTTCAATCTCAAAGTTTATAAGTCCAATCAGCTCACTAAGCCATAACCCATGCAATTAAACATGCCCAGAATTAGGAAACTCCATAATCCCGCATGCAAAGTTGGCAGTAAAAAGGTGATATTTTACGAAGTTAAAGGGATTTCGAGGGATTTCATTCTTTCAATCTCTTTTGTAATTAGTAAAGTTTTATTGTATCCGTCGTACTCGGAGTTGAAACAAATGAATTGGATTCCGGTTCAGAAGTTATTTTTGGAGCTGGTACTGTGGAGTTACTGTTTATGGTAACTAAACTAAGTTAACTAGAGGTTAATTGGCTTTAGTTTTAGTGAATTATATTGGAACTTGGCCGGTTTGTGGTGGAGTGTTGTAAATCTCTGTTTATGTGCCAAAGGGTGGTTTAGATGCTACAGATTTGTGTGAGAACAAATTAGATATATTTATTTTTTATATATTTTACATACATACATACATAAACTCACGCCTTTTTCCCAGAAGGGGTAGGCAGAGGTGCCTGGACACCCACATTTCGCCTAGTATGTTCCGTCCAACGATGTGATAGGTGGCGAGCCTATCGCCATATCGGGTAAAAATTCCTGACTCCGGGCTGATAATGAATAGAAAAATCCAATATCACTTTGCCCGACTCGGGATTCGAACCCGAGACCTCAGCTTTGCAAGCGTACCTTAGTACAACTACGCCACCGAGGCAGTTTATATATTTTAATTCTACTTATTGTGTTTCGGTTTGAAGGACATTTTAGCCAGAGTCACATCATTTGCTGATAACATAGAATATCGTTGAAAGAAATAAAAACAGGATTTTGTATTTCCCAACCCTTAGACACAAACAATTAACATCTAATGACCATACTAACATTAATCTAGTTTATATCTTTAAGAACAAGGGGTCGTAACTACAGCTTTCTATTTCATATATTTTTGCGCCCTTAAGACACAGCAACAAAATAGATCATAATATATTCATTCCAAAAGTTCTTTATTGTTTTCATCGCTCGAGTTTCCTATCACGTCCCAACATAATTAATTTGAACTTGCTTCTTCATTTAATTTGAATTTATATCATATTTTTTGTATGTTCAGCGAGCGGATATTGACGAGATTAACATCCGGCCGAGATGTTTAAGGCTGCTTTTACACTAGACGCTTAAGTTGCGCTTTCCCTAGGATAAAGTTTTACGCTTGAAAATATAATAATATTTTAATTTCTAAAACGAAAGTGTTTAATGATTGAGCAAAGTGTAGATTCTTACGGTATATTCATAGATAGTTTATAAAGCTGTTTTTGCTATCGAATTTTTTGTCTTCGCTCAAATTGAATCCAAAGTCTTTCGAAAGGGACAAAATGTCCGCCCCGTGAGTACAAAAGCTGTAAATAAATTGTCAGGAAGTTAAAAATATTAAAAAATAATAACCAGTTCCGCGATAAAAGCCGTAATTAAAAGTTTTATTTCAATGTGTAACATTTGCGTAAAACTAAGCTATTAAGTTTATAAACCATTAAGCTTAACAACTGTCCATAAATAAGGACGTTAGTCTCTTTATCCCTATGCGACTCAGGTGTGACGTTATGTGTATTTATTTTTATAGCAATGAATGGCAAGACGAGCATGCCTTTCGCCTGATAGTAAGCGACACGACTTCTCATGAACCAAAGTCAAACAACACCTTGAATTACAAAGCAATGCATGGCATTCCACTTCGTTCGTCATCCTGAGACATTAGATGTTAAGTCTCAATATGTCCAGTAGTTACTCTTGCTACAATATCCTTCAAACTTAAACACAGCATTTATACTGATGTTTGCCTGGAGATATATAGATATTGCAGTGGTATCTACCTAGGCCGCCTCTTACATATTATGTGAGACCTACCACCAGTAAGGCTTATGCCCTGTCTGTCTGTCTATAAAAGGCCGTTAGTCTCTGTCTACCCCTAAGCGACACAGCTTGACGTTTATGCAATTTTTTTAGTTTCATTCGTATATAGACTTGAACCAAAAATACCACTTCTAAGTGTTAAAGCAATACAACTCCTGAAAGTTGCAGTACCAATAGATCGCCCAACATTGTACTTTGTAGTGCATGGTGGACGCTTCTGCCGATATGTTCACACCTCTGACTTTTGGGAGTCATGTGTATATTGATAGTCAATCATCACGCACTATAACGGTAAAGAAAAACATCGTGAGCAAACCAGCATACCATAGCGATTTGCGTGAATTTCTGTTATGCAAAGTCTGCTAACCCGCACTAGGACAGCATGGTGGATTATATAGCCTAACCCCTACTAATCGTACTCTGGATTGTAGAAGAGGCTCGTGTCCCGCAGTGGGACGTATATGGGCTGATACAGTACTACCACAATCAATCGATCTGAAGTGACAGCTTTGTTGCAGACTGGTTCGATTAATAACAAAGACTTCAGCCAGTAAAACACTATTTGAACCATCCCGCCTAAAGACCCACTAAAATGTATTGCGTTTCGGATTCACCCTTTGAATATCTGATTTCCATTACATCGGTTTAATTGCGTCTAACTCGACAAATCTGTCAGCGGTTACTCTATTTGAAACATACTGATTACCATATACATTGTCAACAGTAATCACATTAACGTAAACCACAAAATCTCTTTGTTGTACTTTCCATACATATATAAACTTACGCCTTTTCCCAGAGGGGGTAGGCAGAGGTGCTACTAGGGGGATTACTCTAATCCGGCTCGGTGACGAATGTTCGAACATCGTTTGTAAAACTGTACGAATATGCCTAAATAATTTACAACATGTACTCTATCATATGCCGTAACCTTAGTCGGAGTGAATGATAAGTTTCGCAGAGGATAATATTGATTTTTTATAGTTTGTTTTAAATTACGAAAATTCACACCAGAACACCCACATGTCACCTCATGTATGTTACGTCCCACGATGTGATAGGGAGCGTTAATCGCCTTATCAGGCACAAATTCCTGACTCCGGGCTGATAAAAGTAATTTCCGCTCCTCTTAATTTAAGTTGCATAGTTCTGGACGATTCAAAAGAATATTCCGTCATGCGGATGTATGCAGTGAACTGCTCGATTTTACCGACTGTAAAAAGAGAGTTATGTTCGTCGCTGGTTGAAGAGAAGCAGCTGTCGCAGATTATCACGGTCTGTGCCCGCGATGGATGGTTCGTAGATGTGCGAATAAAATGCATAAATATTTTTGATATTAATTTTTTGGACTGAAGTTGTGATGTGTTGTATCCATTTTGAAAGGATGTAATTGAGGTATGTAAACGTTTGTTTGTATCCCTGAAATTGCAGGAAGATGTAACGTCTCTTCCTGTATTTACTAGTGCGATTTAATGTTTGCCTAATTTATTTTATTACATCGATTCTATACAGATGCTTATGATAATATCACGCGTGAATTCTTCTCCATGGCAAGTCAAAATAATATTGCAGGATATGAGTGGTGTGAGGTGTCTGATTCGCAAATACTAATAAAATTCTTTGAAAAGCTATGTTATTTACCTATGTATAAATTAACCGAAATTTAGATGAGAAGCCATGACTCCATTTTTCAATAACAAACACGCTAATGTAATCAACGCAATGTCTATATTTGCCTTGCTTTGTAATTCAATAAGTTGTTTTGTTTTGCTACTGTTTATGTGCGGTCGTATCGCTTACCATCAGGCGAACGGCATGCTCGTCTCGCTATTCATTGCATCAAAAAAAACTCAATTTCAATGCCGCATCAAAAATTTCCAAGTTCCTCTACCCGTCAGTGCGCTCGGACGTGTGGCGCCATCTTGCGGCTCCTCTCGAGCGAGCGTTACCCCGACTCTTTGTCCTGCAGTCCAGGGAACCATCCATGAATACGTGCAGATAATGAATTCAAATCTTCGTGAATTTAATATGTGATAGTACGTGCAGCTTGCTCGTTTGTTACTGAGAATTTTGGAAACCAGAAATTGTAAAGACAACCCAAGCGAATTTTCGTGAAACTTTGAAGGAATCTACTGCCATAATAAAACTACTATACCGTCGAGAATAGATTAAACACAATAGATCAATGATTAAATATAATAAATACACAGAAAAACGCATCTAATTTGTCCACTTTATCAAATCGACAAGAAAATAAATTGTCTCCAAAAGAATAACGGTTGAAAGAAGTCTATACGAAAAACTGGGTTTCATATTGAAGACAACTACTCAATTTAACTAAACACCGTCCCCCACTTAATACAATCACCAAAAACAATTTCCGAAAAGCGAGAAACTTACACAAATCCCAACAGTCCAATAGAAGCTTTCATCAGCGGAAGTTAATTCGCCTCATGTTTCCATAAAGCCTTGCCAAGTGTTCCCGTGGGAAAGCTAAAGTTGCCCGGACAAGGGCTGTCCCGGAACGAGTCCTTAAGGACCTATTGCATAGGAGGGGCGTGTGCAATTTGTATTCAATGGAATGTAACACATGTTCTATGAGGTATCTGGGCTGATACAATTTTATTTGTGGCGTCACACCGATTTAATACCAACAGATATCTAGAGATGTAAATATTTATATTAATGTGATTTGAAACGAATACTGTGGATCTAATTCCCTACACAAAAAAATATTTGTTAGATTCACAAGTATTTGTTTCGTGTCTTGCTATGAGAAAAGTCTCATAGTTACTGATATCCAAGTTCTGATTGACATTAATACTCGTATGACTAAAAGACTTGTTCCCAATGGATTATCATTAGATGAACCGTTTGCTATAGTGCGGGGTGGCCTGATGGTAACGGACCAGACGCTGCTGCCAAAATGTTAATGATGGTCGTTGGACTTTTCCGAGTCGTGTTTGTATTGATAGTCAATCTCCACGCGCTATGACTATGAAGGAAAACCTAAAGAGGACATCTGCATACCATAATGATTCGTAAGAATTTCTATAATATGTAAAAAGTATGTAAAAGTTTATCTTCTATATTGTATTCAAGAGTCTGTCTGATTTATGTCCTTTTGTATTGCATTATATATTAATTTATTAAGCCAACTATGTAACCGTAATATAAAATAAATAAATAAATGTAACCCATATGTCACAAGTAAATAAATGATGATGGTGATTTGATATGACAATACAACCTAATTCCTCTCAATCGTACTCACGATTTTAGGGAAGGCCCGTACCCCGTCGGGGCGTGTAAGCAGGGACCGAAAACGGTAACGAAAATACCGGTATTTTTTGGTATCAACCGAAAAAAAAAATACCGGTATTTTTAAAGGTAACCCCTATACGCCAATTCTATTAGATTCCTAGAATTTAACCGGTATCATACCGGTAACCGAAATAAGGATTACCTCTATGTTTCAAGCGTTGTCGGCAAAAGTCAAAGCGTCGCTGCGCCGTGCGTCGACCAAACACGACCTCAAGGCCGTCGCCCCGGTTGGTGCATGTTGTAACTTGCACCGATTCGACGCAGACCATACGCAGACGCGTTCTTTGCGATTTTTGAATTTTGAGACTCTTAATTGATATTTCATTCAGTACGCACGTCGCACGGGAGTGTTGAATTATTTGTTTGGTTTGGAATCGGATTACCTATATACTTTGAAAATGGGACGAAAGCTAAAAAATCATGTTTATGCATATTTTACCTACCAAAAAGAAACAAATTCATCTAAATGTAATGTAAAAGGGTGTAATAAAGTTGACACTAATAACGAAAAAGTAATAGTAATCACCACAAATCCATATCTATTTTAAAATACGATGTCTGTGCCTTGTGGTAATCACATTGTTAATATTTATTATTGTCTGCCCTGAGGAACTCCGGCATTTACCGACATGAGCGCCGAAGCGTACACGTATTCTACGCCCATGCAGAAAGCCGGAAATCAACGAACACAGGTTGCCGGGCAGACCGTATGCCGGAAGTTTAGAAAGAAGACCACGGTGCCAGATTCTATCAATCGACTTGGCTATGTCGAGGCTCACAGTAAGAGCCTCGCCACGCCGGTCAATCGCCTCACTCCAGCGATGCAGGACAAACGCTAGAAGATCACCCGTCGATCGATTATGACGGAATTCGTATTGTCGGTCACGGATCAACGAGTGATCCTCCAGGTAGCGGACCAATTGAGCGTTTATGATCCGCTCCATGACCTTACACATCACTGAGGTGATAGCGATAGGGCGGTAATTGGTAGGGTCCGACCGATCACCCTTTTTTGGGATCGGCTGCACATTGGCCTCCCTCCAAGATTCCGGCACAACACCTGTGCGGTAGGACGCTCGGTAGAGGCAAGTCAGTGTAGGAGACGACTTGGCTGCACAAGCTCTTAAAACCACGGCTGGTATCCCATCCCATCCAGACCACTGGCTTTCCGCACATCGAGAGACCGTAACTCACGCTGCACATCACACTGCCTGATGCGAATATCCGCCATTGAGAAACCGCAATCAGGCAGTGTGGGCAGCGTCTAGGAACCACGGTCTTCAACGCGGGAATTAGCTGCAAAGAGATTTGCCAGCAAGGCAGCCTTCTCTTGCGGCTTGTGGGCTAGCGACCCTTCTGGGTACCTCAGCGGTGGCAACGCTGGACGGCAGAAGTTAGATTGAACGGCCCCGGCCAAACTCCAATAAGCACGACTGCTAGTTGGGTAATTGGCTAACGCACGCCCAATCCTGCTGACGCGCTGGGCATCCACCCTAACGTAGGCCTTCTTGCAAGCCTTGGTTGTAGGCTTATTTGAGGGAACTGATATTGGTATCCTTCATGGCACGACTCCTGATCCAAGCGCGGTACGCCGCCTGTTTGTCACTGACAGCATCGGCGCATGCACGATTGAACCAGGAGCGTCCACGGCCCTTACTGGCGATCTCAAATCTCGTCAGCAATAGCGTTGACACTCGCTGACGGATCTTTACCCTCAAAGCAGCGCCGCCTCCAAGAGATGAATGCGAAATATTCCGGCATACCATCCCAATCTGCCACGAGTAATGCCAGACCCTCCGCTTAATCTGCACGGATTGTGGTGGTGATGCGAGCGGTAATGACGACCCAACCAGGCAGTTATCGGAAGTGCCTAGAGGCGCACTAACGGTCACACGATACCCGGCTGGGTGACTCGCCAGCAGAAGGTCCATCAGAGAAGGCGCATGACTCGCCACATCCGGGATCCTGGTGGGCTAGTTCACCAGTTGTGTCAAGTCATGAGTCAGAGCGAATGCATGGGCAGCTCTGCCAGCATGATCAGTCCTAGCCACAGTTCGTGATGAGCATTGAAATCCCCCAAGACCACCATTTCGGGCGACGGGAACTGCGCATGCGCGTCATCAGTCGCCTGGCTAAGATACCTGAACAGCCGAGTCGCCTCATCGTCCCCGTGGTGAGAGCTGTAAAGGCACACGTAGATAAGGCTCAGGGAATCTAGATCGACTTGCACCCACAGAGCGGAGAAGGAGGGGTCCTCCATGCAGTGCAAACGGCGGCTGCAGATGTCCGACCGAACACACAAACATACCCCGGCTTTAGGTTTCAAGTTTACTTCAAGCGAATAACCGGGATACAACAAGTAATAATCATCGGCCGGACAACGAATCTGCATCTCCGTTAGGAAGAGCAAAGCAGGCCGGGCCGTCTCGAGATGGACGGCATTGAGGTTCGTATGGGGTCCGCGGATATTAGTGAATTCCATAGTGAACGCGGTGGTGGGGTTATGCACCGCTGAAGGACCTGCTCTGTTTAATTGCACTGTCATGGTTGAAAGGATGGGATTGGTGAAGAGGCAACGAATGGCTTAAGTTCGAGAACTAAGAAGGCCGAATGGGCACCGGTACGAAAGGATCTGCAAGAAGCGAATTGATCCGCCGGACGGAAGGGCCCCCGTACACTCCCGGGATGGGCCGCCGGGACCCCACTTCCGGTCACCAACCGGCACGACGGACCCACCCAAGATTATGCGCGGCACGGTTAGGCAGCCTCTCGAGGTGGTTAGCCCCTGTACTATACCGCGGGCGGCCAGCGGACAACCGTTTCTACGGGTCTCCCTGGCCGGCGGATCAACATTCCTCCCTTCAACAAACGACCGAAAATACCCACACGGTACAACCTCATGCCTGGACTCAAGCCCCTCGAAAAAACCGGAAAACCATGGGCTGATCCCGGAACGCGATCCCCATATGGAGATCACTATGGCGGCCTTTACGTCATCGTCCTCGTGGACGGTCGTCGCTACCCGGGCGGACACTTAAGTCCTACCACCACGAACTGCGTCACTCATTTGGCACTACCCAGGGGTCAAGTGTAGGGAATCTAGAGTCTAAGCCTACGGACGCGGGTGACGTTAACCCCCTCGAATGAACTCTACTGCGGTAAAGTGAGGTGTGATGGTAAAAAAAGCGAAGACTTGTGGTCAGAAGTCGGACGTTCGCACCAAAACCCTTTGATCCGTCCCACAAAAACCGACAACAATCGGATTCGAGGCGGACGCATCTGTGGACGTTAAATACGTACAACAGACGCACAAATCACTTCCTTTATACGTCGGCGGACGTAACCGAATACGACGTCGTGTATAGAAGGCATTAGAAAGACGTAAATGCTCAAGGTCATTTGCTCGGGACCTGGTTTATCTTATTTTAATGTTTTATAATTTAAAAATATAGGGTTTTTGTACTAAATAATATTATTTATGTGAATTTAGGTACCTATCTATTTATTTATTAAATTAAATATACTGAGATATAAAAATGTCTTTACTATATAGTATCCCTTTACACCAAATTCTTGCCTTCACTCATTTCCTTTTCTTTTCAACACAATTACATCGCAAGTAAAATGAAACGATTCCAGGGATATTGCGTAAACAACACGCCAAGTATAATATATTTTATTTGGTATGCAATATGGAAATGAGTAACTATTCTCCAATGCGCTCTCTTTTACCGTCAAGGTCTTTTTTAGGTTACCGGTATTAAATCGGTTACCGTATATAAGGGTAACCTTTATAATTTGCATTGGTTACCGTCATAAGGGTTACCTAAATCTTAGAGGTAACCGAAATTGGTCGATACCGGTACCGTTATGTACAACCGGTTTCGGTCCCTGCGTGTAAGGGCTGATGCAGAACCGTTTGCCCCATGACAGCTCAAGTCCAACAAAAAAGGTATACAAACAAGTTTTCAAGTTAAGTGGTTACATTTAAGTTTTGCACGAAAGTTAACTCGTTTAGCGTTGTTAAAATAGTTCGGATTTACCGAGTCTTTGTTAAAGTCTTGTGCCTGGCCCGAACGTGATTCAACTTGCGAAGTTTTTGATAGATTTTCCAATACGTTGCCTATGAATAAATATATTTTGATGTTCAATTTCATTCACTGAGTGTGATGATGGGAGTTTGAACTGGAAAAGTTTGTTCCATAAATTATATTAAAAATGGCTCTTCTTATGAATATATTTTAAATTATACATTTGGGGTGGAAATATGACGTTATTTAACTACTACTTGATTGCTACGAATAAAAAGAATACTACAATATTGTTCAATTATGTTTCCCGCCTTATGTCGTCCTCAGCATTGAGGGTCATGACCTCCCTTTTTGTTTAGGTGTAGTAACTACACAATTAATTTTGTTGCCTGTAAGACATTGCCTTTGAGCGATAAGACCGTGAATGGTACTTTCATTTTTGTGATTTTGTTTTACTCGTATTTGTATTTTTTTTGTACAATAAAGTGTATAAATAAATAAATAAAACAATCTATATTTCAATGCACGACAAGCTGACCTTAGATTTTGCCATTTCGTATAAATTAATGTAATCAAGCAACACTCGAAAAATACTCGAACAACTAATTGCTCTTTACAATTGAACCGGAATAATTGTGTCGACCAATAAGAGACAACAACTCACGTTTAGTCATACCAGCATAGAAATACCATTTTGCATTCACAATGTTAATATGATTTTATACTAAAATAAAATAAAAAATATTAAAATAAGATATAAGATATAGTATTATGATTGTCGATAACAAATCAATATGTGCGACGCGCTTGCGGAAATGGCGTCGAATGTGGGAAAATCTCGCGTACAGTCGGATATTTACTCGCGCGAATATTTCGGATATAAAATAAACTAAGTGTGGTATATTGTGGAGATAAAAATATTCATGTGCGTATTAGGCTGGAAAGATAGGATAAATATTTTGGTGAATTTAACTACTTTACTTTTTTTTATTGCTTTGAATGGCGAGACGATGATGCCGTTCGCCTGATGGTAAGCGATACGACCGCTCATGAACAGTAGCAAAACTATATAACACCATTAAAATATACGTGTTACATTAAATAAGCTGTTTGCATATTACAATTTCTATACCTCAAAAAATATCAATTATAACATCAATCTTTTGACGTGAGTTTATTTGTTATATGTATATTAAAAACCGACTGCCTCGATGGCGTAGTTGTACTACGGTACGCTTACAAAGCTGAGGTCTCGGGTTCAAATCCCGGGTTGGGCAAAGTGATATTGGATTTTTCAATTCATTATCAGCCCAGAGTCAGGAATTTGTGCCCTGACTATGCATTTAATGTATATAAAAATCCAATATCACTTTGCCTGACCCGGGATTCGAACTCCAGACCAGCTTTGCAACCATATCATAGAATAACTTTTTTTTGTATTTTTAATACTTCACTTGACAGTTGAAGGTGGTTAAAATAAATAATATTCTAAGGTAATGAAAACAGAAGATGTAAGGCGCACATGTTTCGCATTCTTTGTTTACGAAGAAGGGTTTCTTGTCTACCTTACAAAGGGTTCAAGGGTTAGCATACGTGAAATAACACCTAGCGTTCCCTTTGACTAAATAGCTGTCACTTAGATATTTTTCCTAAATATTTCTTTGAAAGGAAAACTAAAGTAGAAAGTATTTTTTGGTTTAAGATTCAAGACAGACTCTAGAAATAAAAGTGGCATTATCAGATTCTATGAAAAAGTAGGTTAAGTTTTAATACAAATGGAGACTTTACATCGTATGTCTCAGGATGGCAATCGCAGTGAAACGCCAAGCATTGCTTGGTAATCCATGATCTTTGGAAAAAAATTAATAGCTGATGCATTGATCAATTTGTATTTTTTGGCGGTTTAAAAATGTTAGTATAGATATCTGCTATACAGCTTAAAATTTGTATGAATTAAATACATTGCGAAAAACACAAAACAAAACATTTTTTTTAAACGGGCATGGCAGTGCAGTCATTAGCACTGTACCTGATGGTAAGCGCAAATACCGTCCAAACAAATTATCGAATGATATCAGACGGTGGTCCCATGCCATTCGATACAATTATGTCGGCATGCTAAGATGCCTTTTCAAACTACAGCGGAAGGACCCAGCATTATAGGAAGTAGGGAATACGCTTGACGGGAAACAATTCCAAAGCCTAAATGCGCGGCACAAAAAAAAATTGCATACCTTTTGGTTCGTGCCGGGATGGTTTGTACTATGGCTAAGCTATTATAATGAATATTAAGTGTAAGTGTTCTTAAATATTGTCCAAAGAAAAGAATTTCATCCTATATCCAACTCTGCCTCAGTGGCGAAGTTTTACTATGGTACTATAACAAAGCTGACATCTCCGATTCGAAGCCCTGGTTGGGCTAAGTGATGTTGAAATTTTCTATTCACTATCAGCCCGTCGTCAGGAATGTGTGCCTGATATGGCGATAGGTGCCCCCAATTACATCATGGGACAGAACATACAAGGTGAAACGTGGGTGTCTTGGTATCACCTCTACTTACTACATCTGGGAAAAATACGCATCTGCTATACCTACACCGTTTTAATTAGCTAAAAAAACAGTACAATTAATTACGTCATACTTTCCACCTTTCTAATTGACTTAAAAGAAATCGTCAATTTCTAAGTCTTTTGATCAAGCCCGCTCTTGCGTCAAACAGTCGTTTCCATAAACTTTATTATTGCCTTTAACAAGTTGTCTTGACGTCGGGTCAGTGGGTCGCTGCCAAAACGCCTCAGTATTTCGACGGCTCAATCGGCAGAGTTATTATGATATTGTTGAGGTAATACATTTTTTTTAATATCCTGTGTAGTTTTGGAATCTTATATTTAAATACATACATATATAGGGGTAGGCAGTGGTGCAACCAAGATACCCACGTTTCGCCTTGTACTTTCCGTCCCACTATGTGATGGGGGCGAGGATATTGCCATTTCGGGCACACATTTCTGAGTCAGGGCTAATAATGAATTCAAAAATCCAATATTACTGCTCGAATCGAGATTCAAACTCGAGACCACGACTTTCCAATCAGTATCAGTCAATATCTTCGAGATATTTGATGATAAAATAAAGATAGAAAAAACTTATACTCATTTATGTACCAAAACAAGCATAAAACAATAATAACTTTCCCAGTGGTTAGGCTTTCCGTGTAACAAAAGCTTTTCAGGTTCTGTAGATAGTTCCACGATTGTACTCGTGAGTATTATGTCTTCAAGATACATTGTTATAATAGGATCTGTTGTTTAAGGATGTTAAGAAAGAAATATTTGACGATATATACAAAAGTTTGCAAAACCTATTTGGCAGTTAGAGTGAGACAAAATATTTATAGTCTAGTCGATAGTCCAGATCAGTGGTTCTTAACCGATAGTCCACGAACCACTGGTGGACCCTGGATTCATCCCAAGTGGCCCCTGAGCCATCCTAAGGCTATCCTCAAAATAATTAGATCAATTATGGATAGATAGAAAAACAATTTTTATTTACATTTCGCTACTGTATTAACATGACAACCAAACCAGTCAAACTGTCAATGGCAAGACGGATTTTTTTCCAATGGTCTCTCATGAGTAAAAGCTTAAGAACCACTGGTCTAGATAAATAAATCTTACTTTCTTCTAGATGATTCTCTGCATTATACTTTTTATACTGAAATAGTAGTTTTTCTGTGCACCGGGTAATTAGCGCATTGACATCTAAAAACATAACACTTGCCTCGGTGGCGTAGTTGTACTACGGTACGGTCCCAAAATTGAGGTCTCGGGTTCAAATCCCGGGTTGGGCAAAGTGATATTGGATTTTTATATTCATTATCAGCCCAGAGTCAGAAATTTGTGCCCGATATGGCGATAGGCTCGCCACCTATCACTTTGTGGGACGGAACATTTAAGGCGAAATGTGGGTGTCCTGACACCTCTGCCTACCCCTTCTGGGAAGAATGCGTGAGTTTATGTATATATCGAAAAATAATGAATTAGCAATTTAACAGCTCGTTAACTTTAAAGTGGCCGAGACCCTCGTGAAAAAAGGAAAGCGTGAAAAGCGTAAAAATGTGTAATGGCCTGTTGGTAAACGGACCAGACGCGATTGCCAACATGTTCACGGTGGTCTCGGGTTCGAACCCTAGGTCACACATCTGACTTTTCGGAGTAATGTATATATGTATGGAGCCAACCACGCACCAAAACGGTGAAGGAAAACACTATTAGGAAACTGGCATGCCATGGCGATTTATAAACAATATCTATGGTTATCACTAGCCCAGCGTTGTGGACTATATAACCTAACCACTCTCAAAAGTCAATCGTACTCTCGATTGTAGAGGAGGCCCGTGCCCTGCAATGGGACCTATAGGGGCCGATACAATATAACAAAATTCAACAACAGATTTCACTGGTAGACACAATTTACATAAACTGAACCGTAGACATCACAAATAACCCTATTTTTTTACCAAAACTAACGCTTCATACTTGTACAATAAACTATGTATGAGCTTCTAGTATATTCTAAGAAGATATCACTGACCAGGCAGATATCAATTTCTTAGGTCTCTTAGAAATTCTTTGTTCTTCCTTTTCGATATCAATAAACTCCGGAACAATCGATTTTATTACAAACTCGGTTCCCTGTCTAGCCAAACATTGTTAAAATACAGGTGTTTATTTATTCTCAGTTGTATATTGTCCATTCCTTTCTAGTGCCTGGAGAGAATTGTGTCGGAGCGATCGAGCTTATCTTTCGGAACGAATTTTGTCTCAAGATCTAGTTATTTGATTTTATAGTAGCTGAACATTTATAGAATTAGCTTTACTTGTTCCTTCGATACCAAATATGTTAATATGCCTCCCCCCCCCTCTCTCTCTTTTTGCTTTTGTAGCTAATTTAACCACAAAAAACTAGTCTTTTCTAACATCTGAATACTATGACAGCTTAGTGTCTCTAGAAATAATAGGACTAGGACTGACTATGAAAAGACAATTGGCCATTCGACATATTGATCTGAAAAATCCCTGACAGGAATGTTCATGAGATATGAAATAAAATTCGTGTATTTAAATGAATTTCACATTAATTGCATTCTATTAGTATTTGTTTCGGGTCTGGCTTTTGTAAGACCGAACAGCCGGACATCACAACATCTAGCGTCGTTTCTGATACTCACGACTCAATCTATTTTTTTAATGCAATGAATGGCAAGACTAGCATACTGTTCGCCTGTTGGTAAGCAATACAACTGCTCATGAACAGTCGCAAAACCAAACAACACCTTGAATTACAAAGTAATGCTTGACATTCCACTGCCCTCGCCATCGTGAGATATGAAGTCTCAACATGTTCTATAGTTAATTTGCCTACAATATCCTTCAAACTGAAACACAACAGAGTATTTACACTGCTGTTTAGCGCATGAAATAGACATTGCGGCGGTCCTTACCCAGGCGACCTCACATATGAGAGACCTACCAGTAAGAATATGTGGCTGTCGGGTGTATTTAAAAATATACACCACATTTTCTCTGAAGCATTTACACGAATTATAGATGAAGCTATGTCCACAAGCTCCGAAACACGGGACAGACATTAATCCGTAGACACTGCATGCATTCAGATGATTATGAATGCAAAACGGACTGGGGTTATGTTAATAAGGCGAAGCTTGACCATGTCTGCGGGCGTGACCGAGTGCTACATAATGTATACGGAATTTGTTTTAGCCTGAGATGAATATTCAAGTGGAGTCATCTAAATTATTGCTCTTGGGAGACGAATATAGAAAATAAAGTCTAAAACGGTGAGAGAAAAGATCGCGAGTGAACCATAGCGATTTGTAAGAATTCCTATGGTACGTTAAGTCTGCCAACTCGCAAAAGCCAGCGTGGTGGACTATATGGGTTAAGCCGTCAATCGTACTCTCAATTGTAGAGGAGACCCGTCCCCTGCATTGGGACGTATATGGGCTGATATAGATATAGATACAATGAAACTATTACAATGCACCACCGTGGTAAGTGTATTGTATATAATAGAAGTTTCCATAGTTCGGTGTGATTATCTCTCGTGTGAAGACATAAGTATGTCGGATAGCAAAACTAGGTGTGCACACATTGAAGCAGCAAGTAGACACTTTAATTTGTTACTGTGGCAGATGCTCTAGCGTTATATAAAAGGATGGAGGTCTAAACGGATTCAGATATCGTATAACAGGCAAATCTTCATTTCTAGATATATACATGAATTTAAGACTTTCCCAGAAGGGGTAGGCAGACGTGCTACCAGGACACCCACATTTCGCCTTGTATTTTCCGTCACACGTTGTAATAAGGGGCGACCCTATCGCCATGTCGGGCTCAAATTCCTGTCTCCCTTATGATATCTGGGGGCGCGGCCGAGCCCCCTCCAAGTCGAGCTATAGGCCGTAACATCCTTTTCTCGAAGCAATTCAGACCATTTTCAGCCTCCTATAACTTCGTTGTGGCTAAAGCATGAATTAAATAGAGAAATCTAACATCACTTTGCCCGACCCCTGATTTGAACCCGAGGTTTCAGCTTTGCAATCGTGCCGTGGTACAACTGCGCAACCGAGGCAGTCGATTTAATTTATATGCGACCAGAAAATAGGAATCACGAGTTTGTATATTAAATGTATTAAAAAGTATTATGCCAATCTAATATGGCTTAAAAGACTTAGAAATATTTCCTTACTACATCTTGATTATTACAAGCACACAAAATAAATCTTTCTTCGATATTTACACCCATGAAATCTCGTTGCATTATTTTCTCTTCTATACAACGGATACTTTAGACTATTTGATATTTCCATCACATCTTATTCAAAATATAAAGCAAGAATGCAAATGGATGAGCTATTTAATTCGTGTTTCTCTAGGCTCTACATCTCAGCCGGTTTGAGTAGGTGGCTATGCAAAACGGCCACTCAGGAGCACTCGCAATGCCGGCAAGTTATACATCTGTATGGGAATGTTGACGAAGCTATGTTTCAGCTATGGTTTAGTAAAGATAAAATTAGTTAGTTTTGAATTTAAATAATCTTAATCTTTTCTGAGACAGCCTCCGTGGCGCAGTTGGTTAGACGCCGCCTGTGAAACGAGACGCCGCGGGTTCGATCCCCGCACCGAGAAGAATGTTAGTGCGGACCTCAAATATTTCTTCCGGGTCTGGGTGTTTGTGAGACCGAAAAGTCTCTCGTAGTTCCTGATACTCACGATACAACTCGATCTTAGTGTGGGGTCAGGACTATGTATGTGACTGTTGTGTGTTATTTATTATTATTTATTTATTTACACAAATGTTACACATTGAAATAAAACGATTTTTCACGGATTTTATCGCGATAAATCCGCGTTTATTTTAGATTGTTTTAACTTCTAATTTTTAGTCTACAGCTTTCGTGGTTACGGGGCGGACCGAGGTGTTAGTCTACCGCACAGTAAATTTTGTGAAAACTACTTTCTTTTAACTATTATGAACATTAAAAAAGCTAAATTAAAAAGTTTGTGGTTTGCTGTTTAAAAAAGTAATCCAAATTTGCTATAAAATCTGTAAAAATAGTTCGTTTAAATAATATTTTTAATGAGTTACAAAAATATTTGCCATTCCGAAGTAGAGAAAATATTTTAATACATGCAAAGGCTTTAAATTATCTTTCTTCTAAAAGCTGACAGTGACACTGATTGTTCTGAAGTTGCATAAGTCTTTGTATTTAGAAACCGTGGGAGGGGCCCTAAGGTCAGGAATAATATGGTAGAATATGATCAAAGTAATGGAAATGTCACTTGAAATTATTTATCAAAATTACAGCGTCTTTCAATGACACAAATGAAAAATAGCCCATCAAGAGTACAATAAATCACATCACCATTCTCAGATTTCTCACTAGCCAAAATGTCATCAGTGTGAACACGTTATATTTCATAGTTATTCGCTTAATACAGTATGGAATAACTAGAATATCTCAGCCCGGACGCCGGCGACCGCAACATTATGGAATTCACTTGAGGTCGCCGGCCAAAGAGCTTTTAACTGGGCCCTGTTTGTCGAATATCTTTGGCGTAGCAAAATTTGTGTCAATATTCGATACAGATGGTTGGGGTAATTGGAAATTATTTGTTTATTTACTGTTTGGTTATGTTTATTAGAGATTTTTAGGATTACAGTCCCGATAACGTAGGAAATTCAAGGTTAGCTTATAGAATTTGTTTGTTATATCTTTCTGCTAGTACGTGATGTATTAGAAATTTAAGAAAGCGACAAATTTGATTTCTCTTTGTCTTAAAATAAGCAGATATGTGAGCTTTTCCTATGGACTTTTTCAGAAGTGACGGTTTGAAAAAGGCTAGAATATTCCGCCTACAGGTTACAATAGATGGATGTCCAACGCGATGCTTGTTGGTACGTGATCTTCACAAATACATCAGTGTAATACATCCACTAAATCATTGAAACGGTATATTGATATTCTCTAAATTATATTTTTGCCTACCTAGTTACAAGTTAACATAATAAGGAAGACATACATACCTACATAAGCTCACGCCTCTTTCCCAGGAGGGATAGGCAGAGGTGTCAGGTGACACCCACGTTTCGCTTAGTATGTTCCGTCCCACGATGTGATAGGTGGCGAGCCCATCGCCATATCGGGAACAAATTCCTGACTCCGGGCTGATAATGAGTAGAAAAATCCAATATCACTTTGCCCGCCCCAGGATTCGAACCCGAGACCCCAGCTTTGTAATCGTACCGTAGCACAACTACGCCACGAGGCAGTAAATAAGGAAGATGAGTTTAAAAAGCAATGAGCTTGGCAACAGAAACACTTTTAATTACAAACCACTTCATATGTTTTAGGGGCAGTATGAAAACAGCGCTGTAAATGCAAAATGAAACAAGCACTAATGAAGAGAAAATATGAACGAGTGTCTTTGAAACTTTTCAATTTTTTTGGAAACTAGAACGGTCAAGTATTTTTTGCTTTCATTTCTTGGAGATGTAAAGCTGCCAGTTTTATTCACAGCTTCTTCCGTATACATAATATTTTTTATAGTTTCCGCATGTCTGAATGTATTTAATTTTGTATTGACCTGCCTTGTTGCTAGTCGAATGAATTTTACTGGTGGTAGGTCTCTCATATGTGAGAGGCCATCTGGGTGGGTACCACCGCAGTGTCTATTTCTCCCGTCAAACAGCAGTGTAAACGCACTGTTGTGTTTCGGGTTGAAGGGCATTGTAGCCAGAGTAACTACTGGACATATTGAGACTTAACATCTTATGTCTCAGGATGGCGAGCGCAGTGGAATGCCAAGCAATGCTTTGTAATTCAAGGTGTTGTTTGGTTTTTCTAGTGTTCATGAGCGGTCGTATCGCTTACCATCAGGCGAACGACATGTTCGTCTCGCCATTAATTGCATTAAAAAAAAATAAAGAATGGTTTGAAAACCCATTTGGCTCGTCCAAATTTGTCGCGTTTCAAATTCGGACGGTTTGGATCCGGCTTCGACTAGATCAACATAATTGAAATGACATCTAGCTATCGCAATCTGTGTCGAAGTTCGTAATCTCGTAATGTGTTCTATCTAAAGGCACAGCAATGCATGACAGCCTCCGTGGCGCATATGGTTAGACGTCGGTTATGAAACAATAGACTACGGGTTCGATCCCCGTACCGAGACAAATGTTTTGGAAGTATTTGTCTCGGGTGTGGGTGTTTGTGGGTGCAAAAGAATTAATTCATCTTAATAGGGGAGCAGGACTATATATGTGACAATTGGGTGTATTTTTGAAATCATAAAACTAGTCTGGAACTAGCAAGTAAACAAAACACGAAAGAAACCAATATACTATTTAGATCCCACTACATACAAATTTCAAAAACATCCAAAGGTTATCATGAATCTTTAACACGAACCAAACATGATGAGATATCAACCGCGCAGTGTATTTAGTTAAGATACTGGGTTTATGTGGCTCGTATCTAAGAAAAAGCACGCAGTAAACTTTTACGAGCTCGCCCGGGATACGCCCGGATGGATTTATTTCGTTTATGAACTTGAGTAACACTGAAATAAATTTAAAGTTTTCACTATGATTAAGACTAATGTTTTTCTTGTGTTTTAGGGAGGTTTGTGTGTTCTTTTCAATTTCTGACGGAGTAATAGAATAATAATTAAAAGGCAATGGGCTGTGATTTACCTTCCCACTACAGTTTTTAGTCTCAAATATGACATCGATTTCAATATTACCTATTTTTATTACAAATAATGCAACGCCTCATTATTATTTATTTATTATATTATAGCATTACAGGGTGCGTGGTGGCCTGTTGGTAAACGGACCAGACGCGGCTGCCAACATGTTCACGGTGGTCGCGGGTTATCCCAGGGCACACCGGACTTTTCGGAGTCATGTGTGTATTGATAGTCAATCACCACCCAATACCCTATAACGGTGAAGGAAAACATCGTGAGGAAACCTACATACCATAGTGATTTCTATGGTATGTAAAGTCTGCCAACCCGCACTAGGCCAGCGTGGTGGACTATATGGCCTAACCACTCTCAATCGTATTCTCGATTGTAGAGGAGGCTCGTGCCCTGCAGTGGGACGTATATGGGCTGATACAGATTATAGCATCTATTATTTTTACAAATAAATAATGCAACCACAAGTAGAGTATTTATTTCAAAAATATTATTCATTTTATTCCCGTAAGTCGCAAAAACTTACACTTTTGATATTAAAAAGTCCAGGACTTCGAAAATAAAATTATACCCTCTTCATATTTATAAAAAACGTCCCTAAATCAGAATCCAAATTAATTGCAATCGTCATAACATAATATACTAGTCTAACTAAATTCCATCCCATTCCATTTGTTTGAATATTAAATGTACTAAATGGATCTAAATGTAAATCTTAATACTGAATCAGACATGCATGACGGCATTTCATCTTAATCTTATCGAATAATAAACTGCTTTAAATTAGATTGTCCAGTTATATATATTTGAATTGCATGCATTTATACTGCTATTTGGCGGGAGATATAGACATTGCGGTGGTAACTACCCAGGCAGCCTCTCACATATGAAAAACCTACCACCAGTATGCTTAGAACACATCATTTTTTTCTGACTTACTACGGCGATAAGTATAACCTTTGTTAAAAAAGCTATTTTTATAAATTACAGCTTTGCAGGTGTATATGAATACACTACTAAAAACAGTTCACCGTCGAAGACTATTTTTTATCTGACACGGCATAGTGACTGCACTGCACCCGATGATAAGTGGAAATGCCGTCCAGACCAAATTATTGAATGGCATCAGATAACAGTCCCATGCCATTCGATAGAATGCCATCCTGCAAAGACGCCTTTTCACAATATGGCGGAAGGACCCAGAATTATGGAAAGGAGAAGGACACGTGTGACGGAAAACCATTCCACAGTTTTAGGATGAGGCACTAAAAGAACAATACATTATTTGCCATAAATTGGAGTGCAGTGATAATAAAATTCCCACATAACTGTAAGCGAAGTCGAGGCAATAAAGCAGTGGAGTATAATTGGATTGTGTGAGTACTAGTCTTTGTACAATTCGGGTATGAATTGTAATAGGATTGTGCAAGCTCGGATAACTGGTGCGCAAGTGATACTCTGAATACGCTCACTTTATTGTAAGCGTTTTTATTGAGCACACGAAAGATGTTCATAAAATGTTTAGATAAATGAAGGTTACAGGAAGTTGTATGAAATTCTTTTTCAATAGCCGGTTTTAATTGCATTGTGTCTGAAGTCACTAAAACTACCACCCGGCTTCGTTTTCAGTAGCAGTCTCGATATACCCTGTATAACATAACTCTATACTCTGTTACGTGTTATGGTTTGTTTACATTTTGTTAAGTACCTAAACCGATGGAGTATAGTTATCGTGTTTTTCAGTCAGAAGAAGGGTTTTGCTGAACATTAGTTTCATCTAGAATTTTGCCAATACTCGCCAGGGTGTAACCCACAACGATCCGAAATGAAACTCGAAAGTTCAAACGTTGTACGTAAAACTGTACGAATGTGCGCAGGTACTCCACAAAACGTTTGAATCCTCTATCATACGTGGTAACTATCGACTAAAATCGGAGTGAATGATACATATCACAGATAATAGTATGGATTTTTAGAAGTGAAAAACTTATGACGTCTTACGTCGTACGAATATTCGTGTTTCGTTTCGGATCACAAAGTAAGCCCCCAGGTTTGGAAGCGGGTTGGTAATCCAAGACTATTTGTAGGTCACCTAAGCATTCCTCATTGCGGGGATCAAATCGACAAGCTCTTATACCACATATGAAATTAAAATGACTACTAAATTTAAGATTCAACTTGGGCCTTATTAATAAACTTGGATGAGCGAGGGATTAAATGTAGCCCAAGGCTTTAGAATGGACTTGGTTGTTATGAATAGCGATGTATTCACGACTTTATTAATAAATAAGGATTAACTTCGGCGTAACGTGACAATTCTGCTATTATGTAGCAACCCACTAATTTTAAAAGTAAAAAAATGAACAAAATATTTTGCTTTGAGTGAGTAATATTACTTAACAATCATTCATAATTCACAGACATACACACGTAGCACTAAAATTAAAATTGTCTACTCTTTGCAAATTAATATTATATAATGAGTGCGTATTGTTTAGTCTATATGAATTGTGATATTTGATTTTTATTTATTTATTTACAAAAAATATAACATCTTAACAGCCGAGGCCAAGGCGACGCTATATCAATATAAAAGAAAATAACTTTAAAACAATATAAAATATGAAAAATAAAACGATATACATTCAAAATAAAATACAACAATTCGAACAAAAATAAAACCATTTAAACAAAAAAGACAAACTTATTATTCTAAGATACGCAACATCTCTAACATTGTTGAGCTACTTCCATATTGTCAGCTGTGAAGAATTAAATAAAGAAATAAACGAGTCAATTCTAAAGTCTTGGACTAAAGTTAATCTCTCGCTCATACTAGTTTATTGATAAGGGTCCTTGGGTTTAATCTTCAAATTCCTCTTCAAAGAACTCTTCTCCAACATTCACTACTCAAAAATACGTAGAATGCTACGCACTCGTCTGAATGTGAACGTATTTAAAGGCAAGTTTTTTGTCCCATCATTAGTGGTGGTGGAGTGACTTTGTGCTCTTCACTGTTACACACTCGTATAACTGGCATTACAGCTACGGTTTAACCCTGGGAGTTGTGGGGGACGGATTAAGGACAAGTAGCGGGGGTATAACCACATGATATTTTATTTTAATAGCAGGAGTGCAATGGAACTAGACTGAGAGGTATTCTATGATCCAAAACGATGTTCGAATGTTGTACGTAAAACAAAATGTTGGAATCCTCTATCATACGTCGTAACCACTAAGTTCAGAGTGAATGATAAATGTTAAAGATAATATTATTGATGTTTAGAAGTGGAAAACTTAATTACCTTATCAAACGTTCGAAAATTATCATAGAGTAACTTCTGGACCTGATGGTTAGTGTAGTCCAGCCAGATTATTCGGTCGAAACAATAATGCCAGCCTGATTGAAACTGGTTGTACTATGATTAATACTAGAATGCGACATAATTGCATGGTGAATTCCACTTGCATTTGTGTTTGCTAAATATTCTCTGGAGACTGAATATTATTTTGAAGAAATTGATAAAATATAATAATTTGTAGAGGGAAGAGAACGATACATTGGATATAATTCAATATTGTAATCAGTGGGCTATCTGGGACTCATCTTATTTATCCCTCTATTTCTTACTACCACGCCGTTTTAATAATTTCAAAATTAAAACATCTTACTTCTCGATCTACTGTGTTTGGAAATAACATGCCGCCACTTTGCCGGGCCAGATTAAAAAAATAAAAAAAAATAACAAGTAATCCAAAGTATATACAATTAGTAAACCGCGCATATTTACCCCAATCCTTAAATAATACATTCTTATATACCAATAAAAAGAAAAGGACCCAGTACAACGTCTAAATTCGCCCCTGGAAGCTTGTGCTTCAAAAATGCAGAGTACAATCTGCATAACAGATAAGTTTCGCTTTGCAACTGTCATTTTTCAACGGTTAATTTGCCTATTTAATGCAGGAACACACTTTAATTTTGTTACGAATTTTACACGTAGAAGACTGCTTTATTAAAAGCATAAGTTAGTTAGTGGGATTTAGTAGTCGTGGTTTAAGAGCAAAAGTAAATTAGCCCATAAGGAATAGTATTGAGTTCTAAGATTTGTCTTGTGTCCTTTAAGGGACATTCAAGATCCGTAACTTTAAAAACCTAAGCCTTTGGTGATCTCAACCTGTGTATGTTGTGTTACAGTCGATAAGCTGTCTGTCAAATAGAAGGCGGCGGATTCAATTTTCATAGTCAAAGACTTTGCACGATTAACAAATTTTTTTCACATACAAAGTCCTGACTCCACAATAAGATAAATTAAGTCTTGTGTCGTGGTTATCAGGACCTACGAGAGATTTTTCATTATTTGGTCATACAAACACCCAGATACGAGACAAATACTTGTGGGCCTCACAAACATTTATCTGGTGCGGGGATTGAACCCGAGGCCTCTTGTTTCACAGTCGGTGTCTAACCAGCTGCGCCACGAAGGCTGTCAAACTTATGATTAACTCCTTTCGAATGGTTTTTCTGGGCATAACCGTTTAATTTTTGATACCTACGTGATAGACTACATATACGGGGTTGGTACTATATGCGTGACCAGTGGAAATTTTGTTTTCTTTTTACATTATAAATCCAGGCTAGTGACTCAACATTACTCAAAAGTACCATCAAAAACCAACACAAATCAAAAGCTTACAGTACTAAACGTTATTAAAAAATTAATCCATTGGACGTAGTAACGAACTAAAGAACCAATTTGGCTGTACGAAAGCAGTAAGGCTGTTCATTAGTGAGAACTAACCTTAAAGCCTTAAGCCGGGGCTTAGTCCGATGTATCGGCCGACTAGTCGCCGGATCAGTCGGGTACCAATCTTACACTCTGATTAAATTGTGGTGTATTTGATCTTTGAACTATTTGCTTTGATTGTGTGGCCGATGATTTGATCCGTTTTACTTCCTGAGGTATAAGTTAAGATGTTTATGATAAGAATTGTATGGAGTGTAGGTTTTTGTATCGTTTAGCTCCAATAAATATTTGACTAATGCAAGTGGATTATTTCTTAGTAAAAAGCAACGCTTGAGTGTTTTCAGCGATTTGCAATATCGTAGGACATAACATATTATTGGAAATCGACAGAAAAAGAAAGAGGCATTAGGAGATGGGGCTAGTAAGGAATTTTATATCTTCGGCATTCTCGTTCCCCTGCTTTTTTATTCCTCTTCGCATTTTGAAATGCTGGTAATAGTAATCATAGTGATAAGATTTACAATCAGACGAGGAGGTTGCTAATTTGTAGGATCAATAAAGAGAATCGCAGAAATAAGATTAGCAATGTCTCTTCTACTATAATCTCTCAATTTTCCAAACAATATGGTCCGTCATACTGTAATGTAAGATACCCGAGACGCGGCGTCCCTCAGGACCCTCCCATCCCTTTCAATAATATCTTAATTGCCTTCGTGTAACTTGAGGTACTCACAATCCCTCGTTCCCTTAATGCGAATACTGTGAACGACCTAGAATCTTGTTATGGCTGTATTTTTTTTATTGGTTAAGCTTGATGAAATTCGTCTCTCCCTATGTAAGGAAAAACGTCTACATTGTCCTACGTATTGACCAAATGATAAAAAAATTAGACCTAGATAAATTATAAAACATATCAGAAAGAAAACAAGCAAATTGGAAAATAATTTTTCCGTGTTTTTTTAGAAGCCAAAAGCCACAGTTTAATGGAATGGTTCGGCTTAAAATCCACATACCTCAGTACATACAATTCAGTGTAGAATATTATATTTCTAGCATAATATTTCGTAAATAAATTATAAGTCGACCTCAAGAATGTAATTGTCAATTTTAAAATAGGCATAAATAAAACTGGTAGTTCATTTTTCGAGCCACGATTTTATTTGTTTTCCAAAATTATTGCGCTCATGATTGGTCGATTGCACTCGTACACTCCTTCGGGAATCATTCGAGCAAATAGTATCTTTGGAATCGAAAAATATCATCGGTTCAGTTTATAGAAATACATTTTCAACGATTTTCTGATATTGGGAAAAATATATTTTCAAAATAATTACAATACCGCTTTGTATCCAACTGAAGGCAGAAAACACCCAATCGCTATTTCTTATAAATATTGAATAAATGTTGTAATATCATAGTAAGTTTTCAACCAAAATATATCGGCGAACGCTTACACCTCCAGCAATCCTGGGAGGAATTTATATTTTTACACAAATAATTGAGGATATGGAGACAGTTGATGTATGGTTTGAACGTAAGTCTTTCAATAGATTTTTAAGTTGGACCATTTTTTTATAAACAGAAAGCTTCGACGTCACAGTTCGACGTAGTCACTTAATGGATGGTTAGGTGAGTCACGTCTCAGTTATACCATCTTCTCAAAGGTCGTCAATAACAGTGCTCCATACTTCGTTATTTATTTATTTAAACTTAACACAATATAGTTGTACAGGCAGACTAAATGTTATCAGCATTATCTTCCAGTCAATATTTAGAAGATGAGATCAAAAGGGCGTTTCTAAGATACGGAATATGGTTAAGTAAATTCAATATCGATTTGGAATTCGAAATCGAAAAGGTTAAGTAAATTCGATATCATTGTTGCAATTAGCCAACGGCTCCATGCAAATCCGTTTTTAGGGTTAAGCCTCCATCCGGCTTTGAACATGCCAGCATATTTTGTATATTTCTCACCGTTTTATACCTAATTTAGATTGCAATGAGAAAGTGAATTAAAATGCAAAAAAATAAATTTCAACTCTCATCGGGAGCATCATCGTCATCATCATCTCATCGCACTAAAAACGGTGAAGGAAAACATCGTGAGGTAACCTGCATACCATAGCGATTAATAAGAATTTCTATGGTATGTAAGTCCGCCAACCCGCACTAGGCCAGCGTGGTTTAATATGGCCTAACCACTCTCAATCGTACTCTCGATTGTAGAGTAGGCACGTGCCTTGCAGTGGGACGTATATGGGCTGATACAGATACTGATACATCGGGAGCATTGCAGTCACTTTGTCGTATATAAAGACTACATCGCGTTAGGGTACATCTGATTAAGACTAAGCCTGTATTATTATATCGACTCACAAAAGGAAATCATCTCTTCGTTTCAATGTACTCACATCTCCACTCCAAAGAGTTGTAATATTAAAATCATACATACCTGAACATGTATCAAAAGACGTAATTTTACAAAGAACGAAGCGAAATTGCGTTATCTGTAGTGAAATTAATTGCTACATTTATCTCAGATCTACAATCTCGTCGCGAATCCCGAGGGACGTTATTGCCATTCGTTATTTCTTGGAAGCCACAATTATCATGTCAGCCATTTTGAAATGTGACGAATGCTTCTTTAGTCTCGCTTCTGAATGAGTGATAGCTGAGGTTCTATTAGAAATATTTGAAGAATTTTACCTAATTAGTTAGTTTCTTAATGATTAATTTATGTTTCTGGGCTATAAAGTTTTGATTTACAGGCATGACAAAGTGACAGAAGCCAATATTACGTATAGGGAGTCTAAATTAAGAATCCACCGCGATAGATATGTTTTGCAGGTTGAAAAAATTATGGTCAGATCAGCTCGATGCCGAATGTACGCAGACTAAACTCAAAACAAAAATAGATTGTCATTATATTGGTTTGTTATATTTACGCGAATGTTTCAATTCAAAATGAAACTACTTTATTTACGGATTTAATTACGGCTTTTGTTTAATTTTAGAGTTGAGTCCACCCCGTGACCATAAAAGCTGTAAAGTAATCGAAACGTTGGAAAGTTAAAAATATGGTAAAAAAGATGGATTTTTCATAATCGCAAACAAAAATGGTTGCTGTGACAGCATTCGAATATCTTGCCACCTTCCTAATCTTGGAGACTGTTTTGCACTCACACCCACCACTAGAACTCCTGTAAGCCAGGATCAACAGTGGCATGCATTGTAATGACACCGAGTATTGAATTTCTGGAAGCATCCGGAAATGTCTAACTTGTCTTTAACCCGCAACGAAATCAATCACAAAGTTAAATCAATAGGAGGAGTTGGAAATAAAAAAATGTGCATCCGAACAAACCATCCTAACCTAACGAAAATGCACCAAAGTACCAATAAACCAAACTATAAACCCAATAAGTCCATCCATAAACCACACCAACAAAGAATACTTAAAGCGAAACCTTTCAGTCTCACAATACACCCACAATCAACCCGAAATTCAATTCAAAAACGCATTCAAGTAAATTTTCAATACGTAATTTTGGGCCATTCATCAATGCGATTCATTATCTACTGCAGCGCCTCGGCCCATAAAAGGCTTCCTTTCAACGCTTCGTGGCTCAGATCAACTATTTTCTGTCTCTTTGTTGGCGAAAGCGCATTACAAAGAGTATTGTCACAATGCCTAGCAGGATGCTTTTCATAGTCTGGTTAGGGAATTGAATATAAGTGAATTTTATTTGATAATCTGTGAATTAAGAGGCTGCAAAAGCATTCCTAATAAGTTGATATATGATGCTACAGTTGTGTCTTAGGTGTGATGGAAATAGAAGTTTATTTTGATTCCCTAAGTTATCCATTGCATAGCAATCAAATATTGTATAAAATACCTCAAATTTTTGTATAACTTGGAAAATCATAGTTGAAGTAACGGCAAAATTAACACTGGAAAATCATAGTTGAAGTGACGGCAAAATGAAATACTTGCCTTGTATTATGAGCATCAGAAATTACGAAGGAAATCATTTCACAACGCCCAAACTCTACATATTTTATTAAAAATTTTGGCTTGCAATAGTTTCATAGGATACTTTTCAATACAAATTTAAACCTGCAGATTTTAGTTTCGTATCAATCATAGTATTCACCACTCCACGAAAGCTCTCAACTACTCAATAACACCAAGAAGCCAATATTTCTATGAAAAGACGGTTTTAAGAAATATGTCCAAGAGCATTCATCTTTGGCATACTCTCAACTCGGTTTTGTTCGGAGTTTGTTCAGCGGTACAACTTTATACTGGAACGATTTTAGTTCAAAACCGACGATTTAAAATTTTACGTGCATATTGCTTGATTGATAGCTGGGGTTCTTTTACTTTATGAGCTGTGCATCAATGGATATGAAAGTAGAATATAATAACGTGTATCTAGATTATTTTGTCACCAATTCGTGTTTGAATAATAATAAATAAATAAATAATAAACACCCAACAGAATCATACATAGTCCTGACCCCAGACTAAGATCGAGTCTTGTGTCGTGGGTATCAGGAACTACGAGAGACTTTTCGGTCTCACAAACACCCAGACCCGGAAGAAATATTTGTGGGCCACACAAACATTTCTCTCGGTGCGGGGATCGAACCCACGGCCTCTTGTTTCACTGGTGGTGTCTAACCAACTGCGCCACGGAGGCTGAATATTTTATTTTGTTGTTGGTCTACACTATGTTTTAATTTTTAGGGCATATATTTCAGGTTTCTTTATTTCTGTGTGAAACATTTTTTGGAAAATATTCTGTCGTATATGTTCATCAGAATTATTGCCTAATTAGAATCCTAATTCTAATGGTGAAAGATTATATAAAATCAGTCCAGTACTTTTAGAGCCAATTTATTGCAAACAATGAATCAAATCTTTCCTCTTTATAATATTAGTTTAGAAAACGTAGCTTGTAATGAAACTTGATCTACTTAATAAATATTAATATACATGATATAATATTTTATTGTTCCAAATATTTGTAAGTAAAATATAAGTTTATAATTGCAGGACTCAAAATAATCTTTTCCTGCATTGTACTTTCACAAAACACTAATATTTTGAATCCAATAGTTACATAAAATAGCTCAAATAGAGAACCTAACCCTATTATACCTTACGTAGCTTCGACTAAACCGAAGCGACAAAAGGCTTTACCCGACATTAAATGAAAATGCTGCAGCTGTTCGAAATAAAATTGTAGTTAAAGTACATTTTTAGTCGCGTATCCCGCGGGATGTCATCCCGGCCCTTTCTCCCGGGACAATATGCCGGGAATTGACTTCGGGATTCGAGACAACTCGACCATTATCCGGGGCTGTGTGTGGTACAAGGAGGGAAGCGGAGCGGGGTTCCGCTTACCTGAATTTGTTTTATTTTTTAATTATGATTTTCAATGTGGTTATCTACTGTAAGATACAAAAAAATATATCAAATAAATCCAACCCAACAGTCTAATATACCCAATTGTGTGAATATGTAGTTCGTTTGGTTGAGGTGAACTTTGTTAAACCATGATGCATTTTCTAAGAAAGTTATTCATATGGCACTCTTATTGGCGTCACACATAACATTGACGTAATAAATATTTATGATAATTATTTACTTATTAGTTTGTTCCAACGTTCAAATAATTGTCCAGTTTATTGACTTGCAAACCTTTAGGACTTTACGAGGTGGAAATGGTAAAAAATAAATTAGCTACTTAGCTTTTTATGATATTGGTAGATAGTTAAGCTCTTTCTCTAGATGTTTAACAAGACAAAAGTAGCGCGGTTTTCTCAACACATTGGGCTCTTTTACGCCTTAAGAATTGATTTAAATGTCATCTAATACTAATCTCGTTTCAATTTCCCTACCTAGCGTTTCTCTTGATCTATCTTGAATATAAGATCCATTTCCCCGCCATTCAGTTCTACCTTATACCGTCAAAGTAAAACTACTGTTCACGAAGGCGCCGCTTTGTAAGGCCGACAATGGTCTGCTTGTTGGGTATATTAGCTTTTGACTGCTCTCATATCCGCGAGATTACGCCGTGGCATGGCATTGCCGTGTTATCACTGAAGGTGATTCGCCGTGGTAAATCCGATCTGCAATCTGCGCTCAATTTACCGCGAAATGCGGTTGTTTTCGTTTGTTTTTTGGGGAATTGTGTGTTGTTTTATGGGTACTCTTGTTTTTTTATTGGTATGAATGTTTCTTTCTAGAAGCAGTTATGCCATATAATGAAAAAATTGATATTCGGTCGTAATCTGAGTTCAGAGATGGAGACATAAAAATCGCATACACTTATTTATTAAATAAGTTTTGTTGTTGCGATTAACTGCGATACGAGCATGGCATTAGCCTTATGGTTAGCGATACGACCGCACCTGGACAGTAGGAAAAGCATTAACCAAACAACACCACGAATTACAAAGCAATGTTTGACATTCCACTGCCCTCGCCATCCTGAGACATGAGATGTTAAGTCTCATATAGTAACAATTTCTTTCAAACCAGAATACAACAGTGCATTTACACTGCCGATTGGCGGAGAAATAGACATTGCGATGGTCCCTACCCAGGCGGCCCTCATGAGAGACCTACCACCAGTATGCATTGAAAATCGGTAAATATACCTATTTGCCGTGCGTTGTCAAATAAATGATGATGATTTTAAAAGCGCCAAACCATTTGTATCCTTCACGTCAGTACAATGGCTATAATAATATCAAACTCATTGGGTCGTAATATATGATTTGAATACAGATAATGTTTATGATATAAGTAATGACCAAAGTCACTGAGCTGGTTATAGATATAAACATTTTTAGCGTATAAAAAGAGTTATAGATATTTATCACATTACATGTACAAAGAAATAATACATTTTTTTCGCATTCTCTGATTTGGCCACATTGATGATTAATTTACGGGTTCTAGAAAATCTTTAAAGAGATCTTAACGTTTAGGCGTTGTTAGACAGCAGCAGGCAGTTTCTTTAAATATTATGTATACTTTTAGAAAACTTACCAGAGTGCCGCTTAAGCTGGAAACTATCTGCAAACGAATATGATCGTTGAAGTAGCACCGAACAACATTTGCACTATGTCTATAAACTATTATATATGCTGTAAAAATTAACAGCAGCGGAAAAGGCGACACACGGTAAATAGAAGCACCAGACTGTCCGAGATATCAAAAAGCAAACTAGAACAAAACTACCCTCCTTTATACTGTATTGATTATTATAATTTTTTTTTCACACATTTTGATTGGCTGGGTGGCGTAATTGTACTACGGTACCATTACATTGCTAAGGTCTAGAGTTCGAATCCCGGGTCGGGCAAAGTGATATTTTGTTATGATCAGTCCTGAGTCAGGTATTTGAGCCCTTATGACGATAGGATTTCACCCTTTTCAATTTAGATCGAAACTCACAAGACAAAACTTGGGTGGCCTGGTAGCACCTCGCCTACCCCTTCAGGGAAAAATGTGTGAATTTATCTTGTAATATATATATCCTTATATTATATTGAGAGTAAAACTGCTTTTTACAGATATTTATGTGTACTAAACAAGAAGCAACTAATAAAAAAAGTATTGTAAAGGACCATCATGATATGCCTTGGCTAGACGAAAATCCACAGTGACCCAAGCAGGTTATTTTTTTTTAAAAGCTTGTAGATATATTAAGTTTTGACTATCAAGCAATAATCTCCACGGTATTATCAAGATGGCATACAAAAATAAGAATAGATACTGAAATATATTTATAAAAACCATTCGTCCATGATACGTTTCATATTAATGACGACGCGTCACACACTACGGCGCATGAAAGCTGAAAGTGAATTAAATTTATTATGTGTTGCTGACGCGCAGTATTTCAAACTTTTTGCTCTATGGATCGCAGTTTGGCTGATGTAATGCATTTTAGTAATAGTGCGCTGGATTCTTTTTTTTTTATTGCTGATGTAGAGTAAAGCGTGGTAAAATAGATGTCTGTTGAATTTTATTATTAACTAGCTGTACCCGCGACTTAGTCCGCGTGGAATTTAGCAAAAACTTTTTTTCCAAAATAAAATATTTTTTCTAAAATAAATGTAGCCTATGTTACTCCTTATTATATCAGCTACCTGACAATAAAAGTCCCGTCAAAATCGGTCTAGTCATTTCAGAGATTAGCCGGAACAAACAGACAGACAGACAAAAAAACTATGGTCATTTTCGTTATAGGTATCGTGTATATAACGATATGTAGTTGAACATTTTTTTTTATTTTCACTTTACAAACAGACACTTCAGTTTTATTTATATGTATAGAAAAATAATCTTAAAAATTTGAAAAGTTGCTGGATGCATGATGGTTGTTGATTTTGTTTTTTTTCTGATTCTGATGTTGTTTTCAACAAATCGATGTGACAATTGATTTCTTTAACTGTGGACTTCCTGTAGGCGAAGAGTACATGTATGTGTGTGTGTGTGTGTGTGTGTGAGAGAGATCTTTAATTTAGAAGCTATTGTTTTAATATGTCTAGAACGCTTTTCTTAGTTCTTTGATGTAAAATAATAAATACATACCCACTCTGTATATTCAGCATTATTTATTTTCAAAAGATTAAACAAAATCTGTAAACGCTTATCTAGAATGAGTAAATTTTCACCAGGTGTAAAATAATATTATTCAGAAAATAACTTTGAAATCTGTTGCAATATTTTATGTTATCTTACTTCAAAATATGTAACGTATTACATTATGGTAATTTTATATTTCAATTAGCTTTGAATTTTATTAAGGTCTATCGTAATATTAGAAATCTAATCGCGCTTACGTTTTATATTTCTAACCAGATTTTGTAGCTGTGATCTGGAGGCATTACTGGTGAATGAAAAAATTATAGATTTTTGCCAAAGAGAATGTTTCAATTCGCGTTCTATGCTATTTCTTTCGACGCTAACGGAGGCGTGTCCTTAGTTTGAGAACCACGCATCATTTGGTTTTTTATACATAACGTTTCATTATTTTTTATAAACAGTTTTTATTTCTCAATTGATATTGAACAAAAGTTTAATAGACTATGTGTGTCCGACATTTTCCTCACATCACAAAGCGATAAAAATTTACCTAAAAACCTACATTCCATAGCCATTATTAACAATTTCTATGGTATGTAAATTCCGCCAATCTGCACTACGCCAGGTTGGTAAACTGTACAGGGCATAGGCTAACCCATCTGAATCGTTCTCTTATTAGTAGAGGAGGCACTTGCCCTGCAGAGGAACGTCTATGGGCTAATATAAGACGATGCAGGGCGAATCGAAGAAGTCAATAAACAAAAAAAATATTGGGAAGCCTACCAAGCAAATGGACGTTCTGTGACAAAAGATGATAATGGTGATATGCAAATATCTTGATATATCTTCAATCAAGCGAAATTTAAATATGTTTTGCCTATTTACGATTATAGTAAAGAAGATTTATGAATGTATCATATGTATGATTTTTTGGTCTCTTAGTTTCAAAACTTTCTATAATGTCGAAGTAACGCTTTCAAGATTATTATGACAATTGATTGAATTTGGCAATAACGAGTACGTATAACCAATTTTATTATAAAAAAGCTCTAAAGGATAATTGAATAAGATGTTTCGACGTGTTTATATGTCTAGAATTTAACATTATATTCTTTCAGTTCTATCCAATAAAAAGTCATCTCAATTTACACATCAAACACTTGAGGTATATTGTTTCAATTCGTTTTGCTGAACCGACTAGAATTTCATTTGTATCCAATATGCACTTACTTAACCATATCATGGAAAGTTACTGCTGTTGAAGTATACAATTAGATTACATATAATAACCACTTTAAAGCAAAAAGTATCGTAGTGTGAAAGCCTACTTGTTTTATGTGAATTTTTCAATCGAATCGAATTCTAGAATGATTTAAGACTAGATTATATGTTTGATCATAAGTAAATAAATACACCCAACAGTCAAATACATAGTCCTGACCCCACACTAAGATGGAGTCTTGTATCGTGGATATCACGAACGACAATTATGTGGTAGTAAAATCATAAGTCAATCCTTTCTGTAACATGTGCAAATATCGTGTAATTCCAAATACACGTAAAGACAAGAGATTTCAATTTTAATTATTTGTGGGTTTTCGTAAAATGAAACACATTTTTTAAAAACAGAATATCTTTAAATCATCATCACAATTTCGCGTAGAATGTCAAAAAACACTACATTACATAGAAAAACATGCGTACCAAGTCGCTTAGTTATGTACAGTTGGCGTGAAAGTGTAAGTTTTAACCGACTTCAAACAAAGGAGAAGGTTCTGAATTCGCAGGAATTTTTTTTTTATTTCACATATTCCTACATATTCTATTTCTTTCCAAATCACACTTTAGCTTATGCGATGCTACGAATTACGATGTTGCCCAAAATGTTCATAGTGTACCTATTTTATTTCTGATAAATAATTTGAACATCCATAGTAGTTTATTTGACAGCTTTTTTATCCGATTAAGACAAATTTTAATTTTTCACAGACGAAGTTTTCTATAGTTAAACCACCGTATATCATTGCGACTCCGATAATTTCGTACACACAAAACACTTAAACTAAATTCACAGTATCAACGGTTCTTTAAAGAAATAGTTCGCAATAAAACATAGTGCATTACATTATCCGATGGAGCCACCGAACATAATATTTTACTAGCATCACACAGCACTCCACATACCATACCAACTGTACACAAAATTCTCAAAACTCAAACAAAACATTTCTAAACTCTTAACTTACTATATACAGCTTACAGACTTTATACATTAAACGAAAGGACCAGTCGAAATGAGCAGCTTGCCTACGCTAAAATTCAAGCCAATCTATCATAATGTAGGTAACATCATTTACACATATAACTAGGTAGTAACAATATTCTGGATTCTTTAGGAACCCTGTTATTTTTTTATATACACTTATACAACTTTAAAATTTATTTTTGTCTTCAAATGTAAACTAGGCTAGTAGAGTAGGTATAGCCTAAAGGATTATATTATAGATATAGGAATAAATAGTAATTAAGAATTTTATTTACACGAAATGCTATTTTAAAACTCATGCGAGGGCATTGGAGAAAGTTCTGACTAGTATCAGATTAAACTGATTTATTATCTAACTAACCTAATAGGTACCGTTTGACGTTTCTATCTTTTTAAGTTGAAACAACGTTATACAGGCGTAGCTCACACAATTTCAATAACATTTTCCGTCCAAAAATTTCTTGGATACGCTTGTAGAAAATTGAATAATGTGAAACGTCAAACGGTTCCTATTAGTTTAATTGGATAGTATGAATTGTAAAAAAAATAATAAACCAATGGTTACATACGTTGTACTGACCCCACAATGAGATTTGAGTCTTGTGTTGTGAGTATCAGATATATTTTTCCAACAAATATTTTGTGAGTCTCACGTAAGCTTTTTGTTTTACAGTTGGTGTCATTACCAACTGCGCCACGGAAGCTGTCATATCAACGATTTTTTTTCTTAAATACCTTTTTGGATACAGGAAATAATATCTCCATATTAATTCTTTGAACAATTAACAATAATTAACAAGAAAATAAATACATTAAGATTTGATCTTTGGTTTATTTTGAGCATGATACACTTGAGCTTGACTTAAGGAATAAGTTAATAAATAAAGTATAAGAGAATTGAGCAATAAATTAACATCACAAAACAATATGGCGTCTAGTATTGCAATATTTATTTGCCTTTACAATATTTGTTTGGAAGATCACTGATTACAATGACTAGTATTTATAATTAGTACTTAATTTATTCTGGTTATTGGGGTTTCAGTATCAATATCGTGTCTGTTCACTACTAAGAGGAAAAATCATCATGGCCTGAGCTGTTAGCTGTATTAAATAAATATAGTTTCGTTATACAAGTATGACGTTGATAGACCAATTTTCACGGATCTATAGTTCACTCTAGATTTAAAACATTAGATAATCAGTTTCTTGATAAGCATGCTACTTAGTAGGTATCAGCAGAAGATACGCTCGACAATTATAACAAAAAAAAAATGAATAATATTGAAACATTGATTACTAGTTCCACTTGACCTGAAGTTACAATGATCTAGTTACAAATAAATATCTTGTATAATATTCAGAGTGTAAACTCAAATGGAACATACGTAAACACAAATATAAGTTGATTATGTGATAATATTTCCCCAATAACCAGAAAAGATCAAGAACAACGAACCACTAACACATACATCTATACATTTTGATATGATCAAAATTATTATTTTTTGGCATATGTACACACTACTATATCAAATCACGCAGTGCAATGACCGTCTTCGAAAGACTTTTATTCGCTAATCGATTACCTACAGTTACACATTAATATCAACGAATACACGAAGACCATAAAAGAACATGGACGGAGAAAGCGCAACAAAAAGACTAGAAAATGATAAAATTATCAACATTTCAACTATAGTTACAATAAGAGTATTTTATCTGTACATTGGTAACACGGAAAATACGACATTTTTACAATGATCAAAAAAATCACAACCTTAAGCCAAGTGCTTTATGACGTCATAGTTCAGAGAGTATTGACTTCATAATACACAGAACTACAAAGAAAAAGCTTAACATCTACAATTATTTGGCATATTTCACAATACTGTTGGGACTATAGAATTAGTTTGTACAATTATACAGATAAATTATGATATGCTACATATTCTAACACTATTTTATCACATTAACCGTAATACTTTCACGAATGTCCACAATTTGGTCGTCAAATAGATCTCATGAAGAAATGAAATGCAAAAGTTTCGTTGTAGATGTCTTATAGTTATTAAAGAAGTACTAAAATAGATTAAACGAAACTTCGGTGAGTTAAATATTCATAGTGTTGGCGACAAGGTCTTTCACTTCGCTCCTTCGCCATCGACGGCAATTTCGACTTGAGTAAATGTCGTGGATATTTAAGAAGGCAAATTTCATTTGGAAATATTCGTGTGAATCGTAAATTAAGACATTCAATAAATTATTTTTTGCTTGCACTAAACGCAGTAAAATTAAAATTTTATTAATATAAATGTTCTATAAATTGAAAGAATTTTAGTTCTAACTCAGATAAGTACCTATAACATTTTCATGTATTTTTTTTACGGGATTCAAGTAATAAGTCTGATGTAATCTTCCAATAACTTTCAACATTATATTTTAATTCAATCTGAAAAACAAAAATAAGAAGATGTTTTAACTTTTTGAGATTCTATCTGAGTGTGGTTAGCCAAGAATAGAATAAAATAATTTCACAGTAAAAAATAATTCTGTGAAAAATAACTTTACCTAACAATTTTCGAGTCACAGTCAATAAAAATCGAAGAATTCGGTAAAAAATTGCAAATAATACCTGGCTCACCCAACGTCAAAACATAAAGTTTCAAAATTCATCATGAGATCTACTGCGTGAAGACGACCAAATAGTCCACGGGCTAGGTGCCGCAATGGAGTATCTTCCTGAAGGCCTTCCTGAACTCAGGATTGAAGATCGTGTAGATGACGGGGTTGAGGAAGGAGTTGATGTAGCCCAGCCAGGTGGTCAGGATGAACACCGTCACTCCTGGAGAGAAGGGCAGGTTGAACTTATCGCAGAAGGCGCCCAGGACTGAGCACGTGAAGAACGGCGCCCAGCAGAAGAGGAACACACCTGGATATAAAACATATTTTAGTTTCATTGGCAGTTACAAAACATCGCTGGTGAATAGGAATCGAGAGGTTTCAATAGTTCGCTGTTAGACATATGTGATTATTTTATTTATTTATGTAAGAAAGTAATATTGATGGCAAGAAATAGCCTTTGAGAGGAAACAAATGAATACCATAAACAACATTTCTATGTCGTTAAACATATCATTTGTTAGGAAATCGTAACAGCGTTAATATTAGATAAAAGTATTGAAAAAATCATGTTTTTAAAATCTTTAAGTAAAGCACTAAGTGTAAAAATACAATTTTAGCTTTTACATTTTCGGCAATAAAAATCTACTACGTACTATGGAATGAATACAGTTAAAGTTCAAATATAAAAATTGAACGTTTACTCGTGTTCGTATTAGTTCTACACAGTAAGAATCGGATATTGCCCATAAACGTACGTGAGAAATCAAAAAGTTCTTTCCACTACATCGAGCTAATAGTAAATTCCAAGAATATTGAAGCGCATAAGAAAATCGTTCCTTTATCTATTTTCCGTTAAAAAGGCGATGATCTTTCCCGTCTAGATTCCAAATCCAGCGCTAAGACCACTTAGAAACTATCCGTGAAAGTGCTTTTTGTCTAGAATTTCAATCGATAAAACTCCACAAACCAAACTTTTAACAGCCGCTCAACTTTCAGCGTTACAGAAGTGTTAAATCTTTCGTAAAAACACTCGCCGAAAACTTAGTCCCGCTCACCTAAAACGATCGCCAAAGTTTTAGTGGCTTTCCTCTCTTTCTTCGCCGAGGATTTTTCACGTTTCTTTTTACTCGCTTTGTTTGCTTTGTATATAGTGAACCTCGCTGTGGCGGCGCTCGCTTTCCTCTCCTTTTTGGTTGATGATCCGTCTCTGAGATCGAAAGTGCTCGCTTCATGGTCGTCTTCTGAACGAAGAGCTAAAGATACATTTCTGAAACAAGGGCCTTGGTTAGCTTTGTTGTAAGTGGCTAATAATAAGCATTTTACGGTCTAAAAATCTTAAGATGGAAAAGACGGCAATGAATTTAGGATTCCCCAGGTGTGTATTCATGGGCATGGATGATGACAAACCATCAGGAGGGCCGCTTATTCTATCATCGCTTTTACTATAGAAAAAAGCTTTGAAATAATATATTGCTATTACCTAGAAGTCTCACTCAATTTGTCTGTCTTCCCATTCTTCTTCCATTTGTCGCAGCCCATGTTTTTTAACACCGTTGCGTCTTTCATCCCTGGGGACCCAGGCGGGGATACGTGTTCCTTGATCATATCCTCTATGTTGGAAGGCGCGTATCCCGAATCATTGTTGCCGTTCGGATCGGGAATTGGTTGGGATTTTATTTGTTTCTTTGGTGTGCTGAAACATGGAGTAGGATGTAACTATATGAAATGCTGGATTCTAGGTATTAAAAATATTCGACTTCTGTACTAATTTTCAAGAAAACTCTGCTACTACTACTGTCGAACCTTAGTATATCTATCGGTATATCAAATGGAATACGATATGGTCCACATCTATCATTATCTTATATTAAATGAGATTTTTATCATTTTAAATAATATAATAATAACAAATGTATGGATTACATTGCGGATTCTTCTGCTACGGTAGCCAGCATGAATTCAGTAGACTTGTCGTTCGGTATTACGTGGCACTCGTCAGCGTCTGCTTCCAGGTCAGCTGATCTCTTGTCGAAACTGTGAAAAATTTCAACACGCATATAAAATACATTTAATTCGCTATCAAAAAATATATTGCTTTGATTGACTACGTAAAACGTGTACTCATATAACAAAGTTTAGTTAAGACGCTAATAATAGTAACAAGTAACATAAAAAATTGTAAGACACTAATTTTACTATCATTAAGTAATTTATCATTCTTCCTTGAACCAATAAAGGATAATATTTTCGAAATTGCAAATGCAAGGAGGACTATTGTAGAATTTTTAATTGTAGAGAAGACCCGTGCATTGGAATGTATATGGGCAGTATTATTATCAATTGCAAAGGATTTTCGCGTACATTAACACTAAGTAATTACCTATCTTCATGATCATCCTCATTGCTCCCAGAACCAGTGTTAGTAGGCCTGTCGTCGTGAAGCGCTGTCTCGGCCAGTCTTCTGGTTTGTACTACGTTCTCTATGACAACTGCTGTAGTTGCTCCCGTCGTGGGGTCTGGTACTGGTGGCTTCTTTGCTGCTCTCTGCTTCTTTGCTCGGTTTCTTAAAGCCTGCAATATATACTTAAGCTGTAATATGGTACACTCGAATGACATTTAAACTTTTTTATCTTTTTATATTTAAAAAAAGAAAGTATTTTTACAAAAAGATTCAAAAGTTATCCATGGAATTTCAAATATTTTAGTCATATTTTTCTTAGAATAAACATTTTTTCAACCATCGTCACTTATTAAATACTACAAAGTAAAGATATTCGAATATAAAAATAATGCATTTGAAATATCTGAGAGGCACTTTTCATTTAATGTCCAACTAAATCTAGTATAGATTTAGTCCCGACATAGCAAGTTGCAAAATACCAACCTTAAAAATATTATAATAGAGAAACATCATCATGATGCAAGGGATATAGAAGGAGCCCATGGAGGAGTAGATGATGTAATTCTGGCTGTTGAAGAGGCACTCGTCGAAGTTTCTGTCAGGAGTGTCATTGAGACCCAGGACTATGGGCGCTCCGATGGCGGCGGATATCAACCACACGAGGACGATGGTGAACCAAACGCGACGGTTGTTCTTGTGCTTCGCGTATTTTATTGGTTGCGTTACTGCTATGTACCTGTGTGAAAAACATATACATATATTGCAATAGATTGTTTCGGGTTGAAGAGCACTGTAGCCAGGGTAACTACTGGACATATTGAGACTTAACATCTTATGTCTTAGGATGGCGAGCGCAGTGGAATGCCAAGCATTGCTTTGTAATTCAAGGTTTTGTTTGGTTTTTCTACTGTTCATGAGCGGTCGTATCACTTACCAACAGGCGAACGGCATGCTCGTCTCGCCATTCATAGCAATAAAAAAAAAGATACAAAAGGTGTATATGAACTTCAATTTTTTGACAGCCTCCGTGGCGCAGTTGGTTAGACGCCGCCTGTGAAACGAGAGGTCGCGGGTTCGATCCCCGCACCGAGAGAAATGTTTGTGCGGTCCACAAATATTTCTTCCGGGTCTGGGTGTTTGTGAGACCGAAAAGTCTCTCGTAGTTCCTGATACCCACGACACAAGACTCGATCTTAGTGTGGGGTCAGGACTATGTATGTGACTGTTGGGTGTTATTTATTTATTTATTTATTTATTTATAATTTGAGGGTTTATTGAGTATTAGGCATTGTATAGATTTTCCGATGCGTGTAGTTTCTAACAACCCTCTTAGCCTATTTGCAATCAGTAATCGGCAAATTTAAATATTTTTCTTAACGTGTTAAAACTTATTTCCTTATTCAAACACACAGAAACTCACGCCTTTTTTCCAGAAAGGGTAGGCAGAGGTGCTACCAGAATACCCACGTTTTACCTCGTATTTTCCGTCCCACGATGTGATAGGGGACGAGCCTATCGCCATATCGGGCATAAATTCCTGATAATGGATAGAAAACCCCAATATGACTTTCCTTGGGGAAAGTCATAAGTCGAAGTTCCAACCCAAGACCTCGATGTTGTAACCGTACCGTAATACAACTACGCCACCGAGGCAGTCCCCTTATTCACAGAGAATTATTGCAGATTTAAAGTGCCATTGATATTATAATCTTACTCAAAAATGCAATTTATACGAGTAGACGTCAAAAATAATAAATTAGCGATTTAACAGCTCGTTAACTTTAAAGTGACCGACCCTTGTGAAAAAAGTAAAGTGTGAAAAGTGTGAATGGCCTGTTTTCAACGAATCTGTATCATAGGAATTAAATAATGAAATATTGTATGAAAAATCAAAACCAATGAAGCTATTAACGTAAAAAATAAAATAAAAAATCAAATTACTTATAATAATTGCATATTGTGCCTTTCAATAATAAAAATGTTAGTACCTCAGATACAGCTGAAAATCTTGAAAAGTCTGTTCATTTGTAAAATAGTATAAAAATTAAAATTAATATTGACTACCTCAGTGGCGTAGTTGTACTACGGTACGGTTACAAGGCTGAAGTCTCGGGTTCGAATCCCGGGTTGGGCAAAGTGATGTTGGATTTTTCTATTCATTATCAGCCCAGAGTCAGGGAGTTGTGCCCGATATGGCGATAGACTCGCCACCTATCACATCGTGGGACGGAACATACAAGGCGAAATGTGGGTGTCCTGGCACCTCTGCCTACCCTACCCCTACCTACCCCTTCTGGGAAAAAGGCGTGAGTTTATGTATGCATGTATATAAAATTAATGTTAAATATTAGATATTGCAGTTTTATTTATTTTCCGTCTATCGACATAATTAAATAATTTTATCATGAAAAACCTATTAAGCATATAACCATAAGCGATAACGTAAATTCCGGTCTTGTAACATAGACATATTTCCATAATTTTATCGATACTTTAAATCGACTATTGCAAGCAGAACTATAAAGGATTTGTGGAGGTTTTGCGTTTCGAAAAGCACGACGCTGGTTTTGATACAATTTGACGGCTAATGCCTTTCTAACCATATTTAACTGTTATGTGTTTGAAATAATGCAGTTACTCATTATAGGAGTTATTTATATAAATTTACTTTCACGATGAACTATGGGCTGCTACTTTTCCGTGCAACTTAATAATCACAAACAAAATATTACAATAACAGATATGTTAATATCAAGTCGTCGTCACATACCGTGTCTGTGTCATGTTTAAAAATATCTGAAAAGCTAGTCGGACTTGCCTATTGCTTCTCCTTTGACCTTTTGTAGATTGGCTGTCCACCTACAGACTGAATTTTACCGTTCTACACAACCGTTACAACCTTTGTGTTGGTTTTTATTTATTTTTAATCATATAAGTACAATAAAATGATCCTAAAAATGTTTTGTTATTTTGTTTTACCACCAGAAGGTAACTAAGCGTCAGAAAGGGTAAAAATTAAAGAATAAAGTAAAAAGATAAGCTTCATATTAAGGACTTTAAATAAGCATTTTACAACAAAAAACGAACACACGAAAATATTTTACACAATGAAGGCAAGGTGGAGAAACTTTTTGTAAGTTTTTGGTATGAAAAAATTGCATGTGAGTTGCCCGAGGTCATATTTTCGGTCGGTAGAGACCGTTTGGTAACGTTCTTGGTAAATGAAAGGTTACAGCAGAGTCAGTATAATCTTTAAACTTTAAGCTTCTTAACTTGTGTTTTAATTTTGAACTACAATTTTGGGCCTAAGTAGTACATAATTCAAAATTCCGCGAAGCTGTATAAGTAAATTCTAATTATCGTATAATGATATGTCTGGTATAAATTACGGCTGGATCGAGGCGCTAGTAGAGATTTTAATTAAAATATGCATTAAGGAATTTGCATACTGTTAAATAGTTACTTAATCAGCGCGAAATAGCTCGACTGCTTTACAGAAATTTGCAACGTTGACACGATTTTGATGGATCTAAAATGTAGCTTGATATTCAATGAATATTGAAAATGGATTTTTGAAATTTTTCGTGCGTGCTGAATCTGCATACTGATTCTATAAATAATGATTACACCCAACAGTCAAGTACCTGGCCCCATATTGAAATCAGTTAAGTGTTTTGTCGTGGGTATCACGAACTACGTGAGACTTTTCAGTCTCACAAACACCCAGACCCGGGACAAATACTCAGAGTTTATATGCTTTTGTTTGTGTTTATACTTTATTATTTGAGTTGTATTATCTTTACTTTGTGGTCAATATTTATAAAATATATATAAAAAGAAAAAAAAAACGAAAATGTTGCATCATTTCATTGTTTTACTTTTAAATAGAAGCTTTTAAATATCACGAATTTTAGCACTTTCATATATAACTGACCACATAGAAAAATACTGAGCTTTTGTACTTAATATAAGAATAATAATATCGCTTGGCGTGACATCACTAACCACTAGCTTTTCAGGACTCACTACCAGGATCATTGAACTATCTTTGTCGTCAATATATAAAAGCCAAACCCACCTGTCGACAGAGATGGCGACCAGGTTGAATATGCTGGAAGTAGACGAGGTGACGTCCATGGCGATGTAGACATCACAAACGAACGCTGGCAGACCCCATGAGCCGTTCACCTGAGGACAAATGCATGGGTTAGTTGACCAATAATAAGTAACACCCAATAGTCACTTACATAGTTTTAACCCCACACTAAGATCGAGTCTTGTCTCGTGGGTATCAGGAACTACGAGAGACTTTTCGGTCTCATAAACACCCAGAACTGAAAGAAATATTTGTGGGCCGCACAAACATTTCTCTCGTGCGGGGATCGAACCATCGGCTTCTCGATTAACAGGCGGCGTCTAACCAACAACTTTTTTTCAATGCGTCCACAGTATCAGCAGCGATCGGATTTGCTTGGATTGCCCCCAGAGCATCGGTATCGGCATTACCGATGGGTAGATTCCAGTGATCTGTACGATGCGGATTAGTGGACGTACTTGTATGAAGTCCAATAAAAAGAATACTACGATTCGTTCAATGCGATCCCTCCGATACGTATGATGCGAATATGTGGACGCATGCCTTAAAGCCGATTTAAATATTAGTAAGTTCATTATGTCTTAACGATTGGTGGTGTTTAATAAATACCTACAAATCTGCGAAATAATTTGAGAAACTCAGCAGCACATATAGGTATATTTTGAATTTTTGAAAATAGTTGTTAGTGGCTTAGTAACAACCTTAATATTGATTTATTTGGATTCGTTTAAAAAGGTATAGGGCAATAATTATTTTACAATTCAAATAATGATTATAAGACGTCACCGCAGCCCAAAAAAGTGACAATATAAATTTCAACCGAGATCAGAGGGGAATGCAAAATGTAGTATTAAAAATATTTTGTATGCATTTTCATAAAGCAAAAGTCCTAAAGTTTATAGATAAAATTCTCATATGCACTAGCTTGGTTATGATAATGCATAATAGCAACAGGTGAACCGTGTGAAATGAAAAGTTTATATAATAAAACGCGACCACGTTTGAAAGCAGTAAAAACTAAAAACGAGGTAAGATCTAGCCGAGATTATTGCGTCATCCCAAAACCTAGACTTTCATTAAGACAATGAAATAAAAGCAACATTTCTGGAGTCATAACGTTTTATTAAAAATTCCATTAGAAACTTTAATTTGCAGCGGCGAAACGTGGCGGATCCAATTTTGTATTTTCCAGGATCTGTTTTACAGCTGAAAAATTTCAGTGACAATGACGTAGATTCTTTGATGAGATCTGCAAGTACCGAAATTTTATTTAAAAGGTGAATATTTGATATACGAGAAGTATACTGAATATTTGTTTGTTGTTTTTTTCGAATATTTTTTGTGTGTGTCCAAAGTTGCGTTGAACATCATATTATAGCGTTAAAATAATAAAAATATTGATAAGTTCATATGTAAACAATTTTACTTATAAATCTTTATAAAAATAGACTGATCAGTGCCTAGTATTTTTACAGTTTTACATCATAAATTATAAATTCTAGCTAGCGATTCTAATACAAATTAAATAAGTGTATTTCTAGGTCTACAATAATGGCAGTATAATCGCAAAATATTGAAATTTTCTGTTAGTGTAGCACGATATGAATATTAACCTTATTATGACCAACAGAGTAAAATTTCACGCCAATTGACACTGTATCTGGACAAAAATGACACCATATAAGGCTTACCATGCCAGTACACAAAAGGAAAATAAACACCATCCCAAATTGTCTCTAGAAAAAAATCTGAGAAAATATAAAACGTAATAAGTACACTTGGTCCCTCGCCGGGTCCAATTTGGCGGGGACGTGACGTCACACGGCAACATCGGCTATCTGGCCCACTTCCGGCGGATGTTACGTGCGTCTATTGTCCACTATCCTTTGTGTCTTCTCGTTTTATTAGTTTGCTACCCTAAGGTGGATTTGCTGTGACATTTACACGTTACGATACGATTTTCGTATTGTCTTAATATCAAGTCTTCATTTCAGAATGTCGTATTTTATGTCGCAGCTGGAAGCTGAGGGTAGTATGGGCAATTAATGGCGAGACAAACATGTCATGATACGACAGCTCATGGACAATAGCAAAACCAAACAACACCATGAAGTACAAGCAATGCATGGCATTCTACTGCCCTCGCCAATCTGATACATAAGATGTTAAGTCTCATTGCGTCCAGTAGTTACTTTGGCTACAGTAGTTTTCAAACGCGAAGACAATAGCAGATTAACACCGCTGTATGGTGTGAGAAATAGACATTGCGGTGATACCTGCCCAAGCAGCCTCTCACATATGAGAGATCGACCTTCAGTATTTTCTGATAAAATTATCTGATAATAATTTTATCTATCAACAACTTAAGCAGCAATTATATTTCATACTAATTAGCTTAATGTCTTCTATTTAACATCAATATGAGTTCATCAACATGCGGAACAGTAAACACAATTAACTCCGATACGTTTAAAGCCTTTGATTACGAAGTTAATTATGTTCAGAGACATTTGTATTGACGAATGGCTTGTAATTAGCTTTGTAATTTCGTGTAATTACAAATTTCCCGTATTGCATGATGGGAATCAAAAGACTGGGGTGTACAAGGAAGATCATAATATAGTGGTTATGAAAGCAATGTTTTACATACTTCATAATTGGAGACGTTGTACTGACATGGGTTTATGAAGGTTACCAATTTCCATAAAAACAACTATCAAGCCAATTTGAATGGAGTTTTTATTATTTAAATGCCTATTTTTCAGGATAAGTTAAAATCTCATGCTCCCATTCATATTTAAGAACATGAGTAGAATACTATACACACATATATAATGTCACGTCTATTTCCTAGAAAAAGTAGTCAGAGGTGCTGCCAAGACACACGACGAGGTCTCGGGTTCGAATATTGGAGCGGGCAAAGTGATATTGTATATTTTTATTCCTTATCAGTCCGGAGTTAGGCCAGCATAGTGGACTATATGGTCTAACCACTCTCAATCGTATTCTCGATTGTAGAGTAGGCCCGTGCCCTGCAGTGGGACGTATATGAGCTGATACAGATAGAGATACAGTCCGGAGTGAAAAAATTGTGTCCGATATGGCGATAGGCTCGCCTTCTATCACATCGTGGGATTGAACACAAGAGGCGAAGAATACTATCACTTAGAAAAATTCTGTACTATTGTGTTACCTTCCGACGATGTTACGACATGTAATATAAAATATCGTTTAGGACACAGACGTTCCCACCCGCTTGTTCTCCACTGCAATTATTGTAAGCCATGATCAAAGGTGTGGGTAAACGTGTTTTTGAATTGAGACCGTTTCTTGGCAAGCGTAGTGTAGGACAACCTAGGCTAGGTAGAGTGAAGATTTGCGAAAGGTTGCTGGCAGATGCTGGATGCGACAAGCTGAAGGCAGGATAAAATGGCGCAATTTGGAGGGGGCCTATGTCCAACAGTGGACAACAATATAGGCTAATGAGGAGAATCAACAGGTTAAAGTAAAGAATATACACTGATCACCGAAGCTGTCTCTTAGTGATCTGTTTGTAACCCGATATTAATCGGAAGCAAAATCGTAATGTATAAAGGTTTTATACACACAATGTGCTTTAGTGGAATTCTGTCGCTGAATAGTGTTTAAATGACAATTGTTTTTTTTGGGAAACCAACGAATTGTCCAGTAATTTATTGTTTTACTAGCTGTCGGGCCCGGCTTCGCCCGGGTGCAGATAGTTTTTGAGTCCAATCCACATCAAGAACATATTATTTCGCGTGTCTACTAACTATATTTCCCGCGTGCCGTCGACTATATTTCCCTTCCGTAGGAGAGGACATCCCGTGCCAACAATTTGAATTTGAAAGAGTAGAAAATATGTATATTTGGTTTCCTGACTCATCCCACGGGAACACTACATTTTTCGGGATAAAAAGTAGCCTATGTGTTAATCCAGGGTGTCAGCTATCACTATACCAAATTTCATCAAAATCTGATGAGCCGTTTTTTCATGAAAGAGTAACAAACATCCATACATCCATACTTACAAACTTTCACCTTTATAATATTAAGTAAGGATTAGTAAGGATATGATATTTTAATTGAGTAATAACCTTGTCGTTTTTATATTTTTAACGGTAGAATATATTTGTATTTATAAAACCTCATACAATAAAAATGTACAGGCGGACTTAATGCCGTTGACATTTTCTACCAGTCAATCTTTGGTCAAAGCAGAAATGAGATACAAAGGGTATAATATAGTGTCCTGGAAGTAATTAAGTGTTTAGTAATTAGTGCAAGTGCGTGATGGCCTGTTGTGTGTGCCAACCTGTTCACGGTGGTCGCAGGTTCGCATCCCAGGGTACACCTCTGACTTTTCGGAGGCATGTGTGTATTGATAACTAATCATCACCACGCACTAAAACGGTCAAGGAAAACCTCGAGACGAAACCTGTATACCATAGCGATTTAAAAGAATTTCTTTGGTATGTAAGTCCGCCAACCAGCATTAGGCCAGCGTGGTCGACTATGTATGTTAGGACCTAATCACTCTCAATGGTACTCTCGATTGTAGAGGCCAATGCTCTGCAGTGGGATATGGACCGATACAGAATTAGTGTAACTGAAAATAATAATAATGAATTAATAAATATGCATGTAATTAATAATACTTGTAACACAGATCGGCGCGCAGTAAATATTATCCAATGAAAATTATAAGATATTTCGGTAGTTGACCTCAAATAGTTCCACCCGTAAGATATTTTAGCTATGAGTTGGCCGTCGGATGGGACAAAATACTTATTATTAAAGGCCCTTTTACACAACTGTTTAAGAAACGTAAATAAATATTTCACTTACCTGAATATTTGTCACATAAATATTTTTCAAGGTGAAAACAAGGTCCCTTCCAACGGCCAGCTTTAAAGGGTTAAAGTGCTTTTAGAAGTCCACGGAGACTGTAGACATTAACCCTAAAAGCGGTCCTGGCCTTCTGGGAATTAATTTTTATATTTTTATATAATAGAAAATTTTGTTTTTCTCACAACAAAATGTGTATAGTGACTAGAAGCTTTTCTGTCTATTTTGTAATTTTGCAGGGGATTTTATATGTATAAAATAAAAGAATACTTTCTACTCTTACAACACACTTTTAGGTAAACTCGGTTGATGAATGTAACATCCAACATATTTTATAAAACTTCTGAGACAGTAGTTTGATAAAATATAGAGGGGATTATAATGAAAGGGAGGGAAGCTAATTAGATTTTAGGTAATCATATTGCCCGAACAAAACATAATACGTAATTCTGTTGCTACAAGCATTGATATAAAAAACCCTTGTATATCAATGGCTACAGGTTTTTTTTTTGTAATAGTAGGAGTATTTCAAACCATTAAAATGTAACGTAATGTAATAATGTGGTTTAATATAAAAATACAGCCTAATTCTCAGACAGTATTAAAACCTATTTTAGTTATCTAATGTATTGTCCCTTTCGAACGACTTTTGAATCTAGCTTGAGGAAAGAAGACAAAATATGAGAGAACTAAAATTGGTTTTGAAGCTGTCTATAAATGTCTATGCCTTTCTTTCTCCTATTTATATTATTCATCCCATGGTTGCCTGTAAGAAGGCAGTGATAAGGCCGCCACTTGTGCTATTATTTTTATTGTGTAATTTCTAAACAGTATCTCTGTATAGTGCACAAAAGGATTCAATAAATAAATGAATAAGGCCACTAGTTTAAATCGACTACATCAATCATACATACATAAACTCACGCCTTTTTCCTAGAAGGGGTAGGCAAAGGTGCCAGGACACCCACATTTCGCCTTGTTACGCCTACATCAATCAATCTTTCCAAAAATGTGAAACTACCCTGAAAAATCTAGGTTAAAGTCATTCAGGGTTAAGTTACAAGTTGTATTATAAGTAGTATGTGTCCCGAGTTAGTTCGCTAATAAAGAGTGGAATCTTGGCACTGTATCAAGTAAGCCTGTACATAATAAGCCAGTAAGTGCTTCCTTAACTCCGTCGCGTTTTACGACTGATATCAACAGAACGTAGTTCATTCCCCTTTTGTATGCTTTTATCAAGCCTTATTTGGTGACAGTTTGCTGTTACTTAGGTGATAAATCAGAGGATGAACCAAAAAAAAAGTAATTGTTTGAAAATTATTTTTTAAAAAATATACAAAGGGCCCTAATAATCCTTTTTCATTTTTAGACACTGTAAAGTTGATACAGGGAAAGTAAACTTGTTTAAATTAGTTAAACAGATGATATGGCAAGAAAGGTAGATAAACATAAGGAAAAAACTTAAAAAAGAAATGTTATTAGTCGCACCACGTGCGGATAATTTGATGTTTGATGCAATAATTCAAACTGATAAAGACATAGATTTTCCTACGAAGCTGTTTAAAATATATTCTCCAATTGATAGATTGGCACGAAATTCCCAACAATAAAATAACCACAGAAAACCCCAAACAATTGTACGGCACCTCCACCAAATTCTAGCGTACACAAGCCAACCAATCCGTCAAAAGAAAAAAAACAAACTATTCAGTATATCGGTAACTTGGGAAGCATTTCGTCCGCAAGCACATGCCTTGTCGCGCGAAAATAAGCCTTATTTCAAAGGAACGGGTGGGAAATACTAATAGAAGTATTTCCGATGGAGAACTCCGCGCGATCGCTGATCGTAGTGGAACTATTCCGTTGGGGCTTAGGGAAGGGGGGCGGTTCAAATTATCGATATAACGATGATTTTAACTTACTTTTTAAGCCCTAGTAGGTAATATGGTTTATCATTGTTTTTTCAACAAAAATCACGGTTAGGGCAAAAGTAAAATTCTTCTCGTTTTTCTAAATAAATAATAAAGCTAGGTTTTCGTTCTACGGTATTCAAAATAAAAATGATGCTATACGTATCCACGTGAATAAAATGAATAAAAATAATATTTAAATGTACTGTTTAGCTGCTGTATATATCAATTATTTTTTCAATATCCAATTAGACCGACTGTATGAAACGGCCAGAAATGTTTATACTTTGTTGGTGTAGTTTTAATTTCATTGTACAAACTTTTAACTTGTTTTTTTTATAACTCATCACTATTCATAGAGCTAAAAACTGGTAATAAAGAAAATATAAGGAAACTTGCTGATAACGAACAAAAATACTAAAAACCACGCCGAATAACTGATCATTAATTTTTCTACGTACCGAGAACTATAATCGACACCTATAATAAACTGTGGCACCGCACTAGCGCCTCACTATTTAGTATTCCGTCCAATGACAAGTGGGCCATCCTTTTTAATACAGCCTCTGCTTTTTACCCCTTTGAATTTTGAGATGGAGCTGCAGTGCGTCCGTGATCCGAATACTGCCACCGAAATAACTTGCCAGTTCTGTTACATTTTGCCAATGATATTTTGTGAATGGGCCGTTCGCCGTGCGCTGAAATTCGGTTTATTTATTTTTAAAATTGGAACGGTGAATTCAAATAAAGAATGATTGGGTGTATTATTTTATTGTGTTTCGTGTTTTCGGAGTGTAATAAAGTGATTAAATAAAATTATACACCGGTTCATTAATTTTGTATGAGACTTAATAATACCTAAGCCAATTATGGAAGTATTTTCCATTTTCGCAATTGTGAGTACTTTTAATATTCTAAAGATATGCCCTGGAGGCAATAATTAAATATTTCTTAATTATTGCCTCTAGGGCGTGATAAGCTATAATTCTGAAACGAAAAATAAATGTTCGTGGGCTTAATTCAGACTCAATACAATGTACAATTGTAAGAACCTCAATCATTTCTTTCTAGTTTGTTCTACAATATCACAAACTATCATCACCACTACCACACCTGAACCACATGTGACCCACCTGATTTATTTAAAACACGTCTAACAAGCAAACAAGCTTAATTTAATAAATGCTTACATAATGTATTCACTAGAGGATAGACAAACAGGAAATGTATGCGGCAGTAAAACTATCGAATCATAAAAGGACTTTGATTTATTAAGGGTCCCTTGTATTCCCAAGACCCGTGCCATGTTTGGAATGACACAGGAACGTGGATGGATGAGGGATGTCCCCTTAAAGGTATAATTTGCGTTTGCAAACATATCATTGTCATAGAATGTACTTTGGGGGAAAATTTAGTTTTGGAAGATGAGATATTTTAGCATAAGGCCAGGAATTGGGTAAGATTTAATGTTTTAAAATTAGACGTATAAAACAGTATAATATTTAAAATAACAGTGTAAATTGTCTTCATTATTAAATTATTTAGAATTCCATTGTCAAATTGAAAGGCAAGTGGAACAGAACGATTAAATACATCTTGATATTAGTAATATCACCGAAATATTAAATATTACGAATTATTCAAATTAAAATACTGTATAAAATGGTTGTAATTTTTGGGTAATAGAAAGATTTTTTTTAAAGAAGGCTACAAACCTGATTTCTTAATTAAAAATGCAATTATCAATATTCAGTACAATTTTGTTTTAACCTTTAGGGTAAATAGGGTAACAAAGAATAAAAATACGAATCAGCGAGTTATATTTACTTTTTAAAATTAACTTATACATTTAATATTAAAACTAAAAGTAATTTTACAATCATACATAATCAACTACATCTAATGATACAAGGAATAATTCTTAAAACAAAATGCTTGTGATCTGAGTTCTTTAGTTCGGGTTAAAACCAAGTATTTCTAGCTACAACTCTTTTTGTACAGATCATTATTTATGAATATTCAAAAAAATCAAAATCAACGTACTTTTTGGCATGCTTACAAACTATAAATAAATATGTTTGAAAGTTTGATACTGGGGTTAATAAAAAGTACTTTTTTAACATTTGAAAAAGTGTAGATTTTTTTGAACAATACTTAAAAATAATGCAAAATATTGTGATCTTTTCAACTTATAGCGACGATCAAACTCAGTCGGAATATTATCAACAAAAACCTCGAAAACAATACTCAGAAACTCAAATTCACAGCATCATCTTGCATCATAGGAATCTCTTTCAATATAGATTGCTGTTCTGCCGATCTTGAACTCCTCAGAGCTGATACTCCCGTACTCCTGGTTCGTCTTAGAGGAGGCCTTGCCCTGATCCTGCCTTCATACTTGTGCCTTTTATGGTTAATAGGACTCTCAGGGTCCATCTCTTCACATTTACGTTTGGATGTTGATGATGATGTTGAGTTAAATGACTCTTGAGAACTGTGAGGGCTGGTACCTGAAACATATTATGGTTAAAATAGTCTTAAATTTGGAGGGCCGAAGAACTAAGGTTGATCTAAACTGCTTGCTACACAAAAATATCTATTGACTTTGTAATAGGGAATATGCACGAGACTCCAAAGTAAGTTTTTTTGGTAATCTTTATTGATATAGAATATATTTATATATAAGTTATTTTTTAAATTCATCAACTCTAAATAAGTAAAATAAATACTTAAAAAATGACATTTCATATATGCCGCGCAATTTTCGTTAATGTATATATACAAACAAATCGACTAAAAATAAAAAATGACATGCATATTCCCTATTAGCCAGACTCATTACCATCTGTATTGTGTATTGAGATACCTAAGTTATGTTCTCATAAAAAACATTCTACAACTAAAATGATTACTTGAAAGAGTTATTTTCTTAGTACACTAAATTAGTATTTCACCGAAATCAATAAAAATAACATCAAAATATTTTATATCGTCTAAAACCTTCCTACACAAATGTACAATAAGAGCTGTAAAATTATTTCACTTAAATTATCAAAATTTAAAAAATGTACAAACTGTAAAAGCCTTATTAAACTCAAATACGCGTATTCAACCTCAAAATTCAGCCGCAGCGAAACAAGAAAGGCCGTTTTATTTTTAGAAAATGAAAACGGCCTGAAAATTCTGAAAATGGCTGAACAAAGTTCTCGTCGCCTCGCATGATGGCGTCGAATGATTGGCAGACGAAGTTTACGTTGAACAAGAACCAAAATATTCACTATTCTATGAATTTATTACTGGTATTGGATTTATATTTCTAAACTGAAATGTAGATATTTAATGTAGGAATTGCAGAAGTCGGTATATGTAGTTTGATTGAGAAGGATCAAATTTGGTCTTTATTGTGTTAAAGCAGTTATTGTCTGCAAAAATAATCTAAAGATTAAAATCATAAAATTAACTACGCAATTACAACACAAATACTTTGCAAGCTTTAAAATATTTGCTGGGGCCGAAAGGTTCTGGAGTCCTCCACTCCAGAACCTTCGTACAAGCAAGCGTAATGTCGGACACCCACAAAGTGTAAGTTCCTGTGGCTGAAGAGAGAAGACGGAAATATTTAGTTAGAAATAGTCGAGCTCATGCATAATTTTCGTGTATTTTTTTGCTAATAATTAAGTATAGCCATGTGTGATTTATAAAACCAGTTAAGCTAGATATTTGCTTTGAAACTAAGACATATTATTGATGCGTTGCATATAAAAGTTTTAATAGGAATAACTTCATTACTTTTTACGGCAATGCCTTTCGTAATTTAAGCCTTACTTATACTTAATAGTTTAGAATTTATAACATTATCTATTTTTTGTAATATTAACATTGCGTCTTAAATATTATTTAGGTATTCGAAGTCTAAGTATCTGTGTCTCTAAATTCAAGCGTCAAATAAATATTATATTTTTAGACTTGTATTTTGTATTGTCAAGTATCTTAAGATCAATATACCTATTCTTTTTTATTGCATAACTAAAATATCAAAGAGCTAAACGATGAACATTGTGAATAGCACCCGAACTCCGTCCGATTTAACGCCTCTATCTAACTAAAATACTATAAATTGCAATATAAGGCCCACTTGAAGCAAGAATGACGTCGTTTTCGAAATTTACAATGTGATTTCTATATACCCCTTGTTCTGGAACCGTTCCAGCATGTACGATTTTTTCAGATACCGCAAAAAATTTGGATAGTCTCCAATTTAAAATAAGGGTTCGACAAACTGTCAGCTTCATAAACTGTCGAAATTGGCCTTTTAATTATTGTACCATATGAAATTGTACTTTTGGGCACTGCTACTTTTTTGTTGGGTCTAGACAAATTGTTAAATTGATTATATTTCACATTGCGGAATTAAAATGGTTATATCGTTCCCATTAAAAAAAAACAATAATTTAATACACTAATACTTTTGAAATACCATAGCTTTTACTATTCGATGTAATTCCTCAGCACGTGTAAATTTTGAGTCCACTTTCCAATTTCAATAAAAGCTCTAAATAATCAAAGAAAGGGATAACTGGCAAAACAATACCCTTAAACACACACAAGACCCTAAAGGGACCTCGGAAAACACTAAAACGACTCCATTTAGAAATGAGAAAAGGTAATAAAAGTCACTCAAATAAATTACCCTGGCCACCCCAAAACACGTTCCGGACAGCCCTGGCGACACAGGACCACATGTTTTCCTTAACCGACTCGCCGTTTTTGTCTTGTGACCACATTTCGCCATCCTCTACCTGTTTTTTGGTCACTGTCTTCTTTGTTATGGTGAATTTGAATTGTATTTCTGTCTCTTCCTCCGAGGTTTTGAAGACTGTGGACAGACAGTTTTGCAAGGAACCTGCTATATTAGCTGTCAAAGCGTTAATTGCAGTATTCATCCCTAGATCAGAAGAATCTATGCATGTTTTGTATGCGTCTTCTGGTTCCTTGGATATATTGACCAAAGGACTTTCTTCTACGAAGTCGATTGCCCTGGCAGGAAGACCGTGTTCTATCATAGGTGGTGTACTTTCCTGAGGTTTCTCGCGGTTTGTGACAGGAGTTCTGGTCAAGATCAGGCCCTGGTTTTCGAAGCGGTTGATGAGCGCTTGGAACCGTGGATTATAACAAAATCTTTTCTGAGGGCCTGGTGTCAGCATGCGTTTTGGTTTGCGATACACTGAAATTCAATAGAAAAAATGTAAATAAATCAATTAAGCATGCACATACATTTTTTTTCTTATGCTAAAAATGCTGTTTTGTGAAGTGAATAATTTCTTGAAGACAAATCGCCTTTAGATTAGGTCATAAAATATTTACCTAAATTTTCATCCATCACAAATCCCTTTGAAAACATAAAGATAAGGGCAAATAAGAGATTTAATGTGAATTTCTGTCAGAAGTTGGAAATCGTGTCAGAATGGAATTAGTAATGTATTACCCCGAATTCATCAAAGCGACGTAACATGTATCTGATTGACTAGCTGAGTAGCATTTAGGTCAATATGTGTAAGCCGTTGCGAATTAGCAGCCAATCTTGTTGTTATAACTGCAGTTGTACCTTGTATCTGTGTGGCATCGAATGTATGTACTGCCGCAAGTTAGAGGTGACGTAATTTGAAGCTAACCACACTGAAGAGACACACAGATTAAGATATTACGTGCGTATCAGTACTCAGTGTTTGCTTGGTTATTACATAGCTACATATACTCATGCCTTTTTCCCAGAAGAAGTAGGCATAGGTGCTACCACGACACCCACATTTCGCGTTATGTATTTCGTCCCACGATATGATAGGGGGGCCGAGCCTATCGCCATATTGGGCACAAATTTCTGACTTCGTGCAGATAATAAATAGAAAAATCCATATATCCATCCAAAAATATACTAAAGAAGGTTCCATATTAATTAATACAAGAGATACGTAAACAAGGATTTGAGATAGTCAAGACGTTAATGAGGTTGAATGACATATCTAGTAAGTGCGTGCAAAAGGGCCGCTGCGATCCAAAATTATGTTAAATTTATATCGGCCCTCGGAGAAATAAGTCGGTGGTAGCAGGACGTATATATATATCTTTGGTCGGTCTCTTATGTGTGAGGATCGGGATCAGCATTAGGGTTGCATCTGGAAATGTTCTGCCCACACCGGTTTCTATTCATCGCGTCTCACACGGATGTGTAAAACTTTGCGGACGAAAAAGCAATCGTTTGGTCAGTCCTGCTTGTTGATGTATACAATATGTAATAAGAAACGTATATAATAACTTATGTAATGGTACTAATCTTACCTCGCTTAGGCCTAGGCTCCTGTTCAAATACCGTATCCTCGGCAAACTTAACTTTCTTAGTTTTCATTGACGATTCAGCATTAGCCGAATCTTGGAAGGTGACGTGCTTTTCAGAACTATCCTGACTGCTGAGACGAAGCCGGCTGGCCGTTATGATAATGCTCTTCAGTTTAGGAGGAACAGCATCTGAATCTGTTTTGGATGGCTGAAAATGAAATAAATTATTCATAGCTTTATTGTTCGAGTCGAAACTATAAACATACAAAATGGTTTCTTAGATTTACGCGAATGTTACACATTTAAATAAAACTTTATTTTAAAAATTATTTTGCGTATTTTTGTTTTTACATTAATATTAATTTCACCGTTTTAAAACCAACTAACTTTATAAATTTATTTTTTAATTTAATAATTGCAAATCAGGATAGTCAGATTGTAACAGTTACTGAACGGATGACTAATACTTCAGTCCGACCCGTCACTACAAAAGTTGTAAAGTAATCGAAACCTCGCGTCGGGAAGTAAAACAATGTAAGAATCTGTGGTAAAAATTAAACCAAATCCGCGATGTAATCTGTGAATTATAGTTTTATTTCAATGTATATAATTACATATCTGTATACATGAATAAATAACAAAAATCACGAATCCCACCCTCAATTACAATTCGTTTAGTCTCAAGAAATGATAGTTACGGATATTCGAGAGGTAGGCAGAGGTACTAGCAGGACACTCATATTTGGTCTTGTGTGCTCCGTCTTACGATGTAACAGGGTGCGAGACTATCGCCATATCGGGCACAACTTCCTGACCGACTCGGGATTCGAACCCGAGACTTCAGCGTTATAATCGTACTACAGTACAACCGCGCCATCGAGGCAAGACTATAACATATTTTTTATAAATATCTAGGATAAAACAAAAATCTAGGATTAAGACCTCACCTCGTTTCCAATGCTCTGTGCAGGGCTTCCAGTATTCTCAATTTCTGATAGTGGAGAGTCAGCGCCTGCATCTGGGAACAACGACCAGCCCCCGCAGGCGTGGGTGGGAGTACTGGTGGAGACGGCTTGGCTCAGCTTCATGAGGTGAGGCAGGTGGGACGTGGGCGTCGTCATCTCTTTCTGGACTTCTACAACATTGGATGGAGTGAGGTAGAAGACTATATTTCAGATGGTTAAAGCTACAAAATTAAAAGATTTGAATGATGTGAAATTAATGGATATTTTTGTTGGTAATATTTTATTATTTGAATTGCGTGACTATTATGAGGTCTTATATTAACAGTGCTTATAACAAAGATTTGTAAATACTTTTGTTAATTTTTTTTTAAAATTACATCGTCATCCCTTCGTGCGTAAAGTTTAAACTATAAATAAATAAATAAAAAATATTTTCCAGCATGTATGATTCTCTTGAGTTCAATAAACAAAATTACTCAGACTTTGAAACATAGCGCTGTATATGACTTTCAGGGCATAGTCCAAGCTTGGTCTAGTGGGGTTTTTATCAATACGTCGTTATTTCATCAGTCTTTTAATAAAAGCCGATGAAAAACTGTAGTTTTAATATAAGGTTTATGATAAGGATATAGCATTGATTGAGTAAACTTAAACTACCGTAGGCGGATGTGTCGACATAATAGATTTGAACACGTGTATAATCATATCGATCGGAATGACTATGCATTGTTAAATGCAAATTGAATTGAGAAACAGCATTATGATGTTTGGAGTGATTAGGAACACGTGTCTAAACATTAATTCTTGCTTGGTGTTATATGTAGGTATTTAACGATGTTTAGACAACTGCTTAAAAATCTATTACTTAACAAGAGTAGCGCAATACAAGCGTGATTTTCCAGATATTTCACCTAGTGTGAGAACCATGGAGATTTAAAAAATGATAGGTGTTCTAAATGTGTCATGAAGTTATAGAAATATTTTATATTTTTAACTTAGTTAAAATATTCTTACCTGCATCTATATCATGCCTAGACGGTGTAGTACTGTTGATAGGATATCCTGTAAATTTAGCTTCATCGTCAACTGTCTCCTCATATTCCTCCACAACCTTCTGTCTCATTAAGCTCAGCAGTTTCTTTGTGTGAGGAGTCACAGCTCTCTGTCTCTTCAACTTAGAAATCTTCCCAGACAATTTAGGATGCGGTGTTGTCCCGCCGACCTTTCTAGAAGTTCCTTCTTCACTGTCACTAGTATCATAATCAACTATATGTGCCTTCCTAATAGTTGGGGTTATAATAGCAGTTTTAGGTACTTTAACTTCCTCATTATTGTCTTCAGCGTTGCCAATTTTCTCGTAAAGCGAATCGAATTTATCATCGACCTTTTCTCCTATTTCTTCGTTCTTAAGTAGCTCAGAGATACTAGAACACTCTTCTATGTTTAGCAGGTCTTCCATATTGTTGAAGTGTTTTGTGCACTTGTTGCAGCGTAAGGGTAAATGCTCTTCAGAGATGTGGATGAGAAATTCTTCGTTGAGTCGATCTGGTCTGCAAAGGTATTTGTGTCCTCGGCAGATGGGACAATCGTATGTGAGATCGTGGGTTGCCTGCTCGTGTTTCCAACGACAATCAGCGCAGCAGAAAACTAAGTTACAGACTATGCAACGTGCCTGGAATTCAGAATGTTTTAATTATTAAGGTCATATAGGTACTTTCGTTTAGGTTTTGCATGTTGTGTCTATCCACTAATTGGTGCTAGAGCTATCAGTAAGATTGCTGTAATACATAATGTATTAGTAATTTATGCCATCTTAATCATCCTAAAGTAATAATCGTTTACATAAATAAAAAATGTTATTTCAGTCACTTGTAACGCCGTAGGGGTACATCTGCCGTTTAAAATAGTTACAAAATGTAGTTTGCAAAATCAGTCATGATACAAAATCATTTTAGTGAATAATAAATAATTCATCTCAGTATTAATTTATTAGTAGCCATCAATATTTTAGTGGAAAATAAAGGCTTTATCAGCATTTTCCTTCTCCATTGGCGTATAAGTGGTAATTGTGCAATCTAACTGGCGAATAGGCTCGCGAACATAATGAGGTGCGTGTCGCGGCTTACTGTTCGCGTCGCTAATTGACTTGTTGACCTATATGCCTTCACTATGATTGGTGCTGCAGCTGATGTCTTCCGGTGATGCATTAATTGTGATCTTTGTAGGTGGGGTGAATGGGAATGTCTATATTTCTATAATGGATAACATTATTATGGAATTGTCTTTTATAGCCTCTGGGATAGAGATGGTTGAAAAACAGGATGTGTAACGAGGTGTAGTGGGACCTTATACCCAAACAATTCATTTATTATTTATGAAACCGAATATACTGTAATAGTTTATGATATCTACAACACACGACATGTATCCTACTGTGGGTCAGAACTATGTATGTGACTATGGGATGTATTTATTAACTTAATATTAGTGCATATTTGGAGTTTTAGAAGATTTTTGTTTGCTTAGAAACTAACAGTATGAATAAATCTTTTAAATAAATATTTTGGGCGATAAAAATGTGACATTGTAGCCAGAGTTACTACTGAAAATATTGAGGCTTAATATCTTGTGTCTCAAGAAGGCAAGCTCAGTGAAATGCCAAGCATAACTTTGTAATTCATGGTGCTGTTTGGTTTTGCCACCCCATAAGCTGTAGTATCGCTTACCATCAGGTAAATGGCATGCTAGTCTCGTTATTCATTGCAATAACAAATAATATAAAAATGTGAATTAAACATATAAATATAAACTATTATTCATTAAATTTATTATAAATATAAACTATTGTTCATTAGGCTATATTTGTGGGATATACTTGGGCTAGTCATGAAAGTTGCATAAAAAAATGTTCTTAAAAATTAATATGACAGCCGTTTGCAATAATTACAAACTGTGGCTAATAAAGTAATCACAGAAATCATATATATCGTTGCATTACATTTGATATACACTTCGCACACCAATTTCCATTATAAATGCGAGAAGGACACACGACTGATGTTTTGAACTGTTAACTAGATTTCACACTTCAATGAGCGTACTTTGAGAGTGGATTTACTGAACCTTGGCGTGTTTGCGGCTTTATTTGTTGGAATAGTATAATTGTGGAGGTGAATGAGATAATTTCTGATCAATCTGACTTTGAATGAGCTGAGGATCGATTCTAAGCCAATATCATGAGACATTATTGTCGGTACTTTAAAATTTAAGTTAATGAACAATCATTCACAAATCACAAATATTTTTTTATGATTTGTCCTTAATTATTAGCTACTTCAGTTTTATGGTTTTTATTATATATATTCCATGTAGTACCCTGTTGTAAAGTAAGCTTTACTAGAATTAATCATAACATACATACATAAACTCACGCCTTTTTCCCAGAAGGGGTAGGCAGAGGTGCCAGGGCACCCACATTTCGCCTTGTATGTTCCGTCCCACAATGTGATAGGTGGCGAGCCTATCGCCATATCGGGCACAAATTCGTAACTCTGGGCTGATACTGAATGGAAAAACCCAATATCACGTTGCTCAACCCGGGATTCGAACCCGAGACCTCAGCTTTGTGACCGTACCGTAGTACAACTACGCCACCGAGGCAGCATGGGGTAGTTCCGTATCCGTTGTAATTTATATGGTTAGTGTAGTAGTCGTAGGTTCAAGAACCTTATATCCTTATCCAGTCATCTATTATTATAGCTGCCTGTATCCAAGCCTGTGAAGTCAGAGTTCTAGAACTGAATTTTTCGATAGGGTTATCCGATAATAATCATAACTGTATTATCTAATTTTGTTGAGATATATAGACAACCATGTAATAAATAACTACTTCAATTTGCAAATCACACAATCAAAAGAAAAATAAAAAGTCTGATTCAAAACAGTATCCTTTAAACCATGCTGAGAGAATACAGAAACATCTGATTGTAAATAATTAACTACAGCAAACATTAAAAACTAAAGCCAACTAAATTCGTATTCGAATGTCCCGTATTACATAGGATCCCGAAGGAATAGCAGCCGTAGACTTACGCAATCCCGACTCGCCTGTCACACAGAGAGCGACCGTATTATGGCAAATGTAAAAATATACGGGGAATTGCTCAATTAAATAAATAAATACACCCAACAGTCACATACATAGTCCTGACGCCACATTAAAATCGAGTCGTGTGTCGTGGGAATCAGTAACTACAAGAGACTTTTCGGTCTCACAAATACGCAGACTCGAAACAGATGCCCGTAGTTCACACAAATATTTGTGTGAGCTACGGGCATCTGTTTCGATTTGTTTCGGTGCGGGGATCGAACTCGCGGATTTTCCTCTTACAGCCGGTGTCTAATCAACTGCGCCACAGAGACCAAATGTTATTATTTCAAATAATTTAATAGGCTGTTATTTTAAATGTTTCTTGGTATACATTAGCCTAAAAGATCCCACTGCTGGGCAAAGGCCTCCCCTTTGTTAAATATATATATATATATATATATATATATATATATATATATATATATATATATATATATATATATATATATAAATATATAAAATAAAATATATATTATATACGTTTGTGGTGTTATAGTTGCTGGTACGAATTCTAGGTGGGGTTTATGATTTTATGATGGGTACAATGTGACAAATCATTTCTATGACGTATTTTTAGGGAGAAATAAAATATCAATGAAACTTTTCTTAAATATAAATTCTCGTAATTTGCTAAAGGACAGCTCAATTAAATTTATTTCACAGTATTTCTAAAATGTATCATATTTTTACGATTCTACCTGATTTTATTCTTCGACGCAAACTTTTATTCAAAGTGGCAAAAGATTATAAGTAATGATTTGTAAGCGGGTTCGGTTATTTATGAACCCTATAAGTAAAATGTAAATTAAGGACAGTCTTATACATCCTTTTCCATTACTCTTCCTACCGCTTAAGCGCCTTTGAAGTACCCTTAATCGAGATCATCATAAGCGCCCAAATGTTTTCGGGACACGACTTTGATTACCGCCCAAGTACCTTTTGAAATAACATATTCAAAAAGCATATGTATTTTTTTAATTTACGTGGATCAATGCAATGATTTGATTATATGTATACGAAAAAATGGTTTCCGGTAAGGTATTATTGGCTGTCACAATTCATAAAAAAAATTATTCGGAAAAATGGACTACGAAATAATAATCTTGTAATCGTGGGCTGTAAGCGGGTTTTACAATTTTGTTTTTTTATAAAGGACCTTTGGGCGATAATTACTGCGAGCTCAGTAAATCTCCGGTCGCTAAGACGATATTTTATTCATAAAAGTCAACAACCATTGCCCATACGCAAGACTAAATACATACGACATTAGTAAATGATATTACCTCGAGCAATTATATTTCAAAATATTTGTGTTAAACTACTTAGACCCGAGTACCATTAAAATTGTAAAAACCTGTATAATTATACTTCATTAGATTTCCTTACAAACTATATTTAAAAATCATAAATAGCTGCTTACCTCGACAGAAGCCTTCATTTTTCAAACACATTTCCAATGCAAACATTAAATTCACTATGATTACTGAAGTGTATATTCACAATTAACACGCGTCTTACGTCCATGCACAAAATGTTTTTACCTTCAATGATTTATTATCAAGTGTAGAAAATGTACCCACAATAGAACTTGTTTTCACACAATATATTAATGTTAGTTATGTAGGTAGATTAAATGTTATTCGATTATCAATTAATGCCTACTTTAAAATACAATGGAAAATATTACGTAAGTCATTAATGTTTAAATGCCAAAAAATGAAAGGATATATATTTTCAGGGTAAAAAATAATTTAACGCATAATTGAATAACTTTATTTTAGGTTTAAAATATGTACTTAATTAACACATGAACGTTATTTAAAGTGATAGGCTATATTTTTAAATTAGACAACAATCGTATTGCATTAGTGAGTCTAAACTTTCATGTTCCTAAACGTAAAATCTGTCATAGCATCATCATTCACATATCAATTATAAAAAAAGTTATGTACTGTACCAACCCATTATACATCCCACTGCAGGGCACGGGCCTCCTTTACAATCGAGAGTACGATTGAGAGTGGTTAGGCCATATACTTCACGCCGCTGTCCTAGTGCGGATTGGTGGACTTTACATACCATAGACATTCTTACAAATAGCTATGATAAGCTGGTTTACTCACGATGTTTTCCTTCACTGTTATGTGAATGATAGACTACCAATACACACATGACTCCGAAAAGTCAGAAGGGTGCCCTAGAATTCACAGTGAATCTTTTGACAGTGTCTGGGCATTAAAAACAGGCCACCATCAAAATATTACGTATTTAGGATTTGTTGACGTTAAAGTCAATAACAAAATTAATCAATATGTACTAGCATAATGAAATAGATATTATTTGTTACTTTGTACTGGCACTTTGAAGTCGGTTTTTATTTTTTTAATTAAAGTTATTTTTATATACTACTCTGCCTTATCTAATCATCTCAATTTTTTTACGTTCTTCTACAATATGCATGTCGGATTTACATCCAGTAGGTGTCAATCATGTGTATCGTTTTTTAATATTTTGCTTTTAACATGAAATGTAAATAAATTATTGAATCCTTTAAGATCACAAATTAAGCTGTTGTTCTACGTCATTTAGAATGTCATTTTTTTCTCAATTTCGAAAAGCGGTGTTCTCTAGAGAAGAACGGGCAAGAAACTCTAGTGTTGCTCTTTTCAAGACCGGTTTACAATATACGGCCGGTTTCTATCATCTATCTATCTTTAACTAGAGATTTCGTTAGATATTTCGATGCATTTTATGTTCCAGCTAACAAACATAGAGAGATATAGATATGGTGCATATCTTTGTAGATAGCTAGGCAAGATCTAATTAAATATATGTCAATCTTTGTTTATTGAAGCATAGAATTGTATCTACATAGTAACGGTAGCTATTTTAAACTCTTGTTAAAGATAGATAGGATATAGAGACCGGCTGTTAGTGATAACTAAAGTTACAAGTGGTTTAAATCAGATAATGTTGGACTGTACATCACTCTCGTGAATTAAATTAAAAAAAAAAACTCAAAACCCTCATATGATTTCACTCACATATAATGCATATTCAAGTATTCGCGGTCAGCGCTGACCACAACGAAAGTGTGCAGGGGAAGCGACATCCTGTTGCGGCCGGGGCATCCGCCGCGACGCTCAGCAGGAAATTGTGTGAGCCAACTACATGCACTACTATCATAACGGTTTTAAAGGTTGTTTAGTGATTTGTCAGTAGTTTTTTACTTTTCAAATAAAAAATTATATTAACCCTGCTTTGGCTAGAATCACATGGTTGTCTAAAGTATGCCAGCTGTACTTTTTTTATAGCTGCCTCAATGGCGTAGTTGTACTACGGTACGGTTGGTACGATACGGTACAAGGCTGAGGTCTCAGGTTCGAATCCCGAGTCGGGCAAAGTGATACTAGATTTTTTTATTCCAATTATTTTCTCCATTATTAGCCCTAAGTGATGATTTTGAGCCCGGTATGGCGATAGGTACATCACATTATTGCATGGCACATACAATAGTAGCTTCCTGCTTACCCCTTCTTGGAAAAAGGCGTGAGTTGATGTAAATTAATATGGAGCTTTAAGAAATAATTGGCTTCAAAATTGATCCTATTTTTTCCCTTGCCGTAATGTGCTACCAATATCTATAGCATTTTTTATATCAATCATAGCATATTTTTATAATCCAATCCTGAAAGTCATTAAAACCACACCTGCCCCGTCTTAGATACAACATACGTCTCGACTATCGATATATACTCAAGTTGCAAAAGCAAGAATCGGTGGCAGTCTGGCATGTCCACTGGGAAATCTGCGGCGTTTGTACCAGAACTCAGAATAACTTAGTACTGAATGTTACATATCACTGGGTTTTATGCTGCCAATTTGTGTGGGCTGCTTTTATGATCAGATGCATAATGGAGATACTGATTTGGAACGCGTGGTGGGTTTTTGGTTACGGACTTGACGCAGTTGTCTATATGTGCACGGTGGTCGCATGTTCAAATCCTAATTAAAGACATACATTTCATTTTAATATGTTTCATTTCTGCTCACTACAATAAGCTTGCTAGAAACCTGAACAGTCTTGATATTTACCATGATTCTTTATCATCATTCAAAATAAGTATCCATATGATTATTGAAGATTTAACATTTGACAATATCCTTGTTTAACATTATGATAATAATGTTTCCTATACCTATATCTTTTAATAGTTTTTTTTAATACATGTGTTTGTTTTAATTAGTTGTATAGTTTATATAAAATTATACTTTTATTATTTTCTTTTCCTGTAATATTTTATCTAATTGTATAACTGTAAATAATCCATAATTAAAAAAAAAAACATTTCAGAGGAGGCCTGTGGCCTGCAGTAGGAAGTATATGGGGTGATATAATACAGAATATTTGGAAGGTGAAGGTGTCATTTTACGTACAAACAGGAAAACCATTAAGATAAAACATTTCTTTATAAACTGTTTGAAAGTAGCTTGTAATATGAGGCAAATATGAATATTTTAAATTTAAGAGTAGGAGTGCAGTGGGGCCTTCTGCCGTCTCTTTCAAATGTGCGCACTTGTTTAATTCTAAATGAATTTACAAAATTCTTTGTTTGTTATTTTTTGGACATGGATACTTTTTCATAAATATAATAAAAAAATGAGTCAAATACCCTACAACAATGCTGAAGTCTCGGGTTCGGATCCCGGGTCAAAAAAAACTATAGCTTTTAAAAACTTGTGATAAAGTTTCCAGCATAATCCATATTAGAAACAGTTTAAGTAACAATGCAAAAAATGCAATGCAAAGAAACGCGACAATATTTTTGTGATTTTTTATATATAATCGTGTTAGTGTGGTAAATCCATAGTTTTTGCTAAAATAATAATTTAAACCTTGGCGTACCAGTGCGTCTTTAAAAATAAAAGGGCGTACACTATTCTTTTAGAAAGATACGATACATTTACCAAACAAATACGAAGATAGAATTGCTTCAAGCAATAAGACCGCCACTTATGCATTTTTTGTTTCATGTAATTCTGTCTACTTTTATGTATATGGTGTAGAATAAAGTGTTAAATAAATAAATAAAATAGGAAAGTATTAAAAAAATGCGTCGCTATTTTATGGAAAAATTTTAGTTGCATTGTATCTGAAGTCACTAAAATTACCATCGGGCTTCGTTTTCGGTAGCAGTCTTGATATACCCTGTATAAAATATACCACATTCATAAATAAATAAGACTTTAAATTGCATCCAAACTTTAACTGAATGCTAACAAATTCCAGGTGGATTTAACCGGGGCGATAGGTAGAATAGGATTAACCGTTATTTTGCTTGTGCACTGCCCCACCTGTTGCCATGGCGACCTGTTGGTACCACACTGTTGACTTTACAAGTTCAAAGGAACAGGTACAACTATTTGAGGATCTAATTAGAGACTTGTGTTGGGATAATTATATGCAGAAAGGTTTCGAGGTGAGGATTGAGGCGGTGGCATGGTATTAAATCCAACAGTATTCAAGGATCCTAAGATATTCATATCTGTTACGGCATCTCTTTCGTTAATTTTATATTTTTAGTTAATTCTTTAGAACTGTTAATCTCTAAATAGAATTATTCTGTATCTATATCAGCCCGTATACGTCCTACTGCAGTGCACGGGCCTCCTCTACAATCGCGAGTGATTAGGCCATGTAGTCCACCACTCTGCACTGGCCTGTTGGCGGACTTACATACCATAGAAATTCTTATAAATCTCTATGGTACGCTGGTTACATCACGGTGTTTTACCTTCACGTGGTAAACACCGTGAGGTAACCAGGTATTTTAGTACGTTGTGATTGATTACATAAACACATACACACATAAATCTGAAAAGTCAGAGGTTTGCCCTGGGATTCGAACTCGCCACTACCGCGAACATGTTGGCAGCCACGTCTAGTCCGTTTAACAACATGCCATCACGCACTTAGTTATAATTATTAATATTAATTAAATTAATAAGTAAATATGTTATGATAATACTTGCAGGCGCTTTTTTATCTAGCCCACAGCACAACTGTCAGTTTTTGAAGACTCAATACTGAACCGTGTTCGTAATCGTTTTAATCCTGAGCCGCTCCCTAAACTCGAAAATTATCCCCAACCTTTCATACGCGATAGTCACGATCCTCAATTATGAGGGACGGACTGAAAATAGAGAGAGAAGATATTCATACAAGATTGGGCAACGAGTATCGTTTACCATGGTCAAAATGCCACCATTAGCAATTACGTAAAGGGGTGACTCTTCGGTTTTAACGCCTCTATCCAGGTTTTCAGCTGGTCAATGTTATACATATACCGGGGTGGTACTACTATCTCACTGGAGATCGCCGTGAAGTAAAAAATTTGCTGTCGCGTTTCGTTAGGTGAGTCAAATTGCCAGATACCCAATAACCCTCCCTTCTCCTATTTCCTTCCCGCTCCCCTTCCATTTTCATAGGCTGGCAAGAGACCCATGATCCAAGCGTTATGGAAGTTCACGGGCGGCGGTGATCACTTACCATCATTAGGTGACCTGCTTGTTCGTTTGCTGAAAAATGCAATTAAAAAAAAATAGCAAGTCTGAAATGTCAGCACAAAATTCAAATTCATAGAACACGAAGATACGTGGGGTATGTCACGTCAAATCAATCATCAAAAGTAATACAAATAAATCTACGCGTATGGCCAGCTAGATTGTGCAGAATTACGTAACTCTGCATTGAAACCAAATATTCTTAGAAACACGTCATTGTCACACGCCACGATATCCACCCTGTGCTAATTAGCTACACTACTCGGATGTAAGGCTGCCGTAATTGCTAGTTCCCATAGGAATTCAAGGCTCCTGAGTACCTATTTATCTTTCCCTCTATTGTGTGGAATTTTGCTATTTCTATTTACTTGGAAAAGTACTCCACGTATTTATTATGTAAGTGTTTTCTATGAACACGTTGAAAGCAAATGTTTTGATGAAAAATTCAGTGCTATTATTAAAACAAAACGTTTTCTTGTGAACTGTTTTTCTACTTTCTTATGTTATAACTTCATTCCCCCTCCCTTCAGTCCCTCTTATCAAGGAATTATCTAAAGATATGTGAAGTTCGCTAACCAGTACTGAGCTTCATTGCGGAGAAGTCCTAAGTTAAGGAAGAGGTAGACCTATCAGGACACCCACATTTCACTTTAAGTTTTCCGTACGAAGATCTGACAGGGAGCGAGCCTATCATCATATGGTTCACAAATTCCCGACCCCAGGCTAATATATAGAAAAATCCAACATCGCTTTACCTAACCCGGGATTTGAACCTGAGATCTCGGTTCTTAAATCTTACCTTTTTTGTATTTTGCAGGTAGTCTAGCATGCGACCCGTCTGATGGTTAGCGGTCACAGCTCATGATCCTTGCAATGCCCGAGGTCTAGTACAACCAAGCCTTTGCCTACCGTAAAGAGAGTAACCACTCTCTTTTAACATAGTTGAAAGAAGGACAAGCCATAACGCTAAGGGAAGACCAAAGCAGGTAGTTTATTCCATAGCTTACACGTGCGTGGTAAAAAAGAAAATCACCATTTGGTAACAGATAGTTTCTAGATAGTTACTATAGTACTACTGCGTAACCGGGCAGCCTGTTATAGTTAACTACAGAACATATTTAGACTTAACCTATTATTGTCTCAGGATGGCGAAAGTAGTGGAATGTCAAGCATTGCCTAGTTGTTGTTTGGTTTTACTACTATCCATGAGCGGTCGTATCGCTTGCCATCAGGCGAATGGCATGCTCATCACGCCATTTATTGCAATAAAAAATACTGATAAACAAAATGAGCCAAGTCTAAGTATAAAACCATTTGGTGTACTGCAATCGCTTTTCAAACCCGCAACAAAAAACACGGAATATTTGCCCACAGCACACCTGGAAGGCTCAAGCGGCAAAGTGCTCACTTAACCGCGGCAGTATTTTCATAGTTCAAAAATCCTTTTCTGTTTGCGTTCAACTACAAAGGGGACATTTTTGCGCCGGCCTGTGGGCCACAAAGCTTGCGGCATCGCGTCGCCCGGCCGTCGGCAAAGCAACGTCGTTAAGTCAATTAGACCCTTACTATGGTGGTAGGTGGATATATTGCATAAGCGGTAGCGAGAGCGGATAACATCGCTTCATTGTCAGATCGAAAGTTGTTGATGTTACATAAATAAAAAAAAAGCCTTTAATTTCATACACAATTACAAGAGTTGTTTGTTTATAAATGTTATTTTTTGTTAGTATTTGAAAAGCAACAACGTAAGTTGATATTAGTTTTTGTTATTTATTTATTATTACTAGGTAAATGATTTATTGTACTAGATTATGCGTTAAAATATTTTTAGGTCGTACAATTTTCTGTACCATTGATTACATGATACTATGATTGTCAAGTTTAATTCCTTCATAAGATGTTATAGAAAAAACATGTCGGATAACCCGATCGAGAAATTCAGTTCTAGAACTCTGACTTCAAAGGCTTGGATACAGACAGCTCTAATAATAGTTGACTGGATAAGGATATAAGGTTCTTGAATCTACGACAACTTCACAAACCATATAAATTACATCGGATAAATTACTACCCCATTTTTTAAAATATAAGTAATATAACTTGATATCACCATTAATGCATAGTCAAGTAAAACTCAATTTTACATTGAAATTCTATAAATGCTGAAATTTCGTCATTCAATAAAGTTAACTGTTAACAATGATAGTACATTGGCGATCTACATTTAACACTGGTACGCTATTTGCAAATCAATCCGTTAACGCATCCAATCGGCTTTTATCAAAAGCTTTTTTAATGTTATCTAAAATTACATTTCAGAGAGTTGAAATGTTTTTTTTGGATTGAGTAGATTAACAATAACAGTATCGTGGTTTTTTTTCAATTGCACCTATTAAAGTTTGTCTTTTTATTTTGCCGTGTGGCAAAACTTGAAACTAATATTAAAATTGTTTAAGATATCATTTCATGATTAAAATTACAAGCGTTTACTCGTACACACGTAATTTAATAGTATTAACATATAAAAAATATGTAGAAAAAAACACTGTATATACGTATGTATGTATCAGCCCATATACGTCCCACTGCAGGGCACGGGCCTACTCTACAATCGAGAATACGATTGAGAGTGGTTAGGCCATAGCGTGGTGGACACGCTGGCCTAGTGCGGGTTGGCGGACTTACATACCATAGAAATTATTGTAAATCGCTATGGTACGCAGGTTTCCTCACGATGTTTTCCTTCACCGTTTTAGTGCGTTTTTTTTTTTATTGCTATGAATGGCAAGACGAGCATGCCGTTCGCCTGATGGTAAGCGATACGACTACTCATGAACAGTAGCAAAACCAAACAACACCTTGAATTACAAAGCAATGCTTGGCATTTCACTGCGCTCGCCATCCTCAGACAAGGTGTTAAGTCTCAATATGTCCAGTAGCCACTCTGGCTACAATGCCCTCCAACCCGAAACACAACAGATATAAAAAATATAAATCTAAATTTCGCTTTACGAACAGGACAGAAAACCTCTTATAAAAATCTTTGTCGCTTTCCGCTAATTACTATATACTCACCCGTTGTCAACCTAAACGAGTTGTCGCTTATTCTTTCTGTCATGCGCGCCACCTTTGCGTTTCAAGTCCATTTAAACATGTTAATAACTTGTGTTCCGTTTATTTTGGGAGTAAAGTGAGATACATTATAAGCACAGTTGTTTAGACGCCGGCTGTGAAACGAGAGGCCGCGGGTTCGATCCCCGCATTGAAACATATATTTGTGTGATCCACATGTATTTGTTTGGGGTCTGGGTGTTTCTGAGACCGACAAGTCTTTCTTTGATTGTGTACCCATGTCACACTGGTGGTAGGTCTCTCATATGTGAGAGGCCATCTGGGTGGGTACCACCGCAGTGTCTATTTCTCCCGTAAAATAGCAGTGTAAACGCACTGTTGTGTTTCGGGTTGAAGGACATTGTAGCCAGAGTAACTACTGGACATATTGAGACTTAACATCTCATGTATCAGGATGGCGAGCGCAGTGGAATGCCAAGCATTGCTTTGTAATTCAAGGTGTTGTTTGGTTTTGCTACTATTCATGAGCGGTCGTATCGCTTACCATCAGGCGAACGGCATGCTCGTCTCGCCATTCATAGAAATAAAATAAAAAATAAAAAAACAAGACTTGATCTTGTGTGGGGTAAGGACTATGTATGTGACTGTTGGGTGTATTTAGTTATTAAATGCTGAGATTCAGTGAGAAGTTGTTGAGCGGAGATAGATATTTGTGCAAATGTTGATTTAAAATTCTGTCAGATCTATGCTTTCGATGAAGTTTTTCTTTTATTTTCGTAGGAGACTGTCCTACCCTCACACCTGCACTGTTACTTCTGTAAGCCAGGATCAACAGTGGCGCGCAATGTAATGACACCGAGCATTGAAGCTCGGCGAGTCCCCGGGAATGTCTAACTTGTCTTTAACCCGCAACGAAATCAATCAGAAAGTTAAATTAATATGAGGAGTTGGAAATAAATTATTGTCTACTTCCCTCCGTCTTTTGTTGCATTGCATTTTGCTTTCTGGTAGTTAAAGTTATTTGTAAGATGTTCATATCAGCCGTAGATAATACGGATTGGATGCGGTGAGCCGCGGCACACACGCTTCAGCGCATCTGAAAATTTTTGATATTGTTTATTATTCCTTTTGATTATCGGAACGTATACACGCAAGCCTGCTATTTTATACAGTAGTTACACATAGAGAATAGTATGTATCATTATTTTTTTAATGGTTATCATTAAAACGCTCAATACTCACATGTATTTGTCCTAGCCCCGTAGTGCTATTTTTAAGCTCCATTAAAACAGGGAGATTTTTTCGAATCGAAGATGTGATTATCGCAAGGAAAAAAATATATTTTTTTGTCGAAGATGTTAATCTTATGTCAGTTGTGTCATGCGATTTTTTTGGAAACCTAACGCGAATATCCGAAACCACGAGATTTTTCGATCTCAAAATATCCACACCTGAAAAAAGTATTTGTAGCCATTTAAACGTTTGTCTCGCGGGAATCGAACCCGCAGCTTCTCTTTATATAGTTTTCAATCAACTGTGCCACAAAAAAAATTACAGTACTCAAGGGACATCTAAATTCCATTTTAATCCCCAAATGTTGAGCTTAATTTAACTAACGTAATTCCTTAAATTCTGATGAGGACTGTTAGTCAGAATTAATTACAGCCTTCCATCAAAATCAAAGGCGGAATGAATGTAATTTAAGTAATGGAAACTATCTACTAACTTTCACCTCTAAATATGAGTCGTCATGATGAATGATTTATACACGAAAAAATATACTATTTCTTTTACTGTACTTAATTAAGATTTGTTAGGCGTTTTTTTTATGCTATGAATGGCGAGACGAGCTTGCCGTTCGCCTGATGGTAAGCGATACGACCGCTCATGAACAGTAGCAAAACCAAACAACACCTTAAATTACAAAGCAATGCTTGGCATTCCACTGCGCTCGCCATCCTGAGACATAAGATGTTAAGTCTCTATATGTCCAGTAGTTACTACAATTACACATTTACAGGCTACAATGCCCTTCAACCCGAAACACAACAGTGCGTTTACACTGCTGTTTGACCGGAGAAATAGACACTGCGGTGGTACCCACCCAGATGGCCTCTCACATATGAGAGACCTACCACCAGAAAAAAAAATCATTTCAAATATTAATTGCGTTTCAAATATTATTTTATACTGTAACAAGAAATTGGTTAGATATGTATATTTGATCTTGAGGTCATGTTAACAAAACGTATGAAACACAGGGTGCGTATGTATGGCTTAGGATAGGCTCCAGCACTTTTAAAAAACATGTGTCTTTATAGAAAAAAAATCACCACTACCTGACACCCTCATCTAGATAATCATTAATGGCTTAGCGATACGTATATTCACGAAGTAAGCAAAAATACAACAGCTAGCCCAGAAATATCGAGACAGCAGAACAGGGTTTGTTACCTATGCTCCAGTCTAAAATATTTACGTCTATTAGAAAATATGAGACAAAACAAAAAAATGCGAGAACCTTACCCGTAGTAACATGCTAAATAAAGCTTCTGAGACGGCGTCGAGGCACGTACTTCATAGATTCTAATTAAGGAGCGAATTGAAGTGTCAACCGGCAATGAAATATGGTCCCGGCCTTCGGATCTCATCTCCGGAAACTTACGACACACTATCAGGTGTGCCGTGTTAGGTCGGCTGTGTTTTGCGAATATTCGCGAGGAATTGTTTGAGATGGTACCACCGTCGCTTTTTTACCATCGCACCACCCGTCACCGCAGTAAAGTTCTTACTACCTGGAAACTATTCGTTCCCGAAAGGTACGTTTCCAGCGTTCTTTTTTACCACGCATGTGCAAGCTCTGGAATGAACTCCCTACTTCATTTTCACACGAGTTTTGCACCAAACGTCGTCAACATTATTTATGTAAGGGTATCGAATTTCGGTGTCGGAAGGTTCATGTCTAGTTTCGGCCAAGCCGGTGTCAATGTCTAGTGAATCACAACTATCTCTCATCCCTAAATAGTGTATTCAGATTGCACCAGCTGCACTGTGTTTGTCATGTCAGCATGTAAAACGAACAGTTCCTTCACGTTACCATTATTCACAATCGGAAGATTACATGGATCAATGCCTCCGAAACAAATGTTCGCATAATTAAATATAGTATTATACCTCGAGCTTAAATAAATCCTCGTAGTTTATGATGACCATGCCATGAGATACGTCTGTTGTGGTATTAAGTATTAAAAATGTATGTATGTACATATATACATAAACACACGTGACACGCCTTTTTATTAGAAGGGGTAGGCAGAGGTGTTACCAGGACACCCACGTTTCGCCTTGTGAGCTCCGACTCACGATGTGATGATAGGGGCCGAACCCATCGCCATGTTGGGCACAAATTTTTTAACTTCGGGCTGCTAATGAACAGAAAAATCCAATCAAATATTTCTCGAGATCAAATCCTAGGAACTCAAGACCTTAGCTATATAATCGTGCCGTTATACAACTGTGCCATTGAGGCCTTCAAAATGTTTTTATGTAAAACGAAATCAAATGGAAATACAAAATGTTTTTCTCAACGCACACAAACATCAATTATCATAGCATGTAACGTCACGTCAAACTCAAATCTTGGTCCCATTTACATAGGAGCGTGACACGCACGATTACCGTCGGCGTGACACCCGTCCGCAACACGTATATTCAATTAATTGCCGCCTACCTACCCTGACACTTGATTACCAATCGCTGAACAACGTGACAAGACAGTTCCGCTCGCTTTGTGGCCGACAGTTGACGAACGAACACAAAGAGTGTTGCTTGTTTATGTGTTGGAGAAGAGAAATAAAAAAGAATACAGGTGTAAGCAACAATAAAAAAAAATGAAAATAAAAAAGAAAGAAGAAGTTTGCACGTCGCGTCGTGGCTTTGACAAGTAGGTGATCGAGATGAAAAAGTTACTTGTTTTGCATTGAGATATTAGTGTTGCACCGGCTTTGTATTTTCAGTTAGATATTGGTAAATTGGCTTTAATGTAGCGATTTGTAAAAATATCTATGGTATGTAAAGTCCGTTAACCTGCACTAGGGCAGCGTGGTGGACTACATGATCTAACTACTCTCAATTGTACTTTCGATTGTAGAGGAGGCCTTGCAATAGGACGTATATGGGTTGACATTGAAGACTGCTGTTAATATTTACTAGATTGTTAATAGCAGTTCAATGAGAAACTCCTATTTTTAAGTCGGTTAATGTATGTTGGCAAGTTGAAAATGACGGAGAAATTCGAATTCAGGCCAATTGAGAGCTAACTTCATTTGAACACCTACTAGTACCGTGCTCACCGAGGCTATTTCCGTACCAAGATGTAAGGGGACAAGCCTATTACTATGCCACAAATGACAGTTACGTGCAAGGCAAGTGCAATTCTTGCAAGTTCCCAATGCAATTCTGAATCTAACCTGGATTTTGAACTATTGTAGTCCATAATCATTGACGCCAATACAATAGAATATTTTTTGCCTTTATTGTCTTTTATATTTTACCTATAAATGCAATTTCCCGCAACAATTTATACCACAAAAATTATTTATCCAGAAACAAAAATACACCATCGCAGTACCAAAAAATCCTTCGCACATTGGAAATCTCACTGCATAGAGGGAATCTCCGACGTCAGTCAATTAGGGTTCGCCGTCAGCTGTCAGCGACTGACGCGGGTACACCCACGTCATAACACCGCGACCATTGGCAGGTACCATCTGTCACGACTGACGTTTATAGCTGTCTTCGCTGTGTTTGTGACTTGTTATGTGTTAGTTTCGTTGGAGCTTAAAGGTATTGAAATTGGTAGTTTATTTGAAAAGGATAATTTTACCACAGTTTGTAGTTATTAAATTGGACACAACTCACAGTGTATTAATTAATTATTTATTATCGCATAGCTACATTTGATGTTTACCCAACAATTACGATACTTTTCAAGCAGTCGAAGATGAAATTTTTTTTTTTTTTTTTTTAGTTAATATTATATCTGCAATCGGCTATTTAGCCATAATCAGATGATTTCAAGTGTTTTTTTTTTTTACTTTTAGATATTACTACATTAAGTAATACTGCACTACAGTTCGTGTATTTTTTTTTTTTTTTTTTTTTTTTTTTTTTTTTTTTTTTTTTTTTCAATTTCTCCGATCCAGATCGAGAATGTTCCATCGTTTTAGGCGTTTTACATTATCTTGATCATTTAGCAGGTTTTTAGCTAATGTGTTAGTGTGTTCATTTAGTCTGTCTTTGTATTTGACAGAGTGATTGCTCACTTCTTCCTTTATTGTAGACATTTCGAGAAAATCGTGAATTTCTGTATTTGTAACAAACCAGTGCGCGTTTGATATAGTTCTTAGGGCAATATTTTGAAATCTTTGAAGTATTTCTAAGTTGGAGTTGCTACATGATCCCCATAGTTCAATGCCGTATGTCCAAACAGGTTTTATCATGGCTTTATATACCAATAGTTTATTGAATGTTGAGAGACGAGACTGACGTCCCAATAGCCAGGATAGGTTTCTGAGTTGCATATTTGCTTCCTTTCTTTTGGCTTTAATATGGTTTGCCCAAGTAAGCCGTCTATCCAGGTGTAAGCCAAGATATTTTACAACATTGTCGGTCGGTAGAGTTTTTCCATTCATAGTCACTGGTGCACAGTTCCCTTTTCGAAGAGTAAAAGTTACTTGAATGGACTTCTTTATGTTCGGTTTGATTCGCCATTTATTAAACCACTCATCGATTTCATTCAAGTGGACCTGCAATAGAGCGGATGCATTTTCAGGGTCTTTATCGCTTACTAGGCATGCTGTGTCGTCTGCATAGGTCGCTGTTGTAACGCCCGATGTTTCAGGTAAATCTGCAGTGTATATAGAGTATAGTACTGGTCCTAGGACGGATCCCTGTGGTACTGATGCCTTAATGTGGTATAGGTCAGAGAAATCATCTTCAAATTTCACTTGAAATCTTCTTTGTTCTAAATATGATTTCAAAATCATGAAAAATGAGTTAGGTAAGGTGGTTTTAAGTTTGTATAGTAGTCCTTTATGCCAGACTCTATCAAAAGCCTGTTGTACATCTATGAACACAGCAGAGCAGTACTCCTTTTTTTCAAGACATTGTCTGATTTCCTTAACTACCCTGTGCACTTGTTCAACTGTAGCGTGTTTCTCCCTAAATCCAAATTGGTGATCAGGAATACACTTGTTTTCTTCCAAATAGGGTTTCAGTCTGGATAAGAGTAGCTTTTCAAACAGCTTTGATATAACAGGGAGTAGACTAATTGGTCGGTATGAGCTGGGTTCACTGGGTGGTTTCCCTTGTTTTGCAATCATACATATTTGTGAGATCTTCCATAATTTAGGGTAGTAGAATACTCTAAGTATTGAATTGAAGAGCATAGTCAGATATACAATAGGTTTTTTAGGAAGATTTTTGATTACCTCTGCTGTTATAAGGTCAAAGCCGGGTGCTTTTTTGTTCTCAAGTTTGGTGATTTCTCGTTTAAGTTCTCTAGGAGTGACGAGCGGTAAGGGTAGGGATAACTGTTGATCACTAGAGAGTATCATGTCTACCATGTTTTCGAATTCTGTCATGGATGATTCGTTTGGGGTGAATACGTCACTTAAGTGTTGAGCGAAGATTTCAGCCTTATCCTTTGCGCCTCTAGCCCATGGCTCGTTATTGTTTCTCCTCAATGGTGGAATATGATTTTGAGGTCTTTTGAATTTTTTTGTAATTTTCCACAGGGCATAATTATCCTTTTTATAAGCAGAGAGTGTTGAAAGCTTATTCTGGAATGTTTCATTTTGGTTTAGTTTTATTAGGTCTTTGAGTTCTCTCGCCGCCCTATTATATCGTGTTCTATCTAGTCGGGATTGGCTTAAATGTAGTTGTCTTCGTAGCTTTCTCTTTTCTGACAATTTTTTACGAATTTCTAATGGAATGTTACTATTCGTATTAGCGCAGTTCAGCGTTGGAGTAGCAGACCATGCGGCGACTTGTATAAGATTGGTAATATAAAATGTAGCATTGTCGATGTCTTCGGGTGTTTTAAGACTCACTTTCAGGTCTATTTCCTGTTCCATATATCTAACAAATGAATCCCAGTCTGTTTTACGATTATATAAAGTGAGGGTTGGTGGTTTGTTTATTATTGAGACACTAAAAGTTGCTATTATTGGCGTATGGTCAGATATTGCGTCAAGTGAGGACTGCACTGTAAAGTAGGTGTGTGATATCCCCTTAACAATAAAGAAGTCCACGAGATCTGGAGTTTTGTTGGTGTCTGTTGGCCAATAAGTAGGTTCATTTGTAGATAATGCCGTTAATTTTAGATTATCGATACTCTTTTTCAGCTCTCGCCCCTTCGTGGTAGTTAGTCTTGATCCCCAGTGGGTGTGTTTAGAGTTCCAGTCACCTCCACAGATAAATCGGTTTCCCAGACTCGTAAAGAATTGATCAAACCTGTGTTGCTTTGGGTTATGTTTTGGTGGGCAGTAAATTGCACTTACATTTATAGGACCAATTTTCTCTTGTATAGTTATTGTAGTGGCCTGCATCCAGTCTTCTTGGAATACTGCATGGAGGTTATGTTTTATAGTCTGTCGCACAATTATTGCAGATCCGCCATGAGAAGTACCGTCAGGGTGATTCGTACAATAAACTTTGTGATTATCAATTATGAAGCTTTTTCTGTCATTCATGTGCGTTTCTGATATTAAAGCTATGTCTATTTTGTTAATCTTTAGCATTAGTGCAAGTTCTTTTTTATTAGGTGCAAGCCCATTTATGTTCCAGGCGGCGATCCTCAAGGAAGTCATTATGGGAGTTTACTGATGAGTGTGCCTATAAGGTTCATCATAGTGCCTAGTTGCATAATAAGCGTGTCGATTTTTTCCATTTGTGTTAATATTAGTGCTTCTAAGTTATGTTTTTGTTCTTGATATTTCAGTATGTCTTTGTCACAATATATGCATGTTCTCTGCGAGTGTTTGTTTCTATCATTTCTCACGGTAGTATTTTGTGTTCTCTGTGGATTATCATGGCCCATGTTTTTCCACTGATTTTGGCCACAGGTCGCCGTCTGTTCTATGTCTGTTTTATTTATAATTGGCTGTTTCGGTTTCGTTTTATCATTTTTCACGCTTGAGCTGTATGTGTGAATATTTTCCAGACTATTATTTTTTACAGTCACATCAGGCACATTCGGAGACGCTATTGATGTTTTACGGTTATTGTTTTTATTAGTTTTATCCTGAAGTTCGTATGTGTTTGTATTCTGCCCTATTCTGAATTTGTTTGCGCTTTGCTTTCTTGAAAGGATTTCTTTATACACTTGACATCCTTTGTAGCTTGCGGGGTGGCTTCCCGAGCAAAGTGCACATTTAGCAGGCGTATTTTTGTCTAGAGTACACTTGGTAGTATCATGGGGGCCCGCACACTTGACACACCTGTAAGGCCTCATACAATTGTTTTTGCTGTGTCCGTATTGTTGGCACCTTTTACATTGCACTACCGTGTTTTTACGTTTTGGATCTTCTATGGTTACCTTTTGGTTGAAGATAACTTTAATGTCTTTAACCAGTTTATTATTTTCATGAGGAACAATATTCACGAAGAATGTGTTAAGTGGCTGTTTGGTTCCAGGTTTTCGTGCTGTAACAATTTCACCTTGTACGGAGTTTCCCGTTTTTTCTATGGCTGCTACAATTTCATCTTTAGGTGTGCTGAAATGGAGGTGTTTAATGACGATCCTCATGCATTTTTGGTCTTTGCGTGTAAATGTATACCCAATCAGACCCTTTTTTCTGATTAGTTCAATCATTATTTTGTACTTAACGACAGAGTATGTCGTTATGATAAGCTGATTTTTTGACACTACTTTATAAGTAAATTCTTCTTTTTCCATTACTTCTTCTATTAGTTGAGTAAGTTTAGTTAAGTCGTCAACACCATAAAGTATTATTGGTGGTGGTTTCGGCGATCTCTTCACGGTTTCACGGTTCACGGTTTCTGCCTCTTCTATACCGAGTACGGAGAAACTGTTACTTGTTTCGATGATTGAGGTGTTGGAGACTTGAGTATTAATACCTCGGCGTGATTCAATAAGTTGATTTCTGGTGTGAGTTCTTTTGGATTGGTTAATTTTTAAGTGTTCATCCGGAGACCGGTTTCGTTTTTGAGTGGGCATTCTTTGCCAGCGTGCATTCGGATTTGTTGAGTCGTCGACAAATTCACTGAGTGAAGCGGATCTTTCGCGATTAAACATGCCTGGGTAAAGTAATTGTTGTGTCAATGTCTTCTTTGGTTTTTCCGGTTTGGTTTCTGTGGTTAGCAATACTTTGCCCCCCCCAGAATACGTGGGGCAGCCTGAGCTATGCTCAGAGAGGGGTTCTCCGACGGATTCTGCGCCGGTACCCTCCTGGGGTAGTATTTCTTTAAGTCTTGCTTCATCCATGTTTTTATTTTATATTTATATATGTGTGTAGGTATATATATTTTTAGGGTTGGTTTATTTTTCCCTGTGTAGTCACTCGTTTAGCACCACCCGGGGGACACGTGTAGGGAGGGCCTAGGAGAAGGTGGTAAATCCTACGGACGCGAGTGACTCCATCCCCCGAAGATGAAATTATGGGCAATATTTTTGCAATACATTTGAAACTTGTTACGTGATCTCATGTCTTTGTTGGATATGACCAGGCGAAAAGTAATAGGATAGTGATCCCAATAATGGGTAATATGTTAACTTACCGAAAAAGCTCTAAATTTACAAAAAAAATCGTATTAATTTATTTTAATTTTGTTGTTGGGATACTAACAGTGATCTCGACAAAACTTATGGACACTCCTATGTTTCGATCTTACACAGAAAATGCCATACTTCCGTAGTCATTGTGAAAGATTTTAATTTTATGTACGTAAGTTTGTTTACATTATTTTCCTTTTAAGCTACAGATTAACGAGTATATAACGTAACTCATTTTAATACTTAGCCTATTACCCGCTACGTCGCCCCCATCCAAACGCCCTAAAAGATTTAAGCTTAACAAAAATAACAAGGCGTTCCAGCATCATCAACTAATGCATTTGTTTTAAGCATTTCACGTTAAAAGATCCATCAGCGTTAGCCTGGTTGCCCTGATTTTTTCCCGGGCGGGGTGGTAAAATCCACCGATCCCGGGCTATTATAATTAATGCCATTTTTAACCGAGTTTCGCAGAAAATGGAAATTTCTTCAGATTGCTCCCGAATTAACCTTCGTCCAGAACCTTTTATCGGCCTGTTTTAATTAGAAGTTAATTTTTTTACGCCCATCAATATTCTTATGACAATTCCGTTTTTGTATTAAATTTGTTCGGCACTTGATTTTTTTAGGACTGTCATTTTGATAATTACTGGAATTCTGTATTAGCCCTTATACGTCTCACTGCTGGACAATGGCCTCTATTACAATCGAGATTCGATAATACGATTGAGAGTGGTTAGGCCATATAGTGGACCACGCTAGCCTAATGGGTTGGTGGACTAAATATAAATTGTGGAATGAAGTGTCTAAAATTTTATATCCATGCAGATATTAATAAATACATAAACCTAACAGTCACATACATAGTACTGACCCGACACTAAGATAAGAGTCTGATGCCATGGGTAAGAGAAAGTCCAGGAATTTTTCGGTGTTAAAATATTTTGTTTTTATTTTCAGAATATCACAGCCCCATAGGAATGATCGGTTAAAATTCGGATGGTTTTTAAAATTAAACAGACGTACATTAAAATAAGATTTCGAGATACATTTAGTAATTTTAACGCGACAAATGTACAAAGAGTTAATTTCAGCCAACATGTCTCTTTCAGAAGCGTAAAAAACATGTTTTAACTTACATTGTAATATATGAATGTTTTCACTGTATAATTTAGTAGATTTCGTGACTTTATTTAATATCTTAATTTGACTGTAAGACTGTTTTAAATGTCAAGTTTGTTAAGTAAATATACATTCTTATGTTATAGGTGGAGACTTGACGATTTATTTTTTATTAAATAAATAAATAAATAACAGTCACATACATAGTCCTGACCCCACACTAAGATCGAATCTTGTGTCGTGGGTATCAGGAGTTACGAGAGACTTTTCGGTCTCACAAACACCCAGACCCGGAAGAAATATTGCATAGGTCCAGCAGATATGAAAGCAGGTCACGTTAAGTGATCACTACCGCCCATGATCATCCACATTTTTTTTTACCAGATTTGTTAGTATACGATAAATTATTATATAATACAATACCATATATGCGTTTCACTGCTTGCACGGGCTTGCACAACAATCAAGAGATGGATTGAGAAGGGTTAGGCCATAGTCAATGGCTAAGGGTTGTTGGATTAACCTCCCACAGAAATTCTTGAAAATCTTTGATATGCCTATGTTTGTTTAATTTGTTTGTTTTGTAATTGACTATCAATATAAAAATCAGAGGAAAGTCAGAAGTGTGCCATGGGATTCAAACCCGCAATCATAGTGTCGGTAGTCGCATCCGGCTAAATGATTTATTTATATCATTATATCTATTCTATATATTATTGTCGTTTTAAATTTGTTTTTAATTATTTATTCTTTAATTGCATCTTATTTAGTAACTTCAAAAATCAATTACCTATTATATTATTTCTTCGAAAAAGGTAATATTTCGTATTAAACTATCAATCGCCAGACATTCATAAAACACCAAACATTAACTGTATACTGTATCATATATTGTGTACATACTAATTATTATAAATAATACGTCTATTATTTTTTTTTTTTTTTGGAGCTTGTATTACTTATATATTTTCTAGACTGCCCTCTCATCTTATCCTTTTTTTTTTTCTATCCATCCAAAGGTTGTCTGTAAGAAATCGCCTAGAGCGATAAGACCGCCATCTGTACTTTTTTCATTTGTAATATATTTAATTGTTTATCCTTTCTTGTGCAGTTAAGAATAAATAAATAAATAAATAAATAAATAAATAAATAAATAACTCAATACCATTACAATCCGCAACCCATAAGGTCAAATTTACACTGAAACAATAATATTATAACAAGGCACGAACCAAGTAAACAACAGTGACAATTGCCAACAAAACAAGTTCTTACGGACATTTCCAACGCAGCCACAATAGCATAATATTCAATGGCCGGCTTTATACTGATAATTAATTCGATTAACCGCCGCGTCGCGCCGTGGCGCTGTGCGGCTGACAGCGCTCGTGTGATAAGGGTACAGCGCTTTTTACGCTTTATTCGCTTTGTCCCATACTTGTTCGAGTTAGCAAAGACATAAATAATTAGATGTCTCTTAAGATTGGATGAAAAGCATACAATTTTGAATTTATTATGTTTGTTTTATAGTCATTTTGCTTGTTTGCAGAACTCGTGATCGTCTGGAAAGATTTCGTGTAAGGATTTTTAAAATAAGGATCTAGAAGCACTCCTATCTGAGATATTTTGAGGTGTAAGTATATCGTATCATGTTCAGTAACAAAGTAAACTATGTATAGCATATTCCGTTGTTTCAAATAATTGTCTAATTTTGGTTGTACATTAATCTATAGACAAAACATTTATTTTCGAGAAGACAGCCTCCATGGGGCAGTTAAACAAGGACTGAAACGAGAGGCTGCGGGTTCAATTATCTAGGTATTTCTTTTGATTCTGGGTGTTTTTTGTGATACTGAAAAATATTTCATTTTTTCTGATGCCCACGACACAGGACTTAATTGGCCTTAATTTGGGATCAGGACTATGTATAATATGTGTGCAGTGTGACTGTTGGGCTAATTTATTATAATTTATTTTCCAATTCCTATAGTTCAACTAGTTGAAACTGTAATGTACAACCTGTATCATTTACCATCACTCACAACACATCTATTTTTCTTTAATTCAAAAAATAAAACGCTCTTTCCAAGTAAACACAGAACATTTGTCGTAATTAATTAATGGCGGCCAGCTCATAAATTGCCGCGTATTTTTTAAATGCTCGCCATTTTTTTACAGCCAATATGGCGGCCTGTGTCGTTCCGTTTTAGTTTGTATTTAAATTTCTTTAATTAGTCAGCATTATGTTTATTTATGTTGAGTTGTTTATTGAGGTTAGCTTTGAGCGATTCAAACCGTGTCTTTTTATTAAGAAATGTAAGATTGAGTTTCGTCGTTGGTTCTTTTGATTTTTTGTGGTCTTACATCTTTTGGAAAAAATATAACATTAGTCCACCGGTCTCTTAACCCGTGTTGCCTAGTAAAATATTTTCTGGCAGACTAATATAAATAATAATTCATCATTTAATGCTACAGTTTAAAATATTTATAAAGTTACAAGATATCTATCTGTATCTGTATCAGCCCATATACGTTCCACTGCAGGGCACGGGCCTACACTACAATCGACGGTACGATTGTGAGTGGTTAGGCCATATAGTCCACCACGCTGGCCTAATGCGGGTTGGCGAACTTACATACCATAGAAATTCTTATAAAGCGCTATGGTATGCAGGTTTCCTCACGACGTTTTCCTTCACCGTTTTAGTGCGTGGAGATTGACTATCAATACACACATGACTCTGAAAAGTCAGAGGTGTGGCCTGGGATTTGAACCCGCGACCACCGTGAACATGTTGGCAGCCGTGTCTGGTCCGTTTACCAACAGGCCACCACGCACTTTACACGAAGATAATTCAAGATAAATCATTTGAAACTCTTATCACTAGGGCCAAATATTCAACACTTTAAATATCGTAAAAGACATTACATTTATACATAAAATATTATAACATCAACATTCCTTAACCACTCGGAATTCTTGTAGCCTCTACAATCCTTTATTTAACACAAAGAAGTTAATTTGAAACACACTGATACGTGGTAATCCGGACTCGATCTCGTTTGTCCATGAAGCTGAAGTTACTTAGCGATAGCTCACACTCGATCAGGCGAGGCATCACGTACGGAATTTCAGTAGACTCGAAAAGATAAAGATTCTATAACTGAAAGGGGATGCCGACAAAAGCCGTCGTCGTGAATGGCGCTGTGGAGGCCACGGGAGTCGCGTCCGAACGGCGAATACTGACAGGGCTGATACGTTTTTTTAACATACGTTTTTTTTAGTAGAAGAGAAACATTGTAAGAGGGCATAGCATAAAGATCTTTAAAAAATCATATATTTTTTTGCTATAAATGGCGAGACAAGAATGCCATTCGCCTGATGGTAAGCGAATACGACACGTAATAAGACGCGTAATACGACTGCTCATGAACAGTAGTAAAACCAAACAGCACCTTGAATTACAAAGCAAAGCTTGGCATTCCACTGCGCTCGCCATCCTGAGACATGATATGTTAAGTCTGAATATGTAGTTACTCTTGCTACAATATCCTTCAAACCGAAACACAAAAGTGTATTTACACTGCTGTTTGATGGGAGAAATAGAATTTGCGGTGGTACCTACCCAGGCGGCCTCTCACATATGAGAGACCTACCACCAGTGAAAGATATGTGGTGGTATGCGGAATCCAACTCACCGGAATAGATTACCGTAGTGTTAGTCTTGACAATCGAACCTTGAAAGGTGCCCTCTAGTGGAAGATATGTTGTACGGATTATTATTTTATGACGATATTACCACTACTTTATGAACGAAATAATCTCTAGACTTTCACGCAGTATTATAATGCTTAATATAATACAGTGGAGGTAGTAAAAAGGCTTAGGGCAAGGTAATGTACCTAAATTCATTTTATGAGATCGTGTGGGTTGCTTACGTCGTTTCGGAACTTGTATAAAGGTATTTATAACCGTAGTATGTGGATGTAATATCATAAACATATTTATAGGCATAATATTAATATACTGATTTTGTCTATGGACTTTTGATAAATGTAATAATAGTCATTTTATTTCGGATAACACTGAGATCTTTATTGCGTTAGTAACATTTAAGCTTAGAAATAGTGTTAGTAATAATTAATATGTGTATTTATAGAGCTGGCATTCTCGTGTCCCATCTATCCGTCAACGTACTCAAGATGACGATTATGAACAGACTTTTGCCCATAAAAATGATCTTGAATTTTTGTATCGTTTTGTCATACACGTGGTCAAAAAAAAACTTCAATGTGTTTTTGATTCATTAAGTAATGTTAATGTCGCTTCGGAATGTGTATGGAATCGCGAATAATCTTAGTCGTTTTCTCCTAACTTTTCTCTTTTATAGTATAAAGTAGCATAAAAATAAATTAAAGAATAATTAAATTATGCTCACATTTACACAAATAAACAAAAATAATCGCATACAATTTATTCCCGAATGCAAAACAGTGCATGGTCACAGAAACCCCGAAACTCCAGAAAGAAAATGTATTGAGAGTCCGCATCTTGGTACAGATGAAAAAAACCTCAAACATAAATCACTTGGGCAGCCCTAAGAGTGCGGCGCAATCAAACCGCTCATCCGTTCGGAAAGAGCCGTTTAAGATATTTTGCGCGATTCCTTCGCGACTCAATGGTTTTTTCCATTTTAATACATAAAGTGAGTTGAAATGATTGCCACTTGAAACTGCACGCTCCATTGCCCTCTGTAACGTATATTCATTTGAGAGTGCGTGAGAAGTTGGGGCAAATTGCACGAGGTTCGAAGGTTGGTGATAGTGAATTGATTGGCGATTGGTTCGGTTTCCACTCGCTGGGTTTTGGTTTATTTCCAATTTACGTTGGGAAGTTTAAAGTAAAAGTGTCGGTAGATTTTGTATTAAACTTATGCTTAAAGAATATAGCTTATACAATATAAGTATTTATCAAATATTTTAGTAAATATATAATATCTCCTTGTGGTTTCAATTTGAAACTTGTAATTTAATAGTCGATTTATCATTATACACAATAAATTAATAATAAGGAATTATATACGTCATAGTCTGTAGCATAAGCCGGGCAAATGGTCAATAGCTCATCTAGGTAACACTGCCTATAAACATAATCAATATTAATGGAATTCTAAGTACCTTAGGATTATAAATCATTAATTATGAAATTCTCTAAATTAAACCAAGCTGTAGCTCCTGCATAATTACTGTATTGTAATTTTTTTCAAAAGCGCAACGTTAAATTTTCTTGCTCGTTCTTTTCTGGCGAAAACAGCCTTGTGAACCGGATAGCAGAGGAAAAAAGTGACAATCTAAATGATCATTAAAATTTTATACATTTTAATAAATTTCTAATTTAAATGTTAAACATTTTACTGATGCAATAAACGATTTTCAGCTCATATCTATTGTAAGGATTGAGGAGGCCCTATGTGTTTTTATATTTTTGTGAATCATCTTAAAATAAATCGCAGAAAATCTGGCACGGCAGAAATTCTTCACGAAGGTAAAATATAACATAAATATTATAAATTGTTATTTATCACCTATTGTTCCATCTCACATCCCATTACCCCTGATCCAAATACATCAATTCCAGCATCATCACAAATCAAGTAACACCATCCATTCTCAAAATCCCCTTTTACCAAAACAATGTGCCTGCAGAATTTATAAAATAAATACGAACAATGGCACAAACGGGTATTTATCACCCGAGCGCCGACTTGGCTGCCGTGTCAATTTCTATTGTATTGCAAATTCGACGACAAAGCTGCGCCTACCGGGGCAGGTGGAAAGCTGGCGTGGAATCAGGAAATTGTTTGGGGGGCTGAATGTACTAGGAAAATAAACGTAGTATTTATTTGTTTCATACAACTAGGACAATGCGAAATGGCGGACGCCTAAATTGGTGGACAGCTATATGCTGATGATGACGACTGAAGAAAATGCGTTATATAATCTCTGAATTAAGGTTCCGGCTTTTATAGCAGAAACCAGACGTATATTTCATTTTGTGACATTTTTCGGATGTATCGTATATTTAAGTAAAACAACTTTACATGCTTTTGATCTGAAATAGTGTCATATTAATCTACTTACGCTACGCTATAGTATTAAATAGTATTATATACGCTTTAGTATTAAATAAAACTACTACAAAACTTACTTACCAAGAAACGTGATTTCATAATGCATTTGCAGTTCACATAATATTTCAGTGCACTTTGGAGATTACATTTTAATGTTTGCAGCAAGTGTTGGAATATTCAAACTTCATTTATAAAGTTAAAAACCTAGGGAACATCTGGAAGAAATTATCACTACTGCCGATAGGTAAATATAATAATTTAAAAAAAGTTGCGCAGTTACTTATTGCTTACCATGTTTTATTTATTGTGATACAAAATATCTGCACAGAATGATTGGCCGGGCCTTTTAGCCTTAGAATTTTAGTTAAGAGTACACAATCACAAATTTTAATTTATGCGTAAATCGTAAATAATAATAAGCCCCCCTGGCTTACTGCCTGCCTGCTTACGCCCCGTTAAGATTCTGAATAAACTAGATTAATGCGAAAGCGAGGCGAAGACAAAAGCGCCAAGAAAGCGAAGACAAATATCAGTTTCGTTTGATGAATTGATTAATTTTCAACTAAAGAACAAAACGGCTCAATACATGGTCATAATTTTATTAATTCAAAAGTTAAAGATATTCATCAATTTGAAGATGATATGTCCAGCTGTTAGCTGCTAGGGACTGATGGTGATGACGTAATTAAAAGGTGGTTTGTGAATTTAAAAAATTTGACTTTAAAATATTTATCTAGTACTAAAATACTATATAATATTATTGGTCCATCAATTGATTGCTTAGATTTATAAATTAACTATTTAGTTTATGGACTTTTATTCTGGGATAATTAAAAGAGCTTGGTATAAATAATTTATCATATTCGCGTAAGCTTAGAGGGACATTTGCAAATAAATGGTCGCTATTAAAAAACCTTTGTTTTGTTATGTGGAAAATCCTCTTTCATCCAGATTTTTACCGGTTAAATATCTCATGCTGCATCATAGGCACTTTGGAAAAACTTCGGGACTTCACAAAGAAAACGCCGAAGTTTCTCCAGTGCGTAGCTTGTAGAAACACTAATCATAGGAAGTTGGTTCTTCCTCGTCTAAACTTAATCTATCCAGGGTAATGTATGGCATACCCTCGGCGTATTTGTCTCCGAGCAGGATCGGCCATCTTCCAATCCCACTCAAGAATCCGGACCTAAATCACTGCGAAACGGTAAGTAAAACAAAAGTTTTATCATTAACTTCAAGCCCTCATAACTATAAAAACTCACGGTTAAATCTAATAAACTATATAAATGGAGATTGCATAATGCGAGTAGTAGTTTGTTTGAAATTTGTGGAGCATTTTAAAACATTTAAGCATTTGTCTGGTTTTCAAGTTAAATGGATAGCGGCGGGTTTTTATCCAACTGATATAACTACGACTCTCATTTCTTTAATGTCACTAGTTCTGTTGTAGTGATGTTCTGGCTGGGTGGAAATCGAGACTATTTCGGCTTGAAATATTATTTCATTACTATCTATTGCTGGACATAACTCTTCTACAAGAATAAAAATACTCCTCTGCCCTGTTAAAAAGGAACTTAGAGTATTTATAATATAGAGGGAGTGCTGGTACTTCAAAAACGTAGATAAAAATGGTGGTACTGGGCCATCTTTTCTGCCCTCCTATTGGCTGATATTTAACAGGTTGTCCAACATTCACGAATTACTTGGAAAAAAAGAAACATAAAAAGTTTAGTGCTAATTAATTCCACCCAATCTCGTTTTAAAAGAATAATTGCTAAATATACTCTCGACTATCTAAGGAATTTATAAAAAATGTTGATACATTGACACCTACATACATTGTGTTTTAACACTGCCCTTTCTTTCTCCTCTTTTATATCCATCTAAAGATTGTCTGGTAGAGATTGCTTATTAGCGATAAGACCACCTTTTGAACTTTTAATAGATGTTATTACTTTATATTCTTATGTTATTTTTGTTTCTGTACAATAAAGATTAAAATAAATAAATAAATGTATACTTGATACAGGCCGCTTCTAAGAGATCGACGTGGAGTCTTTGACAAAGGGCTGTGTTTTATACCTATGAATGACGAGACGATCATACCACTCGCGTGATGGTAAGCGACACGACCGCTCATGACAGTAGCAAAACCAAACGGCACCTTGAATTACAAAGTAATATTTGGTTCCCACTGCACTCGCCATCCTGAGACATAAGATATTAAGTCTCAATATATCCAGTAGTTGTTGCTATAATGTTCTTCAAACCCGAACACCGCAATGCACTTACTCTGATGTTTGGCGGGTGAAATTTAATTATATATTTAGTCAGTCGACTTATTTTTCAGATTTAGGATAACGATAAATCATAAAAATATAAATATACTCAAAGAGTAGGACCGAAACTAAACCGAAAAAGTAACAACATCACTACCTTTTACCACTTTTCATAATGAAATACTTAGGCAACAGTAGCGGTAATGCAATATTAGAAATTGCGGTGCAACTCAAATGGATAAATCTCCTCCCATTATGCGGGGATTAAATGTTTTAACTATTTCTTCAGCGTCACTTTCACTAGCTACTCACGGACGTGACTGAGTCGGATTATAATAAAACTTTTTGAATAGAAAATATGTTTATTCAGTGTTCTAGTGAGAGAATTTATGGATCGCGAACCGTGAGGTCTAGGTGTTCATTTTCATAAATAAATACGCCCAACAATCACATACAATCAACTACGACTTGTGTCGTGGGTATTAGAAACTACGAGAGATTTTTCGGTCTCACAAACACCCAGACCCGAGACAAATATTTGTGGGCCTCACAAACATTTGTCTCTGTGCGGGGATCGAACCCGCAAACGGAGGCTGCCAAAATTTCATAAGGACAATCCATTCTAAATAAGCGTCGCGTTGCTTTGGATCGCATAGCGTTTGAATTGTATGTATTTGTAAAAGCAATGCTGGTAGCGCGGGAATTGCAGTAATGCCAAAAATCTTATAAAACATGCCTTAGAAAGTACGTAACATCAATTTGTTTGAGTATCACAAAGCAATGGCATATTTAAGACCATCAGATTCAATATTCGGTTGAAAATCCGGCAACATGAAGGTAGAAAATCACTAATGAAACCAAATCTTAAACTAAGATGGCAGCCAAAAGTCTGCGTTAAAGCTAAGCAGTGCCATTCTCAGACATCCGCTTTTACTTGGCCAGACCACGTTACAGTCTGGCCAAAAGCAATTCAAACTAATGACCCTGGTGCCAAATTCGTTAGAAATGGGAGCACTCCTGACCCCTCGCCCATTAATTTGAAGACACCTCAAGTCGGTGTCACGTATTCATTATATCGGGACACGTTGACCTCGCTATTGTGAATTTGCAGCGGCGATTTATCTTTAAATGGAACGGGAACTTTGCTTCTGAAGGCTCCGGTTTCGGAATTATAGGCGTCATTTATTTTCGATAGGTCAATTGGAAGACTGTATTCAGAAGATAATTTTATATGCTAGGTTGTGAATATTAATGAATTATTTGGTTACTCTTTATTCAAATTGTGCAAATTAATTAACTTGTTTTGTTTTTTTTTTTTGTTCAAAAGTGCGGATTATTTTTTATTATTATTCAAGTTGTTTATAAGTTTCTTCTAAATATTCTTTGCTAATCGACTTAAAAGAGGAAATTATTAATTCAATTTATATGTTTGTAATATTGTCAAATATGTAAAATTTTTGGATATGCTATTTTCATTTCAATTGTATTCTAATTGTAATATTCTATCCTATATAATATCTCATTAATCAACGTAATTTAATTAAAAGCACTCAAATCACTAAGTCCTAAAGTGGAAGTTAAGCAAAAAATCTCAAACGAATGCTGCCTTCGCAAGCCAAAAATTAACAATTTAATTTGTACCGTTATTTTTCGCCGGGTCTGACTCGGTCCATGTTTTTCTTTCTGTTAAATTCAATTTTGCCGTGGAAAGGGCGAACCTCCGTTTGTAACCGAGAGGTACTTGATTCAATTCTGCGGCTAAGAAAACCGTTTTATTTTTCGTGCCTTTTTTCACGTTTTTACAAAAATAAACTTTACCTTCCGATGTACGTTTTCAGGTTTTACTCTAAAGTGGTTGATTTAGAGAACTTTTGAACTCTAATCGATTGCTTTTACGAAATTTGAGTCATTAGTTGAAAACATTTTTAGGGCATGAGAGCATTTTTTGCTATTTCAGAAAGCGTGCTTAAATATTTCAGCAACTTAGTATCTACGTAGCCTGAGATCAATTAATATTGGTGTGGGTACCTGTAAATAATACTAATATATAGTAGGTACCTCAAGTTCCAAACATTGTTAATGTCAATTTCTTTAACCGCTATCATTGTATTTTAACAAAATGATATTTTACTTGCCCTCGTCATCGAAGTAAAACGAAAGCTATTTGGCGAAAAATTTAAGTTCCGAGCGCAATTGTTTCGAATACCGATAGTTGTTTATCGTCAATCGATGCCTCTCAATTGATTGCGGCCGTTAGGTTACACCCTGACTTTAACATCATTTCATTCGTTTTAAAAACGATTTTATTCTACAGCAGAGAACCTGTAAGGCTGTAATGGCGCCTTGCAAGTTCGACGTTTCAGCTTGTTTTTATCTAATTTGAAGTAGGCTTAATTGTCTCTTCTATTAGAACGAGGTTTTATAATGTTCGGGTTAAATTTGCTGAACCATTATAAAAATAATAAAAACGTAGGTGTTTTTTATTATTGAAATTATTGGTGAGACGAGACTGCCGATCGCCTGATGGTAAAACAATACGACCACTCATGGACAGTAGCAAAACTAAACATTACCATGAATTACACAGCAATGCTTGGTATTCCACTGCGCTCGCCATCCTGAGATATAAGCTGCTAAGTCTTAATATGCCCAGCAATTACTCTGGCTACGATGTCATTCAAACCGGAACATAACAGTGCATTTACATTGCTATTGGGTGGGAGAAATAGAAATTGCGGTGGTACCTACCCAGGTGGCTTCTTCAGGCAACCTCTCACATGATATGAGAGACCTACAAACAGTGTAACTTTTCAGCTTTTGTTTATCTAGTATAAAGCAGGCCGGCTTAATTGTCTCTTCTATTTGCAAGACACTGTACCTACTATCAGATAGATTGACTGAGCTAGCATAGAAAGTAAAAAAAAAATCACTTTGAGTAGGCACTTTTACCTCACGGCTTCTCTCATGCAAATCAAATATGCAGTCTCAAGCAACGTAGTCAAATGAATCCATCACACAAATTATTCTAGTGGGTCAATACTCACATTTGCCAATTCTGCTTAATTTTTGCCTCAGTAAACACTTTTGCGAATGAATCGCTAAGTAGGATTTTATTACCTATGGGTAATATAATACATAAATATTTGCCACCGTATCCTGAATAAGTTGGATATATCCTATAGTAGCACATAAGATAGTTCATCCTCACAAATAGTCACACTAGTCTTATGTCGTGAATATCAGAAAGAAAAATCTTCGGTGTCACAACACACAGTCGAAATATGTATATACATATATTTGTTTATCACGCACACTTCTGTTTCGATGCTGAAATTGCACGCGAAGGATCTTGTTCCAAAACAGGCAAAATTTCTTAATATGTCGGAAGTTCTTAAGACCATGTGCCTCATATGATATGAAGTATTTCACCCCTTTGAAGGGACAGGCAGATTTGCACCCGGGACACCTACGTTTCCCCTTGTATGTTCCATCTCCGATGTGACAGGAGCGATTCGATCGCCATATCGGGCACCAATTCCTGACTCTGGGCTGATAATGCATTGAAAATCTAATACCACTTTGTCCGACACGGGATTCGTAGCCGATACTTCAGCTTTGTACCTGTAATATAGGACAACTGCGCCATCAAGGCAGTCTGGAGGCATATTAATATCACCAAAAATAAGAACACTCGTTATAATTGAAACTCTTAATCTTAGAAAACGAAAACTTGGATTAGTCACACAACGGCATACTTAAGCAGCTAACATCCTCAATAACCAAACTCAGTACTTTCTGTCCCATTTTCCTTTAGAAGAGTCGTTAAAAATAATTAAAACACAACAGGTCGTAAACCATAGTTTTTATTGGACAAATTGTCGACATCCAGGGAATTAAATTAAGCAGCACAATCTAAATTCCGGCGATGATGGCCCGTAAAATATAAATTAAATTTAAAGATGTCCAACGTGTGGAAGGTAAGTCGACACTTATCCTCCCCTCGAATTGACATTTATCGTCGAGAAAAAATATTAGACATTTTATGTTTCGGGCTCAGACCGCTAAGCTCCGCTCCGGCTGTCATCGTACCTTTGTAAATGTCGAAGGTACCTTATTTTATTTTACCTTTCATATGTTGGCCTTTTCAGGCTTTCGTGGTACATAAACAGGACGTGCCTAGCCCATATGGAACTATGAATTGCGAAGTTTCTGGGTTATTCGTATTTAGGTCTACGTTATTTTACGTGACCAGTGGCTACAGCGATGGATAATAGTTGACGAAAATAATACTGGTAAGTAAATAATAAATAAAAGAAAAAATGGTTTCTGTGACTTTAACCGAGTTAGTTTTACCCTTGGTGTAAACGGTACCCAAAACAATGAAGATGGGTTAAAATACTGTAAAAAAAAACTAAAGCTGGTAAAAAGACTTATCAAAGAATAATGCAATGATTTGGCATGCACTTTGTGTTAATTCACCATGAATGTCTGAAACCGCTAAAGCAGAACTACAGTCGGGACTTACAACGAAACAAATAGTCTTCCGAGTGTCTCATTGATAATGAGACAACTCAAAGATAACTTCGGAAACGAATCTTTCAACCAGCACTAAAACTTCCATATTCCAGGGGCTGCGAAATGGCCAGCAAAAAACCTACTATTTTATCGCTTGTTAACACAATATGAAACAAAGTGAATTCGCAAGTAGCGCTGAATAAACAGCGGGACGACTGTCGTCGACAGATGCTACAAAGCGAATTTAATATGAGCATTGTTGCGTGACCGCTCTGTGGAACGTTTTTACATGTTTCTGCATGTTCTGTAGATGTGTTGGCGTGTCAGCGTGTGATTGGCATTACTGTTTGGGGTTTGACAGGATTTTGGGAGATAAGCGGAAGGGAAAAACGGTATTAAATTTCAGTCATGATCTGTGTTTGATGCGAGTCGTTTACTCGGTGAGGTTGAGTCGGAAATGTCGAGACCAGTAGAAGAGTAAAAGAAATATACCCAACTGCCACATGCCACTGTCCTGACCCCACACTAAGACTGATTCTTGTGTCGTGGAAATCAGAAACTACGAGAGACTAGAAACAATATTTGTCTTGGTGCGGGGATCGAATCCGCGGCCTCACGTTCCCCAGCCAGCGTTTAACTACGGAGGCTGACATAAAGAGAAAGAGAATTAAATCACTTATTTACCTAATGGCTAATGGTACCATTATGTTTTCTGTTTTGTCCACAGTAAAAGAAACAGACGACACGAAGGTGCAAAATGTTGGCGATTTTGAAAGTTAGTTCTGAACATATTTGGAGGGGGTATAAATTCAGTGTGCAATAATGGTTATGATATTCTAAGCCTGAAAATGATGTTACAATGATGTTTTGCTACGGAGGGAAGTGGGCAAAAATATTTCCAACTCCTCCTATTATTTACTTCATGATTCATTTTGATATGGGTTAAAGTCAAGTTAGACATTCCCGGAGACTCGACGAGCTTCTATGGTCGGTCTCATTAAAATGCGTGCCACTGTTCATCCTGACTTTCAGAAGTTGCAGTGGCGGGTGTGAGGGCGGGATAGTCTCCATAACAATGATGTTGATAAAATATTTGAAACATTTGCTGATCGTTGATCGCCCGCTGTATTTTCTGGCGTAGTTGATCCTGGATTTTTTGTGTGGGTATGACGCAATTTTATCCCTATCACAAACACTAACGTCATACTTATCACGTCGTTTATACAGAAATTGACTCTTATCGACAAAGACATTATAGTATTCGCGAATGCTAACCACGACAACGAACATCTAAAACACATTTGTACTAGCAATATTTGTGTTACGAAGTCTTATTCAAATAAAGCTTTTTGCCACAAAGTGACACAGACAGCGGTCACGAGTTTTGAATACTAAGTGTTAACTGGGAACCAGTTACCGTTATGTGACCTGGAACTAACTTTTGCAGTAATGATTTTTTAAGTGGAATATTTGGCAGAAAAAAAAAATGTTAGAAACTTTGAACTGATGAAAGTATAATTATGTTCAAATAGAAATTTACCCAAAAGGTAAAACAAAAGGTTGAAACTTGTACATTTAAGGTCAAATTTCGTATATGGACACGAAGTTTGGGTCTAATGGGTCACAGCCTAAATATGCTTTCACTAGATTCTAGATTAATCAGGGTATTACAAGACTAAGATGATGTATGTTTAAATATATTATGGAAGATAAAACGTCTTAAATATTTGGCAGAAATAAATCTTGGCTAAAATAAAATTCTTATGAGATATTACAAAAAATGTATTGAAGGCAAGACCTGGCCATAAATTTCTCGGCTTGGTATGTCGAATAATATCCCACGCAGAATACAGATTTTACTTTCTTGTGAAGAAAAGTGAATAAACATCCAAAATTAGGTCTTCGGATAAGTATGTATAGAACTTTAGGTTTTGACCATGACAATAAAAATAAATTGCTTGAAGTAAATTTCTACAATTTTAAAATTCATGATCATAATTCATACTCCAACCACAATTCAACATAGATGAATGGATAATGTTATTTTTAGATATTAAGCTTAGGATTTTTGTTTTAAAATTATCCTCACTTACTGAATGAAAAGAAACGTCGAAAACTGAAGTATAATAGTTCTGGCTCGGTATTCTAAGATTTTTGATATTAAAGTCGAAACTAATTACAACATGATTCTATTACTTTAATACCATGTATTCAATAATATGATGTCATGGATCAATATTCAAAACGAAGTTACAGACAGAATTTAATTTAATTTGTCTAAAAACACAGTAGCTATGTAGTTCAGAATGTACAAAGCCTTTATTGTCAATATAAACATCATTAACGACTCTGGTCTCTAATTAAGCAACGAACTCCTCGACCTTCCATTCAAATCTAAATTAAGATTTTTTTACAACCCATAAACAATTGGCGACGTAAAATTAAAAAATAAAATCTCTCACAAAAGCTGTCGACTCGATAAATTACGTGGAGAATGGCCGTTTAGTGATGCGCCGTAAACATCGATGTTTTAGTGCGGGACACGTCGTAAACGCCCGCTGGATTGTCGAGTGTCGACAATCGAATTTATATTTGATTACTATCGAACCGGTGAGGGTTTAAGGGTATCTGAAATAGGGTGTCTACGTCTGAATTTGAGTGTTCAGCTTATTAAAGAAAACATTGGACGAAGAAAAAGGAAAAGTTTTTAGCTAAAAAAACTACTGGTTACTTTAACAAAGATTGGAAAAGAATAAACATTGCATTTTTTTATTATCTTACGATACAAGTAATAGGTACTCGTCTGGTTTATGTGTGCGCATTAAAGAAATGGACGTATTTCTTCGATGATGGTAAGAGATTTATGTCATATTGGTTCTATCAAATTGATCGAAAGCATGGTAACGAGCGTCATAAGCCTGTAATTGGAGTTTTTGTTAAAGTCTGGAAAACTCAAGACAGTAATATTGTTGGTAAAAAAAACAATGCCTGTCCACATGCCTGTCTCCCGTGATGGCCACCTAGAAGTTTAGTCGGTATGCCGGCAAAGGATCTTAGATCTCGGTAAGGACTCAGCCAGCCTGGCTGCAACATCAAGGTCTAAGACTCCGACATGGCCTTTCCGACCTTCCCCGACGTATCAGATAACGGCTTAAGGACTCTCGTTAAAAAAGGTTACCAAATTAATAATCTTTGAAAACCAGCGCTGCGGTATTATTCAGGTGATATCGCAGCATACAAGCTGAAAGAGTAGCTCATTGTTGGCACAATATTTTAGGCATACAAAGTGTTAACTCGTAGTTTAGTTTATCTTTATTGTGCCAATAATAAAAACTATTATTATTATCATTATAAATTATGTTGACCAGCAAGAAATAATCATCTAGTTCATAGACATTCTATCTGTTCACTGCACTCAAAACCAATTTCGTAGTGGCCAAAACAAAACCTTTACTCCACCCGCATTGTCAAACAAACAAGGCTTGCGAGTAATACGAATTCTTATCTAGAAAAAAGTCCACAAAACTCCGTATACAAACATTATACGGGGATAAAAACTATTGTGGACGACTATCTGCCGTCAGGCCGCAAGCCGAGCTTTAAGAGCTAAGCTGGTTTAGTTTCACACGATGGGATCAGGAGTGGCGCGCGTTGCAGCGCCGCATACCAAATGATTAGTATGTGCACTTTGTTTGAACTGAACGGATATCCGTTTAAAATATAGATGTTTTACATATTTTATGTAAATAATAGGAATATTAAACGATGGATGTATTAGATAGATCAGAGTACAAATATGTTGGAGGACTCAGGATTATCAGTATTAATATTGTGTACTGATTGGATGGTAGAATTAGATAAACTGTCTTTTACCCCGTAATCACATCACATCCCGTTCCTTCATTGATTTTTCATACAGATTTAAAGACTGAGATTTTATATTTACATTCTTTGACATGTAATTATTATTATTTCATGAGATTATACAACATATTATACCAATAAAAATACTGGCTAACCTGCTAAAAATACTGGTTGGATACTGGCAATTTATTCACTGAAAAATGAGTTATTTCCCAAAAAAATATACACTCACAGTAGAATCCTCGGGTTGGTAGAAAAAGTGGGCTGTAGTGCCACCCACAGCTCTTGATGCTTGTAATTTGTTTGTTTGCCAAGTTAAAATGTGCTTTTCCACAATTACTTTTCAGATGACAGAAATCTCAACCACCGTATCAGATAGTCCCATATATCGGATATATCAAGATTGCTACCGAAAACGAAGCCAGGTGGTAGTTTTAGTGACTTCAGATACAATGTGACTAAAACTTTTGTAAAAACGCGACAATTTTTTTTGTAGTTTTTTTCTATCATCGTATTTCTGTATCTGTATCAGCCCATATACGTCCCACTGCAGGGCACGGGCTTACTCTACAATCGAGAGTACGATTGAGAGTGGTTAGGCCATATAGTCTACCACGCTGGCCTAGTGCGGGTTGGCGGACTTACATACCGTAGAAATTCTTATGAATCGCTATGGTATGCAGGTTTCCTCACGATGTTTTCATCGTATTTGTGTGTGTAAAATAATAGTGTACACCTTTTTATTTTTAAAGACGCTATACGTAAGGGTTTAGATTATTATTTTAGCAAAAACTATGGATTTATCACCCAAAAACGATGAAGTTTAAATAATTCCAAAAATAATTGTCGCGTTTACGAAATTTATAGTAACATTGTGTTTGTAGTCACTAAAACTACCACCCGGCTTCGTTTTCGGTAGCAGTCTTGATATACCCTGTATGCCCAGTAGTCCTATAAAAAGATAGCATACTGCCCAAATTGTACAGACGGTGTCAAATGAAATGAGGGATGTCGCTCGCGCCCATACCGTTCACAAACATCACTATGCGGTTGACGCGACGGGTTTCCACCATAAATCACTTCTAAACCCTTTATTGATGGTGGGGAGGAAAAATGCTTAGTAGTGGAATACAATGCCTGGGCTTTGGTGTTAATACGGAACACGTGAATAATATTACCCTTAATTTGATATCACTAAGTATACTCAACACTGTCTTTACAAATATACTGCAACCTATTTTATATAGGTGCTTTTGATTTATAAAGTGCACATTATAATATTACGATATGTTGCAGTGGATCGGAAATGTTTGCTTCTGCACATGTTGACAGTTATGATGCCATCCATAATCAGGAAAAAAGCTGCATACTCGTTGCTTTGGATATAGAGCAAGAGGGGATTGGTCTAAAACGAAATAGTTCCATCAGCATTTTTTCGAAACTGGCTCAAAATGGGAAATGTCCACTTAAAGACAATTTTATACTATCACTACATTAAAATCTCCCATTACTTTTTGTCTGATAGGTACAAAAACTAATGGATGGATGTACCTCTACATCGTTTTTAAGCTACTTACTAACAAACTGAATAATATATTTTGTAAATAAACGATTTATTATTGCTATTATAAAGTGCTTCATTGTGTGTTTTATTTTGGAAACAACTCGTCAAGGGCGATCAGCCTACATAATGGTGTAAAAACTGGTGTTAGTGGCTCTAGTACTTTTGGTATGAATAAAACACACATTATGCTTCACGAGGTGTAGGTATAAACGTACTCAACGGTATAGGTGTTCACTCGGCTACGACCGGAAGTCGAATGCCCGCCAACCTCGTACGCGCATACACTACAGTGGCCCAGGCAAATATCGCACCTAGAGTTCAGCCAGTGGAGTCTGGAGACTCATTTTAGATAAAAGCAGACTGATGGTAACATCAGATATGTGTTGTGGATTGCACCACATCATAACGTTAAGCTGAGTGGCCATCTACCGGTCACAGTTGCGACCAGCCTTTTTTTATTATTACGTTGTATATCTTTATATTAATCTGTGTTGAATGTACGTTGCGTCTGTGACTAATAAATAGTTTTTCTTTCTTTCTTCTTATATATTAAAGCCAGTTGGTCTGGTCTTTGATTAAATTATCTATTTATTTATAATTTATTTTCACCATCAAACCAACGGGTAACAGCAGCTTAAATGCCAGAAATAAGTTGACTATTGCATAACCCTCTAAGCAAGTCGGTGTTAAAAAAAACTAATAAAGGCCAAAAGGAACTTGGGAATGATAATTATATTTTACAAATTAACTTCTTTATATTTTTCATAAAACAAATTCCATAAAAGGGACTGAAATTCCTTACTCTTTAAATACTACTTATTCTTACCCTCTTGAAACTTAACTCTGAGAAGTAAGTTTCCCTCCATAATTGGATTCAACAGGTACTATTGTTTATGCGGGTTGGACACTATTAGACTTACTAAATGTAGTTAACAAATTGAGCTAACTTGTAAAGCTAATTACCTTGATAGTTTTGTCTAAGAGAAGTTCTATTCTATTCATATTTATTTTAACTTGGAGTAGGTTGAAGATAAAGTTCTCTTTTCTGTAATACCTTCTGTTTTGAATAGCTTTTGGTAGATATGGTTTTAGTAGGGATCTAATAAGTCTCTAGTTTTATTACTCCTTGGTCTAATTGGGGTATAACCGCGTAAAAGCTTATGTCAAAATCATTTGCCACTGCTGCACCTCAGAGCTAGGATAATAATAATTAATCTGTGTTGAAAATCATATCATAAAAATTGAATTTAATATATTGAAAATAATTTCTCTTCATCCCTTCATTATACTTCTTATCCTAAAGTTCATCTTAGTCTAAGGATCAGTTTAAATATGATTATTCAAAAATAAAGTATGCCGACTTCACACATATAACGTGAACGCTACTATCTGCAATTGAATCAAAATCAAACCCAACATACCGTTAATCCATTTACAGCACTACAATACATCCCAAATTCACCGAAATGTCGGTGACAAAAATCACAACGAAATAAAAAAAGATTTTCTCCCTCAGCTCAATATGAGCTGGATCGGCCCAATACATAATGTAATAATTGCGCGACATACGTTATGAGATTTTCTGAAGGTCGTCTTCGTGGACTATTGAGTTAGCATCGAACCGGGTTTCGATGCCTTGGGACGTAGATTTGATAAAATATAGAAGGTATTTTTTTATTGCGTTGTATGTAACCGGCGTTGGGTTAAATGGGTTGCGAAGATTTTCATGAAAAGTTTTTGTTGTTTTATTATATTTATAAGAAAATTTTCTAACCAGTACTGGCGTCAGGGAAGATATTTCTAAAGTAGAACCATAAACTGCATCGTACATAATATTATTTTATTGCTACACCTCGGTTGAAGATATTGATGTTATGACTTACCACTCAAAAGGAAGAGAATGGACTTACCTGAAAAAAAAAAAACAAGTTAATATTAATCACAATAGCACAAATGTTATTTATACTCTAGGTTATTTGGGATTAGTTCCATAAGAGTTCAAATCAAACGAAGATAAGAGAACTTCAATATATTTTCATCTTATTTATAATACGTCGTTACGGCATACGTCTTCCGTCCTTCCTGGTCTACCAGACTGTTCTCCCATATTCCATCCTTCCGTACTTAAACATCTTAATCATTCATCCTCTGACTCTTTCCATCTTAAGTACTTTCATTCAACATTCAAATCCTACATTTATTTCTGTATCTGCTGGATTACATCACACTGCAGGCCACGGGCTTACTTTACAATCAAGAGTACGATTGAGAGAGATTACGGTGTATTGGCCTAAAACGGGTTGGCGGACTTTCACATCCATAACAATTCCTCCGAATCGCCATGGTATCCAGATATCTTTATGATGTTTTCCATCATCGTTATAGTGCGTGGTAATTGACTATCAATACACACATGACTCCAAAAAGTCAGAGCTGTGGCCTGCGATTTGAACCCGCGATCATTGTGAACATGGTGGCAGCCGCGTCTCTCCGTTACCAACAGGCCACCACGCACTTTCTATTTATTTATATTAGAATATCTGACTAAACCGTATTACCGGAACGAATTCTTTTTTATTGCAATGAATGGCGAGACAAGCATGCTGTTCGCCTGATGGTAAGCGATACGACCGCTCATAAACAGTAGCAAACTAAACAACACCTTGAATTACAAAGCAATGCTTGGCATTCCACTGCGTTCGCCGTCCTGAGACTTAAGATTTTAAGTCTCAATATGTCCAGTAGTCCAGTACTGTCTGACTAGACAGTATTACCAGCACGAAAAATCACAACACATTTATTCCAAAAGTTAATAACATTGTATAAAAGTAAGGAGATTCACATTAAAACTCGCCATAAAAAGCAATATTTACGCCTACACTGATAAATGAACTCTTAGGTGCGAGAGTTAAATTGATGACGTCATAAAGACACGTCATTAAGTGATCGTACATAAAGTCGGTTTTGCATCGCGATTCCCCTTTTATTGCATATTAATAATAAAATTTTGACAGCTCGTATGAACGCGCGTCGCGTTGATATTATGCCGGGGTTATGGTGATGAACTGAGCGGATATAACATTTATTATTATAGTTATTAATATTAACTGACATAATGTTATAAATATTGGCTTTCCTAAGAAAAAAACACTTACTGCCATATTCAGAAACATTGTCAATGAAATCATTACTTAGTGGAGATTTTAACTTTACTAGCGCGGCCGATAGTCATTGTCACGCCTGTGCCTCGATGATATTGATATTCAATTTACTCCTGAGGTATTAGGTTCACTTCATCTACTTTTAACAATATTTGTAAGCCTTCTTATTTACGCCCTACATATTTGACTGTTTTAAGTACAATTTCGATTCATACTGACACTTATTAATTATATGCAAAAAAGTCACGTGTTCAACCCTAGCGATTCCAAATTTAAAATTCCTCGTATAATTCATAAGCTGACGCGATCGCGTTCTTCTGTACCATAATATTTCCCTTCAAAGCTTAAGGTGCTAAACAGTCTGCGTGTGTCCCAACACGCATAAACCGTAATGAAATGTTCGTCGCATTGAGTTTACGATAGAATTAGCTCCTGCGTGTAATATACTGTGACTGCCGAGTCTCGACTCATATAAGACTTGTTAACGTTACTGCTTTTGCTTTATTGAAGTTTTTTTATTAGGTAGGTAGTGTACAATTTAATGGTAAAGGATTAGTTCATGACAAATCTTGTACATATTTAAAAGAAATGACAGCCTCTATTCATTTGTCAATGATTGACAGCCTCCGTGGCACAGTTGGTTAGACGCCGGCAGTGAAAAGAGAGGTCGGGGCTTCGATTCTCGCATCGAAACAAATGTTTGTTTGAACTACAAGCATTTGTTTCGAGTCTGGGTGATAGTGAGACCGAAAAGTCACTCGAAGTTCCCGATACCCACAACACAAAACTCGCTCTTAGTGTGGGGTCAGGACTATGTATGTCATTGTTGGGTGTATTTATTTATTTACAAGAAATTCAAAGGTGTGTGAATTAGGCCAGAGAAGATTCCTGCTTAATCCTTTTACTCCATACAATATTACATCTAACGATAAACTTCACTGCAAAAAGACAATATATCAACAGTGATCCTTACATTAATGATAAAATAAACTTTAGCAATAATTAATAATAAATAAAACGAATAGTCACATACATAGTTCTGATTATGATCAAATATATCTTTTATCAGAAACTACACGGGACTTTTCGGTCTCACAAACATATTTATCGGTGCGAGATTCGAACCCGCTGTCGTTCCATCCTCAGCCGGCGTCTAACCAACTGCGCCACAGCGGCTTTCCTGGTCAAATAAATAACAAAATATTAACCAACTTTCGAAATCGAAATTAGACTACAAAAAACGTACAAAGAACGGAATGCAATAATCAAATGAAATTTCTTAGCTTGTTGTGAAAACAAGCTTTATATCTGAAGCGAACATCGCCTCTCAACTATGCAACGAGTGGAAATATAAAAAAGTTTCGCAAGAGCGCGCGAAGAATTTGCATAATATATTCCGGTGTATCTTCACTTTGTTTTGGGGGTCCGCAGTATAAATCCCCTTTTTGTATGTATTATTAAAACAAGGCTTTTCCTATTTTTTGTTATTGCAATGAATGGCGAGACGAGCATGCCATTTGCCTGATGGTAATCGATACGAAAATAGTTCTCCATATAACTATTTCTATAGCCCGAGCGAACTTCATGTTGTAATGGTACTAAACTGATGTATCGGGTTCGAATCTCGGGTGGTACAAATATATATGGATAAATATGGGCAATAACTTCTAGACTTTTTTTCTCCCTTTTTTCTCCCGCCAAACAGCAATGTAAACGCACTGTTGTGTTTCGGATTGAAGGGCACTGTAGCCAGAGTATCTACTGGACATATTGAGACTTAACATCTTATGTCTCAGGATGGCGAGCGCAGTGGAATGCCAAGCATTACTTTGTAATGCAAGGTGTTGTTTGGTTTTGCTACTGTTCATGAGCGGTCGTATCGCTTACCATCAGGCGATCGGCATGCTCGTCTCACCTTTCAAAGCAATAAAAAAAAAGACTACTGCTAATTGGCATAAGCTTGAAAAAACCTATTTTAAAGAAAAAACAGACCGACTGATTTATAGCTTAAAAATACGTTATACTATTGAACGGAGTACTTTTATCATAATAATAGCAATACTACTGGAAGGAGTACATTTATTAATATTTTTTGTACAGAACCCCCAAATGTGAAATTTAGCGCATACTAAGCCGATTATTTTCTGAAGGGTGGTTTGTTTACAATGCTTGAATAATCATCAATGGAGGTTTTGTTTTGCCTACGTATACGTAAATGTATTTAGGTCTGTTTGGGCCATAAAATACGGCGGTACGGCGGTTATTATTAGACGAAGTGAGTGTATGATGAATTGTTTGTTTCGGTAATGCATTGGTAAAAATAACAAATGATACATAAATTTATTTTTTACTGGTAGGTCTCTTATATGTGAGAGGCCGCCTGGATAGTTACCACCGCAATGTATATTTCTCCCGGCAAATAGTTGTGTTAATGCATTGCTGTGTTTCGGTTTGAAGGATATTGAAGCCAGAGTAAATACTGGACGAATTAAGACTTAACAAATTAAGTTTTCGAAGGCCAGCGCAGTGGAATGCCAAATATTTTTTGTAATTCAAGGTGTTGCTTGATTTTGCTGCAGTTCATGAGCGGTCTTATCACTTACAATTTGATGAATGGTATACTGTTCTCGTTTTTCTTCATCCTTAAATTGGTTTTTAATTCACTATCATTTTATACTGTGAGCATTATAATTTAGACATTGAATATTATGTTATTTTTCTAGACGAAAAAGAAAACTAACTCATTACCATACCCTCAAAATAATCTTATCATTTATCTACAGGAGTTTCCTCAAAAAACACGGTGAAATCACTGCCCATTTTCCTCCCTCAAACGACCCTCTGTGGAATATAAAGAATATTTAACCAAAAAGTTAGCACACACCCTCAGTCTGTTCTTCCATTTTCCCCATCATTAATTATTTGGAGGCAAGCGATTCCGCGTGAAACTACAAGTTCAAGTTGGGTCTCATTCTTTAGTAAAGTTTAACTTGTTTTTCTTAAGCACAGTTAACCGTTGCTGAAGACTTTGACTCACAAGCCCCTGCTGTGTCGTTATTACAATCAAAGTGGTACAGAATGTAAGGGATTATAATAATTATAAATAAAACAATTATATTTACTGTCTTGGAAACTTGCATGGCTTACAAACGTGTTGTTTTGTTATAATAGGATGAAATTATAATTTAACTATCGGCTCGGCGCGACTTTGCCCGGGTGCAGTCATTTTTCAGTCCAGTCCACATCAGAGACTTATTTTGCGTATTAACATTTTTATATTAAAACTTTACGTGACTTTCTTTATACTGTTTACCTTGTCCCATCCCATTACATTCTGCCCTGTCCCAATATGTTCCATCACTCAAGGTGCGCAATCTTCTAATCTTAATTATATCCCATTTCATTCCTACCCTAACCTAACCCTTTGAGTTTGTGGGAGTAGCAAATGTAAATAATTGAATTCCTTGCTCATCCCACGGGAACAAATTTTCGGGATAAAGAGTAGCCTAAATATTTATCTAGGGTATTCGCTACCTTCATACCGAATTTCATGAAAAAAATGTCCAGTCGTTTGATCGCGAAGAAGTAACATTACACACTGATTTTCGCCTTTATAGTATTGCATCAGCCCATATACGTCCCACTGCAGGGCACGGGCCTACTCTACAATCGACAGTACGATTAAGAGTGGTTAGGCCATATAGTACTAGTATTAGTATTAGTATTAGTAGTAGTCTTTATAGTATTAGTATTGATAAATTAAAATACACGATTATCGACCTATTTGGCGTCAATACAAAAAGTTAGAGATTAAGCCATAAAATATAATCCATAATTTCGTTTGATAAATTAAACGAATATCTTACATAATAGAATAATGTTATACAGATAAAATATCAATATGTAATATTATCTTAGATTATTGAATTCGCACGCGTATGCTTCAGTTAGATGGTAAAAGAGATCCAATGTTTTCAAGGTATAAAAAAAATATTCTTGCTCTGCTGTTGCAAAAAAATAAATCAACTGATACACTTCATAATGTTAGAGCGACAATATCAGTGATATAATACATTTTGCAAGATTATTAGATAATCGATAAACTGGCTTATGTTGAAACCAGATTATATCATTTTAGTATTCAAGTTCTTGATTAGTTATTTTGGCGTGTCATACAACCGGCTCGTTGGTCTAGGGGTATGATTTTCGCTTAGGGTGCGAGAGGTCCCGGGTTCAAATCCCGGACGAGCCCAATATGTTTTTTGGATTATTTTCTTATGAGTTGTAATACTTAACTAGTATTATTTTTGACGAAAAAATCATAGGACTTTTAAAAATAAAATATCGTTTTATAGTCAAGTCACCCTTCTGCACAAACTTTATTATGTACCGTCAGCAGAACAGGAAGTTAATAAATAAGATTAAAATTTACCGCGCTACTTCTTCCATTCGAGATTTATTCTGTGTACGGAAGAAAGAAAATATTTTCGTTGTTTATAGGAGTTCATTGAATCAATCCGAATCAGTGATTCCGAGTACATTTGTTTGTTTTGCTTTATTTGCGGACCGTACGCTTGTTAGTTCATGGTCCGATGGAAGCTGATTGTATCAAAGTAGGTCTAAATTTGCACAATACATTTTGGCAAATTATTATGTAAGTAAATAAATAATATATACATACATAAACTCACGCCGTTTCCCATAAGGAGTAAGCAGAGGTGCAACCAGGACACTCACCTTCCGCCATGTATTTTCCGTCCCACGATGTGATAGGGAGCGAGCCTATCACCATATCGGGCACAAATTCTTCACTGATAATTAATAGAAAAATCCAATATCACTTTGCCCGACCCGGGATTCAAGCCTGAGACCGCAGCTTTGCAATCATTCCATAATATGACTGCGACCGAGGATAAAAAAAGAAAGAAAGAAAGCATATATACGTCCCTCTGTAGGACACGGGCCTTCTTAACAATAGAGAGTACGATTGAGAGTGGTTAGGCCAAATAGTCCACTACACTGGCTGAATGCGGGTTGGCAGAATTTATATAGTATATAAATTTGTACAAATCACTGTGGTACCTATAAGGGCTCCTACACACGATGCCGCCACCGCGCCGTCGCTGCGCCGACGCCGCACAACTACACTGTACATACGAGTCGCGCGAAGACCGCTACCGCGCCGCCGCCGCGCCGCCACCGCGCGCGTTCCCAGTTATTTCATTATCCTGATTCATTCCATTGCCGGCCGCGTATGAACATGCACATGCTTACGAAACGTTTATAAGTTCAGTGGAGGACAGAGAAGTTTTATGGGACAAAACTTTGGAAGTATATAAAGACAAGCGTGGCGGCGCGGTGGCGGCGCGGTGGCGGTCTTCGCGCGACTCGTATGTACAGTGTAGTTGTGCAGCGTCGGCGCGGCGACGGCGCGGTGGCGGCATCGTGTGCAGGAGCCCTAAAGGTTTCCCCACGATGTTTTCCACCATTATATAAATTTAATGTATTTAATTTAATTAATTTTCGTCCACAAGCCGATGAGCCGCATATGTATTTTTTACATATACCCTATTTACAATAATAATCAGGCTGTTACTACATTAATTGACAGTTAAATATATTTTCAAGGGTGGCAGTAATCACTTACAATCGGGTGAACTGCTCATTTTCCGTAATGTAAAAAATGTTTGTACTGACTATTTATTTTTTATCAACCCTACCCAGACCAAAATCGATACAGAATTAGGTCTTAAATAAAGTCAGATTCAGGATTACAGCGTGTCTTAACCGTTTGACCGCGTTGTCCTCTACCCAACACATCGACCCACCTATTCTAGCTAAATATTGTTTATATGTCTCGACTTGGACGGGTTAACAATTCTTTAGGTTCTTTGTATGTAAATTCTATTAGACCTTGTGTAATGCTTGTACTGAGAGGGTGAATAGATAATCTTCAGGCGTTTTTTTACCATAGGTCCTGATGGTAAGTGATTACTGCCGCTCATAAAAATCCATAACATGGATGTGTTGCCAGCCCATCAAATCAAGAAGGGAGTGGGAGGGAAAAGAATAGGAAGAGGAAAAGTATATTGCATATTTATTTCATTTATTTTCTTTCTACATTCACTGATGAAGATGTTAAGACTATATGGCTATAGGCTTACGCTCTATCACAACGTTGGACGGATAATTCAAGACGAAACATGGAAAAGGACACACGTCCTAGTTGCACCTCTGCCTAACCTTTCTGAGAAATATTTATTTACAGGAGGCTTCAATTTGCACAAAATATTCCTGCCAAACGTACACAAATCACAAAAAAAAGGGATTTATCTCACCCGACGCTCGCCAGCACTGCTACGCCCACGAGAAATGGGTTTATTGTTTACGATTGAATTTTATATAAAAACCGTGCGTATTCAATGGGTTCTAGTATGAATTAATTGTTCTCTGGGTTTGTTAGTATTTGAGACGAATCATAACGTTGATAATTGAATTTGACAACTACTAGCAAAATGGATTAATGTACGAGCTTACCTTTTTTATGCGATTATTGGCGAGTCGAGCATGCTATTCGATTATGGTAAGCGATACGACCCTAATGGGCAGTAGCAAAACCAAACAACACCATCTAGTATACAGTAATGCCTGATATTCCACTGCGTTTGCAAACTTGATGCTGGAACCGAACTGCACTCTGGTTTCACAACCAACTAGTCAACGGAGCTGTGGAGGTTGTCAATACTGCATTATGCGATTCCGATGGCGTACGTCTTAATCTTGTTCTGTAAAAGATTAACATCTATGATGAAATTAAAAAAACACATTATATGTGGTTTTTTCACCCCTGGTCGACCCTTCATTTTGGAATCGCGCAGAAGAGTAGACAACGCAAGGATTTCGTGAATACATGTACATATAAAACCTTACAAAATTATTTAAGCTTTGGCAGCTATATTTCAGTGGTGAATTCCATTCAGCGAATGTCACCCGAGGTTCTTAGCCCGTGTTTACTGACACGACACTGGGTAATGGCTTATACAAAGAAATAATGCTGGGGAGATGCATGAGACGCTGGCGACAAGCCAGCGTAGTGAATGGTTATATTGACTATCGATCTGTCGATATAGACACGCTTAAAAAGTATGGGGTTAAAAAACCGAAGTTGACAATGTGACTCGAGATAATTATTTTTATAAGGGAAGTTAATTTTATTTGTAAATTCTGAGAGCCTTGTAGTTCGCTAGACACCAACTCTTAAGAGTTGGATTCCTACATGTTTTACATACAAATGAAGTTCACTAACCGGCACTAAGACACCGTACGACACCGAAAGGAAGCTTAATCTCCATTAGATCTAGACTAAGCCCCTGCCTAGATTTTGAGACAATAAATCTCAAACACCTTTGATAAAAACAATCAAAACAAACTACAGCAATAAAAATATCCATAACTGCCATATTTGTATAAGCGGGTATTACTACAACCAGGGGAGTATTCTGAGGCGGTATAAGTCACGGGCGTCCACACGACCCCTTGTAATTTATTCTCGTTCACCCGTATTTGATAATAACGGTAATATGAATATATCATTTTACCTCAAAATATATCATTGAGGAAACAGAATCCAATAAAAAATATCCATAAAAACCTCATTATAGCGCGATATTTATATATGTGGACATCACTACCGGGGGAGTATTCTGAAGCGAGATAAGTCACGACTCACGTCACGGGCGTCCATAAGATCCCTTGTAATTTATTCTCATTCACTCGCATTTGATAATAATGGTAATATAGATACTTATATCAGTTTACCTCAAAATATATCACTGTGGAAACAGAATCCAATAAAAAATATGCATAAAAACCACATTAAAGCGCGATATTTAATTTCTCTCGGCGCGATAAGCGCCGAGAGAAATGTTTGTGTGGCCCACAAATATTTCTTCCGGGTCTGGGTGTTTGTGAGACCGAAAAGTCTCTCGTAGTTCCTGATACCCACGACACAAGACTCGATCTTAGTGTGGGGTCAGGACTATGTATGTGACTGTTGGGTGTTATTTATTTATTTATTTATTTATTTATATATATGTGGACATAGTGATGTCCACATATACTGGGTGGAATCGCTTATCGTCCGGAAAATTTAATAGTGTATTGTGTATGTGACATTAACGTTATATACGAGATTTATCATTAAAAACTACAAACTACCCCATAAACAACATCAGTACAAGATGTTTTTTTTTTTTTTTTTTTTTTTTTTTTTTTTATTGTGGCCCGACATAGTGGCGGCATTGCACCTGCTGGTAAGCGCAAATGCCGCCCAGGCAGAGTATCCATTGGCATCGGATGGCAGTCCCATGCCAATGGAAACAATTATGCCGGCCTGCTAAGGTGCCTCTTCACACCACGGCGGAAGGACCCAGGATTGTAGGAAGGAGGGAACACGTGAGATGGCAAACAATTCCACAGCCTGACGGTGCGGCACAAAAAAGAATTAGAGAACCGTTTGGTTCGCGCCGGGATGGTTTGGACCGACAAGCTGTGGCTTCGCAAGCCAGCCCGCGTGGTTCTGGTAAGGAATGGAGAGGAGGGGATCAAGTTGAACAATTCCTCAGAGCATTCCCCGTGATACAGGCGGTAGAACACGCTTAGAGAGGCGACATCCCTCCGGAGTTGTAGCGACTCTAAGTTGCTCGTAACGTCTGCATCATTCACAATGCGGATGGCCCGCCGCTGCAATCCATCCAAGGCATCGAGCAGGTACTGGGCGGATCCATCCCAGAGATGCGAACAGTACTCCATACCCGGCCGGACCTGCGCTTTATACAAACGATAAAGCTGACCGGGCGTGAAGAACCGACGCACCCTGTTCAGAACACCAATCCTGCGTGACGTGGCAGATATTACGCCCTCGATGTGATTCCTTGGATTGAGATCACAGCGGATATCCACACCAAGGATACTCAGGTCATTCCGCATTGACAGGGGAGTACTCTGAAGAATGGGGAGGGGAGAGAACGGGGATTTTTTGCACGTGAACGCACACACCTGAGTTTTCTTGGCATTAAACTCAACCATATTCCTGGAACCCCATGTTGAAATGAGATCCAAGGTCCGGTTGAGCTCAATGACAAGATCTTCACGTCCCCTCACAGTTTCGACTCGGCAACCCGGAGGCCCGCAGTGGTATCGCCCATGAACCGTGCTGTCATCTGCATAGCAATGAATGTTGCCAAGCGACAACATGTCATTGATATGCAGAATAAACAAGGTGGGCGACAGCACCGAGCCCTGTGGAACTCCGGCATTTACCGACAAGAGCGCCGAAGCGTGTCCGTCAACGACTACACGTATTCTACGCCCTTGCAGAAAGCCGGAAATCCACGAACACAGGTTGCCGGGCAGACCGTATGCCGGAAGCTTGGAAAGAAGACCACGGTGCCAGACCCTATCAAACGCCTTGGCTATGTCGAGGCTCACAGCAAGAGCCTCGCCACGCCGGTCAATCGCCTCACCCCAGCGATGCAGGACAAACGCTAGAAGATCACCCGTCGATCGATTTTGACGGAAACCGTATTGTCTGTCACTGATCAACGAGTGATCCTCCAGGTAGCGGACCAATTGAGCGTTTATGATCCGCTGATGTCCCCAAAACACATATTATCTAAATCACCCTACACTTAAAAGTGCAACGACATGTCAATACTCAGGCGCGCGAGTGTATGGGTCACGCCACACAACAGCTGACTGTCGCGCATCGACCTTGAACTTACTTTGCGCCTATTTATCGGTATTATTACTCTAAATATGACCATATAACATTTTGATTAATTTAGAATTTTAGTGTGTTAGGATCATTTAAGTAAATGTAGTTGTTGCTAAGTTGTTAAGATTTACATTATTATTTTCATAACGTACCTACTACCTTAGAAAAACCTGCATATGTTTTTATTTAAACGTTTTAATAAAGTCGAGAATGGACGACTTCGCTGTCGAAGGTCACGGATTCTTGCATGATTAGGAAGTCTGAACTTACCATTATCGAGTAGCCCCGGATAAGTCGTTAAAATAGTTCTTGTGCTGGGAACTCGTGGATTCATCATTCATGATACCATTCCTACGCAAAGACTGCAGATGTTCTGGATCTGCATACATCCTTCTTGCATGACCCAAGTTTTCATTGGATCGAACATAGCATGTCATTATTGTCACATACTCACTGTTCGTGTAATCACTCATTTTGACCGCAAAAAACTAACCAATAACCAAAATAATTCCATACAACGTCACTCGGTACCGAATTCCGCACAACTGAGGAAGTGGTAAGATCCCTGGAAGGTGTCGGCGGTGCGGGAGCGGGCGGCGCGGCGCGGCGGCACGCTTTGTACTTGCGCTTACGGCGGCGCAGCGGTGAGGGCGGCGCGATCAAAGGATTTTATTACTTAGATTTAGAAGTTTCTACTCGAATTAATATTGTATAAAGTAGGGTAACAATAATGTGTATTTATGAAGATTTTTTTCATTTATGTCATCTTTCTCTAAACAACGTTGTTTTATGAATAACTTATTCTAAATTAGTAACTAGTAGTGGTAAATTAATTTTACACTATATAAACAAAAACATAAAAAAATTAAAATAAGTATGCCAAAGTGTTCTAAATTATGTACTTGCCATGCACAATTTTTTTCGTGACGATAAGCGATTCCACCCAGTATAAATATCGCGCCCCGGTAGTGACCGGGGGATTATTCTGAGGCGAGATAAGTCACGACTCACGTCACGGGCGTCCACGCGGCCTCTCGTGATATATTTTCGTTCAGGGGCACTTGTGGCCTGTGTACTCGCATTTCATAATAATGGTAATATTATAATATGAATATATCACTTTACCTCAAAATATATCATTGAGGAAACAGAATCCAATAAAAAATATCCATAAAAACCTCATTAAAACGTGATATTTATATAAGGAGACATCACTACCGGGGGAGTATTCTGAAGCGAGATAAGTCACGACTCACGTCATGGGCGTCCACACGATCCCTTGTAATTTATTCTCGTTCAGACGCACTTGCGGCCGGTACACTCGCATTTAATAATAACGGTAATATAAATATATCATTTTACCTCAAAATATATGACAAAAGAAACGGAGTCCAATAAAAAATATCTATAAAAACCACATTAAAGCGCGATATTTATATATGTGGACATCACTACCGGGGGATTATTCTGAGGCGAGATAAGTCACGACTCACGTCACGGGCATCCACGCGGCCTCTCGTGATATATTCTCGTTCAGGGGCACTTGTGGCCTGTGTACTCGCATTTTATAATAACGATAAAGGTATTGGTTGCAATCAGTTGCAATGTGTTGTGCATGAGAATAAATACATAGTCATAATACGTTTTTTTTTGTCTATGTTCAGCAGTGGATTTCCTGTGGCTGAAAGAGAGAGATTTTATTTATTTGAATATCTCCAACGAATGATACACGAAGGATAAATAATGAAGACAATGGTGTAGCGTTATTACAGTAATTGAGAACCTTTCCTTTTTGAAGACAGTGAAAAATCCAAAATACGCCAACCTAGAGTAAAATACATACTGTGGATATAAGAAACTACAAGGGATTCAAACTCAGATTCATATGAAATTATTTGATGATGCACCTCTTAGAATTTTTATTTATTTGTTATTATTTGTCCCAGATTTCAATGATTTGAAGTGCAATGCAGATTTAGAATAGATTTTTTGAATTTTTCCGACACTAGTGGAAATATTAGAATCAGAAGCTACGCAATTAAGATGTATTAAAAGCTAATAAAATGCAATTTACTTAAACACAGAGTAAAAGAATGTAGAGATCCATATGGAAGGCCTATGTTCTGCAGTAGACTACCTGTGTAAAAGTGTGTGTGTGGAAGAGAAGCAGAAAGAAAAAAAAAACTTATACGAATTTATCAAGATTTACTTTCTTTACTTTCTCTTTGAAATTCTCTAAATCAAGGCGTGGTGAAGTTTTTCCAAAATATTTTACAGGGGCGTGCTTTTCACTGATTACAATGAAAGACAAGGGTGATTTATTTTAATTACCCATTAGAACCTAGGCTGTAAAACTGTACAACTGCTACTATTTTTTGTGTTAATTATATACATTACGCGTCTGAGTAAGACAAACTGCTGTTCTGTCCATGTAAATAGAACAATGTAATGAAAATTAAATTATATATCATGGTTTTAGTGGTAGATTGATGCCTCGTCTTTATTAGTTTTTGTTTACTTAAGTTTATTTTTTGTAACATTAACTTGAATCTTTAATTATGGCTTATTAAAGAAACGCCTACACGAGTATCGACAAGCGGAAAAGAATATTTTTCACAGATAGCAACATTAATGCCTCTTTAAAATTTATTTTGTAACGCGGTTATATTTCGATAATTTTAGAAATAAATATTTTACACATTTTGTGATGTATACAAATTTTTTTGTTTTTTTTTTTTATTCGATAAATGGCTAGAAATTTTCATGTATTTGATTGCTGCAATTATTGTATAACAGATAGACTTTATATTGCAGTAAAAAATACTTTTTATAAACATGTAAACATTTTTAAACGTGTTTTTGTATGTAACAGATCCTCTTCACGTATCATAATATCCAGATTCTCAAGTATACGCAATTGAAAACAGCGCCATCTATTAAAAACAGTTGGAACTATCAATATGTCAGTGACTGCTGTAAACACCACAAACGATAAAAACAATTTCACTTCGATTTCTTCATCTACTACAATTACTTGTCTCGAATATGAAAAATTGCAGTATTGTTTTGGTTTCTTTCAGAATGTACGCGTCTGGTACTTAAAAGTTTTACGAGTGGTATCGAGTGCTTGTTTATTGTAGTGGCTTGACATTTAAAACATTTTTATGAGGTTTTTAACACTCAAAATGAAGGTGGTACATTAAGGGGTCACCTTGCAAAAGGTTGTGCGAGTCAAATTTATAGCTTTTGAAAGGAGCGCATAAATGTATATGTGATTTATAGTTCCACTACGTAGTTTCAAATCGATGTAAGTGTCTTTGTAATTCAAATTCAACCATGCTCGTATAATTCTTGGGGAAATAACTCTGTTTATTTGTTTGCTTTTTAAAAAGATTTAATTCCTGAACTAGTGGAAACTAAGAATACAAAAGTTTAATGCGAAGCTTGTTAAATTTTCGTGGTCACGTTACCTCTAGCCTTGCCTCTTAATACGATGATTATCATTATCAAAGTGGATATGAAAATTCTACTACCAGTTTTAAACTCTCCGGTATTCTTAGTCTCCATAAAAGTAAAAGCAAAATATTCGCTTTGATTTTCAGTCATCCAGGTGACCCATGCGTATTGTACCTTGCTTACAGCACGACTACTTGCAACTTAAATAAAACAAAGTAATCAAATAAAGTACGTGGTGGACTATTGGTAACAGATCAGATGCGGCTGCCAACGTGTTCAAGGTGGTGGCGGGTTCAAATCCCAGGACACACTTTTGACTCTTCGAAGTCATGGGTGAATCGATAATACCACGCACTTTAGCGGTGAAAGGAAATATTGTACGGAAACCTGCAAACTATAGCAATATGCATAAATTTCTAAGGCATGTAAAGTCCGTCAAACCACACTAGGCTAGCGTAATAGACTATATGGCCTAACCCCTCTCAATTGTACTCTCGATTTAAGAGGAGGTCCGTGCTCTGCCGTGGGACGTATATGGGCTGGTACAGATACATATACAATTCAAATAACATGCCAGAGTACACAACTATAGACCGCATTAAATCAGTAATGGAGGATTCATATCACATCACTCAAACTCAGTCACAAACCGCATATTAACATGTGTGCCGCCGCTGCTGAGCCGTGTTAATATATTTAAACCTAATCGGCCTAATGGCAGAGCGATTACTGTGATAGTTCCAATATTTACATGTTAGCCTGAGGCTTCTACAAATGATTGCGTGTAGTAAGGATTAACGAAAACGTCAATAATTTAATATTTGAGTAAGGTTAAATATCACTATTTGAGTGAGGTCGAATATTAATTTGAGAAATTAATCAAAAATTGTGGTATGAATTGCCATGAATTAGGTGAGCATCCGTTATAGTGAGTGGTTGATTGACTATCAATAAAATGACTCAGAAAAGTCAGAGGTGTACCCTACAGTTCTAATCCACCGACCACTGTGAACTACAACGGTGAAGGGAAACATCGTGAGGACACCTGCATACCATACGTAATAATTATGTAAAGTCCGCTAACTCGCATTAGGCCAGCGCGGTGTTCTAACCATTCTCAATAGTACTCTCGATTGTAGCGGGGGCTCGTGCCTTGCCATGGGACGGATATGGGCTGAAACAGGTCATCACCTTATGCTTATCCACTGCTGGAGTTAGCCTTTCTCCAATTTGCACTATTGCACCCTGTCTTTAGGAGAGCATACTGGTCATCAACTTTGTTTATTTTTTGTGAAATAACACTTCACTGTGTATAATACGAATAAGAATAATAAAATACCTGTTTTAAAACAATCTTTAATATTACTATAATCAAGGTGTAACTTGTAGTACTGTTGGTGTACTTGTAGTAGTATTGTTATACTTTAATTGACTAATTTTTTAAACCAAAACATTCACGGTCTAACTCATTTTAGAGCTAGAGTAATTCAAAAACACCCACAACAATACTCGCAACAATTGAAAAGCGAGAAACCCTTACAATGAAACAACATGTAATGTGGAGATTTTTCCTATTAATTCAAATAAAGCAGATCAAAGAGTTGAGATCGACGGGCGGCTGGCTCCGATTCAATTGAAACAATCACGGGCTTTGTGTTCCGAAATATTGGCAGCTGAACGTTTAAACACTGGCGAATTGATATGATTCACATTTGACGGCAAATCAGATTTCATTTTTGATATTTTGCTGGCAATTTAGAAAAGGGAGTTTTGTTTGGGTTGCTGTGTTTTTGATTTACAAACATGTCCCGTATATGACCTAACCCTTTAGTGTCGAGGAGGACCATGCTCTGCAGTGGGACGTATATAAAAAGCTATTGTTTAATTGGATACTAATTCGGTTGATAGTTTAAAACAAGGCACTTACCCTAACTTTTCGGTTACATTTGCAAGCTGTATCATTGATAATTTTGAAAATTGGACGATTTTGAAAACCACTCTTTTATACTTCAAATCATAATTAGCCTGTAGCCTGCATTGTATATGAATTGATATTATTTTGAAAGTAAGAAAAGTCATTACCTTCAATGCAATGAGTTTGTTATGTTAGTATAAAAAAATATTCGTAGCTACTGAAGTCAACACAAAAAAACTGCTGCCCTATCACGGCATAATGTAGAAATCCGTCGCTGTTACAAGATATTAAATGGTGGTTTTCAGTGATGCGTACCCACATAACTTTCGGCAAGTTAACGGTAGTTAAAGATGTTAAGTTTGTGCACTAATGAGTTTCGAACTCCAACTTGTATGTACGATACAGATCGCGGTATAATGTGAGGTAAGAGCAACAGTTTGGGGCTTCTTCTGTGTCAGCCCATATACGTCCCACTGCAGGGCGCGAGTCTCTTCTACAATCAAGAATACGATTGAAAGTGTTTAGACTATTGTCCACCACGCTGGCCTAGTACGGGTTGGCGGACTTTACATACTATAGATTTTTTTACAAATCGCTACATTATCCAGGTTTCGTCACGATTTTTTCATTATTATATCGGGTTTCTTAATCACCGATAGTTAATTGGAATCACGTTTTCTTTCTTTTTATTTCTTTGCCTTGTTTAATAAACTACGTTTGGTTTTAATAATTAATGAAATCAATTAATTTAGATTCAAGCGTCTTCGAGTAATCCGTGAACATACATTAATTTAAAAAGATTCCGATGAATTGAGCACCTCCTCCTTTTTTGAGGTCGGTTAATAACTATATATTTAATTCATACTAATGCCATATCATTTTGCAGGGGTCAAATATAGTATAGAAGGATATAAATCCTTAACTTAAAGTCATTGTCAAAGTTACTCAATGCAATTAGGCCGAAGTACTTCCATAATTAGGTCTTCACCATTTGTTACTGCTATAAAACGAATCGCAACATTCAAGAAAATAATATTCCGTCTTAGTATCACAATTTCTTTCAATTTTGTCCTTTCTTTAAAGGAAATAGTTTTAAATCCAAGCCAAGAGTCTAGTTCCAAGCCGATACTCCAGAATCCGCGCCTCAGCCAATATTCCTTTGTGGCTTGTCTTCAGAGGCCACGCTCGCTGCCTCGAATGGAAGCCGAAAGCTTCGAGACAACTGAAATTGAAATAAGGCGTGGAAAGTATAAATATTTCCTGAAAATTTGTCATTCCAAGGGTTGAACATGAATTCTTATTGCGATTTTCGTAGCTTTGCAGGAACATACGGCTGTTCGTTTTGTTTATTCACGCTGGCGATGAATCGGGTGATGAATATAGTTTTATTATTGTTAAAGTTTTTATTTTGCAATGACAAAAACAAAATATACGCATTACAGTTATAACCAAACATCCATAGATTTTCTAATGTCGAGTTAATGGTGTCTTAATTACGAAAAAGATTTCGTTTTTGCTTTTTTAGAATAATATTATATTATTCAATCATCGATCTTAATCATTAGAAATAGTACGATTTGAAGACCCTTAATAAATTGTTAATTAAATGATGTTAAAATACGCTGAATAATTACTCATACCTTTATACGTCACAACAATTATTATGCATTATCTGTTAACCATCACTAAAGTTAAGAAAGACTCCATGGTTTTAACTCACCTATACGAGAAATGCAAAACAAATCTTTCTACCATCTAAAACGAACATCTCACAAAATCCAACACAGCCTGCCAAATTAAATATAAAACCTCCACACGAAAGGATTAAAACCTTACAACAAAATTACGACGCGCAAATCGGATGTTTCATGTTTGTCTAACACAAGTGCGTGCCCGCCTCAATTACGCTCCCGTGTGTTCCCGCCTACTCCCCAAGGATAGGGTGTGGGTAATGGATCTAAGATCGATCTGCTGTAATATACATTTAAGAGCGGCAACATACCACGGGCCCAGTAAGTATGGCCGCTATTTCAGAGACCCGTATTCGAAATCAATTTGGTCGCTGTAATGTAATTTGGAAGGCTTGTTGATGTAGAATCATCCAATTTAAACTTGAAACTTATGGAAAGGATCGCCGCAGTTGGTAAATATTTGATGTTCTATGGAATATTCGTGGCTTGGCAGCTTTGATTCTTATGATATGAGTACTTACTGAGACTTTTGGGAATATTAGATTTGTATCTATACGACTACATAAATGCAAAATTGTGTCAATAATGACGCTTAATAGGCTTTCACTGCTTGTTAAAAGAAATTAGCCTCCATCTTACCTTTAATTGTTCATGTTTTGTTGTTGAATTTAAACCTTATCATTAAATCCGCATCAATCAGAAAGAATTATGTTTCCATCATTACCATTATTCAATCGTAAAAATCAATCCCCACAACCCCATTCTTTCCCCTATCCATAATCGTTCCTATTTCACGAACACACCCAAAGTATTGAGTAATAAAATAAAAAGCCTAATTTCAGTGTTGGCAACCGTGCTGTTATGAGGCCACAAATCCTCGCAGAACCCGACAAAGACATCTTATACTACCACTTGTCCCATTTTATCGCTTACACGTCTAGTGTTTTGTATGCAAAGCGAAATAATGTTGAACGTTTTGCCGTTTAAGAATACGTCGGTTTGTTTGCAAGCCTTGCTTTATATACTTTTCCTGAGGAAGCTCCTCTCGCAGTAAAAATCCAAGGGAAGCCCGCAACTGGATTTACAAATATAAATTGAGTAAGGAATGTGTGAAATAAGATCACGTGTTTGTTTTCTAGAATGTTTTATCTTGGAACTTCACTGGAGATGCTGAATAATACTTGTATTTAGATTGCATGATGGTATTCTAAGTTACTTATAGTTCTGAGGACTAGGACGGTAAAAATATTATGCTTAAAACAGATCCTTCAAAGCTGTAAACTGCTTAGTAAGAAATTATTTTTCAATATGACAATCAATATTTTATATTCTTGCATTTCAAATCGAAGCTACGAGTATCACAGCACTGTGCTTCTAGATTTAGTATTCGTCAATACGTCTAATCCAGGGATAATTTCAATCTCCTGACAGGTGAAATACAACAACAATGTAAAATAAACCCGAACACAGGATATTTTGTAAGTGATTGTATCGTACACCGGCAGGCCCGTGCAGAGGGTAATCACGCAATTAAATTCAGTATAATTGCACCCAGAACGATTTCTGCCAACAAGACGAATCGACGTCGTAAAGTTTGTTGGTACGCCCGCGATATATGGCCGATAAAACTTGTTTTTTGATATAAAAATGACGTAAAAATATTTATTTGCACTTTCATAGACATATAAAATATATTGTGTACAGTCGGATCAAATCAAATTCAGTGTATGAGAAAGTAATTTTGTTTTACGCGATCGTGGAGTTTATCTCACAATTTTACATCAGCAGAAAGGCATTGTGTTGTAAATAATATTATGTTTTCGAGCTCTTACCATTCATTACGCATTTATCTTCTTTACGAAGATTGATTTCATCAATCTGTTTTTCATACTCTAATTTAGTGAGGATGAGTGATAGGAACGCATTCTTCACGATGCGTGAAAGAATATGAGCCAATTTTCAAGAAAATATAGACAGCAATCAAGTTTGAAGCAGAAACGCTTATCTATATCACTCCCTGTACTGGCAAGGATATATCAACAACTAAAACACAAAAAAGAAAACATCACCACTGCCAAAACAATGAACAAATCCGCAATACAAATGGTGTACGCGTCTCCAAGCACTAGATTTGAATTGTTAATTGCTAGAATTACTATCATTTGTATCTTTGCAGTACTCGGAGAGGATTTAAAGTTCAAACTAGCTGCTGTAGGATTATCGTCGACCTGGGAGACACGAGGCGTCCTCGCAAACAAATTAACTGTCCGGGGAGCGCTGCTTTTAGCGAATTGTATCGGAATTTAAGTGGTTTTGAATGCAAATAGAATGTTTTGATTGCTCCCAATTGTTTTTGCGAGATTTATTTGTTTTGAAAATGGTTTTAATTGTTTTGTTACTTTGAAAGTAACGAGGTTTTGTTTGATTGTTTCGTGATTATCTCGCTCCATCTTTAAATTGTGATTAAGTGTTCTGTATTACTAAAATAACTTCTGAAAGTATAATAAGAACTAAATAATCTAGCAACGGAATGAAACAGACTTGTACGTTGTACATTTTTTTTTATTGCCATGAATAGCAAAACGAGCAGGCCGTTCGCCTGATGGTAAGCGATACGACCGCTCATATACAGTAGTAATACCAAACAACACCTTGAATTACAAAGCAATACTTGTCATTCCACTGCGCTCGCCATCTTGAGACATAAGATGTTAAGTCTCAATATGTCCAGTAGTTACTCTGGCTACAATGCCCTTCAATCCGAAACACAACAGTGCATTTACACTGCTGTTTGACGGGAGAAATAGACACTCGTTGATACCCATCCAGATGGCCTCTCACATTTGAGAGACCTACCACCAGTAAAATAATAATTATAAAGTTACTAACGTTATTGCGTCTAAGAAATTCAAAAGAACTAATGAGCTCTTTCCATGAACTGCATTATTAAACTACACTCACTAATACATAGTTCTAATAAGCTTATAACTTTATTAAATTTATCCATTGTGTGTATCTCCATCAGCATTTTCTATTGATTTTTATTTGTATAGTTATCAGCAAAAAATATAGAAATACTGAATTCTGCTCACGCTTCTTGAGAAATACAATATATAATGTGTAGAAATATCAGCAAACTTAAAAAGGTAAATAATTTTATTTATAAAAGGCAGGTTACTAGTACTCTGGACAAATGAAAATGCAAGTGATTGGTGACAGTGAATGTGGTGCATGTGATCGAGTAAATGAAAAAAGATCCTTTATTTCTGCCCGTCCCTTTGAGATACAGATTGCATGAATTATGAAATGTACACTCATACTGAAGTTTTTTTTATTGCAATGAATGGTGAGACGAGTATACCGTTCGCCTGTCTAAATATGTCCAGTAATTACTCTAGCTACAATGTCCTTCAAACCGAAACACAACAATAAATTTACACTGCTGTTTGGCGGGAGAAATAGACATTGCGGTGGTATCTACCCAGGCAGCCTCTCACATGACAGACTTATCACCTTCAAATTTTATTTCAAAAGTTGGTAGCTACCTTCTATTATTAATACAAACTTGGCCAACGAAGCAGATTAGCAAATTACATCCAATATTAAACACGAAATGGTTTCAAAAGTAAAGTCAAACACTATGAGATCAAAAGTGGCGGAGTTGGCCCGAGGATGTTCCGAAACAATTTCGGGTATTTAACTTGCACCGATTCGAGTACTGAGCAATCTGGCAAATTGGAAACATTGTGCCATTTCAATAACGCGACGTCATTGATGATGAGGCATCCGCTGATTTATGCACAGCTAATTAGTTCGGCTGTTGTTGAATGGAATGTCGGAAGTTGATGATGCCGATTGTGGAATCGAAGAAATTGCTGAAGATTTCGGAGAGTTTGATGAAGTTAATTTTGAAGCACAATTGCTCATTAATGATTGGCGTTGAAAAGATAATTATTTTAATGGTTTTGAGATCCTATTCAAAAAAAGATGCTGTATGCTCGCTCTGACAAATATATTCGTAAATTTACTTAAATGAACGTAAATTTGAATCTTGTATCTTATAATCTATCTTACAATATGCTAGACGGCATCGCATATATGTTTCAAAACTATTGTAAACAAATTACGTAATGTTAACGCGACATGACTATGACGGTTTACATTTAAAATAAAATATATGACAGTTTCTACATTTGACAGGTTTTCTAATTAAATACCTCACAATAAACTCTATCAATTTCCTAGTACAGAAATCAAGTCTCACGGTTCCTCGGTAGTAATAAGATCGGAGATTGGTGTTCCCAATTCAGTTCAGTCAACACATGAATGAAAATAAAAAATATATTTAATGAATATATCCCAACAGTCACATACAGTTCTGACCCTACATCCTAAGATCAAGTGTGTCTTGGGTATCAGGAACTACGAGAGACTTTTCGGTCTCAGAAACACCCAGGCTCGAAATATTTGTAGTTCACTCAAACAGGTGTCTTGGTGCGGGGGTCGAACCCGCGGCCTCATGCTTGACATCCGGCGTCTAATCATCTGCGTCACAGAGGCTTTTAATTCCCATATTCATTTAGTTTGCTTAAATCAAATCAATTATTCCATAATTTGAACATTTAACACTAATCACATTACCACTTATCGATAATTAATAAATCGGTGTTTAACTGGCAGAAAATTTTAATGACATTATGCTTGTATGAATATTATTATTGCTTTCGCTTTAATTATATTTGAATTTACAAGTGAAATAGTTTGCCTAGACATCAACAATACCGAACCATTTAATAATTTTGCATTTCATTATTCTTTCTAGACGTTTGTCTCTGCAAGTTTTTCTGAATGTTTACAAAGATTTATTTTTCATATTCATTAGAGACGATTAAAGTAGTTTCAAATACTTTTGATAAATTGTTTTGAATACTTCTTTAAACACTGTCTTTGGAATTTAAAACTAAAAACTCTTGATGCTTAATGCGATTCTTGATGAGTTTCAACTCTTATATCTTGCAAATAATTAATGTTTGCAAGAACTTGAAAATTCTAAACATATTTTTTTCATCATGTAAAATATTCCATAATGGCAGACATTTTTTTTATGCTTGTATAACAAATAGGCTCCAGGTTTGGCTACTAGTGCATGTGAAATAGAGGATACATCGGTTAGAGACAAGGGGATGTTATTGTTCGATTTAATTATGCCATCATTCCGAACTGGGGGCACACAGCTTGATCCCGAAATATGACACTTTTTTTTTACTAAATGTAATTTTAAATCTTTTATCTAGGATGAATGGTAAATTGATCATAATATGTATCTGTATCAGCACAATTAAGACTCACTCCTAGACATGGGCCGCTTCTAAAATGATTTTGTTTATCTCTTTATTTAAAGGAGTTTTATCACAGTCTCGTTTTAAAATCAGCTTTGAGATGCCGATCAAGCTTCTCATTTCAAATTTCTCAAATCCATCAGTCAATTCAAAATTGGAACAACCTTGACTTAAAACGCAAACCGTGCCGCGAAGCCAGACATTAAACATCCAAATCGGATAATGTCTAGGAACGCACCGTGTTTACCTCGCCGTATTTACAAGGAAATTAATTTGCATGCAGATCGGGAGCTGAAGGTAATGGGTGTGCGATTGGTGTCTAATTGATACCGGCTTGGATATGAATGTTAGTTGCTGGCGAATTTGCTTGGTTGCAAATATGAGTGATTAGTAATTTGTGTCTAGTGTATGGCGTGTTTATTGCAAGGTCATGACTGAGATACCTGGTTTGGGTATTTTTCGGAATTTACAACTGGCAGAAAAAGAAAACCATTTATTAAAGGTGTAAATTTGGCACTATTTAAAAGTATCAATTTTAAAAAACTATATTTTTTAATCTCAGCGATAACTTCCTGTCTATGTCAGTAATTTGAAAAAATAGCGTGAATACGTATGCTATATACAAAAAAAAGGATTTGGGCTCGTCCGGGATTTGAACCCGGGACCTCTCGCACCCTAAGCGAAAATCACGCTCCTAGACCAACGAGCCAGTTGAAATTTCTTTTAGAATTACCAGCTGTAATTTTTTACAACGTCATTTATTTTTACATCCGGTTATTAAATCAACCCACGTTTATCGATGATATTTTTTTTGTAAGTAGTGGTTTCATTATCAACATTATGGCACTGATAATGTTGATTACGTTAAATCGCAAGATATGAAGCGCTAATAAAATTGTCAAACCCTTTGGCCAAAGGAACTCCACAGCTGAAATTAGATCTTCCCCAAGGTCTCTTACATGGGTTCCTGCAATCTTTATTAGGTCGCTCTTTCTAATTTCACGTTAATTAAATCCAATAATTCTAGCACTTTAAAACAAACTAGCATGGTTCGCGCGCATGATTTTTTTGTTGGGAAAATACCCAATATCCTGCCCCGATACATGGACTATCTAACTATAAAATAATTTTCCAAATTTCGTAATTCCTGACATTAGCGCGTTCCAACAAACAAACAAAACACTTTTCAGCTATATAGATTACTATAGATCTATAGATAGGACGCATAATATTCCTTACCAACTAAAACTGTAAACACCCAGTCTATATTCAAAATATATATTCCTAGTCGAAGTTCCTTGCCCTCATAAAACAATTCAAGTCGAAAGTCGCGAGTAGTGACGGCGCCATAAATACAGTTCACCCCAATCGCGTCGGAATCTGTTCATATTGCCGCGTCTTCCTTCAGTTTGTTTACAGGTTTAGGTTGAGGGGGTAACGGGTTGAGGGTGTGTCTTTTTAAGTCAGCAATGTTAAATTTATCAAAATGATTAAATACACCCAACAGTCACATACATAGTCTACACACTAAGATCATCCATCCAAAGGTTTTCTTTAAGAAATCGCCTGGAGCGATAAGTCCGCAAGCTGTACTTTTTTGTTTATTGTTGTATTTTTATTTTGTGCTGCAAGAATATTTAAAAAATAAGATCGAGACCCGTGACACCAGGTATTAGGAGCTACAAAGGATTTTTCGGTCTTACAAACCCAGACCCGAATCAAATACGTGTGGATCACACAAATATTTGTGTCGGTACGGGGATCGAGCCCGCGGGCTCTCGTTTCACAGCGATTCATGCTGAGTCACGACTCACAACAACGTGGCTCTATCAATGAATGTCCAGTTTCTGCTTTATAACCAGCTGGCATAATTGATTTGAATTATTAGTATCTCTGGCCGATAGATACTCTATTCCAAAAGCATTGCACTTCCAATCTATTACATTATATGTTGTATGACTGTCTCGGTGGCGTAGTGTGCTGCAATACGGTTGCAAACTAAAGTCTCGGGTTCGAATCCCGGGTCGGACAAAATTACATTGAATTTTTATATGCGTTACCAGGCCCGAGGCAGAAATTTGTGTCCGATAGGGCGATGGGCTCGCTCCCTATCATATCGTAGGATGGAACATGCAAGGCAAAATGTGGGTGTCCTGTTGGCACCTCTCCCTACCCTTTCTGAGAAAAAGGCGTAAGTGTATGTATGTATATATGTATGTACATTATATACTCGCTAGTTATAGAGTCTGGCCATCTTAAACCCTAAACGAAAGACTAGTGTTACTTCACATACGTTTTCTATTCAAAGACATTCATTCGATTTATATTGCATCACATCCCACCCGGTGTGTCCTCTGTACAGGGAAGCACCGGTATCCCAAACTGGGTCAATCTGCGTACATTGAGACCTGCGTTCGACTCCCGGGGGGGCACGGGCCCCGTATTGTTCCCGCTGTTTATGGATCTTGGATGTTTGTTTACTGTGAATGTTCTGAATGCTAAATATGCAATTTGTGCGGTGTTCCGGATTGGCTATCTTGTGTTGTCGCATGATTCTGGGAAGAGATTTGAGGAGATAAATTATTTGGTTAATTCTTGTTTAAAAAGTATATTTTTAGCCGATTGTGGCAGTATTGTTTGTAGACATAATAGCTAAAATAAAATAAGTATGATAAGAATTCGTATCACAATAAAATATTATTTTAATGCAAGCAACCGTCTTCTTGTCAAATTGTTAATTTCAATTACATGTTCAGGGACTTTTACAAGACTTACTTACTTAACACTTAAAAGCGTGAGTTTTACGCTAAGCCTCACTTTTGTTATTAGATTAATCCTGTGTACTATGCTAAAGCATTGTTAATCTTCATCAAAAATGGCATGCTCGTCTCGTCATTCAATGCAATAAGAACACCTTTCATAAATGTTTGTCTACATTACCATCACCAAATAATAATATTGTAATATCAAAACGAGAAATTAAACAAATCAACATCTGTCTATGTAAGTAAAGACATACAATAAATACGAGAGATCTATCGACCGTTAATGTACGTGTTAATGCAAGAGAGAGCACAGTACGTGACTTACTCTCGACCGCATTCCATCTGCCTGGAGCAAGGTGCCATTAACGACGCCCAATCTCCAGCCTCGGTTTGCGTACAAGATTTAAGGTCAGCGCACATTACACACGCACACTGGAATACCAAATTCTGTACCTAGCCCTAGTGGTTTCAGGTGTAATATGGGATGTTGTAGGATTCGCAGATCGAGCGTACGATTTGTTTTATTAGGGTTTTTTGATTTGTTATATTGGTAGCCAAAATTGGTTGTGTCCAGCATGGCAAAAGGATTACACCTGTTATGTTTAACATCTATGGCTAGAGGAGCTATTACCGCTTAAAGGATAAAAGCCTGATCTTATGTTATTTGAGGTCAGATTTTTGAAATTCATAACTTTGCGTGAAAGCGAAGAAACCCCAGGGAACCTCGGTAGCACACAGTTGTTATACCATATGATTGCAAAGTTGAGGTCGGCAAAGCGATATTTGATATTTGTATTCATTATCAACAATTTCAGCCCGGATTGAGGAATTTGTGCTCGATATTTTGTTAGGCTCGCCCCCATTCGCCTGCTGAGAAGAATCACACAAGGCGAAATGCGAGTGTCCTGACAGCACCTTCTGGGAAAAAGGTATGAGTTTATGTTTATGTTAATGGAATCGTGATGTTTCATTAAACGCAAAGTAATAATATTTAAGTCACCATTTTACTATTAAAACACTTCTCTACGGTTCTGTTTGAAAAGAACAGTCAGCATTTATAACATTTCCCTATAGTTGCCTGTAAGAAATAATGTAGTGTGATGTGGTCACCACTTGTACTATTATTATTTTTATTTGATGTTTTTCTTGTTTCTCTGTACAATGCAAAAATAGAAAATATATCGATAGTTTATATAAAGTAAAGCTCTATATTATCATAAACTTTGGCTATAAGTCTCTGCTAGCAATTTCGTTCACTGTGCGTTCACCTTCATAGGTCGAAAATGCTTACGCCACTTAATTTTAAACAAGATCAGATAGTGTCTACAGTTTTATGTGAACGGAAATTTAACGTCTTTCTTGGAAACAAAAGGCTTAATTTGCATTACGAGGGGATATAATACTGTTAAAAGTAACGGCGTAGCAGCTAATGCATAGTTAAGCTTCTTAGCTTGAGCGAAGATTAAGGATTTGCCTTGATATATTCTATAGAAGAACCTGACAGTCGGTTGTATTCTTGAAATTAGTTTTTTACTTTAGGTTTCGCAAATTTCTAAACTGCCTCGGTAGCGCAGTTGTACTATGGTATTGTAAAATAGCTGAAGTCTCGGGTCCAAATACCGGGTCGGGCAAAGTGGTATTGGATTTTTCTATTCAGTTATCAGCCCGGAGTTAAGAATTAATGCTCAATATGGCGATAGACATACTGAGCACTAATTCCTGACTGATAGTGGGACGGTACGCACAAAGCGAAACGTGGGTACTGGTAGCACCTCTGCCGTCCCATTCTGGCAAAAAAGCTTGAGTTTATGTATGTATGATAGATATATAAATGTCTGCCAAATTATGTTAATCATGTAAATATATTGGATGGTCACGTGTAACAAAAGCAGAAGTAAGGTGGCCACATGATTGGGATTGAATATATTATAATTTGCTACACCAAGACCTTGATACTGGCAAAAAAAGGGATGCATTGAAAATACTGATCACGAAAATGAAATCCCGATCGGATAATCCAAGGTAGACACCAGCTTCGACAAGCGCACGAGCGGACTTGTACCTAATGCGAGTTTTACACCTTTCTATTCGATGCTAGTAATCCTCGTTGATACGTTATCCTCCCACTAATACCTTCTAAACCTATTTTCACTCTCTAGTGCACGAACGAAGGTATCTAATAACAAAAAGGATTGCGTGTCGTTCTTACTGCTTTACAATACAGGTCCGCGCCGAGTTATACAGAGGCTCCTAATAGCCGATCGTTACGCTAGATTGCGAAACAATAGTGATGTGAACGCTTTCTTCGAGAAATACAGCTGTTTTTGAAGAAATTGATGTAAGGATTTTTTTATTTATTGTTGTAATTATTATTGCTTCTATGTCTGATGTCTGATTTCAAGATGGACATACGACATGAAAATTAACGCCTCAATACTATTTTAAATCTATTCTAAAACCACTTGCTACAGCGTTATTTAGAGTATTTTTGGCATATATTTCTATTACGCTTTCTATTATGTTCTATTATGTCTTACAATCGACAATTCTATAGACGGGATATGGAGATGGAGAAAATTATGCATAACGCTGTCAATATCAATACCTAGAATTTATGGTAGAAAGAGTATAAAAGTATTAATCAGGTAAAATGCTAGTTTAAAGTATGTTCAGAATAAAATTGGATCTGTATAGTTTATCTAAATAGAATGAACATGAAAATTCCAAGATAGAATGATAAATAGTTGAGTGGTTACGTCTTGAATGGAATGAGGCACACATATTAAAAAAAATGTATATAAATTTTATATAGTAGAATAGTAATGTTTTTTAAGCCTTATTTCGCTAAGAATGTAATAAACATACACAAATTAAAAGAGATTGCCTAAAAGTCAGCAAAAAATTAAAGGGATGCTTCAATATTAAAAGAAAGGAACTTTACTATTTTTATTTTCTAAAATAACTTAGTGCAATTTCATACGGAACTTATTAATATTTGAGATAAAATATATTACACAAATATGGAGAAAAGTTTTTTCAACAAATATTTATCTAATATGAAATATTTTCGATATCGACACTATCCCATCCTTACTCGACACAAGATGGCCGGCTGATAATGCTTGCATTAATCGCAGGTGAGCCGCTCTCTTAATGAAGTTTCTTGTTAACTCGCTACACGACGCCCCTTGTTTACCACCCGGACACTGCCCCCTTCCATGGCTTATTATAATGTCAGCTGTTATGCTCAGCCTAGTCTCTTCCGGGTAGGATCACGGTATTAGGATGACATTTGAATGTCTTTTGAAATCACTCTGTTCTAGATGTGATACATTTATCTATTGTTATTAGGGTCCTAATAAAACGTTATTAAAGATTGCTTATATAAAAACAAGAAAGTAAAGACAATTAAATAAGAACAAAATGATAACTGTTGGTAAAACCAAGAAGGTAAAGACAATGAAATAGAAAAAAAAAAACAGGTATTATGGCTAAGGGAGATTCTCGTGCCTTTTTTCACGGTTAAAATATTCCAAATCGATGGTAGTACTGTCTATTTTAATGATATTGTAAACAAACTAATGAATACAAATTAGTTAGATTTTTGACCCAGTATTACTCGTATTCTGTAGGATAAATAACGTGATAGCTTGCTCTCTGTTAATTCTGTAGCAGGAATGAACTGGCAAAATCACGGCTGTATTTATTGCCTTAAATAAATTGTGTAAATAATACCAGGTTCGTTGTCGCATTGTGTGCGGTTAGTGTAAATTCTAGAGAACTTTCTATAAGTAAAATGCCGGCATGTTTGCTTTTTTGCGACTTTTTTGAGACTTGTAACTTATACCATGATAATAATATATCAAAGTCTAATATAGCTTACAAATTACCCAGCTTAAAAAACCAAAGTAAATGTGATACGACCATGAAATATTCGAGTAGAGTTGAACATACAAATTAGCTGTCTGCTGAATATGTTAGCTTGGTGCTGATTAGAATTTGATGAAGTACCATAGTACAGAATTTATAGTTCTTAATGCCTCATATGTCTTACCAACCCAAAGTAATGTCTTTTAGACAGGTCTATAGCGTGCTTTCTGTTTTAAAAATGATTTGAGGCCGATCCATATCTGGTAATACGTTACTCCTTTGAGTAACCAAAAACAGTGTATGGTAGATGATTTCTAAGCACGGATTAAATTCTTTTTATGGTTCTGAAGGAATTTTGATAAATATCCGCTCGGTAAAGGGAGTGTTTGATGCTGCAGAATCCGTCTTAGTGATAGATGAAAATGTGTTTAGGATGTTTACACCCGGCTGAGTAGGAGGGCGGCAATTATAGATTATTTTCTTTTTCGTTTTGTGTTTTTTTTTATATGCCTCTGGCATTAAGTCCACCTTTACGAAATACTATGTACATTATGTATTCCTATATAAATATGTATTCTCTCCCTTCAGTCACAGGAAATTCACTCCTGAACAAAGGCCTCCCCCATGGATCGTCATAGACCTTCCTTCATTCAGCGACTTTCTGCGAATTTAACCAGGTCATACATCCACCTCGTGGGTGGGCGTCCGATACTTCGCTTGCTTATACCTGGCCTTCACTCGAGAACCTTTCGGCCCCTGCTGGCATGAGTTCTACGAAGATATAGCACTCTGGTCTAGCGTCGATTAATTAATATAAAAATAACTAAGTGCCTATTCATCAACTATTAACATCAAAACACTATCAAGAGACCTCCAACTTGCAAAATTTCTTGCTTCAAACATAATATAAAAATTGAATACAGCTATCTCGAGCAAATGTCACCTCAACTAACCGCTATTAGGCTGGCGAAGGCCAACTTCAGTAATGTTCGTGAAACGCGCCACGTAATGGCACCATGACGTTCCAAATTGATTCCGCAACTTCTACCGTTTGGAGTTTAAAATGTTGTGAAGATTTTTTGGTATTCTTGGAATATTCTTTTTGATTCCTGAGCTCTATGACCTGTCTTTCTTCAAGCGAGGCCTAATGAGAGTACTCTCTTTAAGGTAGGCAGTGACTTTGTTTTGCTGCCCTCCTGGTACTGCAGAGGTCTATGAGCAGCAGTAGCCGCTTACCATCAGGCAGGCCACTAGCTCGTCTGCTTATATAGGCAATAAAAATATTGTGTTATTAGTGAATTTTGGTGGTTATTGTATGCGGATTCTTTTGTGACTATTAGGTGCATTTTTTAATTTAAGATTGGACTATGTGGCTGTGAAACCCTGGTATTGGCCATGTACAGGTAAGTGAAGTGTCGGACGCCTGCTTACAACGTGGATGGACGGAGGACGACGATCCATGGGGGGTCTATGTTCAGCAATAGACTTCCTGTAGCTATAGAGAAACACACACAGAGAGAGAGAGAGAGAGAGGTGGGTCACGACTACACCAGGTAGAACCAAATAACTAATAAACTTAGCTAATACCTTTAGTTTCAAACACATACCGATGGGTCACAACTACACCAGGTATAAACAAATCACTAATCTAATACTTTTAGTTTCAAACACGTAACTATATTCATAACAACAATACCTTGTCAACTAAACAAACACCCAAACATCATTCATTTGCTAACAGGATATTATTATACACAGCATGCAAAACCATTACTTACGTCAACAGTTTTTTGCACTCTAATAGAGGTTAAAGCGAACGCTGAAAAATTATAGCGTCATATTTTCGCTTAGCCAGCGCTGTGTTGTTTACAACGGTTAATATTGTTGGTACATATAAACATGTCAACTAACGTAACCATCTTTTTATTGCGATGAATGGCGAAACGAGCATGCCATTCACCAATGATAAAAGCGATACGACCACTCATGGTCAGTAGCAAAACCAAACAATGCTATGGATTATAAAGCTTTGGCATTTCACTGCGCTCACCATCCTGAGACATAAAATGTTAAGTCTCAGTATGTCCAGTAGTTACTCCAGCTACAATGTCCTTCAAACTGGAACAGTGCTTTAACCAGTGTGTTTGGCGGGAGAAATAGACATTGCGCTAGTGCCTCCCACATATGAGAGACCCACTAGCAGTAAAATATAATTTATCTATCTTTGAAGGTAAGATAGGTACCATTAGTAAATGTCGATGCGTTTTTTTTCCACAAAGATGATATATTTTTTTATCTAAATAGATTGATATATGCACCACTTTAATATAGTTATATTTCTGTAATTGAGACATACAAATGCGAAGATATTATGTACTAATGGAAGCCATCTTAACTTATGGTTAAAGATAGACAGGGTATAGAGACCGAGCGTAGCTTCAAACTGTTTATGTTGTGTTTCAAATTTACTGGTGTATACTGCATCGCTTGGCGTACAATGCCTTAGAAATCTAATCAGCATAGCTTACAGCGTCTATATTAACTAATATGCGTCTCCTTTGCATGTATTATGGATATTCGACAGCTTCAGTTAGACGCCGCCTGTGAAACGAGAGACCGCGGGTTCGATCCCCGCACCGAGAGAAAGTCTGGGTGTTTGTAAGACCGAAAAGTCTCTCGTAGTTCCTGCTACCCACGACACAAGACTCGATCTTAGTGTGGGGTCAGGACTTTGTATGTTGGGTGTTATTTATATTTATATATATTTAGCCTTGGCAATTAAGCTATCTAGGTAGAAAAATATATTAAGAAATAAATAAACCCAATACTCACAAGGTCCTGGCCATATACTAAAATTTCCGTTTTGTGACGCAAAAATAAAAGTATGAAAGATTATTGGTGGTAGAAATATTTGTGAGCAGCACATAAATATTTGTCTGGCGAGATCGAACCTGCGGCGTCTCGTTTCAGAACTGGCAACAACTGCGTCAAAGGCTATCGTTTTATCGCTCAAGCTAATTTCTGAACTGAATCAAAGTTCAGCTCAATGGCTTATTTGTGGTAGTATGAATGGACAGGCTCGTCCGGGATGGTACCACTGTCTCACAGGAAATTAACATGAAACAACAGCTTAACTGTCGCGTTTCGATCCTTGAGGAAAATTATTGGATGCCTAATACCCCTTTTCCATTCCTATTATTTTTCCTACCCTCCGATTTGAAGGACCAGCAACACATATATGTGCAAGCGTTATGGATGGTAATGGATGCCAGTGATCACTTACCATCAGGTGACCTCTTTGCTCGTTTGCCGCACCTATGCAATAAAACTAAAATACTCGTACCTTTACGGGTGGCTAAAAGCTTTTAAAACTAAAAACGCGATTTATGACAAAAATTCCACTAAGTTTTTTTTTTCGTTTTTGTGTAATGTTACCTAGGCTCATGAGAAACATGCGGGGAAAATTAGTGTCAGTATTTATAAAAAAATACTTAAATTAATTCGATCTGTAGTCCTTCAAAATGTTGACTCGAAAGAAGTAAACCTTTTTAAATCGTTCAATGTCTCGTCTGTACCAGAGAAAATTACCTTAGAGTCCATTTATGTCTAAGTGTCGGAGTTGTATTTTTTATTCACTTGCGCAATACATTTTATCTTGTTTAATATCCTATTGGCTCGCTGTGTTTACAGAGTAATCGGGCAGGAATGTTTGAACGCTCCGCTGTGCGTCCAGGGAAAATTCTTGAAAAGTATTTTTCTGTGTCCATTTGTGGAATCGTTTTTGTTGCACAATCCAATTGCTGTTTCAAGTATGTGGTTGAATTTCACTAAGGGATATATGTCCTGGTTTTAACTTCTTTGCTGAGTATTTATATTGCACGTGAGTAAGAATAACTTCATGGGCTTATGTTCCAAATTGTAAGCACTTATATTGTGCGTTTATGGACAATTACTCTGTTATAAAAACATTCTAGGAAACACTTTATTTGTTGAAAAATTCTCGAAAATCTAAATTCAAAACCTATTTTCTTTGTAATCATTGCAAGGACTAAAACTAAATTTCCTTAATACCAGTTCATCGCAGCTAAATCACAGTTATTATTTATCAAACAAGCAGTTGTTCCGTCTCGGAAATTAAATCCGGGTTCCCTCACTGCCAACGAAATGAAATATTCTATCCACCAAACCTTCTGTGTAACAATCACTGCAAAAACTCACATCCGTGTAAAATTAAATTTCTGAATGCGATTAAACTCGAACAATTTCCATGGGAACACATTTAAAGGAACCCCGCACATCGCCTATTGAAACTGTCAACAGATTTAGCCTAATCCCCAAATCTTTTGAAAGCTCGCCTCAACTTACACCAACTTGGAACGTTAGCGGCTCAAACTTGGCAACATGAATATGTACAACACGTTTATAATAATTTTCATGTAAGTTTCAGGGTTTCACGCTTGACGTAATAATTACGACTCAGTCGAATTGTTTTGGGCACGGAATTTGCGTATGGAGCTATTGTGGCGTGATGCTTTGTGCGATCTACAAGATTTTGTAGTTTGGAGATTAGGAATTAAGTACTACTGTAATACAATGTCCAGCGAAGACTCTCCGTAACTAATTCTAAATACAGTTGGATGGACAGTTTCATAGAATAGGGATTTGAAATAGTAATAGTATCACTGGTTGTGATTTAACAATGCCTGTACATGGTAAAACGAATCTAAGAATAAAATGTCTGGATCTGCTAGAATAGCGACCATTCCACTGTGAGTAATTGCGATTTTAATTGACCTTTCTTTATTAGTATTATTTGTAAAATTGTTATTTTAAGCTAGCTGTAAGATTTCCCAAAATAAATTGAAAAATAAAAAAAATATAGCCTGTTGCGTTTCTGATTAAGCTGATGTGTCAACTCACAACCGGCCCGCTTTTTCTACCGTACACATTTGATCAAGATTATAATGTACAAAAATATTTTTCTAAAACCTTACAATTCTCCGAGTATTTACGGGCGTATTGCCACTGAAATCACTTACTTCCGAGAGAGCACTATGCTCGTTTTTAGCTCCGATACTGCAAACAACATTACCTCCGTAATTTATTTCCTTCCATAATGAGCGTTCTTGCTAGAGAAAAGTTGTCACTTCATTGCTCCTTCGTTTTTCGTTTTCTTTACAATTAGCAAACTCAATATCATGCCAAATTATTTTTGTATAGAGTTTGATATAGTTTGTTATATTTAGTATTTAGTTCATGTGGGGATTTATCTCTCTCTCTCTTTTCAGCTTTTTCTTGTCCACTGAACATTTGCCTCTCTCTAGGATTTCCACATCAAACTGTTGGAAGCGGCCTGAATTCAGGGACTTTCTGCAATCTTAATCTCAGGGATCTATGCCAGATGACAAATAATTCGTACAATTACGACAGTGTCAGTGCAATGTATCTAAAGATAAGTGTGGAGCAAAAAAAACCACTGGCGATAAATTATCTTGTCATTTATTATGAATTATGCAGGCCTGACTAAAACCGGATAACTTCAGATGGATCCGAAACGTGATAATACACTTACGACTGGTTACTATGACGGGCTAATATTACCAACTAAAAAGCAAGTGTTCTTCAACAATATTCAGGATAATATATGTATATACATATAAAGAATAATCAAAATCTAGTCACCTTGTAGAGTTATGTGGTACCAACCATTAAAAATATACAGTCGAATTAAGAAGTTCGATTTTTGAAATGGGTTAAAAAACATAAACAAATTGAATGTCCAGAACTTCAGGATAGATTGGCATGAAAATAATGACCACGCAAGGGAATTTTTCCAAACCTCTAACTTTCTCTAGTATATCAGTGGGCAGGTGGCGCTGTGATCGTAAATTTAAACTTTCGGCTTGTATAAAGCGGAATTAAAATACCTCCCGGGCCAGCGTTAAATAACGGGTGTCTTGAGCCACGATATATGGGTATTTGCAACACAGTTACTTATCTTTACGACATTTTTCGTAAAGGGATTTCAGGGTATTATCCGAAGAATTATAAGATGGAATAAGTTTCCCCTTACTATTAAATTTATTTGTTTAATTAAATTACTGGCTGTTTTCACGCACGCAACATTTATGGTTTTTAGTACTTTTTTGTATATTTATATGTCCTGAATAAATATACTGTGAACTTTAAATCCTTGAATTCAAATTCTAAAATTGGAAAATCCATTTTAAGTGTTTTTTCGTTTGGAGAAATATTTATTGCCGCTCTTCGATTTTACCATTATATAAAATTCTTCGTATTTGAGAATTTTCATATTGCAAGTGCACCTACCAATTTATATTGTCATATATTTTAATCGATATTGAAATTATTTCCAATGCCCCTGCGTAATATCTTTTTGACTTTTAGGGTCAGTTTTAATATCAAATCCGTCCCTAGGACGTTTGTGGTTCCAAATTATCTGTACCTATCTGTATCAGCCCACATACGTCCCATTGCAGGGCGCGGGCCTCTTCTACAATCGAGAATACATTTCAGTGGTAAGGCTATATAGTCCACCACGCTGGTCTAGTGCTAGCTGGCGGACTTTACATACCATTAATCTACCATATTTTTGTTGCACTGTACGTGTTGCTGACGGAGTTTCTTTTCCACAGAACGTTCGGAAACGGTGATATTAGTAATAAACAATTCAAAACAGATTGTGAACGACTGTTTGAGTAAAGGACATTTTGATTTTAATTTTTGATTTCAGCATTGACGATTATGAGTGGACTGTACTGTACTGTGACTGTACTGTACAGTCAAAAGTTTTGAGAATGTCTGTCTGTTCTCAAAACTTTTAATTTGGTTCTTAAGATGTTGTGACGACAGAGCCGAAATATTTCTAGATCAAAAACTAGAGTAAGAACGGCAACATATCTACTTCCAAGTACTTTAGGTTCTAAAATATAGCGATAATTACTCACAACTAACTCGTTTACCAGACTTTGCCATAAAAAGTGCATAAAACTTCAGTCTCAGGGAAACATGTAATATGAATAAAATTAGCTACGCTGCAAAAACAGCACAAACTAATATTTCTCCTTGCTAACTACAAAGGCAACACCTCGTGGTTAACACTTACTAAGTAGCACTTAAACAAATATCATCGTTAAGGGCCGCGTGCCAACTTGCAACACAAAATAAACACGACAGAAGGCTATGTACACATTCCACAGGTTTGTTTTCATCCATATATGCTTTGAGAAATCTAGCAGGAAGAAGCATATTTTGCCATAAGTTTTTGAAATAAACATTGGATTATTTAGGATGGCCGATGTAATTGTTTAAAGGCGAAGATAAGCAGTTGAGCATATGTGAACAATGCTTAAAGTCACAAGTTATGAGGTCAATATTGTGAGCTAGTAAAAATATTTCTTTGAAAATGTGTATTATGCTAAAGAGGATTTCTAATATCACCTCAAAGTTCAGCAAAAAGGCAGTATCCAACTACCAACTAAGTAGAACCAATGCAGCAAAAATTCGCCACATAGTAAGCCTTCTGTACTCCCATAGTTTATGGACTAAAGTGTACTGTAAAAACGCAGTTTTATGGCAAATTACGAGCCTGCACGAACGGTTTTAGTGGCAGCTACTAAAGAGCCTTGCGAGCTTGTTTTTTCATGTTTACACACTACGTGCCTCCACAGGAAACATTTTAAATTATATTTTAGACCACGCTAATGGCTTTCACCTATACTTGTTCAAATACATTGCCTCCTTTGTAAAGGTTGCCATTGTCATTTGTAACAGCAATTTGTTTTGATAAAATTTTACAGAATGGTAGTATATTTTAGCGCGTCAATTTGAAATGCAAGTCATAGCAATAGATTGATGACCTGATGCGTATTTTATGCGGAATAAGGATTTTCGGGAGGTCAGGATACAAATAGATAGATTGTGATCGGTAGTGGAGTTTCAGTGTCTGAAGAAGAAGATAAATACATAAATCCCCTTCTATTTTCCTTCTCTTATGTCCATCCCATGGAAGTCGGTAAAAGATTGCCTGGAGCGATACGGCCGCCATTTGTACTTTGATTGAATATATAATATAGTTTGATATTGAATGAACCTTCTATAAATCTGGTGCATAAAAATTAATAAAAAAAAATGATTGGAAATGAGAGAAAAATGGGAGTAATTTCTTTAGACAGAAATTAAAGTTACTAATATCTAACATTACTTAAATAATTCGATTTTAATACAAAAACAAAAAATTGTTTTGGTTAAATAAAGCTGGATTTTGATCATGTACTTAATTAATATTCTAGTGCCATATATTAGCAACCACATCCATCTGCTTGCGGTATGAGGATCGTATTACATAACACAAGGTATATTACATTGTAATTGGAAATCTTGAGATCCAATAGGATCTATTACAAGTTGAGCACGAAATTCCTGTTTTATACGCCGAAGTGTGGAACTCTTGAGCATCTGTGTAACATAATACCTATTGAAAAACATATAAATCATACACATTTATTTAAAAATAAGTAACAAATCTTTGTTATATTGGTTGGCTATTTTTATTGCAATTCATACCATTCCTAGACTGAATGAAGTCAATCAAATATTATTTTTAACGTATAATTTATATAAAAAAGGTTGTAAAAAACGTACCTCCAATTTTGTAAAAGACAGAAAAAGGCCATGTCCAAATTAAGATCATTCTAATTCATTCAATAGGAAAGTAATTCGCAGGATGAAAAATAAATAGCTTTGATCTTAACCAATATTGGTGAAAAATAAATTGAATTAAATAGAATATTTTACGTCGAAGCAGTGTTACTATTTTTGGTGCTCCTACTATCCCTCGAAACGTATCGGGAAAATATCAAAAGCTTTTAGCTGTAGTCGTATGAATAAATCGTTCCTTCGACGGAATTTTGCTTGCCGAACCTAAATAAACTCAACACCCAAAAGTTTCACGTACACAGTCTTGAACCCACATGTCGATCCATTAAGTCATTTAAGTATGTCACTGTAGCATTATCGTTTCCAACCAAATCGCTTTAATGATCGTAGGTCTTTTAAAAATAAGTTACATGTATCAAATCATCTAAAAAAATATTGGGCTCGTCCGGGATTTGAACCCGGGACCTCTCGCACCCTAAGCGAAAATCATACCCCTAGACCAACGAGCCGGTTGAGAGTATATGCGAAATATACATACATTTAAAATAAATTCCTTTCACTAAAAACCAGCGCAGCGATACATGTGTAACTTTCTAATCTTGCATCTCTTTTACTCGTGTGATAATATTTGTGAGAGAACGAGATAGATGTATATGTTGGAAGTGTATTGTAAGCAGAGTAAGATTGTTTATAAAATACGTGTTAACTCAGATATAAGTGTAAATTTGCTTATTCAGCAAAACGAAAATATTGTAAATATTTTGAAATTGCTGTAATGTTTTAATAGTATGCATTACGAGCATATGGTTGGAATGTTCTCAAATATGTATATCAAAAAATAGGCTTAATGCAATGTTGCAGGAAGTCACTGGATGCACACTTCAAGGATTATATATGCCTTGATATGTAAGCTTTCGGCAATATTTAGTACTACATGTCCTATAGCTGAATAAAGAAATACACGTAATAGTCACACACAGTCCTGTAGTATCAGGAACTAGGAGAGACTTCGGTCTCACAAACACTCAGACCCGACACAAATACCTTTGGCTCACATAAATAATTGTCTCAGTGCGGAGACCGAACCCGTGGTCTCACGTTTCACAGCGGCGATAAAATGTTCAGCAACACCATATAAGCTTAATTATTTATCTCGTTTATTTGATACACTAATAATATTAAACGAAATATAAATGCTTATAGTACACATTTTAGAAATATAAGTTAAGGTAGCGGTCACAACATTTTCCACGTATTAATTTAGAAATATTGTATACTTTCCATGTTTTGTACTTTAAGATTTAAAAACATTGATGATCTTTTATCGATATTACCCACTAACAGCCGCTGCCAATAAACAATCCCAATCCAAAATTTGCCTTTTCTTTTTTCTGATACTATATTGCCAATAATCAATCTCAGTAGTGAAAAAACTATGATAACATGGTAAGAGACCAATCGAAAAGTAGAAAACAATCCAGATTGACTTCAATCTAATTGTTTCGATTGATTATTGGCATCAGCCGTAATACAGCCGACTGTATTCGAATCAGAGACAGTTGATTGTTGATAATTAAAAAAGCTGATACTGAATCTTTGACCTCTCGTATTAGAGTGGAAATTTGGTCAGTGCATCGTGCTAGATTACATCAATTTGTAAACCCACAGAAATATTAGTTTGTACATAATTATTAATAACTTATATTATTTTCCAAATAAATATATATTTTACCGATACACAACACTTTATTGAACAAATTACAGAAAAAAATAATAGAAACCTTACAAATAAGTGAACAATTGGCGGTATCATCGCTATGAGCGATCAGTGCCAGGCAACCAAACATAAATAGAATGGATCGTAAGAGAAAAAAATAAAAGTGGGCTTCATGTGAGAAAGTCTAAATAAAAATAAAATTACGGCAATATTATTAGAACTCAGGAATAAGCCAAATAAAGTAATATGAAACGTAATATATTATTATACTATAATAATACATTTATTTAAACAATGAAGCGTAAAAACTAACATTAAATATACCACCGACTAAAAATTAGACATGACAACTTAGAGATAAAATATTTTTTATTCTATTTCTACAAACGCTAAGCGATAGCGCTTGCTGAATTCCCAATGGCAAAGTGTTCCATAGGCGAATAGCCTGGACGGTTTTAATATACCAAATGCAGTTTCAAAGAAATCAAATATAATAACATGACTGGAATAACTATAATACACACACAAGGTAATTCAAAAACAGCAGTGATGTGTGTCCACTTTAAAAACATGATATTACCTGAGTTGCGAACTTTGCCTAAAAAGTAATTTGGGCTCGTCCGGGATTTGAACCCGGGACCTCTCGCACCCTAAGCGAAAATCATACCCCTAGACCAACGAGCCGATTGAATAAACTAGTTAAATAACGATACAGAATAATGTAATCAACACATTTCTTTCACTTATACGAAATTGTATAACGTACTTGTATTACGTGATTTGGATTTTAACAAAGAAGCAATGTATAATAGGTATCTAAATGATAACTATAGTGTATGCACGCAATATAATTTCATTTGATAATTCTTGAGGCACGCGTCTCCTCTACAATCGCGAGTACGATTGAAAGTGGTTAGGCCACATAGTGCACCACGCTGGTCTTTTTATGTTTTTAATAAAATACATAAGACAAGAATAAAATCCACCAAAGTGACCATTGAAAGTGTATCAGTATATCGTAGCCCAGTTTAATTGGGTTTAATGGTGATATAATTTTTAATCAGTCGATTATATGACTGAACATCACTACAGTTAGTACCAAAAGTAGTGGACTGGAATACTAATAATTTGCGACATTTTCCGAATAGGTTAGCTTGTTGTATAACCTTGTTGTGGCTAATGAGAGAGGAATGCTTTTTTTATTGCATAGGCTCGAACGAGCAGTCACCTCATGGTATGTGATCACTGTACTCATGAGCATTCATGACGCTTCGATCATGGATGTGTTGCTGACCCATCAAATCGGAAGGGGAACGGAAAGGATACAGGATAAGAAGAGGGACCCCCTCTTCCCATTCATCTCATTTCTATTGAGCATCCAATCTCACTCACCGAACAAAACGTGGCAGCCAATCTGCCTTCACGTCGATCTCCAGTGAGACAGCGGTACCGCCCCGCACTAACCTGCTTATTTATGCTGAGTCATGATTGACAACAACGTGGCTTTAAACTAATCTAATAAGCATAATCAAATATTGCCCGAAAGAGAACAACCTCAGCGTTAAATCCTGAAAATAAATTTTAATAAAAGCGAACATTCCATCTCAATGTATCACGTCCATTACCTCAACGCGTAATCCTAGAACCCGTTGAAAAATGTTAGATAGCCGATACAAGCTATAAATTATCGACAATACCTTATCTATGCCACAGCACTATAATCCACGTTATTTATTACCCGACCAATATTTATATGCTTGATAAAATTCGGTCCATTGTTTATCTGTTGATATTTATTGGCGTTATTTAGAAGTTAATGTCGGAGGGTTTGCGGAAGTCACACGTTATTGTATTGGAATCGTTTGTATTTTATCATTTATGCGGTAAATATTTCATGCGATGCTAAATGATTACGTTTCAGCCCATATACATCCCATTGCGGGATATGGGACTCTTATCAACTCAAGAGAACCATTGAGATGGGTCAAACAGGCCATATAATCACCACGCTGGCCTAGTACGGGTTAGCTAACCAATGACTATGATGAAACATAGAGAAACTGAATCGTAGATACGTTGGCTACCATAAAAAGAAATGAAAAGAATGAAGATACTAATATATAATTCACGGATGCGTTCAAAATCAAAAATCAAAATATTCTTTATTCAAATAGTCTTTCACAAGATCTTTTGAATCGTCCTTTTCTGCTACCACCGCTTCGGAACGTGTTGTAGCTGTGAAGAAGAAGCGGCGCAAGAAACTCCCTCAGCAACACGAACTGTCTTCTTTTTTTCTTTCTTTTTCTTTTATTTTTTTATATCGCCATTTACAATTACAGTGTTTCATGTCACAAGTCACAATAATGTCAGTTTTAAAATGGCTTTTAATACAATTAGATACAAAAAAATGAGCAATTTATTCCCAAGCAGTTTTATCTTCCACATAATCTGAGACTCTATAATATGCTTTTTTACACAGCTTAACTTTTATTACTTTTTTAAACTTATTAATTGGAAGTTCTCTTAAACTGTTGGGAAGCTTGTTAAAGAAGCGTACACTTTGACCCATAAAAGAATTATTTATCTTGTTCGATCAGCAAACACGAATACAGTTGTGGAAAACCCGTCGTAGTTACTCATACAGGAGATTTGCATTTCGGATCCTGGTTTTATATAGGATACAAATATGTTTCTGTGAGTTAGGCGGTATCTACGAAAATTTGCGGTTGCATCCCAAGGATCTTTAACAAAAAAGTTTAGGCTGGTGTTGTGGGCATCGGTGTTCACTGAACTCGTATGCATCCTCTCTCTCTCTCTCGTCAGCAACGGGAAGTCCTTGAAGCGGCTTGCATCCAGCGACTTCTTGACCCCTTAACCAGTTTTGCATCCTACTCCTTAAAAAATAATTACTCAAAAAGGTCATACCCAAAGGCGTTTCTTTCTATATTTCCAATTGTCTTTTTTAATTACTTGTCTATAATAGTGTTTTTCATGACCTAATTAGATTACAAAAGAATCGGTGGGCTCGTCCGGGATTTGAACCCGGGACCTCTCGCACCCTAAGCGAAAATCATACCCCTAGACCAACGAGCCGGTTGAGTGTAAGTGCTAAATAACGATACTCAAACCAAATACTTTCACTACATGTAATTATGCAACATATGCAACATATAACTATAACATTTAGATGTTATAGTCTTTCATACTCGTACTTCTACTCGTTTAAGACAATGATTCAATTAAATTAGAATATTTATTTGTTTTGTTTTACTTTGCTTGTTACCTTAAATATTTCGTAGCTAAAAATGTTTGTATTTAACAACACAAACGCATTGGTAAAACTGTAAGTTTGTGTTGAAAATATAAATAAATAAAATAAAATAAAAAAGGTTAATTTTAATCGTCAAGGACCATTTGGCAAAAAAACTGTCTTCCCATTGACCACTTAGTTGGTTGACTAGTTTGTTTGTAATATGTTAATACAGTACCGAAATGTAAATAAATAAAAGGTTTTGCTATCTAACCATTAATAAAATACGTATCATATTAAGGATAATCTCAGGATGGATTTGCGGACCACTTGAAATGCTTCAAGGGACCACTGGCGGTCTGTGGACCACCGGTTAAGAACCACAGATCCAAGAATTTTGCGTTTTTACGTCAAATACTATTTATTATTTAACCTTTTTCGGAGACGATTCCACCTTACCTAATTGTAGGTTTTTACCGTCTAATTGAAGTATAGGCAGGCGACAGATACTCATCACCATTTGACGCTAGCTGGCCTAGTGAACGTTTTACTTTTGGGTAATTCTGGTTACTGGCTATTAAGTACTTACTTTTTTTAATAAACTAAAGACCAATTTATATTTGATGAGAATTACAAAAGAAAGTCTTTGGGCACTTTTTGGAGAGCTATTGACTGTTTTCGATGAAAGGAGATATATGCTTTAGTTGCAGCTGTATATGAAATATTTTGCATGATCCGTTTGAACGTTATTTAGTTTGATACTTTAAATTGATCTTCAACACTCTTGACTGTGTCTCATACAAGAAGACGAATAAGTTTCAAACCAAAATTATGTTTATTTTGCACAGTAATTTTCAAACAAAATTAAAGTGTCTATAATACATTTGTTATTTAATTTATTATTTTAGGGAAAATTCTGTTTTTCAATTAAAACTACCTTTATGCTAAAATCTGTCTACATGTTTAGCTTCAATACGCTGCGCTAGGGAAATCTTGACACTTGATCAACATTCCAAAAGTGAGGCTACAAATAAATAAGCATAAAAACTTAATTGGGCTCGTCCGGGATTTGAACCCGGGACCTCTCGCACCCTAAGCGAAAATCATACCCCTAGACCAACGAGCCGATTGACAGACAAGTCCAAAATATTCACGTATTCTCACCAGCGACAGTGAAAGGTGACCTAGAAATGTTGCGTACGCGGATGTGTGGACGTGCCAAATTCTCACTTAATAACATACGTATAAAGACACGACTACAAGCTGAGATAATAGGTAGTAGGCAGAAACTACAGAGTTAATGAGAAAGTAGACAAAGAAGGAAGAAAATATCGATGAAATAAATAAATACACCCAACTGTTACATACGTGGTCCTGACCCCTAAGATCAAATATACCTTGTGTTATGGTTATAAAAACGGACACTTAGAAATCAGAAGCACCCAGAATCAAATACCTGTGGATCACACACATATTTATCTCTGTGTGGAGATTGAACCCGACGTCACTGTATTATCTATGCCGACGTCTTTTGCTTTATAGCTGGTGCTAACTAATGGCGCCACGGAAGCAGTCCAATTACTTATGTAGATGTTGATCAAAGTGGATAAACTTAAAACCATAAATAATGGAAGTTTCTGCATAGGTATTCAGTTATTTTAGGGCCAGAGAACCTTGCGTTCTTCGATCTGGTAATCAAGTAAAAACCAACTAAAGATATTTACAAAGACTATTACTCGTACCTTAATACAGAATCCTAAATCCATTTCCTAAACTGTTTGATGTAGTGTTTTGCGGTTGTGTTTCACGTTCGGACAAATAACACGTGTCTCAGTATAAAGATACATCGCTGCACATTCAGGAAATTGAATTAGCCGTATCAAGATGGCACGCCATGGAATACTAAAGCCTATAAATTTTCGTTTACTGTTTGTGGTACTAATGTTGGGTAAATTGGGAATGCAATAACCCGCTTGCTTTGGTTATAATCATTAATTTGGTCTAGTAACTAAAGGCTTGCATAAGCAATGATATCCAAATAGGTTAAAAGATAATCATGATGATAATAGTGAGAGAATCCTTTTGTTAGGTCACGTGATTAGAGAAGAAAAGGATCATGAATCTCTTGAATGGTAGATATTTTTATAATACAGTTTATGTAATTGTCTTATTAGAATTTTTGATACGGTACAGAAAGACACGAATGGGAGAATAATGGGTGTAGCTTAAATGCAGGACACATCAACATTGAGTTGGAAGTCATGCACGATGTTTTTTTATTTCTTTATTTATATGTGAATTGTTTAAACATTAGATGGACATCTGTAATACAGTGGAGAACATGATAAGCAACTAAGGATATGAAAAAGAGCAACACTATGAAAAATGTATTACCATAAAGAATTGCAAGATACTAAGCCGTGCTCATTACATCAGAGATATCAGTCTCTTACGGCCTGATATCACGGGTACGAACCTGTTAAAAGATATGTCATTCGACTAGTTAAAACTACTAAGCAATTTGTGTCCACCGCCTTCTTGAGCCTATTTGATCAATTATATTCGAGAGCAATGTGAAGGTCACACAGGCCCACAGTGTTAAGTATATTGCTCAATCTAGATAAGAACAGACCATTGTCTTACGAAATACTATATCAGTGAAAGTGAGGTATTTTGTTTTGTTGCGTTATTTTCAATAGGTTATCAACCGGCTCGTTGGTCTAGGGGTATGATTTTCGCTTAGGGTGCGAGAGGTCCCGGGTTCAAATCCCGGACGAGCCCAACTACCTTTTTTTTATACCAGTACTTATGCAGTCGAGAGGTGGTATATTCAAGGGACTCAATTATATATATTTTTATAGCCTAATTACGTCCACTGCACAACACACCAAAAAATAAGAGTTGGAATTGATTAGTCCTGCGATCGGAAAATGTGTGGTTAATATCTGCCACCTATCGTCGCTTTGTCTGGATAGCTACTTCAACAATTCTTCGCCGTAGAGAAACTTAACTGGGATGAAAAAGTAGGTTCTATTTGTCGCGCAAACTTGAAGTCCGGTAGGTATTGATTCATTATACCTATGCTGCTTCGGCTTTATGTACTGGTAGCGAATTACATAAGACCGTATAGTGAAAGTAAATAATGCTGTGTATCGTTATTTCGAGCGACCATACAACCGGCTCGTTGGTCTAGGGGTATGATTTTCGCTTAGGGTGCGAGAGGTCCCGGGTTCAAATCCCGGACGAGCCCAACTTACTTTTTAAACAATATTTAGAGCTCTTTCATATTATGTTCGAATTGTCTTAAATCTACAGAGTCCATTTATTAAAACATTTGCGCACGCGAATTTTAAGTAATTCTGCAATACTACTCCCTAAGTATTATTTTTAAAATGTATTATTGGCCAAATGTTTTAATGTAAATAATTGTTAGTGGAAACTTCAAACTTACCTCATGGACCATTTTTATTAATCATCTTTGTGTATATCTTATAGTTAGATAAGATTTCTTAACAAAGCAATAAATAAATAAATAACACCCAACAGTCACATACATAGTCCTGACCACACATTAAGATCGAGTCTTGTGTCGTGGATATCAGGAACTACGAGAGACTTTTCGGTCTCACAAATACCCAGACCCGGAAGAAATATTTGTGGGCCGCACAAACATTTCTCTCGGTGCGGGGATCGAACCCGCGGCCTCTCGTTTCACAGGCGGCGTTTAACCGCCTGCGCCACGGAGGCTGTCAAAAATAATCAATAATATAAATAATAATAATATAAGTAAAAATAATCAATAAGTATAAATAATGCTCTCCTAATGTTAAGTGATCACTATAACCCCATTCTTGAAACTAGAAAGGAAGCCAGCCAGTTATATCTTGATAATACGAACAACAGCGTGTAATTTAATTAAAATAATCAGATCGACAATCAATTATTTGGAGGCGCTTGGGAGCTCCATCAATTCACTTAATTGAAAACAATGAACACACAACGAATCAGGTCAACTGAACCACACTATACACTATACACTTAACATTTTAAGGTTACATAACTTGCTGAAGACTGCGACTCTGCCTGTTTAGTTTAAGTTTACTTTTTTATTTAATAATTGTAAAATAAGGATGGTTAAATTCTTAGTCACTGAGCGGATGACTAATATATCAGTCTGCCCCGTGACTCCAAAAGCTGCAAAGTGATCTAAACGTCGGGAAGTTATATATGTTATAATTAAACCAAATTCGCGATAAAATCTGTAAATAGTGGTTTTATTTCAATGTGTAACATTCGCGTAAACCTAAAAAACCATTAACAATCATATTCTTAGACCAGAGAGCATAGAATAAATGCTTTTGAAAATGAAATCCATAATAAAGAGTTCTTCAACTAAAACGAAATCTGCTCCTTATATTATAGTTGTCGACATTCTGTTAAGAGAATTGTATAGGACTAACAAACGAGCAATCAGGTCATCTGATCGTAAATGATCACTGCCGCCCATGAACATCCATAACAACTGGACTATAGATGTGTTGCCAGCCCACCAAACCGGAAGGAGAACGGGAAGTAAAAAGATGGGAAAAGGAAAGGGGTTTTAGGCATCCAGCAAACTTACTCATCGAATGAAATGCAACAACGAAGCTGTTGCTTCACGCCCCCTACACTCAGACGAGCCTGCCCATTCATGCTGAGTCATGACTGACAACAGTGTGGCTCTACCACTTCCTAAAGGCAGTTTTTTCGTTTGTCAAGGAGTTTGGGTTACGCAAGATTTATGTATGTAGTTTTTTACGTTGATGACGCTGCTTCTAATCTTCATTCTTTCTTTAGAAAGGTTATTATCCCCTTTACTTACTTAATATTTGCTCATTCATCTTTATCATTAATCTTTGATTTATTCATCTTTGAGCATCAGGTTGCACGAGTTTTTATTGGATGACGCTTGTGGAGTCCCTTTAAAATATAGTACATGTACATTTGATATCAAAATATTAAAAGAAGATTTATTTGTTTTATTTCAATTCCATAAATTAGTTCCAAGATCTAAGTAAACGACTGAAAAAAATTACTGAAATCCCATCAACAGTTATAGCGTGATTGCGGACAATAGCTGTCCTCTATATTATATAATATAACTTACTCCAAAAAAGGTATTGGGCTCGTCCGGGATTTGAACCCGGGACCTCTCGCACCCTAAGCGAAAATCATACCCCTAGACCAACGAGCCGGTGTACAATATATCTAAATAATGGCCCAAGTTTTAACACAAGACATTTATTACTTTCACCTATACGACGTCGTATAACGTTATCACAATACGTGACTTATATATAAACTATAGTATTTCATATCTTAGCATATCGTAATACGGTAATAAACCCATAATGGCAGTTACTGTTTTCAAATCTGTACTGCAAACTCGTAATAGCGCCATCTGTGAGCATTGTTGGGAAGCGCCAAAAGGGTAGGTAATAAGTTGAGTATTATACATGTACATAAAGATCTTTGATGGTATTTTCTGGTATTTTATGACAAATTATATATGTAGTATTTACAAAAAAAAAACAATATTGAGAGATGGAGGTTATTGACTCCGCATTGCGAAAATTTGCTTCTAAGATACTAAGAGACATTATATTATATTAGGTGGTGCCTCTTTTTAAATCCGGTGACAGCTCGGATCCGACCAATTTCCGACCTGTTTCAATTTTACCAACGCTTAGCAAGTTATTTGAGAAAATAATTCTTACTCAATTATTAACACATTTCAACACCAATAACTTGCTACACCAGAAACAGTTCGGATTTACGAGAGGTCGATCAACAATTGACGCGGGAGTATCTCTCCTAAAGCAAATCTATGACGCTTGGGAAGAGTCGCAGGATGCACTTGGTGTATTCTGTGACTTATCTAAAGCCTTTGACTGCGTAGAGCACGACACTCTGGTCAGGAAATTACGCCACTATGGTATCAGGAACCGAGCTCTCAATCTTTTGTCCTCCTATCTGAGCAATAGGGTACAGAAGGTTGATATTAATGGAAAACTTTCTGGAGGATCTGCGGTCACTATGGGAGTACCGCAGGGTTCAATTCTGGGACCTTTTCTATTCCTGGTCTATATAAATGATTTACCTTATCACGTCGGGAATAATCACGAAGTTGTGTTGTTTGCGGATGATACATCTTTGACATTTAAAATAAAAAGGCAACAATTAGATTTTGATGAAGTAAACAGTGCCCTTCGTGAAGTTGTACATTGGTTTAATATTAATAATTTATTACTTAATGCCAAAAAAACTAAATGTATTAAATTCACACTGCCCAATGTAAGGCAATTATCTACCACTGTACAAATTAACGGTGAAGAATTGGATCCTGTTGCGTCTACTACGTTTCTGGGCATTACGGTCGACGCTAAACTCCAGTGGGGGCCGCATATCAATAAACTATCTGGTAGATTAAGTTCAGCGGCATATGCAGTTAAAACCATTAGGCGTTTAACGGATGAGGCAGCAGCAAGAATTGTCTATTTCAGCTATTTTCATAGTATAATGTCTTATGGAATTCTTCTCTGGGGAAATGCTGCGGATATAAATAGCATTTTTATTTTACAAAAAAGAGCTGTTAGGGCCATTTATCAACTTGGTCCAAGAGTTTCATTGAGAGAAAAGTTTAAAGAAGTAGATATTCTTACTGTTGCATCTCAATATATTTATGAAAATTTATTATATGTTCGTAAAAATATAACTCAATTTAAGCGTAAACACTAGGAACAAACATAATCTTGTCTCACACGTTACTCGTCTCCACAAGATAAATAATTCTTTTATGGGTCAAAGTATACACTTCTATAACAAGCTTCCCAACAGTTTAAGAGAACTTCCAATTAATAAGTTTAAAAAAGTGATAAAAGTTAAGCTGTGTAAAAAGGCATATTATAGAATCACAGATTATGTGGAAGACAAAACTGCTTGGGAATAAATTTATTAAATTTATCATGTTTTGCATCAAATTGACATTATTGTTACTTATGACATGAACCATTGTTATTGTAATTGTAATTGGCAATATAAAAAAAAAACAAAAGAAAAAGAAAGAAAAAAGAAGACAGTTCGTGTTGCTGAGGGAGTTTCTTGCGCCGCTTCTTCTTCACAGCTACAACACGTTCCGAAGCGGTGGTAGCAGAAAAGGACGATTCAAAAGATCTTGTGAAAGACTATTTGAATAAAGAATATTTTGATTTGATTTGATTTGATTATAATGTTTTAAATACTAATTGAAACAAACAGCATAATTTTATTAGTGCAATACTTTCTTTCTTACAAAGATAATTTAAGAAATTCCGGCCGTTTAAAACATTAATTACAAATAACATCATTTTCAAATTTCTTTATCAGACGCAAGGGCACCGAAATTTAAAATAATATATATTTTTTGACATTTAAATAGCTTTAAACAATGTAACTTATACCAAAATTCGTAGGGTTTATGAAATAAACATGACTCAGGAAAGGCAGAGGCATTGATTTAACTGTATCGAGATATCGGCTGCGCGGACAGACGTCGGTTTTGCATTGCAAATGGTTCAGCACCATTTTTACAAGCCTTTACGTTGTGTAAGGGTTTTTCTCACAAAACATGGACAGGGAACCGTATTGATTCTTGTTACTTGCTATGTATAGAGTGAAAAATTCGGTATATTTTTTCTAAGTTAAATATATGTGACAATCAAGTCCCCAGGATTTTTTTAATAAATAGATTTATAATTTACGGTCGACACATGACTAACCATAACAAATTTAACAACATATGTGAAATTTGGTAGCGTGAAGAAGCAATAAATGTTCTTGGCATGAATCGATCAAACTCTGTGAATGTTTCTAATCGAACGAGATGCGACAGTCCAATTTACAACCTATATTGCTTCCCTATGAACCGGTGATTCTACTAATTAAGAAATAAATAAGACTCTTAGTTTATTTGGTATTCATATAACTTCCATCAGACTTTCCATTAAATAGCTTCAACAGCTCTTTTCCAATTATATTTGGACTGCATCATTCGAATTGCGTCCACCGCGCAGATCTCACGATTTTTAATCAACGTAACACTTCTTTGTTATTTTGCAATATTGTTGACACATTCGGCGCCGGATAAAACCGTTGTCCGTTCCATATCTCTCGGTCGTTCCGTTGTTTCATTTTGTTCAACTTTATCAGTATTCGGATGCTGTGTGACTGCAGGATATGGCCCATTCATCGCCTCACCTTTTTTACATATGTTTTGAGCTTAACGTTGTTGATCGCACGTCAATTCAAATCCTCCGTAACGTTTTATGGCTCATAAATGTTTATGTTGTTCTGTTTGTAAAGAGCAAGGGATTTAGGGCAGTTTCTTTGAGATGTCATGGCTTCTTGAGAGAGAGGATGTTTTGTAGTTGTGACAACTTTGAAGTAGAAATTGACGAAATCAATGATGAGATTGGCGGGTTTAGAAGATCGTTTATTCAGTGCCTATAATTACTTAATTCTGCAGGCACTCCTTTTTCGTCATAATAAGACATCGATTTTAAGTCCCTTATCATAGGTAGTCACGGGCTATGATCCTTAAAAATCTAAATATAATTCTTGCAACGACTGACTGTATCCTCATCCAGTAGACGCTTTGTATACGAGAGAATCGTAATCCTTTAAGTAGTAGAAGTTAGTACAACATTAAAACAAGCACGTGTACTGTACGAATATATAGGTGATAAATCAATCATAAACAAAAACCCTACAATTTTTAAAAACCTTAAAAACTATCCGACCCTTGTACAACTCAACATTGAAAGTACTGAAGATCAAAAGTAAGACAAGACTATCAAAGCTATGTAAATAATGTTAATGCCGTGCCTGGACGCAGTTTACGAGGCAATCTGTCGCGGCGGTTGTATCGGAACGAAGTTAGACTCTTGTTCGAGGAAGACAATAAAGGACGCTGCGAGCGGCTCTGCGGATTTTCCTTTTTATAGTAATGCAGTATAAATACGACCGTTTAATGCTCATTGGATCGGTTGTGTTTGTAACAGGGACAGTTGAGACGAGATAGTAAGGAGAGAAGATTTACTTGGTAGTATTTCTAATATCTATTTGTCAAGAATAGTGACTTGAGGCCAAGAATCTTGAGATTTTAAACTAAAAACAATTGAATAGGTGATACTACAGGTCATACTTAAAACCAAATATTATGAGATGAGACTATCAAAGCTATGTAAATAGTGTAAATACTTGGATGCAGTTTACGAGGCAATCTATCGCAGCGGTTGTATCGGTACGAAGTTAGACTCTTGTTCGAGGGAGACTTTATAGGACGTTGTGAGTAGTAATGTAGTTTCTTTTCTTTCTTTCTTATTTCTTCAGTATACATACGACGGTTTAATGCTCGGTTTGTGTGCTGTGACAACGATGGTTTTGGTAAAAAATAAGGAAAAGTGATTAAGTTGCTTAAGAAGAGAGTAACGTGAAACTAAGAAAATGGAGTGGGAGGGCTATTATAACCACTAGTTTTAATATATAAAACTAAAGCATAAGTCAATGCTTTCCAAATTCAAAATTCAAACATTTTTTAATAAAAAAATGGAAAGAAACGTAGTGTTTTCGTGACTTTTTCAACCCTATTGAAATTTAAAATTACTAATGCTAATTTTGTGATTTATTTTGTTTTAACACTGATCATTTTAAAAATGTAGTTCCTGTACCACTTATGCACTCAAATCGCCATCACCCATCACTCAGACCACAAATCATGAACATCTTCGCTAAAAATGGAAATGACCGCTATTCACAGTCGTGTGGGGCCATAAAGCTGCAGCAATCCTCTCGATTTATACCCTGATTATTACTGCTGTAGTCATTTGTACGGTTCTGATAGCATCTTGGCGAGTAACAGCATGGAGTTTTATTTGTGGCGGGCCATTAGTACGGGATTAGTTAGAGAGGTTTGTGTCGACGTTATCAGCATGTTAGACCTTGTGTATTTCTAGGCTAAGTTCTTGCTGATTTGCAACATTTCTAATTAGGATTAATTGTGTCTGTAATGATGCAACATTGTGTAATGATTGGACGGTTACATTGCTGACTGTGTAAATATGAGCTGCGGGTTCGACCACACGCCGTTTATGAGGCTAACAAATATTTGTTTCGAATTTGAGTATTTGGAGACCAAAAACGTTTTTAGATTATAGGCCTTAATCCTAGACCGTATTGAATATTATTTTATTTATCGGATGTTTTGTCTTCTTCGCTCAAACTGGATTCAGAAGTCGTGCGAAGGGAACAAATCATTCAACTAAAATACGTTTTAAATATATAAATAAGGCCGTAAATGAGTGACTATTGGAAGTATTTCATTATTGACGTTCCCGGAGAAAATTTTGGTTTTGTTTATGCGGTAGAATTGACCATAGTTTCATTATCTTTTTTTTGTTTCAAGAGGAGAAGCTATTAAGCTCCCCTTTCGGTACGGGGGATGCCGAAAGTTATATGTCAGTGTCACTGGCCTTCCTTACACAATGCGGATGCTGTTGCCGAGCTGGGTCCCTAACAATACCTACGCCAGCATACTGACTACAAACCCCTCGATGACGGTCACACGCATAATTGTGGGCGGCACCGGACATCCCAGGGCGAAAACCGTCCCGAATTACATCCGCGATAATTTCATAACCTGCGCACATCCAAGGGTTATTATTGTTATAACTAACAAAACAGATTTACAAGTATCCAGCTACCACCCTCACCCTTGTTGTAGAATACGGAGTAATTGCAATTAGCCTACTTACTGCTGCAAAATCGGGCCAAAAGTCACTCGAAACACTCATTAAAATCTCTGTTGCGTTTTTTAATGTGAAAATAATATTCATTATGTCGTCGTGGTGCATGGATGTGGGTAACGAGGGATTTTTGTCATGGTGATGCGGAATTTATGTAATTACTTGGATGTTTTTACATGAAAACTAATTTTTTAGACTCAGACTTTGTAAAGGAATTTGTGATATGGAGATAGACTCGCCCCCTATAACATGATCGGACGGAACATACAAGGCGAAAGTGAGTAGCCTAGAAGCACTTCTGCCTACCTCTTCTGGGAAAAAGCGTGAGTTTATTTATGTGTATAGACTTTATAAAGACGTCGTCATCATCTTGATAGCTTCTGTAGCACAGTTGGTTGATTGGTTTGCAGAGACAACGCAGGTTAGACTCCTGCATCGAGACAAATGCTTTTGAATTCTATAAAAAAACTCTCTCTGTCTAGTAGTTGTGAGACCAGAAAGTCTTTCGTAAATTGGATTTTCCAACTGCTTTATGTTTGGCAAAAGACTTCCTAACAAATAGTAAACCACGCACACCAATTATATTTACCCAAATACAACAGTAGATATATTTACATTTATACATAAACGTCACGTCTATATCCCAAAGGAGTAGCACAGAGACTATGGATCAACACTTTGCTCGATCCACTTTCTTTAGCGTCGTCCACTTTCATTAGTCTCCATGCATTCTTGGTTCAGGGTAGATAAAACTAAAAGCAAATAAATGAACAACACCCTGAGATGTCCAAGGCTCGTAACTTTAAAAGTATATCAAATTCGCAGAGAAGTGTTAAGTTATAAACTATTTAATTAACAAATTAATTTGAAAGTTTGTTTTACAAATAAGCTTGTTTTGCGGCGGGGAATTTATAAAACGATTCATTACTTCATTAATGGAAATTATTTATCGCTTTGTAACGTGGAGGGGACAAACCACAATTGCCGGCATTCTGGTTTTGTTCATTAACTGTTTAATTACAATGATTTGTTTAATAAGATTGTGGTGGAGTGAATAAATATCCTTTTATAGACTTTTAAGTCCTTCATTAAACAACACCTACATTATTAATTGAGTCGATGCGGAGTTCAAACTATTGTGTTTCGGATTGAAGGACATTTTAGCCAGAGTAACTATTGGATATATTAAGACTTAACACCTTATGTCTCAGGATGGCAAGCGCAGTGGAATGCCAAGCTGCCATTGCTTTGTAATTCAAGGTGTTGTTTGGTTTTGTCACTGTCGAATCACTTACCATCAGGCGAACGGCATCCTTGTCTCGTCATTCAATGCAAAAAAAGTTACGCAAAGATATTTCACTTTTGGTATTACTGAAATAATAAAACTATACCATCAGACACCTGTGTTACTAAAGGCCGGGACATTATACCGTTCCGGCGATCTAATGCAGGTTGTTAACCGAAATTAGACTTGCGGCTAGCCAAGTTTCAGTTTATTAAGTTAGCAGTTCAGACGGAGCTTAAGGGCCATTGTCGCATGACACTAACCTGCTAAGACGAGCCAACTAGCTATTTAAGTCTCTTAGGAGATGCTAATCTTCATAGGTGTCTATTCATTATTAAAGTTAAATGTTTAATGGGTGGTAATTAGAATTTATGCGTGCTATTTTGAGGAATATTTTAGAAGTTACTGCTTTAGACTTGCGAGGTATGTTTATTGAGATTATTTAACGATAGAACTACTTTTTATGGACACCAATCAGAGCCGTAACCAGAGTCGAATTTGACGTAGGGCAGCATTGGTTACAAGTAGAGCGGAAGTAAAAGAATATCATGACTAATCTGCCCTCGAAGCAAGGGTTTCTAAATCAATCACCACGTATACTGACATAGATTGTTGAACTTCCAGATTTGGATGTAGAGATCCATGTATGAGTGAGAGTTAGGTAATAATTAATTGTTGGGTGGTTGGTTGGGTTAATTATAATAATGTATCTTAGTTTTCGGTATTTTTAAGATAGGGCATTGTGATTTCAAGGTAGGTGACCCACAATGTCCTCGCCTAGCTACGGCCGTGACAAGCATGCGTGCTAAATGTTACGTTAAAGCTTTTAAATTATATTAATGAATACAAAAATTATTTATTTAACATTTTTACGGACGTCTTTTTTTATTGCGATTAATGGCGAAATGAGCATGCAGTTCGCTTGACGGTAAGCGATATCACCGCTCATAAACAGTAGCAAAACCAAACAACACCTTAAATTGCAAAGCAATGCTTAGCATTCCACTGCGCTCGCCTGCGCTCTTAAATATGCTGATGTATAATTAATATGATTTCAATTTAAACAGTAGCTATATTAAACACAAGCCATTATTAAGTTTGCCTAGACATTTGTTCAAGGGTCTGTGTTAATATTCGCATGCAAATAACGTTTTTAATAAACGTCTTTAAGTCTAGAATATTCCCTAGGTATGCATGTTTGAGAGCTAAGACTACTAAAGACCAAAAAAACTGGTCATAGATTACTAAATTAATTAAGCGATTCAATTATTAGTATTTTAGATATTATTTTTATTTGTTTTCCCAAGCCAAGCAATTTCAATGTCACCTGATTTGTTTCAAATCTAGAAATTCACAAAAATAGATTACTGGAATTAAAACTAACTCAACATATATTGTGTAAAGATTTCTCCTGAAAGCTGCTATGTTAATTCGGAAGATGAATTCTTTGTTGACCAAAAATATTCGTAATAATAATTCCTTCTCAGAAACCGCGCACAATTCAGCTAAAATCTCGAAGAAAAATAGCTAATAAAATACCCGACCTCATGGGACATTAGAGTTTACTTAGAAAATCTCAAAATTGCTGAAGACTACATTCCCAAGAGAGGGATAGCTAAAAGGGTATCTGAGCGTAAAGAAAACTGAAGGTGAGTCATGTGCGCGGTGTTCTTTCATCTCGGAGGAGCATCTTGTATTTATTGATACCTATATGAACTTTACCTTGATGTGAAAGAGGATTTTGCTCAGTGATGTATATATAAAACAGTGGAAATAAATATGTATATATCAAGCACATAATGGTTTTATAAATATACGTGACTTGTATCGTAGGGCTGAGAAATTATGAATGAACTTTTCGGTAACAAAATACGAATATGAATATTTGTTGGGTACTGTTTGAGGCTCTTATTTTTAGACGGTGTATCTTTTATAGAACATTTCTTGTAGTAACTGGATATAATGGCTATTTAACTCACACCTACCCCGCCCATATTTCAAAAAAGTATTAAAAAGTAAGTGTTATTTACTTGCATCTACCATCATATTTTTTTGTATTACATAGGACCGGCAAACGAGCAAATAGGTCACTTGATGGTAAGTGGTCATTGTCCTATAAATCGGGAGGGGAGCGAGAAGGGAAAACCATTGGAACAGGAAAGAGGTATTGGACATTCGGCAATCTCACTCATCGATCGAAACGCGATAGCGAAGCTGCCGCTTCACGTCGATATCCTGCGAGACAGTGGTACCGCCCCGGATGAGCCTGCCCGTTTATGCTGAATCATGACTGGCAACAGCGTGGCTCTACCACATTTATTAAAAAAATATGTCCTACAAAAAATCTAATAACTCAACATGACAAGTGCTAAAGAAAGCTAGTAGAGATGGGTTAATTCGAAAACCAGATGCCTAAACATTATACCCCACCTTCGCTTTAACGAAATGTATATATTAAATAAGTATTCATTAAAGGGTACAAAGGGCCCACTATGCTGGAAACTCTAAAAGAAAATAATAATGAACCGAACCCAAGGCAAATAACACGAGAATGGGTTAAAAGTAAACCCGCTTTGATGTCGCAGAATAAAAGATGCGATATTTGGTTAGTCTGACCCGGGTCTATTTGATCTTTAGTAATGCAACAAAGATATTGTTGGCCTTATGGGTCGGCGGGGTTTGGCTTACATTTAAATTAGCAATTTTTTTTTAGGGAGATTGGATTTGGAGTTTGTATCACGATAATTATTGGTAGTAGGAACTTTTAGAAGTTCCTCCAACAAGAGTGTAAATACACTGTTATGTTCCGGTATGAAGAAAATTGTAGCTAGAGTAACTACTGGACATATTAAGAGACAATATCTTATGTCTCAGGATAGCGACTGCAATTCAAGGTGTTGTTTAGTCTTTTTACTGTCCATGAGCGGTCTCATCGCTTACCATCAGGCGACTGGCATACTCGTCTCGCCATTATTTATTTGTCACTGGTTTACAATAAAGGTATGATGGTGAAATAGTGTACTATAACGGTGAAGGAAAATCGTAAGAAAACCGGCATATCATAGCGATTCATATGAATTTCTATGTAAAGTCCGCCAACCCGCACTAGGCCAATGTGGTGGACTATACGGCCTAACCTAACGTACTCTCGATGGCAGAGGAGGCCATTACCTGCAGTGGGACGTATATGGGCTGATACAGATACAGTTTAAGTACAATAGAGTTTAAAAATAAAATAAATGAATATACATTCAAGTCAATGAAACCAAGTACTTAAAGCTGCTATTCGCACACTAGAATTGTAAAATGTACGCAGACATGTAGCTACACCGCTCCACTAAATCGTTCGAATTTCCCTCGCTCAGTGTAATTACATTAAGGATGCTAATGGACCTCCCGTCCGACATTCCTTCTCAGATGTTCTTTATAAGTGATGTCAATTAACTGAATATTGCCAATACAGGAATTTATTTGAGATTTCCTATTTCAATAAATTATGAAATTCTTCGCGTAGAAGTTACAAGGGAGATAAAACTTTTTACATCTTTCAAAGATCTGTTTTGAATGGCAAATTGTGCATGTGGTTAAAATTATATGAAGAGTGATACAATACGGAATCTGAGAAGAAAATATATCAATAAAATATTGAATAATTTAATTAAAAAACTGTCCGCCAACCCGCACTAGGCTAGCGTGGTGGACTATATGGCCTAACCACTCTCAATCGTACTCTCGATTGTACAATAGGCCCGTGGCCTGCAGTGTGACGTATACGGGCTGATACAGAATAAAAAAAACTATCATTTACTCTTCAATTTTAAATACCTGATACATAATATTAGATACATAATAATACTAGAAAATTATAACACTGCGTTCTTCTCTTCTGAGATATATCGGCCATTTTATACTGATCCTCGGCCTTGTCTTACCAAATTTACTTTTAGCAGTATCAATTTCAACCTTCGTGCTTTCTATGTTTTCAAAGATATCAGATATCTTAAACGAAGTCCGAGAGAGTATTTTTACGAAGTTAAAATCTCATTGAACATCGTTATTTTCGTCCTGTGTTAGCCAAACAACATAAATTTAATAATTTCCTGAGCTTTAAGATGAGATAATGATCTTTTTAATGTTGTGTAAGTATTTATACCCATAGAGTTAGTTAACTATATTGCAAAATTGCAATACTATTAAACTTGAAATTAGGTAAAAATGTTATTATATTTCAAACTATGTATATTTATATACATATATGTATATGCTTTATAAATGTAACATATCTTAATAGCTGATGTTATATATTCTGATTGGAGTGGTCTTCAATGATTACTTGTATTGATTTTTATTCTATAAATAACTATTGTCTATTAAAATGATTTTTCGATAAACTCTGAAACAACAAAAATAATATTTAATATTGATATAGTATGTTAAAATGTTTATAGTCAATCCCATGGGTGACTGTTAGTGAATAAATGAATAGTTTATATATGAATGGATTTCCAAAAAAAATATTGAAAATACATTAATATAATATTATTATTATGACTGCCTCGGTGGCGTACAGTACGCTTACAAAGCTGAGGTCTCGGGTTCGAATTCCGGTTAGGGTTTCCAAAGTGATATAGGATTTTTCTATTCATTATCAGCCCAGAGTCAGGAATTTGTGCCCGATATGGCGATAGGCTCGCCACCTATTACATTGTGGGACGGACCATACTGGCGAAATGTGGGTGCCCTGGCACCTCTGCCTACCCCTTCTGGGAAAAAGGCGTGAGTTTATGTATGTATGTATTATTATGGGAATACATTTTAATGTATTTGATTATGAGACATTAAGGCCTCATGTATCGATATTAACAAAAGTGGAATATTTGATGTTGAGGTATTGTTGTGGATTATTAACCTGAGTTAATATTTACATAGTAAATCATGTGGAATTATTTATTCAGAATTATTGGCATAGCTACGTATTATATTTGCTAATGTCGCCTCATGGGGTTTTCTTTTTCATACAATATTAAAACGAGCAAATAGGTCGTCTCTGCCGCTCTGGACATCCACAACGCTGGGATTATAGATGTGTTGCCGGCCCATCAAATCAGGAAGAGAGCAGAAATTAAAAAGGGCCAGAAGACTTTTACTGGTGGTAGGTCTCCCATATGTGAGAGGCCATCTGGGTGGGTACCACCGCAGTGTCTATTTCTCCCGTCAAACAGCAGTGCAAACGCACTGTTGTGTTTCGGGTTGAAGGGCATTGTAGCCAGAGTAACTACTGGAAATATTGAGACTTAACATCTTATGTATCAGGGTGGCGAGCGCAGTGGAATGCCAAGCATTGCTTTGTAATTCAAGATGTTGTTTGGTTTTGCTACTGTTCATGAGCGGTCGTATCGCTTACCATCAGGCGAACGGCATGCTCGTCTCGCCATTCATAGCAATAAAAAAAAAAAGAGAGAGGAAAGGAGTATTAGGCATCCAATCTCACTCACTCAACAAAACGCGACAGCTAAACTGTTGATTCACGTTGATCTCTTCTGAGATAGAAGTATCGCCTCAGACAAGCCTGCACATTTATGCTGAGTCATAGCTGACAAAATGTGGCTCTACCACCTTTTAAAATTGGAATTATCATTTCTCTCCCTCTGTCTTCAGCCATAGGAAGCCTGCTCAATATAGGCTTCTCAAGGATCTCCACACCAACCTGTTGGAAGTGGCCTGCACCCATCTACTTACTGCGACCCTAACTAGATCATCTGACCACCTTTTATGCGAGCGTCCGACACGTCAATTGTCTGTCATTTCAAGATATGTTGGATACATAAATAGAACGACGACTTTTGTAAATTGGCTCGCTGAAGAAGATTGAGAAACCTTAGATCGTATTGAACGGCATACAATTGTAGATGGTAATGTCCAACATATGAAAATATATGTAGTGAAAAATTTTTTTTGGTTTTCCAGATAGTACACAGAGGAAAATTTGAAGATTTTTATGATAGTATTTTTTTTTTTTCCATTTATTATATGACGAATATGATGATATTGATATAGTTTCTTGGTTTTTGCAACATATATTTCATTATTTTCTGACAGCCTCCGTAGCGCAGTTGGTTAGACGTCGCCTGTGAAACAAGAGGCCGCGGGTTCGATCCCCGCACCGAGAGAAATGTTTGTGCGGCCCACAAATATTTCTTCCGGGTCTGGGTGTTTGTGAGACCGAAAAGTTTCTCGTAGTTCCTTATACCCACGACACAAGACTCGATCTTAGTGTGGGGTCAGGACTATGTATGTGACTGTTGGGTGTTATTTATTTGGGTGTTATTTATTTAAAAAATCATATCGTCCTTATACTAATGCTTTAAAAGACCTCCAAAGAATCCATTAATAATACAAGCATAAATACTCTGTACAAACAGAAAACTAGATCAAAACTCCTAGTTAAATATTCCGCGATTTTAGATATCGAATGCAACATTAAAAATACACGCAGAAGCATTTCACTGTAAATCCGATTCAACAAAACGCTACAAAAAGCAAACGCGTTTTAGAAAATAAATTTAATTACAAAAATACATATAAACTAATTAACGCGAAACAAAATTTTAATTGGCCTTAGACCGTCGAAACCGCAGGTTGCAAAACACAGTTGACCTTATCAAAATTCAATTAACAGCACATCGCTAACACAAAATAGACTTTGTTTCGCGTTACTTAGAATTTAAATTGAAAAAATAGGAGCCTAAAAGAGATGAGTCGACCGATATGGGCGTATGATTTATTTACACGGATTCGGTTTCGGCGGAATAGAACTGATATGAATATGCTAGAGTTGACAGAAAGGTGATTTGGTATTGAAATACCATTTGTATGGGTTTGAATGATTCAGTGAGTTCAGAAAATTGGGGTATCGCGCCAAGTAACAATATAGAATATAACGTTATGACAGCTTCTCTGCCTACATATTACGTATTTATAAGACCGACGTTTGTTACACATTTATAAGCGCTTTGTTTTATTATTTATGTTAATTTGAATGGTGTAAAATAAAGTATAATATGTTTAAAAAAAGTAAATAATTCAGTTACAGGAAAATCAGTTTTTGCAGATCTTCTATTGCCAACGAAAGAATAAGACGATATTAACCACAACTGCAAAAATGTTAAACATCCTTGTGAAACCCTTATAAATACAACAGCAATACTCCATTACAACTTAAAAGCATTCTCATTAATTTCAGACATGTGAAACTACCTACACAAAAAATAAATTCGTAGACTACTAACTTCTCGCTTTTACAAACGAAAAATAAACTTACTCTGTCACAAATTCACATGCAAAGCACAAAATTGTAAATATAAATTGTTTTTATGTTCTATGTATGTCTTACAAATTAAACAAGGGTTTTCCATGTTTAGTAGAATAGTTGTAGAAAGAAATAGGTTCACTTAGTTACAGTCTAATAAGCTTCTGTGTTTGCGAACGTTGTCGGTGAAGCGAAACGAAATCAGTCTCCGTAAGGATGTTTTAGCAGGTGAAACAGACCGGCCGGTGACCCCGACATATCCTTCCTACATCCCTCCCCCAGGGCTGTGGGAAGAGGACCATAAACAGTTGTGCCCTTGTTAAAAAAAAGGTGAAACAGATTTAAGCTCGTAGATAGAAATAAAAAAAATGCTAGGGATACAGTTACAAAAAGGTTAGTTTAGAATATACTCGTAAGTTGTACCTATACGAGGCTACAATCACAGCTTGATATATGGTTTGAATGATTATGAGTCTAGGGACGGGAAAAGTGATATTGGAAATTTATATTCATTTTTAGCCTAGAGTCAGGATTTTGTGCCCGATATGGCGATAGGCTCGCTGCCTATCACATCTTGGGATGGAAGACACAAGGCGCAACTTGGGTGTCCTGGCACCTACCTCTGGTAAAAAGGCGTGAGTTTATGTATTACATTATGAATGAATAAACAGGTACAGTGATAAAAGTTACTTTTAGTTTCTTATACGAAACAAAAGCTTGTGTCAAAGTGTGAGGTCTGATCGTAACCTAACTAAAACCCTCAATGTCACTTAAGTTGTGGACACATTAAAAGATAGCTTTGCTTCTAGATAGGTAACCATATACGCACAGATTTAGCTAACAAGTCTACCTGGGCAAAACTGCTAACGAAAGGACGTGATAGGCACTGATATGCCTGCAAATGCTTTTTCCGAGATCATATGTGGTGAAATCACAGGCCAGAAGTGAAAATCGTTGGACGGCTAAGTCTGTGTGTATGACTAAGGAATTACAAGCTTGCCAACGACATTATGAGTGCTTAATTTTATGGTGTCTTATCCTCTTCTTTAGCTTGTGGTCTAATGTTTTTCACCACAGACAAAAACAACAGATAAAGCAAAAACGAATTTTGAAATCGAATTGCTTTTTTCCTGACCAACATAATATTTGAACCATATTTACTATTGTAACTACTAACGGTTATTGAATAATTTTAATATTTGTACAGCCCACAATTATTTCTTTCGGGTCTTTGTGAGACATATTACTCTCGTAGTTTCTGATTTCGACGTAGTATACGACTTACCTATATAGTCTATTATCTATGCCTACGACACAAGACGTAATCACTGATCTTAATGTGAGGTCAAGACTATGTGTGTGATTGTTGGGTGTATTTATTCATTTGTTATTTTATTATTATAATAATAACGTTTTACTTCGTAACATAAAATTCACAAAGAAGAAATGGTACGGGCAGATATCCTTAACAATGCCCCAAATTATTATCCGAACAAAGACTTAAATATTTTCATCGTTCCCTCGATCAGCATCTGATGCTTCAATAGACTATGCAAGGAGGGGAACTGTAACTTAAAACAATAGCTCGGCCGGAACTTGTACTCGTTATTATGTAAAGGTGGAAACTTTCCCTCGCCTCCTTTGTAAAGTAAAAACCAGAGACATTTTCGTACTTGCATCTCCTTGCACTATTTTGGGATATACTCTTGTCTTTAAGTTAGATTTGGAACTATCGAATTTGTCAGTGTTTGAAAATATAGTTGCAAAATTGTGGATGTAAGTAAACTTGATTTTTACTCAAGCACTCGTTTGAGGCAGATTGTGAAGATCCTAGTAGTGATATAAAATATCCCGAAAATATTCTAAAACAATTTCTAACTCAATATAATCAAATCAAATTAAAATAGTCTTTCACAAGATCTTTTGAATCGTTAATAAAGTATATCAATGCCCTTACTCCTTCAAATTTGGAACGTCAATTCAGTTTAATTACACATCTATTTATACCCCGAAATTGTCAAATATACCAAACTATGAACTGATTTAGTACAAATGAAAATCGTGAGCGCTCATGTTAGCTCAATAAACTCGTTCTGGCCGTGAATTGGACATGTTATGATCGAGTCGGGCGGACGTTTGCTGTGTCAAGGGGAAACCGCAGATTCCAATGGGTTATTGTCAAATTACTGAGCGCGTAACATCTGGTTAGGTTAGATTAATGCGCTTGACACCTGAATAATTGAGAGGGGTTACGACCCTTGTATTAGGTAATTGAGGGGGCTATTTTTGGACAGGGATAAGGTGAGAGGTCATTGTCTTTGGTGATTTGATTTCTTGCTAAATATAGGTATATGAAGGATCTTAGGTTATATTGTCGAAATAATTAGTTACGTGTTTTCAACAAAATTGATTTAGAAAGCTTTGTACAGAAGTAATCGGGATTCAATTCAAATGAGCCAGGTATTTAGAGATATCCATTTTAAATTTTTTATTTATTGTTTCATGGGATAATAGAGAAAATTCAATTATTTTTCTGCAACGCCAAATTATTTGAAACATAATTTTATCTTTCTTAAAAAAATCCTTATTAGATATTACTCCATTGTACAGATGAACTATATTCGAAATACATGATAACATCAATTACGGTACGCAAGTTATACTCGTAGTAGCTATTGAGAAATCTAATTACTTTGTTAATCCAACTTCTATAGCCCTGTTAGTTAGCAATTAGAAATTGTTTACAAAGCCTTTGAATTCACTGTATTTGTTTTCTATAGTTCCATCAAGCCTGAAACAATAAAGAGAGAAGTAGGTAACTGTATAAAACAGTAGCTATACATAAATTTATCTAACTAGCTATATGTACAGTTACAGCTCCTTTACAAACGCTGCCTGTAAAGACGAAATTGAATAAACAAACATGTTTAGAAGCATTTTGTTTGGTAAATATTTACAATTTCCATACGATATTTATTCGGGGATCGGGGAGACGCGGGAGGTGGGTGACAAAATAAATGACTCCCCACTCTCCCCTGATACACTCTTGTATATTTTAGAATACGTGTCATTTGTAATGTTTAGCGAGCATTGATTTTGGACACGAACTCGATCGTATTGAGTGATGCGCTTCCTGTAGCGTGAAATTTGGAGGTTTATTTTAATGGTTACATATTTCACCGGTTTATGACATATGTGTCGATTTGGGAGAAGTGACACATTTAGTCAGTTATAGATAGGGAAATACATTGACGAGAGAAGATATGCGGCTAGGTTGTTCATGTAAAGATGATAGATCATAAATCAATGAGGTATGCTAAGCTAAATGTAAAACCAATTTACATGAAATATAATATCGTTGATTAAAAAATGTAAGGAGGTCAAAAGAAAATTAATGCAGTTGATTTTGATGTTCGACCTGAGCATATTCAGCGAAGCATAAGTGTGTCGAACAACGAGAGATAACCGTATACAAGGTAAACGGGTAAAAAACCAAATCAGAGTAAAAAAAAATATATAAATGGAGTACCAATTTGATTTACATTGCCCTTACATCATATATCTGTATCTGTATCAGCCCATATACGTCCCACTGCAGGGCACGGGCCTACTCTACAATCGAGAGTACGATTGAGAGTGGTTAGGCCATATATTCCACCACGCTGGCGTAGTGCGGGTTGGCGGACTTACATACCGTAGAAATTCTTATGTATCGCTATGGAATGCAGGTTTCCTCACGATGTTTTCCTTCACCGTTTTAGTGCGTGGTGATTGACTATCAATGCACACATGACTTCGAAAAGTCAGAGGTGTGCCCTGGAATTTGAACCCGCGACCACCGTGAACAGTGGCAGCCGCATCCGGTCCGTTTACCAACAGGCCACCACGCACTTACATCATGACTCATGATAATTGTAGTCACTTTGTCTATCAAATTATAAACAACTAGTGGCCGGGCCCGACTCCGCTCAGGTTCAAATACACTTATTGAAAATATTATATCACCTATGTTCATCAGGGATAATGAATGATTCTAACGGCGAAAGAATTTTTCAAATCGGTCCAATAGTTTGAGAGCCTATTTAATGCAAATAAATGATCAAATCTTTCCTCTTTATAATAATAATTTTTATAATAATTGACAATAATAATTTAGAATCGTCAAAATCTTTATAAGAAATTATATGATCTTTAAGTAGCAATATGCTGTTCTACGCTGTATCTGCCCATATACATTCCAGTGCTGGACACGGGCCTCCTCACGGGCATTCAGTTCACCATACTGGCCTCGAGCGGGTTGGCGGACTTTACATAGAAATTCTTAGAAATAGTATTAGGTAGTATACCACCATGATATTTTTATTTGAATTTTGAAAGCCCCTATTCCCTGAAACGTGTATTCCAAGCATCATAAAAATGCTTTTCCACTGATGAGTGCAAAGTCGAAAGCGAAAAGCCGTCGCATCTCCATTTTCAATAGACGTGTATCGCGATAGTCGGATAAATGTGAGAATTGAGTCGAGTGTTGTCAAAGAAGATATCAAAGCAGTATACAATCTTTGACTTATTGAGTGATCTGTAGAAATTTTGCAACGTAGATTCAACAATTGAAAATCGTCACTAATGAACACCCATATTACTTAAGGCTTGAAGGCTTGGTGGTAAGAATTTAACTACTGGTCTCTCATACATGAGAGGCCGCCTGGTTAGGTAGCACCGCAACTCCTTTTTTTTCTCGCCATAGAGCAGAGTCAATCCATTGATGTGTCCAGTTTGAAGGACATTGTAGCTAAAGTAACTGGACATAATGAGGCTTAAAATCCTATGTTTCAAGATGGCGAGCGCGGTGGAATGCCAAGCACTGTTTTATAATTCATGGTGTTGTTTGGTCTTGCTAATTGTCAATGAGCGGTTTTATCGCTCACCCTCAGGCAAATGGCTAGCTCGTCTCGGCATTCGTAGCAATACAAAAAAAGTTTCCACTAAGCAAATTTACGAAAATATGGTAACAATATTTCAGGCTAATATTATGCATATCTATCCCATGGTGTAATAAAAGAAAAAACATAACCACAAATTGTAAAAATCTAGTTGCGCTCATCTCACAAAAAAATTTAATTCATACTAAGCTTATTATAATTTTACAACCTATCTCTTGGCGTCCATCAAAGCCTTTCATTGGTCCAATATTTTTTGTTCATGTCAAAGAGTTCCAAAAGCCTACTTCAATAAACCCGCCGAATTTTTCACTCCAGCATTTTATTATTTTAGGCTGTGGTATAAAATTATGCCAATTTTTACGCCTACCCGCTTAAAATAAGTTATTTCAGACCCTTCGCTCTCCGGGGCAAAGGTATTATTGTCTGATGTAAAACAGAGTACCTTACAATTCTCATTCGTTTCATGTTGCTAAAAATAGTTTGTGATCCTTAAACTGGTATTTATTTTTATAAAGGGCCATATACTGTTAGAAAATACAGCTTATGTACATTTCGAGAGGCTTGATGGCGGAGTAAGTTGATAGCCCATCGGGAAACGAGAAGCAGTGGGTTTGGTTCTGTCTATCTATGTGACAAATGTTTGTGTGACCCCCAAATATTTGGTTGGGTGTTGTGGAACTAAACATTCTCATTTGACTAAGGAGTCAGAACATATTAATTGTCGTTTATAATTATTTATTTGTATATACGATAATTTTCCTTTTTAGCTTCTATTCTTTATACTTTAGATTGCCCTCTGTTTATTCCTTTTCTCAAATCTATCCCATGGGTGTCCGAAAGACATTTTACTTTTTATGTATGTGATTTCTAATTGTATTTGTTTATTTGTTTGTGTGTGCGATAAAGTCTTTATAAAAAAACGTAATAGTTACGTGATTTTAATCAATTTATTGAGAGATTACAATTGCAAAATCGGAATTATTGTTTTACTTGCAATTAATTACTTATCAGGTGTTTCAACCACCAATATATCCAAACCTTAAATTTATAATTTTTCTCTTCCCTCCAATATCTATCGGAAACACTTAAGATTGCAATTTTGAAACACCGTTTTCGGTCCTTAATGGGTGCTTAAACGCGGAAGGAGGCTATAACAGATTCATCTTACAGACAATTTAACGACGCTGCAATAATTAACTGGGGATATAGAAGCTTAATAGATAAACCACCGTATTAGTTTCTAGTCGAAGGTTCAAATCTTGTAGACGTTAATAAGAAATTCAGCCACGCCTTAAAAGGTCTACCTGACGAAAAAGCATAAGCAATACATTAAATAGTTATTAAGATATATATTCAACACATTTTAGTAAATTATAGACTCTTGATGTTCCCACAGATAAACTGCGCAAGCAGTTTTATGGGGCTATAGAACTGCATATTTATAAATTTAAAGGCGTAATAATAAAAAAAACGTGATTTTTTTTTTCGAATACTTAGGACCTCGTTCACAATTTTCAAGCAAATTGGTGATTAGTTACTTTTAGATTAACGTAAATTGGTAAATAAAAGTACCGAATATCTTCCGTCGATTTCTCAAATGAAAATAAAGTCGAGTAACAACATACTGGTTAAGTAAATGACATAAAAAATTAAACAACCATTCGTTCCTTCGATTCGTTCAATGTTACTTTAAAAGCCCTTCGCCCTGTCTCCCGCTGTCAACGTATTTTTTCTTTAAAAAATATAAAAGGAGGTTGAAATATTGACCTTATTTTAACCATCAATTAAATACGTTTATTAGTAGACAATGTGGACAGTAAGGTACTGGTTAGTGTAATCATAAGATTAGTTATACCGAAGCGTCGTGAAATTGACATGATGTTACGGGTGACTTTAACTGGTGACTAGCTTACTCGACGCTTTACTTGAGGGTGGTGAATGAGGCCCATAGTCACTATCATTTAGTTAGGGTTTGGTGTCTCTTGTAATTAGATTTTTTATATAGTTACAAACACAGAGTACATTTTACATACTGAGATAGAGACGTCACTCAATTAATTCTAGACGCCCGAAACGCAATCCAGAAATATGTGTATACTTCCGTATATCTACGAAAGGATTCAAGGAGGCTTGAACCAGAATTACGTCTAACAGCATCGATTTGGATTTGTCTATTTGAAATACGGTGCAGTAGTTACAAATTATGGAAATGCAAACATAACAATTCTCATTTCCGCATGCGTTTTAAAATCGCTAATTAATGCTTATAGAAGTAATTTAGGGCCAATATTATCTGCTAACATTGAGAAACCCGTAAAATCAGACGATTTTTGCCCTCTGGTGTAAATTTAGTCAAACTGATGATTATAATTCCCTGTCGTTTGTTCTAAGTGTCGTTTTAAGTGAACCACCGTGGTTACAAGTATACATGAAAATTAATCAGCAGTACCTATTCGTATCAAACTGAATAACAAGCCTCGTACACGATGGTGATATATCCGTTAGACCTTTCTATGTAAGTGTGGCTCGTTTAAAGCTTAGCCTGTGTAAATCAGTCAAATTATGTAATTTTACTGATTTTTAACTAATCATCTCTCATTGATGGATGCTCTATTTCGAACGAAATACTTGCCCCCAAGTGCATTGGAGTTCAACAAATTCAAACGAATATAAAATTAAACTGAATTAAATGTAAAGTACCTACACTGCCTTGGTGGCATAGTTGTACCACAGTATGGTTACAACGCTGAACTCTTAAGTTCAAATCCGTGGCCGGGCATATATTCGATTTTTCTATTTATTAACCAGCACTGAGTCAGAAAATTGGGTGTTAGGCCGATATGGCAATAGGCTCGTACCAGATATACTTTTTTTGCCTATCCCTTATGGAAAAAATGCGTGAGTTAATGTAAGTATGTAATAAATGCTAATGTATATTGAAACTTTATAGTGACTTCATTAAATCATATTAAAGCTACACCACACATTCAAATTCCTCTTCTTAATATTCTAATTGTACTTTAAGAGTCACGTGATAATAAATTTTAACTTTTAATAAATTCAGAAATACTTCGCCTCCAAAATCCATCGGCAACAGTAAGTACTTAAGTACTTGGAATCCTGACAGCACCATGATGAATTTAAAAAGGGCCGAGCAACTACAAAACCTATCGTTAGTCCTCATCTGAATTATTTGAATTTAATAGCTTTTTAAATGTGTGATGGATGGCTTTAATGGAATGTGCATTTTTATGATAAATTCATATATGGTCCTCTGAGTTGGATTTTGAGTAATCATATTTAAATTTGACAGGAGCTTAGTATTTACCGAATGTAAGATAATAATATTAGAAAACTATCATACATTATACTCCATTGTCCCGTACGGCTCTCTTCAATCAATAAAATTTGGATGAAAATCTTTCTAAAATGCAAATTTCTACACGATCTTTGTCACTCAATTTTTAACAATTTACTACGACACAAATATTTGTGTGATGATTTGTTCGAGTCTTTGTGTTTGTGGGATCGCAAAGTCTCTCGTAGTTCATGATACCCATGACATAAGACTCGATCTTAGTGTGGGGTCAGAACTATGTATGTGACTGAATATTGATATTAAAATATTTGTGTATTTAGTAGGTTAGTATTTGGATTTTTGTTAATGACGAAGGAAATATAAATAAACAAGAGATTTAACCTGAGGATAGCTTCTTGGAATTTCAAATTCCCAAGAATTCCACAACACATGTGATCAGAATCGGTCCCAGCTATTTATGCCGACCAACATTCTAGAAGTATTTCTAATCGATGAAATGTTGTAGGAACCTCTAATGTCTTACGACCCACTCTGAAAGCAACAGCTGTTACTTCACATTAATATTCTGTAAAACAGTGGTACTCCATTCAAGTCCGCCCATTCAGGCTGTAATAAATTAGCCACAGCGTGCCTCCGCCGCAAATCCTTAGCATTATCGTTTAATAGTATTTTCATGTAAACCACTGAATTTGAATCCAAAGCTATGATGTTGTAGAATGATATTTTAGAATAGCCAACCTTTCATATCAGTATGACCAGTGATCCTGGTGGACTATATGGCCTAACCACTCTCAATCGTACTTTCGATTGTAGAGTAGGCCCGTGCCCTGCAGTGGGACGTATATGGGCTGATATAGATAGATAGTGATCCTAATGTTTAAATGGATGAAGAATCATATTTCCATTTTAAAAGTTTAATCCATCTACATACTCTGAGATTATAAGAATTACCACGCATTAAACGCACCAAATTCAATTAATTCAAAAGTTCATTGTCACCTCCGAAAAAATATTGATTTATTTTTTAGGATTTTATAATCCATAACTCTAATCCCGATTGACCTTTAACAGGCAGCTGAGCATATTTGCTAACCGCAAATTTGGTTCCGACTCCAATCCGAAAGTTTGGAATAAAATAAATCGCGAGTCTATAACATTTTCCACGTAGAACAATTATGTTCTAAATTTGGACAAAGTCACCCCGCGACCTCACCTCAACCCCCTTTACACGCGCGTGTAATGTTTATTACAAATATTTTATAGCAAACTGAAAATCATGCGCGCCCTAAAACTTTATGGGTTTCCCTCCGCTGAGGCTGTAAAAGAGACCATGCGGAAAGATTGCTGCGAGAAAAATTGTCCAGGCTTTCTTTTTATTGTTAATGTGTTATTGAGCCTTTGTGTTTGTTTAAGAGGTAGATAATTAGATTTGTGTAGGGGATAGCACGGCTTCTTTGAATGTCCTTATCAGACCGCAAAAGTCGGCCAAGGGCGTCCAAGCGAACAAGTTTGTGATGTATCAAGAGACACACTCAAAATAGACAGATTCTTGTTCTTTGGACACGTGATTTGTTTGCTCAAGCATTGGTTGATAAATTCATAGTTCTATTCCGAATTTAGTACAGTTGTTTATAAATATTTCATGTATATTTTGTATTTCAGTCACATTCACCTAAAAGCGGTAGCGTCTGGTGATATATTTCCAAAGAAAACAAGGAAAACCAAGGGTTCTGAATCGACGGTACTCACTCGTGCAAAACAAGCTAAATATCTAAAAATGACAGATTGTGAGCAGGGTCCGGAATTATAAAAGAGAGTATATTTATTTTTTTAACTTAACGTTACAGTTATTTTCAGGTACCTCTTCGGTTTACCTTGTTCTTTGATAATATTAGTGCGGTCGCTATACCTGTAGTTGTTTTATATATAGAATATTGTATCCAAACGTTGTCGAATCAATATACTTATAAAAGGTCGTCAATCTTACATCGGTCGATATAAAAGATTGAAGAAAGTGAAAGAGATTAAATGTAAACCCTACCATTAACACACACAATAAAAAAAACATACAGTTGAATTGAGAACCTCCTTCTTTTTTGTAGTTGGTTAAAAAAATTAAGTTTCAATGTCACGAAAATCACAGAAGAACGTGATTCATGCCTGGACTTCAACGCAGCTGGGCCAAGAGTTTGAAGCGACAAAAGTTACTTCAGCGTAGTCAAGGTAGATATGAAAGTCATAGATCGCATAATTGAAGATGCCAAAAATCAGGCAAAACGAAGAAACTTGATCAAGAACATGAAACCTGGCATAGATATCAATAATGCTGGCTAAAAAGAAGACAAAGTATAAAACCTAAATAGTCCAAACGTAAGTAGGTAAACGGTAGTAATACCGAAACAAACCGAACATTCCCGATCGAAACAAAATGTTCGGAACATGCGAAGGCTTGTTTAATTAGCGAAAACATCTGCGCGACACCGTTCAACTTGCTTCCACCAGTTTACTTACAACACTGCTTTTGTTTTAGCTCGTGTTTGCCGTAACTAAACTAGACAGACTTGGATTCGGTATTACTTTCGATTGAGACCCCCACAATAAATTATGTGAGGTGAATAATATGTCACATTGAAATTACGTTGCCTGCCTCTGTGCCGCAGTTGTACTACGATTCAATTACAACGTTGAGGTCTCGGGTTCAAATTCCGGGTCAAGAAAAGTGATACTGGATTTTTATATTCATTATCAGTCCGGAGTCAGTAATTTGTACCCGTTATGGTGATAGGGTTACCCTCTATAAGATCGTGGGACGGAACACACAAGGCGAAACGTGGGTAGAATCTCTGCCTACCTCTTCTGGAAAAAAGGCGTCAGTATATGTATGTATGGCATTACGTTGTGTGATGAAATGATTCTGTCGCGTTTCAAGTTTAATCTGTATACATGCTGTGTTAAAAAGGCTGGAACAAAAGTGTCTACCAGTGGGATAAGGTTATGTCCGGCAAAACACTATTTCGATAACGATGTACCATGCATAATTTTAAGTTATAAGTCGCAAAAAATTACAACACTTCTCCTGGTTTTAAACCCAGAATTTATTTACAAATATTTGGTTCATTCGGCCACGTAGTTGTTTGATATTTGACGATATCAGCCTGAAGCGATAAATCAAAAACATGCACAAGGGAATCGGTTACACAAAATAAAATGTTTTACAAGGAAAAAAACTTATTTGATTCGAGAAAACTCGATCGCTACAAGCAACCGCTCTATTAACTTCATTCACAATAGCTTTGTTGAAGCCGAATGCTGTAAATAATGCAAAACTCAGTACTGTTGCTTTGAATGGTTCTTTTGAACATTTAGTTTGTATGTTTGATGGATTTAATAATAGTATAACCGCTGAAATTGTCGTTTAACTCTAGATTAGTGATCACTGGCGTTCTTTTTAATCACATACGAAATTTGGCAGTCCTTGAAAAGAGGAGAGGAAGGGAGACGAACAATTAAATCGAAAGTAAAGGTAGGGCAATAGTATTAAGAATATGATTCGATGAAACAAAATTTATCGGATGCATAATTATTTATGACCTATAAAAATCTCATTTTATAATTTTGCTATTCAAACAAATATTTTTTGTAAATGACATAAATTAAAATTGTTCGAGTTAATAAAACTATACGCATTCCGGATTTCAAACCAATGTTCTAGCTTTAGGCATTACATTTTAGCAACCACGCCTCGTCACATTCAATCACATTTCAATCGCAGCATTTGCTGTAATGAACATTTCTGTGTCCCCCGATCACACCCAACAACTACCGCTGATTTCGCCTCTGCACTGTTCCAGCGTAACTTTCAGCGGTTGCAACGTAAGTGTTTTAGGATTTCAAAACTTGCCACTCGTCCGTTGGTCTGGAATTCAATCCGATTATGATATGTGCAGTTTCAAATATATTACACGACTTGCCACTTTGCCGACCGTGTTATGTGAGTGATTTAGGGTCAAAGTACTTCTAATGCTGTTATAAAGCAGCGAACAAATAAGTTTTTGTTCGTGTATGTTGGGATACTAAGGTTTGAGTTGAAAAGTACAGTACTTTATTATTTTCATTGGAATTCGGAGTTTTGTAATAGATAGAGCAACTTGTGTAATGTGTTTTCTTTGAATCCGAAGTTCGATGATAAAGGTAGTTGTGAGTATTGAAAATTTATTTTAATGTATGTAAGCTTTATAGGAATTCGCAAACTATTCGTAGAATAAATATATCGTCTAAAGTATGACACACCGAATCTTACATTTCATTAATTTTAAAATTAGCAATAGTAACATCAACATTTCTATCTCTATTCCATATTTCCGTCTTCTGATTTTCATATACAAATTAACTTATTTATCATAAAAATCAGATTATAGATCTAAAAATGGTATTAAAAGTCAACAAAGAAACTAAACTCACCAAATAATAAACACCAAACGGCATCACGACGACGGCTACTAACAGATCGGCGACCGCCAAACTCACGATGAAGTAATTAGTAACAGTTTGCAGTGTCCTCTCTCGCACAACACTCATTATCACCAACACATTACCAAATAGCGTGAAGAAAGGAAATATTAACAGGAACAAAGCCCACAAATTATACTCTTGAGTAACACTCTGTCTGAAACACGACACGTTAAAAGTCCCATTGAAGCTACAATTTGTGTATTGATACAAATCATTCAGCATGGAAGTACTATTGTGTTCGAAGACATCGTGACTGGCGTTCCCATAGAAATAATCGCTGAAGTCTTCAACCAATCTCATGTAGTCTCCGGTCTCATTGGTGCGATTCTCCTTGTAAATAGACCTGGTGTGAATAATCTCTGTGGTAGCATCTGGCGGTCTTTTAGAAGGATACAAGTAACTCGAAGGATCGCTGTGGTTGTGGGTTATATTCATGGTTAAAGCTTCATGGTCGGTTTGTCTCATTTCATCGGCTTGTAGTTAACTTCGCCATCTCATCTGGAACAAGGAGAAGAGTAAAGTATTACTATTTTATTATTAAATGTTCCAAATTAATATCTTAAACTAAAAACAATTATTATCGTTTTTTAGGTGTAATTTTTTACATAGTCGTTTATGTTTATTGACATTCACATACTTCAGAGGATCGTATTTTTGCTGTGTTTTAGTATAGATTTTCTGCTACTTAAGTAACGAAAGCCAATGTTAAGGGGCAGATGAAAATATATATTTTTAACCTTCTTTCAGAATAGATACAATTTATAACTGTCCTTTGTCCATTAATAACATGGGCTTAATATAACAAGTACAAAAACATCCATCACTGAAATCCAAGTAATCCAAAACAAAATCCAGAACTGCCATCAAAACCGCTTACAAAAGCAGCATTAACATCCTAAATTCCAAGTGATTACATCTATTGAACCCATAAATCAGATTGTAACGCGTACCGTCGAGCGATTGCAATCAAAATCGGATCGAGTTCATCAATCAAAAGGCCACACTCGGTACAAGCGAAGGCTCGAAAATATTCCAATTGGTGCGCGGATTAAGAGAGGCAATCTCGTTTAGGTGTGTGACGTGTGGGCTGCTGACACTCACTGGATTTGTATTGGTTAAATGCTTCTGGTGTTGGAGTTGGATTTTAGACTCCGTGGAATGTTAAATGAATTATTGCGATGAAGCTAGAAATATGTGGATTGGGATTTATGAATGGAAACGGTCACGGATGGAAAAAAAAATGTTATATCAGAGTATATTGAGCCATCACCTTATTTGTTGTTATTCGATAATGGAGCTATTAAGCCGTGTCAACAATCATAAATTATAAAGGATTTATAATTAACATTAATTATTAGTGGTAGTCTGTTGGTAAACAGATCAGACGCGACTGCCTACATTTTCATGGTGGTTCCGGTTTCAAATCTCAGGGCAGGCACACCTCTGACTTCTTGGGGTCATGTGTGTATTGATAGTCAGTCACCACGCACTATAACGGTTAAGAAAAACATCGTGAGAAAACCTGCATATCATAACGATTTGTAAGAATTTGTATGGTGTTGAATTTTGTGGTGGGCTATAAAGTCTAACGACTTTCAATAGTTCTCTGGATTGTAGAGGAGGTCCGTGCCCTGCAGTGGGACGTGTATGGGCTGACACAGATACTGACAGACATATTAATGTATAGTTTAATTTAAATACATAGACTATGTAACAAGGACTCATATTAGTAATGCTAACAACTGAAATAAGTTCAAAAACATTACAAATTGCCTCATTGTAGACAAAACACTTCCTGGCTATAAACTAACTTAAATTGAAGCCGAATTTTAACAAATTCCCCAACCGAATTCTCTCATGTAAAATGACAAAAAGCGTTTTGTTCGTAATCCAGCGAAAAATCTAACTCGGAACTCGGCAAATAAACGAATCACGTATAGCCGGCGCGACATAAATCTCCTTTAATCTCGCAAGTCAATTTAAAATGATTGATTGGATAAAAAATCAGCGGAGTGTGGCCCTTAAATCTATCCTCGCTTAATAAATCAGCTGGCTTCGTTAATTACTGGCCTCACTTTAATAACGTTTTATCATTAAAAACTTGTAATTAAGACGCTGCCTCCTCCGACATTTAATTTGTAAAGATAGTGTGGATGCACCGTTTAATTGAAAGGTTTACGGAGTTTTTTTAATCACGATTTTAAATATGCGACGGTGGTTGATTCAAATTTATATGAGTGTTTTAAATGTCGACAAGTCACAAAATATTTTTATTTGATGACAGCTTCCGTGGCGCAGTTGGTGAGACACCGGCTGTGAAATGAGAGGTGGCGGGATCGATCCACGTATCGAAACAAAATTGTTTGTGTGACCCACAAGCATTTGTTTCGAGTCTGAGTGTTTGTGAGACCGAAAAGTCTCTCGTAGTTCCTGATACTCACGACACAAGACTCGATCTTAGTGTGGGGTCAGAACTATGTATATGGCTGTTGGGTGTATTTATTTATTAATTTTTATTTTGGTACAATTGGCTTCAGCAAACCACGACTACGGTACGTTTACAATGCTGAGTCCTCAGATCCTAATCCTAATCCGGATCTTTTAAATAGAAGTATTTCTATTTCAATATGTAATAAGAAGCAACTATCTCCTTAACTTGAGCTGAAAGAAAATCTGTATCAGCCCATATACGTCCCACTGCAGGGCACGGGCCTACTCTACAATCGAAAGTACGATTGAGAGTGGTTAGGCCATATAGTCCACCAGCTGGCCTAGTGCGGGTTGGCGGACTCACATACCATAGAAATTCTTATGAACCGCTATGGTATGCAGGTTTCCTCACGATGTTTTCCTTCACCGTTTTAGTGCGTGGTGATTGACTATCAATACATACATGACTCCGAAAAGTCAGAGATGTGCCCTGGGATTTGAACCCGCGACCACCGTGAACATGTTGGCAGCCGCGTCTGGTCCGTTTACCAACAGGCCACCACGCACTTAAAAGAAAGAAAATCAGTGACTATCAAAATGCCATATACATGCATACATAAACTCGCGTCTTTTTCCCAGAAGGGGTAGGCTGAGGTTCTCCTAGAAGTTACCAGGACATCCACGCTTCACCTTGTGTGTTTTCTCTCACAATATGATAGTAGGGCGAGCCTTTGGCCATACCGGGCACAAATTCCTGATTCCGGTCTAATAATGAATAAAAAAATCCAATATAATTTGCCCGACCCGCGATTCGAACCCGAGACCTCGACTATGCAATATGCAATAGTAGTACAACTGCGCCATTGAAGAACTTTCTTTTTCAAGTTTAATAAGAAAAAATGGCAATAAAAGTCGTAAATACCAAATACAATAGATCATGTCGGTCAACGACCCGACATTGTAATTTCGCTTTCCCGTCGAGCTGTACTGAAATTCTCACCCTATATTACAGCCGAGACAATTCACAAAAACTCCACATTCCAATATTCATTCCGTTCCCGCCATTTTGTTAACGACATTTTAATTACGCTCGTGCTTGGCGGTTATCGAGATATCACGTTGAGAACCCTACTACGAATTCGATTCAGACAGAAAAAAACAGACAGATTCGACAGATCGAAAAATTGTTTTATGTAGGTCTTTCAATTATCAGCAGCCATCAATCAACATTAACTTTATTTGCTACTCTGTCTGATTTATAAATCAGGAACTATCCATATTCATGGGAAAATAAGTAGTCTTTACTCTTTACTGGTGGTAGGTCTCTCAAACGTGAGAGGCCACCTGGATAGGTACCACCGCAATGTCTATCTCTCGCCAAACAGCAGTGTAAATGCACTGTTGTGTAACGGGTTGAAGGACTTTGTAGTCAGATTACAGGACATATTCAGACTTAGCATCTTATGTCTCAGGATAGGGAGCGTAGTTTAATGCCAAACATTGCTTTATAAGTCTTGTTTGGTTTGGCTACTGTTTATGAGCGGTCGTATCGCTTACAATCAGTCATAGTCCTGAAAGGGTTAATCAGGTAAGCAACAAGTCGTTTCATTGTTTAACCCTAATCATTCTGCAACGTGGCTGAAAAGCAAATAGGGTACTTGATTCCATTTTTTAATTGTATTTATCAACAGGTATCCATATCCAACATCTAGCAAAAATAGAATTCTGTAAATTCATTCATAATTAAATAAATTAAAAAGTTTTAAATCTTGCTGTGGAAGAAAATAAAAGGGTTGCCAAACAACACTAGTGACTTTTTAGATTTACGAGGATATTTCATATTGAAATAAAACTATTATTAATAGTTTTTTTAATGAGTCTGCCCTGTGACCGCGAGAGGTGTTAAGTTAGTAAAAATTTTTTCATTATAAATGTTGACTAGAACTTGTACGTATGTACATACATACATAATATCACGTCTGATTCGCAGGAGGGTAGGCAGAGGTGTGCCCACTTACCAGGACACCCAAGTTTCCCTTTATGTGTTCCTTCCAACGATGTGATATATGCGAGCCTACCGCGATATCGGGCATAAATATTTAACTCCGGGCTGATAATGGATAGAAAAATCCAACATCACTTTATCCAACCTGGGATTCGAACCCGAGACCTTAGCGTTGTAATCGTACCGTAGACAACTGCGCCCCGAGGCAGTCATTAAAAGTTGTATCATTGTAGAATACCTAGAGATAAAATATCAACACTAAAAGACAGTGCAATTCTCGAAATTCTCCGCCCTAACACCCACTGACCACTATTTCAGCAACAGGAATAAATAACGCTTGCCCGAATTTTCGGTGTTTTCATAGTAGCGTCGGCTTCGGCCCCTTTCGTGTTTCCAGTACAGATAAGGACGTTTCGTTTTACGGTCAGATTTATTATTCTTCAGTATTGTGTTAGATTCCGAATTGTATTCCTTTGAATTTATTGAATATTTCTATGAATCTTTACTACTAGTCCATTGAAATGTTAGATGAGCTTTGCATTTTTTAGAGGACGCTATTTTATTTTTGGGATATGTGTGGGCGGTCAATAGAAGCTTAACCTCAAGTTTGTGGGGTCGCCACCCTTGTCCCCCGGCCGCCATCTTGAAAAAAGGAGTGAAAACACTTTTTTCGCGTTATCTCGGAAACTATACGTCTTATGAAAAATTTGTAAAAAACATAATTTGTAGCTAATTGTATTGCCTACAAATATGTTTCTATAACTTTTTGCCCTAAATTAAAAATTACAGAAGTTATAAGCAAAAAAGTTAGTAAATATTTATAAAAAAAATCTTATTTTCTCTATAACTTTATATGAAAAAAAAAAACTCACTTTTTTGCTATTTTTTTTATTTATATTAACCTATTCTGTGCCACGGATTGGTAAAGGTCTCCCTCAACTCCTTCTACTTATCCCTATCAGTTGCTGATGCCATCCAAGTGCTGCTAAATTGGTCGAGATCGTCGCGCCACCTTTTCCGAAGCCTTCCGCGTGGCCTCTCGCCATCCTTAGGCATCCATTGATTGGCAATCATTGCCGACCTCTTCGGGTGCATCCGGGTGACGTAGCCCGCCCAATCCCAGTTTAGTGTATCTGAATTCTGTGCAACATTCTTGACTCTGGTTATGGAGCGCAAAGTGTTAGTGGGTACTCTGTCCATGCGTGTTACGCCTAGCATCCTGTGCTCCATAGCTTTTTGACAAACCTGGACCTGGACCTTTGAAGTTCGGTCAAAGACCAGGATTGAGCACTGTATGTGAGAATTGATAAGATACAAGCCGAAGAGTCTACTTTTAAGAGAAACGGGAAGATTTCCCTTAAGAAATTTCTTCTTCACTTTTTTGCTTATAGCTTCTTTAATTTTTAATTTAGGGAAAAAAGTTATATAAACATATTTGTAGGCAAAACAATTTGCTACAAATTATGTCCTTACAAATTTTTTATAAGACGCATAGTTTCCGAATTATCGCGAAAAAAGTATTTTCACCCCTTTTTCCAAGATGGCGGCCGGGGGATAAGGGTGGCGACCCCACAAACTTGAGGTTAAGCTTCTATTGACCCTCCAAACATATTTCAAAAATAAAATTGCGTCCTCTAAGAAATGCAATATTTGTTCCTTAAATTGTAACATTTCACTATACGGTCATTTGAGTTGATGACATTTTTTGTGTTCTCGTACGTTCATACAAACCCCACATAATAGTTTATTTTCCATGTTCGATCAGTTTAAAATATTATAATAATCTAAATTGTTACAAAATATTCAGCATGAGAATAAATATGTGTATATTTAAATATACTCCTGTTAATTCATAGTTTTTGCTATAATAATAATATAAACCCTTCGGTACTATCGCATTATTAAAAACAAAAGACTTATATAATATTATAATTTTTAGTGGGATAACCATATGGCCTAACCACTCTCAATCATACTCTCGATTGTAGAGTAGGCCCGTGCCTTGCAGTGAGACGTATATGGGCTGATACAGATACAAACAGTGGGAAAAAAATACAAAAAAAAGTCGCGATTTTTTGCAAAATTTATAGTCACATTGTGTCTGAAATCACTTAAACTACCGCCTGGTTTCATTTTTGTTAGCAGTCGAAAATAAGCTCAGTAATCGATATGTACATACTTTCCTTATAATATTACTCTAAATACTTTATTTTCAAGTTTACTACTCCTTAACTCGCCTTTTGCGTCCTATATGATCTGTGACACGGGTCCCAACCCCGCATGGAGCGTCCCTATTTAGTTCCCGAGTCCTTCCGAGCCTTTGGGATTATGTTAAACTTTAGCTGACAACTTTTCTCTAAAGCGCCTAGTTATGAGGCGTCAGAAACTATATAAATATGTTTGTATTACCAACAACTCTAGGGATTTAGTAAAGACGACAAAAGCGGTATATATTATAGAACATTATTGGTGAAAATCAGCGCCCTTATTTATGATGAACGGTATCTACAGTTAATGTTGATTTTGATTGGTGGTAGATATCTCATGTGTGAGAAGCCGTCCCGGAAGGTCTATTTCTCTCAATGTCAGTGTCTATTTCTCTCGCCAAACAACAGTAATAATTCAATTTTGTGTGTCAGTTTGAAGGAAATTGTAGCCAGAGTAACTACTGGACATATCTAGACTTAACGTCTTATGTTCCAGGATGGCCAGCGCCGTGGAATGCCAAACATTGTTTTGGGAGTCAGGAAGTTGTTTTGTTTTGCCACTGATTATCAGCGGTCGCATCGCTTATCACCGGGCGAATAGCATACTCGTCTCGCCATTCACTGCAATAACAAAAATGTAATGTCAAGTAGAGGATCCAGTGGCGACGGATGGTTGTCTTTGACTGATTGAGATAATTATGTCAGCCTATTTGAAACTTGTGGAATGTTAGTCGATTTGAATATGAACCTTGGGGAAGGCCTGTGTCCACTAGTATATTTCATGTGGCTGAAGCGAGAGAGAGAGAGAGAAAGAGAGAGAGAGAGTCAAAACCTGGCTAAATCAGAATTGTTTTACATCTGCATGACACTACGATAAGATTTTTACAATCTTGTTCGATGGCCACTATTTAGACAGTAGCGTTTCTACCGGTTACCCTACTGCCAGTTTTTGACTACTCCGTTTCTTCACTCACCGAATGTAACCTAATATAGCTCTTCACATAGTTCACTATTCATATAGCATTTACATTGTTCTCTTCGGGTTTTCATGAGACTTTCCATAGCAAGCAAAGCAAGCCGGTATAGCAAGGCTTCACCAGTTTCTATTTGTAATATAGGTCTGGTAAACTAGCAAACAGGTTCTGTTCAGTTCTGTTCTGTATCAGCCCATATACGTCCCACTGCAGGGCATGGGCCTACTCTACAACCGACAGTACGATTGAGAGTGGTTACCAGATGGTAAATAATCATTGCCGCTCATGAACATCTACCACCCTGGGATTATAGATATATTAAAGGAGCATCAAATTTCGAGCAAAGCTGGAAGTAAAAGGGATGGGAACAGGAAAGGGGTATTGGGCATCTAGCAATCTCACTCACCGCACGAAACGCGATAGTAAAACTGTCACTTCACATCGATGTCCTGTGAGACAGTAGACTTCCCCGGACAAGCCTGCCTATTCATGCTGAGTTATGAATCAGCAGCATCAGGCTTGTATTAGAGCACTTAGAAGAGTGTTAGTCATGACTAACATAACTCTTTTAAGTGCTCTACCACTTTTAAGGGTATTGGCGTAGCTTTACAATATGAATTATTTATATTTAATAACTACAAGTATTACAATCTACTCCTTTCCACAGAACAAACAAATTTATTAAATCCGTGGTCAGTTAATATTCCAATCGCTTTGAATTACTAACTATGGCCTCCGGAAACAAGTTTCAAACTCTGAGTCTTAAGTTTTAAGTGCGCAGCCGAGTTGATGAATTGACAACATTGTAAGATCCATTTTGATAACCGAACCTATGAAATTATAACAGTCGAGGAGGGATGAAGATTGCATTAAGGGAAAATATATTTGGAACTTTAGCAGTTATATTGTTTTTTCTTATTCCAATGTCAATTAGAAAGTATGTAAAATGACATACTTTTATCCTGTGCTAATGACTCGACTAATGAATCGATCATTAATTTTTGACGAGACAGTGGTGGTGACCCCATAAGGCGTATACGCAAGACAAATTGATTACAACCCAGCTGTACTTAAGTTTCAAATCAGTTTACACAAACCATTAACTGCAGCATAAATATTCATCAAAATAAGATTAAAATCTAGATACACTGGAACTTAATGTTTTCAATCAATTAAAACTTCTCAACACTTCATGGACGATTTGTAAACGAGTTAAAAACTTCCCTGCCCGCCTCCCTCTCGCAATAGCTTAATGATGCTATCGATCAAAAGTAGTGTTGAGCTGCTAATGACTTACCCCGGGTGTCGCTGGAAGAGCTGACATCAATTACGGAATGAAATTTATGAAATTCTCAAGCTGGTCGTTTTTTACTACTAAGCACTTCGAAATTTGTGTTAAACTGCAATTATCTGATGGTATGATGGATTCACGGGCCTACTCTACAATCGAGAGTACGATTGAGAGTGGTTAGGCCATATAGTCCACCACGCTGGCCTAGTGCGGGTTGGCGGACTTACATACCGTAGAAATTCTTATGAATCGCTATGGAACGAAGGTTTCCTCACGATGTTTTCCTTCACCGTTTTAGTGCGTGGTGATTGACTATCAATAAATATATCAATATTTATAATATATATAATACATATAATATAGCTACAGCATACGTTTTATAGCAGTTTGTACTTATATTTTCCGTTTGAAATTGATCATGAAGGTAATTTAATAACTCTTATGAGATAAGCTGCATGACGATGGGATTTATGCCCAGCAGTGGGTTCACCCCCTATCAGTTAGTAATACTGTGCTATACTACAGTTAGTAGATATTAAATGCTTTCATTTTCAAGCGAACTCATCGTTATGTACTTTTCTCGTAATTTTTTAAATTAAATAAAATGACCAGTATGTTTATTTTTAAATATTCCTATGAATATCTATCTTTGAAGATATTGTTTATGTAAGTATGTTTTTTAAATAAAAAGCACCGCCAATGTTTCTAACGTAAAAAATGCGGCATTTTTTACCTGTTCGAATGGTTGTCTGGAAGAGATCGCTTTTAGCGATAAGGCAGTCAATTGTTTCACCAAATGTACATCTGTTTCATATTTTTATTTTATGTTTGGTGGTGTACTCGTAGTAATACTCGTAAATTGTTTTTTATGATTATTATAATATAATTCAAAAGTATGAAGATTTCTTTCTTATTTGTTAGTTTAAATAAATTATCGCTCGCTTTATATCTTGGAGTTGTACATCATTTGTAGTAGCTAGATTTATTATTTATTAATAACCCATTATGCTCAACTTTTGTTTGTTTACAAAACTTGCAGAAATTGGTCAGTTTGCTTAGTTTTTCGAGGCACAAACACACATAAGTACATCCATTGCCAGTTAATAGAAAAGTTTAAGCATAGTATTTCAACGAATTTTATGAGCTTTTTTTATCAATTCATTAGATGGAGATTTTTTCTGTCTATCCTTTACTTAAATCCATCCTATGGTTGTCTGTAAGACATTGCCTTCGAGCGATAAGACAGCCAGTTGTACTGTTTTATGGATATGATTTCTCATTGCATTTGTTTTTTTGTTATGCATATAAAGTGTAACTAAATAAAATTAGCTTAAAATTCAGGGCAGTGATAAATCAAAATAAAGACAACTTTTGGAGTATCTTATTACCTTTGAGCACAAGTTATTCGTTCAGTCTGCAGTCTGTGAATTGGGTTTGAAAATGTTAAATATATTAGTTATTGGTTAGTTAAGATCTGCCTATTTATAGAACCATTTATTGAGCCCGCATGGTAATGCCGGTTCAGACACTATTTTTGAATTTCTGACCCTAAATAGAATCCTCTAGTTTATTAATACAAAGCCAGCATGGACTGTAGTAAGTACACACATACATAAGTAGGCAGACATAGCCACAATTATATAGTCAATAAATTAAACTTCTAACCATATAAATACATTTGTTAATGATATTGTTATTCAATAATAATATAATATCGAATGTAGCAGAGATATATTTTCTATAATTAATTAATAGAGCTGAATCATCGCGTTTGAAATGTGATATTGTTACTGCAAGCAATTAAGCACTTCGTAAATGAATTTACACTTTCCAACTACAGAATCGAAGAAACTTAAATGTCTTTAAAAACTGCAACTGTTATAAATTGAAAACTGTAGGACAGTTATTTGTTAAACTGTATAGAGCATAGATTAGTATTATATACTGAGATAGATGCGTAACTCTACTTTTTTATTTTTCAACGTGATTTCGCCATCATAGGGCGCGTTAGGCGTTAGCAAACGGGCGAGTTTTCCAATTTGTTATGTTAAAATTTCAAAATGTGTATCTTTTATAACCTCCTGTAATTTTATCCAATATCAAGTACAATGTCTACTTGATATATAATAAAATTTATATAAGTTTATAATATTATCAACATACAAAATATATTTCTTGGTTTAGTGGTACACAACCGCCATTTAACAATTTCATCTAGACTGCTTTTATTTATTTATTTATTATTAAATTGCATAAAACATGGTATAAATAGATGTTCAAATTACAATAGTAGGATCTACATGTTTTGCTATTATTATAGCATGCAATATATTATTAAAACTTAGCCTAGTAACATGTTTATATTAGTATGTTATAACTATTGTTTCTTATCAACAGAAAGAAAGTCTCTTACGCTATAAAAATTATACTTAGCAAGCCATATATAAATATTTTTTTTAAACACTGTGTATTTGAAGTCTTTGAAGTGGCTTGGTATTTTGTTATAAATGCGCACACACATTACCAGGCAGCTTTTGTCATATTTTGTTGACCTTGGTATGTCACTAAGTACGAGTTTATTCTGGTGTCGAGTATTTCGTGGGTTAGCTTGTTTTGCAGTTTTGAATAACGATTTGTTTTTATGAACAAATTTACATATTTCAAAGATGTAAAGAGATGGTAAGGTTAAGAGTCCAAGTTTGTTAAATACAGGTCGACATGAGTCAGCAGGAAGAAGTCCACACATGGCCCGCATGCATTTTTTTTGAGCTATAAATGCTCTATTTATGTCTGTACTGTTTCCCCATATTATAAGACCATAGCGTAATAAAGATTCTACATAAGCATGATAAGATGTGATTGCAGTTTTTATATTTGTAACCTTCCTTATCTGCTTTAATGCATATACGAATTTATTTATTCTTTTACAAACAGTATCCACATGTGCCTTCCAGTTCAGGTCTTCATCTATTATAACACCTAAAAATTTTGTTTGTGATATATGTTTAATTTTATTTATATTTAGTTTCGTACAATTATTTTTAATATTAGATTTATTAAAATGAATGTAAAGTGATTTGTCCATATTAATTTTTAATTTATTTATATTAAGCCAATGAAGTAATTTATCAAATGTGTTATTAATGTCAAGCTCGTGATCTTCAATTGTATTGTTTTTTTTATTGGTTGTAACTATAAAGGATATATCATCAGCATATAATATACAGTTCTGCGTTGTTATGTTTATGATGTCGTTTATATAAAGCAAAAACAATAACGGTCCCAACACACTCCCTTGTGGAACACCATACTTATTGTGTCTGTAAGATGATGAATGACATATAAGATCTCTATTTTTGTTTAGTTTCTTAATTATGACACACTGCTGTCTGTTACTTAAATATGATGATATCCACTGAAGCACTGGTCCCCTTATGCCAATTTGCTTTAACTTTTGTAGTAAAATGTCATGCGACACTAGATCGAAAGCTTTTGATAGGTCAACGAAAAGACCCGTAGTCAGATAATTATTATTAACGTTAATGAGTATAATCTTTAATAGAGAGTAGATAGCTAAAGATGTAGACTTGTTTTTTTGAAATCCAAATTGTTCTTTATTTATAATTTGATATTTTTCACAGAAATCAGTAAGTCTGATATACATGCACCTTTCATATATTTTAGATAAAATGGGTATTAATGTTATTGGTCGATAATTGTTAATGTCACATTTATCTCCCTTTTTGAATAATGGGCTTATTATAGATAACTTTAACACTTCGGGAAATGTTCCTTGTAAAAAGGACATATTGATCAGGTAAGTTAAGATACCACTTAGTTCACGGCAACAAGCTTTGATGACTTTGGTGTTTATTTCATCATAGCCTTCAGATCTAGTGTTGCGTAGAGACATGATTACTTTCTGCACCTCACTTTCCAGCATTGGTTTGAGAAACATTGAGTTCACAGACACGTTGTCCGAGATGTTATGGTGAGAAGTGCTTTGCCTAGTTACATGTTTTATGTCAATATAGTGTTCATTAAACAAAGATGCTATTTCTACAGGGTCAGTAATTGTTTTTCCGTTTGTATTTATTATTTCTATGTTTTCTTTACAATGAATTTTGTTTATTTCGTTTTTTATAACTGTCCATGTTGCTTTGCATTTATTATGATTTGTGCTGACATATTTAGCATTTGTATTTTTTTTCGAATCATATATGCATTTTCGTAGAAGCTTGGAATATGTAATATATTTAGTTTTATTAGCAATACTTTTCTGTTTATAGTATTGAAAACGAAGTGTCCGTTTAGTCTTGCAACTTCGTTTTAGACCCTCGCTTATCCAGTTTTGTTGTTTTTTATTACATAAGTCTACTTTAACTCTTGCCTTCGGGAAACATAAATTATAAAACAAACTTAACTCTTTATGAAAATCACTGAAAGCAGAGTTTGAATTACACGATAATTTCTTGTTCTCGCCAGAGCGCGGCGTTAGAATCGAAATGATTGTTTTCAATATTTTTCATGTACGTAGTCGCACTCCCATGGTATAGAGAAAATTTTTAAAGTTTCAATTTTTGACAGCTGCTGTTGCGCAGATGTATCGACGCCGGCTGCGAAACTGGAGGCCTCGACTTTGATCGTCGGACCGAGACAAATGTTTGTCATCCACAGGTATTTAAGTCGGGTTTGCGAATTTGTGTGACCGATGTTTTTTTTTTTCATAAGTAATCGAACATTCTTTTGTAGTTTCTGATACCTACGAAACAAGACTTGAATTTCAGCGTGGGGTTGGGACTGCGTATGTGTCTAGAAACAAAGCAATTTATTTATTTTCCTTCTCTTATCAATTCGTCATGATTAGTAGAGTTTGCGTATAACTTTTTATTAAACTAAATATTGTTGGTTTTGTTAACATTCATAACGCAATCTCTTAATAAATACGAAGTGTGCCATCTGATAGTCCTACGCTACGTGCAACTCCTCTAAGTAAATAAAATAGAAATTTATGTCAGTCAAGGGTTCCAGGGCATAAAAAAGTGGTGGAGCCACGCTTTTGTCAGTCATGACTGACTCAGCATAAATCGGCCGGCTCGATCGGGCCGGTACCACTGTTTTACAGGATATTGATATGAAGCGGCAACTTTGCTGTCATATTTCGTTCGGTGAGTGAAATAACTGGATGTCCAATACCCTTTTCTTTTTCACATCCTTCTTCCTTCCCGCTCTTCTCCCAATTTTATGATCTGGGAACGCATCTATAATCTCAGTGTTATTGATTTTCATGGGTGGCAGTGATCACTTAACATCAGAAGACCTGTTTGTTCGTTTACCGGACCCATGCAATAAAAACAGTCATTTGGTGTCAAACATAATCTTATCAATACACACAAACACAAACAAAGGAAGCCTCCCTTATTCTTATTTGTACGTCATTTGTCGAGGAATTGGGTCGTGGGCTGATTAATGCCACCTTTATTACGTATATGTGTTATAAGTTGTCTGTGGCGGAATATTAATTGTCAGAAGACTCATAAATTCGTTGACGGGTGTGCTTCTTACGCCGTATTTAATGGTATCAAAAGACGTTTAAAATTAAATATAATATGGAGCATTTTGTAGGCACACGTACTTTAGTAAAAGTGCGTAGTGGCCTGTTGGTAAACGGACCAGATGCGGCTGCCAACATGTTCACGGTGGTCGCGGGTTCAAATCCCAGGGCACACCTCTGACTTTTCGGAGTCATGTGTGTATTGATAGCCAATCACCACGCACTAAAAAAGGTTAAGGAAAACATCGTGAGGAAACCTGCATACCATAGCAATTTATAAGAATTTATATGGTATGTAAGTCCACCAACCCGCACTAGGCCAGCGTGGTGGACTATATGGCCTAACCACTCTCAATCGTACTCTCGATTGTAGAGTAGGCCCGTGCTCTGCAGTGGGACGTATATGGGCTGATACAGATACAGACGTACTTTTAGAGTTATATAGATACAAACATACATCTTATATTCATGGCCATATCTCTGAGGGACTTTACAGAGAAGCTGCTACTGTCATTGTTAGCTGCTTGACAAGAAATACTCATGCATTGTAAAGAAAGAAAGAAATATATATTTGTATTACCGCTTGATTGAATAAAAAACATCCAGAGAAAAAATACAAAGTGATGAGTTCGCTAACAAAATATCGAAGGAAATCAATCAATCATAGTCTCTTTCTTGATGAAAATATCATCATACCTCACCATATTTGAACATAAACTCACTTGAATTTCAAAAAGTTATGGACACGCCTACTCCAATAAAATTCGAAATTTGATTTATACCAGATTCCAATTTATCCAAACCCGCTTCTAAATTGCACGCATCCGCATCTCGTTTGACTCCACCGCACATTTCTACAGCACACCCGCTAATTCCCGGTCGGGTTTCACTATTCCAGTCACGCACGCTCTCAAATAATTCTAAATTTCAGCGGCATGTGGCCGCGCTTTTAAATTAGTTGTCGTTTACATATGAATGTTGGCGAGCAACGTAAAGTTTTGCATAGCATTGTATGCTGTTTGGGTTTTGTATCTGATGTTTATGGTATTTGTATTTAGTTTGATGGGGTTTGGGTGGTTTTCAATGTATCGAAAGTTTCATGTGTGAATATAATATCGTATATTGTTTTATTCCTTCTGATATAAATTATTTTAATTTGGATGCGTCGAATTTTTAGGTATAGGTGTGTTATAAGGTGTAGGAATCTCTAATTGTATTCTATTATTTACGAAGCGAGTATTAAGTGTTGGATCAGAACTAATAAATTTATTGCAGTTTCCGACTGTAAAATATTTCTAATATTTGCAATCGAATATATCTCTGTTCATTCAAATACATCAGAGAAGTCAACGTTCATCAATAGACTTCCTGTATTTGAAGATAATGTTGAAGAGCCATTATCGACTGAATATCATATTATTTCATCTCCTAATTTCGTAGTAGAATCAAGTTCAACAAAACACAAATTCACAGCAAGTAATAGTAATTTACATTGCAGAATGTAAATAGGTTAGTGCTGCAAATTTCGAAAGCGTTTCCCATTTATGAGGCCAACTTTGAACTCTGGTCTAACCTGGGTCCGACCCATAAATTTGCCATAAGCCAAACTGTCGCCAGCACAAGTTGGTTAACTCACAACTTGGTTAATCAGCGTTGCGGCACAGACAAAAACAGCGTTAACTTGTTGCAACTCCGTTTGGTTGATTAGAAAACTGTTGGCTCTTCCCAACTCGTCCTTTTGTGTAGGTTACTGCATTTGAAATTTAATGCTGTTAAGCCTTGATACACTGTTACCTATTTATTAGCGTTTATACTGTTCTACTGGATGAGTATTAAAGTTTGTGAAGATGAATGGATCGTAGATGTATTGTCACCTAGTCAAATATGAATGTGGAAGGGATTAATAATGGATGGCAGTGTGTAAGAGGAAAAAAGGACTCCGATAATACACATACCAACCGAAACGTGACAATAAAATCAACAATACGTCATGTTTTGTGAGGCAGTGGTCACACCGTTCGATCCGACCCATTCCTTTTCCAAATGCTCCAGTAACTCTTAACAAAAGCTAGTTACATTACAATAAAAATCCAATGTTGTTAGATTTCAATTTAAAAAACAAAGCAAATCAATCCAGACCAAAAATCAAAGCCAACATCTGTAAAAGCACTCCGAAACAAACACATGAGCGATTCCATATCCATCTATGCGACCTATAAAACCTCTATTAAATTTCAAACGCACTCAGCCACAATGTTGGAAAAACTAAATTCTCCACATATAAAGCCCGAACCAATTTCCACGGGCACTGAACTGTCCTTGTTGCTTTCATAATGTTAGTACTGCATGCCTTCATCATACCTGACGGGTAAACGCTGGAACGAAGCGGCTTTCTAACGCCCGAAATCGGTTCGACGGGACGCTTTTAGTTTCCAATTTGAAAAATATTACTTCGAATCGTGGAGGATTTCCTATTGCCGCGTATTGCGGCTTTCGATTTGGTGTTTTGCCAGTAATAGTTAATAAATAATCATGTCCCGGGCATGCATTTAGTTTTAAAATTATTTATAGGTGACACTGGTTAGCTGATATTTTGTAGGTTGGTTTTTTGCTGCCTTGCGGGACAAAATTCGTGAAATTGATACTTTTATCTGATGGGATATCCAAACGTTAAACTTGTATTTTTTGAAAAGCTTATATTTTGTGTGATGGCATTTATGGATTCCTGAAGTTTCCAATATTATGTGAAGCAGAAACTAGGTAAACAATTTTGTGAGGAGATTGTTGTACTGTTACTTTACTTCACTAAGCCAGGCAATATGTAATACAACAACGGGTTATAAAAGATATAGAAATAAATTGTTAAACTCCCTTTGGGATATCAATCATAAGCCATAATTAATATACTGAAAGATTTAAAAAATGGCGAGAATGTATCCTCAATTTTGGTACCTTGTAAGAGAAAATAAGCCCATACTTAAGTTAAAATACAAAAACACAGAGTCGATCCTTAGAAAGAGGCGAACGTTTATGCAATTAATAAATAATTATCTTCTCTTCGTTGTTCTCGACATCAGACTCTTACCTAACACCGAAGACACATATTGGACTATAAATGAGACTTTTCTATTTTTTATTAATCTCACCCTCCAGTCAACCCTACGCAACAAAATATGAATCTCCAAATAGCATTACTAGAAGCACCAACTGCGTCATCAGTCATCGACATCGAAATGTTATTTGCGGCTGTCCACGCAACGCGGGCCATCCATCACAGTATGAGGCCCAACAGGGGCCTTAATGGATTGTGAGCAAACAAGTGTTAAAATTGAAAAGTTAACCTGTGATAAGGAGCGAAACAAATGCGGTGTGGAGATTGATGCTGATAATAAAAGCATCCATGGGAAGAAATGTGAGTGATGAAAATTGATGGAAACTGAAGCAGAAGGGTTAATTTGATTTGGGATTAGAAACATCACGTGCATTATATGGAAAGCGTTGCATTTGCCCTGAGATGCATTACCGTCACTTTTTCATAGAATAGTAAAAAAAGCCCATCATTTTCATAACGTGACTGATTCCACAATCACTTATGATAAGGAAGATCTGGGGTGTTACTCTATAAAATTGATACGAACTTTGAATGTTCGGACGCCATACGTAAAACTTCACTAATGTGCCTATATACACCACAAAATGTTGGAATCCTCAATCGTACGTGACCATAGATTAAGCTCGGAGAAAAGGATAGGTATAATAGAAAAATGTATTGATTTTTAGAAGTGGAAAACTTATTTATGACTCTGGACGTTGAACATCGGAACATTCGAAGTTCGTACCGTTTTATAGAGTAATTCCTCTATATTTTAGACATATTCTTTCATACGTAAATATATCATTTTTATTAATTATGTTAAATTGACTACACACCATTTCATTGTATCTGGATCACTTTTGAGAAAGATTAGAGATTGGCGATATAAGATTATCTCTTGCCGGTTTACATAATGCCAAGTAAACTTGACCCGCTGATCTCGAAACCTGTCCCACATGAATGGGTCACTATGGCAGATTATACAACTAACGGTAGTCATAGCACTCCTATCGGATCAGTTATTAATATTCTACGTATTACGATGCAACCCAGCTTTGGAGATAAAATACACAATTTTACATTTTCAGATAATATCACGGTATTGGTTAATACTTGACAAAATTAAAAAAACATAGCGGTTGCCCAAATACAGCAGCTAATGTTGCTAAGCCGCATTGCACTGGATTTGCGCCAGGGACTAAGCTACGAAGTGCCAACGTAGATACACAAGTATGTATTACACTCGGATATTCAGTTAATGACTTGAATACTAAGTGGACACACATCCAATATAACAAGACCTATGCCAAATTTTCCTGTATTACAATCATTAAGGAAATATATTTGTTTTGATATTCATTACATGGTTATGGATGTTTTTATTTTGAGAGCATGTAACTCGTCTTTATTCCAAAGTTTGATTAAAAGGACGTAGTCTTGTTCCTATAAATTCCTTTGGTACGGAGTGAAGCCCTATATTTTGTCAAAAGGAAAGCTGTCAAGTTTCTCTTTCGGTACCCTGAAGGAGGCCGAAAGGATAATTAGTGTCACTGGCCTTTCAGTTCGGCACGCTGAGAATATTTAAGCCAAACCGGGACCCTTAAAAATCCTACACCAGCATGCCAAGTAATACCCCTCGGTGGCCGTCACTTCCCTACCATATTTTAAATCTAATCTAAGCCGTTAAAATACGTAGCAATTGAGAATAACACACGGTTTTAAAAGTCTGTAGTGCGTGCTAATTGAGAAAGAATAAAACACGGCTCCTACAATTTAGCAGTCTTGTCTAGGATCTAATCTTGCACCCATCCTCTTGACAATCACGTCTTGTGTCTTACCAACAGACAAATACGTACTGAAATAAACATCACACAAAACATGATTTCGTAAAAATCCATCTAAAATTACAAGTACCTATAAAATTGTCTAGTCCCAAAGTTGTGGTCAGCGCGAACCGTCAGCTGTCCGTCGACTGCGAGGCTAATTGGTCCGCACCTGCGTGACAGGGTTGGAAACTACAAATTATTTAAATAAGACTTGTTTACCTACAAATAAACTAATATTATTCAACTTTTGGGTGCTATTTTGTATTATTGGTTTAGAATTTTAAGTGTTAGTTTTTTTTTGTATTATTTTTATTACAATGAACGGCGATTATGCTATTCGCCTGATTGTTAGCGATACGACCGCTCATGAAAAGTAGTAAAACCAAACAACAGCTTGAATTACAAGCATTGCATCTCACTCCGCTCGCCATCCTGAGACATAAGATGTTAAGTCTCAATACGACCAGTAGTTACTCTGACTACAATGTCCTTCAATCCGAAACGCAACAGTGCATTTATACTGCTATTTGGCGGGAAAAATAGACATTGCGGTGGTACCTACCCAGGCAGACTTAAGTATGAAAGACCAAGTAAAACCAGTAAAACCAAAGTACCACCAGTTGTTTTGATTATATTGCTATAATGAATACAATAATTTATCTCAAATTATTAAAATGTATTTATTACTCACGACCACCGAAAGGCAGTCTCATACACATCGACGTGTTAACCAAATAGATGTCGAATTAATATATTATACGAGGGGTCTTGTTATATTGGTTATTGTATTGTGCTTCATTACGATCCATATAGCTATCTGATGAGTAGCTGTAGGGAAGATGTATTAGTAACTTGTAGTACATGGCCCTTTGATCTTGATAGTGATACATATTTGAAGATGATATTACGATGATATGAGAAGATAGGCTGAAGATCGAGTCTAGTGGCGTTATAGGAGAGGAATAAGTCCAGCCTTGGACTCAAATTTGCAGATGTCCAATTTAAGACGCTATTTTTTATAATTTTGTTTTATGGTAGACCACAGTTACTTTAAAGGTTTCACTTTTGTGAATGAATGTTTTTATGTTTTATTTCAATTTCTAAAACCTATAAAAGAAACTTTGTTGATACTTGGAGTGATATAGTTACATATATTACATTAGTTATTATTACATAAATTATTTGCATCTGTAATTGAAGGTAATTAAATAAAAAGTTCCAAACATCGATGGGGAATATTAGACATGTTCAACTATTGTTGTTACTATTGATCAAAAATGCAGTCAAAATCCATAGAACTGATCCATAGACTGCCTCGGTGGCGTACTACGGTACGGTTATAAACCTGAGGTCTCGGGTTCGAATCCCGGGTTGGGTAAAGTGATATTGGATTATTCTATAGTATCAGCCCAGAGTCAAGAATTTGTGCCCGATATGGTGATAGGCTCGCCACCTATCACATCGTGGGACGGAACATAGAAGGCGAAATGTGGGTGTCCTTGACACCTCTGCCTACCCCTTCTGGGAAAAAGGCGTGAGTTTATGTATGTATGTATGTTAAATCCATAGAAACAATATTCATGCATTATGCGCGAACACTCAAAACTACATTACCATTAAAATTAATTCAAAACGGTACTCGTTTCTTAATCGTTTACTTGGTAAGTCTTCTGTCGCGTAGAAGATTACATTCTGTTGCCAAGTAATTCTTGGCGAAAATCGAAACAACAAAATCTTGAATAAACATTTTGATATTCAAAGAGAAAGGAGTGTCGAAATCTTGCATAGTAATTAAGTACGGTTAATTCATGAGTTTCAGCCAGCCCTGAGTAACTCAGGATTTCTGAAGTCTTATTGAGCCTGGTCGACCTCTCCGACTTTTTGTAACCTTCAGCGACTTTTTTTAAGGAGAATGCCCATTCATGGTGAAAAAATTTATTATTGTATTTTTTATGGTTTGTCCTTAAACGTTTTCGTGTTTTATCCCCGGCGGCAATTTTTAATAAAATAATGTAATTATCACCATATTTTACACCTTGTTCACAGAGCCGATGGCCACAATTTTTTTTTATCGGGCTTCAAGTTTATTTCTCCCAGAACTCCGGGCCTGGGTCGCAATTATGTTTAAATTTACTGCTAAAATATATATTTTTCCCTACACAAAAAGTAGGTAGGACACAACAATTTTTGCACCAATAATAAGTTTCATAGTTTCATAGGGCTTTCTCCTTTAAACACAACTGAGACGAATTGGTTGAATTAAATGAGAATGGTTGGAAATGTTGGTGCAATTTTTGAGCATATTCATCTACATAATATGATTTACATATTGTAATCACGATGATATGAAGGGCGGGTATATGACGTAATTTTCTCAATTGGTGAATCAAATTATTCTATTATGGAGTTCATAGCTTGACTCTTCCATATTACATTTGGGTACGAATATTATATGCGATTATATTTAAGTGCAACATTTTTGAAACTCTCTGTACACTGTCTGTCTGTATAAAAAAAAAACTGTATACACAAAACAAACAGAAAATTTCACTTGTTAAATAAACATTATAATTGAGCGTTGTTTTTACATAAAATAGTTTTAAAACATTATTATAAGACACACAAACTAAAATAAAAGAATATTATACATACCGTTTTGTTACATACTTTACTGTAATGTATCAGCCCATATACTTCCTACTGCAGGGCACGAGCCTCCTCTACAATCGAGAGTACAATGCTCCAGCTAGGACGGGTTGGTGGGCTTTACACACTATAAAAATTCTTACAAATATGTATGGTATGCAGGTTTCCTCACGGTATTCTCCTTCATCGTTATAGTGCGTGATGATTTACCATCAATAAACACATGACTACGAAAATATATAGGTGTTTATAGGGATTCGAATCCGCAACTACGCGACGTTAGCTCCGTTTACCATCACGCAACCAAGTACTACTACATGTTACATCATACAAATCGCAAAAAAACCACTATGTTTATATTGTTCACACTTGAAGTTGAAAATAGAGGCACGTTTCATAGCAATACGACATCCGGGAACTAAGTTGCAATATAATATATGACGTTGCGTGTCGAGGGTAACAATACGCTAAATACATAAGGGTGTGAAGGATACACCCCTGAATACGAACACAGGTTGATTTTGCACACGATTCTCATTAAATAAAGCTTAGGCTTTTTTATATTGTTTAAAGTTGATTCAAGCAGCATAAATTTAAATGTGATAATGTTAAAGAAAGAGTTTACACTAGTTCAAAATAATGTAAACTGTTTACTTGTAGGTAATGTATTGAACAATAAAGTGCTATCTATCTATCTGATTAATTTGATTGAATTTATTATAATAAATAGCGCACTAACAATTATGTGATATGATTTATCTGGGTCTAAAGATAAAGGCTAAAATAATAGTAATTATCAACATGGTAATAGTATGTCACAAATTTATTCAGTGATGTAATGCACACTGACTTTTCCGAATCATGTGTATATTGATAGTCAATGACCATGCATTAAAACGGTGAAGGAAGTCATCCCAAGGAAACCTGCATACCATAGTGATTTCTAAAGATTTCTATGGTACGGTAAAGACCGCCAATCCACATTAGGCCAGTGTGGTGTACTATACAGCCTTACTACCCTCAATCGTACTCTCAAATGTAAAGGATGCCCGTGCTCTGCAGTGGGACATATACCTATAATCCCATACAGATAAAGTTTCATCAAAACCTATTAAATAATTTGGGCGTGGAAGCGTAATAAACATCCACACATCGGTACAAACTTCCTTATTTATCATATTAGCAGGATATATTTCTTACTCAATTACGACACACTAATATAAATCCACTGGATCAAAGCCTCAATTTACAAAAGCATTGACATCTTCGTAAAGGCCTGAAAATAATATCTACATTTTACGATTCATAAACTTGAATCCAACATTCCATCAAAACTTGCCTCCAATATTGGCAACCGACGCCTCATGAATTTCAAACTCGAGGGGTGGAAGTTGGCCAGTTCAGGTAGCTTGGGCCAACTTTCACCAAGAGATTTATAGTGGCCGAGTTCTTACCAAGTTTTTTTCTGGCTTTTATCGAGTGGAATGATACTTTTAGTTTGTTGTTCGGGTAATATTAAATTAAAAGTATTTGTAATATATTCTGTTTGTGTTTTAGTTACGTTAAGCTTTTGTGATATGACCAATTTTATATTTATTTATTTATTTTACACTTTGTACTATTAAATAGTATGTACAGGCGGGCTTAATGCCTAATAGCATTTGCTACCAGTCGAACTTAAGGTAGTGCAGAAATACGGAGGGAGGTGTATAATATTTACTTTTAACTGCCTCGGCCCTGTGTCACATCGTGGGAAGGAAAATACATGGTGGATGGTGGGTGTCCTGCTACCTTTGCCTTCCCCTTATAGGAAAAAGGCGTGAGTTTAAGTATGTATGTATATAATTTCTATGGTTTGTAAGTCCGCCAACCCGCACTAGGCCAGCGTGGCGGACTATATAGCCTAACCACTCTCAATCGTACTCTCGATTGTAGAGTAGGCCCGTGCCCTCCAGTGGGACGTATATGGGCTGATACAGATATTTTTAAGGTGGAGTAGTAGCAATGCCTGGCATTCCACTGCGCTCACCATCCTAAGATATAGAATAAGTCTCAATATGCCCAATATTTACTCTGACTACAATGTCCTTCAAATCGGAACACAACAGTGCGTTTACACTGCTGTTTGGCGGGAGAAGAAAGAGACAACGCGGTGGTACCTGCCCAGCCGGCCTTTCATATTTTAGAATCTAGTATGCCATTAGGCTTACCTTCTATCTTAATAAGCGGTATATTGGTCAGCCTCCGTGGCACAGTTGGACGTCAGCTGTGAAACGTGAGGCCGCAGGTTCGATTCCCTCCCCGAGGGAAATGTTTGTGTGAACCACAACTATTGGCTCGGTATGGGTTTGTGAAACCGAAAAGTCTCTCGTTGTTTCTGATACCCATGAAACAAGGCTAGATCTCAGTGGGGGTCAGGACTATGTATATGATTGTTAGGTGTATGTGTAAATAAAAGATGTAACTATACTCGCATATATACAGATATATGTCTCGTATTTTCATATGCACTTCGAAATATCTGCAGTTAGGTCAGACGGGTTCTAAAATAATATGCGACAGCTCACCATGCGATTTCTTTACGAATCTCACACCGATTTAGATCCACGTCGAGAATATGTAAGCTGTCAACCCTTGTTAGAGAAAGGTACGAATAGAAAATTTGAGACAACTTCAGAGTGGTACGAGGCCAAGTGATTCTTGTGTCATTTTCTATTAAATAGAACATTGAACATATTATGTTATGGAATATATTATGAGGACTAGTTTTACTTTTGGGATATTAAATAAGTAAAATCGTAGAAGGAATATAAGTTAAGGGCACACTTCTGAGTATTCGGAGTCATGTGTATATTGATAGTCAGTAATAGTCAATCATCACGCACTATACGGTCAAGGAAAGCATCGTGAGGAAACCTGTATACCATAGCGATTTGTAAGAATTTGTATTTCTATTGTATGTAAAGTCCGCCATCCCGCACTTGGCCAGCGTGGTGGACTATAATTTGGGCTAACCACTGTCAATCGTACTCTAGATTGTAGAGGAGGCCCATGCTCTGCAGTGGAACGTATATAGACTGATACAGATACAGACAGAATATAAGTAATGTCTACAATTCTCACAGCGACATAATCCTTTCTTTAATTACGGACAAAAAGTAAAAAAAAACTATTTTCTACGAGAAATGAATCAACTCAAATGTTTTCAAAAGAGGCAAAAGGTGTTAAGTTCGAAGATTGGAATATAAATCTGGAACGCGGTTCAAAATGTACAATTTTTAACTGAAACCCGGCGAACTTTTAATTCGCAACCTCAGATAAAACTAGACGCGGACGTTTCAATAAATTCTGGCAGTTTAAAGTTTTAATACCTGGTCTCGTTCCGGGTGGCCGGCTGTTCCTGATTTATCCCTGATTTAATCAATTACAGTTGTTTGGAATATTTTTTTACTAAATTTCCCGGAATAATGACCCACTGATGTTATGAGATCAGTGGGGTTAAATTTGAAGACATAGTATTATTAATTAACATATATTTTTTCCAGCGTTATGTTATGAAAACTGAATTGTATGTATGTTATTACGATGACTATCAAAATTTGTTTCCTTAGTAGTCAGACACTGTTGATGGTTCTTTAATCTTGCCACACAAATTGAAGCGGATAACTTCCAAAGCCACCATAATCGGAACTTCATAATATCTGATTCTGTGATGCCTATGTTAGAAGCATGTACAGACAAAGTTTCAGCTTTTACAAAATGACAAAAGTCTGGCGACCATGGGCCATATCTAGTTTTATTTAGGACTAAGCTATTTGTACCAATCACTAAATTAGGAATACATGTTGACCTCAATGTCAAAACGTAATTTCTTAATATTTCACACATTCACTAAATATATTGCTCATTTGAAGATCAAATAATATTCTAAGTATTTTTAACCTAACAAGGTTGGCTACAAAAGGGCGTACACAAACTTATTTCTTTATACCGAAACACAAAAGACTAAAGAACTGAAAGAGTACAAGTTAAATAGAGGGCAATCGAAATACTATGTTTACTTTACGTCCGGTTAATTTAAATAAGGTAGAAAACAAACTTCGCGATCGGCTCAGTTATAAAACTTACTACAATATTTACTTTAATAATTCTTGAGCAAGCAAAAGTATTGTGCCATTCCTGAGCCATTTATGTCGTAGACTGTCTCAAAATTTAATTGTGTTTTTGTTTGAGAAGTGCTTTTTGTATTTTCTTAAAAAAAACTAGTCGATGTGGAGGTTATTAGGTCAAAGCTATTGTAACAAAATTGACCTCATGACCACGAAAGCTGTAAACTAAACAAAACGCCGGCAAGTTGAAAAAATAAAAAATAAAATATTTATTTTACTAAAAGAAGATTCATTTTTCACTACAAATATAAGTAAATTATAATAAACCCAAATTAAATGTTCCCTCGTAAACAGGCAACTAGAGCATACAATTAAAGACTAACATGATCATAATTGTTAAAAGAATAAACTTAAATCAATAGTGAAAATAAAATCCTCAAAAAATAGTTTTATTTCAATGTGTAACATTCGCGTAAATCTAAAAAAAATATTAAGGGTCAAAGGGCAGAGATTTTCGTTGGTTTATGATGATGACAATGATTTGCGAATATCATAGGTATATCAATATTTTTCTTTGTCGTTGAACAAATGTACTATGGTTTGTGTATTTTGTGCATAATAGTGTCGGATGTCTTGAGACTGTCGTCTGAAGCCATTCAATACTCTGCCTGGACAGCATTCGCGCTTACCATCAGGTGCAGTGTTGTCACTATGCCAGGCCAGTTTAAAAAAAATAAGAAACGAACGAATAGGCCACGTGTCACGGTATTCCAGCCTGATGCAACATATCGGGCACAAATTACTAACTACGAGCTGATATTGAATAAAAAAATCAAATGTCACTTTACCAACCATAAACATACAAACATACATACTGGTGGTAGGTCTCTCATAAGTGAGAGGCTGCCTTTGTTGGTTCCACCTCAATGTTAATTTCTCCCGTCAAACAAAAGTGTAAATGCACTGTTGTGTTCCGATTAGAAGGACATTGCATCCAGAGTAACCACTGGACTTAATGAGACTTAAAATCTTATGTATCAGAGTGGCGAGCGCAGTGGAGTACCTAGCATTTGCTTTAGCTTTGTAATTCACAATATTGCTTGGTTCAGCTACTGTCTATGAGCGGTCGCATCATTTACGGGTCTCGCCATTCATAGCAATAAAAATATCTAAAGCAATAACAACAGTAATAAACAGAACGCAACTAATATACCAAGCTTAAAGTTGACGCGTAGAGCCAGTATCTTAGTATGGGGTTAGGATTATGTATGTGACTGTTGGTTATTTATTTTGTAACCCGCACCTATTGGGCAATGTTGGCTGTTTCATGTGGGCAAACAAGACCAGGAACAAAGATACACACCACACGTTGGAATTGAATTAGCGTCGCAGATTGCATCGCGGATTGAGTTCGGATGCTAACAGAATGTTCTTCAAGTTGGAAGAAAGTTTTTCAATTTGTAACGTTCGGATCGGTTTGTGATCGATTTATGTTGAGGCGTTTTGGATCATTCTATTAAAAAGGTTCTAAATTTTATGTCTTTTAAACTAATATCTTTATTTTATGAGAGTGTATCAATCGTCAATCGTACTGTCTATTGTAGAGTAGGCCCGTTCCCTGCAATGGGACGTATATGTGCTGATATAAAAACAAAAAAAAAATTGTGTATAATAGTGGCAGGTTTTTTGGTTATGGGATATTGTATAATTTTTGAAAATATGTTTTACTATGTGATTCTACTAATATTATAAATGCGAAAGTTTATGTTTGTTACTTCTTCACGCTCAAGCCGCTGGATCAATTTTGATGAAATGTGGTATGGATATATCTGACACTCTGGATTAGCACATAGGCTACTTTTCATCACGGTAAAACGTAGTGTTCCCGTGGGATTTGCAAGGAATTGAAATATATTTGATACTCTTTCACACCCAAACGAATGGGATGGGATGTTTTAATTACGGCAGTGTCGTTGGGTTGAAATATTTAAAATAGTTATGACGTAAAATAGCTCTTTTTTCCAAAGTGCTGGACGCAAAAAGTATCTGCGCCCGGGCGAAGTCGGGCTGGACCACTAGTATAACGATATTTTTTATAAATAAAGAATTTCACAAAATATAATCTGTATTTGCATTAAGTCTTTATAATATTGCCTCTTCTTCTTTTTATAAAATTGTATTTTATAATATAATATTATACTATTAGCGACTAATTTTACTCATGAAAAGAAAAGTAATTAAATATAATGAAGGTTCAAAGCCTGTGAATGGGAGATAGGCTAAATGAATATGACTTTGGAACCAAGTAATTTTTGCCTGAAACAGCGATTTCAAAGATCTAACGGTTGGGCCATCTGCCTGCTATTAGGCGTGTCGTCTATTAAATAGGCTCCTTTTCACGAAAATATCTAGGCTGAGCTTTTACGTGATATTAAAGTACCTTCTCGATGTATTTATAGGGTTTTGTAGATGGAAAGTAAAAAATAATCATTTGGCACGTCTTCGTCGTGATATTTTAAATGGAAATTTTATAAAGTTGAGTTTTTATGTTTTTGTTAATTGATGAATATTTTTAATATAGCATTGAACTAATAAATTGACTGTGGGTTCGAATGTTAATCTTCTGGAGCCCAGGTCCTCCCCACCCATTTGCCATAGAACTTGGCTCTGGCAAACTACAGATGATAGGATCACCATCACAAAGATTATGTAACCCAACGATGAATAATTGGGAAAAAAAAACAAATTGAGTTACATCCGAGGTTCCCAGACTTATTTTTCTCATAGACATCTTTCAAAATTTTGATGGTTCTGTTGGCAGCTACATTTCTAGCAAATTCCCAAAAAAATTGAAGATTAGGTCTGTGCACGGAATTTTTATAACGGAGCATTAACTAAAAAATAGTTGGGACACTCAGCAAAAAAAAAACCTAAATTTATAAACACAAAATACCAAAAAAACTGTGATAAAAGATTTATCTGCTGTATATGTTACACGTAGACCTTATACAATAAATTGAAGCGACGTGACGTCAGAAACCCTTTCTCAAGAATCTCGTGCAGGTCTACACAATTTACATATTTGGGCAGTTTTCGAAATCATTCGGACAGTAAAGCGCTAAGACCTATCCCAAGGAATCCCTAAAGATAAGTAACCTAGATCATTTCTTGTCACCCAAGCTAAAATTGGATATCGCCGACCGAACATTATTCTAAATGGATTCGCAACATTGAAATCAAAAGATGTAAGATTGGGTATTTTTTGTCACATGTTTTATGTTTTTTAGTTCTTTTATATTTATAAATATTAGCTTTACATGATTTTGTCAACATATTTCAAAATAAATTATACGTTCTATCTTTATTTGTATTTATCTAGCCAGATTCTGTATTTAATTTTAAGCGAAGAAATATTAGAAATGTTATGCCCACGTGAAAATAATATACAATAGCACTAAAAAACTTTGAACAGTATACTTATTTTTATACGTATAACGCCATAGATTTCAACGATATATTCTAAAAATATTTGTTACTAAAATCTCTCTTGATTCTCTTTCACGGCGCGTTCTCCCGAGTCTCATAAGTCTTGCCCAGCAGTGGCGTATTATTTCCCCCATTCCTCCCATTCAACCGTGTTTATCTAGTAAGATTTGATTTACTCAGTTTACTGGTTCATCTGCTACTTACTTTGCACCGGAGAAGAAAGTGAAATGCAATCTAAAATAATACCGGGGATGTTTAATGGTAAAAGATCAGAATCAAGTGGATCGAGTTTGTGTAGACAATAAAGCTATTTAAACGTCTTTGTTTTCTGACAAAGTAATTTACACTTGATGCTCAGTTTAGATAGAATAGGTTCTGGATAGGTATCACCGCAGTATCTATTTCTCCCGCCAATCAGCAGTGTGGATGCACTATTGCGTTCCGGTTTGAAGGACATTGTAGCCAGAGTAACTACTGGACATATTGGGACTTATCTTATGTCTCAGGATGCCAAGCTTGCTTTGTAATTCATACAAGTGTTTCGCTACTGTCCATGAGCGGCTGTACTGCTTACCATCAGACGAATGGCATGTTCGCATCACCATTCACTGCAAACCAATGTAGATTACTGAAGTGAGGAGGTAAATAGAACCAGTCGTACAATAGTCATTGTACCCAGCTTACAATCACTGTACATGGTGGTTGAAAACCTATCACGTTGACTCTTGTAAGTTTCTTGCATCAGTTAGCCTCTGTATTTCTAAGAAGTCAGCATAGTTAATTGTGTTAATCGACAAGGTGTTGTTTCTTCCTCGAATGGACATTTTTTTATGAAATCCCACTGCATTGTCACTTTATTTGATACCCGGCCATTTTATACGTTAAGGTGTAGAAAAATACCTAATGGCATAGATTTTCCGAGAAATACCTGTTGTTTCAGAGAATATGTTGGAACAAAACACTGAATATTTCACACCTAGTTGAAATTCGCATCGCTGGTAAACGCGCCATGTCTTTCTCACTTCGATTTGATCCGCTTTTCTACGTACTGTTTTGAATTGATATGATATTGTTATTGTTTTCATAACTCTATATCCACTATTTATTCTTAGTTCAGTTATTTTGTATATATTTTGGGCTGTGGAACTATAAGGATCCATTTATGGGAATACCTTATTTTTATCGTTAGTATTTTACTTCTATTTTAAGTGCTAAGTGAAGACCAAATTCCTAAAATACTTTTCAAGAGCGCCGTACAAAAATCTTCGTTGAAGCCTATGTGTATCAATATATATAAGCTGTGGACTTCCTGTGGTGATAGATGATAATAATATAATTGATGTACTCCATATTTCCAGTAGTTACTCTGGCTACAATATCCTTCAAGCCGAAACACAACAGAGCATTTACACTGCTGTTTGTCGGGTGAAATAGACATTGCGGTGGTAACTACCCAGGCAGCCTCTAAGATATGAAAGACCTACCACCTAAGAATACCAGACTAAGAATCAGGGACCGAAAACGGTAACGAAAATACCGGTATTTTTTGGTATCAACCGAAAAAAAAAAATACCGGTATTTTTAAAGGTAACCCCTATACGCCAATTTTACTAGATTCCTAGAATTTAATCGGTATCATACCGGTAACCGAAATAAGGATTACCTCTATGTTTCAAGCGTTGTCGGCAAAATTCAAAGTGTCGCTGCGCCGTGCGTCGACTAAACACGACCTCAAGGCCGTCGTCCCGGTTGGTGCATGTTGTAACTTGCACTGATTCGACGCAGACCATACGCAGACGCGTTCTTTGCGATTTTTGAATTTTGAGACTCTTAATCGATATTTCATTCAGTACGCACGTCGCACGGGTGTGTTGAATTATTTGTTTGGTTTGGAATCGGATTACCTATACACTTTGAAAATGGGACGAAAGCGAAAAAATCATGTTTATGCATATTTGACCTACCAAAAAGAAACAAATTCATCTAAATCTAGTGTACAAGGGTGTAATAAAGTTGACACTAATAACGAAAAAGTAATAGTAATCACCACAAATCCATATCTATTTTAAAATACGATGTCTGTGCCTTATGGTAATTACATTGTTAACATTTATTATTGTCTGCCCTGAGGAACTCCGGCATTTACCGACATGAGCGCCGAAGCGTGTCCGTCAACGACTACACGTATTCTACGCCCATGCAGAAAGCCGGAAATCCACGAACACAGGTTGCCGGGCAGACCGTATGCCGGAAGTTTAGAAAGAAGACCACGGTGCCAGACTCTATCAAACGACTTGGTTATGTCGAGGCTCACAGCAAGAGCCTCGCCACGCCGGTCAATCGCCTCACTCCAGCGATGCGGGACAAACGCTAGATCACCCGTCGATCGATATTGACGGAATCCGTATTGTCGGTCACTGATCAACGAGTGATCCTCCAGGTAGCGGACCAATTGAGCGTTTATAATCCGCTCCATGACCTTACACATCACTGAGGTGATAGTGATAGGGCGGTAATTGGTAGGGTCCGACCGATCACCCTTTTTTGGGATCAGCTGCACATTGGCCTCCCTCCAAGATTCCGGCACAACACCTGTGCGGTAGGACGCTCGGTAGAGGCAAGTCAGTGCAGGAGACAACTTGGCTGCACAAGCTCTTAAAACCACGGCTGGTATCCCATCCCATCCAGAGCACTGGCTTTCCGCACATCGAGAGACCGTAACTCACGCTGCACATCACACTGCCTGATGCGAATATCCGCCATTGAGAAACCGCAATTATGCAGTGTGGGCAGCGTCTGGGAACCACGGTCTTCGAATTTAAATTAGCGGGAATTAGCCGCAAAGAGATTTGCCAGCAAGGCAGCCTTCTCTTGCGGCTTGTGGGCCAGCGACCCTTCTGGGTACCTCAGCGGTGGCAACGCTGGACGGCAGAAGTTAGATTGAACGGCCCCGGCCAAACTCCAATAAGCACGACTGCTAGTTGGGTGATTGGCCAACGCACGCCCAATCCTGCTAACGCGCTGGGCATCCACCCTAACGTAGGCCTTCTTGCAAGCCTTGGTTGTAGGCTAATTTGAGGGAACTGATATTGGGATCCTTCATGGCACGACTCCTGATCCAAGCGCGGTACGCCGCCTGTTTGTCACTGACAGCATCGGCGCATGCACGATTGAACCAGGAGCGTCCACGGCCCTTACTGGCGATCTCAAATCTCGTCAGCAATAGCGTTGACACTCGCTGACGGATCTTTACCCTCAAAGCAGCGCCGCCTCCAAGAGATGAATGCGCAATATTCCGGCATACCATCCCAATCTGCCACGAGTAATGCCAGTCCCTCCGCTTAATCTGCACGGATTGTGGTGGTGATGCGAACGGTAATGACGACCCAACCAGGCAGTTATCGGAAGTGCCTAGAGGCGCACTAACGGTCACACGATACCCGGCTGGGTGACTCGCCAGCAGAAGGTCCAGCAAAGAAGGCGCATGACTCGCCACATCCGGGATCCTGGTGGGCTAGTTCACCAGTTGTGTCAAGTCATGAGTCAGAGCGAATGCATGGGCAGCTCTGCCAGCATGATCAGTCCTAGCCACAGTTCGTGATGAGCATTGAAATCCCCCAAGACCACCATTTCGGGCGACGGGAACTGCGCCTGCGCGTCATCAGCCGCCTGGCTAAGATACCTGAACAGCCGAGTCGCCTCATCGTCCCCGTGGTGAGAGCTGTAAAGGTACACCTAGATAAGGCTCAGGGAATCTAGATCCACTTGCACCCACAGAGCGGAGAAGGAGGGGTCCTCCATGCAGTGCAAACGGCGACAGCAGATGTCCGACCGAACACACAAACATACCCCGGCTTTAGGCTTGAAGTTTACTTCAAGCGAATAACCGGGATACAACAGGTAAGAATCATCGGCCGGACAACGAATCTGCATCTCCGTTAGGAAGAGCAAAGCAGGCCGGACCGTCTCGAGATGGACGGCATTGAGGTTTGTATGGGGTCCGCGGATATTAGTGAACTCCATAGTGAACGTGGTGGTGGGGGTATGCACCGCTGAAGGACCTGCTCTGTTTAATTGCACTGTCATGGTTGAAAGGATGGGATTGGTGAAGAGGCAACGAATGGCTTAAGTTCGGGCACTAAGAAGGCCGAATGGGCACCGGTACGAAAGGATCGGCAGGAAGCGAATTGATCCGCCGGACGGAAGAGCCCCCGTACCCTCCCGGGATGGGCCGCCGGGACCCCACTTCCGGTCACCAACCGGCACGACGGACCCACCCAAGATTATGCGCGGCATGGTTAGGCAGCCTCTCGAGGTGGTTAGCCCCTGTACTATACCGCGGGCGGCCAGCGGACAACCGTTTCTACGGGTCTCCCTGGCCGGCGGATCAAAATTCCTCCCTTCGACAAACGACCGAAAATACCCACACGGTACAACCTCATGCCTGGACTCAAGCCCCTCGAAATAACCGGAAAACCCAGGGGTTGATCCCGGAACGCGATCCCCTTATGGAGATCACTATGGCGGCATTTACGCCTCGTGGACGGTGGTCGCTACCCGGGCGGACACTTAAGTCCTACCACCACGAACTGTGTCACTTATTTGGCACTACCCAGGGGTCAAGTGTAGGGAATCTAGAGTCAAAGCCTACGGACGAGGGTGACGTTAACCCCCTCGAATGAACTCTACTGCGGTAAAGTGTGGTGCGATGGTAAAAAAAAGCGAAGACTTGTGGACAGAAGTCGGACGTTCGCACCAAAACCCTATAATCCGTCCCACAAAAACCGACAACAATCGGATTCGAGGCGGACGCATCTGTGGACGTTAAATACCTACAACAGACGCCACAAATCATCTCCTTTGTACGTCGGCGGACGCAACCGAATACGACGTCGTGTATAGAAGGCATTAGAAAGACGTAAATGCTCAAGGTCATTTGCTCGGGACGTGGTTTATCTTATTTTAATGTTTTATAATTTAAAAATATAGGGTTTTTGTACTAAATAATATTATTTATGTGAATTTAGGTATATATCTATTTATTTATTAAATTAAATATACTGAGATATAAAAATGTCTACTATACAGTATCCCATTACACCAAATTTTTGCCTTTACTCATTTCCTTTTCTTTTCAACACAATTACATCGCAAGTAAACTGAAACGATTCCAGGGATATTGCGTAAACAACACGCCAAGTATAATATATTTTATTTGGTATGCAATATGGAAATGAGTAACTATTCTCCAATGCGCTCTCTTTTGCCGTCAAGGTCTTTTTTGGGTTACCGGTATTAAATCGGTTACCGTATATAAGGGTAACCTTTATAATTTGCATTGGTTACCGTCATAAGGGTTACCTAAATCTTATAGGTAACCGAAATTGGTCGATACCGGTACCGTTATATACAACCGGTTTCGGTCCCTGCTAAGAATTATATCCCTACAAGATTCCCAGTATACCTAAACCAATTTTACTCCTAAAATAGTTACATTCTTTTACAAACAATAAACATGTATCTGTATCAGCCTATATACATCCCACTGCGTTACGGGGCGTCCTCTAAAATCGAGAATACGATTGAGACGGCCGATATTTTTACAGCGGGTCGTAATAACATTACTTATATTACGAGTAGATAATAGACATCAAACTAATCCCCAACGACAATAGATTAATACGCTCTTTATTATTGAAATCTTTGTCCCCCAAGACGAATTGTCTTCCAATACGAGGTTGAATAATTCATGAGTCTCGGAATTATGTCATTCGAGGGAAATATTTAATAATTCATCGTGTACTCAAAAATTGAGGCTGCGGATTTATGGAATTTTTCATCGGACCCATTTGAGTATTGGTTCAGACAGAAATATATTTACGGCCGCCCTCAGAGACGTTTAATGTCAATTTAATTATTCTTCTTATAGATTTTTTTGTACTTTTGGTAGGTATTTAATGTGTGAGAGGTAGGTACCACCGCAATGTTTATTACTTCCGCTAAATAGCAGTGGAAATGCACTGCTGTGTTTCGGTTTGAGGGACAATTTAGCCAGATTAACTATTGGATATATTGAGACTTAATATGTTATGTCTCAGGAAGGCGAGCACAGTGGAATGCCATGCATTGCTTTTTAATTCAAGGTGTTGTTTGGTTTTGCTACTGTTCATGAGCAGTCGTATCGCTTACCATCAGGTGAACGGTATACTCATACTGCCAATCATGGCAAAAAAAAACAAACTCTTAATCTACACTAAGTAATGATTTAATTGGCATTAAATGTCTCTGAGTAAGACAGTTACAGGTTTTGTACTCTCATTAAATTTAATATTCATTTTCCTGAGAAAAAATATATGCTATAAAGCTCAAAATACGATATAATATGTGTCTATGCTAACAGCCGCTGCCAATTAACAATCCTAATCCAAAATTTACCGTTTGAGATTGACAGCTCAATCTTTTTTCTGATACTATATTGCCAATAATCAATCTCAGTAGCGAAAAAACTATGGCAACATGGTAAGGGACCAATCGAAAAGTATAAAATAATCTAGATTGACTTCAATCTATTTTTTCGATTGATTATAATTGGCATCGGCCGTGAGCACCGGAGGCCGTAAGGAACACCGACGAGTACAATTGTACAATGTACAATTGTTTATATACTTATGGATGCGAAAATGGCATTACCACCAAATATTCTGTTAATCTATAAATGTTAGGCGTTCAATGGTGTTGTGAATGATATAATATGACGGCTTGATCTTTTGTATTTGTGTATCATTGCCAATCCTTAATTAAAGGCAAAAACAGTTCGGTGTGTTAAAGGTTGCAAAACATCTACAATAGGACAATTGAGACAACAATCTATAAGTGGTAGATACTTTTAAAAATGTTTTGGGATATTTTCGGCAGATTTTAAAGATAAATCTATATAGTTTGCTCGCTTAAAGGCTCTTTTACAATATCCAATAAATACATATTACACTGCTTAAAACCCAATGAAGTTGAAAATGGAAATTACTAAACATATTAAAAAAGTTTAGAGGTTATTTGTATACTGAATATTTTAAAAGTAATTTTACGTAAGGAGCATCGATTGGGTCGTCTGGAAGTTAAAACAACGCTTCTTAGAACAATCTGTGTAAGTACTATCGAGATGAAATTTGGATTTTGCGTTTATTTTTGTATCATCTTATTTGCCGATTGCCTCAGTGGCCTAGTTGTACGGTAAGGTTACAACGTTGAGGTCTTGGGTTGGAATCCGGGGTCGAGTAAATTGATATTAATTTTTTTCACTTACAAAACACCTTCGGTCGTATTCATACAATTTAAAACCTATTCTAGATATCGAATATTTTATCTTCTCCGCTCAAACTGGATTCAAAAGATTTCAAAAGGGACATTGGATAAGTAAAATAGGTTTCAAAAGTGGCTATGAATAACGCCGGTTAAATAAAATAAAAATAAACAAATTACACCAACATGTACGCGAGGATCCGTCTGTTTGTTCAGCTTTAAACCTTTTAATGAGCATAGATTAGCGAGGGGCTGTAAAAACCCAGAGGGATCCAGGTATAAAGTTGCTTGTTTGCTCAGGAAAATATAAAATCTGTATCAGCCTATATACGCCCCACTGCAGGGCACGGGCCTCCCCTACAACCAGGAGTACGACTGAGAGTGGTTTGGCCATATAGTCCACCACGCTGGCCTAGTGCGGGTTGGCGGACCCGGATATGCATAATTTGGATCTTACTGCAAAGGGTCAAAGATTTTTTTTATTGTTGTAAATGGCGAGACGAGCATGCCTTTCGCCTGATGGTAAGCGATACGACCGCTCATAAACAGTAACAGAACCAAACAACACCTTGAATTACAAAACAATGCTTGGCATTCCACTGCGCTCACCATCTTGATACATAAGCTGTTAAGTCTAAATATGTCCAGTAGTTACTCTGGCCACAATGTCCTTCAATCCGAAACACAACAATGCATTCAATCAGTCTCGCCATTCAATGCTTTGAAAAACGTAGAATCATTCGTTGTTGATCATTTATAAAACATATCAAAAGGAGGGCCGACTGCCTCAGTGGCGTAGTTGTACTAGGGTACGGTTACAAAGCTGAGGTCTCGGGTTCGAATCCCGAGTTGGGCGAAGTGATATTGGATTTTTCTATTCATTATCAGCCCAGAGTCAGGAATTTGTGTCCGATATGGCGATAGGCTCGCCACCTATCACATCGTGGGACGGAACATACAAGGCGAAATGTGGATGTCCTGGCACCTCTGCCTACCCCTTCTGGGAAAAAGGCGTGGGTTTATGTATGTATGTATGAAAAGGAGGATGATGTTATTGTACTTTGTAGGGTTTCCTTTGGGATTGGTAAGTCTCTTACTGATTGATATTTTACAAGCTTTTTATTTATTATAGTGAAAAAGTGAGGTTTGTCACTGGTATCGCTTGTTTTGAAGCACTTGTACGAGTTCACACCATCCTAATTAAAATAAATATATTTTATAAATCATGTAAAGAAAACAAATTCTTCATTTCTCATTAAAAGTGTGATCGAAACCTTATTTTTTCAACTGGTTACTTGATTATTGCCTCAAAAAGACTACTTTAATCAATTCTTTCTATCTCACTATATTCAATAGACGTTAAAATAAGATTTATCAATGTTTTCACTGAAATATATTATATTTCGATAAATAGATCTTGACAAATATTCTCAAACAAATTCCATAAAGCGTATCTGATTTCATACAAAAAGTAAGCAACCGTGTAAACACCAGGAAACGGCGAATAAAAAGAATATTAAAAAATAAACGTGTAATATAAAAGCTGAAAGTTTCTTTGGCAAGAATGTATCTCTTTAGAAAAAGCGGTGACCTGAAGGTTATTATATATTTTTATCAGCTCGATCTGTATCGAAATCTGCTTATATTACAGACTCTTTTTGATTCATTTGTTTTTCAGTTAAAAATAAGATAGCAGCCTATATAGAATTGCTGAGCAGAAATTTAAGTATACATGTTTCAGCTAATCTTGGTTCGGGGCTCTGTGTGCGTGTGCTTGTAAACATCAAGATAAGTTACAACATATATAACATACTAGCTGTACCCGCGACTTGGTCCGCGTGGAATTTAACAAAAACTTTATTTTTCTAAAATAAATGTAGCCTAAGTTACTCCTTATTATATAAACTACCTGACAATAAAAGTCCCGTCAAAATCGGTTCATCCATTTCAGAGATTAGCCGGAAAAAACAGACAGACAGAAAGACAGACAAAAAAAATCTAAGTTCATTTTCGTTATAGGTATCGTGTATACAACGATATGTAGTTGGACATTTTTTTTTAATTTTCACTTTACAAACAGACACTTCAATTTTATTTAAATATGTATAGATTATAATACCTTTAATATGACTTGTGAACTGTGGTAGGTCTCTCATATGTGAGAGGCCGCTTGGGTAGGTACCACCATAATGTCTATTTCTACCGCCAAACAGCAGTGTAAATACACAGTGTGTTTCGGGTTGTAAGAAATTGTAGCCAGAATAACTACTGGACATATTGATACTTAACGTCTTATTTCTTGTATATGTATATAAAAAATAATATAAAAAGGCTTTAATTTACCTTTACATCATGTCTCAAAACAGATTAAAATTTATAGTACTGTCGACACAATTATTATTGCTCTCCAATATTTAGGTTAATTATTTAAAACTTGAAAAACTTACGGCTAATATCAGTATGAGTAGACACAGTATAAATTTACTATTTACAACCAAACATCTCGCTTTTGGTGAAAATAAATATATACTAGGTTATTATATCCCTATTTTGGCATCTCCGTTATCAGACAAAGCTAAAATGCTTTATCAAGTAATTATTAAAGGTTTAAGACTGCGGGGTGGGTGACTTTATTTTTTTGTGGTTTGTTTGTTTAACTATAATATTAGTGATATATGAACTATTTAAATATAATTGTAATGTATATGCTGTATTTGATATCGGGGGTGACGTTTTCATAATTGAAAAAACCCCTTAAATAAAGAGAAAAAAAAAAAAAAAAAAACCCAAACATCTGGTGTATATGCTTCCAAACATTACTACATCTTAGACAAATCATACATACATACATAAACTCACGCCTTTTTCCCAGAAGGGGTAGGCAGAGGTGCCAGGACACCCCCATTTCGCCTTGAACGTTCCGTCCCAGAATGTGATAGGTGGCGAGCCTATCGCCTATCGGGCACAAATTCCTGACTTTGGGCTGATATTGAATAGAAAAACTCAATATGACTATACCCAACCCGGGATTCGAACCCGAGACCTCAGCGTTGTGACCGTACCGTAGTACAACTACGCCACCGAGACAGTCAAATCAGATTTGTATTAATCGAAGAACTCAACTAATCGGACCATATGAAATTGAGTTAACGAGGCATCATAACTATGTTAAACAACTGTACAATTTAGAATATATCATCGTATAATTCGAGCTTCCAAAACAACATGACGGATTCGCGTCATTTGTCAGCGCTGGCTTATGAAATGAGATTATTGATAAGGTCTATGATAACGAATTGGTACTCACTACTCGGCCTAATTTCAACGCGGCACTGTGTTAGACATTCGTCATGATTTGTGTAGTGTTTGTTTGTCTCGCGTTTGAAATATATCTTGATAATGGGAACTTGTGTGTTGTTATGAAGGACTTGAGTGTTATGTATTAGATTTGCGAGGGATGTTTTTACAAAGAAACATGTAAATACCAACCTATCTATGAAGGAAATCAGAGCTAATAATTATTGTCAATCATAATTTTCATAGACTACCTCGACTGCCCAGTTGGAATACGATATGATAGCATAGCTGAGCGCTCAAGTTCGAATCCCGGGTCGGGGTAAGTGATATTGCATTTTTCTATTCATTATCAGCCTGGAGTCAAGAATTTGTGTCTAATATGGCGATATGCTCACCACCTATCACATCGTGGGATGGGTTACACATAGCGAAATGTGGGTGTCCTGGTAGCACCTCTGCGAACCCTTTCTGGAAAAAGGCGTGATTTTATGAATATGTGTCTTTATTTTTGACGGCAATTGTAAGGGAGTCTCTGATTAATTCATTCAAAATTAATTTGTGAGATATTGGGATGATTCAAACCATTCTATCAGTCTCTCTCAAAAACAGCTATACCTATCTTCAAGTTTTTAAATAATTTAGATTAAGATTTAAGATAATTTTAGGGTATGATGGGGTATACATGGTGAAAATGTCGCCAAAAGCCCCGAATTAAAAAAAATAATAAAAAAATGTCTGTATTTTTATAGCATTTTTTATGCTACACCACAAAAGATCACCAATGTATACTCTATTGCCAGCATCTAATGATAGATCATAAAACCTGAGATCGAAAAACCAAAGAATCCAAGGATAATATTTTCAACCACATCTCTACCTTAATGACGCGAAAGTATAACCCCCGATCTATATAATACCTAATTCAATTTGCCGGGTTAATCAACCCTTAATAAAACTAATTAATATAAATAGATTTCGTATTTATAGACAGATGAGTAATTACCTTAGTAATGAAGACAAACTTATTCTGTAAGTATCAATTCCCTTGATGTTAAAGACATGAAAGATCTGTGACGTGAGGTATGTATCTTTCGATTACCTACATTTCACTTCAGTAAGTATCGTTCGAAGTATGTTTTGTCACATTTATTGTAAATTTACAACAAATTATTAATGAACTGCTCTGATTAAACCAACCTGTAAATTTTGTAATAATCCCGACATTGTGACACTGGTTTTGAAAAGAGCAACACTAGAATTTCTTGCCCGTTCTTCTCTACTGGAAACAGCTTTCCGAACCGGGTGGTAGATAAAAAATTACTGAATCTAAATAATGTTGAACATTTTTAATTTCCATAAATTATTTTCATTTTTATTAGTCACACGAAAATTTCTGTGGTCCTATTGCACTAGTGATTGGTGATACAAGTCGAGTACCCCTTGTAAGATTTTAATAAAAAAATAATGTGAAAAACTACCTTTTTATCTACCTCACGATTTGCTTTCTGCGATAGTTTCGGAGATAATTTTGTGTAAAATGATATAACTGATACCATTTTGGCGAATATTACGAGAGTTTTGATATATTTTGAGTTGTAACTCCTTTATGTAATCGATTAATATGCAGTTTTTGTGGCTAGTGGTATAAGTACAATAATAATATATTCACACATATTTTAGTGCATTTTATGTGAATATTGATATATCTAGTGATATATCTATCACTTTGCGCCATATTTTTTTTCGTTGGGTACCACTCAACATGTATCTATCAAATTTTGATCTTATATTATTAATATATTGTTACTTAATAAATAGATAAACTCCAGGAATTTCGCTTGAGATGGTAAGGTCACGTCCTAAGGAAACCGCAGGAGTACGTCGGCAGTGTGTGCCTGAGCCTCGATATTTCCGGGCCTCGACCGAGAGGTAGACCAAACAAGCGCTGGCTAGATGTCGTTAAGGAAGATAAGAGGCTCAATGGCTTTACTATTGAGGATGCCGAAGATCGTGCGAAACGGAGAAGAATTTGCCGGAAGGTGGACCCTGGCACCGGCCGGGAAAACGCCAGGTAGAAGAAGAAGACTATCAATATCATTAATCAATGGCATCCTCCATGGTGCAGGTGGTTAGACGACGTCTGTGAATCGAAGGCCGCGGGTTCGATTCCCGCACCGAGAAAAATGTTTGTGCGGCCCACCAATATTTATTTCGGGTCTGGATATTTGTGAGACCGAAAAGTTTTTCGTCGTTCCTGATACCCACGACACAAGACTCGATCTTAGTGTGGGGTCAGGACTATGTATGTGGCTCTTGGGTGTTATTTAATATTTATTTATTTAATATATTGTTACTGAGTGAAGACCAGTTTCACCCCGTCCTGAAAAAAATCCTTGATAGCCTATTGGGTACTTACCTGGAAGATAAACATAAAAAAATCGTGTCATAAGTTCTGATCAATTTCACAGGTCCAAGAATTATCGGTTTTATATTCTGGTCGAGATCGACCCTAGTGCCATAGGAGTGCCAAGGCCAGCAGTCGACGCAGAAGGGCTGATGATGATTGTAATGATGATACATTTTGATATTAAACCAATGAGGCATTAGTAAGAAGTAATAATAATAAGTCATGTTAATAAACCAGAACACACAGCAACAAAAAATAGATGGGAAATCATATTTCATCTGCCTCAGCTAATACGCAAACTAAAGGAAGGAAGTGTTATAATAGTCTCGTATCGTTACGTAAATATTACGTCTATTATTTATTACTGCTTTGACATTTTCTGTATAGACAAAAATGAGCCAGTGAATGTTTTTGGAGTAATAGAATATTCTTAACTTTACCGATTCCTATAAAGGTGGCACGTATCCGGTATATGAATAGGTAGGAATAGCGATATCACGTTAGTGGATACTCTACCTATTTTTACCATAAAGTGTAAGTTACTTTGCTGTGCTAGAAAACAAAAACGTATAAATAGGTTCATTGTCAACACAACCTCGGCGGAAAACTGTCCGCGCGGCACTTTACCCGTTAATTAATTGAAGAATACACCTAGTTTGGAACAAAACGCGTCACCAACGAGTTTCTAACTAGAATGACACTTGCAGCTTGTTATAGTGTGCAATCTATTCAAAGGTTTTTGTTTAACTTTTGCTTTGTTTCAGAAATGCCTACTTCGTTTGGTGATGTTGGTGCTAATGCTGGGCATTGTGTGCAAATGTTTGTGATGAGAGAAGAGGCTGCATTTTCGCTTTATAAATGTGACATTAATTTTCAGAAAATCAGCCTTATATTGGATGCATCCCATGTTTGTTTGTTTTTTGAGATAAACGTGACTTTAAACGACGGTTTATTTATTACTAGCGGGTGCAGATAAAATTTTCAAAATTCAGACCAAAAGGTTCAATGCCGAATATTAATTTAAGAACTCTCACTACTGCTTTCTTCCTATAGGTCATAGCGTGATGGTATATAGCCTATACTATTTCTCGATAAACCTATCCAACACAAAAATATTTTTTACGATGTAACTTGTATCCGAAATAGAATGTCTACTGGCAAAATATGTATTATTTCTCGTCAGTTCTGCAATGATATCAATCTTCTCAAATCTTGACAAAACAAACTTGCATAGCTAAATTATCTGCTGTTATTATTTTTCAAACCTAAACACGAGGCAATAAGGCCCATATTACATTGACATTTACAATATTTTTCCTTAGCAGCACGTTTATATAACTTATTTAATGTCACAATTACGAGTATACCTTCTCAAAAGTTTCATATTTACCCCAATACAACACCACTAATATAATTAGACATCTAACCACACCAAGCCTCGAATAAAATCGGTTCCATTTTATAATGGTAGTTGCAAGCTGTGTCCGCAATTTCTTTGTATGGAGCCATCGTGCATCTGACATGTGATATTAAAACAGAAATTTAACACATTGTACGGGAATGTAGCGCGTAAAGTGGCTTATCATGTCACAATCCGCGGTATAATGGGCCTTTCTATCTTATAAGGGGTACACGATGCGTTTTTGATTGCAAGCCTTTTAACGTGATCATAGAAAGGATTTGTGCCCGATTTAATGGTAGGTCTAATATGTGAGAGGCCATCTGGGTAGGTACAAACGCAATGTCTATTTCTCCCGTCAAACAACAGTGTAATTGCACTGTTGTGTTACGGATAGAAAGATACCAGTGTCTTTCTGAAAAAAAACAGTTTTGGTGGAATTTCGGAGGGGCAATAAATACTATCCCGCAATACCCTTTTTTGTACTTATGGAAGATATATCTAAAAGATCAAAGTATACATCTTTCTGTCTTTCACGCGTCAATAGGCCCTCCTTTAAGGGTCGGTGGACATAGTCATTTTGGGCCAATGTATGATTAAAAGCCAAAATCTATTTTTTTAGATTAGGTCACTTCAATTCTAAAGGTGCGATATGTTAATTAGGAATCCCTGTCACGCATGCGTTAATTAATATTAATAGCTACGACATAGACCTTCTAAAGATAATTACATAGGGGAGTAGTTACTTTTGAGCTTTTATCGCACTCTCGTAGCGGTATATAAGTAAAAGTAAAACTGGTGGTAGGTCTCTCATATGTGAGAGGCCATCTGGGTGGGTACCACCGCAGTGTCTATTTCTCCCATCAAACAGCAGTGTAAATGCACTGTTGTGTTTCGGATTGAAGGGCATTGTAGCCAGAGTAACTACTGGACATATTGAGACTTAACATCTTATGTATCAGGATGGTGAGCGCAGTGGAATGCCAAGCATTGCTTTGTAATTCAAGGTATTGTTTGGTTTTGCTACTGTTTATGAGCGGTCGTATCGCTTACCATCAGGCGAACGCCATGCTCGTCGCGCTATTCATCACAATAAAAAAAAACGACTTAGTGTTGGTACCAGGACACACTATTTATGACTAAAAAAATCATCTCTTTTTTTATTTATATGAATGGAGACACAAGCCTGCGGTTCGCCTGATGGTAAGCGATAGTAGAATTGGTTTGCAATAAAAAGTCTTAAGGAAGGAAAATTCTTCAAAGGGAATGGTACGCACAATGGGTCACCGTCAAAAATAGGTCAGAAAAAATGTAAATCAAATGTCAACCCCATAATTTATAAGAACACCTTCCGCGTTCTTATTTTTGCACAGTTTTTGACTGGAAGTGAAAATAGAAATTCGGCAATTTATTTTTATGATGGCAGCATACTTAGACTATTATAAACCGTGGGATTTTGACTTTAGTATAGTTAAAAAAATATATTTACATACAAAATTACATTTAACAAAACTAAATTAACGACACTTATATTTCTGCTGTACTTTTTGTTTTATTGCCTTTATATACTGACGAGCATACGGCCCGCCTGATGGTAAGCAGTCACCGCCTCTCATGGACCTTCGCAGTATCAGGGGTCCATCGCAACAAAGTGTCTACCTACCCTAATGAGAGCGATCTCAAAGAAAACCTCCCAAACACAAAAAAATAATCTTAAAATCTATTGTCAGAATTATCACAAAACGATGAACACTTGTAATTTTTATACCAAAACATGAACCCTACCAAAAATATTTTTTTTGTACAGTTGGTTTCTGTAATACATCCAGTGAGTACTGAACCCAAGTATAATATATAGAGATTTTCCCGACGCACCGGGCACGTGGCCCGCATTCCAATGAAGCGGAAAGATAGGAAAACTTCGATTCGGCAGCTCGCCTTTTTTGTTTTTGAATCGTTATAAAACTTTGTACCGGAGATAAAAATGTTTTGTTCGAACATTGTTATCGACATGCTATGTTAATGAATTTTGTTCACTAGTTGGAGCAGAAACTTGAGCGGGGTAAAAAATGTTTTAGCGGAAAATTGTTTAGAACAGCTGGTTGACTCTAGCAATTTCTAAACTTGAATTGGGCAGATTGAATTGTATGAATTTGCTGAGGTTGGTATTGTTATATTGAATTAACTTCTCTCGTTGTTAACAAGCTCCGTGCAAGCTGTACTCTTCTGTTTTTGAAGATGCAGAAGGATAAAATTATTATTAATAATAAAATAAACCTTCTAAGTTAGTCGATATTCTATCTTGCTTCTAGACCCGTGAAATCACAAAGGTATGTGAAAAGGTACGAATAAATTAAAACTATAGTCGAATAGGCATCGAAAACAACACAATATCTCTTAATCTAAATCCTAAAATAAGAATGATGCTCGTCTTGCTATTGATACGTCTTTATCTAGTTATTAATAAATATGTCGAAGTACCAATCAATTTAATTGATCAAAAATATAATTAATACCAATCCTGGGAACCGTAAGTCAAAAGCCACATGGGTCAAAACATACGTCTTTGCCAGTCAATTTCGTGTTCAAAATCTATTTTTTCAGGCTTGTTTGAAAATTGAAGGAAAACAGCGGACAAAGTTTCATCAGAGAGCTTCCAAAATTAGTCCCGCTACACGTTTGAAGTACGCTTTTACTCTACCGGCTCGCTGCGTTCCCGTCGACTCTTTGTAGAGACAGTGTAGAGTTTGGATGCTGGGGTAGAAGCTTTTACTGACACGCTAGAAATATTTTCTTTGGCATTGGATGGGTAATAATATGTTTGGTTATGGTAGTGTTATTAAAAATATATATAAAATAGGTAAATCCTATAGATTAAACAAAATTCTTACTCCACGCAAAGGTATCAAGAGATCGCTCATAGCGGTAAGACCGCCTTACACTTCGTTCGCCTTACAATTCACTTACTTATAACTGTTACATTTTTTGTACTATATGACGTGGTGTTCAATAAAGTGTTGTGTATTGTATTGTACCAAGTCTCGCGTAATGGGTATCAAAATCCGATGAGACAATTTGGTCTCACGCAATCTGATTCGAAAAAAATAATTGTGGTCAACACAAGCATTTATTTCAACGTGGGGGTCGAACTTTGGCCTGTATTGGCCTTGGCCACACCTATGCAACGAAGGTTATAAAAATCCTGTTAATCTTTCATTCGTAAATAATCTTAAACTTGAATATTACACGAGCATTTTAATAGTCCAATTTGTTACTTCAATTTGATCTAAGTAGGATTTAATGCAAACATTAGTAAGCCTTATACATTTTAAAATACTATTTATTTACTAGAGAATTTATGTAAATATATTTCGGTTTAGACCTTTGGTATACATTCACCTCTGCATGTTTTACTCAAGGACGAAGAAAAGCCGTATTTGATTCGAAATGTTTTCGGCTAGACTTCAGACCAGACATTTATTTATGGTTAATGTTAAAAATAATTTAACATGTAATCTAAGTATATATTTTTTATAAATACGGCTGCCAACATTTTCACGGTGGTCGCGAATTTGAATCACAGAACACACCTCTGACTTTTCGGAATCTTGTGTGAATTGATAGTCAATCACCACGCACTAAAACGGTGAAGGAAAACTTGGTGAGGAGACCTGCATACCATAGCGATTTATAAAAATTTCTATGGTATGTAAGTCCGCCAATCTGCACTAGGCCAGCGTGGTGGACTATATGGCTAAACCACTCTCAATCGCTATCTCGATTGTAGAGTAGGCCCTTGCCCTCCAGTGCTACGTATATGCCGATACATACATATTTTTCATAAATTAACACGATATATGTACAACTTTTGTATTGCAATGCAGCATTACTCAAAAACCATTTCCCAAAGCGCATTCCAACAAAAAATCAGATTGGATCTCCCAAGCGCAGTCGAACTTATTAAAATAAATTGCACAAGAACAATTACCTCTTTAACCAGACCCCGGGGGCCTTTCCGAATGAAATAGTAACAAATTTAATTTGTCACGTCACTCAAACGTCAGTTGAGTTCGTACGGAACCCCCGCCTCGATTTGTCGAGTGGTTTTTTGACAACCGCGTTTCGTTGCCACTCCCTATGGCTCGACAATGAACGAGATTTAATTCGTTGTATTGTCGTGCGTACATTTCCATGAAGCTATAAGATCAGAAGTGTTTTAATTTGTATTTCGTTTATGGTGCAGTTTGGTAGGGACTTAGTTATGAATGATTAGATCAGAACATACAGGGATACTTTTGTTGTTCTACGTGCATACTTGTTCTAGTATATTTGTATAAATAAATTGTATCAGGTTACGGTAAATATTTATAATAATTTTAATTTTTAGTTCCATAAATATACCTGATAATTACTCATTATTAATCTCAATTCATGAAACATTCGGGCAAGCTTGAAATCATAGGATAAAAAACGTGGTACTAAAAAAGTATGTCATATCTCCCTCTTTGTTATAACTGAAAACTATAATTATATCTAACTCTAAATTTAATATTACTTTACCTAAAACTTGCCAAGGAAATGAAGTACGCTACAACAGAGCTAATAAATAACCCTCTGACTGGGTCGGGTGTAGTCATTTTCGTGTTATTGGCAATCGCACAAACAATCTAAATGCTAAATACTAATTCCATTTCTCTATTATTCAATTTCTTTCACTAACAGAGCGTCAGAAAAATCTACTGCTAGCGGTGAATTAAAATCTAGATAGTAAATTGGAAGTGATTGCCTAGTTCTAACTGAGAAGAATATTGTAGATTTAAACCCTTTTTTTTATATTGCTATGAATGGCGAGACGAGCATGCCGTTCGCCTGATGGTAAGCGATACGACCGCTCATGAACAGTAGCAAAACCAAATAACACCTTGAATTACAAAGCAATGCTTGGCATTCCACTGCGCTCGCCACCTTGAGACATAAGATGGTAAGTCTCAATATGTCCAGTAGTTACTCCTAAACTAAACCTAAGATACTTTTATGTATAAGCCCATATACGTGCCACTGCAGGGCACGGAGCTCCTCTAAAATTGAGAGTACGATTGAGAGGGATGAGGCCATATAGTCCACCACGCTGACCTAATGCGAGTTGGTGAATTTACATACCACAGAAATTCTTTTAAATCATTATGGTATGCAAGTTTCATCACGATGTTTTTTCACGGTTTTAGTGCCTGATGATTGACTACACACTGACATACACACATGACTCCGAAAAGGTACTTATAATCAAGTCGAAATTGGACGATCTGACAAAACAACAAGAATGAAAAACACAAGAATTTCTAATGTTCTCGTATGCTGTCTAGCAAATTGAAACGGGCCAGAGGAGGACTGAAATACCCATTTCTGAAATAATTATTATCACGCAAACATCTTGTTTTTAACTTGTATCTTATATGTTAAATCATACTACAAGGTAAACTCAATGTCATATGGGTGTGGGAAATCGTTTTTCCAAAGCTCAAGGCAGGCGAAATAATAAAAGTAGGTATAAACATGTTATTTTCATAAATAATTCATAAATATACCATGACTGAATTTTGTAGATAATAAGCGTTTATTTACGTAAAGTTTTTAATTTGTATATTTTATTTTTTTGTTTACTAAAATGACTATGTTTACCTGTGCTTTGTTATTAAATTATCAACCAGATTTCTTTGTTGTTTAAATTTTAAAATTAATAATATGATTGTTTACGTTTCACTGTTTATTAATTAGGATATAAATGTTTTTGTTTACATAGGGTTAACTTGCATTTTACTTGAAATAAAAAAAAAACAATTTATTATTTGACTTAGTTTATGATAATTATGGAGACGAATTTTATGACATCAAATTGTTAAATAATTATCTACAAATATTTCCAATCTTCCAGAAATATGTTGTGCAAGAATTATTTGTATAATAACGTACCTTGTTCTTTAAACAGACTCTATCATACGTAGAGTCGTATGTTTGTTTTATTATTTATTTCTTAGAAAGTAAGGTTTTATATACATTTGGTCTCAGATGTAATAAGTGTCGAAAGTTTTGATCGTAGAGTAAAACTTTATGTACAATAATATTGCGCGGAGTTTCGCGATATTTATTTTTATACTGTTGTATCGACTTAGTTATCGTCATATCAATTTTTACAGACAGTGAAAATTGTTTTCACGTGAACTTTTCATGCGTTTTGGAAAAATATTACATGATTATATTAAAATTTAAGCGTAGGTATCAAAACAAGTTTGCAATAATCGACCAATCTTCAAAAAGTCGTCGTATATTACGAGTATCACTTGAACAATAAAATATTATTTAAAATGAATAATAAGAAGATACAATACCTTTTTAATAAACATATCTTCCATAAGCATGTACAATTGCTATGGTATTTATATACGATACGTACGCTTTTGCTTACCTTTTTGGCACCAAAACCTTTTAAACTACTACAAAACTAAAGTTTAACTTCAGCACAAAAGTAAAAGAGGCATTACTCTTTTGCTTTCATAATAGTAGGTATTTATGCCAATAATATAATTAAATTAATAGTTTTGTTTTGAAGTCTCGCTATATTATTTTATTACCAATAGTATAAATCCAAAAGTTATTTAGTTTATTTGTTTCGCTTCTGTGTATTTGTATTAGCCCATATACGTCCCACTGCAGGGCACGGGCCTACTCTACAATCGACTGTACGATTGAGAGTGGTTAGGCCATATAGTCCACCACGCTGGTGGTGCTAGTGTGGGTTGGTGGACTTACATACCATAGAAATTCTTATAAACCGCTATGGCATGCAGGTTTCCTCACGATGTTTTCCTTCACCGTTTTAGTGCGTGGTGATTGACTATCAATACACACATGACTCCGAAAAGTCAGAGGTGTGCCCTGGGATTTAAACCCGCGCCCACCATGAACATGTTGGCAGCCGCGTCTGGTCCGTTTACCAACAGGCCACCACGCATTTCTGTGTACTATTTACTAAACCGATCATCATGAAATTTTGCAAAATACAATCAGATCTATACTACGTGTAGAGAAGCTATCCCATACAAATGTCTTGTTCGATTTTGGTAAAAGTTGAAACTAAATCGCTATAGCGTGGAACCAATATTTAATTGTCTAACCAAACGGTATAACCATGTAGTGCTAGATCGCTTTCAGGGCGTAGTTTTCTCGCGATCAAAAGGTCGAAAGTGCCGTGAGTTTCATGGCGCTTACGCGTTTTGTTCTGAAGTTTTTTTTGTTTGACTGACACCTGGTGGGACATATTTTTCACAACAGATTCTTTCATAAAGGACGCCTTATCTAGTGTAACATTGATATTGATGAATAGTAGTATTAACATTAGTAACAGGATGGAATGTACCCTATGTTTTATAGGGTACATTCCATCCTGTCATAACATGTCCTCGAATAATAAAAAATAACGATTAGACAGCAGTTTGAAAGAGGCAAGGTAGTGCGGCTTAAAAACTCAGCCTACCGACATGAATTAATTGCAACTTATTTCCTTAGTGACAGAAACAAGGAACTCTGTTATTTTGACCGGTAATGTGATATTCAAAGTGACAATATACTCTGTCTGTTCGATAAAGGCGTTATCAGGCATAATATTTGTTATATTTAAAAGATCCGTTTCACACAATGTGATTTAAAATAAATAAAATAATAGGTAAACTCACAATGCACTGCTGATACCGCATTCGTACCAAGCAGCTTTCGGCGCAACGTTTCAGAATTGTCAGAATGTAGTGTTGTTGTCAGAATTTTAATCTTAGCTAGATTTAGGTAAGATATTAATGCTCAAATGTGCATTATAACTTATGATAATGATGTTTTCCTTAAGTGCGTATTGGATCGGAGATATTTTTTTGTTATGCTATGTAGAAACACGTCTGTTCCCAAATTATCTTATTAATACGGGGGAACCTACAACTAAATCACTCTTATGAATTAAAGAACTAATACAATTCTCCTCCATACCGTTTACATCAATAACATATTCAATGGCTCAATACAGTAAGTAGCGTATGTTTGTAGACGCGGCCAAAAGACAATATCAGCGGAATTGGCACGCCGCGCGTAATATCCCTGATTTATACCAGAAATGCAGGCTCTCATTTCGAGCAATTACGAGAAACTAGCTTTTGTACGCGGCTTTGGATGTTTCAGGTAGATATTTTTTAATGCCTGTCTGATAGGTAATAAGTCTCTCTTGATATGTGAGAGAGGTTGTGTTGGTACCACCGCAATGTCTATTTCTCCCGTCAATTGTTATGTGTAAATGCACTGTTCCGGCTTGAAGGACATTGTAGCCAGAGGACTAGATATATCGAGATTTAAAATCTTATTTTTTAAGATAAAGAAAAATAAAAAACAGATGACAATACATTCAGTAGATTATATATGTTAGTATTCAAACTGAGAGAACCAATCTATATAGTTTCATTGACGCCACCTATGCAATTAAGAGAACAATTGTGCGGGTTTAGGCCATAATTATAGTCCACCCCGTTGGCCTAGAGCAGATTGGCGGACCTTATAACCATAGAAATGCAAACATATCTCAGTGGTATGCAGGTTTCATCACAATGTTTTCCTTCACTGTTATAGTGCGTGGTGATTTACTAGCAATACACACGACTCCGAAAAGTCCTTTTGCTCTGAGACTTGAACTCGCGACCGCCATGATCATGTTGGCAGCCGCGTCTGGTCTGTTACCAACAGGCCACCAAGAAACATCCTTACCATAACTGTATTCAAAACATGAGGTTAATAAATAATTAAAATGAATAAAGCTTTTCATTGAAATAAATATTTGGACAGAGCGGTGAGCGCGTAAAGTGGTCCGACGTAACTGGTGCGCGCGCTCCAGTATTACATCTCTAGTGGAGCGTTACTGAAATTAGTCGTCGCTAGAAACGATTTTGAAAATTCTTCCTTGTATTATGATAGAAAGTTTAACAAAAAGAAGATAATAATTTTACCACTATTCAGACGAAATCTTAATAACCTAATTAATATACTATTTTCATACGATTTTCACGGTCATCTTTTTCAACTCCAAATGTACTGAAAGATTTATCCTTAGTTTTAAATCAATGAAGTTTTTCATCCATCATAGTATAATCTAAGTTCGTGCCAAGTTTTTGAAAAGCCATTTCGTGTGCCGAAAAGGAATTTCACGTACTTTCGCTCTCACGAAAGTCGACGTCTCAATTAAAATAAACACATACAACATGGACAGCAAACGAAATAATCTTGGAAACTTGAAGTTAATCTTTTAACTTGTGACTGTTTAATTTTAGTTGCCTATGTTACGAAGTCCCATAGTAAACGTGTTTTTTTCGCAGATGTTCGAAAAGGCTAAAGACTTGTAGTTCCATGATAGTCATAACTGAAAATATACTTTAGAAATTAAAAAATAATAGTATACTTCATTTAAAACATCTTGGCTCGCGGTTTGTAAGTGTGTTTGAAAACATAAAGTTTTGATTTTAGTGTTAGTACGACAGTTCTCGCACATACATACTTGAGTTCATATTTTTTTTTGCATTGATTAGCGAGACGAGCATGCCGTTCGCCTGATGGTAATCAATACGACCGCTCATAAAGAGTAGAAAAAACAAACAACACCTTGAATAACAAAGCAATGATTGGCATTCCACTGCGCTCGCCATCTCGAGACATTAGATGTTAAGTCTCAATATGTCCAGTAGTGACTCTGGCTACAATGCCCTTCGATCCGAAACACAACAGTGCATTTACACTGCTGTTTGACGGGAGAAATAGACATTGCAGTGGTACCCACTCAGAGGGTGTCTCACATATGAGAGACCTACCACCAGTTCATGTTTACAAACAGACGCATACAGCAAGATGAGTTGACAACATGAACAATAATCATTGTTGTGCCGTGGTTGATAAACTGATAGATAATAAATAAATCAAAATAGGGAATAGTTTTACTGCCAATAATATGAACTCGTCTTAACCGCAATAAGCTTTGTTGATGGTCTAATCCTTCATATAAGTAGAGTAGGTCCGTGTCTTGCTGATATTTACTTATTTTATTTAGGTTCAAATGCAGGGAATTATACTTTTCATATTGGCTGTTCAGAGATAAAGGATTTTTGACCATTTTTTTGAATGCAGTTAGTGTTTGGGCCTGTCTCTATGTCTATAAGCTCGCTCCCCATCACAACGTGGGACGAAAAATACAAGGTAAAAAGTGTCTTAGTTGCACATCTGCCCAAACCATCTGGGAAAAAGGCGTGAGTTTATGTTTATGTATGATGATGTTTTGTTTTTATATATTTATTTATTCATTTCTAGTAAAATGCAAGTTGACAGTCTTTGAATCAAAACACTTAAACTCTATATTATATTAATATAGTATTTCATGCATACATGTATGTTGTATATTCTAACACATATTTTTAATGCCATAGGAGAATACTCCGTGCTATAAAGCGTCAAGCTGCCAGTTTTGTTGTCGGGAACTATCAAATGACGAGAGAGCTGCTATGAAACTGCGTTGAAAATTCCAAATTATTCCGCTGGAATTTTAGAGTTGTATGCAATTTTTACTGAGCAGTTGATAGGTTCCTTACTCAACTGGAACATTGTTGAGAATAAAAAACAATAAGCATTCTATGACTGCTACCGATGTATTAAGTAAAAGTATTCCTTCTGTAAATCACTAATTACTATTGAATACTATTAGCCAGTGCTTGTCGTCACTGTTATTTTTTTTTTATTATGGCCCGGCATAGTGGCAGCATTGCACCTGATGGTAAGCGCATATGCCGCCCAGGCAGAGTATACATTGGCATCGGACGGCAGTCCCATGCCAATGGAAACAATTATGCCGGCCTGCTAAGGTGCCTCTTCACACTACGGCGGAAGGACCCAGGATTGTTAGTTTACATTCTTCCATATATATTTTGAATTATTGCTATTAATGACGAGACGGCGACACGACTGCTCATTAGCAGTAGTAAAACCAAACAGCACCTTGAATTATAATGCTTGGCATTCCACTGCGCTCGCCATCCTGAGACATAAGAATATGTTAAGTCTCAATATGTCCAGTAGTAACGCTGGCTACAATGTTCTTCAAACTGAAACACAACAGTGCATTGGCATATTGTTTGCCGGAAGAAATAGACATAACCGTGGTACCTACCCAGGCGGCCTCTCACATATGAGAGACCTTCCACCAGTAAAATATACCTCCTCGACATACCTTAATTATTAACTAATTAATACAATGATCAAAAACCTCGTTTATACTACAGATAACGCATCTATAAAATCTTTCCCAGCCCCACAGCGCATCGCAACAAAGTGTATTAGATGGCAACTGGCCCTCGCAGGAAATGTGGCTCATCGATTAACGCGTTAGTGCAGGTTCGGTGCCCACGCCACTACCAACCTTTGAACGTATCGACGACCCGCCAGCTTCACTCCGTTTAATAATTATCTGTGGAAGCTGCGGTATTGTTTTTAATAAATACAAAATAGTTATACATTCATGTTTTGTTGCTGCTTTCTTTTTAATATGGTTCCGATTTTCGATTTGATTTAGAAATTATAGCTTATATTATTATACTATGGAACCCACAAACAACTGGCGGCTCCACCTAATTACTAATCCAGTCGTAGAATTTTTTATTGTAAGTTCTTACTATTCATTTCAAAGCATATTATTCCATCCGGTTTAGCTAGAGCTGGGAGTGAAATATATAATTTCATTCCAAATTCAGAAATTTCCAAATTCAAATACAGAAGAGAAGACGTGGAGAGAAGAATTAACCATTGAATTACAATCGCCCATAAAATCTATGACATGTAATATCTGTCATCGGTTGATATCGGTCATCAAAACTCCACTTTAAATATCGTCTTATATATCATTACACGATGAATCATAAATATACTAAAATCGACTTCAACTTTACTACGTCCTAACATGAAACACGCCCACATAAAACGTGTTATTGGATTAAAAGATTTTCAGAATTTATCGTCAATACCATTCGTGGCATAGAATAAACAATTTACAGCCGAGTCGAGACCACGCGATATAAAAATAAAATACGACCGATAAAACCCTAAAACTTGTTTAATTTCGTAAATTCGTAAAAATTCACTCATACGTGTATTATTCAATAAGTTTTGAATGTTGCTTTGACTGTATTCTCTCTTTTTTATATTGGCATAAAGTTATTGATGTATGTTTCAGTGACGCAGTTGTACAATATGATGAAAGCGCCGAGGTCACGGTCTCAAATCTCGAGTCGGGCAAAATGATATTCATTATATTATTCTTCCATTCATTATCAGCTCGGAGTCACAAATTAGTGCCTAATATAGTAAGCTCTATGTGATAAGGGCACCTCCTGGGACGGAACACACAAGGCAAAACTTGGGTGTCCTAGTAGCACCTATGCCTACCCCTTATGGGAAAAAGGCATGAGTTTATGTATATATGTGACACAAATAATAACACCGTCTGCTTAATATAGAATCCTGATCGGGGTGTTAAAAATATTTATTTATTTCTTGCAATGAAAAGGAGTAAACGTAAATAAGATAATTAAAGTCCTCAATATTATACAGCGTAGTGACAACATACAAGTTAAAGTCTTTATAAATTATTGAACATTACAACAACAACAAATAAAAATATAGAACCCTCAATACATATGTATGTATCTGTATCAGCCCATATACATCCCACTGCAGGGCACGGGCCTACTCTACAATCGACAGTACGATTGAGAGTGTTTAGGCCATATAGTCCACCACGCTGGCCTAGTGCGGGTTGGCGCTAGTTATGTATGTATGTAAGGTGTATTTACCTTACGCTGAAAAAGTCTTGGCACGGCATCCTTCTCACAGTTTAAGTTCTCAAAATATCAATACCGTGATATCTAAATATAATAAAAGTTTAAAGAATTAGTTGGTACTGAAGGTCTGTAACTCAGCGGCGACGTAAAAACAATTCCACCCTTTCATTACGGACCATAATTAAGTTTTATTGTAACCGCGAATTGGAAATTGCTTTCCACTCCGCCATTCTGTCGATTGTAGGATTATCCATCGTTCTGAATGTTTTTTATTATATTTTATTCTAAAAGGGTTTGATGTTCGCTTTCTTAGAGTTATTAAAAGGTTTCTGAGTTCTTGATGTCAGTTATATATCTTATTTCTAGTTCTATTTCATTTAAAGTACTTTTTCATACTGAGATAACATATTGATATTGGATCTGATGGTATTTACATGCAGTTTCGGTAGTAGTATTATCGACGAGATATATTGTTAGTCGACACAATTATGCCGGCTTGCGCTAACAGAACCCAAAACCTATAACACCATATTTCTACATCTTAAATATCGCGGGGCCATAGTATTCACTCCGAAATATAATATCTACTGAATATTCTCTTTATTATTAATATGCCTCGCCCACTGACTCAAAATGTATGAATAGGAACATAGCTTGAAAATTATGACACCAGGAAATTAAACCTAGAACCGTCTCATCCGTAAAACCTATCACCGATAAATTGCCGTTCGGAAGATTTGCATACCACACAAATAGTGCATGACCAATCCGAAAAGGGTTAGAAATACCCCTAAAATGGTCGCTTAGACCCTCAAGGTTATAGAATATTATTTTATTAGAATTCCTTTGGACAAGACGGGTTGAGCTTCCGCTGTTTTATGCTGCTATATTTTTTTATGCGTTCGATGTACGTCGGTCGGAAAGAGGGTTAGGTTAGCATAACCCGCATAAGAGGGACATAAAGTATCATTTTTAAGATCTGAAAGGCTGGATGTAAGCATTCAGTATTTATAAAATAATCTTTTTTATGAATTCATAACTCAGGTTAGCCACAAAATTATTAACACAGAAGTAATGGGCTTATATCAATGTATTATGTACGGTTATAAATTACGTGTGTGTTTTAAATCTTTGACAGTTCATTGACTATCCTCACGGTGGTCAGAGGTTCATAACCGAGAGCGCACTTCTGAATTTTCTGATTCATGTGTGAATTGATAATCAATACCACTACTATCACAACACACTTTACCGGTGAAGGAAAACATCGCGAGCAAATTTAGGACATCGGAAATATGCATACTACAGCGAATTTGTAAGAATTTCTATGGTATGTAAAGTCCGCCAATCCGCTCTAGACCAGCGTGGTGGAGAATATTGCCTTATCACTCTCAGATTCTCGATTGTAGATGAGGCCCGTGGTCTGCAGTGCGACGTATATGGGTTGATACAGTAGAAAAAAATGTTAAAATAAAATGTGCAACAGGATTATTTCAATTTCTCGCTATTATTATACAGTAATATATTTTATCTTTTTTAGTATTGTAGGGAGCAAACGAGAATGTGATTTAGCTAATGGTAAGTGATCACCACCGCCCATGAACATCTGCAACGCCGTAGGGCATGGAGACGCGGTGAAATGAAATTGAAATGAAATTTGAAATGCGTCTTTGGCTTCGCTGTAGGTATATATTTAAATATTTGTCTGTCTCGCTAGCTGAGGCAATGGAATGGCGCTGTAAACGTATTTTGAAGTGAAACGTAAGTTACAAAAGCTATTATCTGGAGCAATACGGAGGAACCGAATTTTATACGTAATGACATCGCCCCTACTAAGAAACGTTTCATTTTACGTGACCTTATGTAATGTATATTAATATTGTTATAGTAATAATTGTTATAGTTAAATTTTCTAAATCTTTTGTCTTTCTTAAAGCTTAAAAAGTAATTATATTACTTAATTTATTTCGTTTAACGTTTACGTCATTGCTGTAAACACTATTTACCAGTAATCCGTGGCTAGCGTTGTGGGTAGTACCTGTATTCCTAACCATAACTCTTTAAATCTTTGTAACAAATTTTGATGTTTGTTAACCCAAATACATTTAAAAAAAGTGAATCATTGTCTTCAGCTCCAGGTAGTCAACTGATGTCCATAGGCGTATACCAAGGGTTTTCAGTATACTCTTGAAGTAGCAGATTTCTGACTCCTGTACTCAGTAAAACATTAATTTTTTATGCAGCCAAACAAAGAGACTACTCACAATCATGTTTACGATAAATGCAATCGAAATAGAATCAAAAGTGTACCAATTGTTTATGCTCATCTATCTCCAATGGGCACTGAATTGAATCGAACTTACATTCAACTTCTTTCATCTCTCAACTTTTCATCAATATCAAACGAAAACCATAACTGGTAATTACTTTCAGCATCCATTTACTTACCAGGAAATATCTACAAAAGACATTAACAAAACTCCGATCTTCGTTCGCGACGTCCGGAAACTTATCTAGGACAAAAACGAGATTGAAAAAAATACAAGTAGTAAGGGACGTAAAGTTTCCCGCTACGAGCCAAGTTGCTAACAACGCTAACTTCGAGACAATTATCGCGAAACATGTCGACTATACGGTATAACCTGGTCTCTTTACAACCACTGATTGGCCTAGAAGGGAATAGGCAGCTGTTTAAATAAGAATATTTTTTGGCAAGGATAGACTAGTTATAAACTCTAATTAGCTGTTAATTTGTTGATAAAAGGCTGGAGATAATTTTTGAAACGCCATGTAATGAACAGTAAAAGTACCTGATGAAATTGTGATAACATATACTGGTGGTAGGTCCCTTCAAGTGGGAGGAGGTCTGTGTGGGCACTACCGCAGTGTCTGTTTCTCCCGCCAAACAGTAGTGTAAATTCACTGTTGTCTTTAGGTTTGAAGGACATTGTAACTACTAGACATATTTAAACTTAACATCTTATGTCTCAGCACAGTAGCATCTCAAGCATTGCTTTGTAATTCAAGGCGTTGTTTGGTTTTGCTACTGCCCATGAGCAGTCGTATCGCTTACCATCAGGCGAACTGTATGTTCGTCTCGCCATTCGTTGCAATAAAAAAGAAAAAATGTTCTTAATGGCATTGAGCTAATCGCTATAATTATAAATTAAGTGTTGCAATAAAACTTTTTTTTACAGATTTTATCGCGGATTTGGTTTATTTTTTAACTTCCCGACGTTTCGATTAAATTACAGTTTTCTTGTAATGATTCGATTACAGCTTTCGTGTTTACGGGGCGGACTATCACGAAAGCTGTTAATTATAATTAATCAAACCAAATCCGCGATAAAATGCGTAAAAATAGTTTTATTTTTATGTGTAATATGCGCGTAAATCTAAAAAATCAATAGCTTATGTACCATACAAACTAAATTAAAGTTATAAAATTAAAGAAAGAGGCCGCTACAATGTGAATGAGTTGTCAGAGTCATGATTGAATCACTATTATGCGTGCCAAATTGCCCTACTTGTGGTGCGCCCTGATAAACAATGGACGAATCTCTGATGACCGACAATTGTCGACTTATTCCATGGTTACCCATCGTAGTTATAGCATAGTCAAATGACACACTGATTACGAACAAAAGCGTCTTTTGTGTAATAATGAAATTCTGCGCTCGTCAATTCACCTGCCAACTTATTTTGAATATTAATTGACAGGTCTCAAAGACGTTCATATTCAACGGTTGATTTCTTGCGGCTATAGATAATGATGAAAAATTGATCATAGGCTCTGCTAAAAAGAACTAGATCAAATCCAAAACATCAGCCAACCCAACCAAACCCATTGACATTCCCAAACCGTTTACCAAAACTAATGGATCCCTAAACTTGATCGTTCCACAAAAATGAAAACTGCAAACTATAAAACCCAGTCAACACGTCGTCGATACAATTTTCAAACAGGCCACTAATTGAGGGCGTCGCAGGATGGAATTCGCAATGAGTGGGCGACAGATGGCGTGTGCGGCGGTTCACACGAATTGAAACCGAAAAATATAAATAAACGAATGGTATGAATTGCCCGTGCGGCCTTAACAGTTCCACCGCGGTGAATAAAGGCCTCTCGCCGTTTGTTTGCGGGTTTTTGTGAATAAATTTACTTGTTTCTGACTGTTTTATTTACCGATATGTGCTTGGTGGAGTGAAATTTTGTTTGGATTTTTTTGATCATAATCGGATTTAATAAGTTAGATTCTGCATCACCTAAAGGTAGACTGTTAGAGAAAACTTTTGAAATTAAGTCCGCCTATATGCTGACGTCGTATTTGTTGTAGGGTACTGAGGTCTCGGGTTCGAATCCTGGGTCGGGCAAAGCGATAAAGGATTTTCTATTCATTATCAGCCTGAAGTCAGTAATTTGTGCACAGAATGGCGATAGACTCGCCCGTATCACATCGTTGTGCGGACCACACAATGCGAAACAAGGGGGTGTCATGGTAGCACCTCTGCCCACCACTTTTGGGAAAAGGTCTGATGTTATGTATTTATGTATAATATACTCATATATTTAGTTTAGTAAAAATGGCAATAAAATGAATAAATAAGTACAGAAGATACTTTAAATAGCTGGATGTGAAGATTCCATTGTTTTTTACAAAATGTTATGTAAATAAAATGGTAATTGAATTGAGATCTGATGTAAATTAGTAAGGCAGTACAAATGGGTTGGCTCGGCTACATTGGTGCCATTGTCTCACAGAAAACAGACCAGAAGTTGTACCATTGCGTTTCGTTCGTGTTAATATGCCGGAGGTCCTATAGATATCCGTGTGTACTATAGTTATATCCGTGATATCCGTGTGTACTATAGTTATATCCGTGATATCCGTGTGTACTATAGTTGAAACACATCGTTGTAACCTAGACACGAGTGCTGCCTTTCAGATTTCGCCTGTGTAGTGTACTCGTATGTCGGATTGCAATTCGATGAGATAGTGCCACAAGCGAAGGATTATCTTTTGCTGAGGGTCACTGGAAACCGGGTATTAAGGAACCGTAACCATTGCCATGTATAAAATTTAACATAAAAGTGTTGTCAATCATGATTCAGTATGAATGATTAGACTCGTCCGTGGTACCACTGTCTCACAGGAGATTGAAGTGACAGCTTAGTGGTCCCGTTTCTTTCGCTGAGTGAGATTGCCGGATACACCATGAATTACAGAGCAATGCTTGGCGTACCACTACGCTCGCCATCCTGAGATGTAAGATGTTAAGTCTCAATATGGCAAGTAGTTACTCTGGCTACAATGTGTTTCAAACTGAAACACAACAGTTCATTTATACTGCTGTTTTGCGGGAAAAATAGACATTGCGGTGTTACTTACCCAGGCGCCCTTACATGAGACATCTAGCACCAGTAGGAATGGAGTTAAATCTCCTATTGTATACACTACAATTTCAATCACAGACATTTTTGTAATTATATCGTGCTTGTATAAAAAAATAATTAAATACTGTTGTCTTTATCGCTTTCACTCATAATTAACTTATTCATAAAGTTTCCCCTAATGTACGTCTGATAGATTTAATTTGTTCGGCTCATTTGCAAGGTATTCCCGGGACGCCCGGGATATGACGGATGCTCAATAAACTCGCTCACGTCGACGGCTTTTTGGAGTTCCCCAGAGAAAGTTGCTATATTATATTCGTGTATTGATTTACCAAAGTTTTAGGTCGATTGAATCGCTGATTGTGACAAATTACAAGAGAAGATTGAACTAATCGTAGTTCTTTTTCATTACTGTTTTGTTGTGACAGGACGTTCACATCCGACTAGACAGTGACTACAGTAGACGATTAATGACACTCTTTTATAAATAAGCACGAAATTATGACGCATTTTAGATTTCTAGAGTGAAAATAGTTTATTCTGATGGCTACTTTATCTGAAAACCACTGCACATATCACCTCACATTTTTATTTATTTTTTTATTTTAAGAATGGCTAGACGAGTATGCATTTCGCCTGATGGTAACCGATACGGCCGCTCATGGACACTAACAAAACCAAACAACGCCATGAATTTCAAAGCAATGCTTGGAATTGCACCGCGCTCTCCATCCAGATATATCAGATGTTAAATCTCAATAGGGCCAGTAGTCACTCTGGCTGCAATATCCTTGAAACAGGAACACAACAGTGCATTTACACTGCTGTTTAGTGGGAGAAATAGATACTGCGGTAGTACCTATCCAGCGGCCTCTCACATATGAGAGACATACCATGAGTAAATAAATACTTTGCCGTTACTTGGGGACTCCAGTAGAAAAAAAAACATAATGACTAAAGAAATTCACATGTTCAGTCTTAATCAAATATATTTGCACGACTTTATTTGAAACTCGCACTTCGCTAATCAAAACGCCACCCTGCCAAACAGGTGGAAAGATAAATGGGAGTAATATAATTGAAAATTGGTACGTAAAATCAGGCCACAAATCTTGCAGAAATCCTCCGTTACTTGAAATAAATGTTATTCTCACTGTTCTATTGACATGTGAAAGTAATGGCAACGTGCTCTTCGGTAATAGCACATGCCCCGACTTTGTTTGAATAATATTCCTTAAATTTTTCTAATGCCATCAATTTATACATGTAAACAGATCCTCAAATGTATATGTATGTATCAGCATGGGCTGATACATACGTATATGGATACGTCCCACTGCAGGGCACGGGCCTACTCTACAATCGAGAGTACGATTGAAAGTAGTTAGGCCATATAGTCCACCACGCTGGCCTAGTGCGGGTTGGCAGACTTATATACCATAGAAATTCTTATAAATCGCTATGGTATGCAGGTTTCCTCACGATGTTTACCTTCACCGTGTTAGTGCGTGGTGATTGACTATCAATGCACACATGACTCCGAAAAGTCAGAGGTGTGCCCTGGGATTTAAACCCGCGACCACCGTGACATGTTGGCAGCCGCGTCTGGTCCGTTTACCAACAGGCCACCACGCACTCAAATGTATATGGATTTGAAAAAAAAAACCTCAACCTAGCAATCGAACTACTAACCTCAGAGCTTAGGGATTAAAAAAAATACCTTACCGATACTGGTATTATACTTTATACTTTGTTTAGCGTTTGTGGACTATGAGAAAGCCTTTGATTCGATCGAGACCTGGGCTGTGCTACAGTCTCTTCAGCGGTGCCACATAGACTATCGGTACATCGAAGTGTTGAGGTGTATATACAACAACGCCACCATGTCGGTCCGAGTACAGGATCAGAGCACGAAGGTTATTCCACTACAGAGAGGCGTGAGACAGGGAGATGTCATATCTCCGAAACTGTTCACTGCCGCGCTGGAAAATGCCTTCAAGCTCTTGCAGTGGAAAGGATTCGGCATCAACATCAACGGCGAGTATATCACTCACCTTCGGTTTGCCGACGATATTGTAGTCTTGGCAGAATCGCTGGAAGACCTTAGCACTATGCTCGAAGACCTTAATCGAGTTTCCCAACAGGTGGGTCTTAAAATGAACATGGATAAAACGAAGATCATGTCGAATATCCATGTTGTGCCCACCCCCATTGGAGTTGGGGGCTCGACTCTCGAAGTTGTAGACGAATATGTCTATTTAGGACAAGTGGTCCGGTTAGGCAGGTCCAACTTCGAGAGAGAGGTCAATCGGCGAATCCAACTCGGTTGGGCAGCGTTCGGGAAACTTCGCGACGTCTTCTCGTCCAAAATACCTCAGTGCCTAAAATCGAAAGTCTTCGATAGTTGTGTGTTACCAGTGATGACATACGGCACCGAGACGTGGCCTCTCACTGTGGGCCTCATTAAAAGGCTCAAAGTCACTCAACGAGCCATGGAGCGGGCTATGCTCGGTGTTTCCCTACGTGATCGAATCAGGAATGAGGAGATCCGTAGGAGAACCAAGGTTACCGACATAGCCCATAGGATTGGCAAGTTGAAGTGGCAGTGGGCCGGGCACATAGCTCGTAGAACCGATGGCCGTTGGGGCCGAAAGGTTCTCGAGTGGAGGCCACGTACAGGCAAGCGAAGTGTCGGACGCCCGCCTACAAGGTGGACGGACGATCTGACTAAGGTCGCAGGAAGTCGCTGGATGCAGGCCGCTTCCAACAGGTCATTGTGGAGATCATTGGGGGAGGCCTATGTTCAGCAGTGGACTTCCTGTGGCTGATATGATGATGATGATGATGATGATGATACTGGTATTAACAATACAAGTTTTCAACCGTCTCCCTTTAATATTCTATCTGCCGATAATTTATTTGATACATAACTTATAACTGACTAATAAATTTATACTTTATATGTTTAATATTTTTTTATATTTCTCATCCATAGAGGCCGCCTGGTACCACCGCAATGTCTATTACTTCCGCCAAGCAGCTGTGTAAATACACTTTTGTGTTAAGGGAATGCATATTGAGATTTAACATCTTATGTCTCAGGATGGTGAGCGCAGTGGAATGCCAAGCATTTATAGTTCAAGGTGTTGTTTGGTTTTGCTACTATTCATGAGCGGTCATATCGCTTACCATCAGGTAAAAGGCATACTCGTCTCGCCACTTATAGCAGCAGCAGCTCCCTTAATAATAAGAACTGTTTTTTTTCTCTCAGAAGGATAACTCTGTAATAAAAACTTCTTCTACTTGATCTCGTCCTAGCTGATACATAGATTGACCCGACAGTCATGCCTGTAACAGGGAAACTGCTAGTGTACGGCAAAACTATGCGCAGCTATGCTTACTGCTCGTGCTCAAAACAAACGGATTATAATGTCGGGATCGCAAATTATATCCGAAACCATGTGTGGAATCACGTATCTGATCCGAGACACGTCCAACGGATGAATCTATGCGTACGAATAGTCTAACTAGACATGCTATTGTAAATCATTCTACCTAGTACGATTCTCATTTGTATAACTTTGAAGATGTGACACCTAATATTCCCCTAGTGGTATATATGTTAATGGGTATTTACTGTCTACGCCCATATACGTCCCACTGCAGGACATGGGCCTCCTCTACAATCTAGAGTACAATTGAGAGTGAATAGGCCATATAGTCCACCACGCTGCTAGTGCGGGTTGGCGAACTTTACATACCACAAAAACTCTTACAAATCGCTATGATATGCAGGTTTCCTCACGATATTTTCCTTCACCGTTATAGTGCGTGGTGATTGGCTGTCAATACTTCTTCTTACGATCTTGAGCTGCGTGCGTGATATCACTGCTAGACTTTCTAACATTTTTGACTTCGTCACGGCCACGCTTACACTTTCCTTGGGGAATCCAACCAACTCCCTTCGAAGAAATGTATAACCATATACCTAAACTTATTCTACATACATACACACATCATCCTGCGATGTCCCAATGCAGGGCAAAGGCCTCTTTATTATCCTTCAATTCGTCCCGGTTAAGGGCTCGATCCTGCCAGTCTGCGTCCCACCTATCAAACTCATCTCGCCATCTTTATTTGGGCCTACGCTTACTAGGTTTAAGAATCTTATTTGGCAAACAAACATTCAGAAGATAATCACGCCCTTTTTTACTTGAATTTCTTAACGCAAGAAGGACAGCATCGCAACAATGTGATAACCACGAAGCGAGCGTTTTCCGAGGCACTGGGCCGGCAAACACGATTAGTTTTATATCGTACGTCATACCGCCAGGATGCTTAAATAATCTCGTTATCTGACGATATTTTTATATACTCTTTTGGTAGTTTTGGTTTTGTTGAAATATTGTTTATTTTATTTTGTACCCTATTATTGTAGAGACCTGCTATACAATTCATCATGGTATTGCCTTTATTTATTTATTTTCAGAGGGCTTGATTTTTGATTTTTTTTAAAAAGATTCAAACAGCGGTCAATAGATGGAAAATCCTTCGGAGAGATCTATGTAAAGTCGCTATAACTTCAGGTAACAAGTATCTTTTACCATTTAAAACAATTGTGCCAACAATATTATTTCATTAGAATACACCAGAAATATAGGATTGGTCGGTATGTCATACAACTATGATAATATACAATTTAAATATACATAGAATAACATTATACACATGAAACAAACTGAACTTACTGCCTCAAAAACAATACGCGAACATTAGGTGAAAAGTTTTCGGCGTAAAGCCTCTTACCAAGTTTACCGTGTGTGTACCGGCTGGAAAACCTCTGTATTGCAGAGCTCATTAAGTTATATTTAACGGGTGTAATGAGTATATCACTGTGGTTTTTATGTGGTTTTTTGTAATCCTTTTCTTATGTCCATCCAAAGAATGTCTGTAATGTGGTTGATAAGACCGCCAACTGCACTCTTTAATTTTACATACATACATAACCTTTTTTCCCAGAAGGGAAAAAGGCAGAGGTGCCGGGGCACCCACATTTCGCCGGTATGTTCCGTACCACAATGTGATAGGGGGCGAGCCTATCGCCATATCGGGCACAAATTCCTGACTCCGAGCTGATACTGAATAGAAAAATCCATCATCACTTTGCCCGACCCGGGATTCGAACCCGAGACCTCAGCTTTGTAAGCGTACCGTAGTACAACTACGCCACCGAGGCAGTCTCTTTTTAATTTTATTTGTACAATATTGTAAGCTTTTTATTGTTTATTGTGTGCAGAAAAAAATATTAATAAAGCAGTTTACTATGGTAACATTCTGACCAGTTTTAGGCCAATTGATTTTTTTTTTTTTTTTTTTTTTTTATTGTGGCCCGACATAGTGGCGGCATTGCACCTGCTAGTAAGCGCAAATGCCGCCCAGGCAGAGTATCCATTGGCATCGGATGGCAGTCCCATGCCAATGGAAACAATTATGCCGGCCTGCTAAGGTGCCTCTTCACACCACGGCGGAAGGACCCAGGATTGTAGGAAGGAGGGAACACGTGAGATGGCAAACAATTCCACAGCCTGACGGTGCGGCACAAAAAAGAATTAGAGAACCGTTTGGTTCGCGCCGGGATGGTTTGGACCGACAAGCTGTGGCTTCGCAAGCCAGCCCGCGTGGTTCTGGTAAGGAATGGAGAGGAGGGGATCAAGTTGAACAATTCCTCAGAGCATTCCCCGTGATACAGGCGGTAGAACACGCTTAGAGAGGCGACATCCCTCCGGAGTTGTAGCGACTCTAAGTTGCTCGTAACGTCTGCATCATTCACAATGCGGATGGCCCGCCGCTGCAATCCATCCAAGGCATCGAGCAGGTACTGGGCGGATCCATCCCAGAGGTGCGAACAGTACTCCATACCCGGCCGGACCTGCGCTTTATACAAACGATAAAGCTGACCGGGCGTGAAGAACCGACGCACCCTGTTCAGAACACCAATCCTGCGTGACGTGGCAGATATTACGCCCTCGATGTGATTCCTTGGATTGAGATCACAGCGGATATCCACACCAAGGATACTCAGGTCATTCCGCATAGACAGGGGAGTACTCTGAAGAATGGGGAGGGGAGAGAACGGGGATTTTTTGCACGTGAACGCACACACCTGAGTTTTCTTGGCATTGAACTCAACCATATTCCTGGAACCCCATGTAGAAATGAGATCCAAGGTCCGGTTGAGCCCAATGACAAGATCTTCACGTCCCCTCACAGTTTCGACTCGGCAACCCGGAGGCCCGCAGTGGTATCGCCCATGAACCGTGCTGTCATCTGCATAGCAATGAATGTTGCCAAGCGACAACATGTCATTGATATGCAGAATAAACAAGGTGGGCGACAGCACCGAGCCCTGTGGAACTCCGGCATTTACCGACAAGAGCGCCGAAGCGTGTCCGTCAACGACTACACGTATTCTACGCCCATGCAGAAAGCCGGAAATCCACGAACACAGGTTGCCGGGCAGACCGTATGCCGGAAGCTTGGAAAGAAGACCACGGTGCCAGACCCTATCAAACGCCTTGGCTATGTCGAGGCTCACAGCAAGAGCCTCGCCACGCCGGTCAATCGCCTCACCCCAGCGATGCAGGACAAACGCTAGAAGATCACCCGTCGATCGATTTTGACGGAAACCGTATTGTCTGTCACTGATCAACGAGTGATCCTCCAGGTAGCGGACCAATTGAGCGTTTATGATCCGCTCCATGACCTTACACATCACTGAGGTGATAGCGATAGGGCGATAATTGGTAGGGTCCGACCGATCACCCTTTTTGGGGATCGGTTGCACATTGGCCTCCCTCCAAGATTCCGGCACAACACCTGTGATTGTGTATGTGTGTGTGATTGTGTACACGACAGATTTTATAGCCAAATGGTAAATGAAGCGGGGTTTTTTTTATATTGATAAAACTAGTGGCACAGACTAGCTCCGTCCGGATGCAGATACAGTTTTTTGAAAATATTCTATCGCCTATGTTCATCAGGGATAATGTAGGATTCTAATGGTGAAAGCATTTTGTATATCAGTACAGTATTTACAGAGTTTATTAAATGCAAACAATCAAATCTTTCCTATTTATAATATTATACTCGTGGTATATATATAAATATGAAGTGCGTGGTGGCCTGTTGGTAAACGGACCGGATGTCCGTTGCCAATATGTTCACGGTGGTCGCGGGTTCGAATCCCAGGGCACAACTCTGACTATTCGGAGTCATGTGTGTATTGATAGTCAATCACCACGCACTATAACGGTGAAGGAAAACATCGTGAGGAAACCTGAATACCATAGCGATTTCTATGGTATGTAAAGTCCGCCAACCCCCACTAGGCCAGCGTGGTGGACTATTTGGCCTAACCACTCTCAATGATATTCTCGAATGTAGAGTAGGCCCGTACCCTGCAGTGGGACGTATATGGGCTGATACAGAATAGATATATGAAATAATTGTGTAAATATTCCTTATCGAATATGACATAAGTACTGTTTTTATATACGTATAGTCATGTACTCTGTGAGTACTGTGTCGTGGGTATTAATAAATTCGAAATTTTAAAGCGTCATAAAAACAAGTAATTGTAATATACATATGAATGCTCCCTATGGGTCGGGAAGTGGCACTTTTTACAGCCAGCGACTTAACCAGCTGTGCCACGAAAACTGATATTTTCTTGTTCTTGCAACTTATGAACAACCACTCACTGACTTCTTAAACATGCGTCCTTTCGAAGTAGCAATTGCATAACTTTTTAGGCCTCTAAGATACCTGAAAGCGGACTAAAATCAAATTTGTATTATATTGAAATATGGTGCTAAAACCAGAATTTAGACCAGAAACTAAAAATAAAATTCCATGACTCCTCTGAGATACCTACATATACCTTATAAATCAATTTTCTATTATATTGAATATAGTGCTAAAACCAGAATCTAGACCAAAATACCCTTGAGGCCTTATGGGCACAAGCATTAACCTCAACATCAATAAACATTTAAACACATTAATTCTTATTTTTTTGTCGGTTTTGATTTGGGAATCCTCAAAACTCCCAATTACATACATTAATAATATCCAGTTAATTATACTGGCCCTCTGGGAGAGTGACTGAGACGCATGATACAAAATTAAGAGCCTAAATAAACCCATGTATGTTTCGCACATTTGTGTTTGATTTCGCGTGGGGTCGCAGTGTCAGCGATTTGAGGAGTTAAATACTTACTCTTTTGGAAATTTTTAAAACACTCATATATTACAATAATATAGTAATGTTTAGAAGTTAATAGGCATTGGACGTTTCAGGTCAGAATTAGTTAATATCTTATACATTCATAAATTCATGCAATTAATCTGGCAAAGTGGAACATTTAAATTATTAGTCGCTAGCAATTTTCTTTTATTTATATGCAAAGTTAATATTCTTCATACTTACGAAGAATATTAAGAAAATGTATAGGATATAAAATAATGAAACGTAGTTTAGGAACAAAAAACAAAATAACACCAGGCGATAAATTTATTAGTACTTCATAGACCTACTTAATTTTATACTTTATTCTAGAATCTAGACCAAATAATTTAATGTTAAAGTTTAATGAGCTACGACCCAATGCTTAATTAATCTAAAACAGCTAAGTATCGCCATTAAAATTTCAGTGTAATAAAGTTTAATAAATACGAGTTAATCCACTTCCCGCTCGCATTGAGACCGCGCCCCAAGATAATTACAATTAACGGTTCCATTATGTTGAAACGTCTTTATTTCATTTATTTATGAATGTACGCTCAACATTAATAAGTAAATGCGTTTCATTAAAAATGTAATTAGTACGTGATATATTATGTAGATAAGGCTTACGTGTGACGCGTGTTGGGTGTGGTGTGGGGATTATTTCGTTGTTTTTCGTACTGAAAGGTAAAGTAATGTCAATGGGCCTGATAATGAGTGAAATGTAATTCAGATAAGATAACACACACATGAAAAGAATTAAAGTGACATGAATATGGAAACTGCTGACTAAGAAGAGTGACGAAACCTCGAGAAGACTAGAGAGCACGTGTGTTATATAAATCTAAAAAAATAACTCCTGGAGACGTGGGGATTCGTTGGGGCCAGGGATGGGTGAATAAACTACAGGGTTGATTTTATCTGTATCAGCCCATATACGTCCCACTGCAGGGCACGGGCCTCCTCTACAATCGAGAGTACGATTTAGAGTAGTTAGGCCATATAGTCCACCGCGCTGGCCTAGTGCAGGTTGGCGGACTTACATACCATAGAAATTTTTATAAATCGCTATGGTATGCAGGTTTCCTCACGATGTTTTCCTTCACCGTTTTAGTGCGTGGTGATTGACTATCAATATACACATGTCTCTGAAAAGTCAGAGGTGTGCCCTGAGATTCGAACCCACGACCACCGTGAACATATTGGCAGCCGCGTCTAGTCCGTTTACCAACAGGCCACCACGCACAAACTTATCCTGCTGAATTAATTTTGAAATATTGCAAAAATTTCAACTTCATTATACGGAGCATTCTTGAAGGATCTTTGTACCCTTTTGAGGGGCCTATAAAGGGCATTTTCTAACGGAAAATTATACGATGGGGACTAAATGATTATTATTCCATGGGCACCCCAGTGCTTCAATTTAAGCATGTTAAATAATTTAGAAGGGAGAAGACATGAAATATGAAAATATGGGTGAGGAATTTAAATGATGTCGTAAATTCGCTCTTAGAAATAAGGTATTTTATGCTTCCACCTTTTTATACTGCTATATAAAATTTAAGTAGCAATATTAATCAAAAATATTTCTACGCTTTTGGTCATTCGTAATTCCCTCCCTTTCAATAATTAGTATTTAGTCCCCAAAGCTGCTCTAATATAATCTATGTGTACAAATATATAAAGCTAAAGAGTTTGTTTTTTGTTTGTTTGTTACCTCTAATCTCAGGAACTACTGATCCGAATTGAAAAATTATTATTGTGTTGGATAGGCCACTTATCGAAAAATGCTATATACTATACATCACCACGCTACGACTTATAGGAGAGAAGCAAACGTGAAAAATCTAGCAAATACGAGGAATTTTATATTCGTTTTTCGTACAATTAGTCGGTATTCTAAATCGATAGTCGGAATTGAACAGTTTGGTCTACATTTTGAAAAGTATTACCCGTGTGGAGCTGATACACTTTCCAAAATGTACCGCTAGCATATTTATAACATCTTATCCTTTCTCAGAAAATATTGTGGAGAATCTTATGACAATGACAATATATAATAAAGGTATATTACGTTAATCGTCCTTAAACTGAGATATGATTTTCTAATAATACGTTGCTTTGTATCAAAATTGACTATATCTCATAAAACGTCTCTATATAAACAAAATCAGGGTCAATGAATCTCGTAAATTAAATTGTGAAAGTCATTCATCCTGGCTTGTCGGCTCTTAATTTAGTTTTAAATCTAGGACAATGTAAATTACGGCTTAGTGCGTCAATCAATGTAAAACATTTTTTAAATTTATCATCTTGGTTTGTCGTGTAATCCACTTTTAAAAGATTATTAGTAGATATAATGTCTTTTGGTCGTAAACACTACAGGAAAAATAGATAATGAGGTTTAAAAAGAAATGTATCACTCGACCTGAAATTTCAACTTACTCGTACCTTATTCTAGCCCATATATACAGCGAAAGGTAATAATGAACTACAACACACATTCAAAAAGTTGAAGACATCCCCTGAGACCCAACCTGAAACATCTGCCTACTCTCAACGCTATCCAAAATATGAATACATTAAAATTAACAACAGAGTTACGAGCCCTCACAAGCCAAACTCGCGGGTGGAATAACAAAAATTCATCAAGAACAAACACAAAGCAGTACTTGAAAGCCAGCGAGCCGTGAATTTAAATCTTGGCACACTCGGTCAAGCCAAGCTAGCTTTTACACGTGTCTTTGACTTCTTTTTGATGTTACCTTTGAGCGGTGAGGCTGTAAAATTGTTTTCAGTTTTGGGTCTTCAGGTAAAAGTTCAATTTTATCTACAGTTTGAATTCTTTGTAGTCAAAAAGATACGGTATTATATTTATAATGTTACTATGATACTAGTTTTATTGATAAGTAATCGATAGCTTGGTTGACATGAAAAACGGCTGTGGGGGTTGAGATCTTGGATTCGAATTTAAGAATATACATCTCGAGATTTGACATCATCCGTAGCGCAGTTGGTTAGACGCCGGCCGTGAAACGAGAGGCCGCGGTTCGTTCCCCGTACCGTAACAATTATTTGTCTGTAATTGCTTCCGGATTGTTTGTGAGACTAAAAAGTCTCTTACAGTTTCTGATGCTACGTATATATACACACAATGACAATCTAATAAAGTCTGCATATCCTCAAAAGAAAGCACAAGACCCGTCAGACAAACAATTATAAAATTGAATTGAACGGAGGAGCAATTGAAGCGGTCCAAACTACGTCAACGGCAGACGCGGGCCACTCGTTCAGAACAATCGGAATTATCTTGTATTCAAAGTTGTAGCGAAGTTACCACTCCGGGTTGACGGGCTTGTCGTTGAAACTGATGTACAACCTGCGATGGACTATTATGTCTTAGTAACGGTAGAATTTGAGAAAATATTTTTCTTCTTCTTCGTTCAAGTCAATGGCTCAATTGTAATAAATAAATACACCCAACAATCACATACATAGTCCTGACCCCACACTAAGATCGAGTCTTGTGTCGTAGATCTCAGGAGCTATGAGAGACTTTTTGGTCTCACAATTTATTTATTTATTTAATTAATTTATTTATTTAAATATATGTAAGTTTACAGACTTAATCCAAGATACTTACATTCTAAATTCTAAACACCCAGACCCGAAACAAATACCTGTGGTTCAAACAAATATTTGTTTCAGCGTGATGTTTTAAGGTCTAACCCTTTGTCGAATTGTAGATGAGGCCCGTGCCTTACAATGTAACGCATATGAGCTGGTTATGGATGCATGGGTGAAATGGATGCTATGAAAATCCGCGATAAGACCGCCATCTGTACTTTTTATAGTAATTTGTATTAATTCATTTTTTTCTTTCTTATATGTGCAGTAATTAATTTAAAAACTTTGGAGATATTTATCCAACAGTTAACTTCTTGCGGCTTAGAATGATGATATTATATTTTTAGCTATATAATGTTTTGTCTTCTTTGCTGAAATAGAATTCCTAAGTAAAAACGAAACATTTAATAACTAATAAATAAGGTCATAAATATTATATAACTTGTGATAATTCCACACTAAATAATAACATTGTAATACAAAATTCCGAATAACTACTCCAATTTACTCCAAAACATAGCCGGTCTGGATAATGTACCTTCGATCCCTGGGGACCTAAGTCCTAGTTTTGAAGCCCCAATTTTAACCGACATCACATTATTTACTATTGAAATATGCCTTTGAAAATCTGTTTTATTATAGATTTATGATTTAAACTTGGATATATAGAGCTATTAATAATATTCCTTGAATTTTCTATCCTGCTATCAGAACCATAACTAAATTACCAAAAATTAACACAGAGAGTTGGCAGAGTAACTACTAACCACATTTGAGACTTAACATCTTATTTGTCAAGACGGTAAGTGCAGTGGAATGCTAAGCATGGCTTTGTAATTTCTGGTGTTGTTTGGTTTTTGCTACTGTCCATGAGCAGTTGTATCGGTTGCCGTCAAGCGAATGGCATGCTCGTCTCACCAAGCAAATTATATATATTTGTTATATAAAACTCAACTGACTGCCTCGGTAGCATAGTTGTTGTGTTGTTGTTGTGCCCGATATGGCGATAGGCTCGCCCCCTATCACATCGTGGGACGGAACAAGGCGAAATTTGGCTGTCCTGACACCTCTGCCTACCCCTTCTAGTAAAACGGCGTAAGTTTATGTATGTATAAAACTCCACGGCTCTAAGATAACGGCTTCAACTATTAGAAAACTAAAATGCAGATAAACATAATTACTGATGAAACGGAGCTAATTTAAATACTTATTATGCATACAAATTGCACAAACAGAAGTAATAATTCTGACGACATTGTAGATTTCAGTGACCCACATTCTCTTACGAGCGTGAAATCCAGTCTGTAAATTCTAGACGTGTCTAGGTCTCACGTAAATGAAGATGTTGTGGTGGATGTGTATAGTTGAGTGCTAAGAGCGATCAAGTAACCAAAATGTCTTGGCATTTAGGAGTAGGGAGATTTATCAAATTGTTGCAAAAGAGACGGGCGAAATTGGGCTTGACCTATGCTTGATTGTACACTTATGAAAGATTCACTAATATTCTTTTTTATTTTTTGTTTGTTTCTCATCGAAGCATAATAAGATGTTTTACAATGGGAAAATGAAATTAATAATTCATGGAGTATTTAGTAGATTTTCATAGCGGCCTGTCATCACGACATCTTCTAATTACTGATATAAACATAGTTTTATGCTGCATTTATACGCTTTGCCAAGCTCGGCCAGCCTCCACCAACGCCAGCGTGTAAACGGGGTGTTTGGCTTCTTTGGTCTTAATATTTTCATTGTTGATAGCTTGGAGTTGGTAGACGTTGGCCCAGCCTCAGCCAACGTGTAACAGCCGTTGACATTTGACATTTTTGTTTTATTCTTATTATTAATGCTGCCAGCATCATCGATATACTTCAAAAAGGTTGCACATGAAAAAATGTCAGTTTTGGTAATTTTATTTTGTAATAAATACCGATTATCACTTTTCTCCCATTTAGCGCAAAGATATTTATTTTTAATTTCGATATACTAGTTTCATCTCTAAAAAATAAAGCATAAACCAACTCTGTAAGGCTAACCCCAAGGTTCTATGAAGTTTCGCCCGTCTCCAAATTACGAATAGTTGGTTCATTGACATAGGAACGAAAGAAGGAATCGAAATATTTTTTAACATAGAAATATTTTTTTTTCTTTTGGATCAATATAAGCAAGTAGTCATGAACACCCATGATATGTAGTGTTGCTTCTATTCTAGAAAATTATAGTGGGATAGATCTGGTAACAGAAGTTACGATGAATACTTGATCTTAAGTGTAAGTATTATTTTATCATCATAACATATACATCACTACGTAAACGAGGATATTTCTTATTCCAATATTATGCCAGATCCCTTATACTTATAAAGCCTAACCGTCGTATTTGTTGGGTGCTAGTTGCAGGCTTGAGTTAACTACTAGTCCCTTAAGGATTAGACTTTTAAAGTACTTTACGTGCTTTCGAAGACATGGAGAAACTTTTTTGTTTCTAAATTTATTCATCGATGTAATTGTATTACTAAATATGTTTTATCTACAGATCAAAGTGTAGCTGTACGTATATGTGAATCCATTTAAATGAAAACAATATTAGAATATAATATTATGTATGATCAGTGAGCTTTCAGTGGCTAAATAGAGAGAAAATAAAGAGTACAAAAATGAAAAAGTGGAAATGACAGATAAAAACTTCCAAAAATTTAATATAAAATTATTGTTAGATTTTTCATTGTTGTAGTAAAACAAAGTTAACTCATAACAGCGGTTTGCATTCATCTTTACTTTGTAATTAACCGTTGTAACAATTTAATTGGCATTAAAGTTGGATCACAAAGCTGGCACCGCTTGCAATAAGCGCTTAATTATCGTGTGACGATTTGCTTTATCGCCTGTGTTGGATCTTGTCTTGTTTGCTGTAATCCTTGTGGTAACTTGCAACTAGATTAGTGTTATAGATCGTGTAGTCTAGACTGAGTTAAACTGTTTGGTCGAATATTTTTAGACTCAAAAAACTATCTTTGGTAACCAGCTCTGCGGCTGAATTTCCTTTTTTAAGATACATTGGATACTTCATGTAATGAAAGAAGTAGTCTGATGTTTTTTATATTACGATGAATGGCAAGACGAGCATTCCAGTCGCCTGATGGTAAGCAATAAGACCGCTTATGAACAGTAGCAAGACTAAAAACACCATGAATTACAAACCAATGCTGGGTATTCCACTGCACTCGCCATCCTGAGCCATAAGATGTTAAGTCTCAATATGTCGAGTAGTTACTCTGGTTACAATCTCCTTCAAACCAGAACATAATAGTGCATTTCCACTGCTGTTTGGCGGGAGAAATAGACATTGCGGTGTAATTAAGTAAAATACATCCAACAGTCACATACGTAGTTCTGACCGTGGGCTCAGGTTAGTGTTGACTAAGATCGAGGCTTGTTTCGTGGGTATCAGAAACTACGAGAGACTTTTCGATCTCACAAACTCCAGACCTGAAACAAATACCTGTGTATCACACAAATATTTGTCTCTGTGAGGGGATCGCACCCGCGGCATCTCGTTTCTCAGCCGGAGTTTAACCAACTGCGCCACAGATGTTAATAACAAACATTTACACAACGAATATTCTTATAAAGGTAGTGTGAAAGGTAGTTAGGTTTTATCTTGTCTATCCCTGTCTGGCGGCGTGTCTGTCGCCCAGCTATTTAAAGCGGGACCCTTCAGGTGGAAAATCAAAGGGACGCTAGTGGGCCGTGAAGCCTACTGGGCCGCGCCGGGCGTGCTCACCCAAACTTGGACTGTAAGACAGCGTATTCGAATCCGGGTGGATTTTCGTTATGCCTAGATAAAATAAAAATTTAAAATTTGAAATGTAAGCATAAGAAAAGAAAGAGTCGTTTTGATAACTTGCTCCATTTTTTTGAAGCCGGTTAATTAAGCCAAGAGGTGTGTATATTGTTTATAGCCTTTTCTCGTAATATAAATAATCATGGAGTCATTTACTAGAATACAATAATTTCATAGAGTATTGGTTTCTAGTAAATTATGTGAGTCGCAGAGAAACGGGTTTTAGTCTTATATTACCTATACATATAATGTAGTATTCAAAATTTTATATAATCCACACACAATCCAAAACATCAATTTCATGTATGACTTATTTTTTTTTTTAAACAAATATGAAGTGGAAATGGAATGAAAAATGTACTGACAACATTAAAAGTAATGACAATTTATTGTATTAATAAAATTGGAGCTCAAATATATACTTCCGACTTAATATACTTACTATATACAAAGACAAAATCCTCAACAGGTGCACTGATATTCAAAAACAAACAAGACATACAAACGTGCCTTACAATTACACAATAGACACAAACACAAGCGGAGGATTTGGCGCCCTCCATAGCTGCGTCACAGAATACTAACAGAAGTCAAGCTTGTGTATGTACTTCACTTTTGTTGCCACACTCACACTACGCTCGGCGTTCGCGCCAGGGCTGTTAACTCGGGCTTATGCGAAAACAAGTATCGTCGTAATAGCACTCGTATCGTTTGATTGATTGTTAAAATACAATATAAAAAACAATAACAAAATGAATAAATTGTAATTTTATTTATATAGTCGTTGAGAATGTGTATGTCATAATCAAAGATTATTTTTTTATCGTTTTTGTATAATATTGCGTATTTTATTAAAGAAATTTATATTCAATTATTATAATCTGAAGTTTTGTATACAAGTGTAATAACTTTTATTCATTCGCTCCATCTTTGCACAAAAAATATCACTAGATGCGTGTCCGAAGCGAGTGACACTCGCGCTCGCAGTGGTTTCGACTGGTCTCAAATATCGTGTCGGTGAACGCTGTGTATGTGTGCGTTGGTTTCGCGCACTTTGTATGGAGCTTGACTTCTGTGTGTATTCTGTGCGTGCCAAAGATAGTTCGGGTGTTTAAATAAAACACTGGAGAGCGGGGTAAACATAGGGAAGAAATGGTTAAAGCTTCAATAATTTGATGTACAGCAGATACTTGCTTCAATGTATATTTTAAATCACAATTAATAATTGTATTTTTTTTTATTTTTTTTTCCATGTGCTCGACAGGTTTTTAAAATAAAACTACGACCTGGTTCTGTTTTGGGTTGCAGTCTAGATATAAACTGTACAAATATTGTTAAGTTGATTTAAGAAAAAAAAGGATATTGATGAATATCCCTGTGGTATGCACCTGTGGTATCCTCACGATGTTTATACCGTTATAGTGCTTGGTGACTGAATATCAATGCACACATGACTCCAAAAATTAAGAGGTGTGCCCTAGGATTTGAACCCGTGACCATCATTGCATGCTAAAGCTATTTTAAATGAAGTTATATTCGTGCAAGACTTAATTAATAAACTGAAATCTTTGTAAAATCCGAGAACCAATTTCATGTCAATGTATGTATAAATAAGAAATCATTAATATATTGAAGCATATTTGATTATATCGCGTTGTAGACACGAAATTGTGAGGCGATTGTCTCTCGCCTTGGGCAGAGGTTCCCGACAGACACATTATCGGGCTCAACAGGATATCGTTGATCTAAATAGAGACAGTAATGTGCTGCGAAGGGCCGACGATAGCCGAATAGTTGCCGAAACCGAAAGTAATGTTTTAGGGAAAAGTTTTCTTCGGATTCTGCTGTGAAAAACGGGAGATGTGGTGTAGATTTTTGAATGGAAATTTAATATTGAGGTATTACGCAAAAATATAATAGTAAAAATGCTTGATTAATTTCAGTACGCGTCTAAAAACTTGTTAAAATATGTATGGTAAATTAATTCTGAAATTATAAATGAATCCAGGAAAATAAGATAAATAATAAGAATATTATTGATTGCCTTAATATTTTAAATAATATGACATAGATCAAATATTTTTTTAAATGTTATTAAATAAATAACATTCAATTTAAACACTCATTTTTAAAAGATACAAATATTCAAACCTATTGAATACACTAACAATTCAACATAAATCCGAAATAATTCACCTATATTATTTTTCTTCTGGCTTATTAAATTATCTTCCAACGTAACACTATCTAATAATATTCTATTATATCTACACAAAATATTAGTATACGACTATTTCGACAACTATCGCAACTGTCAGGATGGCCGAGCGGTCTAAGGCGCCAGACTCAAGGTATTCCTTGCCTGTCAAACAGGTCGAGTTGTTCTGGTCCTCTCTGAGGGCGTGGGTTCGAATCCCACTTCTGACATGACTTTTTTTGTTATTAGATTTAGTATTTTTATGTTATGTACAGACTATTCAGATGTAGACTTATATAATATTAGCAGTTTATTAAAATTTAACAACTTTTTATATGCTATTTTTAACTGTATTTAAATAGGAATACGATTAATAAAATTTTATTTCTTTAACATTTTATTTTCCAGATAAATTTTAAACAATGATTTCAATATGTATAAAATTTAAAAACTTAACCTTCAAAGAATACGCCAAGATTGAATAATTATTGATAGACGACTATTTCAGGCCAAGCCGAAAATAAAAGAACATCTCTACAAACACTAAAGCCACTGGGTCGGAGTATTTTTAGTTCAATCATTTGCAGACAAAAGTAACGTATACACATTACTTGTAAGAGGCATGAGCTAACTTCTTACATAGAAATAGAAGGTAAAAATATAATACAATATATTAGAAAATAAATAATATTTTTATAAAACCAGAAGTGAAATTTTATTTTCAATAAGAACAACCACCAACAATCAGTCTTTCTTCTTCTCTTATGTCTATCCAATAGTGGTCTGGTAAATGCTTTAGTCAGATAATACCGCTATTTGTAATTTGTTGTTTTATTATCTGTATGTGGCCTAACCACTCTCAATCGCATTGTCGATTGTAGAGGAGGCCCGTGCCCTGCTGTGAGACGTCTCTATACACTAGAATGTTAATTGTCTACAACATAGAATTAACAAATATAATATTTGAGATCGAGACACTGATTGGCGGACTTTTGTACTTACCACTTCTTGCCTGACTTTTAATACTGTTGTGCGACTATAAGCTTTATTTAAAAACTGATTTTTACATACCATCTGCCATAAATTGGCATTTAAAACAGTCCATATCGCAAAGCCGTGTACTCACTTGGCACGATTTAACACGCGCATCACGTGAAACGGCTTACTTTTAAAGCTCACGCAGTTAAAACCGGATCAATTTGATACCCGCTTAAGAACCCGGTATTATACGGCTTAATTAAAAATGTATTGATCGTGAAGCGCCGCGATCGTGTTATTGGATTTCGAATATGGTGATGTTGAATGATCGGCGTTGAGAGGGTTGAATAGAGGTTGTGTTTGGGTAGATAGCAGTTGGATATGATTTTGAAAAACGTTTGAAATATTTAAGAATTGTTTATAAGCAAGCAAGCTTAAGTAAGTAGTGGCCTGTTGGTAACGGATTGGATACGGCTGCCAACATGTTCACGGTGGTCGCCGGTTCAAATCCCAGGGTACACCTCTGAATTTTCTGGGTTAAATACATCGTTTTTCGTTAAATAATAATGTAAATCTTTTTATTTTTAAATACTCTATATTAAGCAAGGGATCAAATTATTATTTTAGAATAAACTATTGGTTTACCATCCAAACACGATGAACTAAAATACAAACAAAAAAATCGCATTTGTTTTCTGCGGAATTTTTAGCTGCGTTGTGTTTGTAGTCACTAAAACTATCACCCGAATTCGTTTTCAGTAGAAGTATAGATAAACTCTAAACGAGTATAATAATATCCGCATAGAATACGGAGGGAACTAACAACATCCAAAGTAATACACTACGGAACAAAATGAAAATAGTTGTGCACGCGACTCCGCTAAATATCAAACAACGGGCGGAACTATTGAGCTCGCCACGTAAAGAACTGAGTTCTAAGTCACATGGGTAAGTTCGCAGAAGAATTTCATCTTTTGTAATAGATTTTATAAAAAAGAACTGCTGCCAAAAATTCGAACAGGTGGTACCCTACTATAAAAACGATAACCACATGATATTTAAAAAATAAAGAGTTTTTTTTCTCCATTTTTGGGTATGGATATAACAGCTTTAATTGAGTTTTTCATTATAATCGGGTCAATAAAAAAACCCACTAGCAGTATTGGTGGCTAAATATAACATTATTGACATTGCAAATAATATTATGCTCTTTTGGATACGTTTTTTTAAAGAGGCAGCGTAATCATATAAATATTAAAAAAAAAACAGTATCTTTGCTAGAAGTAAGGTATAAACAGTTGAAATCTCGAGAGAAAACCTAATTATTGTGAGGTGAAAAAAATGCATTCTTACAGACCGCAGAAAAATACGTACCTATGTTGTGACGTCATAAATAAGCCACATCTCATTAAAACAATAACTTTCAAAACGCAACCTATTGGTTATCGCAATGCCCGTACCATCAAATATCTCGAGTAATAAGAAACAATTTGTAATTATACAGATGGAAGAAAGCCTTACAACTTTCAGCAAAAAACCAAAGGATATAAAACACAGTTTTCTCGTTGCTTTTAGACCTTCGATGGCGAAGTTTAACCCAAATCCAGTTTGTATTCCGAGCATAACCCTAAGAACGAACGCGTAAACCAACTGAGCCGGTACATTGGGCCCTCGTATTTTATAACAAAACGCACAGTAAAAGGAAATAGGGACGAGAGAGGGTTTTCGCTTGAGACAATATTCGGTCTAGCTTGACGTCTATAAAATAGGCTTATTCTTGTTTATTTAACAATATTTTTTATGTCTTACAGACTACTGAATATATTTCGATGAAAGTAAATCACAGTTGAATACATTCTATAACCAACAGTAACCGATGACAAAGACGGGATGAAATTGCGAAGAATGAGTAGCAAAGCGAAAAATTGAGTTCAATAGATACTAAATTATATGTAAACAAAAAAATTGCTGCAGGTATAAAGCTAAAATGCGTGGTGGCCTGTGATAACCTGACCAGATGCGGCTGCCGACATGTCCATGGTGGTCGCGGATTCGAATCCTACGTAGGGCACACCTCTGACTTTTCGGAGTCATGTGTATTGATTGTCAATGACCACGCACAATAACGATGAACGAAAACATCATGAAGAAATGTGCATACCATAGCGATTTGTATGATTTTCTATGGTATGTAAAGTTCACCGACCCGCACGAAATCCGCGTGGTGGTCTATAAGGCCTAACCACTCTCTATCGAACTCTCGATTGTGAAGGAGGCCCGTGCCCTACAGTAGGACGTATGTACATATATGGGCTGATACAGTACAGTGAAAAGCAAAAATATTTACCGCTATCACTGCAAATAAAATTCAACATGTCCACCCCGCCAAATTTCATCAGCTCACAAGTTATTTTCTATCTGCGAAGTTAAGAGCCGAGCGGCCAGAATCGATGAATTAATTTCGTTAATTGTTAAAACTTTGGCCGATAACTAAATATGTTTCAGAGATATTTTATCATTTGGCCAAGTTCGGAATTGAACGCTCTCTCTGCTCCGAGAATTTGCAATTTCCCCGCCTCTGGTATACGTAAATTTTGATGGCCAGCATTGGTTTCCTCTGCTTACATTATCAGTCATGATTTATTAGAACCACTATTTTATGGTATATTCAGAAGTCATTGACAGAAATATCTACATATAGATAGTACTTCTGTTTTTTTTTTTATTATTATTGCCATGAATGACGCGACCGCTCATAAACAGTAGCAAAACCAAACATCTTGGATTACAAAATATGCTTGGCATTCCACTGCGCTCGCTATCCTGAGACATGATGTTAAGTCTCAATATGTCCAGTAGTTACTCTGGCTACAATGCTCTTTAATCCGAAACACAACAGTGCATTTACACTACTGTTTGACATACCTACCACCAGTAGTTGTGGTGTGGTAAAGTGCCAATACAAATAAATGGCGAATAAAAATATATATATGAATGCAAGCTCTATATCCAAGATTTTGTTTAAGAATTTATCTTTATTACAACGTAAAATATGTTTAAAAGATTGACGCCAGACATGTAGCCAATAGAGAGAAAAATACATTTAAAATAAAATTTGCAAACCACGAAAGAGAAAGCAATAGAACTTATGATTTTCATAAATATACACACGTTATGATGTCATCTAGATAATATTATCTCATCAATATTATTTATTTTTATTATCTGTGGTACTAGATAAAGCGTAGAGCGTACACAAGAGTTATAAGTATTTACTTTTTGATTAACATCATACCCACAAAATACCACATCAAATCAAATATACTGTAGGTCTTTCATATGTGAGAGATCGTCTGGATAGGTACCACCGCAATATCTATTTCTCCCACCAAACAGCAGTATAAATGCACTGTTGTGTTTCGGTGTGAAGGGCATTTTAGCCAGAGTAACTCCTGGACATATTAAGACTTAACATCTTATGTCTCAGAATGGCGAGCGCAGTGGAATTCCAAGCATTACTATGTAATTCATTGTGTTGTTTGATTTGGCCACTGTTCACGAGTTTTCGTATCGCTTACTATCATGCGAAGGGCATGCTCATTAGGCCATTCATTGCAATAAAAAAACCCAGAGGTTCAGCCACAACAACCACGATTCTACCAACTAATCAAAACCAATCCCAAATATTTACTACAATTAGAAGCACCGTTGATACAAATTCTATATTTACTGAGTTACCAGTACACAAATAAATCTCGACGCCGAAACAAAGATAAGTGAGAGTTGCTTCGACGGAATTAAATTTTAAACTGGGTGTTTGCGAGTCACACCCCCCACCACCCTCATTCACAAACATGCTTCTGTTGAATTCGGTGGGTGCTTTGGTAAATTTGATTCCTATTGTAACGTATCTTGGGATAAATATACGCAAATATTTAGAGGTTAGTATGCTATTTCATACACATGTTATTTACTATATGGGTACCTAATTTATTTAGACTAAACCAAAATGTAATGTTGTATGGATCAGCTACAAATGCCATTGAAAAGAGATAACTCAGAGTATCTATACTAATATTATAAAGCTGCAGAGTTTGTTTGTTTGATTCAACGCGCTAATCTCTGGAACTACTAGTCCGATTTGAATAATTATTTCAGTGTTGGGTAGTCCATTTATCGAGGAAGGCTATAAGATATATATCATTACGCTATGACCTATAGGAGGAAAGCAGTAGTGATATTTCTAGCAAATACGAGGAAATTTTGTTCGTTTTTCGTGGTCCGATTGGTCGATAGTCTAAACTGATAGTCAGAATTAAACATTTTGACCGCCATTTAAAACGTGTATGCACCTGGGCGGAGCCGGGCCCGACCGCTAGTTTACAATATAGGCAAAGCGATGTTATAATTTTTTTCGAAAAACGTAGATATTTTTATGTTCGTAATGTAGTATCCTATAGTAGTGAAAATTGAACTAAATATTTAACATAAAATTACTATACACTCCGTTGGCAACTGAAAGTATATTTGATTTTTATCCATCGAAAACGAGTTTGAGTGGAATTAAATAGCTCAAATAATATATTTTTTTAATTAATTTGTGCATGTTGCGCTACCTGTCCAATGTCTGGCAATAGAAAGGCAGCAAAAGTGAACTGGCACTACCATTTAAATCTTCGTTTTTGCAGCGCCAACGCCCCCTCTAAATTATAAATGCTCTAAGAAATACAAATAAAATTATTTGTCAGCACCCATGAACACTGTTTCATTTATTTCAGTATATTTTTAATGAACAGAACTAGCTGATTTAAATGCTAATTTTATCACTACATTATGAAGCACTAAAACGGTGAACTATATGGCCTAACCACTCTCAATCATACTGTCGATTGTAGAGTAGGCCTGTGCCCTGCAGTGGGACGTATATGGACTGATACAGATTATGAAGCATTACGTACTTGTGATGTTTAAGAACCAAAATCTGAAATCACGGTACAAATAAGCTAATATATGGATAGAGTTCGATACGTTTGAATCACAAAGCAATTTGTTATGCTATTGACAAATAATTGCCATGATACTAACGTTCAGTAGATAATTCGGTTTGCGATCCATGACTTGAAATATAGACTTTGCGAATCTTGACACGATATCGACGATATTAATGGATATAGCTCTATGAATTAATCGAGGAGTAATATCGATGGATTATGAATTATACCTGACGTAATTGCAGTCAGATTATAATGACAAATTAAGTATGAGTATTGAATTATTACGGAAATATCATGGAATATGAGAAATATACTAATTACTATCAACCAAAATCACAATTAGGGATGACGCTTATATTATTGATTGGTGTCATTCCCTCCCTTCCCAGGGGAGATTCCTTCATATCCATCCAAAAGCTGACTGGCAGAGATCGTTCAGAGCGATAAGACCGCCTTTTGTACTTTTGTATTTTCATCAGTGTACAATAAAGATTGATAAATAAATAAATAAAATAAATAATCTAAGCGAAAATTTTAAAAGCTGATAAAGGCTTGACTTCATAATACTTGCCAATGCTAGACAGTAAAATAATAAAGAATATTATTATAGTTGTTTCTTAAATTTATGCGAATATTATACATTGAAATAGTACCAACTGAAAAAACAAACACGAATTCACGATAAAATCCTTACAAATAGTTTTGTTTGAATATTATTATATTCAAATCAATCATCACAAAGGAATAAAAAAAACATTGATTTTTTTTATTGCTATGAATGGCGAGACGAGCATGCCGTTCGCCTGATGGTAAGCGATACGACCGCTCATGAACAGTAGCAAAACCAAACAACACCTTGAATTACAAAGCATTGGCATTCCACTGCGCTCGCCATCCTGGGACATAAGATGTTAAGTCTCAATATGTCCAGTAGTTACTCTGGCTACAATGCCCTTCAACCCGAAACACTACAGTGCGTTAACACTGCTGTTTGACGGGAGAAATAGATACTGCGGTGGTACCCATCCAGATGACCTCTCACATATGAGAGACCAGTGATTAGTTTAAAATACCTACAAAACCACTAAAACCACACCTGTATTTGTATTAGATTTCGTTTCATTTCCTAATTTCATTAGGTTCATGATGAAGTTAAAGATCGTTTTATTGGCCTCACGAACTTTTCAAAAGTTATTTCTGGTCCAGTCAAACACGAAACTAAAGATAAACACACTTAGGTCATATGAGCTGACCTTAATACCAACCTGGAGGTCAGGCTTACGAACAAACACCAACTTATTAATAGGGAACTGTTTGTGTAATTAGAACTCTGAACTGCTGTTTTGTTTGTTGTTTTTTATTGCTAGTCTCTGGGGATTGAAAGAATGAATGAAATTAGCTTCCACGGCCTTGACTTGGTCATCAAATAGAGGGCTGTGAACCACTAGGAGAATTACGTTAGACTTGAAAAACAAACATAATTATATAGGGTATATCTAGGGTACGACATACATTCAAATAATAATGATTTCAATATCTATATCCAATCCGTTTGGGATGTTCATGGGCAGCGCTAATCACTTACCATCAGGTCAACTGTTTACTCATATGCCGGACCTAATGAATACAAAATTGAATGTATTACCCTATCCTAAATAATATTCGAACATTATGCCTAGAATTTTCTTAGCTTCAATCTTAATTTACAACAAAAACCACAAAAACAGTCTCCAGAATTCTTGTACACTCAACCACATATTACTACAGAGCTGTAAACAAACGAGCTATATAATGTGCTCTATCTGAGATAAACTTAAGTCAATAAGCGGCGGTTTTGTCTGAAATAGGCGGTTTCAGCGGGATTCATTGTACCTACAACAAACAACTATGGAGAGAGAACACTTAGAATGCTATTTTTCATTAATAGCCTGCTTTAATTACTTGCTTCTATACAAGAAACGGTTGGTATAGGGTGATGACATATGGTATTTAATTCAAACGATATGTTCCTAAGCACTCCAGGTAACATTGCAGAATGAAAAAAAAAACTTTTTGTTATTGGAATGAATGGCGAGACGAGCATGCTTTTCGCCTGATGGTAAGCGATACGACTGCTCATAACAGAACAGTAGCAAAACCAAACAGCTCCATGAATTACAGTCCCTGTCTGAGAGACACGGAAACCAAAACAACTTAACACGGAGGCGAAATTTACGGCCATCCGCAGTTGGGCACAATCAATCTTTGTAAATTATAATACTTCATTGAAGTCCAGCCCTTGATATTAAATAATAAAATGAAGCCTAAATTGAGGCTCTTTATTTTTATCCGTAAAACATTAAGAAAAGTCGTATCATTTACGAGAAATGGTATCTCTTCATAGATTTATCTGGATAACTCGTGTCTCCCCATACTCGCGGCAAAGCGTTTTCCAATCCACAATGATCCCTATTGATCTGTTTGCGGTATATTTTCCCTAAGGATGAAGACAACTACGTTCGTCATTGAACAAAAGAAATCAGGTGTATTTTCTCAAAATATTGTTTTCGCTGTACTATATGAGCCGCAGTTAAATAATGATTATGAAAGTCAGTAAGAGTAGCTAGATTCTGAATTAAATAGAAAAGCAAATGAGGAGTTATTCAAAGAAATATTTTACAGCAAAAATAAAATTTAGACATCTGTATAAGCAATCTTAAATACATATTACACATACACTCATCACGCCTTTTTCCCAGAAGGGGTAGACAAAGATGCCGGTGCACCTACGTTTCGCCTTGTATGTTCCATCCCACGATGGGATAGGGGGCGAACCTATCACCATATCAGGCACAAATTACTAACGCCGGGCTGATAATGAATCGAAAAATCCACTATGATTTAGCCCGACTCGGGATTCGAACCCAAAACCTCGCGTTTGTAATCATACTGAAGTGCAACTACGCCACCAAGGCAGTATAAAGCAATGCTAAATATGAAAAATAAATTGTGTCAGCAACAACCCGCGATTGAGTAGACTGGCATTAAAAGCCTTTGCCGCAGTATTAATACAAATTATTAACTTATCTCGTAGTGTCGTTAATTATTGGAAGACTTTGTATTTGTGCAAACCTATCGTATCTAACCCATCTCAATTAGAGGTCGCAGGAAGTCGCTGGACGCAGGCCGCTTCCATTAGGTCTATGTGCCGATGGGGGAGGCCTATGTTCGCCAGTGGACTTTAACTAAGAGAGAGAATGACAATTATATCAAGATTGTAAAACTTCAAGAAAATAACCGAACCGGCTAAACTATAAAATAATATACATACAGAAACACAGTGAAACTGCGAAAGACGGCAAAGCAGAACATGTAGTAAGATGGCGGCGGTAAATTGGACAAATCTAGTCAATAACCACGTGATGTCCCAGCACTCAGGGGCACATTTATTATGCACGCTTCTGTTGTGTTACACGTGTGGATGTAAGACCAGTAAGATAACGTTACGATTTGTAGGAGTTATAATGTGTGTGAATTTCGGTGTCTTAAGTTGGAACCGCTAATCGGGCAGTCCGATCTGTGTGACTTTTTGTATGAGGATTTTTTTTTAATACCCATTAGTGACATAGATATACAGGGTATATCAAGACTGCTACCGAAAACGAAGTTAGGTGATAGTTTAAGCGATTTCAGACCCAATGCAAAAGAAAATCTTGGAAAAAAAAGCGTCAATTTTTTTTTGTTATTTTTTTATATGGTCGTATTTGCCAGCCAGCTTCGTTTTCGGTAGCAGTCTTGAGATTCCCAGTATAAGTTGCGTTCCCACTCTAAGTAAGATATTTAAGATAGAAGTCCTGTGCAGTGTATCAGAAACTAGGAGAAACTTTTCGGACTGACTTAAACCAAGACCCAAAAAAAAATCACTTGTGGTACACATATTCATTTGTGTACGGGAATTGAACCCGAAGCCTTATAACAACGAAAGCTGACTAAATGACAAAAGTTTGTTTGTAAATAATATCGCCTGTATAAAACCTCAGTATGGAAACTTCTGAGAACTGTGAGTATCACTTGTAATAATTTTGCCCACCCCTTTAAGGCTATAGATCTGATCTTACGCATATGTACATAATTATAATCCTCACGTTAATTATAATTTTCGTTTAACTAGAGCGTTGGAGTTAAGTGATTTCAAAGCAAATATACCGAACGATCTTATTGACTCCTTGATATTGCTTCTAGAACTGTTTGTAACAGATACACATACATATATTGATGTTTAAATACATTTACCCCTTGAAGCAGTTTAATAACTAAAATATTAACCTATTTATAGAATATTGCCTTCCCTTTGCCCTTTGATAATAAAACAAAAGTTGATAGAAATAATCTAATTTCAATATGAGAATATATGCACAACAATATGGTGATTACATAAAATAAAGTGAAAGAGAATGAATGCGACAGAAATGTAAGGAGGGAAAGACAACATAAGACTCACCGACAAATATACGGATAAGTGAGTTTTTTAAATTGTTTTCCTGGTACAGTGAAATTATACTTTGGAAATAAACAAACGTTTCCCCCTCTAATGTACTAAGCATGTCACGTCAAGTCTTGGAGCAATAAAAGTTGAGAAGACGCGGAAACAAAACGCTTCGTATGGGGTTTAGTATATTGGATGCATGTAGTCAAAACCACGTATGCGTGTAACACTTGATTGTATTTTTTAAAAGGTTTTATTTGCTTGCCCTGTGTTTCTTTCTTTCTTTGGGTCAAATTTAGTAATAAAGATTGATCCCCTTCCTATTAAAAAAATGATCTGATATTTATACGCACCTTTGATATTGATGACAATACATTTTGTATTAACGTAAATCCAATATGGCGGCCGCTTAAAGATGGCAGTTTACATCCTTTTTCACAATATCTCAATATCAGTATCAAACGACGTGGCTTTAATACGTAGTAGTATAGTCGTACACTAAAAAACTAAACTAATATGGCCCAGGTTAAAATAACACAAAATAAGTTTTTTTTTTGTAATTTATATATAATACAAGAACAATTTTAAGTTGATTCCATCACTTTAAATCTTTCTTGTATATAAATTGAAGTAGATAGTAAGAAAAGAGGATAAATTGTCATTAGCTTTAGAAGTAATACAATGCAACGTAGTAAGGCACGTTTGAAATACGTTATGATAGCGTCCATAATTTCTCGAGAGAACTTTAGAAATATGAATGGTTTTCACGGTTTGATTTTTCCTAGTTGTCGCGTTGGTGCAATATTATTTAATTGTAGTGAATAATAATTATAGCTGTTGTTTTTATTTCTTAAATTCTTTTATTTTTTGTGATATATTATTGTTCTTCTAGTGTTGTATCCCTATTCTGACAATAAATATCTTTCTTTCTTTCTTTAATTAAAATCACAGGTCATTAGAAAATCGGAGATATTTTTTTCTTCTATTTCAATGAAAGGCAAGCCGAGCATGACATTTCCCTGATGGTAAGCGATACGTTCGCTCATGGACAGTACCCAACCAATACCATGAATTACAAAGCAATGCTTAGCATTCCGCTACGCTCGCCATCCTGAGACATAAGAACTTAATTATAAATATATCCAAAAGTTACTCTGGCTACAATGTCCTTCAAACCGGAACACAACTGTGCATTATCACTTCTATTTGGCGGAATAAATAGAAAAATGTCTGTACATTGATCCCTAAAAGAATTCTTGAATAAGGTTATATCACCAAACCAAACCAAACGGTATTCAAACCATTTCCGACAAAGAAGCCCTTAGCAAGATCGTATAACATCTAAAAATACTTGTACCAAAATTCCTCACGGATAAACTGTCGCTGTTTGCGGTGGAAGCGTTCTTAGAAACGTCTTAGATTACAAGCAATATATACGGGTTGGGTATTTGTCATATAATTTAACGCGCGACGTGTGTTCGACTTGGCGCGATCGTTTCGCCTGTTGTACTGAATTGAGGTTTGGTGCTAGTGCTGGCGGAAAAGTTTTTTTTACTGCACTGAATGGCGAGACGAGCCGTTCGCCTGATGGTAAGAGATACGACCGCTCATAAACAGTAGCTAGTTAGTTAAAAACCTTAGGCCTTATTCGCCCGGGTGCTATTTCAATGCACGTTAAAAAAATGTAATGAAATGAATGTGAATCCATTAGTTTATTCACACGAAAGCGTTTTTAAAACGCGACGATTTTTATCGAGCGCTATCGGATTTTCGACGTTGAGCGTTGGATGTTACATTTTTATTTCATACAAACTTAAATATTGGGGACGATAAAAAACCTTGAAGTCGACGCTTTTTAAGCGCCCGTGTGAATGGGGCCTTGAAGGCATATAAGAAGAAAAAACACACGTGGGTGTGACAAGATAAGATAAGATAAGGTAGCGTCATTTGTTGTAATTGAAACTCATTCTAGAAAATACAGCAGATTTAGGCTAAAAGGCTACTTCAACCGAAATAGTGCTAACTTTGAAACAAGAACAAAAGGTCTTAACAACTTTAACGTTACTTTTTATTTTTATTCAGAGTGGTCTCCAATTTGTATTTTTCTATAACATTTTTTGGAATTATAGAATTTATAAAATAAATTTACTTCAACCCTAGATCTTTTATCAACTTAATTGTTGTAATGGAAACAAAGTCATCAAATTTCATCGAATCCTACACATTAATCGCCCCTATTCTTGTACTTTCCTCGCTGCAACTGGCACCGCGAACCACCCAACACAAAGTTCCCGCCACGATTAGAACGTCTCGCATTGATACGACGAATAAGCTCCCACGCCATAATTATATCTTGCTTAATTTACTTTACTTTGATTGCCATCCCATTACACTTCACACTTGTAGGAAGCTTAACGACCTAATACAGAAGTTCTCGGCTAGTTTTAGCTGTTAAGCTAACTTTTATGTCATCATTTTCCTTAATTTCGGCTGAGACAAATTGTTTCGGGGTTAGTAAATTTGGCTCATCGGTTTTACGACCATCTGCCTCGATATTAACAATCTTTATTTCTTGTTCTTTATTATATAACCATTATTAGTACAACGGAGTGTAGGATGACATCTAGTCGATCGCTGAATAGTATTCTTTTGAATCTCCAGTCAATACTTTTATCGCTTTGGTTCTTGTTAAAGTTGTAAAGAATATAGCAAACGGAAACCTCGCTCAGTAAAACGAACTGTCTTCATTATTGTTTTTTCTTTCTTTTCCCCGTTCACTCGTTTTAAAGACCTTTTAAATACACAATAAGGAAAAGAAGTAGTACATTTTTATTTTTCTCAAACACAAGAGCGTGATATGAGTTCAATTTACGAAAAGCGATAACTAACGCTCATGAAGTACAGCTGGAGTGTCGTAATTTCATTACTTTTTTTGAAGATAGTCAATATTACAGGAAGAAAGAAGATAAAAGAAGGAGATAAACGGATATGAATAAAACATGGTGAGTAAAATTAAGTAATTTTTAGTTTTACATACTAAATGAGAAAGGACAGAAAATTTATTATTTCATACCAGATTAATATAAAGTACCTTTAGCACTCTATTTTCAAACTTAATGATGAACAAATGGCTTAAAATCCACACAGAAAACATTCACAAAGACAAAATAAAAAATTGTTACAACAGTCACAAAGCGAGTGTTTACCTGAAAAGTCGTTTACTTCGTCGCAGCGATCTAATACATTATTACAGTATAATTCACCTGATGGCACTACACGATCCAATTATGTTTCCATGTAGTTATTTGGCGATGTTTTTTTCATTGTCTCGGAGTTTCGCGCTCGTTTTCGAGATCTGCTGAATTAGTAATGGTATCTTCGTGTCTCAGTATATTTGATTTCACTTTCGTAAGTAAACAGAGTTCTTGGGCAGGCAAATGTTTGCGAAAAAAAGCGTGAAAAGTTGAATTTGTTTTAAAACAAACGAATCGCTACGCCTTTTGATAAATATTTGTATGCAAACAACCTTTAGCGCGCTTTTAATTTTAAACTAAAATTAAGCAATATATATTTTTATAAAAAAATCAACTTAAGTACAAAATAAACCTTAATTTCTCACCACATCATCATCACGTTTAAAAAAATACTATTCATACTTTTGTGATTTATATAATTTCGAAAATAAAAGTTAAACTATTTTGGTCTGAAACTATGCAATCATGATCTATTTGTAATAACTACTTTACTTTCCTTACTTTACTTTGCAGGTGGGAATTTGCAAGATCTGCTAATCTATTTACTGTGCTTCGAGCTATCTTCAGTATCCGGCGGAAAAGCTCTTGCCTCTCAACAATTCTTTGTTTTCTTTCAGATGCCTTTCATTTACAATTACAAAGTTTGTAAGCATTCGCTATTTAAATTATGATTATCAGCTCCAAGGAGTTTCTACTGATAATAGGCACTTGTCAAAATATTTTCTTTTAGAAATGAATGGTGGGACGAGCATGCCATTCCCTTGATGTTTAGCGATATGACTTCTCATTGGCAGTAGCAAAAACAAACAAAAATATGAATTACAAAGCAATGCTTGGCATTCCACTGCGCTCGCCATCCTGAGACATAAGAGGTTAAGTCACAATATGTCCAGTAGATACTCAGGCTAAAATGTCCTTCAAACCGGTATACAACAGTGCATTTACACTGCTATTGTTGGGAGAAGAAATAAATATTGCAGTGGTACCAACCCAGGCGACATTTCACATATGAGAGACCTACAACCTAGATTTCGATACCAAACCTAAAAGAATAATTTGACTAAATGGTACCACAATTACAAATAAATTTAATAGACGGTGTATTAACTGTGACAATTAAAATTAACAATGCTTTTAAAACATTGCTGTAGTAATTGTGCTTGATGAACGAATAATTAAACACAATATTTACTTACGCCGAAATGGAGTTCCGATATTTCATGCAACAAATGATTTGTGTTGAACAAATTGGGTCGGAAACATGACTTATCATTTATGTTAATTTAGGAGTTATACATATATAGTTATAGACTGCCTCGGTGGCGTGGTTGTGCTACGGTATGGTTACAAATCTGAGGACTCGGGTTTGAATCCTGGGTCGGGCAAGATATTGGATTCTTCCATTCATTATCAGCCCGGTGTCGGACATTTGTGCCTGATATGGCGATAGGCTCGCCTCATATCACATCATGGGACATGGGGAAATGTGGGTGACCTGGCCCTGCTGCCTACCCCTTCTGAGAAAAGGGCGTGATTTTAAATATTTACAACTGTATACTATTACTGTTTTAAATAAATTAGATGTATTAATTTCTGGTTATTTTAGATCAAATTCTTTAACAGAACTGATTTTTACTAGACCTAAATGTAATGAAAAAGTTCACAGTCAGTCAGCACTGACCACCTTGGGAGAGAACGTGTTAAGTAGCTTATATAATTAACTAGCGACCCGGCCCAGATTCGCCAGGGTACAAATAGATTTCTGTACAATAATATGTACGTATTATTCGCTGGGTGCGCGACGACAGCGCCAACTAGCGGTTGCAACTACGGTGGCCTCCGAAATGTCAAATGCCCGGCTGTCATTACGACGAGTTATTTACAAACGAACAATTTTAATTAAATATTGTAATTTACATTTATTCCAATAAATATTCTTAATCTATATAAGGTAAGTCTTTTTTATTTTTCGTCTAAAATGGCACAATCAATAGATTTCGCTTAGTACATTACGGATTTTTCATGGCTGTCGTCATGAGAAGTAAGTAAAGAAATAAGCAAATTTCATCGAATAATGCATTTCATATAAATAGCAGACGATTATTTATGAGTGCTCGTGCTCTCAATAATCCATCCTTTTATGTATTTTCAGTTAAACATGGCCAAATTAATCATAAAAACTGGATTCCGACCAATCACACACGACATCATTTTCCAACCACAAACAACATTGAAAGGAAAACAATTAGTTTTAGCTCAACACGTGCAAGATGTGAAAGAAATTAAATATGAAGATGCTATGATCCACACCATTGAAGCACATGTTATTCGACAAACTTCAGTGACATCAACGCCATACAAAACATCCTTGAATGTTAGCAGTTGTTTACTGTTTTTGCAATTTTTGATGTAGTACGTAATATATTACACCATTAGTAGGTGTTAACGAAATAATTATTTTTTTACAGATTGATTCTAGCCGTCATATTACGAGTGCCAAATGTGATTGTGTGTACAATCAGAGCTGCAGGTGTAAACACATTGCGGCTCTGATATACTACATAAATACAAATACAAATATTTGTAGAATTTTTTATCACTATTTCTGCCATTGTTTTTGCAATTAACTACGCAGCAAGCTTCGTGACTCATCTTTATTTACTAAAAACGTAAATCTCGCTAGTAAAAAGTGACAGCATCCGCCACCGATAGTTCCTTTTTTGGCCATGACGCGCGCTGCGATCGTTTCGTGGTTCCCCCACCTTATACTTCGCACCCAGCGAATACCTTCCTCTTGAATCACTCTATCTATTACAAAAACCGCATTAAAATCCGTTGCGTAGTTTTAAAGATTTAAGCATACAAAGGGACATAGGGACAGAAAAAGCGAGCGTAGGCCCGTGCCCTGCAGTGGGACGTATATGGGCTGATACAGATACAGACAGTAAATACATAAATAATATAAAAACAATATATCTTGTAAAATTACCTTGTATTTTTGCACCGTTAAATATAAAATTTTGTGTACGAACTGCGAGCATTATCATGTCTTTACCGCATAAATGAGACGCACTTTCAAAAGAACTTACTCCTCTAATTAGTGTCTAGCTTTGTGCTAACGTTTTTCGTTAATTTATAAAGAGATGGGAGCTGTCACGAAATATTTGGAGTGGTGCCTTTCATCTCCACTATTTTATTTCAAATGAGTGAATGAAATGAGAAATGGACTCGGCTTTGTACGCTCCTTGTGTGTTGTCGGTTTTGTGACTAAATGTTGTAGATTCTGTATAATGAATATTTAATTTTGTGACGGATTTTTATATCTACTGCGAATAAGTATGTAGATTGATATTTTGGTGACTTTAATAATGACCAACCCGCATAAGCCAGCGTGGTGGACTATATGGGCTAACCAGTCTCAATCGTACTTTCGATTGTAGAGAAAGCCCGTGCCCTGGAGTGGGACGTAAATGCTGATACAACAAAGTACCGCATAAAAATTATGCTAAGTGCAATGTGGTCTAGAGTCCACTCCACTCTGTTCTAAATAACCTTTTGACAGCCCCTGTAGCGCAGTTGGTTAAACGCCGGCTTTGAAACGTGAGGCAACGGGTTCAATCCGCAAGCCGAGACAAATATTTGTTTGATCCACAGGTGTTGATGAGACGAAAAACTCAATACTTGATATTAGTGTGGTCAGGAATATGTATGTGACTGTTGAGAGGATTTATTTAACCATAATTTAAACCGGAAACCGGATATAACTCTGTATTTACATTAGCGGTTGGGTCTATACTGAATCGGAAATACGACACAATTGCATGATCCACTATGGCGGGATTATTACAAAGTTAATGATGTTATATACTTTTCAATGCAAGTGAATAGGCGTGTACAATTCACACTGGCGTCACCTGCCTTAATTACATAAATTTAATTAAATCCGATTTAAATAAACAAATTTGAGCTGAGCAAAGAATTGGCAAGCGTCGCGTGAGACGAAGCTTGATTTCCGCTCACAGATGACAAGACGCCCGCCCGGAAACTGCTTCGTCGTTACATGAAATTCGACAGATTTAGAACCGACTGTGCTAGGTTGGTTATGATGGATTACATTGAAAATATGAAAACTTCTAGGCTGGTTGTTAAAAGGAGTAGCAATAAAATAAAAATTCCTTTTAATTCACACTTAAAACTTTACACAACAAAAGGTACCTACTACTAATTATCAGCTAAGAATTGAAAAAATAATGTAATTTCAGAAGTTGTAAAAGTTCAATAATCTACCCTAAGCTAAATAACATTTAACAGTTATAGTAAAATAAGGTCTTTTTAAAATGCATGATCTAATGATGGCATACTAATTTTACTTTTAAATGACTCAGTATTTTTATTTTGTATAAAGGTTAGATTAAAACATAATTAAGGGAAAAGGAGTGATAGGAAATTTGAATCGGGTTGGTTACTCTGGCTACAATATCCTTCAAACTATTCATCAAAGTTGAACCGGTACATACGTATCGCAGCCTTTACTGGCAATGCTTTCTATTTACCAAGAAAACTGTTTCTGAGATCCTTGTAAATGGACCCAACTCTGCCAATGCAGCATTTCGTACCAAACATAGTTGAGAAGCCACGAAGCGTGAAGCGAAGACAACAAATATATTTTTATGTTATGGATATCCTCATTACGTACCCTCGGGGGTGACTAGAGATATAACAATAACTTGTTATTATCCGCAAATATTTATCCTACCCTCATTCCGTTCCTATTAGGATAAAAAGAAAAAAAGAAGACAGTTCGTGTTGCTGAGGGAGTTTCTTGCGCCGCTTCTTCACAGCTACAACACGTTCCGAAGCGGTGGTAGCAGAAAAGGACGATTCAAAAGATCTTGTGAAAGACTATTTGAATAAAGAATATTTTGATTTGATTTGATTTGATATAAGCAGTTTATTCCGCACGCATCAGTTGGAATTTGCTGTGTATTTGAGATACAGAAGTTAACGGTGTTATTACAATAACGTATATTTTTAATACATAAAAATAATATTATTAGTATTTTTTTATGGTAGTACTGATATAATTAAATAAATTTAAATCATCTGCACGGCATCGCATCAGTATGAGCAACAACAAAAAATAGTGATTTCTGAATTTCAATAAAGCTTTAGCATTTTCAAACCACTGAATTGCTTTAATAGTAAAAAAACTGTACAATATTATGATGTATGTAAAATCTATGAAACGCATTAGGCTTATGTTTCAGAATTGAAATCCTATTCCCAGAATAATTGATTTCAGGAAGGCAGTTAAATTATAAGCTGGATCACACCGCAACATGGTTGTATGTAGCGGGAACTAGAGAGCGTAGAATAAATACAAAATATTAATATTACACGTCTTGTAAAATTCAACTACAAGAGACTTTTCAGGCTCTCACTCAGACCCAATACAATACTTATCACACTAATATTTGTGTAGACGCGAAGATTGGACCCTCAGCCTCCCGTTTCAAAACACAGAGGCTGGTAAAAATATACTTTTTTAATCACATTCATATAATCAAAGAAAAGCTGACGTTTATCCGGCAAATAAACACGAACTAAGGGTACGGCGTTTTTCATCCGTGCGGGTCGATACCCGGGTACATTTTAATTGTCATTACCCGGCTTTCGTCCGGATTATAAGGGTGGCATTATTAAAAACCCTTCTTAATACATCCCCGGCTGAATTTTCATTTTAATAATATGTTAATTATTATTTGCTCTTTTGAGCCTCTCGTTTTGGATAAATGGATTTTGTTTTGTTTTTAGGAAAAAATAAAATTGATTAAAAGGTTTTTACCTGGATTTATTATTAAGGATGCTTCTGTAGATGTAGACAATTGTAAAATAACAAAACCAATTGTTCGTTTATATAACTGCAAAGTTTTGGTATCGCACGAATACTAACTAGTGAAATCTTGGAGACGTGTAATTGTATTTAAACAAAAATATACCTTTTATAAAATGTCTTAATGTGTTGGTTGATCTAATTCAACTGATTTTAAACATATTTTTTTTATAATAGACCTACATTTTTACATTGTACCTACTACACAATAATAATAAAAATACAAAGTAAAACTAAGCCTGTAATATCAATAATTATCCTTATGCCCAGACATAACGGTGTTGGGCTTAGTTACCATAATGGCATGGGTTTTGTATTACCAAAATAGCTTCTGTTATAAAGAAGTGCTAGGGCAGCAAATCCGGTGGTTTCTATATTTCAGAATTTCTCTGTTGTCGTTATGTTGGGACAGTAATGGTTATGTTGGCTTTAAAGGTCCCGTTATTCTAACAGTTGTTTACTTACTATTTGTATACTTTGGGCACGTGTACTTATGTATGTATATTGTATACAAATCGTATGGTATAGTATTACATAATAAATAAAACACCCAACAGCCACATACATAGTATTTAAAGTGTAATTCTGCAGGAAATCTCTGCCTTTTTATTTCAATAGAGTTAAAAAAAGTTGTGTAAATACATTTAAATGGGAAACATAGATAACATTAAGTTAAATTGAGAAATATTATAATACAAGAAAATACGACAATCAATATAAAAACTCTATACATACATATAAAGATAATAACAAAATCTGCACTGTATAGGCCGGATTTAATTTGTTCGATTTTGTTTGTTGCAACGAATGATTAGACGAGCATGCCGTTCGCCTGATGGTAAGTGGTAACACCGTTTATGAACAGTAGTAAAACCAAACAAAACCTTGAATTAAAAAAGCAATGCTTGGCATTCCACTGCGGTCGCCAACCTAAGATATTAAGTCCCAATATGTCTAGTAGGTACACTAGCTACAATGTCCTTCAATACGGAACACAACTGTGCATTTACACTGCTATTTGGAGGGAGAAATAGAAATTACGGTGGTACCTAAACAAGCGACCTCACAAATATGAGAGACCTACCACCATAATCTCCAACATAAGATTTCTAAACTATACAAGGCTCTTACACTAAATGACTCTGATACTTATTCCTTCAGTTACAAAACCCCATAGCATTTCAAATCATCAAAATAACCAAGTATTCCGTAATAAATGTAAACATAAAACTTAGTTAATTAAGACCGCAGTAAACCGCGGGCCCCGTAAAGTGTTACTGTCCTCCGCTCAATTGTTTCTGAGTATTGTAGCAAAACTTAAGAACACTAAATAATAAGAGCGGACAGGCCCCGGCAAGACCTAACAAAGCTAAAACTAGGCTACTGAGAAAACTAGTGTTTATGATAGTACAAGTTAGAAAGGTTTCAGAGCTGATATTTCGTACGGGCTCGGGTTACGTAATCACGATTTATGATTAATAAGATTTGATACCAAGTTTTAATATAGCACTTCTTTGGTGTCGCTCATTTTTTAATTATGTGATTTATAAAAAAATACCGTAAGTGGAGAGTGCTTAGTGTCGATAGGCTCGCCCTCTATCCCATTGTGGGACATAACACACAAGGCGAAACATTGGTATCCTGGTTGCACTTCTGCCTACCTCTTCTAGGAAATAGGTGTGAATTTATGTTTGTATGAAGAGTGTTTATCAGTGATCTAATCAGTTTAAAATAATTCGCATCTGGCTGAATCGAAACCGAATTTACGTATTGATACATTGGATGATACTAAAATGCGGCACACCCTATTTGGATGATTATATGACACGAGAGACCACCAGGAGTACTAACCACTAGTTTAATGACCGACTTTATATTCATATTATACAACTTCGAAAAATGAAAGTAGCGCGTCTTTGGTTCGATCACACTTGCTGATCCATTCCTACCATAATAAACATTTACCAGCGTTACTACCAAAAATACTATCGAATTGGATGTCCGATGACAAATTGATTTTCGATAACTCATCATTCCATTTCCATAACGACGCAAATATTTCAATGCATTTCAATTCTTGTATCATATTTTATGTATAAAATTTGAATTTTCAATTGTTCAGAACAATTAGCGATGTCGTATATTTCGTTTTATGAAAAATAAATAATGGAAGCTGCAGTTTTATTGTTAATAACACGATTCATGCTTCAGTGCCGTTTGAGTGACGTGGATTTGGATCGACATAGTGAATCGAATTTAAATAGAACGCAACTTTATTTAGTAGATGCAGAGCGTTTAAATAAATAAATAAATAACACCCAACAGTCACATACATAGTCCTGACTCCACACTAAGATCAAGATCGAAATATTTGTGGGCCCCACAAACATTTCTCTCGGTGCGGGGATCGAACCCACGACCTCTCGTTTCACAGGCGGCGTCTAACCAACTGCGCCACGAAGGATGTCATATTGTCCTCATAATAGAGTAAGTATTGGCAGTAGCAATAATGCTTATTATAATAATGATTGAGCTTATTTGGTCAGGATAATAACAATGTCTTACAACATCATGCACGAACCTTTACCTTCCGGTTTCTTCATGACTATACTTTTACATTTCGCCAAAAATGAGCAGTGACTACGAACATCAAATTAGGCCAACCTTTCCCTCTGGTATTGATTTTGAGCCATTTTTTTTTAAATATCAGAACAAAAAGTTTCTACAATTTATCTGACAAGTAAATGCAATTCAGATAGAGTATTGAAAAGTGGGCACAATAATGTTAATCTTAAAAACCTCTATGATCCGAAATGAAATTCGAATGATCGAACGTCGTAAGTTAAACTTTATCGGTCTTACTAATAAACATTTATGCATCCTGTATAACAGCGTTATAGCGTAATCATTACTAATAAACAATGTATAGGGATTTTTATCTTATACGCCTGTTATAACAGTTACATAAGTGTATGCCATTTTATACAATCCTTATTCAGTCGGTTGACCTTGTTTAGAGTGCATATAACGTACAAATTTTAACTGATTATCAGGTCTCATCTCGCGACGTGTTTTAATTTAGTTTTAAATATGGATTTTTTGTATTACTTCGATTATTTTTATATTCTTGAGTTGATGGTGAGGAACGGCCAAGAGAGAGAAAAGCTTAGAAAATACGCTTCGATCACTTTTCTCTGGAAGAAGATGAATTTAAAAGTAAATACAGGTTTACTATAAGTTAAGTCAAAGAAGTGGTGGACTTGATTCGAGAACATATATAATAGACAAAGAAGGATGGTGGTGGAGAAAGATATAAGAAAAGAAGCAGAGGTTTCGGTTTTTGTTTTAAGGATTTAGCGTGTCTTTGAAGCGTGTAAAAAAATAATTGCACTTGCTGTACTGTACAATATTGCAATGAAAATGGCAGAAAATGCGGAATTCTTCAAATGTTTCAGACTGGTACTCAACCACCAATTCATCAACAACAGAGACAGGCAGCAGACAATACTACTGGACTACTAACTATGACTAACATATTTTTGAGAAATATGTCATTAAAATAAAAGAAGAAGTTTTAACTGAGAACTTATTTTATTTATTTGAGATTCAAGCAAAATAATAAGCAATTTAAAATTGTTAGTGGAAGCTCATGTTCGGCTCGTGCCCACTCATAGGTTTCTGACATATTTTATTTTATTCTAACGTATCCCAATTCGTAGCACGCTTCCTCTTCTCCTCTTCCACAAACGTCTCCTTTTTCCACTTTTCCAATAATAAAATTAATGCAAACGAATCAAAGATAAAATACAACGGTTTGTTTTTAACTTTTTACATTTCTTGCGGAAAATGACAGTTGACGTTTCAACGCGCGTTCAAAACATGTTCTCTAATTTTCGAGGACAACTTACAGAATGGAAAATGTTAAATAAATAATTTTGATACACTGAAAATATTTTTTGATTAAAAGGGATTATTGTTTCCCTATTTTTCAAGCCGTTGGTAAATAAATCATGTAAATATTAAAGATAAATAGAAAAATAAATAAGTAGTGTATTTAAGGTTTCGGAACGCTTCCCAAAATGTTACCAGTAGTTAGTGTCATAACTATTAAATAGTTATACAAGGCCTATACACTGTTTATTAGTAAAGTATTGTATAAGTAGCTATTCACACCCTATCTATTGAATAAGTATATAAACGTTAAACAATTGTTTAATATATTTTTATTAGTAAGACTGTATGATTATAGGTATTCAACAAAATGTTCGAACCCTCTATCGTGCGTCATAAACATAGATAAATTTTGGAGTGGAGTGGAAAATTTGAAAGATACTTCGAACGTCAAACGTTCGATGAATCAAACTTTGTTTTGGATCGTAGTCTAACCCCTGGATTTATAAAACTTAGACCCGAAATACAAAAATATCGCGCGTATAACTACAACGAGTTTTTGTAAGTAGCGGAAAATGGTCAAAATATGGAAGGATATGTACATATTACCAACAAATATCCCATAATAGCCCGTTTACCCTCCTATTACACCTGTGAAATGTTTCCACTAGCTTAGAATTCTAATTCGGTATCGATCCTCCCAAACTATGTAGACGTTAATTGGTTATAAAATATTGCTGCCAAAATTTCCATAATATACATGTAATTTCGCTTTAATGAAATTTTGATTTATTCTCGTACAAATATTTGATTATAGTTCGTCTAACTGTTGAGGTTAATTTAATATTCACGTGTCGTACGTGAGTTTGGTGACAAGGGGTTTTGGGTAGGAAGGAACATTGAATCTTAAATGTAGTTATTAATGGATAATAATAATTTTGTAATAGAGTGCTTGATAGCTAATTATTATTATTAGGTATTATTCAAGTTATACCGCAAGATAGAAAGAAAGCCGAAAGAGAAGCCCATTGCTGGAATAATAATTGGCCAAAAAAAATAATCGGTTTTTACACTAATAAAACTATTTCTTTCTCTCTTTCTTTATTCCTTCATTTCTAATTGTTTGTCCAATTGTAAAATATTAGATCGCCAAATACATTAAGGGAAGCCTACTCCTACTAAAAAAGTTACCCAACAAAACATCTCCAGTAAACAGTTATTTGCAAAACCTAGGAAACACCTTTTGATAGTTGCCATATCAACATATTATATAAATTAGCTTTTATGCTCCAACGCTGGCAAAATTACATGTTATTAAATATTAGGAAATCTTCCAACTTATAAAATGTAATTTTGCTACCGTTATAGTATAAAATTTTTATGTATGTTGTTAAGGCAACTATTATAAGGTGTTTTTTGGTATTCAGACACTTTTGATGGTAATTTTATTTCGTCAGACATATTGATGGGGATAAATTTTCAAAGCCACCACCATTGGAACTTCATAATAGCTGATCGTGTGGTACCTGTGTCAGAGGCATGCGTAGACAAACTTTCAGCTTTTATAAAATGACGAAAGTTTGTCGGTTACGGCCTCATGGTATATTGCAGAAGTTTAAATCTTAAACCTAAATTATAATGCCATCCTGATCAAATAATGTATGTTGAGAAAAAAGATCATGAGTTTTTTTACAGACATAAACTCACGCCTTTTTCCCAGAAGGGGTAGGCAGAGGTGCCAGGACACCCAAATTTCGCCTTGTAAGTTCCGTCCCACGATGTGATAGGTGGCGAGCCCATCGTCATAACACAAATTCCTGACTCTGGGCTGATAATGAATAGAAAAATTCAATATCACTTCGCCCAACCCGGGATTCAAACCCGAGACCTCAGCTTTGTAACCGTACCCTAGTACAACTACGCCACCGAGGCAGTCATGCATGAGTTTTTTTATCATCAATAAGTTTGAATTTATGAAATCCATCCACGGATATTAGAACACAACTTATAACACACCCACTTCCAGTCTAACAAGACAACAAAGAGTAACACATAATTTCATTTTATCATACTCTCAAACAGTCTCCGCCAGTATAGCTCCTAACACAATGCTCTTAGCTAAAAGGTCTTTTTAATTAAGGACTTAATAAATTGTTATTTCGTGCGAGGTCCATGGTCAATGCTCTCACAATAGTGGACTTGAGCCACTGAAGCTATTTCTCTAGAGAATTCCGCCATATATATTTCGGACCGGAGTTATTAGATGCTGGTTCTAGGTCGTTAATAGCGTAGTTTGGCTCTAATGTGGGATATTTAAATGTGGTATATGTAGATAATATAGGAAGGAATTTTGGAAGAACTTATGATATAGAACAATTATAATAAATAACTCTGTTTCACAGGCAATCGACGTGAAACGACTGCTTTGCTGTCGAGTTGCGGTCGGTGAGTAAGACATTCGGCTGCTCCCGCTCCCTTTCCGATTTAAGAGGCCGGCATCGTTCCTGTGATTCAAGCGTTGTGGATAATCACTTACCATCAGGTGACTACTCGTTTCCCGGACCTATGCAATAAAAACAAAACACAACATACTCCCACCAGTCACATACACAGTAACCCGAAAAATACAAGTCATAAGGAATCAGAAACTGCGAGAGATTCTCCGATCTCGCAAACACCCAGACGTGAAATATCTACTTGAGAATCACACAAACATCTATATCAGTGCGAGGATCGAACCAATGGCCTTTTATTTCATAGCTAAGCGTGTAACCAACTATGCCAAGAAGGTTTTAGAGTTTGATTGCTGAAGATTATGCGTCTACTATAGCCAAATATTTATTCTTTCCTATTGTTCTTAAATATTTATTTATTTATTTATTTAAACTTTATACAATATGTACAGGCGGACTTAATGACGTCGGCATTTTCTACCAGACAACCTTTAGGAGATGCAGAGATGAGATTAAAAGGGTGTTTTTTATGATACAAAAAATATACACAATTATATGCCAATATATACAAATACATATACATATATACATACATAACACATATAGATGAATACAATATATAGCTATAAGATATACATGTCATAAATGAAATGAGAACTTAATTTGACTATTCTGCCATTTGTTTTAAAAACAGTTCTCGAACCTTTGCTTTAAATGCAAGACGATTCCTACTAAATAATAGAAGATATAAAAAATAAACGAAATCAGTCTTTTAGTCTGGACCAACATGCCTAATAAAGATATCATAAAATGTTTTTTAATAAGTATGTTCCCACCAAAGATCGCTAATTTGAATAACAACAATATACATTAGTAATTATAAACTGAGAATATGTCGGTATTCTTAGTTTATAATTACTAAACCATCAGTAATTGTTGTCTGAATACTAGAGCCATGTTGTTAAAAATCCGATAACAGGTTTCCTGTTTTGTTTCAATGCTGTATTTTCTTACCAGTTATGACAAAAAAGATATCGTCAACTGGGACCCTTATCAAGTTATAGGACTACCCCAATCTGTGAGGGTAGAGCCTGCCATCAAAAAAACAAAGACCAATTAATTTTGGATATCAATTTTTTCAATGACGCACACTGGTGCTAGGTCTCGCATAATAATCGTGTAGTTTAGGAGCCAGAGAAACAAATGGTATGTCTCAGGACAGCAACTCAGCATTGCTTTGTAATTCGTGGTGTTGTTTGATTTTGCTACAGTCCATGAGCAGTTGTACCGCTGACTATCAGGCGAACGGTATGCTCGTCTTGCTATTCATTGCAATTAAAGAACCTTGGAAGACAATTCTGCTAGAAGACATGATAATTCCAATTACGACTAAATTTTTAATCCTAGGGAATAGTCGCCTAAACAAATTTAAATAAACTCTTTTCGCGAATCTATTCTCATTAGACTAGAAAAGGTTTTACGCAAATATTTGCGCAACTCGAAGAAACTTAGACGACTAAAATATAGTCAATCTCCAAAACAAACTAATTAGTTCAGTTCTTGACAAGAAACTTGGACGTTTATTTGTTAGACCACCTATATGTTACAAATGCATTTTTGTATTTATTATGGATACAAGTATAATACTGTGCCTCGGTGGCGTAGTTGTACTACGGTACGGTTACAAAGCTGAGATCGCGGGTTCGAACCCCAGGTCGAGCAAAGTGATATAGATTTTTCTATTCATTATCAGCCCGGAGTTCACAATTTGTGCCCGATATATCGGTAGGCTCGCCCCCTATCACATCGTGGGACGGAACATACAAGGCAAAATGTGGGTGTCCTGGTCCACCTTTGCATATCCCTTCTGGGAGAAAGGCGTGAGTTATGTATGTATGTATTTATGTACAAGTATAATAAGTAAGAAATATTTTAGGACGATGTGATATAGCTGGGTTGAACACTAGCGGACAGGACAGATTTTTCGCTCTGTCTGTTAATATCTATCAATACAAAACTGGTGGTCGGAAATTCGATTCCACCCGAATACCGTTTGTTTACCAGCTATGCTCCGCGGTTTTACCCGCATAGCTCGTACCGTGATGACAAATAGCTTATAGTCGCATAGTTGGCATCAAACTCGATAAAATTGTTGGCATATTTAGATATTTTATATTTATTAAAATATTAGTTTTATTTCCCTCTGTTTATTACAATTAAAAAAAATTATAAATTATTTTTAAATGTTGTAATATTTTGTACTACTTTAATTAGTAATTTGGTTAGATGAGAATTAAAGGATCGTAATGGTTTAATTTTTTTAATATTATTATCAGAATATTTTCTAGTATTTTAATTAGCATTTTGGTAAGATAATAATTATAAAAGGAACGTAATGGTATCTGAAAGCATCCAACAGATCACTGTGGAAGATTGAAAAAGCCTAAATTTAACAGTAAACTTGTGCTGCTTAAAATGATAATGATAATGATGATGATGAATGGTAAATGACTACCACCGTCCATGAATAGTGACAAAATAGTGAGGAAATATTTAGGGATGTGGAAGATCTTTTTACAGTCATTGACTGTTATAGATTCCAACATATTTCAGACGATATCTGATATGCACACTCGTGAAAAATATAAAAAAAAATTACCTTACCTTTTTTTTTAAATATTATTCCCTAATTTACAATTATGAGGAATAATTATACTTTTAATGAGAAACATTCTTCCTCGTTAATTTCAAATGTAATTCGTAAATTGTTTTGTATTGAGTTTCAATTATTTTGTTGTTATTCTTCTTTTTGCACGCGTATTTACATATAATGCGTATTGTTATTACGTCTGGCGTCTCGTGTTGGATTAGAAAACGGATTTTTTGTGTATCGACATTCTCGTGTCCCGTAATTTGCATATTATTGAAAGAACATAAAGCAAGAGGTTTTCAAAGTTGATTTTGATTAAAATCAAACATTTATATTCTACAAATTGTAAATGAATTATTTTATTAAATACCAAGCGCATCATCACCTTGAATTTTATACACAGACAAGTTTACGCGCCTAATAGCCAATAAATATAAACCCATATTTTTTTCTTTTCAGATTCCTGTAAATTAAATCTTACTTAAAAGTTGGTTTAAAGTTAAAAGTAACATTAAAAGGCTTACACAATATAGTACATACCTTACAAATAAAATTACAACAATTAATATAGTTGTTTTTGTTTATAAAAATATCACAACAAAATCTTACAGAAAGTTAGTTACAACGATAAAACAGCTCAAAACTACTCACAACAAACTTACCTTCGCACAACAACAAGAAAAAGTAACACAAACACGTTTACGCACTTCACACACTTCGCATACGCTGGGTGTTGTCGCGAACGCCGCGAAGACGAAACGCGAAATTCGCTTTCGCGCCTCGTCGTGGTTCGTCGGGACACGGCCGTGCACTAACCGACACAGGGCCGTCACGCTGGGCACAACTTGGCACGCTTGCGCACTGCCAGCTTCGTCAGGTGTTGTGATATTTCCATCCCTTAAAACTCCTGATGTAGCTTATTTGGTTTAATGTTCAGCAATTTATAGACGCTCGGGTGTATTGCTCGGGAATTTTTGATGTCAGCGAAAAACTTCGTTTTCAAAAGCATTGTTTTATGATGTTTGTTTTGTCCTTGTACGCTTGTTTATTATCCAAATGGGCGGTCTAATGTCCTACTGACCATGGAAAGGAAGCATGTCCTGTCATGATACATGTTCAATTTTGTACAGAACAAAATCAAGAGTTGCATTTTTGTTCAGAGCAAAAAGTCTTTTGTAGTATTTCAATGGTCTTTAGACCTACTGTAGGATCAGAGCAGTATGTAAATGTTAGGTAAATTTATTTATTTATCTAGCACCAAAATTAATAGTATATCTGTTTCAGTTCAGAATATATGGAAACCTTCAAGACCGATACGTGACACGCTATTGTTACTAAGGGTGTCAATATTTGAACATAATCGATCGTTGAAATTTAAATGTGCTCTGCGTAGTCTTAATTGAACTTTGAGTCTTTAGGCACTCTCTATACAATTTAGGTGTAATTTGGTTTTAAAGCTGTTTTTGTGACGCCGTTGAGTTTGTCGATGACTGTCTTGATGTCTTTATGTAAAGTGAAGTATCATTAATTAATGTTAATATTAAGGGGTCCCTCGGGGTTCGTGATTCATTGCAAAGACGTGACTTATTACTAATTTGGGTCAACCAAGTTGGGGTGCCACTACGTATAGCAAGCACTCACTACGAGTAAAATTTTCATATCATATGTGAGAGGCCGCCTGGGTAGGCCATCGCAAAGTCTATGTCTTCCGCCAACACCAGTGCAAATAAACTGTTGTGTTCCGGTTTAAAGGTCATTGTACCCAGAGTAATTACTGTACATATTGAAACTTAACATCTTATGTTTTAGGATGAAATGAAATGATATAGTAGTATGCCTGCATTGCTTTGTTTTTAAATGGTGCTGTTTGGTTTTGCTACTGTCTATGCGACATTCGTATCGCCACCAGGCGACTGGCTAATCTCGAAAAAAATAACCGTACATACAAAAAAATTATCAGTATTTTTCATTTAGCAATTTTAACATTCATCAGGAACCCTGATGCTTTCTAGTAATTTTGTCAGTATTACTATAAAGTAGTTTCATTGACTAAGTCGCATTGGACCAGCCTTTGTTTTACCTAGTCTTTACTTTTGGGTCCCAGAATTTGCTTCGCTGCCGTATCTACTCTACATCACCGTAGCTCAGCTACACATTAATCAAAAAGCATTTAATATACGTGACAGACTTTTATAGAAACTGAAACTTTCATATAGGTAAAGTCGGAAATTAGAGGTTCTTGACGGAAAGACAATCTTTAAAAACACTGATGGTGCCCCTGTAACACTGTATCTGTATCAGCCCATATACGTCCCACTGCAGGGCACGGGCCTACTCTACAATCGACAGTACGATTGAGAGTGGTTAGGCCATATAGTCCACTACGCTGGCCTAGTGCGGGTTGGCGGACTTACATACCAAAGAAATTACCCTGTAACACATTCGTGAAAAATAAAAATAATAATAGTACAAACAAATTCTCGCATCACATATAAGAAAAAACTTCAAAAGTATCTTGAATCCTTCAAAGTATGAAGACAGGCGCATACTTAGCCCACGCTACGACACGTTTGAAAGCATATTTACGATAGGTAGCGTCTTGGTGGAGCTAGATACCTGCCCTGCGATAGTCCATAAGCAGTGGTAACCACTCACCATCAGGCGGGCCGCATGCTCGTCTGCCTGTGAATGGCAAAAAATATTAAACTATTTCGTGACATATTAAACTAAATGCCTTTTTCCCAGAAGCAGTAGGAAGCTACCGGGACATCCACGTTACGGCCTTATGTGTCGATTATGATCGAGATCGCCTTATAATAGAGCCTATCGCCACATATCAGGCACACATACAAATACAATTCCTGTCTCCTGGTTGATAATGTATAGAAAAATCGAACATCACTTTGCCCGACTCAGGATTCGAATCCGAGACCTCAGTTTTGCAATCATACCGTAGTAATAATTGCGCCACCGAAGCTACTACTAGTATTTTGTGGGTTATGAGATATTCGTTTACTCGCGAATACTGACCACCATAAGGCCACCTTGGTGCAGTTGGTTAGACGCTGGCTGTGAAACGAGGCCGCGGGTTCGATCCCCGCACCGAGATAAATATTTGTGTGATCCACAGGTATTTGTATAGGGTCTGGGTATTTGTAAGACCGCAAATTATCTCGTAGTTCCTGATACCCACGACACAAGACTTGATCTTAGTGTGGGGTCAGGACTATGTATGTGACTGTTGGGAGTATTTATTTATATTCATACATAACGGTAATGGACCTGACATTCATAGTGAGCCACGTAAGTGTAGCATTTGACTTCACCGGTGTATATTTATGAGCATTCCGCCCGACTTGTTGACGGGAAGATAACTGTTTGGCACCGGTGGAAATATTTTTTTAGAATTGTCTCTAAAAATGGGGTAAACAATTATATATACATATACCCAACGGTCTCATACAAAGTCTTCTCCTACGGGGGCTTTTCGGTGTCACAAACATAGATGCGAGAAATACTTGTGGGGCTCGCAACATTAATTGTCTCGGTGCGAGAATAGAACCAACGGACTTTCGTCTCACAGCCGGCTCTATACGAGTACAACTACGCCACAGAGCCTGTCAAAAGTGCAATTCAGTCTAATTTTGATCACTCACATCACTCACTATTATGTGGATTTTATTCAATTTAGTGCCAGTGACGCGTGCCCGTACATATCACCCAAATTCATAAAACAAGAATGTCACAATTTTAGTTTTAAGGCAGAGAATGGTCAGAATGCCAGTCATTGTTGATATATGTATTAATAGTGCCTGCACTCGCTGGCTAGCAACGCATTAAAAATCAATTCCGAGAATTCGCATGACCTCGAGCTCGCTTAAATAGGAATATTATAACTGCATCATTCATAATTCAAGCATAAAAGTATTACAATATTTCATTGCATGATGGCACCTCAAACCATTACGTGTGTCAAATGTAACAAAATTATTACAAATAGAGAATTTGTATCATGCTGCTTATGCAATCATTCTTATCATATCGATTGCGCTAATATCTCGGCAAAGCGTTTTTATAATACTCTAGACGCTGAAAGACGAAAAACTTGGAAATGTACCCAAGGCTGTCCAGCAAAGAAAACTATGAAAATAAAGTCACCCAAAAATCCAGCTGCAATGACTATTTCGTCTCCTGCTCCAGATGGCATGTCCTGGCAATGTTACCCTAAGAAAGAAGACAAGCTCACTAAGTCACTCTGACATTACATCTCTCGAAGAACATCCCAAAAATGATAATCTCCACCATGTCGCCGAAGTCCATGAAAGCAAAGACACCCCTTCTCATAATGTTCGCAACCTCAGCGAAAGTAGTATTGAAACTGGGCAAAATTATTTAAGCGAAGAAAGATTCAACCAGATATTAAAAAGTGAGCTTTCTCGTTTTGATTCCATTTTGACGCAGCTAAAAAATATTGATGATAAAGTCAACAATTTTCACGACAGCTTTATGTTCTTCAACGACCAACTGGAGACTTTAAAGAAACAAAACGAAGAAAATACCGCCATAATTAAAAGTCTGCAGCAGGACAATAATACTTTGAAGTCAACAGTGAAAGATCTATCTGGCAGACTCAACATGACTGAACAATTTCTGAGGGACAACAATGTAGAGATAAGTGGAGTACCAGAGTCTCGTTCCGAGAACCTGGTCACTACTGTTCTGCAACTTGCAAAGACTGTGGATTGTCCTATTGTTGATGGAGATGTCCTGCATGTAACTAGAATTGCTAAGATTAATAAGGAGAGCAACCTACCACGTTCAATTATTGTCAAGACACGCAGTCCCCGAATACGCGACACATTATTGACGGCTGTAACCAAATACAATAAGAAAAACCCCCAAAGTAAGCTCAGTACGAAAGATCTTGGTATAGGCGGTACATGTGCACCAGTCTTTGTTTCCGAACACTTAACCCCATCCAATAAATATTTACATGCTGCAACAAGACAGAAGGCAAAGGAGTTACAGTTCAAGTTTGTCTGGGTGCGTAACGGGCGAATATATGTGAGGAAGGACGAAACTAGTCAAGCCAAACTGATCCGTAGCGAAGATAGTCTTAAATTTTTGAATTAGATTAAAAAATATATTACACAGTATCTTATTTTTGTGTTCTCAGTTTACGGTTTATTTAACTATGGATTATATTTACTACCAAAATGTTCGAGGTCTACGTACTAAAACGCATACATTTTTAAATAATATTCTTCTGTCCAATTATGATATAATTATTTTAACGGAAACGTGGCTAAACTCGGGAATATCAGACACTGAGATTTTTGACTCCCGTTATGTTGTCTACCGTAAAGACCGAGAACACACCGGAAGCTCCAAGAAAGACGGCGGTGGGGTGCTAGTTGCAGTGTCAAAAATATATCCTCTGCTCGTATTAGGAATTGGGAGAGTGATCATGAAGATTTGTGGGTAACCGTACAGCTAAATATAAATAATAGACAACAAAAAATTGCTTTTTGTGTAGTCTACATGCCCCCTCCCGTCTCCTTGGAGGCTCTGAATACATTTCTTACTAATTGCAACAATGTACTAAATCAGGTAGACAACGTTGTGATCATTGGAGATTTTAACCTTGGTTTTATAGACTGGAGAGTATCAGACGACAGTAAAGATTTAACTCCCATAAATTATAATTGTGCCCTCGGTCACTGTCTTATCGACTTCATTTCTCTCAATAGCCTATACCAGAAAAATGATATACGCAATGAGGATAACCGAATTTTAGATTTGATACTTACCAACTTACCAAGTGTAAACGTACAACCTCCTCTAGACATTATTACTCGACTCGACTATAAGCACCCACCCTTATCACTCCAAATTACATCCCAGTGTTATAAAAATCTGAATCCTAAACCTAAGATATATTATAATTTTTACAAGGCTGACTATCACAAGATAATTGAAGAACTAAAATCAATTGACTGGAGTAATGATCTAAGTTCTATCTCGCATGTCAATGAGATGGTAAGAATATTTTACTTGAAACTAACAAATATTATTGATAGATTTGTTCCCAAACGCAAGTTAAAGTCACACAAATACCCACTGTGGTTTAATCGTATACTAATTAGGATGTTGTCTGAAAAAGAAAAACTCAGACGGCGTTTTGCTAAATACTGTAATCCGCGAGACGAGCTAGAATATAATATCATTAAAGAACGTTGCAATAGGTACTATCGTAAATGTTACAATGAATACATAAACCACACAGAATCTCACCTTACCAAACACCCTAGATTATTTTGGAATTTTATAAATAGTAAGCGTAAGAATAATAATTCAATTCCTGCCGTCATGCATTCTGCCAATTCTGCTTATGCAGGTAGCACTGGACCAGATATTGCAAATTTATTCGCTGAACATTTTTCCAGTCTCTATTCCAACAATACCCACTTTTCAGTAATACCCATTAATAATATTATTGAAAAGCGAGCTTGTAACTTAACTTCCAAATCTTTAGGCGGGATGCATTTTCAGGAAAATGAAGTAGTTCGAAAACTTAAGGCTCTTGATATATTTAAAAGTGTAGGCCCTGACCAAGTGCCACCGCTTTTTATTAAACGTTGCGCCGCCGGGCTCGCCTTACCATTATGCTTAATAATTAATCATTCACTCCGTACAGGAGTATTTCCTGATGAATGGAAAATCGCTAAAGTAGTACCAATTCATAAAAAAGGAGAGCACGACTTGGTCAAAAATTACCGGCCTATCTCCATCTTATCTACATTTTCCAAAATTTTTGAGTCACTTGTATGTCCTGTTATAACACAGTATTTTGATTCGTTTATATCCGACTCCCAGCACGGTTTTAGAAGTCGTCGTTCTACAACTACCAACTTAACATCTTATATTTCTGACATAACTAAAGAAATCGACAAGGGGAGCCAAGTAGATGCAGTATATACTGATTTTAAAAGCGCCTTTGATACAGTTGACCATAGAATATTATTGCTAAAGTTAGAAGCACGGGGGATACACGGTCCATTATTAGCATGGTTTAGATCATACCTCAAAAATAGACTACAGGTTGTTTCCGTAAAGGGATATGAGTCCAAAACCTATCCAGCCACCTCTGGTGTGCCACAAGGCTCCCACCTCGGACCTGTACTGTTCTGCTTGTTCATTAACGACATCACCAACTGTATCATCAATTGTAAATACTCGCTATATGCAGACGACGTTAAGATCTACCATACTATCACTTCCGATAAAGATATTATGTTAGTGCAAGATGACCTAAATAGGATATATGGATGGTGTAATCGTAATAATATGACTTTAAACATTGAAAAGTGTTGCTACATTCAATTCACCAGGAAGAAAAAACCTATCCTATCTACTTATTCAGCAAACGGCTTAATATTACGTAAAGTTAGTGAAATAAAAGACCTCGGCATTACTTTAGACTGTAGCCTAAAATTTACGACTCACATTGACTCAATAGTTAAAAAATCTACCAAAATTACAGGCTTCATAAAACGTAACACCAAAGATTTCAAACAAATATCCACTAAATTGTGCCTTTTCAACTCGTTAGCTCGTAGTATACTGGAATACGCTAGTGTTGTCTGGAATCCCATGTATGCCGTTCATTCACAAAGAATCGAAACAGTGCAACGCTTACTCACGCGCTCACTAGCCTTCACCAGCCCAGGTATAACACACCGATGTCCTTACAGCCAGCGTTTGGCATTTTTCAACATCACATCACTTCGTCAACGCAGATATTGTCATGATGTTTTATTTTTACATAAAATTATCCACTCACAATTGGAAGAATGTTCATTATTATCAACAATTAATATTGCTGTGCCCGCGAAGACTCCTAGATATCCCATTACTAACATATTTCGTCCTGCACCATCTAAAACAAATCTAGGTCTGCACTCGCCAGTCTCTAGAATGTGTACTGCATATAACTCTCTTTGCAAACCCGACGGTAACTTCGACATATTTTCTGACTCATACAAAACGTTTAGGCAAAGATTGCTTAAACACTTTGATCACAACGCTTCACATTAGGATTGTTTATGTTTATTTTTATACTTTTTATCTGATTGTTTATTTTTATTCATAAATTTTGCAAGAAGTCTAATTATGTTGTTTAGTTTTGATTTATCTCTTATTCCGTTAATTCGTCCTATTATGTAATAGTAGCCACTGATTTGTTGATTTGTTTTTTGTCACTGATTTGTTATTTTGTTATTCTAAGTATATTCTTGTTTTTGTTCACGTGTGTGTAATAAAATAAGTGTTGTGTACTCCTTTAAGTGGTACATGCATCAGAATGTAACTGTAGTAAAGAATGTCTTAGTTGTGATAATGTATGTATCGTTGGAGAACCTAAATTTAATAAATAAATAAATAAATAAATAAATAGTTTTTAGTCGTTATGTTTCAAACTATATTTAATTTTACGTCCAGTTTGGTTGAACTATTTTTAAACAAAAAAAATATGTTATAATGACTTCGTATACAGTTATCATTATCGTTAACCACTATCGGCAGTAGTTATAAATTACTCCAAATTTTTATTTCATAAATTGTAAATTAAAAAATGTAATTTTTCAAGTTGTGTGTTACGCTCTCGGGTTTCCCGCTCAGTGAAATAATAATTATAACCCTTTTTCTTCAAGTTTGTAATAGTAATCATTTATTTATGGTAATATAATAAAAGTGCTACCCCGCCCAAATGGTTTTATTAAGCAAATGTACCATTTCCAAGTGTTTATTTAATTGTTCCTTGATTACCGAAGTCTCGCATCGCTCGCATAAAAAAACTATCGGCCAGATGTAACACTGACGAAGTCTGGTGAGCAGAGAAATCGTAACACTGCGATTGCAGATAACCTTATTCATATTACTCAAGGCACATCGAGTAACTTTATCACGAGCCTTAATTTCAGTGTTGCCAATTATCCCACTCGTTTCTAAGCAAGGTATCAAGGTTCTTATATTTTACCATTAAATATCGTACATAAAGTGTGTCTTCATCCAAAATTTCGCCGGGTCCAGTGGTATTATTGGAGCCTATTGTACGCATTGTGTAGGTGAGAGGCGTGTGTTTATTATCTTTTTATGCTCCTGTCGCGTGCTTAAGTTTTTTCCCAGATTATAACAGGCAATGACAAAGGGCCGGGTTCCATTATGCCTCATCTATAAATACCTCAAAGTTTATCACAAGAATTTCTAATAGCGGTCAGGTATTCCGTTCAGTTACAGCCTTTGGGGCAAAAATCTAGACTAAAAGGATTATTTTGGTTCCTATGGATCGGAGGTATGTCGTCTATTGTATCCGAATTTATGAGTAGATTTTTGATCATAAATTATTTGTTCACTCCTGCCTTGTTGGTTTTGCGATATTTAGGCTGCAAAACATAATGGTGGTTTTGATTTATTTTTATCTATTTCCCGTCAAAAAGGATAGATCATGCGTGACCTCTTTAGTTACTTTAACTCATTATAATTTTACTATATTTTATACATGATAGCGGATCTTAAAACCAATGAACAGTACAAATACTCGAATAGATTTCAAATACAAAGCTCTTGAAAGAAACCTCTGTTTTATGACTTCATCGGAATATGTATTGAGCTGAATATTTAAGCTGTGAATTAAGACAGAATACGTCATAAAAATACTTAGTAATGCATATATTACGGGTAGTTTTACGAGAACATATCAGCATACACCATTAACATTTCTAATGGAAAATTTAACCTTGAATACAGCCAGCAATTCTCCTGTCTATATCTATACTAATATTATAAAGCTCCAGAGTTTTTTTGTTTGTTTGTTTGAACGCGCTATTCTCTGGAACTACTGGTCCAATTTGAATGATTCTTTCAGTGTTGGGTAGTCCATTTATCGAGAAAGGCTATAGGCTATATATCACCACGCTATGACATATAAGAGGAAAGCAGTAGTGATATTTCTAGCAAATACGAGGAAATTTTGTTCGTTTTTCGTCGTCCGATTGGTCGATATACTAAACTGATAGTCAGAATTAAACATTTTGACCGCCATTTTAAAAGGTGTATGCACCCGGGTGGAGCCAGGCCCGACCGCGAGTTATTAATATCAGCCGTTATACGTTGCATTGCAGTAGGCCCCTGCTTCATACAATTGAAAGGAGTTTAGACCTTTGTTAACCGTGATAGCCTAGTAGTTGTTTGTGAACTTTATAAAAATCGAACCTCCGAACTAGATACCAATAAGTTTATCATTTACTTGTCAACCTCTATTATAATTAAAGGCAATAAATTAACGTTATTGCCTTTTTTATAGTTATGAATGGCTACACAAGCATGCCATTTGCCTGATGGTAAGCGATACGACCTCTCATGGACAGTAGTAAAATCAAACAACACCAGGAATTGCAACAAATCAATGCTTGGCATTCCACTGCGCTCGCCATCCTGAGACATAAGAATGTTAAGTCTCAATACGTCCAGTAGTTAATCTGGCTATAAAGTCCTTCAAACAAGAACAAATCAGTGTTTTTATACTGCTCTTTAGCGGGAGAAATAGATGTTGCGGTGGTAGCTACCCAGGTGGCTTCTCACATATGAGAAACCTACCACCATTAAAAATGTACACTGTTATTGGGGTAATCAGTAGCAAATATGACATACAAATATACATACACGAACCTAAATTCCGAGTGGGTAAGCAGAGGCGCCACTAGCTATATCCATATTTTGCCAAAGCTATCGAGATGTTGAAAACGAATTGCCGCTCCAAAAAACTCATTAGATGTTTCGAACTGAAGAATTTAAAGTGGATTTCTGACCTAGGAATCGAACACAATTTGTTCGTAAAGTTTAAACGAAAAATATGAAGGTATAATCCTAGGTCATTCCCAAAGCATAAGTTGTAAAAATGCCATCGTCACCAGCTATACCCAATGACCAGCAAAATCGGCTGAATCAGTGGTAAAAGTTTAAAGTTCGTTTCAGCTTTACGTGCTCGGTGTTTCAACGCCGACCGAACGCGGCCCGAATTCGATTGCCCCGTAATTTATGGAGCTAAATGAAAAATTTTCGGTACTGTTTTTCAATTAGACAAATTTGGAATTGCAATTTAAAAGTTTTTTATTACTTTACTGGAACATGTGTTTATGAGTACAACTGCTGTTATAGTTTGGGTCAGTTCGACGGAGTTGGTATTGGGTTTGAAAAGTGTTATTTGGTATAATACACATGAAGGGACAGGAGGGCCTTCATCAGAACTCATCTTCTACGATATAATTATGTAGGTAGGTTGATAGATGAACAGCGAAATCACAAGTTCTTGTTACAGAGTTTAATCACGAAACAACAACGAAACAACAGCAACTTAGTCAGATCACTAAAGAAGAACAACAGACTTTAATTTATTTTCATAGCGATTCGTCACAAACGTGGTCTGCGGGCGCCGCCGTCTTGAATCTGTTCCTCCAGGCGACGGCCTTCAACACCATCGACAATGACGCTTCGCTAGGCTGACGCTGACAGCTAAAAGTCAGTCAACCTGATGTATGAAATTCACGCAAGCGCCGTCACGGCCGGACTGACTCTCGACCGTCCTCGGGCGATTCTCTGAAACAATATGTTGCAAGCGTACATAGTCCGTTCGGCATCCTGACGGACGACTAATCATTACAATTACGACAATACGCGATGATTAATTACTTAAAATAAGGTATGTGTCTCGCTACTAATAAGCCGGATAACACAGCCTTCTCACCCAGCAGCATATACGTTAACTATTCGCAATTGGTACTATTAGACAAGTCAATCCTTTGGTGGATGTGACCCGGACGGCAATATTCGTCTTAGCATGATCTGCAAAACATCCAGAACAAGTCAGCCTACTTTAAAGGCTCTGACTCGGACGACACATTTCGTCTCATAGTACAAAAGCACAAAGACAAGCCAATCTTTTAACTGACTCGGACGACACATTTCGTCTCACAGTACAAAAGCACAGAGACAAGCCAATCTATTAATTGACTCGGACGACATATTTCGTCTGACCATTTGGAAGGAAAGTAGTAGTAGAATTCGTGTAAAAAGTCTCAGGATCTGAGCATGTACTAAGAGTGTCTGAGCCTACTGTAAGCGTCCTTGAATCGGCGGAAACAGTATTTGAGCATACGGTCAAGGTATCAGAGTTATCATTGTCATGACTTGAATTAATTATACTTCCTTCATCTTCCGACGCCGTCTCGGCCTCTCCACAATTTAAAAGACTAGTGGCTATTTCGATCAAACCGATATATCCCTGCCTAAATGTTGCAGTTCGTTATAGACATGATTAATTAGTGTCCAAATAAGAGACCGTGAACTACGGGTAGCCATGAAACTGCTTTGTTACGAATAATCTTTCTGTAAAGTATGCCATTTCTAACATCATATGTTTGACCTACAGTTTCGGGAAAGCTATTGCTCTGATGTTTCGCGATAATATCCTGAATTTCTGTGTCAGGTTTCTGTTCAACTGACAACCGGCCCTGATGAAGCTCGACATAATTGACAATAGTAGGCTCAGTCTTTATATGAGTGTTAAGGGCAGCAAAATCTGAAAGGGGATTTCGGAACAGATAGTCAGCGTGCTCCATCTTACTTCCTTCGCGGTACATAATGTCAAAGTCGTAAGCTTGTAAATAAGCCCACCATCGGTAAACGCGGGGTGTTAGGTCTTTCTTCGATTTCGACGCTTTGAGTGAGTTACAATCGGTAACTACTACAAAACGCCTACCATAAAGGTAATGGTGAAAATGCTCTACAGCTCTAACGACAGACAAAGTTTCTAACTCGTACGTATGTTATACGTAACGAGTCTCCGTGTCAGCTGTTCGGCGGCTATAATACTCTACAACGTGCGGAAGATTATTTTTCTTTTGCAGAAGGATTACTCCATATCCTTCTGAGCTAGCATCGGTATGTAACTCCACTGGAAGTTCTGGGTCAAAAATAGTTAGTACCGGTTCGGACGTGAGAATGCCTATAATTTTGTGCCGTATCTTTTCGTGTTCGGTGGTCCAAGTGATTCATCCTTTAAGTTTTGTAAGAATAAATAAATAATAAATAACACCCAACAGTCACACACATAGTCTTGACCCCACACTAAAATCGAGTCTTGTATTGTGGGTATCAGGAACTAGGAGAGACTCTTCGGTCTCACAAACACCCAGACCCGAAAGAAACACCTGTGCACAAACATTTCCCTCGGTGCGGGGATCGAACCCGCGGCCTCTCGTTTCACCGGCGACGTCTAACCAACTGCGCCACGGAGGCTGTCATAAAAGGGTATAGAGGTCCAATTATTCGTATAAAATCAGGAACAAATTTCCGAAAGTAGGATGCCACGCCGAGAAATTGGCGAGCATTTGTAGCTGTTTTAAGTTCTGAAGCGTGTGCCAATGCTTGAATTTTCCGCGAATTGGGTCTAATCTCACCGGATTGTACAGAATATCCTAGGTAGTCAACCTGTCGTTTCATAAATTGACATGTCTTTAAATTGAATGAGAACCCGACTTTTGTTAACGCAATTAAAACCAAATCCAGGCGCTTCAGTCCTTCGGAGATGTTAACAGAATAAGCGGTCTATCTTATAAATGACTAAGAGCCTTATTGATACATCTCTGAAAGACCGAAGGAGCATTTCGCAAACCAAACGGCATCGCGAGATATTCGTATTGTCCTTCATTTGTCACGAAAGCCATCTTTACCACTGTGTCATATTGGACAGGGATCTGGTGGAAGCCAGAAGTGATATCCAAGGAAGAAAAAGGAATTAGTACCCGTAAGCTGGTCTATTTGTTTTTCGATACGAGGTAAGGGATTGTTCAGGTATGGTATTGGTATTTAACTCCCTAAATCTACGCAAAGTCTATCGGAATTATCCTTCGTTTTTCACAAGAACAATTGAGCTAGCAAATGGGGACGTACTCTCTCGAATCACCCCTGCGTCTAATAAATTTTGAACCTGTTCCCTAATTATTTGTTTCTCTATAAGTGCTCTTTTATGAGGACATCTCTGTACAACTTTACGTGTAGATCCATATAATTTAATTTCACATACCCCAGTCCTCACACTCTTCGTAGGTATACCTTCGATAAAGTTATTCGCGTATTTGTTCAATATAGAAATCAACACATTTTTATTCTGTTCCTACAAATCCGTGTCAATTTTCGAAAAATCTGATAAGATTGATGTCGCGACACAAAGATTAAACTGTTGTTTAGAATAGATTACAAGGTGATCGTTATCAATTTTTTTACACTTAGCCCTTGATCAAAGATATCCCTACCAATAATTAAAGGCTCAGATATATTATTGTCAGAAACTACGTGAAAGAGTAAACCAATCATACGATCACCAACTTTAACATCGGCTTTAATTTGAGTCGTACACTGTATATCATCGTCTCCAATACCGCTAAGATAAACGAGATTCTTACACCCAGTACCCAAGAGTTTGTCACAATAACTATTTTCCACGAGAGAACAGGACGATCCGCTATCAAATAGAAAAGGTACCGACTCACCGGAAGATGTTGCCAAGATACGCCTTGCAGGGCGGTGTTCACAATGGTGGACAATTAATTGTCACATGACTCTTTTGACCACATATGTAGCATATTACGGAGGTCATCTTCTCCAATGGACGGGAGGACTCGGAGTGTCTTGAGACTTGACTGATCCCAGCTCGTCACGACGTTCCGGCATTCCGCAAAACGATGTCTCGTTATTCCGCAAAAGTTACATCTGCCAGTGAACCTTCCGGTAGTACGAAACCGCTTCGGCTCAGGTTCGTTAGCTTCGACATCGTCTGAACGCCGCTTAAGTGATACACCTCCCAGGATTCGAAACAATTGAGTGCGAGTTGTGATATTGTGCAATCAATTCGCGTCTTATCAAACTGTCCTTCTGACAAAGCACGGAAATTACGAAACCAGTACTTCTCCAGGCATCACAGCCTTAGGTATTCGTTCAATAAGGTTCCATAAACGAAGATCAGCTTCTGAAGCTGTCTCCTTAGCTCATATTTGGAATCGCAATATTTCGTCAAAGTAGTCCTGCTAAAGTCCTGTAAAGCTTCAGTTTTGACAATTTAGTCAACAGTGTCTGTTTGACAACGCTCCAGGACATTTCATTTAAGTTTAGCTTAGTGATACAGGCAGCCGCTCGCACTTTTGGAGAAGCAGTAAGGGCCATGAGCAAGTCAATTCCTTTTAAGCGCTCAGTTTCAACGATTGCTTCGGTAATATTGCACCAACCGTCTATGTCACAATCATGTTCGTCTGGATTAAAAGGCAAAAATGGTATTGCCTTGTTAGTACTCACAGTTGGCGTTGACTGGGCTGCGAGAACACGAGATAAAAGCACTTCCATATTACTTAGTAATTTTTCTGCGTCCGATTTTTTGTTTCTCGCTCAACTCTAGCTCCATCCGATCCCACTTCTGATGAAGGGACAGGAGGGCCTTCATCAGAACTCATCTTCTACGATATAATTATGTAGGTAGGTTGATAGATGAACAGCGAAATCACAAGTTCTTGTTACAGAGTTTAATCACGAAACAACAACGAAACAACAGCAACTTAGTCAGATCACTAAAGAAGAACAACAGACTTTAATTTATTTTCATAGCGATTCGTCACAAACGTGGTCTGCGGGCGCCGCCGTCTTGAATCTGTTCCTCCAGGCGACGGCCTTCAACACCATCGACAATGACGCTTCGCTAGGCTGACGCTGACAGCTAAAAGTCAGTCAACCTGATGTATGAAATTCACGCAAGCGCCGTCACACATATATTATTAACCGGCTTCAAAAAAGGAGAACGTTTTGAATTCGACAGAATCTCATTTTATGTACGTCATTGATTCTCGAAAATTTCTAAGCCGATTTGGAAAATTCTTTTCTTGTTTTAAATCGTATATTTTACGATTTGTCCCATAAAATTAGTCAAGATCTGACGAATATCTTCGGATCTGGAGAGTAAAACTCCTCAAAATTGAATAGGATTCCAATGTTTCTTTTTGTATTTTCAAACGTTGCATTTCATTTGCGAGTTTGTCGGTGGTATAAACTCTTATTGTAATACACCGACAAAACAAGAATGAATCAAGAATAGGGAAATGTTATAAGGAAAATATTGGAGGTCTCTTTCATGAGACCATTTTACTGGTGGTAGGTCTCTCATATGTGAGAGGCCATCTGGGTGGGTACCACCGCAGTGTCTATTTCGCCCGTCAAACAGCAGTGTAAACGCACTGTTGTGTTTCGGGTTGAAGGGCATTGTAGCCAGAGTAACTACTGGACATACCGAGACTTAACATCTTATGTCTCAGGATGGCGAGCGCAGTGGAATGCCAAGCATTGCTTTGTAATTCAAGGTGTTGTTTGGTTTTGCTACTGTTCATGAGCGGTCGTATCGCTTACCATCAGGCGAACGGCATGCTTGTCTCGCCATTCATTGCAATAAAAAAAAATAAAAAAAATGAGATTAAAAACGAGAACATAAATTCTTCGATTGTTGAAGGGGATGCTGAACATACTCTCATAGTAGAAATTCTTGAGTAAAACACTTTGGAAAGTTCTTTCACTTTCACTTTGTGTTCGAGAAGTTTCTCTTTAACCGTCGGTTCAGCTATTCATTAGTTTTACGCATAGCTTCCAAAAATCAGAAGGGGAATTTATGATTCGACTCCGCGACCTCCATTTAAATTCTCAAATCCTCTTACAACTAAACATCCCAATCCAAAGCAATGAAAATTACAAAATTATATTCCACATTCGCTCGTACATTGAAATAAACTTCGCTAAAAATGGGTGAATGCTCTCCATCCCAAGAGATAAGCCCGCGATGGCTCCAATTGTAATTTGAAACGAGCTGGTAACAAATCCCGCGCACTGAAGGTCGCCGGTTCAATTTCCTGTGGTTAAACAAAACAATTCCAAATGGCGAATTACGTTTTTGATTACATTCCCGAATGTGCGCGGTCGGCTTGTAAACGAAAGCTACATTTATTGTAAAAGTATATTATTTGGAGGATTAGAACGGTCATATTGGATTTTTTTTGAAGCAGCCAAGTGTCTAAAACAAAAATAGATATTTTTTCGGATTGGTATTAGAGTCTCTGCCACTACGACGTTGCATCGAGCTATATAGTTAGTGGAAAAATATTAGAGTTAGTTATACTGAATATAGAGTTATATGGAATATTACCACACGTACTATACATATACATTTTACTGGTGGCAGGTCTTTCATAATTATGTGAGAGGCCGTCCGCGTAGGTACCACCGCAATGTCTATTTCTCCCGTTAAATAGCAGTGTGACAAATGGACATATTGGGACCTAACATCTTATGTCTCAGGATGGTGATTGCAGTGGAATGCCAAGCATTGCTTTGTAATTCAAGGTGTTGTTTGGTTTGCTACTGTTCATGAGCGGTCGTATCGCTTACCATCAGGCGAACGAATGAATGATCTCGCCATTCATAGCAATAAAAAAAAAAAGAAAATAAAAAGCAATGAACTACGTAAATATTTTTTTAAAATTTCCGACTGATTGTTCTAAAGACCAGCGCTTACAAACAAACTGCACAGCTTCATTACAGTCGAATAAATGTTGTACAACTGTAAGTACTAAATAGCTGGTAATACATAAACTCGGCGAAAATTCCTCCGGTGCAGTACATTCCGCATAACTCTACAGAAAAGCCAATTTCAAACCACAAATTCATTGTAAATTCCCAGCACATTATAACCGAGAAATAAGTTTAGGTCATGCCCCCGCTCTCCCCTCATGAATAAAAAGATGAAATCCAGAGGAACATCGGCTGTGATCGGAAACCGTTCCGTGTAATAACAATGTGTGCTGACTTAGTTTAAAGGAATTGTTTATATACGTTATGTATTGAGGCAGTTCCAGTTATCAGTTTAAAATGTGTGGTAAAAAAGACGTCACATGAAAAACTTGGTAATGATAGGCCCAGTTTTCCCGTCAGTGGCTAGAATATGGCTTTGAAGTGTTCGAACGAATTTCTAAATTCAAACTAAAAGGTATTGGACAAAAATCGGTTTTTACCACAATTATTTTTGTCTTTTTACAACAGTTCCAGGAGATCTGAATCTGAATTAGTCAAAAATAGAAAACAAAAAAAAAGTTTTTTTAAACTTTTCTCAAACAATTAGCATCACGTGTTGTTGTCATGCCAGTGTAATATTATTGTAGCTTCCGCAATTTGCCAAGTATTCCATGTGATACAAAATATGTAGATAGTACCTCTGTCAATCAACATTTACCGATTTTCCTGCGTTATGAGTTAGTACAATGCTGTCATAAGCTTTCAGATTGAAATGGGAAAGGTTAATAAAAGTGTTATCAAAAGTTAATAAAATCTCCGACAAAACACAAATTTGCTCTTACAAAAGATTGATTAAAATCCAATTTTTCACTCATTAATCCTTCAAAGAAATTTTAATTAGTAGGCGGGTTGTTTTAATACCTAATGAAAGTCGATTAGGTATTGGAGGTTGTTTGCAGAGTTCTTTACTACTTGAATTACATTGTATGAAGAGAAATATTTTAGTTCCTAATTTTGGGCTAAGAATAAAATTTTCATGACATTTAGACGCTTTTCTGCACAATTATCGCTTATATATTTCCATCTGAAAATTTGATACGGTCGCCCGGATGGTAACATATTTTCTAGGTGGCTCAACGTTGAGTTGTAAGACTAGTGAATCCAACATCACCGCATCCCACTGCTGGGCACGAGCCTCCTCTATATTCGAGAGTACGATTGTGGTTAGGCCATATAGTCTACCACGCTGGCCTAGTGCGGGTTGGCGGATTTTACATACCATAGAAATTCTTACAAATCGCTATGGTATGCGGGTTTTCTCACGATGTTTTCCTTCACTGTTACAGTCTGTGGTGATTTATAATCAATACACACATGACTCCGAAAAGTCAGAGGTGTGTCTTGGGATTTGAGTCCCACAAAAACCGTGAACATATTTGCAGCAGCATCTGGTCTGTTTACCAACATTGGTTTGACTGAGAATACATAATAGTGTTTATACTATAATACATTACATACATTATCCACATGTTTTGAACATTATGCATTATAAATGAGCTAATGGGCTTATACTTATGCAGCCTCGGTGGCGTAGTTGTACTATGGTTACAAAGCTGTGGCCTCGGATTCGAATCCTAGGTTGGGCAAAGTGATATTAGATTTTTCTATTTATCATCCCGATTTATCAGCCCGGAGTCAATAATATGTGCCCGATATGTTTTAGGCTAGCGCCCGAATATTCGATTCGAATATATAAGCAAAATTTGGATATCCTGGCACCTTTGCCTACCCCTTCTGAGGAAAAGGCGTGAGTTTATGTATGTATTTATGTACATACAATATTCCTTCACTAAATACAGGCACATTACAGGTGTGTAGAGCGCAGAGTCCCGCCACCGCGGTTGTTATTTTTGAAATGATTTCGTCTCGGCACTAATAAAGTATGCCGAGTGATACAGTCGTAAAATATATGAGCGTGAGAATGTGAAAGACGCTACTATTGGTTCTCGAATTGAGTTTTTATTTTAAATTGTGATAATTGTTTAAAGTTGCAGAAGCAGGATGCAGGCCACTTCCAACAGGTCAATGTGGAGATCCTTGGGAGATGCCTATGTTCAGCAGTGGAATTCCAGTGGCTATATATAAATATGTTTCTTACCTCACTATAGAATATAGATATAATAACACTATTTTGTTCACCACACATACAAGAGCCGAATTTACTTTGTTATGAAATAGTGTAACACCTAGCGATCTTATCGCTATAAGTGATAACGCTTTCAGACAACCAGACACTCAGCATACGCAACTTCGTTAAGGTGACCTTAATTCCTTTGGGAATTAGCTGAGCTTACGGTATAAAATTTTCCTTTTGTATGTTTTGTGGCATTGCATGATAAGACATAGAAAGTTAATGTTAGATATATGATACTATTATTAACTAGCACGGCTCCGCTGGAGTGCAGATACACTTTTTTGAAAATATTCTTTACCCTAGGTTCATCTGGGATAATGTAAAATTCTAATGGTGAAAGAGGTTTTCACATCAATCCTGTAGTGTCAGAGCCTATTCAGTGCAATTAATCAAATCTTTCTTCTTTATAATATTAGTATAGACAAGGCCAAAACTAACAGCATAAATATTTTTTACAGTCCCTTTTGACATAGCTCTACCAGTTTTGTCGAGCAGGGTTTTTCGCGCAGTAGTAAAAAGAATTTTGAAACGCTAACTCAGCATTTTTATTCTGATTCACACCTAGGTCTTTTCAATGGGCTTAAAGCCATGTCTTAGCCATTTCATTTTGCTTTTCCATCCAAGGGCGAAATGAGCAACTCTTTAATTAATTACTTCTGTGAATATTTTTACAAAGAGCTAGTTTCTTTGTAAGTTGCATTTATACGTAGCTTTATGGCCTCCGCGGCGGAGAAGCTGGCAAACTGGGTATATAAACAAAGCTTGACATTTTAAAATATTAATGTGATCATCAATATTTTTTTTTTAATTCTGAGTTGACTGGCAAGTGTGTTAAGTTTTTATTACCCACTGTATGACTTACAAATCTATGTATAAATCTGACTGTAGGAAAAGCTTATAGGATGTTTGTTGTACCACTACATGTATTACTTAATTTTAATATCTCTTTTTTTCCTATTGCCATAAGAAGCCGATTTTTTCAATACTTAATTTAATTAAAAATGATAGAAGCAGCCTTATCTTCTATATCAGCCCATATACGTCCCACTGCAGCACTACTCTACAATCGACAGTATGATTGAGAGTGGTGAGGCCTTATAGTCCACCACGCTGGCCTAATGCGGGTTGGCGGACTTACATACCATAGAAATTCTTATAAACCGCTATGGTATGCAGGTTTCCTCACGATGTTTTCCTTCACCGTTTTAGTGCGTGGTGATTGACTATCAATACACACATAACTCCGAAAAGTCACAGGTGTGCCCTAGGATTTGAACCCGCGACCACCGTGAACATGCTGGCAGCCGCGTCTGGTCCGTTTACCAACAGGTGTAAGGAAGTATCACTTACAACTCGAACTCGACCAAAACTCACTTCAAATCAATATAGAAGTCCACAGTAGGGGCAACAGAAGTGAGTGCCGACCACGCTCGGCCTGCCTCGAATGGCCCTCGTTAGAATATAGCCGAGTGCTTCGTTAAAGCACGTTAACACATTTGCTCATTGCGCGTATTCTGTACCAGGAAGTGTTTTGACTGGAAAAAACTGAAAAAACAACTAAGAGAGACTCTTTTTGTTTTAATAAATAGTATTCACTCCCGGGATGTCAACGATTGGATGTGCTTGATTATGAGGTTATTGATGGTAGGTCGCCAAACAGCAGTGTAAAGGCATTGTTATGTTTCGGATTGAAGGACATTGTAGCCAGAGTAACTACATATTGAGACTAAATATCTTATGTCGCAGGACGGCGAGTGCAGTGGAATGCAAAGCATTGATTTGTAATTCAAAGTTTTGTTTGGTTTTGCTACTGTTCAGGAGCGGTGTCATCGCTTACCACCAGGCGAACGGCATGTTCGTCTCGCCATGTAATGCAATAAAAAAAAGAACTGTTAAAATATCCTCTTAATTCCTTTATAAAATACTTTTATAAAATAGTCTGGAAATACGCCAATATTTATATATCACCACAGTGAAATTAAGCCTAATTTGTAAATTAGCAAATAATCAAATTAGAAATTCATCATCTTATTGAATCCATTAAAATGTTCAACATCATTTAGATTTAGTCATTTTTTGATCTATCACCCGATTCGGAAAGCGGTTTTCACTAGAGAAGAACGGGCAAAAAACTTTAGTGTTGTTCTTTCAAGCAGTTTACAATATAGTGATTATTTCATAAGATACAAGTTGGTTTAATCAGAGCTATTCATTAACATGTTGATGCTGATGGAATTTTTACCTGAATTGGCGTGACTTTATGTTATTTCAACGTTATTATGTCAATCATAGATAATCTATGTTGCCATTATCAATTAACCAAAGGGCCTGGCATTTGTGTTCAATGCAAACATGTTATCACAAACGTTTGCAATTGCCAAAATTAACATCTTCAACAATGTGAATAATCTACCCTAATTATCTAAACATAAAAACAAAATTGGTTAACTGTTGGTAAACGGACCAGACGCGGCTGCCAACATGTTCACGGTGGTCGCGGGTTCAAATCCCAGGGCACACCTCTGACTTTTCGGAGTCATGTGTGTATTGATAGTCAATCACCACGCACTAAAACGGTGAAGGAAAACATCGTGAGGAAACTTGCATATCATAGCGGTTTATAACAATTTCTATGGTATATAAGTCCGCCAGCCCGCACTAGGCCAGCGTGGTGGACTATATGGCCTAACCACTCTCAATCGTACTCTCGATTGTAGAGGAGGCCCGTGCCTTGCAGTGGGACGTATATGGGCTGATACAAGTTGTCAATTAAACTTGGTTAAAATACCCATCTAATACACTTATATTTGTTGAGATCCTTCATACTTCTACTCGTTTAAGTGATTCAACATTACATAATTAGATGTGGTCAAATTATTTGGTTTGTGTATCGTTATTTAGCGTTTACACTCAACCGGCTCGTTGGTCTAGGGGTATGATTTTCGCTTAGGGTGCGAGAGGTCCCGGGTTCAAATCCCGGACGAGCCCAGTGATTCTTTTATAATCTTGCAGGTCTTGACAAAACAATATTATAGAAATGCGTGAGTGCTATTATAAAAAGACCAATGGAAATTTACATAACCTAAAGGGGTCAACCGGCTGGTCAGTGGCGAGACAAATTTTTTGTCAAATGGTCCTTCATGACTAAAGTTAAAAACCACTGATTTATATCATACCTATACCGATAAAGAACTGTTTTTTGTCTGACTGTCATCAATGCTATATACACGAAAATATTTATGTAAAACGATATACTACCAAGTCCCTTTGTACTAAAATATTGCCAATCAAATAATTTAGGTGACCACTGAAAACCAGCGCTGTATCGTGGCTTCCTCATTGGGGTCTTCACAGTCTTATGCCGAGATGGCTACCTACCTGTCGCGATATGGTGATGCAATATTAATTGTAGCTATTGTTTTATTTTGTTACTTCATTTATTATTGTTACTCATTACATTTAATTTAATATTATTGTACTTCTAGTATTACATCCATATTGTGACAGTAAATCTTTATATTTTTTTCTTCTTTCTAAATCTCTAAACTTCTATTGCCACTATATCACCAAAAGTTATACCGGATCAAAACCCTGCGAAGTCCAAAATATCCCAAAGTAATATGAAATAGAAGTCCCACAGTGTTACCGAATTGGTGCAAACCCATGATGCGGATATGATGCAGGCGATGGCGTGGTTGAATATCCGTAAGTCGGGAAGCCGGTCACATGCGCGCAAATTGCATCCGCGTCGGCCGCTGTGACTGTACTGCTTGCCTAGTTTTTAGTGAATGGGATTCAGTTTTGGTTAGTGAATATCACATCAGAAAATTTATGAATGTGATAGGAATATGTTCTACTTAACTTGCGCTATTGACACAACTAATTTGTAATAAACAAATTGTAATAAACAAAAATGTTTAGATTCCGGCATTGTTTTCGGTTAAAAGTAAGTAAAATCTAATACCATTTCTATCCTTTTTTTCCCTGCCTTTGAGAGGTCTTTAAGGTACTTATAATCCAAGTGTTGTATATAACGTTCCTTGTTATTAAGCAAGTTTTTCACAAAATTCCCCAATGATTAGGCTTTTTAGTCGGTAGAAATCTGATTTACCCTGTTTACCAACCCCAAGATAAACATACCAAAATAATAAGAAACCAAGATATTTTTTTGGGGTGAAAAAATATATTCCCAAATCCGTTGATACAAAAACTAAAGATAGGCACTTCTATACATACTGAGTTGCAAAAAGATGACCGTGAAAATGGCGCTGAAATTAATATTAAATTAACTTAATTTAATACATTATAATCTTCATTTTTATTAAACTTTCTGTCGTAATACAAGCAAGCATTTTCAAAATAGTTTCGAGTGACGACTAATTTTTTAACGTGTTCCCTCCTTCCTATAATCCTGGGTCCTTCCGCCGTAGTGTGAAGAGGCATCGTAGCAGGCCGGCATAATTGTACCTATTGGCATGGGACTGCCGTCTGATGGCAATGGATACTCTGCCTGGGCGGCACTTGCGCCAGAAATAAAAAAAAATCAGAGAGATGTACTGGAGCGCGCGCACCACTTACGTACGCACTTTTCGCCCTGTCCATATACCTATATGTATATATTATGTCCATGCCCAAATAATTAATTAGTACAACATTTCAAAAGATTCCATAGTTGATATTAATTGTAAATTATCTAATGGAAATTACGGTAAAAGGTAGCTTAAACAAGACTTCAATGGAAATTATCATCGTATTTTTATTTCTCATCATAACTTAGTATATATTTTCGTGTACAATGTTACATAAAGTCCGGGATAAAATTTAAAACTAAATAAAGAAAGTTACCTAAAGTCCAAGTAAGATGTTTCAAGAACTACTGGACATATTGAGACTTAACATCTTATGTCTCAGGATGGCGAGTGCAGTGGAATGCCAAGCATTGCTTTGTAATTCAAGGTGTTGTTTGGTTTTGCTACTGTTCATGATCGGTCGTATCGCTAACCATCAGGCGAACGGCATGCTCGTCTCGCCATTCATAGCAATAAAAAAAAAAAAAAAGAACTAATAAACTGGTTAAGTTTTCTACTTTATAAGAATACAGAAATGCATTACTTGGAATAATTCAAAATGCGCTGTGCATTTGTTGCGTATGAAATGGCTTCACATATTTTTGTATTGCAATAAATAAATAAATAAATAAATGCCTAATGGTAAGCGATCCGACCGCTCACGGACAGTAGCAAAACAAACAACACCAAGAACTACAAAGCAAAACTTGGCATTCCACTGCCTTCGCCATCCTGGAACATAGTATAGACATAGTCGAGTAGTTATTTTGGCTACAATGTTCTTTAAACCGTAAGACAATAGTGCATTTACACCGCTGTTTGTCGGGAGAAATAAACATTGCGGTGAGACTACACAGGCAGCGTAGCCTCTCACATATGATAAATTTACCAAAAGTAAATTTGAAAACAGCAGTGACATTATTACACTCTGATAAAATTCCTTCAAATAAAGATAAAAAAAGAAAAGTAAATTTTTTGATTTACCAGTGGATTTCCTCGCCTTTTATTTTCGTTAAGAAAAGAGCTTGCGTTTTAAAACGGTTTCTATAAAAATAAATGTAGTTATAAATACGCAGTTTCACAATATACCTATATATAATGTGAATAAACTGACCTAACTGACTTAACCGTTAATTTGGCAGGATATATTTTATTTAAATTATAGTTTTTCTTAAATATCGTTATATTATATTTCATTAGACTGAAAATAATAAGAAAACAAAATCATCCGTTAGTTTTTTTATACTATTCATAATTTTGTGCTTAGAGTTATACATACCAGATTGTTTGTATAATATACTATACATAAACAACTTAAAATCAGACACCTATCAGATATTATAGACCTATTTCAGTACTACCTACATTTAGCAAAATTTTTGAAAAAATAATGCTCTCACAACTTCAAACTTACTTTTCAAAAAATAAAATACTTCATGGTAAACAACTTGGTTTCACGCGGGGTCGCTCCACAACTGACGCTGGTGTGGAGCTTATCAGTAACATATTTGATGCTTGGGAGAACTCACAGAATGCCTTAGGTGTATTCTGTGATCTATCCAAAGCATTTGATTGTGTTCACCATGATATACTTATCAGGAAATTGAGCCACTACGGAATTAATGGTATTGCTCTTGAATTATGCAAATCATATTTGAGTAATAGGGTCCAAAGTGTAGATGTCAACGGAATAAGATCTCCTGGGTCTGCCGTTACTATGGGAGTTCCGCAGGGCTCGATACTCGGACCCTTCCTCTTTTTAATTTATATTAATGACTTACCTTTTTTTATAAGGGACAACTGTGAGGTAGTGTTGTTTACTGATGATACTTCATTAATATTTAAAGTAAATCGACATAATCCTGATATTGACGACGTAAACCACACCCTCTCAAAAATAGTTCATTGGTTTAGCATTAACAATTTGTTATTAAATAGCCAAAAAACGAAATGTATCAGGTTTGTGACACCTAATGTCAAAAAAGTTAATGCTAACATTAATTTGAATGGGGATGAGTTGAGCCTTGTGGATACAACTAAGTTTTTAGGAATTACATTAGATCCCAAACTTCAATGGGGTTCTCACATAGTCGCTCTAGCTAAAAAGCTGAGCGCCGCAGTCTTTGCGGTGGGTAAGATTCGCCAATTGACTGATGTTGATACAGTTCGATTGGTATATTTTGCCTACTTTCATAGTCTGATGAGTTATGGAATTTTACTGTGGGGTGATGCTGCTGATATTAACACCATCTTCGTTCTTCAAAAGCGAGCTATAAGGTCAATTTATTCGCTAGGGTCCAGATATTCTCTTAGAGAAAAATTTAAAGAGATAAATATAATGACAGTAGCATCACAATACATTTTTGAAAATTTAATTTATGTCCATAGAAATAAAGAAAGTTTTCTTAAGATTAGCGATATTCACGACAAAAATACTAGGAATAAGAATAATCTAGCTACTCTTAAGACTAGACTCCACAAGATCAGCAAATCTTTTAAGGGTTACTGTATACACTTTTATAACAAAGTTCCCAGTCATATTAAAGCCTTGTCTATTACAAAATTCAAAGCTACTATCAAGCAAAAATTATGCAATAAAGCATATTATAAAATTTCGGAATATTTAGACGATAACAAGGCTTGGGAATAGAATAAAATTAAATAAATGTGTAGTATCTCGGAACGGAAGTCTTGGTGTGCTCTATAAAATATCATTTAAATTAAGTAACTTGTCAAATTTGCCATTGTTTTCCTATGTAAGTGATTGGGTATGTCATGCTCGCTAAAAAGTCTGTGCTTGCGGTGGCGTCGTGTGCCGGGTCGGTCACTTCCCTGTAACATGGTTGAGGAGGCCGATGGCTGGCACATGCGTCATACTCGTGAACGGGTGCTGCTTGCGTAGACTGGTCTATCCGATCTGCTTACATTGTAACGGATTGATTGATGGATTACATAAGACTTTCGCAATTATTCACCACTTGGGCGAAAAAGAGTATACTGATTCTTCGTTCTGGGCGACTTCGCTTCACTCAGCCATAGTAATTATAATATTTGTATAAAAATATTTATTGTAAATTTACAATAAATTATTATTAAACTGCTCTGATTTAAACCAACTTGTAAATTTTATAATAATTCACTACATTGTAAACTGGTTTTGAAAAGAGCAACACTAGAGTTTCTTGCCCGTTCTTCTCTAGTGAAAACCGCTTTCCGAACCGGGTGGTAGATAAAAAAAATGACTGAATCTAAATGATGTTGAACATTTTAATGGATTCAATAAATTATTTTCATTTTCATTTTCATTTTATCATATCACATCCACATTACATTACTTAATAACCACGTAAGCCTTATAACATTATGCTATCATTTTCATTCATAACATTGCCCAGTGAATAACACAAACATACCAAACGCAGGTCGGTCACTATCTCAATTTTCCGTCTCGCGCGCTCTTGACCTCCGAATCGACCACTTAACTAAACACGTTAATAAATCCTCCTACACTGAGATGCTGTGGTGTAAGGCTGGGGGCAGATGGACCGTGGATTTTGGAATATTTTCGATCGGCCGGTGGCGTAGTTGTACTACAGTACGGTAGCAAAGCCGAGGTCTCGGGTTCGAATCCCGGATCGGGTAAAATATATTTCTCAGAGGTAACGTAATTGCATTTTGTTTAATCTCATTTTGTTTAATCATTGAAAGCCCTCATCCTTCAACTTGAAATATAAAAAAAAAAACAAGTATACATTTGATACATTTCGAATTGTAAAACCTGAATGCCAAATTGTAATATCCGAACCTATGACCTAATGAAAAAAAACTGTACATCTACTGCTTTAGAAATATCTAAAAATAACGGGCCGGCATGGCTCCGCTCGGATACAAACATACTTGTCAAAATGGCGGATAGATTTTGCACTACTGCTTCCCTTCTATAGGCCATAGCGTGATGATATATAGCTTATAGCATTCCTCGTTAAATTAACTATCCAGCACAAACATACTTTTTTTATTAAAACCAGTAGTTCCTGAGATTAAAAGTAACAAACAAACAAATTCTTCAATTCTATATATTAGTATAAATTGTAGAAAATATATTTAAATCTTCAACTCACGACGCAAAGGTCGCATGAGATGAGTACTGGAAAATCATTTCCAGTATTTCTACATGTGCACGAAGCTTAGCGCATGAAATCTCAAGAGAGAGCGGCATTCCTGCGGCATCCCGGCAGATATTCAAGCCACTAGATATCGGCCGTAGATTACACACTGATAGGAGACTATGCGTCTATGTATGGAAAGGCTGTATGCGAGGGCTTATGGAAGTGGCTTTTGAGTAAAAAAGTACATACATACATAAATGCCTTGTTCCAAAAAGTAGTAGGCAGAGGTGGAATAGGGACACCTAGGTTTCGGCTGATGTGTTCCACCCCACGACGTGTTAGGGGGTGAGCCTATCGCCATTGTGAAATTTTTATTTACACTGTGTTTGTAGTTGCTAAAATTACCATCCGGCTTCTGGCTTCTGGCTTTTTGGTACCAGTCTTGAATAATATCAAGGAGTCTGTATGCCTACCGAAACTAAAAAGCATCTCGATACCCCAGATCCACTAACAAGCACTAATTAAGCATACTAATCGGTGAAGGAAATCACTTAGAACAACTTCTTCAATTTGGACCGTAGCGACCCGAAGCTATCATCGATACGTAATTACACTAATTGATGGAAATTACTAAAGAATCAAGATTGTTTACTATCCGATAGGATAGCTATTTATATTGTGATTTGTATTGTTATTAGGCGATTCCAAGAAAAGGGAGATAGCTTTGCCGGATTATTTTGATTGCCACTAACTCTTCGAAAATACGTGAGTATTTTTAGTTGCTTAAGTTGATGAGGAAAGAAAACACCGTGAGGGAACTTCAATATCTGCAGAAAAATTAAAAACCTTTTGACAATAGTATTAAGCATCTGAGGCCATCCACCTAAATCTTGAGATGAAAATAAGATCAGCGGACTGTCAATAGTACTAGTACCATCACTGCCTACATTTCTGGAGGTACAGATATCTGTATCTGTATCAGCCCACATACATCCTAAGGCCCGGACCTACTCTACAATCAAGAATACGACTGAAAGTGGTTAGGCCATAAAGTCGACCACGCTGGTCTAGTGAGGGTCGGCGGAATTTACATACCATAGATTATTTTACAAATTTCTTAAGTATGCAGGTTTTGTCACGATATTTTCCGTCACCGTTATAGTGCGTGGTGATGCAAATCAGAGATTTGCCCAGGAATTTCAAACCGCGACCACTTTCCATACTTAGGCAGCCCAGTCTGGGCCACTACCTGCAGCCACCACGCATTTTTCAGGTACAAACGTGACTTAGTTTTTTTTATATTACTTCATCGGCTTACTTGCATTAATTGTTTACTGTCATGTGACACCGATAATGAGGCCGGATATGCATCTAATTACATGAAACTTAACATATTCAAATTACCTAAACAAGGTTTTTTAATAGTTTTAAAGTTTCTTATTTATAATTACTGTTTTATCTTTAACCATAAAAATAAAAAGTTAATGCTTCATAGAATAATTCCTCACTCACTTTAGCCTTGTATGTACGGTAAAAGAAACTACAGTCCGTAAAATCTGTCATTAAGGTTACCATAAAAAACACGGATTTAAATCCATAGACTTCTTTAATAGATTTTTTGTAATTGGAAGGGAGATGTCCCCCCAACAACCGCCATTTGCATCAACAAAGATTTTGCTTTACCTGCCTTAACTTTAGTTTTCTGTGAGAATGTGTTACCACCTAGCCAAGCCAGTCTATTCTTACTGCAGTCGAAGGTAAGGTATAAATAAATAAATAACACCCAACAGTCACATACATAGTCTTAACCCCAAACTAAGATTGAAACTTGTGTCGCGGGTATTAGGAACTACGAGAGACTTTTCTCGTCTCACAAACACCCAGACCCGAAAGAAATGTTTGTGAGCCGCACAAACATTTCTCTCGATTCGGGGATTGAACTCGCGGTCTCTCGTTTCACAGGTGGCGTCTGTGCCAAGGAGGCTGTCATGGTGTGGCTTTCGCTATTTAATTTCATTTACGTCCATTTGAAAGTTGGTGCATGAATACGTCTATCCAGCCACGGTCAACGTCGGGGACTAAAGTGTATGCGAAGCGTAGCGCAAACACCAGCGGATTCGACGCTTGTTGACGCTCCGGTTAAAGTTTCCTTTGACATGAACTCGACAAATATTGATCTTCTAGTAAAAATGCTTTAAATATTCTTTCTCTAAATTGTAAAATTCAAATTAGGTCTTTTAGGTTCTGTATCACTACTATCTAGGTTCTAAAATTACGTGATGCGTAATAAATTTAGTTCTATTCGGGTGGATAGTTTTCATGGTTTCGCTGTCGAATAATTTGAACCCAATTGTTTAACTAATGTTTAAGAAATAATATCTCTTCATTGAATATTAATAACAAGTAATGATAATACATTCATTAATGCTAGTGTTAGCAAATTTGAAGATAGCAGTTATTCTACTGCTGTTTTTAATAAAGCGTAAAAACATTTCAGAATAATAATATTCATGTTTATAAAATCTCGATATTTGTTTAAATTACACCTGCAAACATACAACATCAAACTTAACAAATTTTAACATTAATTAAAAAACCTTCGATCAAATATTTGATCGTAGTTACAAACAATAAAATAAACTTATACTAAAATAATAATAATATTCATTTTATATGCATATCTAATAGACAACTTACTAAGAAATATCATTTTCGCTAAAATTTACACAATTCCTAATAAGCGGCTTCCATTCGTCGTTGAAGATAATATCGAATTATGGGTAAGCTCCCATCAAATCATTTATCATTTATAATTTTTTATCATATTCCCATTTATCAGCATCGCCAATATCATTTGCAGCTGTAGGAAGTCTACTGCTAAATATATGATTTGTTTCAAAATTATGACAACGTTTTTGGAAAAAGATCACATCCTGCTACCTTCCACGAAATTTCAAAGCCCTTCTTCTTTGTAGGTATTCAACAATTAGCACGAACGGATGCCATGGTTTATACGATATTATGGCAATTATATTGACATCAGACAATCTGTTGGTTTTAATATTATTACTTAGATTAAATCTATAACGCAAGCTAAGGTATACAGAAAAAAAAAGTAACTAAATATCACGCCCCATTCAAACAAAGATGATCTCTTCACAAATCTAGGATTATCAAAAGTAACACAATTTCTACTCATAACTACCATTTATCGGTGCAATTCATATTAAACAAAAATGTTTAATGGGCTTAAGAATTTCTGCACTTCTTATCCTGTCTCTCTTCTCATCGGTCCCTCATTACTGAGGATCGCGACCAAACGTGATGTTCCTCCATCGTGTTCGATCCTGAGTGTCACGGACCGCATGGCATAGGCTACTATGTCGAAGTCAATTGAGCATACCGGTAGTCTATTGTCAACATTATTTACTATAATTTTTAATACCGGGTTGGTCACTTCCCTGTAGTATGGTTGAGGAGGCCGATGGCTGGCACATGCGTCATACTCGTGAACGGGTGCTGCTTGCGTAGACTGGTCTATCCAATCTGCTTACATTGTAACGGATTGATTGATCGAGTATATAACGCAATTATTCACTGCTTTAGCGAAAAAGAGTATACTGATCCTTCGTTTTGGGCGACTTCGCTTCACTCAGCCATATTTATTATAACATAAACATATTCGTGTTAAAAATATTTATTGTAAATTTACAACAAATTATTAATAAACTGCTCTGATTTAAATGTATATTATGTAATAATCACTACATTGTAAACTGGTTTTGAAAAGAGCAACACTAGAGTTTCTTGCCCGTTCTTCTCTAGTGAAAAATGACTGAATCTAAACGATGTTGAACATTTTAATGGATTCAATAAATTATTTTCATTTCATTTCATTTCAATAAGTCAATAATGGCCATATTCATATTTTTATCTTTTTAACCGACTTCAAAAAAAGGAGGAGGTTCTCAATTCGACTGTATGTTGCTTTTTTTTATGTTTGTTACCTCGTTTCTCTGTACTGTGTGAATCGATTTCGACCATTCTTTCTTTGATTGAAAGCTGGTGCTTGTCGTTTGGTCCCATAAAAATATGGTGAAAATCTGATGAATATCTTCGGACCTGGAGAGGGGAACTCCTTAAAATTAAGTAGGATTCCAATGGTTCTTTTTGCATTACGTTCATTATTAAAGTTAAGTTACAGTGAGAGAGGGAAAAAGGGGTGGGGGTGAGGGGGGGTGGGTGATAAAATTAAAATACACGTAAATTCTAATATCTTCGGCAGTTTTTAACCGATTTTAGTGATTTCTTTTTCACTGGAAAGAACGTATTGACAGGTTAATCTCAGGAATACAACATGAAGATCTGATGATCATGTTCGGACCTGGAGAGTAGAACTCTTCAAAATTTAATAGGATTCCGATGGTTCTTTTTGCATTAGGTTCAATATAAAAGCTAAACTACCGTGGTGGAGGGAAAAGTGGGTAGGGGCGAAGGGAGTTGGGGGGGGGGACCAAATAATGAACATGTGAATACTTTACTTACTATACTTTTAGCCGATTTTCGCGATTTCATTGTCATCGGAAAGAACATATTCCTTGTGGGGACTAAATCTTCTTCATTTTAATTCCTATCAACACTAAAAAGATAAAAATAACTAAAATTTTAAATAAAAAAATAAAAACCGACTTCAAAACAAAACCACTAAAAACCAAAAAATAATAAGTACCTCTGCAAAGCAAAAAAATTATATTTATTTCGTGCAACTTGTGCATGTTGATTAATTTGTTTAATGACTTGACTAGCCAACAAATCAAAATATATGCGTAACATATTGAAGGCTGGTCGCCCAGTACCAAACATATAGATATTTAAACTAATATAAGGCATAGGTTCTACATGTTTGGTACTTGGCGGCCCGCCTTCAATACGTTACGCATATATTTTGATTATTATATATTTTATTTATAATGTTATTATAGGTCGATTTCGAAGTTGTATGATTGAGCTTGTTCTGTGAAGAAACCATTAAAAGCTGTAGCACTTTCGGTTGGGTTTGTAATTGTTTCATTTTCAACAACTACCTTTGATATGGATTGTTTAGATAAATTATATTTATCCCTGTCTATAATATTCCATATGGGATTGGCTTCATTTTCTGAAGATATTATTGCTTAATTATTTTATTTGTTAGTATTTTTAAACCCGACTGCGTAACTTCATTGAAGAACTGAAAAGATTTTAATATGAATATTTTATTTTGGTTTTGAAAGATCTTAGTTGAGTGTTCACAAACGCAGTCGGAGGCATTTTATGCGTCACATACTATCTGTGATCCATTTCTCTTAATTATATCCAAAATAAAAAACCAGTGATAAAGTACCTCATTTTGTATGTTAAATAAATTCAGACGTCATTCGGTATCTTCGCTGATAGGCATTAATTGTATTATTTGCAATTATTTTACTTAGGTATAATGAAGTAAAAGTAAAAAAGGCATACCTAAGATGGGAAATTACAGCACTGTTTTTATTATGGTTTTTATAAAGAATAGTTAAAGAAAATTGTTTAACAAATCAGCGAAATTATGACGGCCTGCTTGAATCGAATGCACACTTATGGGTACACTATTATTTAATTTTTATATTAAGGTAAAAACGACAACTATAAACTAAGTAGGAGAAGCAATAGGCTGATGATGACGAAACAGAGTAGGTCACAATATGAATATCGTATCTCTAGGAAATACTCGTAGTTACAATTCTATTTTATACTAAATGCCGGTAAATGCCGGAGTTCCTCAGGGCTCGGTGCTGTCGCCCACCTTGTTTATTTTGCATATCAATGACATGTTGTCGCTTGGCAACATTCATTGCTATGCAGATGACAGCACGGTTCATGGGCGATACCACTACGGGCCTCCAGGTTGCCGAGTCGAAACTGTGAAGGGACGCGAAGATCTTGTCATTGAGCTCAACCGGACCTTGGATCTCATTTCTACATGGGGTTCTAGGAATATGGTTGAGTTCAATGCCAAGAAAACCCAGGTGTGTGCGTTCACGTGCAAAAAATCCCCGTTCTCTCCCCTCCCCATTCTTCAGGGTGCTCCCCTCTCAACGCGGAATGACCTAAGTATCCTTGGTGTGGATATCCGCTGTGATCTCAATCCAAGGGACCACATCGAGGGCGTAATAACTGCCACATCACGCAGGGTTGGAGTCCTGAACAGGGTGCGTCGGTTTTTCACGCCCGGTCAGCTTTGTCGCTTATATAAAGCGCAGGTCCGGCCGGGTATGGAGTACTGCTCGCACCTCTGGGATGGATCCGCCCAGTACCTGCTCGATGCCTTGGATGGATTGCAGCGGCGGGCCATCCGCATTGTCAATGATGCAGACGTTACGAGCAACTTAGAGTCGCTACAACTCCGGAGGGATGTCGCCTCTCTAAGCGTGTTCTACCGCCTGTATCACGGGGAATGCTCTGAGGAATTGTATAACTTGATCCCCTCCTCTCCATTCCTTACCAGAACCACGCGGGCTGGCTTGCGAAGCCATAGCTTGTCGGTCCAAACCATCCCGGCGCGAACCAAACGGTTCTATAATTCTTTTTTGTGCCGCACCGTCAAACTGTGGAATTGTTTGCCATCTCACGTGTTCCCTCCTTCCTACGATCCTGGGTCCTTCCGCCGTGGTGTGAAGAGGCACCTTAGCAGGCCGGCATAATTGTTTCCATTGGCATGGGACTGCCGTCCGTGCCGTCGATGCCAATGGATACTCTGCCTGGGCGGCATTTGCGCTTACCATCAGGTGCAATGCCGCCACTATGCCGGGCCATTATAAAAAAATAAAAAAAAAAAAAAAAAATACTAGCGGTCCGGCCCGGCCCCACCCGGCTGCAGATACACTTTTCAAAATGGCGGCCAAAATGTTCAATTCCGACTATCAATTTAGAATATCGACTAATCGAACAGCGAAAAGGGAACAAAATATCCCCGTGTAGATTTTTCACTACTGCTTCCCTCCTATAGGTCACAGCGTGATTATATATCCTATAGCATTCCTCGAAAAATTACCTGTCCATCACAAAAATATTTTTTCAATTCGAACCAGTAGTTCCTGAGATTAGAGGTAACAAACTCTTCACCTTCATATATTAGTATAGAATATACAGGGTATATCAAGACTGCTACCGAAAACGAAGCCGGGTGGTAGTTTAAGCGACTTCAGACTCAATGCAACAGAAAAAGTTACAAAAAAAGTGACAATTTTTTTTTTGTTATTTTTTTCCTATGACCATATTTGGGTGGTAAATACATTTTTTCCTAAAATAATAGTGTTTACCCTTTTATTTATAAATAATCTAGGGTATAAAAGTGTTTAAATTATTATTTTAGCAAAAACTATGGATTTACCACCCAAAAATGACGATATTTAAAAAATCATAAAAAATAATTGTCGCGTTTCTTTGCGAAATTTTTAGTTACATTGTGTTTGTAGTCACTAAAACTACCACCCGGCTTCGTTTTCGGTAGCAGTCTTGAGATACCCGGTAGATTGACACTTGTTCTCTTTCAGATGTCCACATACACACTTTCAAAAGTCTGTTTGGCGGCGGAGAGCAAAATTGAAGATTTTAAATTATATTGATAAAGTATCCATGATATTTTTACAGTTGGTAGAGCATTATATTGATAGTATTGTTATGATAATTATTAAATAATTGGCTTTCAACTATTGATTAAAATGTCTGGACTGATAATGATAAGCGATACGACCGCTCATGAACAGTAGAAAAACCAAACAAAACCTTGAATTAGAAAGCAATGCTTAGCATTTCACTGCGCTCGCCATTCTGAGACATAAGATGTTAAGTCTCAATATGTCCAGTAGTATATCTATAAGCTTCTTACCATATTTATAAGTGAAATTAAATATATTATATTTGCTTCTAATATTATATTAAACATATATTTTTATGTGAACAATAATAAAGCTGTCAGATTATCCTGTTGTCTCTTTTTTATACATAAAACATACACAAACAAACGCCTTTTTCCCAGGAGGGCTAGGCAGAGGTTGCCAAGACACCGACATTTCGCCTTGTATGTTCCGTCCCACAATGTGATAGGTGGCGAGCCTATCGCCATATCGGGCACAAATTCCTGACTCTGGGCTGATAATGAATAAAACAATCCAATATCACTTTGCCTAACCCGGAATTCGAACCCGAGACCTCAGCTTTGTGACCGTACCGAAGTACAACTACGCCACCGAGGCAGTCATTATACAGTTTAATTTTGTTAATACGTAAACCAGTTTCAACGCATTATGCCACGTGGGAACTTGATGTTCAGGTTTGATTGCTATGTTTTGTATTTATTTTTTCATTTTGTTAATTCTTTTAACAGTTTATATCTGCGTTTTTTATTCAAAAGCCATGTTTAAATACTTTTTATTTTATAATTGTTCGTTTCTATTTTTATATTTTAGCTTTAGTTTTGTTATAGATGACTATCAGTGGTTTAATTTCGTATAAACGTTTTGGCATACGCTTTATGTTTACGATGTAAATGTTTTATAAAATGAAATAAATAATAAAAAAAATACACAATAGTAACATACATAGTCCTGAGCCTACATTAAGATTAATTAAATCTTGTGTCGTGGGTATCGGGAACTACGAGACACTTTTCAGTCTCACAAAAACTCGGACCCGAGACAATTACTTATGGTTCACACAAACATTTGTCTCGGTACGCGGATCGAACCCGCGGCCTACCGTTTCACACTACATCTCACCAACTGCGCCACGGAGGCTGTCAAAACATGACAAAGTAAATTACAAGGCAATTTTTTATTGCTATTAATGGGGACGAGCATGCCATTCGCCTGATAGTAAGCGATACGACCGCTCATGGGCAGTACTAAAGTTGGGCATTCCACTGCGCTCGCCATTGTCAGACATAAGATGTTAAGTCTCAATATGTCCAGAAGTTACTTTTGTTACAATGCCTTTAAAACTAGAACACAACAGTACATTTACACTGCTGTTTGGCGAGAGAAATAGACATTGCGATGGTACTTACCCAGGGGGCCTCTCACATATAAGATACTTTCGACTAGATAATTGTATATGTAGAATATTTAATTGATGCCTCAAGTAGCTCGTGTAAACATAAGTGTCATTAAGTGGTCAAAAACTGCTGAATAAACGGACTGGGCGGCCTGTTAATGTTTCAATCACTGGTTTACAAATTTAAAAGATTAGAAAGCCGCGCCTGTAGTTATAGTAGCTATCAACTCTTTTTTATGTAACTCAAATCAGATTTATGTACCCAAACATGCGGAATACACACGTGCGTGGTCATAATGAAGGATTTCCGCTTTGCCTGTAATGATCATCATACGGGCATTCAGCCTCGTTTCGTATCGTGCAATAATGATGTTCAAAATCTTGAGATTCTAGCATTTTTCATTTTCATTCATTAGCAGCGAATGCCTAAAGCAATAATTAACCCGTTGAAATGATATTTTTTCGTAAAGTATAATATTTACCTAACTAAATTATTCATGATTTCATTCTGATGTCTTCTCTTATAGAGATTATCATCAGCGAGTGAATACCCACTGTCGGATAAAAACCTTGCTCAAAGACTTTCAGATCAATTTTTTTGGAAAAGAAATTCATAACTCCTCCCAAAACCTATGTTTGAATAGTTTTTTCGCAATACAACTGTCGTTTTCTTATAAATAGTTAAAGACGTGAAATATTTCATTTAATGTATCGAGCAAATATTTGCAGTAAATTTTGTTTTACTTAGTTCAGCTGCCACAAGCGTGCGTCAACGTGAAATATGTCTGTGTGTTTTCGTACTTTTTAGATATTGTATGATGTAGAACGAGTCAGTTAGTTAGAGGCCCTGCCGACATGAAGACATGGACCGAATTACATTTACAGTAAACGGCGTCAAGCGATCTGGTTAGTATTTTTAAATATTTCTTCATGGTAATTACAAGGGGTTGTAATTTTTTAACGTTCATACGATTATGTGTCAAAAAAGAAATAGTAAGATAAATTGCTTATAAATTTAAAAAAATATTGGACTTCAAATTTATTTCTCCAAGAACTCCGTGCCTGGGTTTGATCTTGGCCTGGTCGGAATTATGTTTCTATTTATTGAAAATATTAATTTTTCGCTACACAAAAAAGTAGGTTTCATGGATGCAAAAAATCTTCGCACCAATACTAAGCTTCATAGTAAAATGGTCATTATCTTTTTTTAAGGTTTCTAATTATGATTAATTATCATGACGTTAGTTAGTTTATGTATGTGGGAATAGTTCCGTTTCGGGTCCAATAAAAACACAGATTTTTTAAATAATCTTGAAAACAAAAACTTCTTTAAAATATGTCTTTAAATAGTCTTCTGTCTTTCGTTCTGTTCTCTTCTACTCCGTATTTCCATACTTCAACTTCTTATTCATTAATCCTCTGACTCTTTACATCTTAGGTACTTTCGATAGTTATCTTTTTCACATATCAAGTTCTATATCAGTCATTCGTCTAAGATTTCATTCTACTCATCTTTCTTCGTAACATTCAAATCCTATATGAATGTATGCATTACGACGTCAAATTACACTACAAGTGAAACCGAGTAACATAAATGGCGAATGCAATCAGAGCTTTCTTTTACCGCCTCTATAGGCGCACTTAACTGTCACTTATACTACGGGAAAGTGGGTATGTTCTAAAAATAACTTAGTTCACTGTAGTTGCTTGTAAAACATATTTGCACCCTTTTATATAGAAAATCTAGGGTCTTATTATCGCGGAAAATTTACTTAAAGCAGCCTGCCTGGGAAGGGTAGAGTGGTAATTTAAAATGTTGTGGTATCTGAGGCCCGCGCCCCCACAACAACGACCCCCAAAAGACGACTTCAGCCCTTGCTTTTAGCCTTCAGTGACACATAATATAATATGATAAATAAATACCCACTAACCCCCAATAAACCCACAACAGTCAAATAGATATTCCTGACACTAAAATCAAATCTTGTGTCGTGGATAACAGAAACTACGAGAGAATTTTCGGCTTAAAAAACCCAGACCCAAAACAAATATTTGTAAATCACACAAATTTTTGTTTCGCTGCGGGAATCGAATCTAAATTCACTCGTTTTACAGCCGACGTCTAAGCAACTGCACTACGAAAATGTCAAGAAAACAGGAATTTGATGGTATTTTATATAGTGCCTCTAATTTACAGAACTGGCATACACGGCCTCTTGCATACGATGAACCTACATACAATTTTTTCGGTTTTTACCACTTCATGACCGTATATCATTTTATTTTTTTCCGCCTGTGTGGGTACCACCGTAATGTCTATATCTCCCGCCAAACAGCAGTGTAAATACACTGTTATGTTTGGTTTAAAGGACATTGTAGCCAGAGTAACTACTGGACATATTGAGACTTAATACCTTATGTCTCAGGATAGCTAGCGTAATGGAATGCCAAGCAATTTCTGCTCAGACAACCATGACAATGACACTTATGATTTTGAGTCTCAAGATGGTGAACGTAGTAGAAAGCCAAGCATTGCTTTGTAATTCAAGGTGTTGTTTGGTTTTCCTACTGTTCATGAACGGCCGTATCGCTTACCATTAGGCGAAAGGCATGTACGTCCGGCCATTCCATCAAATAAAAAACAATGAAATCGTCGGTTGCGTGTGCTTCTCGCACATGATTAAATATATATCAATTCCAGTTGTTAGCCGAAATAATTGCATTGTTAGTTTAAGTTCTAAGAATAAATTTTATGGTGTTGCTAACTTGCTGACGTCATTTTACGTGTAGATAACAGTTGTAAATAAAAACCTTTATTATGTTTTTGTTAACCCAAGCTAAACGTAATACAATTCCACCGAAATAAATTTCAAAATTCAAGAAGAAATAATAAATATAAGCAATTTTAGGTATTTTATTTATTATTATTGCAATGAATGGCAAGACAAACATGCCGTTCGCTTGATGGTAAGCGATTCGACCGCTCATGAACAGTAGCAATACCAAACAAAACGTTGAATAACAAACCAATGCTTGGCATTCCACTGCGCTCGCCGTCCTGTGACATAAGATGTTAAGTCTCAATATGTCCAGTAGTTACTCTGGCTACAATACTCTTCAATCCGAAACACAACAGTGCATTTACACTGCTGTTTGGCGGGAGAAGTACACATTGCGGTGGTACCCAGACGGCCTCTCACGTATGAGAAACCTACCACCAATGAATTGCTTGATTTGCTGTTATTTACTGACAGATGTAAAGAGATTGGCTTATCCTAAATTCCATATTAACCTTGTAAGTATATTCACATAATATAATGGTGTTAAAAAACTTTCCAAGGTTAATTAGGTGCAATAAAAGTAATCGTGTTGTACAAAAACCATTAAATTTAGTTTGCACAGGTGTTTTATACTCTTAAATAAACAAAGAATTTTTCTTGCGTAATTTAAATTAATTGTCGCGTTTGAAGTAAGTAAAAAATAATTATTCAACCTCAAGCACTAAGATTGCATTTTTTTTAAAAATAATATACTATATTTTTGGATGTTTTTGGTAGATAGTCATTCTGTTCCCTGAGCATATAGAACAATAATTTCAATCACTTACACATATTGTATCAGCCCATATCATCCCACTGTAGGGCACGGGCCTGCTCTACAATCGAGAGTGGTTAGACTTCGCTATGGCATGCAGGTTTCTTCACGATTTCTTCTTCACAGTTTTAGTGCTTAATCACTGATAAAAATATTTTATGCATTTTTCTAGTTTAACCGCTTTGTATCATAATTTTTATATCCTTGATTGCACTACGACAAAGTTTTAGCTTCTACTAATACCGAGACCTGAAACACACCTGTGGGCCACGCAAACATTGGTCTCGCTGCGGAGATGGAACCCACAGCATCTCGTTTCGCAGCCGGCCTCTCAACAACTGCGCCTCGAAGGCTGTCAAATCAGCAGGGGTTATAGCATTAATGACGCCCTGGGTGGGATTTCTATGGCGCCCTATAAGATCTTACCAAGTTTAAGCAAAAAACTGTAAATCATAGATAATACACTATAGGTTACAGTAAATCCCAGCATTCGGCGCCCTTTCGGCACTGGCGCCCTAAATCCATCGCCCAACCGCGCTCTACCCTCACGCCGGCTCTGTGTTAAATAATGGCTATTGTTTCAGTGGGATGTGAGGTGAGCTCAGATCTAACCCTGGTGGACTACCTACGGAACCATGAGGAGCTGCGCGGCACCAAGTACATGTGTCGTGAGGGCGGCTGTGGGGCCTGCATCGTCGCTGCTTCGAAGTGCCCTGGCGCTCCTGTGCAAGCTGTTAATGCTGTAAGATCTTTATCTAGTTTATTGAATCAGCATCACCAGCTTTCCAATTTTTTTTTATTGCAATAAATTGTTTAAACCGTCCTTAGAGTAACATCATTTTTAATCCATTGATTACTAATCAGAACTAGTGAGTTTGAACAAGTAAACAATTATGATACGACTTGGTCTATATCAGCCTATATATGTAGGCCCCACTGCAAGGCACAAGCCTCCTCTACAAACGACAGTACGGTTGAAAGTGGTTAGGCCACGCCACGCTGGCCTAGTACGGGTTGGTTTATTTTAATTCAATTGAACTAGAGTAGCATTGCCAAAGAAATGAGGGAGGAACAATTGAAGAGTTCATAAAAATGGAATAGTAAATAAAAAAAATATGTTTTTACTTATTTTAGTGTCTAGTTTCTATCACATCATGTCAAGACTGGGACATAACAACGATAGAACAAGTGGGCAACAGAAAGAAGGGCTATCACATAATACAGAAGACTTTGGCCGAAAACAATGGCACTCAGTGCGGGTACTGCAGTCCATCCTGGGTCATGGCTATGTATAGGTACTATGTTATATCTATTATCTATTTTATTTATGCGCACCGCAACGCAAAGCAAGGTGCTAGAGTGAAGGCCACGTACAGGCAAGCGAAATGTCAGACGCCCGTCTACAAGGTGGACGAACGACCTGACTAAGGTTGCAGGAAGTCGCTAGATGCAGGCCGCTTCCAACGATGTTCCAGGTTGATGTGGAGATCCTTGGGGGAGGCCTATGTTCAGTAGTGGACTTCTTGTGACTGAGATGATGATGATGATGATTATGCGCATTAAAGAAACAGTATTAAAGGTATGCATACATATATACGTACATCAGCTCACGCTTTTTTCCTAAAAGGGTTTGGTAGAGGTGCAACCAAGACACGCTCGTTTCACCGTGTATTTTCCGTCCTATTAAAGATATGCAGCCATAAACATACAATTAAGTTCACAAAAGTAACTTAAGTACTCACTTAATAAAAGAAACAACTTGGTAAAAAATAAAACTGAAAAACGTTAATTTCAGTCTTCTCCAAAATAACAAAAAACAGACTATGCGAGATATAGAGAGATCTTTCGGGAGCAACGTGTGTCGATGTACGGGCTACAGACCTATATTGGAAGCATTCAAGAAATTTGGCGACGACGCACCAAAAGATGATAGAATAATGGACATAGAAGATTTGCGTATTTGCGAAAAGACTGGAAAGAACTGCTTCAAAGTTACTTGCGACGAAGACGAATGGTGTATGGTATCAACTGACGATGTAAAGGAATCAAAAATTATAGAAATACAATTGAAAGATTCCAAATTTTGGTATAGGGTCTGCAATGTACTAGATATTTATACTATTCTTGATGAAAAAGGATATGAATCGTATATGCTTGTTTTTGGAAACACTGCCAAGGGTAAGATATTTTAAAAAAATGATACATTGCAACTGAATTTGAATAAAGTATAAAGTATGATCTACATGAGGATTAGCGATCGTTTAAAATAATTTCTCGTCGATTGCCACTATTATGCAAGCTATGGAAACCTGAAACAGTATAATCTTGTAAGGTAACACTTCCTTGAGCCTCTATAGTGATTTATGTCTTACGGAGTGCGCCATTTATATGATAGCGGCTAGAAATACCAATCCAAAAATAACAATGTTTTAATTTCAGGGGCATATCCCATATTCGAGTACCCTCAAATCATGATAGATATAAGTGCAGTCCAAGATTTGAAGAAATGTGAAATAGACCAAAATTTAATACTGGGAGCAGGATTGACTCTTACTGAGCTATTAAATACTTTCGAAACTGCATCGAAAGAACAGTATTTTGGTTACTTGAAAGCTTTTTTCGATCATTTAAAATTAGTTGCGCATATACCAGTGAGAAATGTAAGTATTCATAATGACGAATTTTAAATACTATTTCACAATATACAAATATACATAATGTTATATATATAATTGTTACAATGTGACAGAATTAAAAGAATAAAAAAATGTTTATTTTTCGTTGCTTCAATAGACACGTAATTCGTTTTACCAAGTGACACAGGTGTTAATTATAAGTATTTAATAAAATTAACTCACATATTTTTATACATTGAACATATTAATAATTTGTTCACTTTTGTAATAGGTGACAATGTAGGGTTTATTTCTTTTACACTAATTGCATGTTTCCAGTTAGGATCCATTGGAGGCAACCTCATGATAAAGCACGAACACAATGACTTCCCTTCGGACATTTTTCTGATGTTTGTGACTGTTGGTGCCCAACTAACTATAAGTGAGTTAAAATTGATATTTTAGAAAGTGTTTTTAAACATATATTAAAAACCTCTAAATTTGATTCGCAAGAAGTGGAAAAAAATAATATAATTATAAAATAATAACCGGGATAATAAATCCAATACTTTTAACGGTCATCAATTAATAAGACTATACATTTTGTTACTAACGAAAAAAGAAGCATTTCAGCACGAGCCAAAGTGAGCCAAAAATAAATGAGAAAGCTAGACTTATGATGAAATAAAGATTTTAAATCAATTACCATACGAATGGTTTTTCAGTGACCCCAAACCGCACAAGGAAAACACTGACTATGGAACAATTCTTAGCCGAAAACATGACAGGAAAAGTGATTCTACACGCATTGCTGCCACCATTGAGCGAAGACTATCGCGTCATAACTTACAAGGTACTTCAAAGATTTTGATGGGCATGGCATGTCTTTTAGATTTGCCAGAACTTTTTATTTGATGTGTATGGGATCAATTTCCGAAAGATAAAGGTTATAAGAAGTTGCTATGCCTTAAGATACATCAAAAATTTAAAAAGAATAACTAACTTTAAAAGAAAAGAAACCCTATTGATGCTTGCAACTTTATCATATTTAGGTTCAAAATGGGTAGAACCGTTTGAAACATGATTGCATAAATATCTCCATTGGCAAGGGAACATAACAAGTTATATACATTAAATTAAAATAGAGGCAATTCTAAATATCGTAAAACAAGTGACATCTGATTTATTTCCTGTTATTCATATACTCGTAATCCTGTTAATATTGATTTTTTTCTAGACATACGATTCTGAAATAAATTTTTGATTATCTGCATTTCAGATAATGCCACGCTCACAAAACGCACATGCCATTGTAAATGCTGGATTTCTTTACAAACTCAGCAGTAACAATACCGTAACGGAATGTAGGATAGCATATGGCGGACTTTCTCCTGGATTCATTAGGGCTACTGCAACAGAATCCCATTTGATTGGGAAGAACCTATTTGTTAATGAGACCTTACAATCAGCACTGAAAATATTGGAATGCGAAGTTATTGTAGTCGAGAATCCACCAGAGCCCTCTGTTGAATACAGAAAACAACTTGCTCTAGGGTTGTTTTACAAGGTGAGCAAAAACAATTAACATAAACAAGAGAATACGATGAAATAACATGGAGTATGACAATTCTGTGCTGATACGGCAATTATAATGTAATAATATGGACTTGTAATACTCGTATATAATATTTATCGCAGAGGTCGAAAAATAATAGGTTTGACTTGTAGAAAAATGATATTATCATGAATAAATACCAATACATTAGTCAGTTATTGATCAGCTTCGTACTAAGAAAATAAACATTGACACTATATTATTTTTAGAGCATAATATCTATATGTCCACAAAGCATACTCGGAACCCGGTATCGTTCTGGAGCCACCAAAATTCACGAAACAAGACCAGTATCAGAAGCACGACAAATCTTTGATACCAATCCAAAATTATGGCCATTGAATCAACCTATACCAAAACTCGATGCTTTGGTAAGTAAAAACCAGAATCAGTAAGAAAAATGTGACTTTTTAAATGTTTTGGTTTAGTTTATTAATAACCAAATATTTTTAGATACAATGTGCTGGTGAAGCTAAATATGTGGAAGATATTCCTAGCTTACCAGGGGAAGTATTTGCTGCATTTGTGCTTAGCACAGTGGCTTTAGGCGATATTGTGGAAATAGATGCAAGTGCTGCTTTGGTAACTATATTCTTTATGTATTTATTACTGATCCATAAGGAACAGACTTTAACGCAATAAAACAGAGAAATATTTTAAAATTGTAACTAAATTACGCACGAATGAAACAAGCGCTTAAACTCCGGGTAATTTCTGAGCAAAGGTCTAATTTTATCTGACTACGTCAAAATAAATGAAAGGGTTATATTTTAAATAATTCACCTCCACATTATGGCTAAAAATGATGATAATGAAATTACTTACTTTCTTGATCTTTTCGTTTACAGAAATTAAAAGGAGTGATAGCTTTCTACTCAGCGAAAGATATACCAGGAGAGAACTCTTTCACACCAGCTGGAACCACGTTTTACGTTGCCAACGAAGAGATTTTCTGCAGTGGGCAAGTAAAATACTACAACCAACCAATTGGGATGATCGTAGCTGAAACCAGACCTATTGCAGAAAGAGCTGCTAAATTAGTACGTGCGACCTATACTAATGTTAGGAAACCTGTTCTGGATATAAGAGAAACTAAAAAGGATCCCAACAGAAATACATTTTTTAAGTCTACGCCTGCAACATCGAAAGGTAAAGACATAGCAAAAGTGTTCAAAGGAGGTAACACTATATACGGACAGTATCATTATACTATGGAAACTTTAGTTTGCGTGTCAAAGCCAACTGAGGAAGGTTTAGAGATACATTCAGCATCGCAGTGGATGGACGGAACTCAAGTCATGACTTCGAAAGCTTTGGATATTGACTGCAATAAGTAAGTAAAGAATAAGAGAAGGATAAATAATAGGAACAGAAATTTTAATACAAACTTTAAATTACTATAATCTTCTTATTAGTATATATGAGCATTCATGGATATACGTTGGGTATTATTAAATGTTAATTTAAAAAGAATATTTCTAAATTTCATTGCCCATGCACATCCATGACGCTTGGATCATGGATGCCTGCCCATCAAATCAATAGGAAAACAGCAAAGAAAAAGAATGAGAAGAGTGAAGGTGTATCCAACAATCTCACCCACTGAACGAAATGCAACATAAAAGCTGTCGCATCACGTCGATCTGCTGTAAGATAGTGAGATCTTCCCGGACGAGCTTGCCTATTCATTTTGATTTATGACTGACATCAGCGTGGTTCTACCACTTTTTTGTCTTACAAAGCAATACTTTTGTTCTTAAATTGTAAATCAATATCGTGCCAATACTTCATTGTTACGTTCTGGCTAAAGCTATATAAAAACATGTTGTCATACAAGTTCTTTACACAATTTGAATCTTTTAAAGGATAGACGTCCACATTCGACGAGTTGGGGGTGCTTTTGGATTTAAAATATCTCGTAGCATTCAAGTAGCTGTTGCGTGCACTTTGGTAGTACAGAAACTAAATCGACCCTGTCGATTTATACAAGCGTTGACTGCCAATACGCGAGCCATGGGGAAACGGTTGGCATGTTCTACTGATTTTGAGGTAAACACCTTAATACTGAACAAAATTGGTCATAATATGTGTGTTAAGAATAAGATAAGCTATTTAGTAGCTTGTAATTTATATAATATACCTATCTGTCTGAATATACACAAGAAAATACAAGAGGAAATAATCCATAGACACTTAAGTCCGCTCATCATCATTGTCTTCAGCTATAGTGTTTTCACTTTTGAACAAATAAAGGAATTTGAATTTGAACGTAGGCCTCCCAATAGTATATCTCCAGTCCTAGAATGATTTGGGATTAACCAGTAATTTGTGTTTTTTAACTGACCAGTAAAATTAACGAGAGATATTTATCATCACTAATCAATACTGTACCAGGCCTATCCTAAAATAAACAGTAGACTCTTAATATAATTATTTTAGGATATCACTAGAAATAATGTAATAATAATGTCACCAGGTTGCCGTAAACAGTTCTGGTGTAATACAGCACATCGACTACACGCTTTATGAAGACAATGGCTACAAAGTCAATGAGACCCTCACGATGCTTGGCGCTGGGCTATTCAACAATTGCTACAATAACTCTAGATGGAACTACACTTGCTATGACTCTACTACCGACAACGCCAAGAATACGTGGTGTAGGTCTCCAGGTAAAAAGATCATAAATATTTATGAACCAAACTTTTCGCGTTAGTTGATTCTTTACTAGTTTTTTTTTTTTCGAAATACAGGCTATAGTTCATTTACCATCTTTTGGTGTCCGAAAACGTTGTATTCATACTGTTGTCAAAATATATGGCACAGTTTTTCTCTGTTCACATTTTATTATATTGGTTAATATACTACTGGAAATACTAATATTCACCCATTAATTATACAAAACGTTAAATATATAATTATTTGTTTAAATTTTGTTTGTTTTTCCAAATTTTTCCACACGTCAATAGAAGATAGATGTCATATACTTGAATAATTTATTCAGTCAATAATAAAGGAATAATAAATTACTCTGGTTCAACACGAATTGTATTAGATAATTATGAAATTGGTGCTGACACACAATATAATAATCTCCGTATTATGATTACAGGATCACTAGAAAACATTGCAATGGCGGAGTACGTCATGGAACAAATATCATACGAGATGTCGCTAGATCCGTTTGAAGTACGATTAGCAAACCTGGACACATTGAAATACAAAGAATTGCGAGAAATGTCAGACACATTAAAGGAGTCAGCTCAGTATACAGAAAGAAGAGCAGCTGTTAATAGATTCAATGCTCAGAACAGATGGAAGAAACGAGGGTTAAGAGTCGCTTTCTTAAGATGGACTCCAAGCGGTTCTCAATACTTTGATGTCAACATCTCAGTATTCCACGAAGATGGGACCGTTGTTATCGTCCACGGTGGAATCGATATGGGTCAGGGCGTCAATACAAAAGCAGTCCAAATCTGCGCTTACATCCTAAATATACCGATCTCCAAAATTCAAATTAAATCAACAAATACCAACATCACACCAAATGGTTTCATCTCTGGAGGCAGTCTTACTTCCCAAAATGTATCTATAGCTGTAAGGAGAGCATGCGAGGAACTTTTAAAAAGACTTGCACCGATAAAACTTTTGATGGTCAAACCAACTTGGGAAGAATTGATCAAGAAAGCGTTTGAGTCCAACGTGGATTTACAGGTCCACGGGTTTGTTGGTGCTGCGGATGCTCAAACCTTCAACATATATGGAGTTGCATTAGCTGAATCTGAAATAGATTGTTTGACTGGTGAAATGGAAATACGAAGAGTGGACATATTACAGGATGTGGGGCAAAGTGTCAGTCCAGAGATTGACATTGGCCAAGTTAGTATACCTATTCATATGTATAAACAACTATAAAATAATGATGTGAATAAAATCTGTTTCAAAATCTTCAACTTTCATCAATGACTGTCTTTGTACTGTATTGATGATATCTTTATTTAAAGCGATAATATGCTCTTGAAAATTTAGTAGCGTGTGGACAGCAACGGCAGAAAATAGAGACAGATGGAAGGAGGTGAGGGAGATCTTTGCCCAGCAGGGGGACACTATAGGTTAAAAAAAACATGTTCTTCTACTGTCTACTGTCTGTTATTAAATCAATTTGTTTTTATACAGGTTGAAGGAGCGTTTATGATGGGCCAAGGATACTGGACTTGCGAGGAATTGGTGTACGACAACAATACTGGAGAAATCTTGACGGATCGAACCTGGAATTATCCCATACCATTAGCATTGGACATTCCTCAAGACTTCAGGGTCTACTTTAAAAAGAAATCTTACAGTACCGAACTGATTTTTGGAGCTAAAGGTGAATGTCAAACTTTGACTGTCAAACTTTCATGTATTCAACAATGATTCAACATCAAAAAGTCATTTTTTTTAATTGTCCACTTTAGATACTATATTTTGTGCTGAAATCGTCTTTGAAATAATATTCATCAGTAAAAAAAATACATTGAATATATTTTTGATATTAAAGATTCAAATATAGTATACTACCCTTTCTATCTCCTGATAATATATCCATCCCCTGGTTGGCTGTAAGAAATTATCTACCTAGTGTGATAAGGCCGCCACTTGTATTGTTATTTTTATTGTGTTATATCTTGATAAATAAATAAATAATATATTTATTTATATGTATTTAGTTCAAATATGTTTTATTTTGTCCAATTATTAATGTTTTTACTTTATCAGGTACTGGAGAACCACCAATGTGTTTAGCAATAGTAGTGGCTTTTGCTATAAGAGAAGCAATATCAGCAGCTCGTGAGGATTCAGGAATACCGACCACAGAATGGTTCCAAATTGGTTAGATATATTCTTTGTACAGTTTTTCTTGTAGGTTTCTTTATGATATAATATGCTTCACTTTTTCTTTCACAATATTAATCTATTCGTTGAGCAGAATTTTCATGTTGAACCTATATGTTTTAGAATGAAAGAAAATATTATGCAATGATGAAATATTTCTTTATTTTCCAGATGGTCCTTACACCGTGGAAAAAATATGTGTAGCATCGGAAAATAAAATTGAAGACTTTAAACTGTATTAAAATAAGTGTGTGAATATATTTATGGTGTTTTTTTAAATCGAATAATATTATGTAATACTCGTATAATGTCGTGGTACGTGTCAAATAATTGTATCCATTAATTAACGGTGCCTTCCATTTTACTCCTATCATCATCATCATCATCAGCCTATTCGCGTCCACTGCTGGACATAGGCCTCTCCTATGGCACGCCACTGGGCTCGATACACTTTTACTCCTAGCAATGCAATGATATGTGTCTAAGTTCTTACCATAAAATAAGTTAAATTTCCTGATAGTCTTTTGTTCGATAATAATCTCACTGAGTTTGCTGGGCGAATTAGTCGTACCGTACCTTCTTTCCCTTTGGTCAGACCCAATGCATCTGGTACAATACCATCATCATCAGCTCAGCCATAGGAAATCCACTGCTGAACATAGGCCTCCCCCAAGGATATACATTGACCTGGTGGAAGTGGCCTGCATCCAGCGACTTCCTGCAACTTTAGCCAGACCGTCTGTCCACCTTGATGCGATATTATCTGCGTTATTTTTTTTTATATTATTCATACTTTGCAATTTTGTTGTACCACTTATTGCAGGCAGACTTCCAACTAGTACTAGTACAAGTAATGAGAAAATTTATGGTGAGGTGTTAGTTGGATTCCATTTTTTTCTGCCGGGGTAACTGATTAGCTAAACTAATGCTACTATAATAATAATAATAGGAAAAATAACAAATCTTTCCATAGTTTAGAGCTGCAATTTCATTTGCACTTCCATTAGATCCCTCAGTTAACATAGTCCACTCCTTTATATTTACTGTTAAAATATCCCATGTTTATTTACCACAAAATAAACAAAGCCACCGTTACAAATTAGTTTTTTAACATCAAAACAAGTTACCGTTTTTTTTCTGTATTAGCAACAAACTCACGGCAAAATGTTCTGTATAAACATACTTGTTGCCGATGTCAGCGCTAGAAAGAAAATATTGCAAGCAACAATATACAGTAATGGGAACATACGGCATCCTATTACAACATTCAATTTTATGTCATCATTATTGATTTATAACAAAGTAACTACTATTTTAGAAGATAACACATCATCTGTGCCTTCTTAAACAGTCTCCGTAGCGCAGTTGGTTAGACGCCGGCTGCAAAATGTGAGGCCACGGGTTCCATTCCCGCACCGAGACAAATATTTGTATGATCCACTGGTATTTGTTTCTGGTCTGGGTGTTTTTGTGACCGAAAAGTCTCTCGTAACTCCTCATACCCACGACACGAGATTCAATCTTAGTGTTTGGTCAGGACTGTGAATGTGACTGTTGGGTGTATTTATTTATTTTATTTATTCTAACTTATCAAGGAAGCCCGTGCGCCGTAGAAGTATATTGGACGAATTATTTATTTATAAAATTGATCTGTTTAATATTCGTAGGATTTGCTGACAAGCTGCTGTCAAACTGTCGCCTGCCAATGAGTTTCTTTTATCTCATTCGAAGAAAGTAATATATTATCTTGTTTTTATCTTGTATCAAAATCATCCACGGCCTAAAAATATTGCCCTAACAAAGACAATGTTAAACAGAAAATAAATTACATACTAAAAACCGCAACGTGTACGCCGCAACTCCACGCCCGTATTTTGCAACACTTTGAATTTTTGCATGCATTTACAATGTTTCAATATTGTAACCGTCAGTCCCGGAACGGAGGCTTAAGCGTGCACATGGACCGAATAAAATTCAAAATCAATGGCTGCGAGTACTCCGGTGAGTGAAATATAGCCAACATTGTTAACATTTAAATCTTCAGCTTGAAATATAGGATGGTTACAAAGTTTAACAGGCATGAGCTGGGTATGAGGTTAGAAAAATTGGCAATGACTATAATTCGTCCGCCCCGTGTTTACCAGGTATGAGGTTAGAAAAATTTACAATGACTATAATTCGTCCGTCCCATGAACATGAAAACTATAAAGCGACTGAAACGTGGGGAAGTCAAAAAATGTAAATAAAGTAATAATAATATAAAACCGTAAATGACAGTTTGATTTCAATGACTATAATCATGCTATAATCCAACTAAACTAATGGGTACCATTTGACGTTTCGTACTTTTAAATTTTGAAGAGGCGTAATTCAGACAATTTCAATAACAATTTCGATAATACCATAATACCATGGTTTCACGGAAAATGTTAACGATTTTTTTGTTGCAATAAATGGCGAGACGAGCATGCCGTTCGCCTGATGGTAAGCGATACGACCGCTCACGAACAGAGGCAAAACTAAACAACACCATGAATTATAAAGAAATGCTTGGTGCATTCACTGCCTCGCCATCCTGAGACAGAAGATGCTAAATCTCAATATGTCTAGTAGTTACTCTTGATACAATGTCCTTCAAAACGAAACACATCAGTACATTTACACTGCTGTTTGGTGGGAGAAATAAACATTGCGGTACCTACCACCAGTAATTTAAATGACATTGTGTGAGTTACGCTGTACAAAGTTGTTTAAACTTGAAAACTGGGAAACGTCTAACTGTACCTTTTAGTTTAGTTGGATAGTATTTAGTTGAGTGAGTTTAGGTCTTCCTGAAACTTTCAAAATTTTTTATAACACTGGGTTGGCTATCGAGTTACAAGCGGACTTTTGGTAAGCAGTTAAAGTATGGATGTCAGCACTAATAGAACAACAAAGTTAGTACCTGGTGGTAAGTGTTTTGCAATCCAAAATAAATTTTCAGTAGCGAATAAATAGAGTCCTTACAATTTCCACAATCCAATCCGAGAGGCGAAACACACTAATTATATGGGTGGCTTTTTAACATCTTCTGTCGTCGCTACCCAGCGAACAAGAGGATACAAATATTTTACACCAACTTATGGGTTTCTGCCATTGTCGTTCACACAATAGAATAGTTATAATTTTGTGTCTGCTTTCTGTAAGACAGTAATACATAATAAAGTATTGGTCATATTCTTAGTCTGTCTTCTTTGCCCAAACTAAATTTAAACGTCGAAACCCTACTACTTATAAAAATATTTACTATAAGCACCTTTAAACCTACAGTGGTGAAGACTTAGTTATGTATGTTTCATTATAAGGTTCTGCTTTTTCGAAAAACCAAAGACGTGTATGATTGTTTGTGTAGAATTACTTATCGCATGAAAGCCCTTTTGTCTAATATTGGTAAGGATTTCAGGTCACACGTTCCATGGAAGTAATGTGTGTCGCGATTTTCTTAGAATTATTATAACAACACAATGTGACACGTTCTACATTCACTGCAACAATAAACGTTTGATACAAGCAAAGAAATCAATGTTCTAATTTCCAACATAAAATATTATTACGTTGGAAAGTTGACAAATATAATATTTTAATATATCGAGTATATCTAGCGTGTTTTATTGCGATAATTTCATTCTTACATAAGATTTCTTTAGAGTATAATTATATCATAAGCACGCACTAAAATATCGCATAACTTTCTAATATTATTAAATTACTTGGTAGATGCTTTAACTACCGTACTTTCAATTGATTGTGTTAGGAAACTATCGGAACATAGCGTCAAGGTGGAATATGGCCCAAGCCATCTTGTTTGAACTTTCAATTATTGTCTCGGGCTTAGAGGCGGGCTACTAAACTTTAAACTGCAGAAAATAAAAATAAGGATATTGATGAAGCCAAATGTTACGTAAAAAAATATTATTATGCAATATTTTTTTGGCAATGTGCCATATTATTCCTATAAACACTTTAAAAAATACATAAATGCATGTTTTAATTAACCAAAAATGTTTTTAGATATACATTGAAATTAATAAAGGTTTGGCAATGAAAAAGATAAACGTCATAAAAAGATAAGTTAGGGGTTAAAAAACAATTGTCATTTCCAAGGGCGAAATGAGAATGGATTTAATTGAAAGCTGAATATTGATCGCTATAAATAAGTGTGAAGCTTATATTAGAGAACAATGCAAGAATGTGGCTGGTGCTAATATTTTATTATTTGATAGAAATATGCCGACTTGAAATCGAAAGTACACAAATAATTTCAGCATGCGATAGGCTCTATGACATGATCTGCTATGACGTGTTTACATATTGTTGTGTTTACATATAGATACATACAAATATCGTAAAACCTGAATGGTCACTATGACTCGAAAGAAAATTCAAATTCGTACAGTTTTCCGCACGACATTCACACATTCGAATTTCTTTTCGAATAACAGAGTCGCCCCCCAGGGCTAGCCTGCCTCTTCGGAAATTTAGTATCCTAATGATCACTCACGTTAATGGTGAAGAAAAACATAATGGCAAAACTGGCAAATTTCCCATGAATATCATAAAGTATGCGAAGTTTAGCAGCTTGCAGTAGACCACTAAAGAATACCTCCCGCTCAATAGAGGAGGCCTTTACCTGTAGTGTATTGTATTTCACTTGTGTTACTTGTATTGTATGAAAGCCGCAAACCCGCATAAAGCCATTCTCATTATCTTTGGCTTAATCCCTCTGAATCATACTCTCACTTGAAATGAAATGAAATGAAATGTATTTGGTCAAGTAAGTAATTAAAGAGCTTTTATGACAAGTTAATACACATGGCAGTTAATCTCTATATACAATATTTTCTAACCTTAGTATTATTTATATTCATTTCTTACTTTAATTTATAATGAATTTTATTTATTTATCTGTTTCAGCCCATATATTATGTCCCACTGCAGGGCACGGGCCTCCTATACAATCGACAGTACGATCGAAAATGGTAAGGCTATATAGTCCACCAGACTGGCCAAAGCTGGTTGGCGGACTTACATACCATAGAGACTCTTATAAATCGCTATGGTATGCAAGTTTACTCATGATGTTTTCCTTCACCGTTTTAGTGCGTGATGATTGACTATCAATACACACATGACTCCGAAAAGTCAGAGGTGTGCTCTGGGATTCGAACCATTCATGAGCGGTTGTGTCGCTCACCATCAGACGAACGGCAAGCTTAAAATAACTTTGATTATTATTTATTTAGTTCTTAATATTAATAAGTAATGTTTCATGTTCCAGTCGGTAGAGAGATCAGTTCGGATGTGATGCTACTGGACTACATTCGCGATGTGCTGGAGCTGCGTGGAACTAAGTACATGTGTCGCCAGGCCGGCTGCGGAGCTTGTATTGTGGCTGCCAAGCGTCCTGGCACCGGCGTGCATTCTGTTAACTCGGTATATGATGTCAATCTTCTTATATGGTTATTTATTCTGATAGTAATTTATAAAAATACAGAAATAGGTAGTAAAAGAACACGGAACGCGGACTGTGATCAAGTATGTAAATGCTGCGGAGTTGAAAGCTTGTCACAGGAAGACTGCAAATAATGAATTAAGTAAAGAAATTGCTGTGACTTTTTTGCAGTGACGAAGGTCTAAAAATATATTATATAAACCTAAGCTAGTCGGGCCTGATTTGAGAATATTTCGCAAATGCAAATGAGGAAGTCGTTTTTGTACATAAAAAAAGTTTACAAACATAAAAAGAAGAAATTAATAGATAAACATATTCCAAAATAAATCTATAAAGTTTTTCTTCTTCCAGTGTATGGTGCACATAACTTCATGCAAAGACTGGGAGATCACCACAATCGAAGAGCTGGGTAACAGGAGAAAAGGCTACCACATTATACAAGAAACCTTGGCTAGATACAATGGCACGCAATGTGGCTACTGCTCTCCAGGCTGGGTTATGGCAATGTATAGGTATTTATTTAAACTGCTATGACAAAGCACAAAGCGCCTTGTGATAAGTGTAGCGCAATCCAAATAAGTTCATCATCAACATTGAGATTATTATCACTTGTTGTCCAAAACAATCAAACTAGGTTACTCAGTCCGCATATGTACAGACTTGGACGAAGCAATATGTCGGCTTTCGCATTTTCTTCAAAATATATTACGAGATTCAGTTCAGAAATGCAGGCTCATGGTCGGTTGTTATTTTAAAGACCTTTATCATTTCAGTCTCCTGCAAAGTAAAAAACAGTTAACCATGAAAGAGATAGAACAATCGTTCGGCAGCAACATCTGCAGATGCACAGGATACCGACCCATACTAGAAGCTTTTAAAACCTTCGCTAAAGATGCTCCTAGGGAGAAACAAATTATGGACATAGAAGATTTAGTAATCTGTGATAAGACTGGGAAACTCTGCAACAATATTTGTGATGAAGAAGAATGGTGCATGGTCTCTGAAGATGATGTAAATATTCCTAGTATTATTGCTATTGAGCTTTTAGATGGCAGGCGATGGTTTAGAGTTAGTGAGGTGAATCAAATCATAGACTTGTTAAACCAAGAAGGTACTGATTCTTATCAGCTGGTAGCTGGAAATACTGCGAGAGGTTTGTGTTCCGTGCCCATCTAAATATTCATGTATGGTATATTTTTTTACTATTGGGAGGGGTTGGGCCATATAGTCCACCACGATAGCCTAGTGTGGATTGGCGAACTTTACAGACCATAGAAATTCTTAAAAATCCCTAAGTTATGCACGTTTCCTCACGATGTTTTCATTCATTCTCTCTCTCTATCATACTTTCGGTAGAAGAAGAGGCCCATGCCGAGTGACCTATAGATAAATAATCGTTAACCAAAATATAGAATAATGTTGTCTGTGTGTTTATTTTAAATTAGGATCGTGATATAACTGAATTATTTGATTTATTAAGCCTCATCTACTTGCGTAAACTATAGAAATCATTAATAAGCTCTTCGAGCTTACCTGGCAAATCTTGACTCATAACATTTTATTCCGTGTCGATATAATATCCAGGAGTTGTCTCACATAATCATCATTATATTTTCCTTCCGGCCAACATTTAAAATTGTATTAAATAAATTTAGATACAATGTTTTAGGTGTTTACGTCGTGGACGAAGCTCCTAAACTTCTAATAGATATAAGTGGAGTTCAAGAACTAAAGGGCTACACGGTAGACCAGAATTTAGTAATTGGCGCCGGAACAACGTTAACTGAACTGCTGGAAATTTACAAAACTTTATCGGACAGCGAAGACTTCAGTTACTTCAGGGTGTTTTATGACCATTTGAAATTGGTTGCGCATATAGCTGTGAGAAATGTAAGTTATTATACAATCTTTATACTCGTGTCCAAAACTAAAATAACAAGTAATGTTAGCCATATAATTTAATATATAACTTAGCAAAAAGAGTATTTTTAATAAGGGTGCTAAGATCTAATTTAGTATTAATATGGCAACCCGATACACTACGACGAAAAATATTTAAGTTAAAATCACAAAACAAAAAAAAACATACGAAAATGTATAGAAATACCTACTTATAAAATTATTCAATGAACACAATCACATTTTTAATGGAGTTGCCATAATTATTTTCTGTAAAGCCAATTGTTACCACATCGTACTATTTTCTCTTTTGCCAAGTTTTACCGTATACTGTACAGATCATCTACGATGTTTTGAAGTGGGAATGTGTGGTTTAAGGTTTTCATACTGTTGTCAAAATATTAAGAAGAGTTTTCCTCTTTTCACATTGTATTATATTGGGCATATTGATACTGTTAGATTACAAGTAAAAATGCTTCTTGTTTATATTAAGAAAACATATCTCAAACAATGCGACAAACAGAGAAAAATTGTTCCTTTGAGATAAATAGAGATAAATTGTTCGTAATATTTTGAGAACAGGATGACAACCGCACATTCGCAATCCAAAAGACCGTAGTCGATTTATGATTAAATGTTTCAATGTAACATGTGTCTCTAAAAACTTAGAACATAACGTTTAGTTAATTGCAATTTTATACCAAAAGTTTAACGATAATTATCATTTAAAAACTAATTTAATATCACTTGAATAAAAATCTCGCTTAATGTAATATTTTTCGATTACATATAATACTAGCGGCCCGGCCCAGCTTCGCCCGGGTACAAATAGATTTCTGTACAATAATATGTACATAATAACCTCCCTCTTGAATCACTCTATCTATTAAAAAAACCACATCAAAATCCGTTGTGTAGTTTTAAAGATTTAAGCTTACAAAGGGACATAAGGACAGAGAAAGCGACTTTGTTTTATACTATGTAGTGATTAGAATTTGCATAAAATTGAATATTGTTTTTTAAAGATAAAGATAAAGATATATTTATTTTGCAAATATGGGTAATAATACAGATGAATATACAAAAAAGAAAAACAGTACAGCCATATTTAACCAAAAGATGGTGTGCAAAATTGCATTATTATGTACATGCATTACAATTTATTTAATTATTATTATTAACACTAGAATTTATTAAATTTCAATGGAACAATTATACAAAAATACAAAATATTAAGTAGTAAGTAGGTACATAGTCTTGTCATCATTAAAAATTAAAATAATCTTATTAAGTCAAGTTCATGTTAATGTCAATTCATTAGAGAGTACCGAAATGTCATTTATATTCCATTAAAAATTCTGATATATTATAATACACCTTATCAACTAAAATGCTTTTCAACTTCTTTTTAAATATTGATATGTCCAACTCTTTTAATTCTTTTAGTAATTTATTATAAATGACGGGTGCCATGCAATAGACACTGTTGCTCATTAACGCATGTAAGCGGAGTCTGTTATTGTCGCGTCTGTTCCGGGTGGCAGTTTTGAACCTTTAATGTGATGGCTGGATATTGTAATTGTTTCAGATAGGGTCTATTGCCGGCAACCTCATGATAAAACACCAGCACAATGAGTTCCAATCTGATTTATTTCTTATGTTCGAGACTGTTGCTGCTCAGATGACTGTCCGTATGTATTTAAATATTATAAAAAACACGCTTACTACATCATAATTTTTATTTTATCATCAACTATAAGTCATTGCTAACTACATCACCCCATGCAAATATGTTGTTGCAAGAGCTAATATGCCTTATTAAATTATTATTTTCCTTTCAAATCGTGTACTATAAGCCTGTGATTTATTATATCTAATTTTATCATGAATAAAATTGAAGCAATAAGGTGAAAATCTTTTAATTCATTGTGAATAAACTAAGTAAGTTTTTTTATTCTATTAAATTACTAGGTTTTCATGGAACAAAATCAATTATTCTATTTATTTTAGTAAACTATCAGTACAAGAAACGAGTTTTGAGTATGCAAGAGTTTCTGCAATCAAATATGAGAGGAGTGGTCATACTAAATATTATGTTGCCACCATTAAGCAAAGATTATACGGTTGTTACTTATAAGGTAAGAAAGTATTTATTCATTTTTTATAACTTATAGAACATTCCGTTTAGAAGAAGATTTGATGTGTTTATTGTATGTTTAAGTGCGTGGTGGACTATTAGTAAACGAACCACACACGGCTGCCAACATGCTCACGGTGATCGCGGGTTCAACTTTTCGGAGCCATGGTTGTATTAATAGTCTATCACTATGCACTATAACGACGACAGAAAACATCTTGAGGAAACATACATATCATAGCAATTTGTATGAATTTCCATCGTATTTAAAGTCCGCCAACCCGCAGTAGGCCAGTGTGGTGGACCGCGATAAAATCCGTGAAAAGTAGTTTTATATTTCAATGTGTAGTAACATTTGCGTAATGAAATGAAATGTAAAGACTTTATTGAATCTTTAAAATGTTATATTTTATTTAGATTCAGTCACTATTTTCTCTCTACCACTCGGCTCATAAAAAATTCGAAGAAACCATTATTTTTTTGGTATTTCCCAACTCCACATGTCTTCCACAGAGCGATCGGATTTTATAAATATAGTTATTCCGATACAAACCTATTAGACAATTCTTAGAAAATATATTTTTTATATTCATATATTAAATAATGTGTTCCAGGCATAATGATGGCTTGTAAATTTAACATGTAGGTACTCATAGAAGCTCACAAAGTAATACCTAATTTGTGTTTCTAGGATCTTTGTGTTGTCTTTATCAAAGATATTGGTTCTCTATGGTATTTGTGAGATATCGTTAGTTTAAAAATTATATTCTGTTTTGTATTCATGGAATATTTTAAACATAATGAACATGTGCGCTTCTGTGTGATTCTTAGAGATTAAATTACATACTCATTTAATGTTGATTCCTGTACAAATATGATTTTTAATTCAACTACAGAAAAGACAAATAAGGAAGTAATTAAAGATTTTAATGCTTAAGTTTAAATTAAAATTGAATTTAAGATGGTTACACCGTCACATTACGATAGCGTTCATTGTTGAAGGAGATTGAGAGACTGTAGTCTGTAGTAGTAGTAGTGAAATATGTTCAATAATATCGGGTTTCTAATAGTCTGACTGTCTAAACTCAGGTAAAATAATTCATACACGATTTACAAGCAACTATTTGTTTCCCATAATAGAGTAGGAAACTTTTATTTCATGTTATGTTAGTAAGAACAGTACTATGGCCAAGTAAATTTATTGACACTGTAAACACTATTAAACTATACATATCTTAATTTACTACACACATAAAATAATGTACTAAATTATAAATTATCCTACAGGTAACGCCAAGATCTCAAAACGCCCATGCCATAGTAAACGCAGGATTTCTGTACAAACGTAAAAACGACGTTGTGGAATCAGCCAGAATAGTCTACAGTGGTCTTTCAAAAACCTACACAAGAGGGACGTCTGTGGAAAACTTCCTTCGAGGGAAAAACTTATTCACCAATGAAACCTTACAAGCAGCGATACGGTTGCTTAATAAGGACCTGATGGCGACGGAGATGCCTCCCGAACCTTCGGCTGCCTATCGGAAGAGATTGGCTATTGGACTATTCTATAAGGTATATTATGAAAATTATTTCATGTTAGTAATTGATTTCGCAACATCTGAAGAAACGCTAAGGGATTTATAGAGCAAATGGTGCAAGAGCACATAAAATCAACAAAAAATCACAAGCGAATTGATAATATGTACGTAAAGAAGCCACAACTTCACACATAAGATATTCAAACATATAATGTAACATCGGACGAGATATTTACCATTTGGTTCTGTTCCCATGTCTTACCCACTACTTTCACTTTCTTAAAGATATTTTTATTGCAATGATGGCGAGACGAGTATGTAATTCTCCTGATGGTAAGTAATACGACCGCTCAAAGACAGAAGCAAAACCAAACAACACCACGAACTACAAAGCAATGCTTGACATTCCACTGCACTCGCCATCCTGAGCCATAACATGTTGAGTATTAATATATCCAGTAGTTACTATGGCTACAATATCCTTCAAACCGGAACACAACGATGCATTCAAACTGCTGTATAAAGAGAGAAATAGACATTACGGTGAAGCCTACCCAGGGGGCCCTCTCACATATGACAGCAAATCAAATAAACATATATACCCCTACCTCTGTCATCTCAGCACCATCTCAAGGTAGACTGGTAGAGAATACCTCTGGCATTAAGTCCGCCTATGTACAACATATTTGTATATAAAGTTAAATAAATAAATATGAGAGACCTACCACCAGTACCTAGGCGGTCTCTCACATACATATGTCTATTTTCAGGGGTTGCTATCAATATGTCCCAGTAATATTATCAGTGATCGGTATCGTTCTGGTGCTGTGAGGTTGCACGATACGAGGCCAGTATCAGAGGGTAGACAGATCTTCAACACCAATCCCACGCTGTGGCCTCTGAATCAACCCTTACCCAAGATGGAGGCATTGGTAAGTGATGATATTTCTCCAGTATAAAAATATTTTTTCTAGAGGTAATAAAAGTTTTTTATTCGAATTTTTAAATATTATATTTTATTTGGGTGGCTCACAGCTATCTATAGCAAACAAATATATGCAAATTGTATACAAAAGATAGCCAATTACGAGCTACCGCAGATAGGATATTGTGTTAGGATATTGTTGTTGTAGATAAAATGCGGATGAATTAATAAATTAAATTTATTATTATTAAAATAATGTGTTCGAAACGAAGCCGAAAGGTATTTGTAGATACTTTTTATACAAAATTGGATATAAATTTAAAGTCAACAGGTATAATTAATTCAATTCTGTCTCATCCCTTGTTGGATGAGGCTAAATCATTCTTTGTATGTATATTATGTTAGGTATTAAATGACGCGGCGGTGATTAGCATACAAGTGTCTAGTCACAATGAAGGTGACGTAAATATTTTATTTAAAACCCTCTTTTAAAAAATAAAGAAAATAAATAAACTTTTTCTTTTTCATACAAATGGCGTTTTGTTTTATAGGTTGTTTATAATAAAAATAAACATTACTGCATTAGCCCATATACGTGCCACTGTAGGGCACGGACCTAGATCCTACAATCTAGACCTAGACCTACAGAAGAATTCAATAGTTGTTAGGCCATAGAGTCCACCACGCTGGCCTAGTGCGGTGTGGCAGACTTTATATACCATATAAATTTTACAAATCGCTATTCCTCACAATGTTTCCCTTCATCATTATAGTGCGTGGTGATTTTCAATTCACATATGACCCCGAAAAGTCAACGGTGTGGCCTGGGATTTGAAACCGCGACCACCGTGAACATGTTAGCAGCCGGGTCTGTCAGTTGTCACTTTCTAAATATACACTTTTTGACACAAAGAAAAAACTGTGAGGGAAAAGTTATAAAATTATGATGATGACTATAGTATAAACACTAACGTTTCAAAAAGTTCATTCAAAATTGCAATGTCATTTTGGAAAGTATCAAACTTTAATTGCCATGTATAATATCTGCGCCCATCTGTACGATATTTGAAACCTTAACTGTGAACAATATACCTTTGCAAAGTTACATGAAGCCATCAGCAGCACTAAAATACATCTATCTAGATATCTAAAGGGCTGATAAACTAACTTTATATTATTGTATGACTCTGGGCATTTACAATCCAACTTGGTTAGAAGTTGAAAATTAATTTAGTTATATTATTTCTATGTAATTATAACATTTCTCTGAGTATAATTACCTCAAGGTTTTTGCTTCTTAGTATTACGAAATGTTCGTACCAAATGTTTCAGAAATAAATAGTATGATAATAAGGGAATTTTGGATTTTGCGAATTAATACTAAAATCCCGTAATTCGCACGTTGTACTTTAAACTATACGCTAGATAACAGTTGAAAATTAAACATATTAAACTCACACCTTTGTCCAAGAAAGGGCAGGTAGAGGTTCTCGTGGTAGCAACTAGATAGGGAGCCTATGACTCCAAGCTGATAATGAATACAAAAATCGAATATCACTTTGCCCGAGTCGGGACTTGAACTCGAGACCTTAGCTTTGCAATCATACTATAACATAAATACGCAATCGAAACAGTCAAAGTTGAAATTTAAAGAGTCATTGATAAAAAATACAAATATAATAAATATACTATAAAATTATTTTATTTCCTAGATCCAATGCGCTGGAGAGGCGAAGTACACAGATGATATTCCGACATTCCCACATGAAGTGTACGGCTCATTGGTTCTCGCCACTGTGGGCAAAGGAACCATTGAATCTATAGATCCGACGCAAGCACTGGTAAGAATATACACATATAATGAATATATAACCATCCACCAGCTACTATATGGCCTAACCACTCTCAATCGTACTCCCGATTGTAGAGTGGGCCCATGCCCTGTAGCTACCTGCCCACATTTAAACAAGAAAGCTGTTTAATTAAACATAATCGAAATTAACTAACATGTTATTGCAAGCAGTTGGGCTTCTGGCATTGAAAAAATGTTATAAATAGTGAAACATTTGTTAAACCACAATAAATTCATCAGAACTAACATACTCATAAATAATGAAACTCAGGTAAAATATTCTTTGATTTTACATCGACAGAGCACGCCCGGAGTAATAGCTTTCTACTCAGCAAGTGATATTCCCGGACTGAACTCATTTACACCGCGCGATGACATCGAATATCAGATTGACGAGGAAGTTTTCTGTAGTAAAGAAGTCAAATACTATAACCAGCCACTCGGTGTGATTGTAGCCGAGAGCCGTCATATAGCGGACGTTGCAGCTAAAGTAGTCCAAGTGAAATATGCTAATATAGAAAAACCTGTGTTAGATGTCAAAGAAGCGAAGAAAGATCCTGAAAGAAACGAACTTCTTGCTACTTCCGAAGCAAAAGATAAAGGAGAAGATGTTGCAAAAGTAGTTAAAGGAGGTGTTACGATATACGGACAGTACCATTTTAGTATAGAGACCCTAGTTTGTGTGACGGCACCCACTGAAGAGGGATTGCAAGTGTATGCCACATCACAATGGATGGATGCAATGCAGGTTATGATATCCAGGGCTTTGAAAATTGATGCTAGCAGGTAACCTCACAATTCTAGTCTTGGTTATACACTTTGGGCATTAGTTTTGCCTGTAGACTAATATTTGTATCGTGAAAAATTCTTAATCACGTTAGTAGGAACCTCAATTAAAGCAATTTTATAATGATTATATTCATTTAAAATATTCGACAACTGAGATTTTTATCAAGAATTTCATATTTAAATTGACACTAAGTTAGTAGATTATCAACTGTATTAAAAATAGTTATATATTTTTTGTTTATTCTAGGATAGATGTACACGTGCGTCGACTTGGCGGTGCGTTTGGCATCAAAATCTCTAGAATCATTCAAACGGCTGTAGCCTGTAGTCTTGTAGTGCAGAAACTGAATAGGCCATGTCGTTTTATTCAGTCAATGGCTACAAACACCAGGGCTTTCGGCAAAAAGTTTCCTTGTTCCAGTGATTATGAGGTGAGATTTTGTAGATTATTAATGTGTATACATATTTTTATATTGCAATGAATGGCAAGACCGGTATACCATTCGCCTGTTGGTAAGCGATACGACCGATCATGAACAGTAACAAAACGAAATAACACTATGAATTACAAAGCAATACTCAGCACTGTACTGTGCTGGCCATCGTGAGAAATAAGATGTTATTCTGGCTACAATATCCTTCAAACTGGAACATATCAGTTAATTTACACTGTTGTTTGGCGTCCGAAATGGATCTTGCGGCGGTACCTACTACACCAGTAAATTAAGGCCAATTTTGTGTTGAGTTTGTTGTAAAATTAAGGAAATTTTATTGCGCAAAAAATTCATTCGAACAACGATTTAATTAATTAAATATAAAAATATATTAAACCACACACCATAAGATATTTTAAAAGGACTAGATCCATCGAAGTAAAAATAGATTATGATTTGATCAAATTCATAGCAGTTTTAATCAATTATTTTAATAATATATTTTTTAAATTTATTAGGTAGGAGTTAACAAAACCGGTGTTATTCAATATGCAAATTACAACGTGTATGAAGATAATGGCTATACAATCAACGAGAAACTAGCTCAGTTTGGAGTTAACGTCTTCAATAATTGTTATGATAAGTCAAGATGGAATTACAAATGCTTCAACACCAAAACAGATACTGCTAAAAACACGTGGTTTAGGGCGCCAGGTAAACATATATTCCATATCTATCCCCCTATTACTGAATGATAATATTATACTTTGTGAAAGAAAACTATAAGTTGTTACGTAAATTTTGCGAAATATAATATGGAAATGTATCGGCAGTTTATTGGTATTTCATTATTTCCTACGTCTATTAAACTGATAAATGTGACACAAGGAACAATAAGTTACTAACACACACGTAGCTCATAAATCAGACAGTAAAAAAAAAACAAATAACTCGGCCTGCGATTAAATTAAAATGTACCTTATGTAATTTTATGGTTACAGGAACAATGGAGGCCATATCCATGACAGAATTAATGTTTGAACAAATAGCTTACGAACTAGCAATAGATCCTTTACAAGTCAGACTATCTAACTTAAGTTCTGAATACAGTGAAATAAAACCAATGCTTGAACAATTCAAAAGAGACGTGAAATACATCGAAAGGAAAGCAAAAACCAACCGATACAATATTGACAATCGATGGAAGAAAAGAGGCTTAAGATTTTCATTTCTAAGATACACTCATGTGTACGGTAGAATGTTTGACGTCAACATGAGCGTTTACCATTCAGATGGATCAGTAGCCATCACGCATGGAGGTATTGAAATAGGTCAAGGAATTAATACAAAAGCTGCTCAAATTGCTGCATACATTTTACAAATACCATTAGATAAAATTATAGTGAAGGCAAATAACACTATAGTAGCACCAAATTGTTCCGTCACTGGTGGGAGTTTGACATCACAAAATATTGGCATTGGAGTGGAAAGATGCTGTCAGGAGTTACTCAAAAGACTAGAACCTGTAAAGAGCCAAATGGACAATCCGACATGGGAGGAATTAATAAAACAGGCATATACATCGGAAGTTGATTTGCAAATTCATGGTTTTGTCAATGGTAAAGACAAAGTTAAATATAATGTATATGGGATTGCTTTAGCTGAAGTGGAAATAGATGTGTTGACTGGAGAATCGGAAATATTAAGGCTGGATGTGTTGGAGGATGCGGGGCAAAGTGTCAACCCTGAAATCGATGTTGGGCAAGTAAGTAAGATTTTTACATCTAGCCTCTTTAAACTAGATTTAAAGCATGGTCACATATTAAGAGTAATTCTACGATTTTCCCAACGGTAATTTTCTTTAATATTTAAGGAAGTGATCATATTATGTTAATTTGTTCATTAAAGAATTATAACGTTGAATCGGTATTTAACACGATCAAAACAAAATTAATACTTAATAGAATGTTTAACGTTTTTTCCTCGTAAAATTTTTAATTCAATAATTTGTTATAATAATACCAAGATTTAATTTAACTTTCGTATAAAAAATATCAAAAGGTAAAAATTATGAAACTCACCGGGGCTCGAAGTTGAAGCTGAATGGCGGTAATGTCGACTGGATTGCATCACCACACCCTTTTCACTACACACTATTTCACTACAAACTAATAACACTACAAACCACTCATACACATTACCACCACACATAGGCACAGGGATTTTCCAAAATGTGGCTGTATTTGTCATGCACGAATCGGTCTAATTTGTCACCAGTGGAGGTGCACTTTTTAAGCCTAACAACTCTAACAAACGGTGAACGGTGAAGGAAAACATCGTGAGGATACCTGCATACCATAGCGATTTGTGACTATTTCTATGGTATGTAAAGTCCGCCAATTCAAATTAATTGAAATATTTTGATAATGATAAACAAAATATTACAAAGTGATAATTTTTACAATCAATGCAATGGATTTCTTACGCAGGAGTAATTAATTATACACAACCATACTTTTTGAAATTATTACGAATCACTATGGTATGCAGGTTTCATCACGATGTTTTCCTTTACCGTTATTGTATGGTTATGTATATAGTGTATGGCATATTGTATGTAAAGACCGCCAACTCGCATTAGGCCAGCGTGGTGGGCTATATGGGCTAACCACTCTCAATCGTACTCTCGATTGTAGAGGAGGCCCGTGCCCCGCAGTCGGACGTATATGGGCTGATAAAAATCTCTAACAAACTAGTAATTATCTTGTGTAGATATATGTCAACTTCCAATGATAAAGATATCTTACCAGCACTATACACGACTTACACTCACATCACATATATTGTTCACTACACTGGCTAAAATAGGCGAAAATTTAGCCCAATACTGGTGCATACACTTGCACGTTCGGATCCGTACGCGAGACTACCCACAGTCTATACCCGCAACAATAAGTTAGACAACGGCAAAACTACCCACGATTATATTTATAAAAATAACACGTAAAAAATTTACCTACTCTGTGTTCTGTTTTGCTCATACACATTTTAAACATTCATATTGCGTACAATGTACGTAAGTTCACGCTTGTATCTTCATAGAGGCAGGCCACAGAGTACATTACAATGTATAAGGTAGGCTGAGATGCTATATACAGTTCGCCGACTTTGTTTCGTCTCGGTGCGATATTGTGATGAGGAGCGAGCTTAGCAACGTGATGGGCACAGATTCGATACTCGGACGAATTATACGAGATTTAGTAAATCAAAGAACATTGACATTTTAACATCGCCCAGGGTGCAATTGGTTAGACGCTGGCTATGAAACGTGACGCCACAGGTTCGATCCTCACATCAAGAAAAATATTTGTGTGATCCACAGGTATTTGTTTTGGGGATGGATATTTGTGAGTCCAAAAAGTCTCTCGTAGTACTCGTTGGGTCTCTGATACCCACGTCACAAGACTATTAGTGTGGGATTAGTCATATAAAATATTTGACTGGTGTGTAGTGTGTGATATTTATTTATATTGAACTCAAGACCTCATTATTACCTGTAGATGCTGCTACACAATTAGACGACTTCATGCCATGATTTTTTAAATAGCATTAGAAATGAATACATATTCAAAAATACCAATTCACTGTTCCAAATAAAACTGATGACAAAAACAAATACTTCCGCACTCTTCATAATCAATTAATAATTCTACCGATTTCCAGGTAGAGGGCGCTGTAGTCATGGGTCTTGGTTACTGGTTGACTGAAGAGCTTGTGTACGACCAGAACACAGGAGAACTGCTGACTGATCGCCCCTGGAACTACTACGTGCCTCAGGCGAGAGATATACCTCAAGATCTTAGGGTGTACTTCAGAAAGAATTCTTACAGCAACCGTCTCATTCTTGGATCTAAAGGTAAGTTTTTGAGGTTACAACGCAAGCTAAGTACCAGGATCTTTTAACATATTAGGGAATAAATAAATAATATACAACAGTCACATACATAGTCCTGACCCCACACTAAGATCAAGTCTTGTGTTATGGATATCAGGATCCACGAGAGACTTTTCGGTGTCACAAACACCCAGACCCGAAAGAAATATTTGTGGGCCGCACAAATATTTCTATCCGAGCGGGGACCGAACCAACGGCCCCTCGTTTCACAGTCGGCGTCTAACCGCCTGCACCACGGAGGCTGTCCGTTATAGTCTAACATCTTGGCATAATATGGATATGAAATTCTTGAAATACCTTCAATAAGCAGGGTTCTTCATTTATTTCCTTCCCCCTCAAATAAAGAACAATAAACTATAAGCATTCGTATTCTTAAAAGGTGGTGGGTGACATGTGTTTCAACCCTTGCTTGTCAATTCGGACGTCACCAACTAAGCTAACGCTCTTATACAAGATAGTTTGATGAAACCGCTTATAGCTTCAGTATATTCAGCCAGACCAATCATTTTACGTTCCTTGCAGAAACTTCGAAGAAATGAGCTTCGGAAATTAAAATATGATGCGATATGTGATCTTATAGACGAAATATCGACATCACTTCGTGTTTCGTATTTTAATATATTAAATCACTTCATCGCGTCTTATATCGTACTAGGTACATATTTCAAGTATATTAATAAAATTACACAAAAAATAATCAATTATAGTTACGGTATGAAATAAGGGTCAATAGATTTTATGAATGGATGTTGAGACAAACGAAAAAGATTATTTTGCAAATGAAATCTACGTACCTTTTAATATCTTTGATATAAGACACACATGCCCCTTTGGGGTCTAGACTCTGACTAATGGATGTATATATTTTTTGTATTTTGCAGTAATCGGTGAGCCTCCATTATGTCTATCTGTGGTGATTCCGCTGGCACTAAGAGAAGCGATAGCATTAGCAAGGGCAGAAGCTGGCATACCTCTTACTAAGTGGTTCAATATCGGTAAGTCTCTCATTAACATAAAATATTTGTTTATATCCATTCACAATGGTGTTTTAGATGTGCGCAAACAAAATAAAACTATTTTCACTTATTTTCTCGCAAATTTGGTTTAATTTTTTAACTTCCCGACGTTCAACACGTTAGTCAGCTTCTTGAAAATGGCAAAGTAATCGAAGACAGGAAGTTAAAACATGTAGATAAAAAATAACTACAAAATAAAATAATTTTATTTCAATATCCATTCCTATTTTACAAATAATCCCTAAGATTGAGTCAACATGGGATGATTTTGATACACGTAGAATAAATACCTTGCCTTAATGCTTTTAGGAAGATTTTTGCTTAACTTTACACCTTTACGAAATAGGTTTAGACTTCAGTCTCCCACACTAGCTAAAATTGTATTGGTAGTATTAACAAAGTTAATGAGGGTTCATAAATTGTTCACTTATCATCAAGAAAATCGCTTCTTCCTTTGCCTTAAGCCTATGGATCATTAATCAATACACAATAATTTTCAGATGGTCCGTACACAGTGGAGAAAATTTGCATGTCGACCGCCACCAAGCTGGAAGATATGAAATTTTATTGAACAAAAATTACATGTTTTTATTTATCTCCAAAATAAATGATTTATTGGCATGGTTTGTTTTTGTTTATAATATTATTTTAAACTATATGCATAAGCATAGTTGTTAACCAACGTTAATCGCATTTATTTATTGTAAACAGTTTTGCAGCAATGTATAATGAAACTTAATTTAATAGACACATGTAGCATGGAGTTCCCTTTCCGAAAATTAAACCTCAATATTCATTTTCAGGCTGTGGGCGTAAAAGACTCCTAAGTTATTACATAGGTACGAAATGAAATGAAATGTATTTATTGGTCAATGTAGGCAATTAAAAAGCTCTTATGACAATCAATACACATAACACTACATACAAAATATTTTCTATAATATTATCAAATAAATTTCCAATTTTTATTTATTTATGAATTTTATTTGTTCAATTAAAATTGTTTATTTATTTAAGTTTTTGCTAGTATTTTACTTAAAGTGTTAATTACTACTTTATGCTAATTTGTTTTTCAAAGAAATACATAAATAATTTATGGTAACCAAATTAAAATTAGTGGACCATGAGTATTATTGAAACGGTGCGTAACGGTCTATTAATATCTGAATCCTGCATGGTACCTATACTAGATATTATTACCATACCTATCTGTATCTGTATCAGCCCATATACGTCCCACTGGCCTACTCTACAATCGACTGTACGATTGAGAGTGGTTAGGCCATATAGTCCATCACGCTGGCCTAGTGCGGGTTGGCGGACTTACATACCATAGAAATTACCTACTGTACCTATACTTATATATATGAATCCTGCATAGTACCTATGATATATGCTATATCCTATGGTCAGCTCATACAAACACGGCGGTATCAAACTAATAGTTAAGAAAGCATATTTACCCTTTCTCTAGAACGTAATGCATTTTTCTCTTACGAATAAAAAAAATGGCTGCTAATAGAAGAGCGTATTTCATTGAACGCGGGCGAACTCGTGAGTATCTAGTAGTATCTCGATAGAAATAAATTAGGTTTTAGATTAGAGCTGTGCTAGTTTAAGTATTGTTTCGAACCTAATAGAGTACGATATAGACAAATTACTAAATATAGGAAACAATATTTTATTCAAGTTATTTTAATTTTCAAACCAGTGTTAAGTTGTCCAACGGGTCAAAGACTGCTGCAGCCACATGATGTCTTGTTAACTACAAAAAAACTCCAACGGCTTAAAATATTTTCAGGGAGGCAAAACTGATGGTGCTATCCCAACATCCCTTGTGCAAAATGAGGTGCACAAACTATGAATATCTTACGTGCAATGCAAATGAACGGACGGGTAAAATACTACATTCGTTTTGACAGAAATTTATACGCCTTATAATACATTGCAACCTCTATATTGCGCATATTTCATTTTTACAACCCTTTTAGATTTTTATTACTATCATTACATTGGTTTATAATGTGAACAATATCCTTGGATTGGGATTTAGTGTGATCTTGTTTTCGAACGCTGAATTACATTTTAAATCATCCTTTACTCGTAAATAAAAATGTATTTACGGATTGTTGGAATTCTGTTCCGTAAACAATAGAATATTTTAAAAAATGATGTTTTAACTGATCCCCATCTAAATAGTCTTGAAACATTCAACCTAAAATCCAAATTCTAGAAATAATTCTTGTCTTATTCCGCTTTAATATTCCATAATTATAAGCATTATTTCTCGAAAATGAAGTAAACAATAATCATTGTACTGTACATATTTATTTCTAAAATAAACTACATCTCAATACACCTAATAGTGGCGTTCTCTTAAACCTCAATTATTTTATCAAAATGGGGCATGATTATCTTCACACTATCAACTTTCCTTTGTATCTGTTCCAACTCCTTTAATCTATCTTTTATATCGAACTCATCATATCTTTTTCTTCTTTTATTTTCATCAGGTATAGCAGTATCAGTAGAAATCTTAACTGGGTTTTTATTCAATAAATTATCAAGTTCAAATTTAGCTTTGGCTAGATTATCTCTTTCAGCGAAATATTGTCTACTATTATGTACCATTCTTTGATTAAGTTTTCGTCTTTCAGTTTCCATATCTTCTTTGAATTCAGTTCTGAATCTCTTGATGCATTCTGGACACAGTTTCTCCATATAAGATCGTTTAAATTTATTGTTCATTTCATATGATCTGCCTGTGGTTGTAGTTGAATCGTCTTTCTTACAGTTAAGACAAAACATCTTCCTCTTCTTTGCCTTCTTGGTGCTTTGAGATTTGTTACGGGAAAAAAACGGGATCTTCATTTTTCTAAAAGAGCTGCAATAAAAATTGATTATTTCATACATTCTCATTTTTATTTAGTTAAGGCATTATATTGCATATAAGCTTTATTTAATGATCTTACCATTTTTTCTCAGGATTATGTATTACACTTGCATCCACCATCGGTTCATCTAGATATTTTGTTGTAACAGCTTTATTATCTGGACTTCGCACTAGTTTATCATTTATATTTAATCCAGCCATATTATATTGTTCATAATTCCCCAAGTTATTGAAGTCCAGAGGATTTATATTTGATTTCGCTTGGTTGTATGTTCCAGAATGGGGCATATAGTGTATTTTGTTACTATTATCTAATGAACTATCGATTACAGATCCATAATCAATGTAATCTTTGGAATTGTGGGCACTGAAAGAAAATAATATCAATGTATAAAACGCAATAAATCATTATATTTACTGTCTGCATATTTGCATTGAAATTTAAATAATTATCAGAAGCCTACATACAGAGTAGACGGCTCACCTAATAAAGGCTATAGGAAGTTGCTAAAAACTGGTCATTGTTTAAATCCTTGAGGAACGCCCATGTTTAGCAGCAGACTGGTTTACTGGTGGTAGGTCTAACATATTATGTGAGAGGCCGCCTGGGTAGGTACCTCAACTTCTATTTCTAAATTATGATGATGAATAACAATATCGTTTTATCTTAGACTGCAGTTTCTATACGTGTAGATCTTAAATGACTCCAGAAGAACATGACATTTTAGGGAACTCGTAGATTTAAAGTACGTAGGCCTTTACCTTTACTCGCATTTTGTCCAATACTAGAAATAAGGATTTGATTGGTTTACCTTTTCTCACCATAATCGACGGTTTCATCACCAGCCGCTGCTTCATCAAGGTTAAGAAACCCAGCCAGATCGAACTGGGCGTTAGGGTCCTTAATAATTTTGAGATTTCGTTCCCGATTATGTTTTACTTTCAAATTCTTCTTTATATCGCGTTTGTCGTTCAGATTCCTGTCGTAATATTCATAGCAAATACTCCATCCTACACAAATTAAAAAATACACTAAATATAAATACGGTGACATGGTCTTTAGGCATGACGTTGTCTTTGTTTTATATTTAAGTAATTTTGAAGAAGTTTCGATTGAAGAAGTTTTAATGTTATCATAATTTGAAGAGATCTCATAAAAATATTGCAATAAACACCAGATCGTAATAAATTACTGTTACTTTTTTGTTCGTCTTTTAAACATCTTCCTGATTATGAAATGACATTGATGAATACATTGTTGAATACATTGTTAAATAACAAAATAAACTTTGTTAAAAATAATAAATGTGGACCAAGTAATTTCCTAAGCGTTGTAGCTGTAGTTATACTCGTATACTCATAAACTAAATTTAATTTAATTCATTTTTAATTTTATCAGCTTCTCGTCAATCGTTCATGTCGTGGCATGATTTTATCGTTCTGAGTTGTGATTCTAACAGTACTAAGTTCAGTCTGATCTGCTGATCAATCATGGCTACTTTCGTAAAATAATTTTTATTTTGTTTGTATAAGATTTTGAATCCTATCAGTTCAACAGTCTATAAGCCACCGACAAAGCATTGTCTTATTTCCAGAATATTCCATGATTACTTTCATTGCCGACATTGCTTTTTATAGGTCTAGATTTTAAGAGCAAAAAATATATATAATTTTAATTATTAATCAAGCTTAGTGTACTTAGTGTCAAATCAAACTTCATGAGAACTACGTTCATTAATATAAAGTGTTAATATAAGATTAAAATCCAAACTCAGATAAAAAGATAAAGCTTTTCCAGTTATCCATTATTAAAATATCAGTAAAGCTAAATTAACTGTATTATTCTAAGTTTTATCAAATGAATTATAGTAAGTTTTTATCACCTATAGAATGAGATTGTTCTGAGGTTGGCATAAGCGTCAAAACAGTACATGTAATTTCGGACTCAAATTGTATGTACAATTAGCTCCCTTATAATATAGTTATCTTATGGACAGTCAATAATACATAATACATAAATCATAATATTTTCTCATGTTTTGTCTATTAACATTATATTAACCGGTTTTTGTATTTTAAATAATTTCACAGGAGAGGGGACACATTGTTCAACTATAGATATTTCGTTAATTTGTGCACCGATTTTTTTTTTTTTATTGCTATGAATGGCGAGACGAGCATGCCCTTCGCCTGATGGTAAGCGATACGACCGCTCATGAACAGTAGCAAAACCAAACAACACCTTGAATTACAAAGCAATGCTTGGCATTCCACTGCGCTCGCCATCCTGAGACATAAGATGTTAAGTCTCAATATGTCCAGTAGTTACTCTGGCTACAATGCCCTTCAACCCGAAACACAACAGTGCGTTTACACTGCTGTTTGACGGGAGAAATAGACACTGCGGTGGTACCCACCCAGATGGTCTTTGTCTTTTGACGCTCGCTGTTCTTTGAATTAAGTCCATGTTGCTCGCATTTTTATTTCATTGTTAGATCAAACACGTAGCCTTGCCTTCACAAAACCAATTCCAAAGTCAGTAAAATCGATCGTCAATATTAAACAAGCCTGTACGATTTAATAACCCTCTGAACGTACCCGTGATTTACAAGTGTTAAAATTCACTTACAAGTAACATTTCCTGGATCTGAGAGCCATTATTTCATAAGAGGGTCTTAAGGGCCGAACCCTTCCTTCGGGATACATGTGTGACATAAATTACGTAAATATCTCGTCCTGGCGCGATGTGCGTAATTTTCTGCGATACTGAAAGACTTGCTTCGTGATCTGGAGATCAGTTGGTGTTTATTTATTTTGTTCTTTTGGTTAATACGCGGGTCATTTTTTAATGGTGACGGTGATAAAGTACGTTCACTATACATGATGATAATAAGGACTAGCTTCCTATAGTATTTTTAACGCAGCTAATGTACAGCTCCCTTGAACAAATCCCGATTATCCTTAGCTGGTGCTAGAATATTTGCATTCACCTGAATTGCAAGTATCGTATAAAATATAAGTACATTTATAATCATCAACTCAATGCGACAAGCGTGCATTTGGACAACGGAGCGACTGAAGCGCACTACACCGAAGCCGCCGACCTGCTGGCATATATCGACAACTTTGAATTTTTTCAATAAATCAAATAAACCTTTTGTTGGCGGATTCACTCACAGTAGGTCGAAAAACTTTGTTGGCGACATATCACGGGCGACGTGGTATAAAGATTTTTGGGATGTTGTTAAGTGTCGTCGGACAAGTGAGCGGTGCACATGCCGTCAACATGTCGGCGGGCAACACGAGCGAGCACTTGTCGCCGTCATGATTCTTTTCTTATAAGCCGCCGGGTTGTGACGTCGGGCTGTGTGGCCGGTCCGGCGTCCTTGGTATGTAGTGCGCTTTACTGTACTAAGGACAAAACATACTCAGAACTAAATTAAGTAATTTTCCCAATGAATTTACCACATTAGTGCACACGGTAACAGAGTTAATAACGAGATCATTTGCCGTTACGTGTGAGATAGAATCGGACATTAAGTTTTAGACATAGAAGCCGGTGTCTTAGGAAACTATTGCCGCACTCAAATTGGTCTGCCCCGGTTTAACAACTGAACTGCTTTTTACAACATACGATATTTTAAACTGGCTAAGAAATAGTTTTCTGTTATTTTTTTAATGACAACCAATGGCGAGACGAGCATGCCATTAACCTGATGGTAAGCGATACGACAGCTCATGGACAGTGGAAAAACCAACCAACACCATTAATTTGTCACTAGGTCCCCCAAAATATTCAAAACTATATAACTCCTTTTTACACGAAATAAATTTATTATTTGGTGTATATGAAGCGATACGGGGAGCCATACCTAGCAAGTGGTACTTGCTTTGCTTGCCCTTTTTTGTATGTTGACCAATTTTTTTGCCAGTACGAGTATTTTCACCAACTAACTGCCGTACTCAAAGACGTTTAATGTCAACTAAATCATTACTTAGTCTCAATTTTACGAACAGAATCTTTACTAAGGAACAATTTAATTGACATTAAACGTCTCTGAGTGCGGCCGTAAGTATTTTAATTTACTTGTTTTTCTAATACTCGTACAATATCGTGTCGTACACTATAAACAGCGTGGGAATCTTATTAAGAGCGGGCGTGTCCGGGCCGCGTTCGCCTGATATCTTATTATTGGAAGTAACCGCTCCACTCCCTCAGTTAATTGCCGTCCCACCCTCGCATACAAATGCATCGTCACCCCACTACTCAGCTTCAACATTTTTATATATGGTATATTTGTGATATTCGTGCATGTATCTTGAGGGGGCGGGCAGAGATGTCAGTACAAGCACCGTAATTTATAATTTTGTACCGTCACAAAATTTCGGAAAATTCCTATGAGATTTTTTTATTTGAAAAACTCACTCCAAGTTAAATGACCGGCCTAGAATTCGAATCCAGGACCTCGCCGGTTTACATGCAGATTTTATAAACTTTCATTATATAGACTTATTTCAAAGATAATTTCAATTTATTTTTCGTACGTTAAAACGTAGGGAACAAAATTAACTAGCTTAACTTGTACTTTCAAAATAAAATGTATGAATTTATGCTTCTTTAATACGGAAACACATCGAAGTGACTTATTTGTACCAGAAGGTGAAGGCAGAGCTGCTACCAGGACACGCGTTTCGCCTCGTGTGTTCTGTCCCACGATGTGATAGAGGGCGAGCCTATCGCCATATCGGGCACAAATTTTTGATTCCGAGCTGATTCTGAGTGAAAAATGCAATATCACTTTGACCGACCCGGGATTCGAATTTGAAACCTCAGCGTTGTAATCGTATCTTGATACAACTACGACATCCATGCAGCACATTTCATTAAAAGTTAATTTTAATTTATAGTTCGGACTTCGGACAGACTCATAAATTACTTTTTCTTCAATTCTGGTAAAATTGCTTGGTATTTTTTTAATCATGATCCCAAATTCTTCGATATAAATACTTTAATTTTTTTATTTCATATATTTATTTTTTTGTTTCAATTACTTTTTGTCGCGTCCTCAAACGCCTTTGCGACTCCTGTAAGCCAGGAATTAAATGTTATATTATAATTTTTTTATATTATAAAACTGTCTACCCCAGATTGTCCAAAAATAAACAAAGCAACTTTGAATTGGATAACCACTTCATTTGAATATGTTAGCTGTTTAATTAAAATGTGCTTGGCTTCGGATTTGACTGCTCTCATTGGTTTAGTGGTTAAACGTTATCGTTCTATTATATTTTGGCCTGACTTTAAATAACTAATTGTATAATTCAGTGAATAAGTTCAATTTTGGACAGAATTAGTTGATGTTCGGTTTATAATTATACTAGTATGGTGACTGTAGCGCCCATAATTAATATTATAGATAATAAATAAATACACCTCAGACTGCCTCGGTGGCGTAGTTGTACTATAGTACGCTTACAAAGCTCAGGTTTCGGGTTCGAATCCCAGGTCGGGCAAAGTGATATTGGATTTTTCTATTCAGTATCGGTTCGGGGTCAGGAATTTGTGCCCGATATGGCGATAAGCTCGCCCCCTATCATATTGTGGGATGGAACATACTGGCGAAATTTGGGTGCCCTGGCACCTCTGCCTACCCCTTCTGGGAAAAGGTGTGAGTTTATGTATGAAAATAAATACACCCATCAGTCACATACATAGTCCTGACTGGAGTCAGGACAGGTTAGTGTGGACACTAAGATCATTAATAGTAAATAAGTTCTTGTGTCGTGGGTATCAGTAGCTACAAGAGACTTTTCGGTCACACAAACACCCAGACCCGAAACAAATACATATGGATCGCACAAATATTAGTTTCGGTGCGGGGATCGAACCCGCGGCCCCATGTTGCACATCCGGCATCTAACCAACTGCGCCACGGAGGCTGTCAATTGCCGAGAAAGTTAGGCAGAGTATACAATAATGATAAACTGTAATTTCCGTGTGGTCATCACAATTATTCTAGGCCCCCGCATTTTTAGTTATAAGGCCATTAATTCCTTGCTTGACGATACTATAAATTGCTTTTTCAATTAATCACGACGCCTTAGCTCCGATCAGTGTTATTCAACTAAGTGATCGCCAATATCATGAAAATATAAATTTTCAAGGGAAAATAACAAAAGAAGACTGCCTTTGTTAATATTGAGTTTATTATTTAATTTTAATTACAGAATATTTTATAATTCCTCCAAAAATGCTGAATATTTTATCACTAGTCTTCAGTTTATCAACCTAAACTCTTCCGAATAAACTATATTCTCCTACAGGCCTAAAATTCAAATTACAGACTTAAGTGCTCGAAAACATAGTTAAAAACTTTATACCACGTTAAAGTACAAAATGAAATTTTCCACATAAATTTGAAGCACCATTTAAATTTCAACTCAGTTATGTTTTTAATGAAGTGTGTCTTTACGAGCTATCTTTATATATACTGCGTTTTCATGGTAAATACCACAGATATAACTAACTAGAGTAACTACTGGAGATATCGAGACTTACAGCTTATGTCTCAGGATGGCGAGCGCAGTGGAATGCCAAGCATTGCTTTGTAATTCATGGTGTTTGTTTGGTGTCGCTTTCCATCAGCCGAATGGCATGCTCGTCTCATTCATTGCAATAGAAAAATCTAAATAGATGCCGTAAGCATACACGCTTCATGTATCGAAACAAAGTAGGATTACTCACTTCAACGATGTTTAATTTAATCGCGCTCCCTAGTTTTTGATATATTTTTCAATCTCTTTCGATGCCCCATTAGGTTTTTCAAAACATGGTTTAACTTTAAAACCAGTTTCATTTAAACAGAAAATTTAATCACTAAACTACTGTTGTGATGTCCCACATAGTAAAAAACTCTTACACGTACTTTTCATATACTTGATAGGAGTTGCGGCATCTATTTAGACGTACATCTATGGCATACTCTAAACTAGGTATCTCTGTTTACTGCGCTCATCATTTCCAGTTGTGATGGCTTGTGTTTGTAGTCTCGCTTCCGTTGCTCTTTATTTTACTGTATTTTATAGACCAATTTAATCTACACTCATTTTCGTTACCTGACATTATTTAGTACTGGTATTTTATGGCTTGACAAACAAGTTGTTTAGTTTTATTACTAGTACGACAAAGAAACTGCAACTCATTTCGTGGCACGGTGCAGTAAAATTCAAAAGACGATTTTAATTATCGTTGGAATCAATAACAACAGCTTGTTAGTAATTTGCTTATATCATGGTATTTAAGCATAAAATTAAATATTGCGTAAGCTGAAGCCATCCTTTATCTTTCCCGCTACACATCCATGATTCAATTTTTATGGATATTCATAGGCGACAGTGATCACTTACCATCAGGTGGCCTGTTTGCTTTGCCGGATCATTGTAGGTAAATAAAATAAAATAAATAAATAGCACCCAACAGTCACATACATAGTCCTGACCCCACACTAAGATCGAGTCTTGTGTCGTGGGTATCAGGAACTACGAGAGACTTTTCGGTCTCACAGACACCCAGACCCGGAAGACATATTAGTGGGCCACACATGCATTTTTCTCGGTGCGGGGATCGAACCCGCAACCTCTCGTTTCACAGGCTGCGTCTAAGCAACTGTGCCACGGAGGCTGTCTATATGTGTATATAGGTATGCTATAAAAAAGCCGAAACGTAACAAACTACCTTGGATTACCATGACTGGGTTTTTAATTGTTATTATAGACAGACGAATATTCTAGCATTAGTAAACGTGTGTTTACTAATTTACATTACAATGGCATCCAATTGACGAAACATTACCAAGAAAATCTAAACATGAAGAAACTTGCAACGATAATTTCTAATGTGACCCAGTCATTATCTTTCAAAACTACGCATAGTCAATATAACACGGTCTAGCAACGTAGAAAAATGTCGTGAGGAAACTATCTAATGATATACTACTTTGTAATAAGAGGATGCGGTGAATCGAAAATTTGATACATTATTGGTTGCGGCTTCGTCATTCTGATTGTGTTTTCGGTTCATTGTCCTAAATGAAAGTGACTCATATTATCTTTATAGAAGATACGGGGCCAGTTATTGTTGTATAGATACATGCATAAGCTTATTATTAATTCTAAAACATGTAATACCTACCTTGGAAATCAATAATTAATTAATTATAAGAATTTATAAAAAAAACTATTTGCTTATGATTAACGTAAATATAATATCACAGATTACCGCAACACGAAATGAAATGAAATGAAATGTATTTATTGGTCACGGAGGCAATTTAAGAGCTCTTATGACAAGTCCATACACATAGAACTTAGAAAACCAATCCAACACCACGTTTTTACTTTCAAATGTAATCGTTCTACAACGCTAAGCACACCTCCAGTTTCGAACTACCATTGAAACCTCCAAAAAATCCACTCAGAAACTTCCTAATAAACTCCAAAGTGATCACACGTAGAAATTCAAAACTCGTAGCCAAAACCAAATCCACACAACTCAACAAAACCACGCGTGACGGGAATGAAAGTAACTTCCGAAGTTTAGACAAAAAACGCGAAGAAGTAACATCAACAAAGCAGAGTTTTGTTTTAAATCTAATTTGGAAAGGCTTTTCGTGTCAAAACCCAACGTTGTTACACCGACGGATACTCAGACGGATACAACTCAAATATCTACGCAAACTGAAGTACTAATGTTTCTCGAATTTTGGGAGAGTGCGACAATCAATTAAAATTTTTATTGTGGGGCATGTAATACCATTAAAATACGATAGAAGTATGAAAATTGATATAAATATTGGTTTTTTATGTGTGAAAATATGTGAAATCTAGGAATCTAAGATGATTCTCTAAGTGGTAAAGCCTTAATACCTGTAGTATAGACTGAAATAAATTGGACCGGGCCTATCCGTAATGAACCATTTACTAAAAATATACAGCTTTGCTGCCGGATTTCGTTCATTCACATGGCCTGGTTGAAAACATTTTCCATCTAAGTCGCTCGGTTGCTGGTTCTATGGTATAAATAATCTGGCTGATTAAAATCAAGGCACACAGTTCATTTTATACTTAAAGGCATATAAAATATGTTTTATCTACCACCAAATGATTAGTACTTGGGAGTAAAAAACTATTTTTTTTAAAATGGAGTTTCAAGCATCCAAAGTATCATCATCATCATCATCATCATCAGCCTATTCGCGTCCACTGCTGGACATAGGCCTCTCCTATGGCACGCCACTGGGCTCGATCTTCGGCCCAACGTCTCCAACCGCTACCAGCCTAAAGTAAAGTGTATACTATCGTAATACTGACTATTGTAAAACAAACTTCGCACTCCCCATATTCTAGCTTATTTCCTAGAATATAATTTATAATAAAAATCCTGTTATGATAAATTGAGAATCCGTAGTACAGAGTTATTTTAAGAACGTGCACGAAATGTCTTTTTGGACTGCAACTTAAATAACAGTTCACTTGTTTCCCATTAGACTTTAAGATTGCCTGTCTCCGCTCGGCAATGTGTTCTTTGTATAAAATACCGCCAACCAGCTGATAATAATAAACGAGGAGTAATGTTACTGCTCTCTGCTACTCGTGTTTTGTGCCCACAAGTTTGAGAATACGATTTTGAATTTATGTGGAAAGTACATTGGAAACCAGTTTATTGTGTAATATAATATAATATATTTTTCCTGAGAATTTACATATTCCTGATAGTCATAAATACACTTCGCGAAACAGCTAATTTCAGACAAGCGATCAATCAGAAAATAATAAACCACATCAAGACAAACTTAAATCACCTATTTTAATCAATCTAAAAATCAAATTTCTACGAGTAATATTCGTAATGTACGAAATGTTCCTGTTCGAACAACTAAACAATCTCCAAAAAACATTTATTAAAAAGCAAACATCCGTACCTTGAACTTTTAAATAGAAATTCAAACATCTCCTCAACTCGGAAACAACGCGCATTGCATACAAAAGTCTCAGAGTATCGGAAAATACCAAAGCAAATCACCAGGATCCTTTATTCAATAAATTGTTTCGAAAACAAGGGGGGTGGGCGCCTGTAGGCACTAATTTAGACTTAGCGGAGGGGGAAGGGATAGGGGGAATTTGAAACGAAACAAGACTCAGCCTAAACCGTTCTTTTAATACAGACTAAACATTTGCATAAGTAAAGAGGTGAATTGTTCAAACTGCGGTGGGGAGCAGACACAGTGATAGCGATACCAGATGAGTAAAGCATTGTAATAGATTTTAAATTGTAAATCAATTAGGAGCTGCTACAATAGTTCTGATAAACATTGCGCAGCAATGAGTATGATATGAATGAGTATATAATGAGATACTCAAGATATATGAAGTACAGTAAGCCACATTACTCCTTAGAGTATTGTGGTTGACAAGGATTACTCTCGAAAGGTTAATGTTAGACTGGCAATCGTCAGTAAAATTACAAGTCAAATATTTTGCAACAAGGCTGATCAAAGTGCTAAGTAAATTTGGTGTTTGCCCCAACATGTCACAGAGATGGGTCAATCGGTTCTCCCTGGTTAAAAATACCACTCTATAGAAAATCATATAAAATTTTTAACCAAAAATGAATTCCTGAGCTGAAGATTAATCTCAGATCCTCACATTAAACACGCTGCCCATGCCATTAGATGGATGGGGCGACAATAAACCAAATATATCCCATCTCTCATATCTCCCACTACAGGATCCCCATAACAAAGAATTGTTAGCTCCTAAATAAGATCCCGCCTTGAATACAAGCATTTCATTACTGCAGTACATTGTGAGTTGAAATACTAAAGATCTCAGCTCATTTCACTGAACGCTAAGACGGCTGGCTACAATTACGAATTAATGCCTTTCCAAGCCTCGCTTTGTTTAGGATATAGGGAGAGGCTTAAACATTGTGTTCCTAATCTGTTTTCACATAAGCGGCAAGCTACTTCGTCAAGACGTTTTTAGAGAAAAATAATCCAATACAGGTTAGCTAGCTTGGCTCTACGCCTGGCATCTCTATAATCCATAAGCGATGGTAGTCAGGTAGGCCATTAGATGGGCCGCTGCCTCGATAACTATCTCAAGCAATATACAAAAATACGCCAAATGGGTTCAGAAGGTATTTTATAAAATATTTTAACGAGTTAAGAGTGCACCGAGAGTGTAGAGCCGAAAGAACAAGTTATACGACGGTTTGAGATGTTTTCGTGCTTGGGTGACGTCAAGAGTTTAAGATATTTACCAATTTTCCAGTTGAATTTGCAATTTTATACCCAAAAAAATATTCTTTCCTGTGAAAAATGTGTCCTTATGTAGACCAAAGTTATTCAAATAATGCAATAATAATCAAACATTCAACTTTGAATAATTTTATACAACTTGGAGATAAAAACTAAATTACCCATTAAATTAACACGCTGTAACTAGTTCCATTTGTGCGCGGATGAACAGAATGGCTGGGCTGAACGAAACAAAGCGCCTAATCAAAATATCATAGCAATTTATACAGCATGTTTTAATGGAACGGCAGAGCTGTAAATATTAGAGTGTAGCGTTTTAAAACTAATGTTAGTCAGGTTAAGTCTTTATACAAAAAATGCCTAAGAATACTTTTTTTATAAATTAAAGTGTGTCAGGTTAAGTTTACTACTATTGGTGACAAAATTGTGTAGACTGGCATGAGATATTCTTATCACGTTTGTCGATAACTCATATTCTAGACTGTATCAGTATCAGGCCATATACGTCCTACTGCAGAGCACGGGCCTCCTTTACAATCGAGTATACTATTGAGAGTATTTGGGCCATATAGTCCAACACGCTGGCCTAGTGCGGTTGGCGGACTTTACATACACAGAAATTTTTACAAATCCCAATTCTGGACTGCCCTGCACTTATCGTCAGTAATTGTATTACGATCACTTTCTCTTGTCAGTTTAAAAATGATGCGGCAATCTTTGCAGTCGATGATACAAGAACGGATTTCTACAACAAATTTCTGCCACCTCAATACACAATTATCAACAGCTGGCGTTATCCCGGCCAGTGCCAGGCTCCACCATCCGACTAATTCTCCTCCATTTTGCCCGATTTTCGACATCAATAGTAAGGTCATTGACCCTCATTTCTTCCTTGACGATATCTAGCCAGCGTTTCTTTGGTCTTCCCCTTGGTCCCCTGACCTGGAATATTGAGGCTCAAATAGCAGCACCAACCAAAATACAAAAGGAAAAGAGCATACTCGTATATAGTGCAACTCCATCTCTCAACTAGTTAATACAACCAAGGAAAGGAAGAAGAAGAATTGAAGGACATTGTAGCCAGAGTACTACTAGACATATTGAGGCTTAACATCTTATGTCTCAGGATGGCGAGCGCAGTGGAATTGCTTTATAATTCAAGGTGTTGTTTAGTTTTTCTACTATATATGAGCGGTCGTATCACTTTTCATCAGGCGAACTACATGCTCGTCTCGCCAATCGGTGCAATATGAATAATAAAAAAAAGACTGCACTACCATAAAAAAGCTTTCATAACTCAATTAAAATTAGCTATTTTTCACCCTGAAAGCGTATACGGAAGCCTTAATGCAGCTAAGTGTCTGCAGTTAAATATTTTAATAAGAAACTATGAGACAGAGATTTAATAAAACGTCATCATTGTAGCGTGGAACTGAATCAAATTAAGCTGCCGGCTGAGGTGTGATTAATCCTGTGGGAAGGTTTGCAGAAGCTTACTGTGAGACGGTTCTAACTGTTGAATTGTTTCATTTTGGAACTAATTCTTGTAATGAAAAGCAATTATGGGAATCAGGATGTCTTGGTTAAGTGATAGGTTGGAGAATGTTTGTCCATTAATGAGGTGTCATGTTAAATTACATCCAATAAGTGTTTGAAATCAGCTTGATTTTTTATAAAGAATATGTGTATGATTGTTCATTTATTGGTATTTTTTCACGCAGCAATTTGAAAACTCAATTTGAAAACTCTGAGTCATAATAAACTCTAACATAATATCAAACTACTAAACATTCTTAAAGTATTTTAAGCTTTTAATGTCAGACAAATTTAACAATTAGTTGAAATAACACAATCGCTACAAACACTTGTTTTATTACATAAATAAATTATTTCAGTCAGTTTTTTAAGTACAAAAATATTTACTATTTTTGTGTGTACTTTACCATTGTCATACAATCAACTTAATCTATAGAATCTATTAAACATCCTATTCTTAAACTAGTAAGTATTTTACCACTAATCCAACTTTCGAGGCCTATAATCTCGTTAGCAAAAATGCACGGAATTAAACTTGGAAAAGTGGCCGTTGTAATGGAAAATAAGTGGAAACATTCAGCCGGTTTAAAACAGGGCAACTTCGGTGATAAATAGGCGAAGTTTGTTGCGGTAATTAACTAAACTTTAACTGGAACTAGAATACCTGCCTTATACTAAACCTCTTTAGATACAACATTGTTAATGATTTTATAAAGGGGAATATGTGGATACATTACTGAGAATTTAATATGGATTCTATAACAAGGGTATCTTCAACAGACAATCATACACGGTGTTAATGGTATTTTAGATTTATTCAAATGTTACACATTGAAATATAATTACTTCTTATTGTTGGACGCTACCAATTTTAATAGGAAATTAATAGTATTTGGAATACATTTGAATTGTTAAAAATATGTAGTCCTCAAAAGTTAGGAGCGTGTATGAAAATATTAATTACAGTTGATGAAGCAAGACAAGTATATATGGCTTGTAGCATTTGTCTCTGTCTACCCCAATGGGAGATTGGCGTGAGTTTATGTATGTAGATTTCTTATAAAACAGCAGTAACGTAAAAAAATATATACAGACATTGTTTTTATCACATGAACGAGTACAGTAGTTCACACATACGGACATGGTAAATCTACTTCGAATACTCGTAGACACTTATCTAGAACAAAACAAATTGCCCAGTAAAGTGCAGCGAAAATGATCGAAATGCTAAGACAATTGACGACCGACCTATAATTATGTTCGGGTCATGCATTATCCAAGACAGTAGGGAAAGAGCCACAGTAGTGGACACTTAAACCATGTATTCGAAAAAATACCATTCCCTTGAGAGATTTGACATAGGTACATTTTTTTCGACGATTTCGAACTTCAAAAGGAATAAGTAGCTCTTAGAAGTTCAAAATGTTTGCCTTTTGATAGCCTTTAAGATCTTTTATCTTAGAAACACGTGGAAATATAACCAAATAAAATCGAAAATATTTAAAAATTTAGTGGCATCTACCGTGTTTCATTTATGAGAGGCCGTGTGGGTAGGTACCACCGCAATGTCTATTGATCCCGCCAAACAGTAGTGTAAACGTACTGTTGTGTTCTGGTTTGAAGGACATTGAAGCCAGAAACTACTAGACATATTGAGGATTAACATTTTATGTCTCAGGATGGTGAGCGTAGTGGAATTCCAAGCATTGCTTTGTAACAATTCATGGTGTTGTTTGATTTTGCTACTGTCTGTGAGCGGTGGTATCGGTTACCATCAGGCGAATGGCATGCTCGTCTCGCCATACATAGCAATAAAAAAAAAAAACTCCCATGACCATTTTAAACAATTGATTTCACTTTGGAAATAGATTATTCCCTGTACATTTTGGTCATACTTTGTGTTCCTTACACTCTAGAATATGTCAATATTCCTCTAATGAAATTCAACTACGTACCCATGTTACTGTGACAGTTCTCCTCAGTAAGTGAGAGAGACATTTGTGCTTCGTAATGACACTAACGCCTACACGCGACAACTCGGTAAACGTGGAGTGGTTACATTTATTACTGACTCGGCTGTTTTATGGTTTTGACTAACAAACTAAGAAGTATTTAGTATGCATTAGTATGAGATAATACAACTTTTTAAAATAGTCTAATGGGATAGCCTATTAAATCTAAATTAATGTTTCTTCTACTTTTTTGTTACAAAGATTAATCCATTTTGCCCCCAACCTAAATATTGTAGAAATAATATCATGTCATCAATTATTATTAACTCTTTTTTTTTATTTTATTTTATTTAGTAAGGTTTGTTAACGGCTATACATATTTTTTAATATATCAGAAAAAAACATCAAAGTTATCTTATATGAACTGTACAACTAATTATAAACAAACACAGCATGCAATTCTTGTAATGCAATGCATATTTTTGTAAAAGTATTTATTTTCTCGGAAAAAAGTAGGTTCTCTGACTCGAAAATTACACATAAATAAATGTTAACCTGTCCTTACGTAATAAATAAATAAAATAAATAAATACACCCAACAATCACATACATAGCCCTGACTCCACAGTAACATCGAATCTTGGGTCGTGGGTATCAAAAACTACGAGAGACTTTTCGACCTAACTAACACACAGACCCGAAACAAATACCTGTGGATCACAGTAATATTTCTCTCGGTGGGGGATCCATCCCGCGGCCTGTCGTTTGACAGCTGACGTATAACCAACTGCGCCACGCCATGTATTTCAAAGGTACAGTGATTTTTTGAGCGTTTTTCGCCACTACAATCTCTATGCATCGCACTATTAGACGTACCATGAGGTGGGAGCGATAACTTTACCATATTATTAAAAATGTCTTTAACCCGATCAACGATCGAATCAGGAAGTTAAATTAATAGGTACAATTTTTTTTTTCTGAAAAATGTTATAAAAAAAGTATTGCTTGTCAAACAAAGTGACGTTTCCCCTACAATAATGTCCTTGATATTAAGAATCGCGTAACATTCATCTAGTATCAGGAAACCTATAGACTGTGTGACCCCCTTTTTGCTTTACACTGTTGTAATATTACGTTTGGACTGATAAATAATAATAAGCCGGATGTGTATCAAGGTTATTGATATGTTATCGTTTCGATAATATCATAGTAAAGTCCAGATGTTTTAAACGGTACACACATGTTTAAACTTTAAACGCACGTGTGAGTAGTTTAAATTTAATAGTTTTGGAAATATTTTTTATAAGTTCGATTATTTAATTTTTAATTCTTAATATTTACTATTATTCTATTTAGATAATTAAATTTAATAATGGAAAAGATTAAGCCCTAATATCACTGATCTTATGCGGGTTAGTGGACGTTATAATATACCATTCAACCCTCAGATATCCATATTTTCTCCTATTATTTTCGTGTATCGTTAGATGACAAATAAAAAAAAAACAAGAGCACTTAACATGTAGTGTCAAATTTTTGTGCTCCACTCACATCGCTCAACTCGTTCTGAACCAAGCGGTCGTATAGAAAATAAAAATTTTACGACTTCACCAAATATTTGAGGATATTGGACAAACACTTGGCTGCATGAAAAATACAATAACCGTCGGTTCGTCTCGCGCTAATAGCCGGCAGGTGCATGGAATTGTTTAGGTGTTGCAGCTTTATAACCTGGCTCTGTTATGGATATAGCGATATTGCCAGCATTGCAATATCGAACTGTTTGTTGTTTTAACACATAAACTGAGCAATTTCCACTGGCTTGGTTCTGACTGCACCTGTTGGTAAGAACAGTTATGTCTGGATAGATTGTCGTGAGATAGGTTATCTCTAGCCAGCTTCGATCAAATATACACTAGATACAACATGAGCGTTTAGAAAATGGCACCAAAAAAGAGTGCTTTAAGCACTCTTTCGCCTTCAGTCACGCACCGACCGTTGCTTCTAAAACGTCGCATAACTTTAGACAATATTATGTGAAAAGCTACTTTAAGCTCCAGGAATAAGGTGGAATTTGTGTTAACATATTTGGAATATGTGATCTTTTTATTTACTTTTTTTAATGTCATGCATCGGTGCCATTTTTTAACAGAACTTTTATAGGGAACTGTGTATCTAGTGTATATTTGATCGAAGCTAGCCAGTCACAATTAAGTGCATTGGTCGGCTAAAACAAGAAGTTCTTTTCTGAGAAAACCGACGTGACGTAATAGCTTTTCTGTTGCTTTATATTCGAGCAGTGAAATCAATAGAATTTCGATTCTTATGTTTACATGTCTTTTTTACGTTTTACGGATTATCCTAAAAGTACATTTTAAACACCCCAACCACATGATCTGGTCGCCACCCAACAAATACTCAAGAGCGACACGCATATTCCTGGTACAGAAAAATAATAAAATGTGCCGTGGTTTATAGAAACTAAAGGACAATTTTGGTCTCCATACCCAAATTCGAGATAATTTTACAAATATCTATCTCGGAGCGGCAATTTAGCTCTAGGCTTTAGGTTGTATAATATGACCCAACACTATTACCAAGGCTGTCATTTCGAATCACTTTAAATAAAGTCAAATTCTAAACCTAAAAGGTATGTAAACGGTCTTACGAAGCCAACATGAAAACAAACAGTGGACATGAAACTATGAAGTCGCGAAAATGACTTTATTTGTAGTGGAAACGGGACCGGAAGCGAGAGTAAATTGCCCTCTGCAACCGGAAATGGTTTATCATAGGCTTTGTGCTGCGCGCGATGGTCGCGTTCAAATGTTTTGGACGGTCTCACTCGGAATATTTTATTATTTCATGGCTGTTTGTATTTTATGAGATTTTCCTCGTATGACTATTTTAGGTTGTGTTTTTGGCTATAAAGTTTGTTTTAGGAAGCACGTCATATTTTAAATATCTTATGATGACTGACTGTCATTATTAAGAATGTTAATTAACTGAACTGATGTTTCGCAATTGACATTACTTCCAAAATATACTAATCTCAATATTGCTCAAGCTTAAAATAATTAATTGCTTAAAGCCATTAGGATCACTAGTCAATATCATTATACCAATTATCCCAATTGCTCTCACATCAATACAGTTTGTCACCTTCAATTCCGATACATCAATACAGATAATAGGACTACTGACGCAATAGCTAAATCCATTGAATGCTTCCCAAACAACCAGTTAGCGAACCAATCCGAGCGTTAATTGAGACGGTTACAATTGCTCTGTTGCTCTTATCGATACTACCATCTGAATTGTCAACGATTATGCTTATGTCTTCTTGCTAATCCATCTGTGACTATTACGGTGAAGGCAAACATCGTGTGAAAACCTGGATACCATAGTGATTTGTAAGAATTTCCGCCGAAAGTCCGCCAACCCGCACTAGTCCGGCGTGGTGGACTATCGCCCATTCTCTATATCCTATCTATCGTTAACAAGAGGTTAAAATAGCTACGATTACTATGTCAATTCATTTTCACGCACTACACGCTTTATGGAACCAAAGTAGACATATATATTTATCTTGCCTAGCTATTTATAAATATTTTCATAACAAGCAATACTATTGAGTTAAAATGACAGCAATTCAAGAACTTGTTCACGAAGCAATCCGATATGAAACAAATATTTGCTGAGTTGGTCTTATCGATACTACGATCTGAATTGTCAAAGATTATAGTTACGGCTTTGAGTTTATCCCTAAGATCTTAATATTAAGTTTTTGAAAATTTAAAATATTTTTGTTGATTTGGTTTATATTATATTTTAAAATAATTTTGATCCTTATTCTATCGATTGATCGACGTTACAAGTTGAACGAAACTTGATGATAAACGAAAAACTAAAACGAGTAAATTAATTATGTATTTCTTTAGTTTAGAAAAAGGTAGAGCCAGTTAATCAGCAGTTGCCACAAGACTCTACCATTTTAAAAAATACAATAAATATCGCTTTTTATATTATTTTATCTTAAATATTTGAATTTGAGTAATCTGTACTTATTTCCAAATATTTAAATTAGTTAGAAATAATTTGAAATATAGTATAAATAAAAAAAAACATTTTTTTTTGTTTACTTACTTCATACAATAACAAGAAAGAATATTACGCAATTTGGGGAAACCGTGAATAATATTGCATTTTATTTTGGTATAACGCTTTATTTCTATTCAAATTAAAAAATCACAAAAATAATTATAATTATAAAAACATTATTAATGCGGGCCTTGATACAAATAGCATTAGAATGAATAATATATTTTCCTGCAATAAATTAAATCACAATCAGAAATAATAAGAATAATTTTATTTTTAACCTTGAACTAAAAACCCATTCTAAAAAAAAAAAATTACTCAAATTCCACACATTGTTTCCGCAAACGCATCAAGAGATGGCGCCACTACAAAAATAGATCGCGGTATGGTTTCGTTCAGAAGTTTGGTATATAAGGGTCGGTCGAATCTCCAATCAGTGCCATCAGGAGGGTCTTAACTGACTCGACTGAACAGCGAGTGATGAGTTTGGAAATGATCTCATTGATTACACTCCGCTCGCCCGCATCTCAACTATCGCAGAGGTGCGGGGGAATTTCTGACGCTGTTTTTGGCCTCTTTAAACCTAGCAAAAAGTAATAGGAGAGTGTATGGGAGAATGGGAGGAGATTTTGGACCTAATCTGACCCCTTATAAATATAATTCATGTCACAGCTCTACGCTTTATCGAAGTGTTAATAATAATTATTATTAGACTCTACCTAAACAAGGGTCAAACTCAAGGGGTTACGCTACAAATCCCACATTACACATGTGACATCAGACAGAGATAGTTGGCACTTGGTAATATTATGTAATAATTGTACCTAAAGTTTTACATTGATTATTACATTTAGGTAACTACTAAGTTAATCTGTTAGCGTAAAAATGTCCTTGAATGTTTCTGCACACAGTGGGTATTTTTGTAGTCTGAAATGGGAATTGGGAGCGACGGGGTAAGCGGTTAGGTTAGGGCTCAGACCCACGTGTTCATTTTTGGATATCGGCCATTGCGGTCCCTTTATTATTATTGTTATATTTAACCGTGGTAGAGTTTAAATATTTCAATTTACAACTCGTTAAAAAGTATGAAATAAAAACAATTAATTTATCTTATAATAATTGATAAGTGACAGACAGTTAAATTAATAAATATTTAGTTGTAAAATAACACGTGACGATATAACAAATAGGTTATTACGGGGCTCATCTAATCTGACAGCGGTATTTTGGTTATCTTCCGCTAGCTTATATTGCCTGCTAAGACATTAATCTTTTTAAAAGTTCTTTTGTTGTATTTTTTTTATTCTGGCCCGGTATAGTGGCCACATTGCACTTGATGGTAAGCGCAAATGCCGCCCAGGCAGCGTATCCATTGGTATCAGATGGCAGTCCTATGCCAATAGATACAATTATGCCGGCCTGCTAAGATGCCTCTTCACACTAAGGCGGAAGGTGTATTCCATTAACTTAACTTAAACTCTTCAAAGTTGTTCATATTAAAACTAAAGATAATCACAGGTTCTGGTTAAGACCAGAACCTCTGTACCAAGCTACAAAGCCAATTATAAAAACAGTTTATAGCTGATGATTGCAAAAACATTCGTCAAAAGCAAAATTGACGTAAAAACACGTATCTATATCCATACTACGTCTCACTAAAGGGCCTCCTGTAAAATCCAGAGTACGAATGAGAGGGTTTAGGCCGTATAGTGATATAAATTCTTCCGAATCGCTATGATATGCAAGTTTTCTCGTGATGTTTCCATTCATCATTATAGTGCGTGGTGATTGATTATATTATTTATCAATGTGTGTAACATGAATCCAAAATTGAGGTCAGAGGTATGCCCTGGGATTTGAACCCGCATCCATCATGAACATGAAGGCAGTCGAATCTGGCACGTTACCAACAGACCACCACGCACTTTTCACGCAAAAAGTGTGAGAATTTGCATTTATTTTTAAACAGCCGAGACTATTTTCGTTACCCCCGCTGCGTTGACAGATAGCGCGGCGCCTGAAACAATTTAGCTGCAAATGTTCAGATAAATATAATTGCCATGTTTCAAATTAAAGTTTATACAACTTTATTCAAGTTTATTTAAAGTTAAATTAGAAAAGGTCACCAATCCCGTCGAAGAAGACAGTTGGAATTGTTTATGTAATTTGCAAATTGTTCACTTTTTTTTTTGTTTTTGACGATGTATGAAACAATACAATATGCATCAGGATTTTTTAATTTGCAATAACGTATAGCGCCCTCTACAGTCAAACCTAAATAGGTAAAATAAAAAATATAAAAATTTAAAAATGAATGTATGAAGCAATTTATTACTTGTTTTATTAATGGGAGAGTCACATTTTATTTAAAGCTTTACATTTGAAGTAAATTAAATAATATATTTTAAAAATATTATTGTGCGAGCAAAAGATGTGAAAAAGACTCTTCAGACAAAAGGAAAACAATTGTGCTATCTAATTCTAATTCATTTCTAAGTGCGTGGTGGCAATTTGTTCACGGTGGTCGTGGGTTCAAATCCCAGGGCACACCTCTGACTTTTCCGAGTCACCCACTAAAACGGTGAAGGAAAACATCGTGACGAAACCTGCATACCATAGCGATTTATAAGAATTACTATGGTATGTAAGTCCGCCAACCCGCACTAGGCCAGCATGGTGGACTATATAGCCTAACCACTCTCAATCGTACTCTCGATTATGGAGTAGGCCCTTGCTCTGCATTGGGACGTATATGGGCTGATACAGATACAGGTCTAATTCTTTATTAAAACTCGGATACAAAAATAAACGGCATTTAAAGACGCCCTTCACTTTGATTTAGTTTTTTGTTCAACCCTTTTCCTGAGCAAACACCATGAAGGCTTACAATCGTTATTTAAACAGCTAAAACTATTTAATTTTATAATGGTAATCAATAATGAGGCTGTTGAATAACGTGTTTTATGTTTTTTCCTTGTTTTTTTTTTTTATTGCAATGAATGGCCATACGATCATCTCGTTTGCTTTATGGTAATCGATACGACCACTCATGAATAGTAGCATAACGACATAAAAGGACATCCTGAATTTCAAAGCAATGCTTGGTACTCCACTGCGCTCTCCGTTCTGAGACATGACATTCAGGCTCAATATGTACAGTAGTTACTCTGACAACAATGTCCTTCAAACCGAAACATAACAGAGTATTAACACTATTGTTTGCCGAGAGAAAAAGTCATTGCGGCAGTACTTACCCAGGCGGTCCCTCACATATCCTACTATCAGTAAAATTTCTACGATAGACATACTAGATAACAGTTCACTACACTGGAGATTCAGGTTTTTAAAATTATGACTCTTTGTGTGCCATATTGATACGAAAACCTACTAGTGATTTTTCGATGTTATCCCACCACGCATGGTACATAAATTTATCTTGGTACACAAATCTAAGACCCAGTTGCATAAACTAACTTTGACAATAATTTTGAATTGGACAATGCCATCGCCATACATTTGAGACGTATTTGACATTGCTGATGTATGGGATTTATATTTTCAAAGTCAAAGTTATCTGCTTTCTCTCCTTTTCAAGTTGATTTTAAACCAACAGCACTTTGAAGGCTGTCATGTTAAATTTAAAGCTAAACTAAAATTTCTTTTACTACCTATCAATTCTTCACAATTTACAAACATATATAACTCACGCCTTATTTTCCAGAAAGCCCCGCTGCCTACCCTAGGCAGAAGTGCCAGGATACCCACATTTCACCTTGTATGTTTAACAATTTCAAATATTAAATTACAAATTATGAAGATTGTATAAAAAACTACACTATCAGGAAATATTTCACGCCTATTATACTAACACAAAGATAGGAAGGCTTACGTTTGAAGGTCCTTACAGATCCGACCCGCAGAATCAATCGCATGACTCACGACCCACGGGCCTTTAGTTTTTTATTTGATCATTTAAAAGCTTTGTGAATGTGTAGGCCGTGCGAATGATACAAGTGCGATATTTAGATTTTTATGCCTTATATATTTTATGATTATTAATGATGCCTAGAAGGTTAAAATTACCAATTTTTTAGGAGATCTACGTTCAGCGGTGGTCTTCCTCTGGATCAAGAGCGGGATAAAGATATGTCTTTTATACAATAAATAACACCCAACAGTCACATGCACAGTCCTGACTCCACACTAAGATCGAGTCTTGTGTCGTGGTTATCAGGAACTACGAGAGACTTTTCGGTCTCACACATCCAGACCAACACCCAGACCCGGAAGAAATATTTGTGGGCCGCACACATTTCTCTCGGTGTGGGGATCGAACCTGCTGACCCTTGTTTCACAGGCGGCGTCTAACTGACAGCGCCACGGAGGCTGTCACAATGATAATAAATTCTGATGCTTGATCTTAATGGTATATTACGTGGCTAAACGTGGAGAAGGCGCAGAAAGATCAAGCCTCTTTTCTGCTACGCGCAAGTCCTATCGCTGTTGTACATTTACGTTGGTTCTACTGAACATTTTTAAGAGTGTAGCAGAAAAAAGTGGCTTATAATTTTACGACTAGCCGAGTGCTTGAATTGCCTCTTATAAAATAGGGCAATTTCTGTTTACCAAGCTGGTCTAATGCGGGTGTTTTTTTTTAATGAAATCTCTCAAGATTGCAAAGTCAAGAGGAAGCACAACACTGTTAAATAAAACCATAACAGCGCTGTCAAGGTATTTAGTAATGTATTTCATTCGACAGATGATGCCGCTTTTCGTATTCAATTAATACAAAATAATATACATCCCTATACTGATTTTTTTATACAAATACACAGATACACAACACTTTATTGAACACTACAAAATACAGAGAAAAAAAAAATACATAAAGACCTTACAAATAAGAGAACAATAGGCGGTCTTATCGCTATAAGCGATCTCTTCCAGACAACCAAAAATCATAGAATGGATCGAAAATGAAAGTGGGCATTTATGTGGAATCGTGAAAATAATGATAAATAAGTGTGTTATACTAAAATAACTTTGAAAAAACTTTAAATTTGGACCATCGTCAACATTTACAGAGTGACGAAAATTAGTAGTAGACACAAAAGAAAATGTCGTTAAAAATAAATTTAATTAGATTGGTGTTAGTGAAGAGTATATACTACGTGGGAATATATTTCGTTCTGCCAAAGCTCTCCTTACGGTACAGACACGGGTCAGGTAACTAATTGCACTACCAAGTGGCCACAGTATTTATGGCCGCCATAATATGGCGTGCCTGAAGTAATTTTTTTATTAGTTCAATTTAGAGTTCCTGTTTTCTATTATTATTATTTGTTTACTACGCTTTCACACCTTAATACTTAATCACTCAATAAATGTGTTTTTTACAAAACACGTTTTTAGAGGTACACTTTCTTAACTGTACCTCTGAAAACTATGTTCTTACATAAGATATATTTCATCCAGAGGATTTAGTTTTTTTTTGTTTTATTTCAATGCTCCCTGGTAATTATAGAATACATTAATTAATAAACGTGGTTGTTAAATCTTTCCATTTCCCATCACAAAATACCTCACAATAACTAGTCGCACGTGTTATTCCGTGCGAATCAGAGCGTGCCAGCCGTTGGAGCGCGTCACAGGCGTTCGAGACACCAAGTTCAGTGGCGAACGTTTTTGTACTGTTACGCAACTATACTCAATGAACTAAACTTGTCTCGTAATGGGTTACAAAGGCCAAGTTTGGAGACGCTTGTTCCAAGGATATGTTTTGGCGACAAAAGTTCGAAGATCATCTGATTGATGGCATATTTTGGAGTAGTGATGCTTGATGCATGATATACTGAAAGTTTAACACAAGAGTTTAAGGAATTTTAAGTCTACCAACCGTTTAGGGTCAATGTGATATATTAATGGACAGTCTGAACTAATTTTAGCTATTTAATGCCTTGTCTACATCGCTCAAATTAAATTCAAAACTCGTTCGGAAGGGACGAAGCTTTTGGATAACTAAAATTGGTTTATAAAAAGTCTATTAATAAGGGCATAAGGCTTAGTAACAAACAGGCAGATGGTTGGAAAAATTATTATCAGTCAATCATTCTGTTACATGATTAGAAATTCATATAATGCCAACTTATGTAGGTAAATAAGTCACAAGGGAAAAATAACTATCACATCATGATCTTGAATTGCAAGTCGTATTCATATCGAGAAGGATGTCGTCACACATTTTTAATTATTCAGAAACTATGTTTCATTAAATTTTGCTTTTTGTGTATGTCCAATTTTGTGGACCAAATAAAAAGAGGCACAGAAAAAGTACTGTTAAAACATTATTTCTTCATATATTTACCTCACCTCACATTAACACTCAAAAATATAAATATATTTTTCTTTTCAAAATTCCCCACAAATCGTGTATCCCTACGAAGGTTAGTTCCTAGTATGCAAGGCGAGTAACACTCAATGGCGTGACGAATGTCGTAATACCGTGAGATCTCACTTCCACAGGCCACTCGCCTGTGGAAACTTCATTTTATTGTTTTTACAAGGCTTTATGTATAAATTATGCGTCTAATTTCATATGATGGATCACGTCATTTTATAAGATACACGCCTATTTAAGAGGTGTATATTTGGCCTATTTCTTTCTTATTTTTAAATGCAAGTTAAGAGACGTTATCCAAACTATTAATATTCTAATAATCAAAGTAACCACATTCAAAATCTTAAGAAAAAAAAAACTTACCAAAATAAAAAATTGCTTATAAATCATTGACTTATTGATATCGATGTTATAAATCTAATATCTCCGTATCACGTCGTATTTACTCGTACTCATTAAAAAGAACAAAACATCATAACTATTTATTTGAGAGTTCTAAATTAAAGGGATCTTGGTTTGATTTTCGCCTTTTGGCCGAATAGCGGCGAGTATAGCTGCAAACTGATGTCTAGATTTGAGTTTCGAGTCGGACAATCTGCTTTATGTAAGCTGAGTTAAAAGGCCTTGATTAATTGCCAGGGACTTAAGCATGTAGAAGGCTTTTGCTTCTAACCCATCAACACGGTTTGGCCAATCGTCTCATATTGTTAATATTATCATCGCGTGTGGCTAGCAGTAGCAGTAGACATAATTCATAAAGGACAAGATAATCAGACCATTAACAAAAAAATCCTTGAATGATAAGTGTTGAATGGCTCATGTCCAAGGCTACAAATATTTCCTAGTTATGAAATGTAAAGCAGTGCCACATCAATGGCGTAGTGTCGTAACATGGTCGCGCGAGATGTGAGAATGACATTGTGAGTTTGTACGCGCTTCCACATTGGTGTGATTTGCAACATTGTCGGTTAAAGATGCTTCATATGTGGGATAAAATTGTCTTTATCATGTACGATGTTCACGTGCAAGGCTTTATTTCCTATTTATTAAATGTAAAGCAGTGCCACGTATCAATGGCGTCGTGTCGTAACATGGTCGCGTGAGATGCGAGTATGACACTGAGAAATTGGACGCGCTTGTACCATTTAAGGTGTAGTGTGATATGCGACATTATCGGTCATTGGTTTTTTTTAATTGCCTTTATAGGAAGACGAGTTAGCGGCCCGCCTGATGGTAAGTTCGTGAACCTCCGCAGTGCCAGGGGACTAGCACAACAAAGTCGCTGCCTACCTAAGGGGAGTACTCTCTTTAGGCCTCGTTTGAAGAAGGACAGGTCATAGCGCTGAGGAAATACCGATGCAGGGAGTTCATTTCAGAGCTTTCACGTGTGTGGTAGGAAAGAACGCTGGAAACGTATGGTTCGGGAACGTTACGCTTCCAAAGATGCCTACTATATGGGATAAAAGTGTCTCTATCATGTACAATGTTCACGTTCAAGGCTATATTTCTTAGTTATGAAATGTAAAGCAGCACCACGTATGAATTGTGTCGTGTCGTAACATCGTCGCGTGAGATGCTAGTATAACACTGTGAGAAATTTGTACGCGCTTGTACTACGTAGGTGTGATTTGCAACATTGTCCGTCAAAAATGCCTAATATGTGGGATAAAATTGTCTCTATCATGTTCACGTGCAATGCTTTATTTCCTATTAAGTAATTAATGTAAAGCAGTGCCACGTATGAATGGCGTCGTGTCGTAACATTGTCGCGTGAGATGCGAGTCTGTTGCCGAATGTGATACGCTGTGAGGAATTTGTACGCGATTGTACCATGTAGAGTGTGGACCTGGTATTATTAAATCTTTAATTAATGATGATTATAAACAAAAGCGAAAAGATGTGTTACGGTGGAAAAAAAGGTGAATATAATACATAAAAACATTTTATTTTATTTATTTTTATTTTTTAAATTGAGGACCTCCAACGAAGGATACACGACATATAATGAAGACAATGGTATAGCATTGTTGTGGTTTACATTTCGACGTGATCTTCAATTATAGGAGACCACAGCATGCAAATTTAAATAATTATACAATGACAAAATATATTAAAAATAATTAAGACTAAATTTGAAATTAAGCGATGAATTTAAATTAAGTAATAAATAATAAAGTAATTTTAAAAGTTAAAGTAACATCTTATTAATATGTATTTTATTCATATTTATTCAACCTATTTGAAGCTATCTAGTATAAAAACTGTAAATCATTAATTCTTACACTCGCCACTTGACTGAAAAATGCCGATCTATTTCATATTTTTTCACACAGCTACGGAAATATAGACCCTTCAGTTTAAAGTCAAAATGTCATTTATAATCCCAAGTCTATACTCACTTCACTTAAAATCCAACAGAACTTGACTAACAAGCGTGAAAATCGCTTGTTTGTAGGGAACAAACGCATAATGCTGTTACTATAATTCGACAGGCCAGTCGACTCGATGCGTTGCAAATACACCCAAAACGGCGCCTTTTGTCCCAGACAATAAGCCTTCATAATTACTTATTTCAATTTGGCATTGTAGGGTACTATACTATTGGAATTTTGTTTACATGTTTACATCGCACTATAAAGGTGAAGAAAAACATGGTGAAAAAACCTAAATACCATAGCGATTTGTGAGAATTTCTATGGTATGTAAAGTTCGCCAGGTGGTCCGTACTAGGCCAGCGTGGTGAACTACATGTTTTGACCCTTCCCCCAATCGTGCTCTCGATATTAGAGAAGGCTCGTGCCCTGCAGTGGGACTTATATGGGCTGATACAGTACAATACAGTATTTAAAGCTTTTGTGGTACATTTGGCTAATATGCCAGCTGTAGACCGAGACCTAATATTACATCGGATACCTATAGAATCCGTTGCTTCATTGCTATCAACGAGCTGCTAAGTCGCTTTTTAATCTACACTACATATACCAATCGGAGGCCTTTCAAACTTTTTTCTAATAAATCATAGCAGAAAGACAAAGACAGCATTCAACAAATAATTCCCATGGGCGTATAGATAATGATTCAGTTGTAACATACATCTGACGTCACGCGGCCCAGATTACTCCATTGCCATCATAACAGTGTTAACAATCGCATAGTGTTGCGATCCTGTTCAATGACTGGAGGTTGTTGCATGAGCATGTCGAAAATATAGGCTATTTCTGATTGATTTTTTTATTCGAATACTAAATCTGACTTCCTGGAATCATATGGGTATTGATAGTCAATCACCACGAACAATAACGGTGAAGGATAACATCGTGAGGAACCTGGATACCATATTTATTAGTAAAAAATTATATGTATGTAAAGTCCGCCAATCCGCACTAAGCCAGCGTGGTGCCTATAGCCTAACCACTCTAAATCGTTATCTCGATTGTAGAGGAGGCCCGTGCTCTGCTCGGGACGTATATGGGCAGATACAGTACAGTCCATATTTGTTTATTGCAAATTCTGGCAACCAAGTCGCCTCATCACGTGGTAAGTAATTACCGGCACCCAGGAAAGTAAACAACACATGTATGAAATATTCGTCAAAATGGGAAAAAGGAATAAAACACAACATTAAACTCGCCGTTTCACGTCGGTATAAATTACTGTTCCAAACCGCAGTTGGCCCATATCTACAGTACTGCTTGGTATAATGTTGCTAGCTCTATCACTTTCCCTATTTCTAATTTAATAATAAAATCGGCAAAGCCATATTAAACTTACACTGTAACCAATTACAGTTCAGGCCGAAATGAATCAAATAAAAATAAATAATAAACATTAATTCTTGCAGAATTTTATACACTACGAGTAGATATAACTCGTATCCTAAAAAAGTTTAATCGATTCGATACCCTCAAAAATCTAATGCACATTCGTGTTGAGAAAAAAATATATTGAACATATTTTTTAACAAGTCAAATATGTTTAAACGCCGGTTTTAAAACTAATAACAGCCTGAAAAAGAAGCCAAGGCTCTTCCTTTAACAAGCAAATACAATTTATAATTATGTTGTAATAGAAATATAAGTACTAAAAAGTTGAAGTAAATTGTTATCATTGCGTACATTACATCCTACTTGCATCCGTTGCGAATTGGTGAATGTTTATTAATGAAAATTTAATGTATCCAACAAGATCACGTCAAAATGCTCACTAGCAATTTGCCTTTCTGTATCTGTGTTTTGTATCTGCTAATATACGACCCACTGCATGGCCAGAGCCTCCTCTAAAATCGAAAGTATGATTGGAAGGGGTAACGTTCATCCACTACGCTAGCCTAATGCAGGTTGACGCACTTTTCCATACCATAGAAATTCTTCCGAATCACTATGGTATACAGGATTCTTCACTATGATTTCCTTTACCGTTACAGTGCCTGTTGATTGACTACCAATACATACATGACTCATCGGCCTATGTCCACAATTAAATAGGGTTGGTGAAAATGTGTTTTTCTACATATTGCATATGCCTAAATTATTTAAAAAACGACAATTTGCTAGATATCAATTCTTATATTCAGTATTGGATACCCATGTAAGTGTATCAGATTTTTTTTCCCGCCCTCTCTTTTATAGTATAGATGTTTTTGAATAAGGTACGATGGGGCTAGCATGTTATATTTGATAGTTAAGAAAACCTTAAAATTTAAAGGATAAGAAAATGATGACTATGATGAAGACTAGATCACAGATAATAACATTAACTTTTCGACGTCTTTCAAACTTTCCCAAGACTTTAATCTTATTGCCTGTGAATATTCTGATTGATTATTTACTGGAAGTAGTTTGAACTAAGTTATAAAATCTATCAAACCAAATTTACTAAGAATCAATGTTTTTACATTAATTAATTTCATACCTATATTTTCTATCCTATCAACAGTATTACACATACATTGATGGTTTATATAAAGCAATCAAAAAATATACAATCCGCAAACTAGAGTTGTGCTCGAAAACGGAAATTCACAGGAATTCAAACTGACCTCTCAACGCCGCACTTGCATTGGTCACCCCTAAACATTACGTGTTCTGTATATTAATGCCTTGCAATTTTACTGGATACAATATTCTTCAAACAAGAACATATACATAACATCACGCCTCTTTCTCTGAAGAGGTAGGCAGAAGTGCTACCAGGACACCCACGTTTCACCTTGTGAGTCCCGTCCCTCGATATGATAGGGGGCAAGCCTATCGCTGTATCGGGTACAAATTCCTGACTTCAGGTTGATAGTGTATAATAAAATCTAATATTACTTTGCCTGACCTAGGATTTGGACCCGATACTTAATAGCATAATAATCGTACCGTAGTATAATTATGCCACCGAAGCAGTAAAAAAAACACAATAATTAAAAAGTACTCGTTTACTGCAATACAGTCAATCATTACACATGTGGGGCAATATTTAACAAACCTACAATTAACTGCATTAGGATATCACATATCAGTTGTCTACTAAAATTACCGCAACATATCCTGTTTACCCCGCGAAGGATGTGGCGTGATGAGCGATTAACATAGCTTTGCGCAACCTTCCCACGGCGCACTCACTGGGCCAAGGCAAAGGCGAGGTCTTGGACCTTAGGGTCATTTGCGAAAATTATAGGATCACTAACTTCATTACCCAGATAAGAATGATAAAAGAGATGAAAACCCCTGCAAATGAGAGACCATAGAATGTCAAAAAGATGTGTATGTTATCAATATTTGCTTCGAGTATGATTGATGTAGTATCAAATTAATTCTCTGACTTTCTACTCATAAGCACTCCGCATTATGTTATTTTATGTTTATGCGGCTTCTAGGTCTATTTCGTAATTTATATAGGAATTAATCTATTTTACGACACCATTATTTTCATAATCACCAAGATGTTAACAATGCTCTGCTTTAACTTTTCGCAAAAATAATTAGGACTTAATTATTCCTACCAGCCAATCGTAGGGTCACAGTTGCTTCCTTCAAATAAGATTTTGGTCATAATAAATTCTAAGGACTAAAACTTTTGTATTACATTTTCTAAATATTTTATAGAGATCTGTGAACCATTCGTCCTGCTATTTCCCTGTATCCTTGCATTTAAATTGCGCTATAAGGTCACCAGAGGTCAAAAGCTATTGTTCGCTACAAACCTTGGTTGTATCTTTGTGAATAGGTCTTGTCGCAGAATTTAGCTGTTTCTTTGGAAACTGTATTGAACCTGGCTTATAAATACTGTCTACTATTATTTCGTCTGATTGTGTTGCCTAAGATATGTTATATAGGGAGTTGATTTGATGGAATGGAATAAAAATATGGATAAATGCATATGTTCCTTGATTGACATGGTCTGCCGTCTTATGCGATTTGATACTCTGCCTGGACGGCATTCGCGCTTTCCATCAGGTGCAGTGTGGTCACTATGTCGCCATAATAAAAAAAAGTGTAATTTCATTCCCTTCCAACTATCTATCTGCTAATCTTAAAGCATATTTTTTTCCTATGCAATACTGTCCTACTGCAGGGCCTTCCATGCCTACTTCCACGCATTTATATCCAAGGCTTTCATCCACCAGTTATCAAAATGATCGAAGTCACTTCTCCACCTTAATGCCTTCATGCGGACTACCATGTCATCTTTTGATTTTTTGTGGAGTACATACAGCTCGCCTGACGTATGACAGACGTGACCTGCCCAGCCCCACTTTAATTGGGCTGTTGCCCAACGTCCAAGAGGTTTATTCTGTTGTGACAACGTAAAATAAATTAAAATATCATCATAGCTAAAGACACAATTTAATTTAGCTCGAAATAATAACAAAGAAAGTGTTATGGAAGAGCTACATTATTTTGCTGTTCAAGTAGAACATCTATCATATATTATATGGTACGAACGAATTTGACTGTTTAAAAAACACTTCCTAATTGTTATATTATTATATCTTTGTAAATACATGTAAGGTATCTGCCTCAGATGTCCGCTCCGTGTTTACAAAGCAACGCCCAGCTTCATAAGGTTCTATTACACTCAATTAAACTCAAGGCCCGTACGAACATATAAACTGGCTCATTGTCTAACAATTGTAATTGCAGGTTAAAAATTAACTAATTACGCTCACGTTGATGTAAAAGTTTGATATCAGAAATTTTGATAAGATTCTAGAAAGAATTAATGCAAAAATATTATTCTATACAATAATGGTGCTATAATTACATAAGATTGTTTTATTTTTATGAAAGGTGGAGAAATCTTTGATGATAATTTTATGTTTATTATTTTTGTGTATCTTATGGGTGGACAACACTTCACTTATCGACATAATATGGTATTTTTCGTAAAATTATTGTTCTCAAAATAAGAAAATCAAAGGACAGATAGCCCGGTCTTGGTAGTAGAAAGTCCACTAACATGTTATTGATCTCCTTCGATGATTACTAGAGCGATCTAATAATTCACAACTTACCTTAAAAATATTTTTCCAACCACATACTTTTTAATATAATTCAGTGAACATAGAACCATCTATCATACAATTAATTAAAACCAGTAGGCGGGTCTTTATCCATGTAAATTAATTATGTGATGATGAAAAATTACTCAGATTCAATAACTGGCTTGTAAGACATTATGGCAAGCTGTAATTAACAATTTGATGTTACTTTAACTTCCTCTCAGATTAATAATTAATTAATCATTATGTATGCAAATAAAACTCAATAGTCTGTTTTGATCCTTCCAACAAGTAGATGTCGAGATCAGCAGGGAATGATGTAGAAGATGATGATGATGATGGAATGAGGTGTAGAAAGGGCCTATGTTCAGCAGTGAATTTCCTCTGGCTGGAGAAAGAGAGAGATGGGAGATAGAGCGAGAGAGAGAGAGAGAGAGAGAAAGAGTCGCTCGGATAGCGACCACTGTACACGATGCTGAAAACCCCTAATAGTGTAACAAGTTATTCGCATTCCGCGTTCAACTTGTATATCCCATTTTGAAGATAGAAGTCAATTAAAAAGGAAAAAAGACAGTTCGTGTTGCTTACGCCGTATCTTCTTCATACCTAGAACACGCAGCGGAAGCTGCTAGCACGATAGAGCCGCGCTGTTGTCAGTCATAATTGAGCAGAATGGGCAGACTTGTCTCCGGTACCACTGTCTCACAGCAGATTGCCATGAAGCGACAGCTCTGCGTACCCATAATTAAAGCGTTGTGGATGTTTACGGGCGGCAGTGATCAGTTATCAGAAGACCTGTTTGCTTGTTTGCCGAATATAGACTATAAAAAAAATGATCAAGCTGGCATATTTCTGTGGATATTCTTTAGGGTTGTAGTACCGGAATATTGTAGGGCCGTGATAAAAAAATCTTAGTGACAAATCCTTATTAGATAAGTCGCTTTATTATAGAGCTATTAAAACGTTATGTGTCGTTAAGATATGAGTTTTAATTACTTGTTTTTCAGATATAAACTAGTGTGTCAAGTTATCCATCATATACCAAGGTTGTAAAATCTGTTTTTAATTCACCGGTAATAAATCTATATTATATGATGGTACTGATGATACTGTTAATTGGAAACTGGTTCTGATATTTATAGACAAGACATAAACATATTATAAATATAAACTCTCACGCCTTTTCCGCTGAGTATAGGCAAATATGGTACCAAGATACCCACATCTCGTCTACGAGAGAGCTACCACCAAGTGATGTATATTTTCGGCGATTATCTCAGAATTGCCAACCCGCACTAGGCCAGCGTGGTGGACTATATGGCCTAACCACTCTCAATCATACTGTTGATTGTAAAGTAGGCCCGTGCCCTGCGGTGGGACGTATATGGGCTGATACGGAATACAGATCTCATAATTATATCGGACCTACACGACAAAGGATATTTTTCTACTGACAAAAGTCCGATAAATCTACGCTAGATATAGAAAATAAGTTATCAAGATGCAAGAGAGCTGAGATTGTGAAATACTTAGATTTCCATGATTTATCGTGTGATCAGCACGAGCCGCTGGCGCAGTCGATAGCGTCGCGGACGTATCGTACCGCCCCCTACTGTTTGTTCCTTGTATTGTAACTTGAAGAAATACTTATACATCCCTTCGAACTCATCCTTCGCAATCAGTTCGGCTTATACTTGTTTTTATTTTATTTTTATTATTTCCCTTTCTCCCTTATTTTTATACATGATTATTTAGTTTATGAGCATATTTTAAAAGACGGATGGAAAACCAACCCAATTACCGAAACGACATTACTCTTATCTATCAACAAAAACTTGTTTTGGTCATGGATTGTTAGGTTGATTTATTCAACTATGAAAACTGTTTTTATGAATTTATTGACATTTAAACCATTTTTATAATATAATTGTTATATTTTCTCTCTCTCTTTTCAGCTACAGGAAGTTCACTTGAACACGGGTCTCCCCCAAGGATTTATACATTAAACTGTTGGAAGCGGCCTGGATCCAGCGACATCCTACAACCTTAATCAGGTCGTCTGTCCAACTTGGAATATTAGTAGCTTGTAATATATCATAACATTAGCAAAAGGCGCCTTTACTTTGGACTGACAGATTTCGTTGGTAAAATATTCAATTTTCCAATCATTAGTTATTGAATTGATATTATGTGACATGATGAAATTGAATATGAGCAGATAGGAATGTTTTTGATAAAAGCTGCTACTAGAAAGTCGAAAAAAACGAATATTAGGCTATCTATATCGTCGAATGGTTTATATAATACCTATCTTTTTAGTGCATTTAAATGAGATGAGTCCGAATGTACCTTACGTTTGCAGCTGTGATAGCGAGTTGTAGCATTTAATGATTTTTTGTCCCATGATAACGCAAGTCTATCGCCGTTCCGGGAATAAATTACAATCCCGGTAAACTATTTATATAATATGTATTTGTCACACCGAAAACCCAATTCAAAGTTGACCCTTGGACCACAAAATCGTCAGATCTGATCTTCAAGGTTAGAGTGGATAGGCACCTTCTAGGTAGGCGTGTAATAACGCAGATCGTATCGTCATTTTCCAACAGGTGAGATTATGATCAATCGCCTAACCTACAAATTTTAAAAGAAAACTAATATTTTTGTTTTTTTAGTTTTTATTTATTTATTTAATTCTTTATTGTACACAATAAAAAGGAATAACAGTTTAGAGATAATACAAAACAACAAAGTACAAATGGCGGTCTTATCGCTCTAAGGCAATTTCTACCAGACAACCATGGGATGGATATATGAGCAGAAAATAAGATAGGGCAGTGTAAAATAAAGATAACGAAAGCACGAAGACATAAATAATATCATAAAAACATATAAATACAATATATATATATACATATACATATACATACATAAGTATTGTACACATACATACTTATATACATTTATAGACGAATAAACATACGTACATTCATATATAAATAATATATATATATATATATATATATATATTACCAATATAATCGATAAGAGGAAATAGTCCTAATCGGTTTATCTATTTATAGAGAAAGGTAGTGTTCTTTTAATAGTTTTTTAAATGATGACAGCGTTTGAGCCCGCCTCACCACAACAGGAAGTGCGTTCCACAAACGAACAGCTTGAACACTGAATGTATATAGTAATGTACTTTGTGACTGAATGATTTATCCATGAATGTCGTGGTGTGGACGGGCATTCTCAACTTTAGGTTCTCAGACGATCTCAAGGACCTCGTATGTGACTCGTGAAGAAAAAGAAATCGTTTTAGTTCTTATCTTCAAAAACGAAAGTACATTCAAAAATATAAAATGTGTTATGTTATATCAACGATACTTTTGTGTCACAAAAAATATACTTAAAAAACTGTCTGTAATCAATCACAGATGTCGGAAATACCACCAATGTGCAATTGCAGCAACATGATACTTAATGTAATATTACATTTACACATAATTGAAGTGACAGCTATATGAGACAGTGTTAAGCGCATAGTTGTCGCCAATTTGAAGATAAATTTACTAGTGGTAGGTCACTCATATGTGAGAGGCCACCTGGGTGGGTACCACCGCAATGTCTATTTCTCCCGTCTAACAGCAGTTTAAATGCACTGTTGTGTTTTGGATTGAAGGACATTGAAGCCAGAGTAACTACTTGACATATTGAGACTTGACATCTTACGTCTCAGGATGGCGAGCGCAGTGGAATGCCAGGCTTTGTAATTCAAGGTGTTGTTTGGTTTTGCTACTGTTCATGAGCGGTCGTATCGCTTACCATCAGGCGAACGGCATGCTCGTCTCGCCATTCATAGCAATTAAAAAAATGTTGAAGAGAATATGTTAGCTTTTCCCCCTCTAAATAAGTTGAGAATGTATCTAGATGAATTTTTAAGGTTTGAACCTTGCACTGAGATATGTGTAGCGTGCTCTACAACTATTTGTTTCAGGAACGTAATGGTAGAGAAACTTTCCTTGTAGTTTGTTATACGACATAAGACTTGGAAATAAGAAGGGTTTCAGTTATTCATTTAATAAAAATGTTGTAAAACGTATAGTCTAAATTAAGCCTTAATTGTTTTAGACATTTTAAAGAAAGTAGTTAAAGCAAGTCATTTGTCTAGCTATTTGATCAAATGGCTGAATATTATTCAGGCCGCTAGTTGAACGGCTAATTAAGCTAGTTGGCTGCAACATAAAATATATACTTATTTCAGCTGGTCACAAAAAAAAATTCTATACACAAATACAATTTTAACTTGAAAGTGACATACTTGTGTCACAATCAAGAGTTTTTTTTACAATATCTGAGGGAAAACTTTCCTAAACAGCAAATAGTGAGATAGATGATGAGAATCTCATAAAAAACATGCAGAAAACCCCTAGTAAGAGCGCACTTGAAGGACATCTATTAACCTGCAAGCTTTCGTTCCATCTCGGGGCGATAATCCGCGATCCCCCCCGCGCCTGTAGCGACCATTACTTATCTGTATCCCGCGATATTTATTTAGCTGCAAGACGAATGACATTCTTACTGTTGACTTCTCGAGTTGGTGTTTGGGACTTACGGGTGATGGATTTATGTGCAGCTTTAGTTTGGTTAATGTTATAGATAATGTTAGACACGAGGAAATATCGTGGAATTTTGGGATCTAGGATTAGTGTTGAACTATTTAATTTTAAAGGACTATATCTGCCGTATCTAACATGTTGACAGTGGTCAAAGTGCTTGATGACTTGTTGGTAATCGGACCTGACGCTACTGCAAACATATCCACGGTGGTGGCGGTGGTGGCGTTTCAAACCCCAGGGCACATCTCTGACCTTTCGGAGTCAAGTGTGTATTAGTAGCCAATCGCCACGCACTATGACGGGGCGGTGAAGAGTCAGGAAACCTACATACTAAAGCGATTTTAAGAATTTACATGCCGTATAAAGTCCACCAACTCGCACTAGGTCACCGTGGTGGACTCTATGTCCTAACCATCTCTCTCACTTGTAGAGGAGGTTCGTGCCCTGCTGTAGGACGTATATGGGCTAATACAGATATCTACCATCTATGCCATCTATCTCTGTCATGTGTATATTGGGTGTTTGTAAGACCGAAAAGTCTCTCGTAGTTCCTGATACCCACGACACAAGACTCAATCTTAGTGTGGGGTTAGGACTATGTATGCGATATTTTAAGATTATTACTATTATTCTCTAGTTTCTTCTCTATACTCAAATATTACAAAAATCTCATAGTACATGACGTATACGTAATAGGTTTATTACAAAAAATTCCAACATTCCCCAATACTGAACATATTTAATTATATTACTGTCTGTAATCGTGTGAAATGTTCTTGAATGGACGACCTTGAGGACTCGGTGTCAAACTTTTGTGAGAAAAACCTTAGATTGCGGCCCTCAGAAAAAATATAATGGCCAGTGACTAACTCGGCAAGTATTCGGAACGATTGTATGACTAATTGGTGCTATATTAGTGTAATTATTTGACAATTACCTTTGTATTTCTTTGTGACTAAGACAAGTAAGGGTTTAAATGTTGGGAGCCTTTGTCGTACAATGGGCGGTAGAGGAACTGTGAAATGAATAGTCTTTTAACAGGTCTTTACTTTTTTCCGATTTTCCTTTTAGTCTGTTGTGTTAATTGTAAAATAAGTTACATTTACCTCCTCGAAGTGGTTTGTTAGTTGCAATCCTCAACCCATACCATCCAAAACACAAATGTAAAAACAGCGCCGAAACTCGAATGCAATTTAACGTAAAGCTATGTGAACTGTTGCAAACTTCCTCTGTTTAACTAAGTGCTTAACGGCTTTGCAAATGCTGCTTAAAATTTAGAAATAAAATGTCGCATTTGCCTTGTGGTGACGTGTGGCTGTGAAGTGTTAAGTTCTGCTTTTGATACTAGGGCAGGATATTCGGGCACTTTGAGTTTTGCGTATTTAATATTATGTGGTCGTCAGAGCTATAGAAGTTTAGGGAATATAAAGTATTCTGCAGAGCTTAGGTATGTTAAGCATTGGACTTCCAATGGGTATTCACGATGATAATGATGAACTGAACGGCTCATCTCTTTTCATATTTATTTTCTCTCTATTTATTTCTTGGCACCTCTGCCTACGCCTTAACAATTACAAGTATGTACTGTGAGGTTCAGTAGAAATGCAATACATGTTTAATTTTGTATACAGCGCTTTACTATGTAATATTTATGGGTGTGACATGTGGTCTGAATCCTAGATGAAGAATATTTGTTTAAAATGCATAGACTGTGAGCGATTGGAGAGTATAATGGACCATTTACTATCAAGGTTCTGTACTGGACTTTATAGTTCGGTATAGCATTTCGTCTGTATTTATCTGCCACTTACAGATTAATGTAGTTGGGTGCAGCGTGCAGCCTATTGTCGCTTAGTAATACTGCTCAACATAATTTAATAAACAGTTCATCTTATTTATGTCGTATTCGTAGAAAATTGCATGTTTTATAATAAATAACATGAAAGTAGAGGAAGTACGCAAAGGAGAAGCAGTCACCACTGATGATGACATTATTTTTGTCTTATCGTCCTATACTCTTATGTAGCATACGCCATATTGAATATAAATTCTTACAACCGAGCGAAAGAAGAATATCCGTCAAAAAAACTTACCTGGGATTCACACCTAGAAATTCTTAGATTATAGTTTAAAAAAAGTTGGAACTAAACAAATTAGGTCTTAAAATACATTTCTTAATAAATAACATAAGGCATACATAGAGGTTTGTACAAATGTATAGCAGTTACGCATAATACTCATGCATGAATTGCATACTTTAACACGAACGCACATAACGTTGACTCATTAAAATTAATGTCTGTGAAAAAAATGGTCGGTGGAAATATTTAAATAGTTAAATATTTACATAAAGCCTTGCATTATTAGTACGTGCCCGAGTCTTGTAACATTCCTGAATGTTGCTAAATCATTTTGTAATTGTTACATTTTATACTAAGTTTATTCTTAATTTTATTTAAAGAATTATAATTCGTGAATTCTCTACTAGGAAAAGTCGGAAGTTACTGGATGCGGGCATCTTTCGACAGGTCACTATGATATTTTTTGGGGAGGTCTACGTTCAGCATTGGACTTCCTATGACTGAAGAGAGAGAGAGAAAGTTTATAAATAAGCATTATATTATAGTATGGCTCACTTCCCGTAAGTTCAGAGAGAGGTGTAGTGGAGGTATATAGGAGTTGACTACTGGCATTACAATCCAATGCGCGAGGATCGTATCCGCACCGCAATTTCTTAGAGCCTCTATTAGGTGACATATTCTCATAATAGACATTCAACATATTCAAACATACGATATGGTTACAAAGCTGAGGTCTGGGGTTCGAATCCCGGGTCGGGTGACACTGGGTTTTTCTATTCATTATTAGCCCGGAGTCAGGAATTTGTGCTCGATATGGAGATAAGCTCGCCCCCTACAATACGAAATTTTGGTGTCCAGGTAGCACTTCTGCCTACCATTTCTGGGAAAAGGCATGAGTTTATGATTGTATGTATGTCAAACATACTTTGTCATCATAAATCAAAATCTCACTAGTTTGTTAGTTTTTTTTTAAATAATCAGAAATTATGTAACACATCTAACGCTAAAATTAGAATTCTTGAGAAATAAAAAAACTTATACAAAACCGCTAAAATATGTTTCGTCACTTGATGCATTGTTAATTAATTACTTTTTTAATTCCTGTACGATGATTATCGTGAAGAAATATAATAGTATGGCTTATGCAACCCGGGTCATGCAAGGTCAATTCTACGCACGAGCATACGAAATTAAATAGAGCATTTTGAAAACGCGTGGGTAATTAAAGTTTGTATTATTTTGAAATAAAACTGTTTTCACTGTCGTAGTCGGCAGACAGTCCGTCCCGTCGGCACTAAAGCTGTTAAGTAATCAAAACGCCAGGAAGTTAATAAAAATAAAAATAATCAATTCCATGATAAAATTCAAAAAAATGGTTTCATTTCTACGTGTAGCATTCGCGTAAAACCTTTATATTATCTATAGTTATCTTTCGCAGTATCCCTTCTCTCTTCAGCCAAAGGAAGTCTTCTTTTGCTCATAGACCTCCCCCATGAATCACCACATGGATCTGTTGAAAGCGGCCTTCATTCAGCGACTTCCTGCGACCTTAACCAGATCATCCGTCCATTTTGTGGGTGGGTGTCTCACACTTCGCTTGCTTGTAAGTGGCCTCCAATCCGAAATCCTTTGGCACTAACGGCCTTTGTATACTTAATATTCTACCTTTCGCCTGACTATAGGTAACCTTATAATCTAATGGGACGGGCCCCTGACTTCTCTGTAAAGATCTGGTTATATTCCACAAACATACTTATGTGATTTGCTAAATATCGTTATTATTGATTACAAAATTATAATATCTTATAATGCTTATACCTCAAGTGATATTACACACATAAAAAACTCGTAAATTAATGCCTCACAACACAAATTATAGTAATTAGCAAGATGTTTTAATTAACACCAAAGTACTAATGTTCTGATTAATTTTTATTTATTTATTAACACTTCGTTCAAATAGTAGTACAGGCGGAATAAGGGCATTTTCTCTCAGTAAACCTTAAGGTAGTGTAGTGAGACTGAGGCAGATGCATAATACTTAGGTGGTAAAGAAAATAACAGTGACAATATAGATATTGTCACCTACAAAAATGCAAGTAATATTGGTTAACTCACATATCAGTAAGAAAATGAAGTTTATTATTATTATTTATGTAGACAGTCAGTCGTTACACGCAACGGATGTGAAAATAGCCTTAGAGGAATCATTTTATCGCTAAAATAAATTTTGTGTGATTTACTACTTGTAAATCACACAAAATTTGTTTCAGTTCTAAATACAGAACAGATGAATATGTTCTGAATGTGTGGAATCGAAAATTCTTTAATTTATGATACCTATTGTACTAAACTTGCATCTTGATATGGAATCTAGAGTATGCAAGTCTGAGAATATTTATTTATCATAGGAAAATAGGCCTAAAAGGCTCTAAATTTTCAGATGAATTAAAGTAAATAAAATACTTCCAACAGTCACATATAAAATTCTGACCCTAGACAAAGCTAAATATCTGGTATCGTTGGAATCACAAACTTTTACATAATTTTGCTATTTTTGTGCCAGAAAACCTAGACAAATATTTGTGGGTTGGACAAACATTTCTCGGCGCGGGAATCGAACCCGCGACATCTCGTTTCACAGCCGGCGTCTAACCAACTGCGCCACGTTCCTCAAATAAGTTACAACAGCCCTTGTAAGCTGTATGTACTTCTGAGTAAAAAATATTTCCTTGTTACAAGCACATCAAAAGTAAACAATAAAACAATTACCAGAGCAGGAAATTATTATGTCAGTCGATAAATTAAAGCATATCATCTATAGTATGAGTGTACCTACCCTCTGTTTGTAGGCTTTGTTTTTGATTGACTCATTCTAATTGTTGTTTACTCTGCATGACTAACCTTTGAAGTTTAAGTATAATTCAATAAACATAATTAACCACACTTTAATAGGGAAGGAAATCATCATACTGATGGAAGGTCTCTCATATTCAATAGTTACTCTGGCTACAATTTCCTTTACAGTGAAACGCAACAGTGCATTTACACTTCAGACATTGCATTGTTTATTTAATTATGTCGATCTACTTAAATATATAAAAAAAATAAAAGAAAAAGAAAAAGAAAGAAAAAAAGAGGACAGTTCGCGTTGCTGAGGGAGTTTCTTGCGCCGCCTCTTCTTCACAGCTACAACACGTTCCGAAGCGGTGGTAGCAGAAATGAACGATTCAAAAGATCTTGAGAAAGACTATTTGAATAAAGAATATTTTGATTTTTGATTTTTGTTTTTGAACTATTTCATAGTCAACTACATTATATTGTCGTACGCACTATACTCAAATAAAGATTTTATCTCACTACTGTGTGTTTTGAACTTACCAAATAAGGTCATTCGCCTTAGTCTCACACGTTAATTAGCAAAATTAGCTGCGCGCGGATTGTATTGGCTTTGACCCAAAAGCACTGTAATACCCTCGCCTACATGTTGAATCATAAGAATTTAATAAATTTGGAAAATTAAATACTATTTTAAAAGCATATTTACGGATGGGATATCCATATACCGTTGGATACCGACAACCTGAATAATCGTAGACAGGGGTATCTATAGGGCCATTCAAAATAAGCTGAATTTTATATACGAATATCTGGTAGAGGACGCGCATATTACCATGGGTTGCTTTTGTTTTATCATGTAGGCACTAAATAGCCATTATGGCCATTCAATACACATATTACTTGATGTCTATATATAAAATGTTTTCTATAGATTTATTTATATAAAAAAAATTGTAGACTAATTCCTTTAGCTCTATTTTTTAGCTATTCATAATATGATTTTTAAAACCGAAAACTTACACAAAACGGATTGTCGCATCTGGAAATTAACCAAGTGTTAGTAACTCAGGTGGCTATCCCGAATATAAAAAAGCTTTATACTTATAAACCATAAACTAAAACATCGTGAGGAAACCTGCATACCATAGCGATTTCTATGGTATGTAAAGCCCGCCAACCCGCACTAGGCCAGCGTGGTGGACTATATGGCCTAACCACTCTCAATCGTACTCTCGATTGTAGAATAGGCCCGTGCCCTGCAGTGGGACGTATATGGGTTGATACAATAAATAAAGTAAAAAATCCTACCACAGTAATATTAGTGTTGGCGCCATCTTGCAAAAATAGGCATGTGTAGGCAATAAATAGAAAGTTGGGAATTTCAGCTCCAAATGAAGCAACATTATGACGAACCACACAGTTGCGTAAGACTAGGCACTAAATTTAGGTCTAGACTATCTGCTAATAGCATCTGCGAAATGTAATTAATACAATGATGCTTTGTATCCTGATATATACGGACGAGAAGTAATTTCGCAAAGCTGTTTTCGTGTAGGAAATTGTGCGTTTATGGTTTTGTTTTATGATTGCTATCCTATAATTACAAATATGGGAATGGCCTTAATTTATATTAACGTTTAGAACAGTACTGAAGGTCGCAAATGGTTACAATTCCCATGTATTTTTGTAAGGAAACTGATCGGTAACCCATCTGCTTCGGTCGAGAACATCTTTATCACTCTCGGCCACAGGAAGTCCACTGCTGATCATAGACCTTCCACAAAAATCCCTAAGCGACCCAATAGTTACCTAAATCTACGCGTGTCTTACATATTAAAATAATTCTATTTTCTACGGATTTGGTTTCATTTTGAATTTTTTTGTCATCTAATTTTTTTTTTTTTTTTACCTAATTCGTAGTTACCGGGCTGACCATGCACTCCGTGTTTTATATTAATCCCTAAGCGACCTGTTTTACATTATCTGTTATTTCTTTGAACTTTCAGCCCCATATAGCAGCTCACTTCCCAGTTCCAGTTAAAGCAGTTTTTCACTAGAACGTTAGTCAGATCGTCTATCAACCTAGTGAATGCATCTATTGGCACGTAGTCACTATCACGTAGAAGGTCGTTAACAATAACTATAACCTTGACTTTCAAAGCCAATACAATGGATCACAATATTTACTTATTAAGAATATTTTTCACGCACTAAAACGCTGAAGGAAAACATCGTGAGGAAACCTGCATACCATAGCGGTTTATAAGAAGAAGAAGGTCTATGGTATGTAAGTCCGCCAACCCGCTCTAGGCCAGCGTGGTGGACTATATGGCCTAACCACTCTCAATCGTACTGTCGATTGTAGAGTAGGCCCGTGCCCTGCAGTGGGACGTATGTGGGCTGATACAGATACAGATACAGAAGAATATTTTTCACAACGATTTGTACAGTACAGTTAGGATAAAACAACGGTGTGCCAAGACTGAAGTCTTGATCTGGCAAGGATTCGTCTCGTACTTTAATCTCAACACATATGCATAGGTTTACGCCTGTACTGGATAAGTAGATAGCGGTGTGACTAATTACTAGTGGTACACTTAAATTTTCCAATCTTATTTTCGTCAAAAGAAGCCTTAGGAGGCTAACCTCGATAGGACAAAAACTCATAACTTTTTTCAAACCAAAAAGAATCACAAAATTACTTTGCTCGATCGAGGTATCCAGGACCTCACAACTCACGACCCATGCACACCACCACAAGACCAATAAAGCGAACTAATTGACTTATATACAATTTATTGCGCTTAAATTTGCATCTACTCTACGGTAATACTCGACACAAAGTCATCCACAAGAGGTGTGCCAAGTCAACCCAAGCTAGATCTGGCAAAGATTTTGCCTCGTGCTTGAATTTTAACAGTGCTAGAAATTTCTCTATTATTTTTCTGGCATTTTATCAAAGCGCGTGACAACTGAATTGTCTTGGGAAAATTGCAGCCTTTGTGTTGGCATCCAATTTGTTGTTTATTTGTTTCTTCACGCTGCATGCTTAAATGGATGTAGTGAGCCTTATAATATTCTTATTTTAATTCTCATGATTGTCATGGATGTTATAGGCAAATCTGAAATTTTCTTGAACTGTCCTTCTTATAATCTTGAGACTTGAAGAAGCAGATAAGAAGGCCGGTATAATTGTATCGAAAGGCAAGACATCTCTGATACTACTCTGCCTTCTTTCTAGATCGTGTCACAGCGGGACTACAGAAATTACGCCAAGAAGCTGTTGAACGTGATAAAAGTCTTAACAAATATTTTTACCGACTTGAAATCGAATAAGGCTTGTCGTATTATTGAGTGATCAATGATCAGATATACTTACATGACTGTAACGAATCTGAGATCCAAATTATGTTGCTTCAAATGTAACAAGCCTTGCGTGATTTATTGACTTTGCTTAATGTTTGTACTGGCGAAAATACTGAACCATTTGAAATTTGTATTTGTTAACATTCACACGACGCTAAAATTAGGCATTAAGTAACATAACACCTAATATATTGAGGCGATGAGTGCAGCGCAGGTTTCATAATAAATTCTTAATGTTTTTTCTTTGTTTATGGAAGGGCGTGAAAATTCAGGCGGGCGAGTGACCTGCTTGTCTCGTAACTCTTTAATAAAAATAACGTATAGAGTAACTACTGGACATATTGAGACTTAACATCTTAAGTCTCAGGGTGGCGAGCGCAGTGGAATGCCAAGCATCGCTTTGTAATTCAAGGTGTTGTTTGGTTTTGCTACTGTTTATGAGCGGTCGTATCGCTTACCATCAATCGAAAGGCATGCTCGTCTCGCTATTCATCGCAATAAAAAAAAAAGAAAAAAAAACGTCCCTGAATGGAGACTGTTAATAACAAGTCAGTATAGAAATTTTTGTGGAAGGCATGTGTGCAATTAGCCTCATGTAACTAAATGATGTGGCGATATACAACCCCTTGGAAGTAGATATTTTAGTACCTATCACGCTGGCCTGAAGCTGGTCTTACTGGACTTATCATACCTTCGAAACTCTTGTGACAACTCTATAGTGAAATGAAATGAAATGAAAATACTTTACTGAATCATTAATTATTTTTTTAAATTATTTAGATGTAGCAACCTGTTTTTACGTTTTATTTCCTTCTCTCGGTTTATTTTAAACATCAATTTTCCTTAGGTTCTGGCATAATAATTAGGTGATAATTTTCCTAAAAGGTAGGATAGTGGCAGAATATTCGCATGTATACGGGTATAGACCACCGTACCGTGGTTAAGGTCATAGTGACCCACTTTATTACACGTAACACGTTTCGGATACAAAAACCCATAAGGTCAGCTACTGGAAATATTGAGACTTTTCATCTTATGTCTCAGGATGACGAGCGCAGTGGAATGCCAAGCATTGCTTTGTAATTCAAGGTGTCGTTTGGTTTTGCTATTCATTGCAATAAAAAAGTCAGAAGTGGGCAAAACGATTTTCTGGTGCTCATCTAGTACTTTTCATGCTTATTCTAGAATAACAGGTCTAGACCTGTCAGTACAGACTACAGTTAAACATAATCATTACCATTATTTTATGTTTCTTACTATCACTGCCGCAATCTTTCAAATATCAAGTCTTATTTTATGGATATCAGAAATCATAAGACATTTATAATATACTAATAACAAAAACGAAATACCTGTAGGCCCCATAAACAATTGTCTCAGTGCGGGAATCGAACCCGGGGTTTATCGTTTACCACCCTACTTTTTAACAAACTGCGCCGCGTAGACTGTTTTGTATACCGCGTTGAAATATTCAAATTATCTTACATACCAAATACAGAATACTTTCGTAACTTAGTTTCAAAGCTGTAATTACCCGTACAACTTGTTTTCTATAGTAAACATAATGACGATCCAAATATAGTTACAAGCAAAAAATCTAAAGCTAAACTAAAATCGTACAAATCTTTGTGAATAGGCTAAAAGAATAAGGGTTCCTATATTCAGCGCTAAAATTCAAAAAAGATTTTTTTTTCAAATCTTAAATAAATTTGGTTCTTTCTGCCATACACACATACATAAGCCCACACCTTTTTTTCTACAGGGAAAATATGTCTGCATACCATAGGGTAGGCGAAGACTATGGTTCTCTATTTCACCCGATCCTGACATTCCAATTTCACTTTCATAAATCTCTTCATATATTCTCGTCAGTTCAGAGTAATATACTAACCTGACCCTTGTATGCATGCTCGGAAAAACTCAATGAGTTTATTGTTGCATTATTATATTATGTTTTTAAGAAATGTAAATTTAAAAAAGCATACGTCCTTCGCGCACTAAAATCATGGGAAAAATGCATTAATTATTATTCGTACATCTGATTACTTCAATGGGTTGCATTGGATCTTCAACATTGATTTAAAATAGGCAAAATCAAACGTATACTTTGAGACACACTACTCATAGCTCATACTGATTTAATATTATGTATCATAAAATAACATATATTTAAGGTAATGATAATGTAAGTACTTAGGAGATTAAATATTGTATTCAATATTTCTATTGTAGCACGACTAATAGAAAATCAATATACCAATATATACACATATAAACAAAAAATGTAAATAAAAAGATACATCATAAGTGTAGGTTTGGTTTGGTTATTTAGGGTTAATAAGCAAATAGTTTATATTAGTGTCTTAATTTTGCAGTTGTTATTTGTCTGTAAGTCATCGAAAAATAAAATATAATAAAAATATTAGTGATTGTTGCTAACAATTATTTTATTTGTACCTAAAGCATTTGTCAATAAGCGCAGATAGATTTGGCGGCCCATTGCGACCAATATGTTTAAAAAAAGATCAACCAAATCTTCAAGTTATTATTCAGTTACATATGCCAAATCGCCATGGCAAGGTACACCATCCCACACCAAGTTCGCCAGGTGATAATGCATCTTCAAAAAAATAACAATTTTCAGCCGGCAGCATCATCTCATCATCATCAGCTATCGAGGCGGTCAACGGCGAGCATCACAGAGCGATGAAAACAAATTTCTTATGACCCTATGAACCTATACGTTATTTGGTTCTAGTAGGATGGCGCTACGTCCAGCATAGCGGACGGCACGAATGACATTCTCCATCAGTGATTTAAAGTTGGCCTTTATTTCCCCCAGATATCTCTGGAAATCTCTATATTATCATGTGAATTAGCCACCAAGAACATGGGATTTTATTTTATAAGCATAACAACTACATTACACATATAATTACTTAGACTAAGAGTAATTGATAATCAAAACATTTCACAGTATAATGTACGGGTTTACAGGAATAGAACAGTAAAAGACATAAAATAAAAAAAGTTGCTTGTTAATTTAAATTTGATTTGGTGAAAACTTATTTTAAAGATCACAGTATAAATATAGATAGCTGCATATTAAAAATAACATAAAATATATTTTTAAGAGATCGGGTGGAGGTTAGAACTGAAACCTGGATTTGACCCAGGGACCGCTAGACCACAAGTATCTAGCGCCCTGCCATATGAGCTATTTCAGCTACAATAGACCTGTCGAAATGATTGAATCGTAAAAATACTATGTCTATGTATATTTTAACGTCATTAAAAGGATTTTTTCTGTAGTTCCTTACCCCGTTTTTGACGGAGAGATGTGAACGATGATTTATTTATTTTTATAAACAGCATTCGTATCGCCACGACATTAATTAATAAATAAACATATCCAACAGTCATGTATATAGCCCTAACCCCACACTCAGATCGAGCCTTGTGTCGTGGGTATCAGGAACTAAGAGACTGTTTGGTCTCACAAACACCCAGACCTGAAACAAATACTTATGGTTCACACAAACATTAGTCTTCGGTGCGATTGATCCCGAATCGAACCCGCGGCCTCTCCTTTCACAGCTCGCGTGTAACCAACTGCGCCATCGGACTTATTTTTTCCTATTAATTTTACTATTTCATATTTTTTATTGTTCCAGATTGTTCTAGAATTTTGATGTTAAACATGCGTTTCGCAACGGTACTCTTTTTGTTTTATTATTATAGCAATACGATTTGAAAACCTCCATGAGACTAACTTATATACAATGCGAAGGTTTTTATTTCGAATCCCAGGTCGGGCAGTGATAGTATATTTTTCTATTTATTGTCAGCCTGGAGCCAGGAATATGGTGGGACAAGGTTTGAGTTTATGTAAGGATGTATACATTTTTCTTATTCAACGCGACCACAACTAAGAAAGTAACTACAACACTTAAAAGCAAGAAAGTATAACTCTATTATATTGGAAAAAAGAGTAAAATAAAGACAAAAATTAAGACTGTTCTTTAATATAAGTTCTTTATAATATCTTCCTTATAATTGGAATATATTGTACAATATGATCTCCAATATCATAAAAGCAAGAAGTTTATTTATTTTACTTTATTTTACTCCCAACAGTATTAATATACTTTCTTCTGACCACATAGTAAGTACAGCTTTTAAGTCATATGTATCAGATGCCACGAGAGACTAATACTTGGGTATCTAATTTTAGCCTAAAATACGAGAATTTGGCTACAAGTGTTATCATGTGTTTTTCGAATAGAAATGATACATCAACTGCGGCGTCGATGTGGTGAATCTTGACAAAGACTTGACCTATTTATGTGTTTCTTTAAAACAGAATTATATGACCCATATAACATTTACTTGTTTAATTTCATTCTATCGCAATTCCTGCAAATTTACTATAATAATCAAGTATTTTTAGATGTGAAATATTTAAAACGCAATACATGACCAAAAGAAAGCTTCAGTACCGAATCAGCCAATATCCTTTATCTCAATGTTGGATCGAACCCGCGGCCTGCCGTTACACATATTGTTACTAACCAATTCTTAAAATGCAACTATACATTAGCTAAATGTATGTATTTATCCAAGACCCTCATAAAAGTAATATTTTCTACTAATATTAAAAAAATGACCGATACTACCCGCTGCAAGTATACAAGGTCACAAAGAGTTATATACATGTGTATCCTATATAGCACATACAAATTTTCTTGTTTTATTTCATTGTAATAACTGAAATATTTAAATTCCTGCGAATTTACTTTAATAATCGAGTATTTTTAGGTGAGAAATATCAAAAATCGCAACACACGTCGAAAAGAAAGCCTAAGAACCGTAAAAAACTGTCCAACTCCCTTTATCTCTATGCGGGATGAAACCCGCGGCCTGCTGTTAGACATATTGTGTCTCTTAAAATGCAACAGTGCAATAACTAAACATTAGTACCTATTATTTACCAAACATCCCCATAAAAGTAATATTTGCTACTAATATTTAAAAACGTATAAATTGACTCTACTTGGTGCAAGCATCAATCACAAGGTCAAAAAGACATAAATTATAATACACTTCTATTCTATTAAAAAAGTTAATATTAATAAATCTTTAACAATATAAAAAATCCTAAACACTACCTTTTAAATATAACTATATACAAAGTAACACTTACTTCCCCCATCATCCCCGACGAATATCCTTGACGGTACAAAAAGCGTTGCGCTGCCGTCCACCATTCGCGACCAGTATATAAGCCCATACCACGCTACCACCGCATCAGTCACCGTCGCAAGTTACCACTGACAGTCATCATGAAATTCTTGGTGAGTTGCTTTGACTATCCTTAGGGATGCAAATGATAATATGTCGTGTTAGCAACCATTAATATAATTTTAAATGAAGATTAAAGTATAACTGTTGCTTAAGGGTATAGAATTAAGTAGTTCAAAATTTCCAGTATTTGTTTATTGTCTTGTTTTTTAATTTAAAAATTTAATATATTTTGGAATTTTTAAAAATATATAATTGTACATTTTCAGACTTTTTGACTTTAGATTTGGAATCTGAATTATCATTAAATGCTAGTTATTAATGTTTAATTATATTTATATATGTTCTGTAAATAGATCATAAACTAAATTGTCTTCAAATCAGAATATAATTTAAATAAAAAACGGTTCCAAAATAATATTACAATTTCCACGGCATTAAAAAAAGTAACCAACGAAATATTATTCTAATTGCTTTAACTGAATTTGATATAATATTATAATTATTCTTATTAAAATAATACAAAAATCTTCCATAAAATATAAATGTGTAAAAAACAAAAGTTTAAAAGTATTAAAATCAATCTCCAATTTGCAAGAAAAATAAGTCAATTTTTCGTGCCGATTAAACTCGAATACACACTTATTTTATTGTATATACGTACAATGATGGTATTCGTTGATTTTTCTCAACAGCAATCAATCATAATTTAGTTATTTATTTGAACAGCTTGATTCAGTGCCTCATATTAAGTTTAGTTCTGGTTGTAATCATATAACAATGTTAAGCCATATTCAGAAGTACTTACATGTAATGATTGTTATAGTAATAGGGACTGATTTGCCAATAGAGTCTATATTTTTGACTCTACATATCATTTTTTAATGAATTGCTAAATAATAATAGGAAATATCCAATTAATTATTATCAATAATAATAAGTACATGCTTATAGCGTATAATATAATATTACGTAAATAGATGATTAGGTAAAAAGTAGAGTACTTGAAAAGACTAAAGTTAAAAGATAAACATGAATTTAAAATCCTGATATGAATTTAATAGTTATTTTGTTCCTAATTGTGTTGTACTGTATATGATAAAATAGTAAAAGAATTACATAAAAATCAACATGTGATAAAATGACAATAGAACTATGTAAATGATTTTAAGATTAAATATTCTTAAAGATTCTGAGTTTTACAATTGATGTTGGGACTGAAGTACGGTAAATTTTATATTTATCCTAAACCTTGTGATGTATTGTATTTCGCTCACATCAGAATACTTGTAGAAATATTCCATCCAAAGAAATTAACATTCACCTTCATCATACGGTCTGAAAATTGAATTTAAAGTTTGAAATGAATGATCAATTTCACTATACAAAGTGACATGTACGTGTTCAGTTAATTTGCCTAATTCCCGCCGTTTTTGACATCTTTTTATTGTTATGAGAAATTTCCAAAAATTCATTTATTTTCAAAATATACCTATTGTTTCTAATTTAGATTTTCAAAAATATTAATAGTATTTGACAGTCATATAAACCTGTAATTTTTTGAATGTTATTTTACTTATATTCTAAGCTATCGCGAAAGCATCCATTTGTATTGTATTTCGTGTTATTTGAGTATATTTAACTTTTGTGTTATCAAATAAAACAGCTGATATTTTGGCTTGGAGCCATCTTACCCGTATCTTCATTAGTATGCAAAACTACACGCCTTAAACCATAATTTTATAGTTTAAGATCTAAAAAACATTATAATTACAGAAAATGAATGTGAAATTGTCCCCTTAAGTAATTTGTTTACTTTTAATAAAAACTTAACGTACACATATATCATTTAAATTGTCATGTAGGCTGTCTTTCAAGCTGAATTTGTAAATTAAAAAAAAATGAATACAAATTATACCAAAGACTGCCTCGGTGGCGTAGTTGTACTATGGTACGCTTACAAAGCTGAGGTCTCGGGTTCGAATCCCGAGTTGGACAAACAGCCCAGAGTCAGGAATTTGCTCCCGATATGGCGATAGGCTCGCCACCTATCATATTGTGGGACGGAACATACAAGGCGAAATGTGTGTGCCCTGGCCTACCCCATCTGGGGAAAAGGCGTGAGTTTATGTATGTATGTATGTATGTAATTATACCAAAGATAATGTAGTCCACTTATTCACATTTTGTAGACAATTATTACTCCATTATCTGGTATGGGGCAGTTATAGCCTTTAGGGTCCAATCATACGCGACCACAATTATCTCAGTGCAGGAAATTGCAGAATCTGAATCGCCTGCGGAAAATCATTGGGTGTATACGAGTATAGGCTATGAGTCAACGATCATATTGCTTGATATGCAATTGGTGCATACAGTTTAGCTATTAGTTAACCCTTTCGACTTAAAGGGTTAACAAATTGGCAACATAATAGAGTATAGGAGTGGTCATTTACAATAATTTTATTTTGATTTCTGTATTTTGAAATTCAAAGCAGTTTTTTACTAACTTTGACGTAATTGGCTTCGATTTGGAGTAGATACTGAAAGTGATGGTGAAATAATGTTTTATTTTAATAAAATTTTATTTAGCTATTGCCTATTGCTATTGCCAACCCGCACTAGGCCAGCGTGGTGGACTATATGGCCTAACCACTCTCAATCGTACTCTCGATTGTAGAGTAGACCCGTGCCCTGCAGTGGGACGTATATGAATTTTCTTCTTAAAATAATAAAACTAAGCAGTTGACAGAATTATTATAATTATAATAATCCACTTCCGTTTATTACAATAGTTTTATTTAATTTTAAATAAAAGGGAAATGAGCTGTGTGACATTATTATATCATATTTAGATTCATTGTGAATCTCCCACGGCTCTTTTTACAACCGATGGTAATGATAGTTTAGTGTTTTTTAAACAATTGCATTTTACTTAATATTATTTTAAAATGTGACGTAATAATAGGCAACGTAATTTTTCGTACATTTTTTTTGTAAATTTGGCCACCAAAAATTTTTTTGCATTATTTTACTATTTAAACCTGCACATCCTAGAACATTTTATAGTTAAGCTACATGATGAAAATTCAATCAATTATAAATGAATTACTACTGATAGCGCGCGAGTTGAATGCAGAGCTTAGGAATGCGGGTAGTGCTGTGATCTAATTATTGATGGCCATAATGGGTATATCGATATTTTTTACATTGTTTTCAGTTTATCACTTGTCACTAGGTAAACATAATATAAAAATTAAACATAATAAATATCACGTAAAGATAATAAATATCACACATTTTTAATAAGTTTTTATTTTACACCCCAAAATCAAATAAAACTAATTATTTATTCACAATTTTCGCTATTTATCGTGCTTGGTGACGAAAAAATACTCGTTATTTTTAACAGAATTTGATGGACGATCAGTTATAATGAATTATTAAACAAACAAATAATAACACGGACTATAATATGTTAACTATCGTAACAAGCGTACGAAAGCTCGGGAAGCACTGCACTAAGCTGCAGGCTCGGGAGGGGACACGTGCGAACGGCGGGGGAGATGCTCCCGCTCTTTACCTCAGGCCCCGACTGCATTCAACTCGCGCGCTATCAGTACGTTAATTAATATTAGTTATGGAATTCATAGCAGTTTAAAACTATAGACAAAAACTTACCCTTCTTAAGTCAGTACAATTATTATTTCATTAACACGACATAAAAACGGCAATAAACGTCATCACAAAGAAATCTGTAAGATGCCGTGTAATTATAACGTCCATTATTACATTTTCTAATTAAAAACGTATTTAAATTCATAAGAGCCTAATTTTTGAGTCCGTAACAAAATGTTATTGGCACATAAGTTCCGCCGCTTGGTTTCACGACAAGGTCAATCATATAAATTTACATAAATGTTATTACCATCAAATTCGGCTTTGCTTTTTATGTAAGAAATACTATAATATAGAGTAATTATTTTTTACTGTTTTTATGCATTTTTAGTAAACGTGGCCACTAAGCGTGAAAAATTGCAAAATTTTCATTTATTTAAAAGTTAATGTTTGCAACATTAGCTTTTTACGATCCGTCGTAAATTTACGTACTTGAAAAATTAAAAAAGATTCAAATACCTGATAACATCAATTAAATTATGAATGATTAGTGACAATATTATTTAATTCTACATTTAAAAACCAAGATAAAACCAAAAAATCTCAAAAGATTTCAATTTAACACTTAAAGAACTACGTAAACAATAAACAAACAAATTACTCAACAACCTGTAAAAGCGTAATAGGAAGTATTAATTGGAGCCAACCATTGTTTCACGCATTGTCTACAAGGCGACGCAATTCTGTAGCAACACTTAACCGCTCCCCATTAGTGACACAATTGTAGTGGGTGGATACGGACCGATGAGTATTGCAAACCTTGTATATCGGTGATGATTCAGATTTTAAAAATGATGAATAGCAGAGGCAAAATAGTATTTTAGCAGAAATCTTGTACAGAAAAGAACGGTGTTGGAATTGTAGCCATAAAATGGACGTGGGGTAAAGGCCGTTCTGTTTTTTTTTGGGCAATCGATTGTTTAGTAGATATTTATAATAACTGGTCAAGAATATTCTTACTTGAAGGTATTGATGATTGGTAATTACTGCGGTAAAAATTAGATTTTTTTTTTGAGTAGTTGTGATTACATTTCACCAATTCTTTACAATACTCCTAATTTTTCCCAACGCTCACAAAACAATACTTTTATCAAATAAGCAGTATTCAGCAGCTTAATTTGACCCATAATTGAAAGTTTCCTTTTCTGTGTTAGCACGAGGCAACATACTCTGTCCCGAGAGCGACATATCAGCTAATGAACTAAACACATAGTCGACTGTTTTTCGTTTCATTAAAGAAGGTCCTGAGGGATGCAGTTGATTGCATTCGGTTATATTCTTTCGATAATTTTGTTTTTCCTGTAGTATTGTTCTCTTTGTTTCCTTAAAGTCGCATGAGAATATTTTGATTATATTTTTAATTATATACATATACATATAGATAGTTTAGACTGTAAGTCATTTTATTTGTATTTTCGTACATTGCTTTTCATTTAAATTTCTGTAAAGGGTCTATAAGCAGAACTAAATATGAACTGATCTATAGAAAAGTCGAATCCACAATCAGCGTAGTAAAAACAAATGGTTAGCCTCTGCGTCAGAGGGTAATAAACCAGTCAATGTAGCAATAATTAAAATATTTTAACACATTAACGCAAATAAGCAAATAATTGGCTAAATATTATATGAATTTTAATACTTAAGTACAAACACGCACATGTAATCTGAATATTCATTAACGGTCCTATTAAAATTAAACTGTATCCGAAAATTTTATCGAAAATCCACCGTCGCATGTCAATTAAAATTTATAAATTAATAATGTAGTTAACGATAGCTCAGTAGGAGGAAAAGCAGACTTACGAAACGGTGGTGGTAGGTTTGATCCCAGGGCATACCTTTCTGACTTGTTAACATGTGAAAAAATAAGTGACAAAGGAAAAATCTTATAGCAAGACAATACTTTAGACATACTCTAAGGGATACCTTATAGTCTTAAATATATAAAAAGTGAACTTCTATAAAAAAGTATACCCTAACGCCCAAATACTGGAACGCAACTTAAATATAAGTTGCGCTTAACTACGTTAATCCCGCTTAAATGTACTGGCTAAGTGGGCTGCGCGCTGTTAAGTGCAACTTATTATTTGAATGGCGTTCCAGTATTCGGGCGTAAATGTATTAAAATATTTACTTATATTCGCACTAGCTGGACATAACTTAGTTTGATTGATAAATAACGCAGCTCTAAATCTCTAATATACCTTGAATATGATAAAGTCAATAAAGTCTGGAATCTCCAAGACATATTATATGATATGAAATAATATCTTGTCAACAGATTGTAGCCGTCCTGGCCATCAGCGCCGTATATGCTGACGAAGAGAAGAAGACCGAGAAGCGAGGCTTGTCCACCCTGGGATATGGTGGGTTGGGATACGCCGGCCATGGCGTGGGATACGACGCCGGATTGGGATATGGCGGATACAGCGGCTTAGGATATGGCGGTTGTGAGTATTGTTATTTATATTTGTTTCTATGTACAAATAATGTTTGAATTTACTGAAATATCGTATTAAGACCTTAGAAGAATTAAATTGGTTAAGCAAGTTGCGAAGACATGGTTGGCAGGACCATAATAGTTGTGTAATAGTCTAGAGTTAACCGGTTTTTTCAGTACTACATTGTCCTCACTTAACTTCAAATGCGATAGACTGTACCGTGTCACATAAATTACATAAAATAGAATCCTAATTACATAAAATGCGTCCAAAAATATCAGTAAAAAGTCCAGAAATAAACCGAAACAACTCGTAAATGTGTATCTTATAAATTATTCCTAAATTGTGACATTTTTCAAGCAATTAAACGTGCTCGGAACACTCTGCGGGAACACTCAAGTTTTCCACTCGACTCCAACTTTAAATTGAGCGAAAGCTTTCAGAATTTCGCGTACGTGACGAGAGTGCCAATCATACATTAGTTTGTGCACGTGGACATTTTACTTTTCAATTCATTTTTATTGAGTAAATTAAGGCGTTTGTTGCAACGAATTGTTGAATGTCTTAGAGCATATACTTGATGTTTCGTAAATTAAATACTTATGAAAAAAATACAAATTTGATTATTCTTCTATAGATTCATGATTATTATTTGGACTTTTTAATAAATGCGCCTTAAGTTAATCGTATATACAATAGGCCCGATCTCATGAGCGTAGGTAGAGACTGTAGAAAACACAAGCTATGATTCTGAGACACCCATTTCGCCTCTTTAACATTCATATTCTTTATATATTTTTCTTTACTTTCTCAGTAAAATAAGTAAATAGCCAGTGACACGCAATCTAAACATGAAATAAATTGCCTTCCCACCTCCATTCTGCAATCTCCAAAAAAATTCCAACGTTTATATTCCAAAATAAATTCTCAGAACATTTAACATTATCAGAAGTTGGTAGGCTCCTTTACAAAAATATCACTCCCCTTAGAACTCAGTGGCGTTTAGGAAGATGGATCGCCGCTTTCGGAAGGAAAACGGTGAATTAAACCGAAGATAAAGGCGGTAAAGGTGGAAATGTTTTGCCACTTAACCACCACTGACCAGTGTTTTAAAATTCTTCCTTTTTATTTAATGTAGTTCTTTGCAAACATTTTTCTAAGACGTTTTATGGCCATTGCAGTATTATAGAACAATTTGGTCTATTGTTATAGCTGATATAGTCATAATAATTTGATAAGTAATTCAATTTGTAGATCTATCCATGCAGATATAAAAATATAATAAAACTATACTGCATTCTAGATTTTAAATCTAGAATAAGACTTCTATGATCTAATAATCTATTTTATACCCGAAATAAATTCTGTAATGCCAACTGTAAAATCTGAACACGAATTCAATTTACAACCACTCGGATGCTCGATCATGATCCAATGAAGAACTAAAACGGCAATGCAAATTGAATGAGCCAATAAAAATCAGGTCCTACAATTCCCAGGAAAGACTGTCTTATAAATTTTAAAGGTCCTCCTATGAACAAATAAAAGTTGCGATAAACTACTGTTAGAGCTGCAATAAAATAGCAGTTAAATGCAACGGGAGCAGGGCGAATCGTTCTAAGAGATTAATACCAGAGTAAAATAAAGTGGTCTCTTCACTTCCAAGTGTTGTGAAGTAGTGGTACGCCAAGTGCTGTGCCGCTTACAAATCAGGACTCTATGGTTTATTTATTGTTAACTACGAGTTTGTTACTTTATTCGTCTTGTGATATAATTAGAACGAACCAACAAGTTCAGGGTTCTATTATCACTTTGCATGTTTTTTTGGGTACGAACAAATTAACAGGAGTTACTAGCTTCTGCAAAATGTATTAACACATCGGAGATGTGTAATTAATGATTAGTTGTTGCAATTTTAGTATACATTTTGACATCACAATCTCGTTAAATTGATTTCTGCTTCATAAGAGTAATCACTTTGTAAATATGTAATCTGTCGCAAACATTTATTTAATGGATTAGTAATCTAGCTTCTAATGTATAATCTGCCCTTTAAAGTTAATTTTATCAGAACTGACCCCACGTGACATACTGTAGTACTTAACATCACACCGTGTCTAACGCTCATTATCTTCCACCTTTGTGCAGTAACCTATATTCCGGATAACCTGATCGATTTTGCACCTAAATCCATTGCGATAAGGACCAAAATGAATGCCGGTTTTATAGTGGCGGTATTCATTCAATAGACGCATTTAAGCCATTGTGGACCAAGCTATCGTGTCTGGAATTGAAGCTAAATTGTTGTTCATTTTGGTCTCCAGCTCAATAATACTGTGGCTACATAATTTTCTGCGTTTAGATTTATTTTATTTCCGCTCGTGTTTGCTTTTAATCAGTGTAGAGAGAGCTCGTGTGTATAAGGAAAAAATATATTTTTTAAACTTTATCGTGCTAGTGTAAATATATGATGGGTAATGTAGTGCCATTCAGATATGGTAGTCACTGTTGAGCAATCGATTACTCTCTTTGGCCGTCACAATGACGGCTTGCTGGTAACTAAATATTGAGTTAATTATTTTTTGTTTATAAAAAATCACAATTCTGTATTAATTTCTGTAGAAGCTTTGTTACACCCTGAACTTGATAGTCACCTGATCAAAAATTTAAAAAGACGATCGTTTAATCTGCATATCAATTGTAACTTATTTGGATATCCTTCCTCTTCGAAATCTATCTACATAGCAATATACCGGGATGGTTCCTTATCAATCTTTGCCGTTTTGTCGCAGTTACATTATAGACATAGTACAAAGGAAAAAACATTCAACAGTTATTTTACAAGGAACTCAAATGAATCGGGGTGATAAGATCTGAGTACATCGACACAATAGAAGAGTTCAATAGCATACCGTGGGAACAGCATTCTTGACACATTCAATCTTATAATTGTCTTGTATATCAATTTCTTGTAAAATTTACGAGCTATGAGTATGAAATGAAATAAATATTTATTTTGGAATAATTTTCATTACTACGTTGTCCGCTTGGTAGCCAAATAAAAATTTAGATTTCTTTGGGAGAGCTTTTTTAGTAATGAATTTTCTGTGGCTGAGAAAAGGAACAAATATAGTGCAGTTTCGAAAATATGTGATCCTAAAATTAGTTTAAAAGCCTTTCAATTTTCAAGTTTGTTTTCATAACATAACCTAATTAATTACTTTATATCTTATATTTACCTTTCTCTTTACTTGACAAATGACACATTTACACCTGCTGTAGCTAATATACGCCATCATAACATCCTTCCGAAGATTAATAGAGGTTGCCTCAAACCGCATCTAATAAACAAGATCATTATATTCAAATGACATACAAAATAAACAAACATTTCGTCTCTACTTCCAAATGTGGCCTTTACAATTTCGATTAGCAATTTGCCACGGTTCCACGACTATGGGCAAAAACTGTCCACAGACATTCTCTTTAGTTTATTTTTAAAGGAGGTTCTTGAATATTTAGATTTTTTTTGGTGAACAAGAATGAATTGACTTACTATTTTATTATGAGATTTCGTTGATGTCTAATGCTCTGTGATTTATGAAATAAGATTTTAAATTGCGAGATTACTAAAATATATTTTTGGGGAAAAATATAAATAAACAAAATATAAAATGGTTATTATTACTACAGTTAACCTACATTATACTCTCATTTTTCATTTTTTCCATCGAAATATTGACATCCTATTTATTTTAATCTTATCAATAGTCTTGATACCAGAATATTTTAGATACAACGAGTAGAGTAACAAGTATATAAAAATAAAATGTAAATATTCTTCACACCAAAATATATCCAATAAATCACCAATAATTTTAAAATAAAACCTCTCTAAACACTATGTTTTTGTTTAGACGCGCCAGTGGCCGTGAGCAAGGTCGCGTACACAACAGCGCACGGCGGCGTCGGATACGGCGGATATGGCGGATACAACGGCCTCAGCGGATATTCCGGCCTCGGCGGATATGGACTCGGTGAGCGATGTTTCGACGGACTTTTCAAAGTCTATATTTAGAGACACAAATTCAATATTGGTATCGTTGTTTTAGTGACTAGTGAAATATTTGAGTAGTTTAAAATTTATTAAACAAATACGAAAGAAAATGTGACGTTGTCATATACAATTTAATACAATAATGTCTGGTAATTTCCCTGGCTAGGTAAAATGCCAATTGTACAAAAAGTCGATTCTGATACAGACCCCTACCCAGATATTATGTTTCCTGATCAACAAACACAGCTAGATTCATATCTTCTGTCCTGTTAACAAAAATGGGAGATTATAGGTCCCGCGAGAACCAGACACAATAAACACTTGTAGGTTCTTTGTCTCTGCTGGGTTTAAATCCACTGTGCCACGTAATTCGTCAATACAGATTACTTATCACGTACCAAGGAAGTCGTCCACTACAAAAAATACAATGCTAAATTAATGATCGCACTTTTTACCTATAATTCATTCAATAATGTCTAGTCACTAAAAGGCTTACAGCCTTCACCAAGGCTAACTAATAGACCATAACATCTTGTTAACAACGTGGCAATCGGTTAGACGCCGGCTGTGAAATTTCAGGCCACGGGTTTGATGCCCGCAATGAGATAAATATTTGTGTAATCTACAGGTATTTTTTTCTGGTCAGAGGGGTTACTCTGTACTCCAAAACGAAGACGAATAATCGAACATCGCACTTAAAACTGTACGAATATGCCTAAATACTTTAAATGTTCGTATTTTGTATCGTACGTCATAATTTTAGACTAAGTTCGTAGTGAATAATAAGTTTCATAGATAATAGTATTGATTTTTAGAAGTGAAAAAATTATCTTATATATTTAACCTCAACGTCCGAACATTCGAACCTCGTATGGGAATAAAGATTAACCCCCTTTGGTATTTGTGATACGAAAAGGCTCTCGTAGTGTCAAGATACAAGACTCGATGTTAATGAGAATATTTTTTTTTCTTTTAGGCCATGGTGGATATGGTGGATACTACAGCGCCCCCGCAGTCAGCTACGCCAACCAGGTCGCATACGGCGGATATGGCGGATACGGCGGATACGGCCACGGACTCGGCGGGTACGGCGGTCTCGGATACTACGGACACCACTAAACTGACCAAAAAAGCGTTATTTTTCAAATTTAATACTCATGGGAAAATCGATTGTTTTCAAAATCAACAACTTTGCCTCGATGTCCCATTATTGAGTACTGCCTTAAAGTGTTTCAAATTCGTACCCTTGCCTCATTTTAATTTTTTCTACTCTGTGATTTTTTGTAAATATGAATTATAACTATATATAAATAATATTTTTATTTTTATTTATAACCCTATTCATACTGAAACATAAAGCCTTCTCAATAAACTGAATAGCAGACGATGACTAAAGACTGATACAAATAAATGGACGCAGAGTCTGCAACTTGTAGTGAATAATTTACTTACTAAGTAGACAATCCTTGCAGTCGTTTACAAAGCTCGTAGCAGTTATTTTATTATTTTTATTTGTATCATATACTATGCCACTGTAGAGCAAAAGCTTCCCTTTCTGTTTTACACTCCTTCCTATCCAAGGCTTCATTCTGCCAAATTTTGTCGAAATAATCCAACAATCTTCCCTGCGGTTCTTTTCAGCTCAATATTTTGCAAATATTTTTTTCTTACTTTTCTTGCCTTAATATTTTTTTGCTTCTATTGTCAAAATGGTTTTTAATTCTTCTAATCTTACAGTGAATTAAGTTAGAAAGCCTTGTCAGCTTCACGACTATACATATTTAGCAATACAAAGTGTGTACCCTATGAATACAAAATGGATGTGTCGTTTGTTAGATCCGACGAATTTGTTTTGATACAAGTCCTATATCGGCTTACTGGAATCGAATTTCCAATTTATATTCTACATTTTAAATTATCCTGAGTACAGATACGGCTCTCGAAATACTAAAACAATATAGCAATTCATCTTTTTAGAAGTAATTTATTTTTTGTACGTTTTCACAATTTGATACTTGAGGATCTTGGAGGAGTTGATCCAGCCTATGAATTGAAGTAATGAAATATTTTATCTATTATTTAATCTTTAATTATTTAAACCATACGTGTGGGTAAAAAAGATTACCAACCAGAAATACCCAATAGAAAAATAAATTATATTGGATTTTATTATGTCAAAATAACACGCCGCAGAAATACATACACACCACATAAAAAACAGAGTAATGGATCGGTACAAAACCTCCATTCAATATATTTTTCATTAAAATATCCTAAAATCTTGTCAACGTTAGAGTGTGCATTGCGCCTAACATTATACTAAATGCAATCACAAAAACATCAGTATTGCTATGATATTTCGAAAATTAAAACCTAAACCATGTAGTAGAGCTGTCTCTACCACAAGCACAAATAACTAACCATAACTTGAAAGATAACCCTGAGGTTAGTATGACAAAAGGTAATTATAATAATGAACTGGGGCCGTCGCATTACCTAATGAACCCTTAGCAGCGCAAACAAACCGGGGCTTCATGAGCTAGTGCATAATGTCACTTGATCTTCAAGAGGGAGCGGCCTGAGGGAGGGGGATTGTAGTGCCACGTGTATTGGATTGGTAATGATGTATAGGGATAAAAATAGCTTTGCTACAGACTTTAAAATATGTATCATTTTTAATTAAGTATTTTTTTTTTTACTGCAGTGTATGGCGTAACGTGCATGCTGATTACTTGATGGTACCTACTCGTTAGCGATACGACCGCTCATGGACAGTAGTAAAACCAAACGACACCATGAATTACAAAGCAATGCTTGGCATTCCATTACGCTCACCATCCTGAGACGTAAGATATAAAGTCACAATATGTCCCGTAGTTACTCTGACTACAATGTCCTTCAATCCGAAACACAACAGTGCTTTTAAACTGCTGTTTGGCGCCAGAAATAGATATCACATATGAGAGATCTACTACCAGTAAACTTAATTAACTAAACAGATTTTTTTGTGGTCTGTTGGAAATCGACAAATTTCAAATCATAGGATACACCTCGAATTTTTCATTTTATGCTTGTATTGTATGTTTAGTTTGAAATGCAAAATTTTAGTAATAAAATGACAAATTTTTATTAGACTATCAAAAATGTAAAGTCCGCTTTTCCGCACCAGGCTAACGCAGACTATCGCATAACCCCTATCGATATATCACAAATGATGAAAGACTTGATATCACGACACCTAGCACCAAATCGTGGGCATCATAAATTTAACTGTCCAGTATGTAATTCAGATTTCAGGTCTTTTTATTTTCCAATCAACCGTACCACAGGTTATTTTACTAGTACAACAAAATAACTACAATGCATATAAAATTTACAAATCCAAAAAAGGAGGGATATTCATTCCAGTCAACGGCACAAACACAAATCATATTTTTAGTTAAAACCGCACACAAAAGTACAAAGTGTGATTGTAGTGAACAACAGTGTTACAAGCGAGAGATTGCGCGGATTGGTTTAGCAGGCGCTGCGCCCTCATGGATTAATTAAATCGCATGCATGGCAGAGCGCAAATAGGGAAATATAAAAAAAAAACTTTGTATGTTACTTTGGTTTTGCAGTGCTTTGTTATCGCTAGATTGTGGATACAATTGTATAAAAGTAATTACTTTTGTTGAGAAATTGTCACAAGTAATACATACGGTACGCCGCAAAACAAAGTTGTATATATATCGAAGATTTATATATACATACATATAAACAAGAAACAATTAATTCACGCCTTTTCCAGAAGGCGTAGTTAGAGCTGCTACCAAGACACCCATGTTTCGCCTTGTGTATTCCGTCCTACTATGTGATAGCGTGATAGAGGGCGAGACTTTCGCCATATCGGCCACAAATTTGTAACTCTGGGCTGATAATGAATAGAAAAATCTAATATGACTTACAGCCGTTCTCAATAATCTATCTGTCTTTAACTAGGGATTTCATTAAATATTTCGATGCATTTTACGTTTCAGTTAACAAATATACAAAAATATAGATATGGTGCATATGTTTATAGATAGCTAGGCAAGATAAATATATATGTATATCTTTGTTTAATAAAGTGTAACATTGAATTGACAAAATAAAGGTAGCCAGTTTAACCTCTAGTTAAAGATAGATAGGATATAGAGAACGGCCGTTAGTCAGATCTGGGATTCAAACCCGGGATCTTACCGTTGTAATCATACCGTAGTACAACAACGTCACCGAAGCAGAACAAAAAATATATAATTCTTAAAGTTACAGAAATTCAACCCGTATGTGCGATGTGATAATCAGAGGTGCGGTAGATGGTACAGAGGTTAAACAGCTTGTTTTTGTCCAACATGGGATAGGAGACGAGCCTAGTTTTATATCTCTTATATTCGGCAAATTATTACCAGACTCAATCAGAAGATTAGATTTTACTACAAACAAAAATGAGAAACATGTTTTCTTAGATCTATGCGAATGTTACACATTGTTGTCCGTCCGTGGCTAAGAAATCTGTAAAGTAATCTAAACTTGCGTCGAAATTTTAAAGTTTAAAAATTTGACAAAAGAAACTTTAAAAAAAATAAGTGCGATTTATTTGCATTTGAAGACTATTTCCTGTAATGGACTGGCCTAAGCTAATGATACTCAAACGAAGTCCCCTTCATCCTGGTACACAAGGAACTGATTTAATATTAAATATTTTAAAATTTAAAATCTTCTATCTTGGTTTCGGCTGCCAGGGCAATCTGCTCGACAGTGAAAGGCCCCTCTGAAATAGAACACGTTACATATTAATGGAATTCAGTGACTGTGTGAGTTGTGTTGCAATTTTTCCTCCAGCTCAGAGGAAATTTGAGGTTATCCGTAAAATTACAGGCAGCTGATTTTCGGGGGGGGTTACTCTGTACTCCGGCACGACGACTTATCTTCGAACCACATTTAAAACTGTAGGAATGTGCCTTAATACTTTACAATATGTTCGAATCCCGTATCGTACGTCGTAATCTTAGACTAAGTTCGAAGTGAATGATAAGTTTCATTGAGAATAGTATTGATTTTTAAAAGTGGAAATGTTGTATCTTGTATGTTGTATTCAACGTCCGAACATTCGAACTTCGTGTTGGAGTAAGAAGCAGTTGTCGTATCCGTCAAAGATACTTTAAATCGACATGCGAGACATCATATGTGAGAGGCCATCTGGGTGGGTACCACCGCAGTGTCTATTACTCCCGTCAAACAGCAGTGTAAACGCATTGTTGTGTTTCGGGTTGAAGGGCATTGTAGCCAGAGTAACTACTGGACATATTGAGACTTAACATCTTATGTCTCAGGATGGCGAGCGCAGTGGAATGCCAAGCATTGCTTTGTAATTCAAGGTGTTGTTTGGTTTTGCTACTGTTCATGAGCGGTCGTATCGCTTACCATCAGGCAAACGGCATGCTCGTCTCGCCATTCATAACAATAAAAAAAGAAAATGCTCTGTCCAAGAGAAAAGCGACTAAGCTACATGCCATATCACTTTGAATATTACGAGTTGTTTTTATCCCGTAATAGCCTCCTAGGCGCAGCGTATCAATCCTGAATTAAAAGCCCTTAAATTCAAACTAAGTACTTCAAAACTTTTCACGCCCAGCGGCCATCAGCTCTTTGCACTTTTCACTCGGCGCACTGTCAATTCAACTTGCTAATACTTTGAGCTGTATCGGTAACCTTTGTTCCCCTACGGACTTCCCTATTCATAAGAGAAGTCATGTTTCGGTGCCATATATCATCACTGGTAATATACAACACAAGGCGAAACGTGGGTCCTGGTTGCACCTCTGCCTACCCCTTCTGAGAAAAAGGCGTGAGTTTATGTATGTAGTTATTTTCATGTTTCCACATCTCGCTAATATAATCTAGGAGTATTAATTAATTAAGAAATAAAACGAAGCAATAACATTATTATTTACAATTTATTTAGATTCTGTTATTTACACTCCAAATATTGTAAGATTCCATCTTAGTTTGATTTTAAATTTAATCAAAAATAATATAACACTTACACTTAATTAAGTTAATCAACCTACTGTGGTCTACGGATATATGTACACGTTTTATATTCTACGAGTATATTTGTCGTTCACTATACGGACGCATTTTAACTTCATGACTGGGAAGTTTAACTTAATCTCTTTACAACCATAAATAAAACTATGAATTAAACTAATAAAACTTCATGTCTTCCAGTCTGACAGCCACCGCCGTTCCAATATTTTGTATATTGTACGGACCATCTGGAACAGAAAGGCGCAAACGTTTAAGGAAATACATTTTTAAATAATAAATAAATTTGACACACTGTGAATGTTTTTAAAGCAAAACGCAGAGCTGTACTGTATCAGCCCATATATCTCCCACTGCAAGGCACGGACCTCCTCTATATTCAAGAGTGATTAGGCTACGTAATCGACCACGCTGGCTTAGTGCAGGTTGGCGTACTTTACATACTATAGAAATTCTTACAAATTCGCTATGGTATGCAACGTAGAGCGCCAATAGAACATTGATTAAAGATCCTTAATAACGCACTTATGTTTGTTGAATAAATGAATTTAATTCTTGGTCATATTACTTCGTAGAAATAAGAAAAAAGTATACATTTAAAAAATAATAATCTTACCAATCTGGAACCACTGTGTAGTCGGTATTCCACTTTCCAAACGCGCTGACGCGATCGCTTCCCTGATGGCACAGGCTATTACCACAGACATGCAGATAGGAGGCTCACCGACACCTAAGCAAACAAACATAAAATAGAAAATTGTTAAATATCAAAATAACGTGAGCCATTACAAACTGATAATAAATTCAGGATATTCTATCTACGCATATACGAAGACAAAATAAACTACCAGCTTATGAGTAATTATTATTCAATGCTTATATGCAAAAAACAACGTATTATAAAATTTATTAAAGAATAATATTTTTAAAAGAATAATACATTTGGATCCATAAGCGATGTCGGTGCCCATAGACCGTTTTCTCAAGTACACTCTGAAGTCCAGCGGGATGTCCATGGCTTGAGGCACGTGGTAGTTCCACGCTCGGTCTGTCAGCACCTCGCCGGTCTGGCGGTTGTACACGAGCTCTTCACATGTCCACAACCCTTGACCCATTATGAATGCTCCTTCCACCTGGGGACATCACAAAAAAGTCGTCTCAATATATTTTCCAACAGCAAAATAAACTGCATATTATGAAGTCGGTATATCAAAAATCTTGGACACCAACCTGCCCAATGTCAAGATCAGGGTTAATACTCCGCCCTACGTCTTCCAACAAGTCTACCCTTTTGATCACTGCTTCTCCGGTCAGTATATCAACTTCGGCCTCAGCTATAGCAGCCCCAAACACATCATAAGTTTGAAACTCAGTGCCACTGAAGGACCCTGTAGTTTGAAGATCTACAAATGAGTCGAAAGCACCTTTAATGAGTGTTTCCCACGGAGGATTGTTCATCCGAGTTCTAACAGGCTCTAGTCTCCTTAACAATTCCTCACAGCACTTTCTGACGCCGACTCCAATGTTCTGTGTGGTCACGCTTCCTCCTGATATAAAACCGTTTGGAAGAAATGTGGTGCTTGGCGCTTTCACTTGGATCTTTTCAACAGGCACCTTTAACAAGTAAGCTGCAACTTGTACAGCCTTTGTATTGATCCCCTGTCCCATCTCAATTCCATCGTGGGTAATGGAAATAGTGCCGTCGCCATGATACACCGACATAATTACTTTAAAGTTTCCTGCAGCAATAGGCGTCCATCTCAACAAACAGGCACGTAGCCCTCGTTTCTTCCATCTATTTGCAGCATTGAAGTTCTCAACTTCAACTCGTCTTTCATTGTATTTTGCGTTATTTTTCAAAGTATCGACAATTTCTCTTAGATCGTTATATCTTGTAGTGTCAAGATTTGCAAGACGAACTTCAAGAGGATCTAAAGAGAGTTCATATGCTATTCTTTCCATCATAAGTTCTGCTATTGCAATGTTTTCTAGAGTTCCTGCAAAAAACTATATATTTAAAATCATCATATTGTTATCGAAAATATCTTAGCAGAATTTTCCTCTTATTTTGTTGTTGCTATGCCAATAACATCTCATACTAATCTTCCTAATTAAAGTCTTGTAATATCAAAATATTTTCACGAACTTACCTGGAGCTCTACACCAGGTATTCTTCGCCGTATCGGTGACTGTATTAAAAGCGCTGTAGGTCCACCTCTTATTGTCATAGCAGTTGTAAATGGCGTCTATACTGAGTCTGTAGAAATCTTCGTTGATCAAGTGGCCATTGTCTTGATACATATTCAAATTGCAGTACTGGATGACTCCTGCGTTGTTGACACCTACCTGCATTTGATAGATATATCATTTTGACTGCAACCTTAAATGTATTTTTGGATTAAACATAAGATCGTTACACCTCAATATTTTGTTACAGAATGATAATTTTACAATCCAACTAATGTAATGTTTGAGATAATTTGTCTCTTTGAAAAGTTAATTAGTATTGAATAGTAATTCTGAATCACATAGGTACATCATACTTAAATTAAACATTAGGAAGAATTGTCAGTTATAACTCAGCATGAATGGACAGGCTCGTCCGAGGCGGTACCACTGTCTCATAGGAAATCGAAGTGAAGCGACAACTTTGCTATTGCATTGTTTTTTTTATTGTATAGTTTCGGCAATGTCACTTATTGAACGAATAAGTGACATTGCCGAAACTATACAATAAAAAAAAACAATTTTACATTATCCATACCTCAAAATCACCGACAGTCGGCAGTCTTTTTCCCGCAGCCCTAATGTTTGTTGACAATGGCTGAATGAATCGACAGGTTCTATTTAGTTTCTTTGCGACCAGTGAGCACGCAACAGCTGACTGTATGTTTCGAGATATCTTGAAGCCGAAAGCACCTCCAAGACGGCGTACGTGCATGTCGACCCTGAATTAAAGATTAATTTTGATAAGATAAAACTACTCATAAAATCCTGACACGCAGTGCCAAAAATCATGCATTGTAGGAGTAACAGTACGCAACGATTTGACAATGAGCACCGAAGCTCATATTTAATTCCATAAAAAATTACCCAGACAGATTACTCATAAAAAATGACTTGTGTGAAGGTGAAGCGATAAACATAGCAGTTTTTATTGATAAGTTCATAATAAATGAAACCTTTTCTTTTTTACAATACCGTTAAAAAAGCCAAGGTTACAAAGAAGAAACTAAATTACTTCAAATTACCTAATGTCACCTTTCGGGTATTTCATATAACAAAATATATTTTGAACCTATTAATAAGTTACAACTTATTGACATTTATATTTTGAGCATTTGTATCAGCCCATATATGTCCCACTCCAGGGCACGGGCCTACTCTACAATCAACAGTACGATTGAGAGTGGTTAGGCCATATAGTCCACCACGCTGGCCTAGTGTGGGTTGGCGGACTTACATACCATAGAAATTCCTATAAACCGCTATGGTATGCAGGTTTCCTCACGATGTTTTCCTTCACCGTTTTAATGCGTGGTAATTGACTATCAATACACACATGATTCCGAAAAGTCAGAGGTGTGCCCTGGGATTTGAACCCGCGACCAGCGTGAACATATTGGCAGCCGCGTCTGGTCCGTTTACCAACAGGTAAGTAGGTTTTTTTTTATTTGTATAAAATTAAAAAACGCAGACGCAATACCATAAGAATTTAAATGATATTCATAATTAGCAATTAACCTTCTTATTAAGAAGTTCATTGTATTGTTTCGCTAACATATTATAAATCTTACACAACTTCATGATGCGACATTTTAAATCAGATTAAGACAATACTTTTGTTTATATAAATAAATAGCCAGTCATAAGTACCTATTTTCATCCATGTTCAAAGCTCTTGCAATCATTCTCTGAGTGCCTGCCATCCACTGTGCAGCGCAGTACACAGACAATCCCTCCTCCGAATTGACTGATACAGTAACCAATGTTTCCATTGTAAAGTGGTATTGCCCGTACACTCCTTCAGTTCCTTTTATCACCTTATCCACGCTATTCCCTCTGTCTTCAGCTGTTACTGACATGAACAGTGTGTTCCTTTTACTGTCTCTCCTAGCTTCATTAATATCTATTACGGGTCTTGTAACATTCCTGTAAGTGACTTTCACGCTCTTTGCAGCTCTGACTGCTAGTGGTTGAGATTCTGCCACGACGACGCCTAGTGGTTGATTGTAGTATTTTACAGAACCACTGCATAGTACCTCTTCGTAGGATGAGTAAAGTAGGACGTCGTTTGGAGTGAAGGAGTTCAAGCCTGGTATGTCTTTTGCTGAGTAGAATGCTATTACTCCGGGGATTTTCTAAAAATTGTATAGCGATTAAAAACATGAAATTCAGATTCAGAGCATTTTGCGTTCAGCTAAAAATCCTTTTGCCTATTTATAGGTGGTTTATGGTATTGATAGGGGTAAATGCAAGAAAGTTATAAATAGCACTCACCAATGCTTCGCTAGGGTCTATAGAGGCGATGTCACCCCTCCCAACATTACTAAGCACAAACGCAGCGAACACTTCATCAGGAAATGCTGGCAAGTCTTCTGTGTATTTAGCTTCTCCTGAACATTGAATCTGGAAAACAACATACCTATAGGTATTTAAAGAAATAATTACACCTCGAATACAATAACTTCTACAATGCTTCAGTAGTTTTTGGTTCCAATTATACTTTATTATACTGTTTTTTTTTTTGTGGCGCACCGTCAATCTGTGGAATTGTTTGTCACCTCACGTGTTCCCTCCTTCCTACAATCCTGGGTCCTTCCGCCGTAGTGTGAACAGGCACCTTAGCAGGCCGGCATAATTGTTTCCATTGGCATGGGACTGCCGTCCGATGCCAATGGATACTCTGCCTGGGTGGTATCTGCGCTTACCATCAGGTGCAATGCCGCCATCATGCCGGACCATTATAAAAAAAATACCTTGGGCAAAAAATATAAAAAAAAATCACTACAAATCTAGTCTTTTTTTTTTCTTTACTAAACACGTATTCAAAATCCGCCTAAAAAATATAAATAAACATACCAAAGCCTCGATCTTTTCCAGCGGTTGTGTGAGAGGCCACAGCGAAGTGTCCGTGTCATACACTTGTCGAGCGCTGGACACCGGCCGTGTCTCGCGCATCCTTATTGCTCCTGAGGCGTATCGTGGATGAAGAGCATTTTTTGGACATAATTGCAGAAGGCCCTAGACGATCAAACATAATTTCAGTATTTTCTAACAGCCAGCGATTTTAAATTTTCATTAATACAATAATAAAAAACACAATAGAACATATAAAATCCTTATAATTAAACGGCTTTTTTATTACAAATTGTGGGAAGGAAACATTATCGAGAGAGATGACAACTAGTTTTTTTTTTTGTATTGAATCATCAATTTATTTGTGCTGAAATGAACAACTAAATATTGGAAATCATAAACGATAAAAAATATTACTCACTTTATAAAAGAGTCTCATTGCCAAAGACTTCCTAAATGCCGCTGGTGGTTCGGGTGGAATTTCCACCACCTCCAACTCATTGTCCAAGGCTCTCAGAGCACCTTGCAGGGTTTCATTGGTAAACAAGTTTCGTCCAACTAAAAACCTCTCCGTGTTTCTCGCTCGGTTGAACGAAGGTGATAAATTGCCATAAACTATTCTGGCTTTTTCAATATTGTTAGAGTTGTCAAATTTGTAGAAGAATCCAGCATTCACTACGGCGTGGACGCTTTGGGTTCTGGCCATGATCTAAAATATTAAAACTGTTTACTAAATTCGTCAAATATGTATCTGTATCTGTATCAGCCCATATACGTCCCACTGCAGAGCACGGACCTACTCTACAATCGAGAGGACGATTGAGAGTGGTTAGGCCACATAGTCCACCACGCTAGCCTAGTGCAGGTTGGCGGACTTACATACCATACAAATTCTTAAAAATCGCTATGGTATGCAGGTTTCCTCACGATGTTTTCCTTCACCGTTTTTAGTGCGTCAAATATGTATATGGCCAGATTAAGCTACATTCATTTCATGCACGTTTACAAAAAGTAGGTAAACCGATTAATTGCAATTATTAATTATTAAGCATTGGTGTCGAGGCAATTTCCAAATCCAATTACGAAATCATGTGGTTGAACTCATAATAATTATAAATTAGTCCAGAAAAAGAAGAGTTGAAAAATCTACTAAAAACCTATGCTCATAAATAACTTTTTCAGATAATAAATAAAACAAATATTGTGGTGATCCATTAACAAATGCTATTATATAAAAGTAGTCGTACCTTAAAAGTCACCACCCTGTGGGCATTACTCAATGGTGGCAGCATCACATTTACAATCACCTTGCCAGTCATATTAGTAGTTAAAAACTTTTTCATTGATAGCGTTTCCCGTGTCTGAGCGCTCACTGCAATATTATTACTGGTAAGTAGAAATATTATAATAATTGTTATTGCTATAGCTTTGCAATTAGTTAGACAATTACTTCAAGTGTTTATGGGAGTATAATTTATGTAATGGATTGTTTCAAATTGTAATGGTTCAAAACACTTACCTACAGTGATCTGGGCGCCAACTGTAGCGAACATGAGGTAAATATCAGACGGAAATTCGTTGTATTGATGTTTGATCATCAGGTTACCTGCTATTGTACCTATCTGTGAATGAAAAAGTAAATATCAGATCTATAAATTCGTGTACATCTACTACTGTATACATATATTTTAAGATTACCTGTCCCATATTAGTGGGTAGTAAATATAATACAAAATAATTATGGCATATGTGTCTGCCAGTTACTCATTTCCGCCATGATCATTATTACTATGTTATCATTATTGCTGTAGCATGTAATTAATTGTTTATTTCAATTTAAACTATTTTACAAACTAAATGGACTTCTTAAATAGTGTGCGTATAACTCTTTATCTTATTTTATCTCGAAAATATATCGCAATACCAATGGATATTATGTCACTGACTGGACTTTCATCGGAAATAAAGAACTTAAAAAGTATTCATAAAAAACCATACATACATTCCTAACCGGTATGTGAGCGACAAGCTTCAAATGCTCGCAGAAGGTATGCAAGTACCCGAATCCGTCGGTACTGACAACTGTTTGGTAGACGTACAAAAGTTCAGAAAGGGTCAGTCCAGCTCCAATGACCAGGTTTTGGTCAACTTTATATCCCTTCAGCTCGCTAACTTCATCTATGTCTATTAAGACTGGTGGGTATTCAACTATTGGGTATGCCACTGTAAAAAACATGAAAGTGGAAAATCATTAATTTTTCCCTGCTGTAACTTTGCGTAGCAAGAGCTCGTGAGCGCCAGAATTTCGTCATTTTGTTAAAGATGAAAGTTTATCTGCGCATGCCTCTAACATAGGCATCACACGATCAGCTATTATGAAGTGCCCATTGAATCAGTACACATTAAAGCTGATAACTTCCAAAGCAACCACGATCGGAACTTCATAATAGCTGAGTGTGTGATACCTACGTTAGAGGCATGCGCAGACAAACTTTCAGCTTTTGCTCACGGGCTCTTGGTCTATGTTTATACAATGGATTCCATAAATACCTTTGGCAGTGTTCCCAGCCACAAGCATGTAGGGTTTATTCCGCTCTTCTGATAGTATCCGAAACAAGTCCTTCAGATCATACACGACGTACCACACCTTATTATCTTTCAATTTTATCTTCATAGCAGTGTTCACGTTAAAGTCTGATACGACGCACCAATCGCTATCCAGACACGTCTCTTGGGAGCAAACTGTTCCACTTTTATCGCATATTCGGAGATCTTCTATATCTGTTATGGTGTTCGGTGAGTCTTTGGCGAATTTCTTGAACGCTTCCAAAATCGGTCTGTAGCCGGTGCATCGACAGATGTTGCTTCCGAAAGACTGCTCTATTTCCTTCATCGTAGGTTTGACTTTCCTTTGCAGCATGCTGTTGGATATGATCGTTGTCAATTGATATATCTGTATAAAGGTGGTTCGTGTTTGCAGATTGCGTTGTTACCAACTCGAAAGTGTATTGTAATATTTTTATTATTATGGACTGGTGTTTGGGGAGTTTTATGTACTTTTAGATATGGTTATAACTATGTTTATATCTTCTATATCAAATAAAACACCTAGTGGAACTTTGCAACAGCTATAAACTGTTAATTCAACCGCATAAGGTTACTTATTTACACGTAAATTATCCACGCCTACTTCTGTATCCCCAATGCTTACGTAAACCCATAGCTGTTCCTAGTCGGAAATAAAAGTAGGAGCACCTGGAGTACAGTTTAACGTGTCTTAGGCAATCAACAAAATGCTTTGAAATGCATTAAAAATACTATAAATCAATCCTCAAATGAAAATATAACATTACAGATGATACAACAGAAGCTGAAAAATATTGCAAAGCTTTAAACTTGCTGACCGGAGATAGCTTCAATACTTGAGTTAAACTTTGAGATTTACGAGTTCTGATAACCGCTGAACTTGTTTTGGCAAATACCACTTATGTGCGAAACAAGTTATGCGGTCACGAGGGATACTCTGGCACAAGAAATCAACAGCAATAATGTTTTATTAATCTGGATTATGGTTAAAAAGATAAAGATGCTATGAACTCTATCTTTTCCATACCTCATCCCTGTAATTGAAAGGGAATTTGATATTCTATACAATTTACGATCTGATATTCTATACAATTTACGATCCACACCAAGTCAGTTCATATATATATACATGAACTCACGCCTTTTTCCCACAAACTAGAAAGGGTAGGCAGAGATGCTACCAGACACCCACATTTGTAAGTTTCTTCCGAAGTTGTGCTAGGTAGCGAGCCTATCGCCATATCTGGTACATATTCCTAAGTCCAGACAGATAATAAATAAAAAAAATCAATAACACTTTGCCCTACATGGCATTCGAACTCGAGAGTCAGTATTTTAGTTTAATATTCCTAATACACCATACCAGTCATGTAAACATTTAGTCAAGACTATGTACATATTTATTGTGTTCCCTGACATTATAGACACATACGGTGTTATTACAAAAAAAATATTTAAACACGTGTTTAACTAAACAGTGTCTAACTCTAAACACTCCGTCTAAAGTCTTGTGTAACTCTGTATTACAAAACAGTGTTTTGTAAAACAGTAAAAAACTATTTTTTTTTCCAATTACTAGTTAAACATAACAGAATTGAAGTCACAAAACATAGGACCAGACAAAAAGCAAAGGTTTAATCTCAGTTTATTTATTTTTATAAGGTTTTAGGATTAAACACACATTTAAGCACCATTGACTTGTGTTAAATATGAACAATGTTTAAACCATGTCTAACTCTAACCAATGCTTAGACATGAATTCGTAATTAAAGAATTTCTAGTCACGTGTTCATCGCGCGTGTAACTTTTTTGTAATAACACCTGTATCAGCCCATATACGTCCCACTGCGGGGCACGGGCCTCTTCTACAATCGACAGTATGATTGAGAGTGGTTAGGCCATATAGTCCACCATAGAAATTCTTCTATACCGCTATGGTATGCAGGTTTCCTCACGATGTTTTTCTTCACCGTTTTAGTGCGTGGTGATTGACTATCAATACACACATGACTCCGAAAAGTCAGAGGTGTGCCCTGAGATTTGAACCCGCGAACATGTTGGCAGCTGCGTCTGGTCCGTTTACCAACAGGCCACCACGCACTTTAATAACACCGAACATATTTATTACCATAGCTTGCTATCAGCTATTAGGTAATGAGGTTTCTTACGTGTACATAGCCATGATCCATCCTGGGGTGCAGTGACCGCACTGAGTGCCGTTCATCTTGGCAAGTGTCCTCTGGAGCACGTGGTAGCCATCTTTCTTGTTCCCAACCTTCTCCACTGTTGTGATGTCCCATCCGTTGCATGATAGAACTGATATTACGCACTGAAACAAAAATATTCTTCAACTTCTTGTATTCTTAACTACGTCAGCAAGTTATCTCAGAATCCCACACCGTTACAAATAACTGTACTGATATTTCTGTATAACCTTTGAATCATGAGTTTAAGTCATCAGACCTAAGACTGGAATCCGGCATGATTCCAGTCTTGGGTCTGACACTACACTTTTTTGAGAGATTTTTGAGTTTTAATACATCATATCAGTTAGCCGGGATTGAAAATCAGTCCCAAACTAAATCATGAGATGGAAGTAAGATCTACGACTGTTGGATTGCGCAAGTATCGCAAAAAGATCAAAATAAATACAATACAATACTCTTTATTGTAAACCAAATACAATAACAAACACAAAATTAGAGAAATTAAATATTAGACTTACAAATTACAATGGGCGGCTTTATCGCTTAAAGCGATCTCTACCAGACAACCTTTATATGGATAAACATACCCATCATAAAGTCCTCAATATTTTTCATTGCACGGATTTTGTTTGGCGAAAGTGTTGCACGCATCAAGGGCGATTATTTTTAAACTCGTTTATGCAGTTATGCACATATGTATATGTTACAAATAGCAACTATATCGAGTGAAAGGTCGACAGTCACACTTTCAAGATTTTACTTGGATTACATTACTTTCCATAATTTATTATATAACCATACATAAGATCACGCGTGTACTTCCAGTGTTGGATGAAATTGCCTCTTGTGTCTTATTTCTATCCATGAATGTAGAACACGGTAAGTCTATTGACATATCGAGCGCAGGTTTCAGTCCCCGACTACTTACATGATAAATCCCAAATAAAAAAAAACATAGTAATTTCGGGTTTCGCACATAACATATATACGATGGAATATCAATGAGAGGACACACAAGCTGCAAGAAATAGCTATACTAAAACTAGATACAGTAACAACAATAATAATTCTTCATCAAACAATGATTATCAAATTTTGAAATGATAATAATTTTTGTGTGAGTTAACTTCAAATTAATTGTATTAAGGTTTGTATTTGCTTGACGTAAAATAAGGCTTCTAGATGCATCATCATCTCCAATAAGTCGCTATAAAAATCTTTTGGAAAAGTCCTATGTTCAGCCACGGACCTCCTATGGGCGACGTTGAGGATGATAATGTTATTAAAAATATAGTAAAATATATGTCAATACATTATTTATGTTAGCACGTCAATGTGACCGTGATCAAGATGGTGTTATATGGAGAAATTTGATCAGCAATTTGTGGTTTGGCCAATATAACGCCAGAATTTTACAAGATGTCTCGACAGAACCACAAGCAAGAGAGATTCACGACACCGAATAGTCACTAACTGATGTTAGTGGCTGAGGTCTGCACGGATGCAAATATTCTACCACTACAATTTTATAGATATTTGTATACAACAAAAATAAGTTTTTATGGTGATCTCACAATCATGATTTAAAATAAAATTAATGTTAGATTTAGAAAGTATCTCCTCAACAAAACAAGCATCATTTTTTATCATCAAAATCTTTTAAAATGAATGACTGTCATCTTTTGAACGTTAATTTTGTTATTGGCGTTTGAAAGCAAATAAGAATAAAAAAACATCTAATCACTGCGTACGCGCATCATTCTATATTAAGCTTGCTTATTGGATAAAACTAACATCAATTTTCTATGGAGATATGTCATTGTAATGAAGCGTGGATTTCTTCGCTGCATTAAGAATAAAATATATTTTTATCGTTAACCTATATTTCTTTTTGATTCGGGTATTGAGTATCAGAAACAATATTTTGTCAGTATCAAACACAAACAACTAAAACAATTGGCAGTTCCTAATATCAGGTGTCTACTATAGGATCTGAACTACATGTGCGATATTAGGTCAAGAAAATCTAGTTACTCTGCACAATAATTTTGTCGTGTCCTTGTGTCAAGGTATCAAGGTACACTATTATTGTGACCCGACAAACTGTTCTATAGCTTAATAGAATAGTAATTATACATTATAGGGAGTCTTTTAAGGGCACCGAGATAAATGTTTGGTATACCTACAAGTATTTTTTTCGTGTCTGGGTGTTTAGGAAATCGATAAGAATCTCGTAGTTTCTGATCCCTGTAATAGGTCCTTAGTCCAGAATGCATTAGTATTAGTCCAGCATCTCCAGTATTACAAAGCTAGGATCTGTATATCCAGCAAGCTTGTTTCTAGAGAACGATGAGGAAGGTAGAAGTACTGTATACCGAGTTGACGGATTGTACGGGCGCGCCAGGGTACTTGGAGACGGCGACGATACAGGCGCCGCAGCCGGCCTCACGGCACATGTACTTGGTGCCGCGCAGCTCCGCGCAGTTCCTGATGTAGTCCACCAGGGTCACGTCTGAACGCGTCTCGCCACCGACTGGAATATGAGAGCATGTCATGAGAACCATAATTATCATTATTCATCACGGGAAGTATATTACTGAAGAAAGTTCTCTCTTTAAGGATTTCTAGCCAATCTGTTAGAATTCACTTTCTGAGTACTTCATTAGAATATTCCGTCCACTGAGTGGCTTTCGTTATATTCACATATCGATTGGCTACGTTTGTTTCGGTAATTTCAATCATCCATGAGTCAAGTGCCATTTTTAAAGCCATTATGTTATAAAAATTGTAAAGCACCTGAACCAAACCAAAACCCGTAGACATATTATCTGTCTACGCCAAAACCCGTCATATGACAAATCATGGACTTAAGATTTTCGACCGTTTGTAAACTTAAATTACATTAATTTAAAAACCTTGTCTTGTGACTTTGTTTCGCAAAATGACTGCGGCACCCCACACCATAAAACTCGTATGGCGGCAGTGACTTGTAATTGCAGTGAAAGTGGTCCAGAGGTAATGCTGACAGTAACGCTTTAAAATTAGAAGACACACGTTTTTAATAACGTATACATAATTTATTTATTATAATGAAGATATGGTTTGTGATTTCACAAACAACTGTTTCTCTATTCAATCTAGACCAGATTGTGATGGAGAAAATATTCAAATTTAAATTAAATTAGCTTCAACCGACAACAACTAATTTTTTTATTCTTTTATCATGTCAACTATAGGACAATACTCCCTCCTCCTCGCATCGTTTTCCTCATTGCTGAGGGTCGTGATCCCCTGAACATGGAGTTATCTTTGACCGGATTATGCTGCGCCACCTTTTCCTATCCTTGGCATAGTGGACCGTAACCTAAAACTTGATATTAAGGGTCAAGCTGACTTATGGACAATACTAATGTAGCACAAAAAAGAGAGTAAAATCTAGTGATACGTGAGATCTTGAAAATCTAGAGAAATAAAATATATTTATAACGGTTCAATACAGGAATTTGTTGCCAGATAATTGCGTTGTACACAGCTGCATGACACGCGATCTTAAACGCTGCAAGTCTTGATATTATATCATTCTCACATAATTTTAAATTATTGATATTAAGATTGTATATAATTCTACTAAGTGAATTTATTTTCAGTAATACCAGTTTATTGCTATACTTTATATTTAAATTAATGATAACAATATATATTGTATATTGCTGCAATTATAAAATTATAAATATATTATTTCTTAATTGTCTAGTGAGCACAATTTTTTTATAGCGGAGGTCTAACATACGAGCGTATAGGTCACCTGATGGTAAGTGATCACAGCCGTCCATGAACATCTATACCACTTAGATCATGGATTTGTTGCCGGCCCATCAAGTCGGGAGGGAAACGAGAAGAATAAAATATACTAAGATCAACAAGGGGGTATTAGGCATCCGGAAATCTCACTCAACAGACGAAACGTGGTAGCGAAGGTGTCGCTTCACGTCAATCTCCTCTAAGACAGTGCTACTGCTCCGGACGAGCCTGCCCATTCAAAAACAGCGTGAACAGACAGCAACCAAAGACAACATTATGGTTTATCCACTTTTTAAAAGCCTGGCCATATAGGGGAGGGGGAGTATAAACGGTCTGCACCCGGAACGTAATACTCTAATACACAGAGTACGTTTTATATACTGAGACTCTAACATAAATCATCTTGAAGAGATTTATCAGGCAGGTCATTCAAGCCGAAATAATTGTCTGGACGGTATTCGCGCCTATCATCAGGTGCAGTGCAGTCACTTTGCCGCGCCAGGGTCAAAAAAACCTATAAGCTTGGCATAGCTCATATAAAACCAGTCGGTGTGCTATAGTCTAAGCTTGCGGCTTACAGTCGTTGATGAGTTAGGTTCACCTTTACGACCTCTGCCTGATCGTGATATGACAAGCAACAAACATTAATTATTTTTGCTTGTATAAATAAAGATACATTTTTGGGTTTAAGATTTGATTTATTTTGTTCCTCTTTACTGGACCTAACATTGACCTATGTGGATTGTGGATTAAGCTCTTACTTTCGGATATTAATAATAGTAATAATTATAACAAAATATTTATATTACCTGTTAAACGATATACCCGGTATTATTATTGGTATTACAATAAATAATACATAAATAAACACGTAATAATATTGAAAAATGTTGTCATCAAATTATAATTAGTTTATTATATCCAAATAACTAAATGATAACACAGAATCACATCGATAATTAACTTATTATACTCAAATCATAATAAATAAAGAAATCACGTAAAACGTGACTTTAATAAATAACCCAGCCATTTACAATGAATTGAATATCCAAATATGAGGAAAAAATTACAAGTTGTAAAATTTCTCCTTCATCGACAACTGCACAATCCATTTTGAATGCAAACCACATCGAATCTGTTTTGCATGCACTGAGAGCACTTGACAGGCGAAGATATATTCCCTATGTTTTATGGGATTATTCACACTATATCATAAATCTCAATCAAAATAATAATTGGTAGATATATTTCACATGAATTTAAACATTTGACGTATGCATAGAGGTTAACAATAACAACATTGTTTTTCTTTATAAGACTTCTGACACTTCCTAAATCTTACAAATGAAGCGATGACTTGTCATAAATGCTTGTTAATTGCCTACGTGACCAATAAATAAATTTCATTTAATTTCAATGTTTTATAAAAGAACACAAAATAAATTGACAAAAATATTTCAATAATACGATGACACACAATAATATTTTGTAAAAAATGTAAAGAGGAGTTTCAATCACCGCAGTATAAAACTTTTAGGACTAATGTTAATTACCAAAAAACATAATTCAAGGGCAATATGCCCAGTATTATTTGTAAACAATAAATCTCAGTAATTAGTTGATCTCGATAAACAAAAACAATGCCTTCATCAAAAACATAAGTGAATTAAAAACGTACCGGAATGTTCAACGCCGTTGATTCTGAATTTGATCCGATCCGTATTTTTCGCCATGGCGGTGGTCAGTGTATGCGGGCGGACAGTTGCAAGATAACTACATCTTACGAGGCACCTAGTAAAACCCTGCACAATTGTAGCGATCCGCGACGTAAACTTTGTAGATAAAACCCGAAAGCTTTCACTGTTGACCGGTCGGTACAACATTTTTGGAGGTAACTGGTTCAGGTTTTGGGAATTTGGTTCGATTTAAAAGGTGTTTCAGGGTTTTATAAAAAAAATGTTTTTTTAGAGACAGATTTGTTGCGTTAAAGATGAAAAACTTATCAGTTGAAAAGAAGCACTCGAGTTTTTATCGAAATCAATAACAAGCAAAACTGTATATAACGAATGATTAAAATATTTTACTTTACTTTTTGAAACTGTCTTTCTGAATATTATTCAAGAAAAGAAAGAAAAAATATTTATTTGATTTATTTACCTAGCTAGTGAAAGTGACCTAACTTCAGATGATCTAACGTGAGCGCAATGCAGTCGAGAATGTTGATACATATCCGCCAGCTTGGTAAAAGCCTGATGAACATTCGTTGATTCCGAAAAACATCTAGCCGCTGGTAAGTTGGTAAGTACTGTACTGGGTCGCTTAAGAAGCATTCATAATAGAAAGATAGTCGTATAAGAATCATAAAGATCTCATAGCTAAGTTATAGGTTGATAACAAAATGACAATACCAGTTAAACCTTCACTCTGCACACTCCAATCCACCTGTCAAATGTGCCGATTTTTGTCAAAATCTCTATATATCAAGCCTGTGTACCCATAGGATGCGTCTTAGTTATGCTTCTTGATTTCAGTACACACGTTTTAAGAGCACTGGTTATTTTTTTCCAAAAGGCGTGGCTGTGATCGGTCATATTAATCCGTATGTACATAGATCGACTTATTAAAAATCTTTTGACTAAGCCTGACTACAGCAAAGGACTTTCAATGTAAAAAATATGACCATGATGATACTGAGTAATACATTCCCAAAATAATTCTACCAGCAGATATATTCGCTTGTAGTCACGGAACCCTTAATAGTAAATCAACATCAACTTAACCACGTAATAGAACACAGATAACAAACGACCAAAACGAGTTATGAGGCTGATCAGCGCACATTCGGATCGACATTCAACATCTTAGGTTTTGTATTTAGACTATAAACAGTGAAAGTAGTGGCCTCTAGATTGGCTAGACCGGATTGTCGAAACCTGTGCTTTGTTTTTTTAATCTAAACTGTGCATACTAATTTTATTGTCAGGTTTTTAATTAATTGTAAAAAACCTACATACATGTGATTTTTTTATTAGTGACAGGTGATTGGACCTTTGAAATATCAACTTCGTGTGAGACTACACAAAACTCTTCTAGTTGTTCGGACTTCTGTTAGAAGTTATAGTTCATGATCCATCGGCTTATTAGTGCTTAAAACATCGTGAGTAAACTTGTATATCTCAGGATTTATGTTGAGAATTTCTTATGTATGTGTACAGTGTTAATGTCAATGATCTCCCTAATCTCATCATTTCGTGGCATAGATACACAGTAGAAATGTCATTTTATTGTTTTTTTTTTTATTGCTCTTCGTAAGCAAGCTATACTTAATTTATTCTCATTAATCAATAATTACCATTGCCTCATTAATCCAAAAACCTAAAACAATTTTCAATATTTTTATCGGTTTTTCCTGTTCCGGTAATTCCTGTTAAGAAAATATGTAAATTATAATATTTTACATATATAGCATTTCACCTACAAACTCGTATATGTGATCTCTTCAGAAGTTAGTGCTGTTTATAACCCATTCATTAGACCTAATTTTGTTTAACCATATTAATAAAAGGTCAAAAGTACGCATAGTACTAATAATTAAGATTATAGCGTCCATTTCTTAGTAAAATAGTTACTTATCTTGTTTATGTATATCTTGGTTTGTAACTCAACAGTAAAACTTTATTATTATTTAACTGTGTGACTGTGAATAGAATTCATTCTCTAATATTAGGATAGCAATGTATGCCTCTAATTAATATCACCATTTAACCCAATAATAGTTTAATTAATCTCAATTTATTTTACTACGTTTTTTTTTAAATTTAAATGTAATAACCGTACTTTAAATTATTCACGTTTTCTTTATATTTTTATATAATAGTTGACAATTAAATTAAGTTCCGGAATGACGTCAAGCACTAATTAGCCGGTTGTAAAATTATAAGCCAAATAACTTTGAAAAATTCATAAAAACTTTGGTTCGTCGACCTACACAAGTGTGTAGGCAAGTATAAAAACACTAACAGATTTTTTATTTTTAAAATATGAATATTGGAATAATTGTGCCGCTTTTTACGAAGCTAAGGCACGCTTGGTTTAAAAAACTTAAAAGTTTTTTCGACCATGGTAGAGCAAGTCCTCAAACATATAAAAACATATGTTTTTGGTTTTAGAAATGTTTCACATTTTCAAACGATCATTCCACTTTGCCTGAAAACTTTAGCTTAAAAATCTCATGGGGATTCGCTCATATCCCATAAAAGTAAGGAATAAATAAAACAATCACTACACCTAACAGTCACATACATAATCCTGACCCCACACTAAGATCGAGTCTTGTGTCGTAGGTATCAGGAACTACGAGAGACTTTTCGGTCTCACAAACACCCAGACCCGAAACAAATACCTGTGGTTCACACAAATATTTGTTTCGGTGCGGGTATCGAACCCGCGGCCTCTCGTTTCACAGCCGGCATCTAACCAACTGCGCCACGGAGGATGTCGTAGGAATGGAACAAAAATGCCATTTCTAGAAAGTACAAGTGACAATTCTACTTACTCTCTCAAGGAAATAGTGGTAAAGTTATATACATATTCACGCACGTCACTAGACTCACGGTAATAATTAGATATTATTACCGTGCTAAAATCTAGATTAACGATCTAAATTATTCAAAAAGTTTTATTTTTTATTATTTTGGTAAGCAGCAGCCTGTAACGATGTGCATACGGTTGCGCTCTAACTACGATGTTTTTATTTATTTTATTTTAAAGAAGACTTAAAGAATAATTACAATAATAGATATCGTTATCATCATGATCATCAGCCCGTTGCAGTCCACTCCTGGACATAGGCCTCACCCAAGGTACTCCACGGAGTATAATAGATAAGCGAAGTGACTGCTTTTTGTCCTTTCACTTTCCTTCTACCATCTTTTTTCAGAGGTCGGTAAGGCCTACCCTCAAGTAGACCGTATTCGTATGCTAGATATTAATACAAATACAATAGAGTATTCACTTTTAATCGGGATTTTATCGCGGATTCGGTTTCATTTTTATGTTTTTTAACTTCCCGACGTATCGATTACTTTATAACAGTTTCCGTGATCACGAGGTGGATGTAAATAATAGTTTTAATTCAATGTATAACATTTGCGTAAATCTAAGAAACCATTATATACAAACATTCCACAAACTATTTACTGTGTGTCCGACAATCTCCGTTTAATGCAAACGAATGTTTATACAACCGCCATCTCTTCATATTCTTTCCGAATAAATAAAAATATAAAATGTAAACATTATAAAGAAGACAAACTGCGTAAAGAACAGCTCTTAATTCAGTTTAGAATAATAAATCTCCGAAGAAGATATTATATTTCGTAAGTGCGGGCGCTGGAGGATATATCTTAGGATATATCTCTACACTGTCGAGCAGTTGCACTCGCTGCGATTTATTTATCTCTCCAACGGAGTCTGCGTTGTGTCCGACACCGTCTAATATATTGCGTTTTGTATTGAGACAATAATGCTCTGAAAATTCTTTGATTTTTCGTATATTGAAATTTTACTCGATTCGTTTGTAGAAAATCCGTGACATTTTGGCAAGTGTATCGCATCTCGCATTCACTTTATCTATAAAAATATTTTTGTTGTGTCCAATATTACAACTTATTCACTTCGCGGCAAATTGTTGCTAGCTAGTCTTACTGCCAAAAATTGTTCTAGGTCATAGAAAATAATTACTGACGTATTTTAAAAAGTAATAAAGATAAAAGACAGGCATAGATAAGTTGTGTACTTTCCTGTTTCAATAGACTTCCTCTATCATATATTTTGTAACAGAATTAATATCGACAAACTATGTGTGACGTCTAGTATTAACTCTGCCTTCCCCTGTGACAACAAGTATGAAGCAATGCATACAAGCAGCTAATGACAGCGACTCTACTTATTGGAATCAATTACTGTCTCCTTGAAGAGTCATGACTCCTAGAATCCAGCAGCATTGCCTTTAAGGAAAAAAAAATATTACAAGGAAAGGAAAAGACGACATTTTTAGTGTTCTATAAAACTAAATGTACAAGCTGATTTTACATCGAAGTATCACTTTAAGTTTGTGAGATATTCATAATCAATAATCATTAATCATATATTAATTAATATTAATCAGTAGATCACCCAGATCCTTCAAAATGTGCGAGGTAAGCTAAAAATAGGTTATTTATAAAAACGTGTTTGAAATAACCTAAAACAAGTTCTATCCAACATAAAAAGTCTTGTTAGACCAGATACAACTTATATTCTATTTTTAGATAGACTGCAATCATAATTAACACTAAAAAATGCAAATCAATATAAAGAATCTAGATAAAATGACCCTAAAGTCTATTCAAACTGGATTTGTTGTAGCCGATTCTACCTAATTATATCCAATGGTTGCTAAAAACAGGAAAATTAGCCGAAGTATTTTAATTGTACATTACTGACCCGGGCAAGTGCCTTTACTGCTTCTAAGAAAAGAATAATACTGCCTAGATAGAATATTTTATGTTTATTTTATTTAAAACTGGTACAATAGCAAACACATTAGATCGTATTTTATAAATTTTGTAATTTGTATTTTGTTATACTAAAAAGGTTCTGCAAACGAGCAAACAGGCCACCTGATGGCAAGTGATCACTGCCGCCCATGAACATCCTAATCACTGCAATTATGGATATGATGCCGGACCATAAAATCGGGAGGGGAGCCGTAAAGGAAAAAGGATGAAAAGAAGAAAGGGGAAAGGGGAAAGGGGTATGAAGCATCCAGCAATCTTATCACTGAACGAAACGCAACATTAAAGCTTCACATGGACCTCGTGTGATATAGTGGTACCGTCACGGACGAGCTTACCCATCCATGCTGTGTCATGACTGACAATAGAGTGGCTCTACCACTTCGAAAGATTTTTACAAGATATTTAAATGTACCTAAACGCCCACTACAGGAATACAAATATCAACTAAGTACTAGCAAAGGATTAGCTCACAGTGTCGGCTAAATTTAAGGATACAGAGAGATAGAGAAGAAACTCTTGGCCCGATTTATAATTTGCTTTTTACTCAGGAAAATAAACATATTCCTCTCCTAATAAGTATACTATTCAAGAACATTCAGAAATACCGATAAATTAGGATAGGGATAGGATAGATTGGACATGAAATAGGTAGAATGAGAGAAAAGTAAAGAAGAAAAAGTTGAATGAAGAAATTTATTCCGTTTTCATTTTAACCTTCACCTAGATAAAAATATTCTCTTCCATGAGATTGATACGAGACATTAATTACTCTCGAGCGAGGACAGGTCGGGCAGCTAGTATGAGAATATTTTATTTTAAAAAGGCATCGTACACGCTATATTGTTTTATTTCTCTCCTTGCATGGTTGTCTGAAGAGATAGATGTTTGCGATAAGTTTGATAATTCGTAATAAAATTTTCGTGATATCACATGAACATTATGTTAGAATTTTTGTTTGTTTTTAATTAATTTGGATTTAGTATGACGGCGCTTCCGTCAATTTTATACCTCAGGTTGACTGAGTTTTAGCTGTCAGAGTCAGCCTAGCGAAGCGTCATTGTCGATGGTGTTGAGGGCGATCGTCTGGAGACCATGATTCGAGACGGCGGCGCCCGCGGACCACGTTTGTGACGAATCGTTTTGAAAATAAGTTAAAGTACAAGTACAAGTGATTAAGTTGGTGTTGTGTTATTTCGTGGTTAACTGTTGTGAGGATTTAATAAACTCTGTAACAAGGACCTGTGATTTCACTGTTCACCAATCTACCTACCTACATAATTATATCGTAGAATATGAATTCTAATAAAGGCCCTCCTGCCCCTTCAAGTATTTTACTGTGCTAGTTTAATGAATGAAAATTATAATATTTTTCCAGTTAGCGGTCATATCGCTTACCATCAGGCGAATGGCATGCTCGTCTTTCGCTATTCATTACAATAAAAAAAGTTACTGGAATTAAACTTTAGAATGCTAGAAGTTAAGCCTTGTATTTTGCTTTCTTTTTCTTTTCTTTTATAATATAATATCATCGTAATAATATATATTTACCTCATTATGTAGTAGATGTTTTTATTAAAAAAAAATATATGAATATATTTATTATGGATTAAAAAGTAGAAGTTTATACAGTTTATATTATTTGTTACAACTCATATGCAAGTTTTAAAATTATCTGATTCTACATAATATTAAGTGAAGGCCGTCGTGCGTTGAACACTGAATATTTCTTTACTGTTTCCGGTTTTAATAACACATACATAATTTATACGTTTTCGTCAATGTTACCATAAAATTAAAAATAATTAAGTACTAATGATTTTGGGTAAGTACATATAAGACAGAAAATAATAATCTTTAGTAAATGTGGCTGTGGAATTGTTTGCCGTCTCACGTGTTCCCTCCTTCCTACAATCCTGGGTCCTTCCGCCGTAGCCTGAAGAGGCACCTTAGCAGGCCGGCATAATTGTTTCCATTAGCATGGGACTGCCGTCCGATGCCAATGGATACTCTGCCTGGGCGGCATTTGCGCTTACCATCAGGTGCATTGCCGCCACTTTGCCGGGCCAGATAAAAAAAAAAGAAATTGACTGGGGGCTACTCGTCCGTCCACGTGATAGCTACCGAGAGATTTTAGTCGGTATGCCTGCAAAGGATTTTAGGTATCGGTAGGAAAATTGTCATCGCGCGCCACGCTGGAAGACCGGAGACCCCAACGTGCCCCTTCCAACCGCCTCCAAAGCATCGGCAGCAAGACTTAAAGTGATTTGCTCTCGTTAAAAATATATATGTTTATAATGGGAAATACGTTGATATTTCACATAAACGTATAATTACATCAGTGGTCGTGCTTATGGAAAAAAAATATGATGATATATGATATGATGATATGACCTGTTATACTGAAATCATGTGGATTATGGTAATATTTTTTGACATTACGCAAATATAATATGTATAGAAAGGGAGGATGATCGACCTGGTTATTTATGTATTTAATTGAATGTAAATGTATTGTATATAGGCGGACCTAATGCCATAGGCATTCTCTGCCAGCTCTACAATGAGATGGTACTGAGATGACAGAAGTAGAGTTCATATGCGTGCTTGCTATGGCTAAGGTTGCAGGCAGTCGCTGGATGCAGGCTGTTTCCAAGAGGTTGATGTAGAGATCCTTGGAGGAAGACTATGTTCAGCAGTAGACTTCCTGTAGCTGAAGAGAGGGAGAAAGAGAATGAAGAAACTGTCATAAACTTTATAAATGATCTCACAAATCGGTACGTTTCCAGCGTTTTTTCCTACCACGCACTTGCAGGCTCTGGAATGAACTTCCTACTTAGGTGTTTCCTGAGCGCTATGGCCTGCCCTTTTTCAAACGAGGCTTAAAAAGAGTACTCTCCATAACGCAGGCAGCGATTTTGTTGTGCTGGCTCCCTAGCACTGCAAACGCCCATGAGCAACGGTAAGCGCTTACCATCAGGCGGGCTGCTAGCGCGCCTGCCTTTAAAGGCAATAAAAAAAGCGAATACGTTTCTCTGTCGTTTTAACTTTTTTACTATTTTAATACTGTGATGTACAATAAACTTGAGCGATATAGCCTCCCTATAATAATCCATTTAGGAGCTGAACATGCTCCTGACATAAGGGAATCAGAGTAAAACCGAGGACATATTTCAAACGAACTGTTTTTATTCGGTTTGTGTTGAGTATTAGACACAGACCCAAATCGCCCCCAATAGTAATATGGTTATCTCATTAAACATACTTTCAGACCATTGCGCGAGTTTGCTAATTTAGTTTATAAGGCGTATTCAATTCTGCTTTGATGCACTATGTACTAACAGGAAACAAAACCACACGGTGCAGCGGTTGGACAGGATCCGTAGTAGATTTGGATGACGGTTGTGAAGCTAGAGGCCGTCCGTTCAATTCCCGCATCGACATAAATGTTTTTGGGCTCCGCATATACAAATATCTCAAAAAACAACCTAAAAATGTTGTGACGATTTATTTAATGCAATCAGCATTTTTTATATTGTAGGTAAATAAACATACGGTACACTATACATACTCTGATTATAATTTATCGGAACTATTCCGTGACGTCGGAGCCAGAACTTTTAAAAGGCGATTCATTATCCCTGGCCCCGATGGCCCTTTATGGTTTATTTAAACTAATTACAGCGTGTCGTAAAGATGTTGTGTGTAATGTAGTAAAACTGTTTAGGAGAGCTGTTTACAGTTCATCGGGGAAGGACTTGACTAGACCCGAACTTTGCTAATGTAAAAGCTAGAATTGGTCGAGCTAAACCTCTCAATGTCAATCACACGCATTAGGGGCTTTAAGGCCTACGCACACCAGCCCCCTTAGCCAAGTTACAAGCGCTTGCAATCTACTTTTTTTATACAATTGTTAACGCTATGAGGTAAGCGATAACGTTTTGTTTGCGCTAGTCAAATTGCATGTTGGATAGCATTTGTATGGGATTTAGCCAATGGCATTGTACAACGGCATTGTACAATGGCGTTGTGTTCCTTTCGATGCCACAGCATTAATTTAAAATACTGGAATTTACGTCTTATTCCTACCAGATAAGTTTGAATATCCTATATAAATTTTTTCTCTGTATTTTGTGGTGTTCAATAAAGTGTTGTGTATCTGTATAAAAAACAAAATCCCTTGTCATTCCGTCCCGGTGTACACTGGCCTTTAGAAGTCGGAAAGCAAGAATTCCCCTAGGCTAATTCCTCGTGAACTCACATAGTCTTATCACTAGTTGGACCGTACAAGTTTCCCCCTTAACTGCTTCGTTTAGACGTCCATTTAAGATGCCATGGACGTTCATGACGGATATCATGTTAACTGCCCAATGTGTGACAAGCAATCTAATCCAATGATCTCTTTAATTTCCCTTTCAAGACACGCGATCTTGCTGAAATTAATTAATTTATTTATGTATATTTATTTTATTTTTATTTTCTTTAGGAAACACAAAATAATACAGTATCTTTAAATAAAAATAAAATAAAATAATATACTTATTGACAAGTTAGTAGCATGTCATCACTAGAATTTACACGTCTTGAGTACTATTCATCAATATTTTACATCTGTCCCCAGACGTCCTACAGACAGTCAACAAATATAATTTTAAGACGAGGAAACAAGTGTTTGAAATAATGTATAAAAAGTGTTATTCACATTTATGACAAAGAGTTATACAATAATACACAGACTGAAATTTTTATAAATGATCAAGTTATCCTTGAGCGTATTTTTACATTATGTATGTATATAAATGCAGCGTTTATTTTAATCTACGCTTTTGTATTAACTTTTCTTGAATCTTATTTCATCAAGAACCAAAATTAGTTTCGTTTAAAATATTAATATTGTTCACAATACAATAGTTTAGACTACACGTATTCTAAAAGAACATTATTTTCTTATTTATGATTAATTGTAATCGCATTAGCGGCGTAGTTCACTGCAAACAATACCGAAAAATGGACAAAAAAAACTAAATGAATATGTATTATGAACATAATTTTAATTTATTTCAGAAGGCGGTCTTATCGCCCAAACTACACGTGTGTAAACAAATGTCTGGAAATGTGGCAAAAAGTGAAATACTTTTATCTAGAAATATCCACGTTTACCAACTGGCTATTTATAGCAACCATTCACATTTAGTGGCGTAAGAATTCCGCCGACATAATTCCTGCTCGATACGACATGCGACATAAATAGTTATCGTGGTAGTTGGGCACACTACGTGCCGAAGAAGACGTAGGAGGCCCCGACAGGATGCATAATCGGTGACTCTGCCCTGTGGTATGGAGGGTTTCGAGAATCCCACTACGATATCCCTTACTTGTAAGAGGCGACTACGTAGAGGTCGCAGGCGCGCCGCATGGGACTGTTGTATCATCCTTTGTACTCAGATATAATGTGAGATGCAGGATGCAGCAATGGTGAAATTAATTGCCTATAGCCGTAGACGCCAAGTGCCTAATTGGGAATTTGCACTAAAGGTCCTAGTATATGCTAGGGCGCACTTGCTTCGGGTTCCCGGGGCCGTCCGAATTGCGCCGAAGAGGCCCACGCTGGGTTGTGGTTGGTATGCCCTAGTGGGGATCTCAACATAATCGCTTCACTTTTCCCCGACGTGGGACGATAGCAATAACTAGGTTTCCCCGCGATTGAAACTCATTCGCATGAACGTGGACGCCCATAACACCATCTTGCATGCGCAACTATTCGGGACTATGTCAAACAATTACAGATGATTTTATTAAACATCGTAAGACGAAAAAAAGTATTTTTTAAAGTATTTGTTAATAACAATACGTAGAAAGATGTAGAAAATGATTATTATTTAAAAAAAAATAACAACCACGATGTAAGTTTTCAACCGCAAACTGTCATAACAGGAAATAGATAAGTTTCAAAGGCAACATAATCTAAGTAACGTTGCATGGCTACAAAGTAACTGAAACAGTTGTAATACGAGCCCACATTACTCGGCAAACATCTCTAACAGTAACTCGATATAAACAAGTTTAAATGTAAGTACTTTGATACATTCCCACATAATTGTTACATCCGAGAACTTTACAAATGAAATAGGATAATTTAGTATTATACGGTAGATAGGTAAAGAACTTCAATAGGATAGGTATTTCATTGTATTTATCAAAAGGTATCCTTATCCATAATTATAAAACATATCTTGACAATACATTCAGAACAAAGAATTTTGACAATACATTCACAATTAAACAAGTTAGAAACGTTTTAAATCTTGTAGTGGGGGAAAAAGAAGATGGATGCGAAATAAAATTAGTTCCGTAATTAGTCCCAATTTGGTAGGAAAGAGAAGGTAAGATTTCCCCACTACATTCTCACTGTTTCGCTTAAAATATTAATGTTTGCGACATGGGAAATGTTTTATTTAATGGCATTCGTGTTTGTATCGATCAGTCAAATACCCTATTATCGGTAAGTATAATTTATATATTACAGATCAATGATCTCGTGTTAAGTATCACTGGAGTAAAATGTAGCTGTGTTTTTCTCCAAGTTGTCTAGTGTAAAAATGTTGCTGCAAATAAATAACAATAATAATAATAAGTTGAAGTAGAAGGCTGTGGGCCGAGTCATAGCACGTAGAACTAATGGCCGAAAGGTTCTGGAGTGGAGGCAATGTACAAACAAGCGAAGTATCGAATGTCCACGCACAAGGTGGACCTACAACCTGGGGGATTACTCTATAAAAACGATACGAACTTATACGAATGTTCGGACGCCGTACGTAAAACTTCACTAATTTGCCTAGATACTCCACAAAATGTTGGAATCCTCAATCGTACGTCGTAACCATAGACTAAGTCCGGAGAAAATTATAAATATAATAGAGAATAATATTGATTTTTAGAAGTAGAAAACATATATCTTACTCCGGATGTCGAACATCAGAACTTTCGAAGTTCGTGTCGTTTTTATAGAGTAATCCCCCTGGTAAAGGAGACAGTAGGTCGCTGGATGCAGACCGCTTTCAACAGGTCTATGTGGCCATCAATGGGGAACCCATGTTCAGGAGTGGACTTTGGCAGAAGACAAAGAGAGAAAAAAAACTATTTTAAAGGGAGATTCCTTGAAGAAATTAATGTCCTGATGTCCAAAACTAAACTTTTTACCACAACCAACATCTCATCACGAATTTTTACAAGAATCACTTTTACGCAAAACGAATTGGACGAAATCAATGCTGAAATGATATATAATGTTAACTTTCAGGTCACTTTAAGTAAAATATAGAATTTAGTCTGAATTTTGTTTTCCTTACTTTTTCTATACTAACAAAACAACAAACAGTATTATGTTTAGCAACATTAGCATCAGTGGAATTAAAGTACGTTTTTCAGGCCACCAAAGATATTTGTAATCAAGTGGATTAACTCCAACCCATCAGTTTTAAACAATGCTACCACCCTGATCTTCAGTTTACCTTTATTGTTTTAAGGATCCCTAAAAACTCTAACTTTTATAGATCGACGCTTCATAAATTCAGTTATTTTACATCGTTGCGCGCGTTGCAATGCAATGGACAACATGAATAAGGAAACAGATCGAGTGAAATTCAAAATTAATGGCGTCGAACACTCCGGTATGTAAGAAATATAATCACTGATATAAAATTCACAATCAACGCATCCATCTTAATAATAAAATTATTTTTAAATGACGTTGCAATCTATCCATTATATTTTGTAATGCAAAATTGTGATACACCATTATTACTGCTTGGTCTCTCTTTTCAATCAAACTACCGGTTTTTGAGGAGGTCCATGCCCTACTCTGATGTACACTGTTTTTTTTTTTTCATCGGCCTGGCAAACGAATAAACAAGTCCTGATGACAACCTGATGGTCAGTGATCACTGCCGTCCATGAACATCCATAATGTTTGGATCATAGATGTGTTGCCGGTCCATCAAATCGGAGAGGGAGTGGGAAGGAAAGAGGATAGGAAGAGGAAAAGGGGACTGGGAATCCGGCAATCTCACTTACCGAACGAAATGCGCCTGTGAAGCTGTCATGTTCGCATTTTTATGCAGAATAATTAGTAATTAGACAAGTATTTCAAGTAAACAAAATCTAAATTGATGCTGTTAGATGTAATTAAGGTCCAAGCCCCCTCAATTTTTTAGTAGATAAACATTTCTGGATTGATTGAGTGACGTCTCTATCTCAGTATGTAAAATGTACTCTTAGTCATCCGCTCAGTGAATGTTACGAAAACTACCTTTGTTTTACTATTACTAAATCTATACTCTATACATATAAATAAAATTGAAGTGTCTGTTTGTAAAGTGAAAATAAAAAAAATGTCCTACTACATATACGTTACATACACGATACCTGTAACGAAAGTGACCTTAGATTTTTTTGTCTGTCTGTCTGTCTGTCCGTCTGTCTGTCTGTCTGTTTGTTCCGGCTAATCTCTGAAATGGCTGGACCGATTTTGACGGGACTTTTTTTGTCAGGTAGCTGATATAATAAGGAGTAACTTAGGGTACATTTATTTTAGAAAAATTCTTCTATTTTAGAAAAATAAAGTTTCTGTTAAATTCCACGCGGACGAAGTCGCGGGTACAGCTAGTTTAAAATAAATTTTGCCCATGATTTGATCTCGCAGAAGAAGTTCACTATGTGTTCAGGTTTCTCAGTACAACCTTTATGTTCCGACTTAATTAAATGTATAATTGGATCCCATGCTTGTGGTTGCACAAGCATGGAATCTATTCTGTTGAAATTATGTTTTTTTTTTTTTGAAATTTCAATAGCTTTCAATAGCAAGGATTCGTAGCTTATCAAATCGATAATGCTTAGAGCCTTCCTCTGTTTATTTAGCAACAGCAGACTTTGTGGAGCGTTGTAATTTCACTTTAGCTATATGTTCTCTATCATAGTCTATTGTATACATCCCCGGTTAGTGAAAATTATAACAGGCGGTAGGAATTGCCTTATCTTCTAGGGCGGTTAGAAGTAAACAAAGTAGATATACGTAAATAAATCCGTAAACAAAGTACGAGTAATTTTTTCAATGTATTGAATAGACAAATATCTAAGAAAGTATGCGCGCTTGCTAATTTGTGTGTAATTATAACTTTTACATATCAACAAAATACATGAATTTCGACATCAATACGTATTTTTACAGAGTGTCTTGAAGTACAAATTAGAGTTACTACCTGTTCATGCTTCTAATTTTAAGGCTTGTGATGTCAGAAGTCATAAAGGTGAACCATGACGCCATGGTTTTCAGTTCACCTTCCTTTGAGATATACCCAAAGCTCATGGTATCAGAAGTTGTGAAGACCATCGATGATGTCATGATTATCATTCGGTCTCCTATTCCAGTTGGTTGCGAGGTGCGTTCGGACATGACCCTGGTGGACTACATCAGGAACTGCGCGGAGCTGCGCGGCACCAAGTACATGTGCCGTGAGGCCGGCTGCGGCGCCTGCATCGTCGCCGTCTCCAAGTACCCTGGCGCGCCCGTAGAGTCCGTCAACTCGGTATACATTTATTCTACCTTCCTCATCGTTCCCTAGAAACAAGCTTGCTGGATATATAGATCCTAGCTTTGTCATGTTGGAGATGCTGGACTAAGACTAATGAAAGAAAGAAAGAAAGAAAGAAAAATAGTTTTATTTGCCACAAGCATTAAAAACGACGTACAAAAACAGATACACAAAGGTCTATTTAAAAAATAAAAATAAAGAAGAAGTTCGCACGTCGTGGCTGTGACAAGTAGGTGATCACTCAGCAATTATGTTGCGCGGCGGTGCAGGCCGTAGCACAACGCTGATTTTCAGTGATCACCTTGGATGACGTGCAGACGCAAGCTAACGCAAATGCATTTTGGACTAAGGAGCTATAGCTTAATAATGAAAGACTGGCTAGTGTCATCATGGCTGTATGTTTACACCATCAGAATCAAATTTTTTATTGCAGGATGATTGTGCAAGTAGGTGTTCTTAATAAAGAATGCTAGCATGCTCAGTACTTGTACGATATCAGTATTATGTAGTCAACCTCGGCTACGGGCTAGTGCACTTTATATACCTAAGAAATTCTTACAAATCGCTATGGCCCGCAGGTTTCCTCACGATGTTTTCGTTTACATCTTCATAGTTCCATAATCTAAGCTTTTTACTGGGTGGCAAAACAATATCTTTGTAATAAATATATACAAATGGGCTAAGAACTAAAAAGTTGACTATTTTTATAACAGCACCACCATAAAACTATAAAACTGTTTCTCAATTGCATGTTCTTTCTTATCTGCAGAGATATTTCTTAATATTATTCCTGAACTGAGTACTGACAACAAAGTTAGTGATTACATATTAAGATTGTGAAGTTAGGTTATGAGCACGGGCCTAAACAAGACGTGTTTCCCTCTGGGTTTTTTTCTTGACGACACAACTATTAAATGCACCGAAGGACTACGAAAACCTCTATTAGACGCCTTTTGCCATTACCAGAGGATTTTTGAGATTCTAACGCCTCTTTGCTACAACATATTATTTATATAAACTCTACTAATAATTTTACTACAAAGTTTCCATTAACTTTCCAGAAAATATTTCAATACACAAACACGAAATACACAAATACAAATTAAAGATTTAAATAAACAAATGAAATTACAAATGAAATGATGATATATTATTTTAAACGAAAATAATAACGAATTTTTCACAGAAATAACATACTCGAAAAATATTTAAGTAGGTACTAAAAAACACCTGTGAGACGTAATAAATTATATGCTTAATTAAAATATAATATTTGTCGTGGCAAGTATTTATTTTTGCTACAAGAGCAAGTTGTTTTATCATTACGACACACAAAACTTAAAATTACTAAACACGGCATAGTACTACACTAATCAAATAATATTCTTTATTCAAGTATTCTTTTACAAAATATTTTGTTTGGTCAATTAATGCTACCTATGAATTAGATTGTGTTCTAGCTAAAAAAAATAACTCCTTCAGCAACACCATCCTAATTTTGGTATTTTCATTTTTTTGACCTCTCGTCTCGTTTAGAAGGTAAGTCTTAATGTCTAGGTATTATCTATTAATGCCTGTATTCTAGTGCGTGGTGTCAGTACTATCATGCAACGGCTGGGAAATCACGACGGTGGAAAACGTCGGGAATATGAGAGATGGATACCACGTCCTCCAAAGGACTTTGGCGAAGTTAAACGGAACTCAATGTGGCCACTGCACCCCGGGATGGATTATGGCGATGTACTGGTGAGTATATTTTTAATTATATTTCTTCCATGGTTACTAATTTGAAAATTTAGTGAGTTATATTTTTTGTGTTTGGGAAATTGAAAAACAAACGTAAAATTAAAAAAAACAATAGTTGTCGATATCCCCTGAAATTTTAGGGATCCCATTTTTCTATCGGTTTAAAAGCATTATTATATCAATCACACGTATACATCAATTGACAAAGAGCATATTCAACAGCCTGCTGCAAGGGAAAGAAAAGCTTACGATGAACGAAATAGAGGAGTCATTTGGAAGCAACATCTGTCGATGCACCGGCTACAGACCTATTATGGAAGCGTTCAAGAAATTCGCCAAAGACTCCCCTGACCCCATACTAGATATAGAAGATCTTCAGATTTGCGATAGAAATAGAAAACCTTGCTGCAAAGAAACTTGTTTAGATAACAATTGGTGTGTTGTATCAGACTTTATGCCAAGCAATACAATGAAGATAAAACTGAAAGATAATAAAGTATGGTATGTTGTAAATTCGGTGAAAAGCATTTTACGGATATTTTTAGAAGAAGGTACCGATTCGTATATGCTGGTTGCTGGGAATACTGCTAAAGGTATATATTTATTACAAACCAAAAAATGATGGTTCTGAATGAAAGTATTGCTTAATTTATTGGATCCAAGAAAAAATCTGATTTCTATGGGAATTGCTTGTAGAAAGTAGCTGGATGTAGGCCTTTCAATAATAAATCCTGTTCAAAAATCTTCCGGAAAGGCTTCGACTTTCTCTGGCTCAAGATGCGGATGATGATGCCAAAATAAATTCTTCAACATGATTCCTATTGTATCTTAATATTTCATCTTTTATATTTTCTTCATCTTTATTTACAGTGCCCTACCAAATAATTGAGTATCCACGAGTCTTAATAGATATAAGTGAAATTCCTGAGTTAAAAGGCTACAAGATTGATCAAAATCTGACGATCGGTGCTGGATCGACGCTCTCGGATCTTCTCGATATTTACAAAACTGTCGCCAGTACTGAAGGTTTTGGGTACTTAGAAACTTTATATGAGCATTTGCAGCTGGTCGCTCATATACCTGTTAGGAATGTACGTATGTCCAAATTGTCTTTTTTATCTTTCGTTTTCAAACATTGCATTTTGCCGGCATTAGTCATCATGCATAATATAGTTTTGTTTTCTAAATTAAGGATTTGAAGCATGATATATTATATGTACTTTACCGATTTGCAATACAATGTTATTCTGCAATGATCACTGTATTCAGTACCTACTTAATAATGCAACAAATATCTTAATATTATGGTTCCCATTAGCAGTGTCTTAAATAGTTTTTATTTTACAGATAGGTACGATAGCAGGTAATCTGATGATTAAACATCAGCACAATGAATTTCCATCGGATATATACCTCATGTTTGCTACAGTTGGTGCCCAAATTACTGTAGGTGAGTAAATAAGACATTAACTTTTATTGAACAGAAAATTTCAGTTTCAAAATTATAACAGAACAGTTAATAATTCTTGAGCAAAACATGTCATCGCCCATTGGGCTAAACTGAAAGAAATCTTAGTATCAATATCAAACGTTAATATTTAATAATCTTGATTCATCATTATCATCATCATATCAGCCACAGGAAGTCCACTGCTGAACATAGGCCTCCCTCAAGGATCTCCACAATGACCTGCATCCAGCGACTTCCTGCAACCTTAGCCGGATCGTCCGATTAATCTTGATTAATCTTTATTAATTACCACTATATTCATTACCATTAATGGTATTTCAGTTAGCAGACTGGGACGTGAAACGTTAACAATGAAACAATTTTTAACAACAAATATGAAAGGAAAAATAATTTTGAACGTAATGCTACCGCCTTTGAGCGATGAACACAAGATAGTAACATTTAAGGTACGCTTACGTTTACTAATTGTATATGTATCATTCAGTGACGCATTAAAATATAGTAATTTTAGTGTATTTAAAAAAAACACGTTTTAACATTATTTTTTCATTACACTGGATGGTAAGATGAATGTGACGTTCGGCTGATGGTAAGTGATACGACTTCTTACGTACAGGAGAAAACCAACCACCTTGAATAACAAAGCAATGCTTAACATTCCACTGTCTAAGGTCTCAATATTCCTAGTAGTTGCTCTGGCTACAATATCCTTCAAACCGAAACACAACAATGCAGCGATTTGGCGGGTGAAATACACATTACCGGTACCTACCGAAGCGGTCCCTCACATACGAAAGACCTACCACCAGTATTACATATATAAATCAAGAACTCATTTAGCATTTCATATTTCAGATAATGTCCAGAGCCCAAAGCGTCCACGCCGTGGTGAACGCTGGATTTTTCTACAAATTGGACAACTATAATAACGTGATCAAAGCTAGGATAGTGTTCGGTAATTTATCATCCTCGTTTAACCGAGCAACAGCCACAGAGAAGTTCTTAATTGGAAAGAACTTGTTTACAAATGAAACACTACAAGGTTCCCTGAAGGTCTTGGATAGTGAGTTGGTGGTGGTGGAAAATCCACCCGACGCTCCCGCAGCGTTCAGAAAGTCTTTGGCAATGAAAATTTATTATAAAGTAAGCTTATTAACATTTATCAGTTAGCATTTCATTTCCAATAACCTTTAAAAATAAGAATGAAAATATTCGAGAATCAGAATCAAGAATTCCAGATTTTGCAAAATAATTAATTAATGCCTTGATCAAGCCAAATCTAAGACAGCAATATGTAATAATTTATCTAAATAAATCACTGAGTATTGAGCAATTGAGCAAATAATCTGCACCAATATAATAATTGAATAATATTTGTTGGCTACAGCTCAAGTATTATAAATAATCTCTTTAAATTTTGTTTGACTCTTCAGGGTCTGCTACAACTGTGTCCAAGAAATGTTCTTCATCCACGATACACTTCAGGAGCCATCAGACTTCGGGAGACGAGGCCGGTGTCCAGTGCCAGCCAAGCGTATGACACGGATAAAGCACTTTGGCCTGTCACACAACCATTGGAAAAGATTGAAGCCTTGGTATTATTCTTTAAAATTGCATACATTCTTACAAAACGATTAATAGTAAAGCATTCTTAATATTATGTCGAATTCATTTTTAATTTCCAGTATTTTTTCTCTCTTCATTAAAACCAATTGTATGCTTTAATTTAGTTATAAAACGGACAGAGCAATTAAGAATGACCTTCATAGGACAAGGACTTTTGTCGTGGGAGAGCCGTGTAACTGCTTAGGCAGTACTATAAATGGGCTGGCTCGGCCGGAGTGATACCATGACCTCACAGAAAACCGGTGTGAAGTAGTACTCACAGTACTGTGTTTCACCGAGTGAGTGAGGCTACCGGAAGCCCAACCCCCTACCCCTCCTAATGATAGCGCCGTATAAAATTTGTTTACCCCAGAGGGGTACCAACAGCCACGGCGTTGGAGAATCCCCTCCTGGGCGTCCACACCTCGGATTTACACCGGGTCGTGGACGTCCAGGCTGCTCCACGTATTCTGGGGGGGGCACTACTAACTTAGGGGCACTACTGCGCTTAATAGGAGGAAAACTCGGGGTAAGAGCACCCCATCGCCGCCAACCCCTGCCACTTTTACCGTGGATTTCTGCAACATCAGGGGTTTACACTCTAACCTTGATGCCGTTCACCACCACCTCGAGACGGCTAAGCCGGCCTTGCTCTTTTTAACCGAGACGCAGATATCTTCTCCGGCAGACTCCGCGTACCTCTCCTACCCTGGGTACAAATTAGAATACTCTTTTGTGCCTCGGGCTGGGATTTGCGTGTTTGTTGGGGAAGATGTCTGCTATCAACGCCTCCATCATTTTGAAGGAAAGGACCTGTCCATGCTCTGGTTGCGTATTAACGGCGAAGACCATCCTCGCGTCTACGCATGTCTTTACAGGTCTCATAGCGGTAATTCAGAAACGGACCGACTCATGGAATGCATTCAAACGGCTACAGATTCCATCCATGAGCAGACTCCATCCGCAGAAGTCGTGGTTCTTGGGGATTTTAACGCCCACCATGCTGAATGGCTGGGGTCCCCAACCACCGACTATGCGGGCAGATCTGCTTACGAATTCGCCTTGGCATATGGTCTGAAACAAGTGGTGGCCGCACCGACGCGAATACCCGATGTTGAAGGCCATACACCTTCCCTGTTGGACCTTCTGTTGACCTCACATCCGGACAATTATCTGATTGGGATCGATGCCTCTCTGGGATCATCTGATCACTGTCTGATAAGGACTACGGTGCCACTCATGCGCCCAATTCGCCCACAGTTTGCAGGCTGTCGCCGTGTGTGGCACTACAGGTCAGCAGATTGGGATGGGATGCGATCATTCTTTGCGTCCTACCCTTGGGGGCGGGTTTGCTTCACGCCGGATGATCCTGACGCCTCTGCTGACTCTGTTGCCGATGTGGTGCTGCAAGGAATGGAACTATTTATTCCATCCTCTGTTGTGCCCATTGGTGGCGGATCCAAGCCCTGGTTTAATCGCTCCTGCAAAATGGTAAATCGCCGTAAGCAGGCATGCTACAAAGCTTGGGCAGATGCAGTGGCAGCTCAGGATGTAAATACTAGCGTCTTAAAAAAGGAGTATAACTTTGCCTCGAGGTCCTTCAAAAGAGTGATTGCAACGGCGAAGTCGGATCACATTGGCGGAATTGGCGAGAGATTGATTCGTCTTCCTTCGGGAACGCGTGCGTTTTGGTCACTCGCCAAAGCTGCCATGGGGAATTTTTGTAGCCCTTCCTTTCCACCTCTTCGTAGGGGGGATGCATCATTGGCCCATGGCGCAAGGGAGAAAGCCGATCTCCTAGGCTCTCTTTTTGCGTCTAACTCTTTTTTGGATGACGGGGGAAGCGAACCGCCTACTATCCCGCGGTGCAACACTAATATGCCGGAAATTCGGTTTTCGCAACGGCTAGTGCGTAAAGCGCTGTTCTTCCTCGACATCCATAAATCGAGTGGACCCGATGGTATCCCTCCTATTGTATTAAAGAAGTGTGCTCCTGAGTTGGCTCCAGTTTTAACGCGTCTTTTTCGGCACTCCTATTTCTTAGGCGTAGTCCCGGCTTCGTGGAAGACAGCTTTAGTGCACCCGATACCTAAAAACGGCGAGCGCTCAAATCCTTCCAACTACAGGCCCATAGCCATTACCTCTTTGCTCTCGAAGACAATGGAATCCATTGTCAACAGTCAACTCCTTGGGTACCTTGAAGATCATCAGCTATTAAGTGACCGTCAATACGGTTTCCGTAGGGGCCGCTCGGCTGGTAATCTTCTCGTGTACCTAACGCATAGATGGTCAAAGGCGATCGAGAGTAAGGGGGAGGCGCTGGCCGTTAGTCTGGATGTAGCGAAGGCCTTTGATAGGGTCTGGCACAGAGCGCTTCTGTCGAAGCTTCCTTCCTATGGGCTTCCCGAGAAATTGTACAAATGGCTAGCCAGCTTTCTAGCGGACCGGAGCATCAAGGTCGCTGTCGACGGTGCATGCTCGGATCTCAAGTCCGTGAACGCTGGTGCCCCGCAAGGCTGTGTGCTATCTCCCACGCTATTTCTTCTGCATATTAATGATATGCTGCAAATTAGCGGCATACATTGCTATGCGGATGACAGCACGGGTGATGCCTTATATACCGACCGAGCCAATATTTCTCGGGAAAACGTCTACGAGTGTCGAAACAAACTTGTGTCTGAAGTCGAGTCCTTTCTATCCAAAGTCTCGGATTGGGGCCGACACAACTTGGTCGAATTTAACGCCTCAAAAACACAAGTTTGCGCGTTTACCGCAAAAAAAACGCCTTTCGTCGTATCACCTCAGTTCCAGGGCACTCCCCTAATTGCCACAGCCAGTATCGGAATTCTTGGTGTCGAGATATCGAGTGACGTTCAATTCCGCGGTCACCTGGAAAGTAAGGCCAAATTGGCCTCAAAAAAGCTCGGTGTGCTCAACAGATCGAGGCGATATTTCACGTCGGGTCAACGTATGCAACTGTATAAGGCGCAAGTCCGGCCCCACGTGGAATATTGCTCCCATCTTTGGGCTGGGGCACCCCAGTACCAGCTTCTTCCTTTCGACCGCATTCAACGTCGGGCTGCTCGAATCATTGACGACCAGGCTCTCTCCGACCGGCTCGATCCTTTGGCTTTGCGTAGAGATGTAGCTTCGCTCTGCATTCTCTATCGCATTTACCACGGGGAGTGTTCTCGTGAATTGTTCGGACTTGTCCCTGCTGCTGAGTTCCGCTACCGTACTACACGTCAAACCTCCAAATACCACCCACATCACCTTGGAGGTTGGAAATCCACCACAGTACGTTTTTCCCGGCACTTTCTCCCACGTACTACAAATCTGTGGAACCAGTTGCCAGCGGGATCATTCCCGGACAGATACGACTTGGCGACCTTCAAAAAACGAGCGTATTCCCACCTCAAAGGCCGGCAACGCATCTCCATGCCCTTTGGTGTTGCAGATGTCCATGGGCAGCGGTGTTCACTTACGATCAGGTGAACCGCGTGCTCGTTTGCCCCCTATAACATAAAAAAAAAAAAAAAAAAAGGACTCAGCTCATGCTGATCGGTAACTCAATATTCAATTGCGTCAGTCACCTCTGACATCCTATCGTGTTATGCGACAGCTATTTTCCCTGCCTGTCCCAATTATGTGAGGCGAATATACTTGCCATTCAGATATTTAAGATGTTCATGGATAGCGACAACCATACTTGGTGCTATATACCGCTTGCTGAACAGTAAAAATACTTCTCTCATTTACAGATTCAGTGTTCAGGTGAAGCCAAGTACACGGAAGATATGCCAGCTTGTCTTAATGAGGTGTTTGCCGCGTTTGTGCTCAGCACTGTAGGGAAAGGTGAAATCGAATCTATAGACCCTAGCGAAGCATTGGTAAGCACTATTTATAATATGGCAAGGTTTATTTTTTAATTATCTTCTTATTTCTTTTATTATTGACTTAGAACCATTGTATCTTTGGCTTGTCTTTGAGTAGTAAAAATCAAGTTTCCTCAAGCATTCATCTTATCAACCATTTTTTTATTTCATATATCAATTATTCAATGTCTACTGATATATTTTAGGCCTATCCAGGAGTAATAGCATTCTACTCGGCGAAGGACATTCCTGGTTTAAACTCCTTTAGTCCAAACGACCTAACACTGTACACTGCATACGAAGAGGTATTGAGCAGCGGACCAATTAGTTACTACAACCAGCCAATAGGCGTCATCGTGGCTGAAGACAATGAAATAGCACACAAAGCTAGGCACCTCGTCAAAGTCACGTACAAGAATGTTACAAAACCCAATATTAATATAGATGAAACTAGGAAGGATCCTAGTCGAAATACGCTTTTTGTAGCAGTTGAAGCTCAAGAAAAAGGAACAGATGTAGATGTAGTGATAAAAGGTACTGAGGGAGTATATGGCCAGTTACACTTTCCAATGGAAACGCTGGTGTGCGTCGCGATACCGACAGAGGAAGGGTTGGCAGTGCATTCATCGTCACAGTGGATGTCAACTACGCAAAGAATGATAGCAAGTGCTTTGAATTTGGATGAAAATATGTAACTATATCTTGCATTATTTTCATTTACCCTAGAACCGGTTTTCCAGAGGCTATTTTATTTTGGCATGTATTTAGACTTTTAGTAAATGCAGTTGAAAAAGGCAGTTTCTTATGCCTGATATAGAAATATTGAGATTTAGCAATGACATTTTATTTTTAGACATAAGCTTTTTTATGAGTAGTTTAGTATCAGAATAGGTGGTATTGCTCCAAATACTAATACCCGTAAGTAAATAAATAATTTACGGACCTTACTAAGAAACACAAATGAACGAGGGACTAACTTTAGCCGAAGGCTTTAGAATTGACTCTATTATTTAGTTAATTCTTTTTATAATACTTTTAAAATCAATAGGTTGCCATGATAGGATATTCACGCTAGGCCTAAATAAGTGCGCGTTTAATAAGAAAGTCGTGAATACCTCGGTATTAAAAATAATGATGTCCATTCTAAAGCCTTGCACTAAAGTTAATCCCTCACTCATCCAAGTTTGTTAATAAAGCCCTAGCTATTTATGATATTACATATGTATGAGGAATACAGCTTTAATTGTCCTATTTCAGGGTTGACGTGCACGTACGCCGCATCGGAGGAGGTTTCGGCATGAAACTATCTAGAAGCATACAGTCGGCAGTAGCTTGCAGTTTGGTCGCATGGCTGATGAATAGACCTTGCCGGTTTATTACGTCTTTCACTAATAACGCCAGGTCTGTGGGGAAAAGACTTCCTACTGTCAGTGATTTTGAGGTATGGATGTTTATTTCCCTGATTTATTTGCTCTATAGTCTCACCTGATTTATATTTTGCTCTTCACTCACACCTACCGACGTCATTGGAGTATACGATTATATTTTTCCATATATTTTCTAGAAAATATATTCTTTGTTCACTACGCTAGTCTAAGGTCGGTTAGTTGCTTTCACATTTTATTTTTTGAAGAATAACTTTCGTGTTCTACGGGTTACTCCTAATAAATTATGAAAACTAAGTATGGAATAACAATTGAAACTTTAGTTTTTATTACCTATTTTACTTTTCATTCGCAATATTACGTATTGGTTATAAGGACATCTCTATCTACATTATTTTCAAATACCATGCTGTGATAAACTTGGATCACGAAGGAAGAATGCAAATTATTATAAGTATTTCTCTTTTTATAAGTTTAAACATTCCTATTATGGGTGGCGAAAAGACGAGAGAATATTGAAAATAGACATAAATGTAATAATCTTCAGATCGGTGTCAACAAAGATGGTGCCATACAATACTGCAATATCAACGTCTATCAAGACAATGGTTACAAGATCAACGAGAACATTTACGCGCTGAGCATAGACTCCATTAACAACTGTTACGACAGCAGCAGATGGACGTACAAAGCGTACAACACAACCACAGATACGGCGAAGAATACTTGGTGTAGAGCTCCAGGTTAGTCTGGTATTTAAAGAAAAAACAGATTATGATGTAAGTTGAACTACGGTTCGGTTACAAAGCTGAGGTCGGTTTCAAATCCCGGGTCGTGCAAAGTTATATTAGATTTTTCTATTCATTATCTCCGGAGTCAAGAATTTGTGTCCTGCCACCTCTGTTTACTCCTTCTGGGAAAAAGGCGATAGTTTATGTATGCATGTAAATTTGTATTGTATGTATTATGGTATACACTATAAACTAGTATGGTGAACTATCAACCGGGCCCTCTCAATCAACATTTTCCTTATAAAGGAGTGCTCGAAAGTACTACGAACCAATAGCTAAGAAAGAAAAATACAGGAGCTACCATTATTCTGAAGTTTATTCTATATAACACTGATCTCATCTGATCTCCTGTTAAATTGCATCAAAAGCTTTCAGTCTAGTTTTATATCATCTTTAATCATAATATCTTTACATTAGAATGGCTCGTGCAGGTAAATGGTCTCTGCTAAATTCACATCAATATCTGTTAAAGATGAGTTCAATCAAAAAAGCTACAAAACTTTAAGTAAAGTGAACGTTGTGGATTTAATATGAAAAATAATTTAAGGAATATACGTGAACAAAAAATCTTTATTGGTGACTGCCTCCTTCATTCAATAAATAGCATTTTAATAGAAAATTTTAATTGCTACAATTGTTTTTCAGGTACACTAGAAAAAATATCAATGGCTGAACTGATGATGGAACAAATTGCTTATAAATTATCACTAGATCCTCTTGAAGTACGTCTTGCAAACCTGGATACTAAGAAGTACGGTGATTTGATTGAAATCGTTAATACCCTTAAAAAGCACGCTGAATATAATCAAAGACGAGTCGAAGTTGACAATTATAACGCTGCAAATAGATGGAAGAAACGAGGCCTTCGTATTTGTCTCATGAGGTGGACTCCGCTCGCTGGCGGAAATTTCAAAGTACTGATGTCGGTTTATTGCGGTGATGGCACTATATCCATAACCCATGATGGAATTGAGATGGGACAGGGTGTCAACACAAAGGCAGTGCAGGTAGCAGCCCATATTTTAAATGTGCCTGTAGAAAAGATACGAGTAAAGCCAACCACCACTATTGTTCTTCCGAATGGATTTTTATCGGGAGGCAGTTTGACCACACAGAACATTACGCTGGGAGTGGAAAAATGCTGTCTAGAATTACTAAAGAGACTTGAGCCCATTAGGAGCCAGCTGAATAATCCTACATGGGAAGAATTAATAATGGCAGCTTATTCATCCAACATAGATCTACAGACCACGGGGTCTTTCAGTGCCAATGAATTTGAATCATATGATACGTTTGGAGCCGCTATAGCCGAGGCAGAAGTGGACGTTCTGACTGGAGAAGCAGTTATTCGAAGAGTGGACTTGTTAGAAGACGTGGGCCGGAGTGTTAACCCTGAGATTGACGTTGGACAGGTTAGTCTCATTAGTAAACTAATTTTCATGATGGTGAGTGATGAAAGTATTTTATTATTTCTTATCTTATTCATTTATTAAAATCATTTAAGAGGAGAGAGGTCTTGTTTAATAGAAAGAAAGAAAAACTGTTTATTTGTTACTTGTGAACAAAACGACGTACATATGCAGAGGTAGAAGAAAAAAACATAAAAATAAATCAAAATAAGAAAAGAAGGAAGAATTTAACACGTCGTGGCTGTGACTAGTAGGTGATCACTCAGCAAAATGTTAAAGCTCTTTACTATCAGCTAAAGTCACAAAGAAATCTAATTAAATTACAACTCCTGCATGTCTCATGATTGTGTTGATTTTGAATTCCAATTTCACCGTTATTTTTTATATTGACCCTGCATAATGACTACATTGCACCTCATGGTCAGCGCAAAAACCCTCCAGGCAAAGTAGCGAATGGCAACAGATGGCAGTCCCATGCCATTCGATACAATTATGCCTGCTAAGGTGCCTCTTCACACTGTAAATGTATTATGTTCTTTGCGTATCGTCTAAAGGTGGAAGGAGCGTTGATCATGGGTCTAGGATTATGGACCAGCGAGAAGTTAGAATACAACAAGCTGACAGGCGAGCTGCTGACAGATCGACCGTGGAACTACTACGTGCCACAGGCGCGGGATATACCAGTCGACCTTAGAATATACTTCAGGGAAAGGTCTATAGGCACTGACGGCGCTTTTGGATCGAAATGTAATTATATTTTCATATATACTAGTTTTTGAGCCTAGAAGTGCATAATTGCCGGATGCCCTTCCCTCTTCACATTCTGTTTTCCTCCCGCTCCCCTCCCAATTTGATAGGCTGCCAATACATCCATCATCCAAGTGTTATGGTTGTCCATAGGCGGCAGTGATCACATACCATCCTACCAAGTGTCCTATTTGCTCGTTTGCAGAACCAATTCAATAAAAAAATGGTCCTTACTTTATATTACGGTTCGTTTAAAAAAAATAACTTCAATAGATTAAACGTTACACAGATGTTGAAATATGCCAAAATTAGTAACGTTGGTGCGGCGCACAAAGGCGATGTAGAGTTTTCAAAAAATCATATTAGGTATATTATTCATGTTATTTATTGGTTACAAGCGTTGAAATGTTACCCATTTCTGTTTTTTAAACTGCAGTGAAAAAGATTTTATTTTATTTATTATATTACGACAAAGTGAGTACAAAGCGCAACTCTTGTCAACCAGTATCAACGTTAATATATTTTACTTTTCAAATACAAACCTTAATTGTTTTGGATGTTATATATAGGTACTAAAAAATAAGTATCTTCCACAAACATGTTAAATGAATGGAGATAAACAGCGGGACCCAAATAATTGGCACCGAGCTCATGTACTCAACGAGTGTCTTAGGGACACTAGCTTAATCGTAATTGTGTTATTACAAGTCAATAATATTATTATATTATTTTTTAGGTGTCGGCGAGCCTCCCATGTGCCTGTCCGTAGTATTCGCCTGCGCTATCAGAGAAGCACTTACATCGGCGAGATCTGAATGCGGCATACCTTCCACGGAGTGGTTCCCGATTCGTAAGATTTTTTATTAATATTTACATACATTTTGCATCTAAAAGGTTATTCTCTATTGAAAATCGAAAAGTACTATGTAGAGTTAAAACAACATAGGTGATGAAATCATGCGGCAGTTAAATCCAGGCTCCAAGAAGTAAGGAAATGCGGGAAAAATCTCATCAAATTAAATAAAAACCTTGTTCATAATATGTATATTTGGTATCTGTATCAGCCCATATACGTCCCACTGCAGGGCACGGGCCTACTCTACAACCGAGAGTACAATTGAGAGTGGTTAGGCCATGTAGAAATTTAGTATAATACCACCAAATACTTTTACTGCTCCCATTTGCCTCTCGATTTGATGGACCGGCAACACATCCATGATCCAAGCGTCCTGGACGTTCATTGTTCATGGACAGCAGTGATCACTTAACATCAGGTGGCCCGTTTGCTCGTTTATGTGTCCTATCTAATAAATTTGGCGATAGATTCGCCCGCTATCACATCCTCGGACGGAAAATACAAGGCGATACGTGGACGTTTTGGTAGCAAAGGCATGAATTTATGTATTGCGCCATAAAAAATAAGATTGCTATTCTTTAAAAGAAATAACATTTGTCTGCCTTTGTCAGACGCGTATCTTGTTTAGTTTATTTTTTAAATATTGTATTTAACTTGTTTTTTTTTTTCAGATGGTCCGTACAATATACAAAACATCGGTATGGCGGCTGCTGTGAATATAAAAGACCTGAAATTCCATTAGGTGTTGAAACTACATTTGTACAATAAAACATAAATATAGTCTTATTGTATCAGTCCATATACGTCCCACTGCAGGGCACGGGCCTCCTCTACCATCGAGAGTGATTAGGCCATATAGTCCACCACGCTGGTCTAGTGCGGGTTGGCGAACTTTACTCACAATAGAAACTTTACAAATCGCTATGGTATGCAGGTTTCCTCACTATGTTTTCCACCACTGTTATAGTGCGTGGTGATTGACTATCAATACATATACGACTCTGAAAAGTCAGAAGTGTGCCCTGGTATTTGAACTCGCGACCACCATGAACATGTTGGCAGCCGCGTCTGGTCTGTTACCAACATGCCACTAGTTTTATATATCAACACAGATTATTATATATTTGAGGGTTAGGGTATATTACTTAGATTGTAGTTGAATGATTGTGTTTTAAGAAGACTATTTTTTCTGACCACGCACTAAAACGGTGGAGGAAAACATAGTGAGGAAACCTGCATACCATAGCGATTTGTAAAGTTTCTATTGTGAGTAAAGTTCGCCAACCCGCACTAGACCAGCGTGGTGGACTATATGGCCTAATCACTCTCGATGGTAGAGGAGGCCCGTGCCCTGCAGTGGGACGTATATGGACTGATACAATAAGACTATATTTATGTTTTATTGTACAAATGTAGTTTCAACACCTAATGGAATTTCAGGTCTTTTATATTCACAGCAGCCGCCATACCGATGTTTTGTATATTGTACGGACCATCTGAAAAAAAAAAAACAAGTTAAATACAATATTTAAAAAATAAACTAAACAAGATACGCGTCTGACAAAGGCAGACAAATGTTATTTCTTTTAAAGAATAGCAATCTTATTTTTTATGGCGCAATACATAAATTCATGCCTTTGCTACCAAAACGTCCACGTATCGCCTTGTATTTTCCGTCCGAGGATGTGATAGCGGGCGAATCTATCGCCAAATTTATTAGATAGGACACATAAACGAGCAAACGGGCCACCTGATGTTAAGTGATCACTGCTGTCCATGAACAATGAACGTCCAGGACGCTTGGATCATGGATGTGTTGCCGGTCCATCAAATCGAGAGGCAAATGGGAGCAGTAAAAGTATTTGGTGGTATTATACTAAATTTCTACATGGCCTAACCACTCTCAATTGTACTCTCGGTTGTAGAGTAGGCCCGTGCCCTGCAGTGGGACGTATATGGGCTGATACAGATACCAAATATACATATTATGAACAAGGTTTTTATTTAATTTGATGAGATTTTTCCCGCATTTCCTTACTTCTTGGAGCCTGGATTTAACTGCCGCATGATTTCATCACCTATGTTGTTTTAACTCTACATAGTACTTTTCGATTTTCAATAGAGAATAACCTTTTAGATGCAAAATGTATGTAAATATTAATAAAAAATCTTACGAATCGGGAACCACTCCGTGGAAGGTATGCCGCATTCAGATCTCGCCGATGTAAGTGCTTCTCTGATAGCGCAGGCGAATACTACGGACAGGCACATGGGAGGCTCGCCGACACCTAAAAAATAATATAATAATATTATTGACTTGTAATAACACAATTACGATTAAGCTAGTGTCCCTAAGACACTCGTTGAGTACATGAGCTCGGTGCCAATTATTTGGGTCCCGCTGTTTATCTCCATTCATTTAACATGTTTGTGGAAGATACTTATTTTTTAGTACCTATATATAACATCCAAAACAATTAAGGTTTGTATTTGAAAAGTAAAATATATTAACGTTGATACTGGTTGACAAGAGTTGCGCTTTGTACTCACTTTGTCGTAATATAATAAATAAAATAAAATCTTTTTCACTGCAGTTTAAAAAACAGAAATGGGTAACATTTCAACGCTTGTAACCAATAAATAACATGAATAATATACCTAATATGATTTTTTGAAAACTCTACATCGCCTTTGTGCGCCGCACCAACGTTACTAATTTTGGCATATTTCAACATCTGTGTAACGTTTAATCTATTGAAGTTATTTTTTTTAAACGAACCGTAATATAAAGTAAGGACCATTTTTTTATTGAATTGGTTCTGCAAACGAGCAAATAGGACACTTGGTAGGATGGTATGTGATCACTGCCGCCTATGGACAACCATAACACTTGGATGATGGATGTATTGGCAGCCTATCAAATTGGGAGGGGAGCGGGAGGAAAACAGAATGTGAAGAGGGAAGGGCATCCGGCAATTATGCACTTCTAGGCTCAAAAACTAGTATATATGAAAATATAATTACATTTCGATCCAAAAGCGCCGTCAGTGCCTATAGACCTTTCCCTGAAGTATATTCTAAGGTCGACTGGTATATCCCGCGCCTGTGGCACGTAGTAGTTCCACGGTCGATCTGTCAGCAGCTCGCCTGTCAGCTTGTTGTATTCTAACTTCTCGCTGGTCCATAATCCTAGACCCATGATCAACGCTCCTTCCACCTTTAGACGATACGCAAAGAACATAATACATTTACAGTGTGAAGAGGCACCTTAGCAGGCATAATTGTATCGAATGGCATGTTGGTGGTTTTTTTTTTTTTCAGATGGTCCGTACAATATACAAAACATCGGTATGGCGGCTGCTGTGAATATAAAAGACCTGAAATTCCATTAGGTGTTGAAACTACATTTGTACAATAAAACATAAATATAGTCTTATTGTATCAGTCCATATACGTCCCACTGCAGGGCACGGGCCTCCTCTACCATCGAGAGTGATTAGGCCATATAGTCCACCACGCTGGTCTAGTGCGGGTTGGCGAACTTTACTCACAATAGAAACTTTACAAATCGCTATGGTATGCAGGTTTCCTCACTATGTTTTCCACCACTGTTATAGTGCGTGGTGATTGACTATCAATACATATACGACTCTGAAAAGTCAGAAGCGTGCCCTGGTATTTGAACTCGCGACCACCATGAACATGTTGGCAGCCGCGTCTGGTCTGTTACCAACATGCCACTAGTTTTATATATCAACACAGATTATTATATATTTGAGGGTTAGGGTATATTACTTAGATTGTAGTTGAATGATTGTGTTTTAAGAAGACTATTTTTTCTGACCACGCACTAAAACGGTGGAGGAAAACATCGTGAGGAAACCTGCATACCATAGCGGTTTATAAAAATTCCTATGGTATGTAAGTCCGCCAACCCGCACGAGGCCAGCGTGGTGGACTATATGGCCTAACCACTCTCAATCGTACTGTCGATGGTAGAGTAAGCCCGTGCCCTGCAGTGGGACGTATATGGGCTGATACAGATACAGATACAGATTTTTCTGACGGGTCCAAGATTTGTCAAAGTTCATCTGAGTTTCAAGTTTGTGTTTTTCATACATTTTTTAAGAAATATTCTTTTAGTAGTTTGTTATTACTCTCATTGTTTGAATTTTATTATTGTGTTTGTCGGATTTCCTTGCAGTTTTGCTATATTTTTTGAAGTGACAATTAACGTTTTCTAATTAATCGAAATATTCGTAAGTTACAAATGAACCATTCCGCGATAAGGTGTGCAAAACAAGTTTTATTTTTTATTTTACCGTATGTTTCAAGATAAGAATCCATTTTAATGTAAACACTGTTTTTAAATTTTTATAAATTTCTTAATAAAATTGATTTTGTTACGTGTCATTTGACTTTTTCTTCCTATTAATAGTTGTATGTCAGCCTATTTATTTTAAGTCGAGATGAAAGTAGATAATTCTCTTACCGCAGATATATATTTTATAGAATAAATAAAATAAATAAATAACACCCAACAGTCACATACATAGTTCTGACCCCACACTAAGATCGAGTCTTGTGTCGTGGGTATCAGGAACTACGAGAGACTTTTCGTTCTCACAAACACCCAAAACCGGAAGAAATATTTGTGGGCCGCACAAACATTTCTCTCGGTGCGGGGATCGAACCCGTGGCCTCTCGTTTCACAGGCGGCGTCTAACCAACTGCGCCACGGAGGCTGTCAAAAGAAGGAACAAAAATATTGAAAATACATTTTAAGACAACAACATTTTAATAATTTGATCCGTCGGGCTTTACAGCTGGCTTTCCTGTCTGTAAATGCCTTTTGATCCAAAATTATTTCCTCTACAGTTCATAATTTTGTCTCCCACTCTGCTACGCAAGTGAACAAAAATATTTCTATCTCCAAATAACTTTAGTATTTGTTTAATTCCAAGGACTAGTTCTACAATCACTAAGACTCGCCGAGTTTCAATTATCGGTGTCATTACTATGCATGCCACTGTTGATTCTGGTTTACCGGAGCTGCAGTGGTATGTACTAGACAGGGCAGTCTTCGAAAAAGTAGGACCTACGATTAATTATTCACGAATTTATACCAGCGTGGCGATAAAATTGTAGAATAACATATTTTATTTCATTTTGCTTAGAATTTTGTTTATCGTTTTTTATCAATTCACGGTCCTTATTACATGGTTGTCTGTAAGACATTGCTATGTACTTTTTATGTATTTGATTTCTGTTTGTATTTGTTTTCCTTTTGTGCAATAAAGTGTTAATAAATATATAAATAAATGAAAATTAATTAGTAATACTATTTATCCTCCGTTTTCCTTAATTCATTATGCAATTTCTTCATTATTTCATTATGAAAAATATAAAACACTTAGAAATACTTTAGGTAACTAGTAACTGATAATGGCTGTAAGAACTAATAACTTGGTTAAATTTTAAACAATGGTGAATAACGAGGTTGATTACTCAAGTAATACCAGCAAGACAGATAACTAAGAAATGCCTTTTCATGTATAAAGGAGAATGCCCATTCATAGTATCGGTAAAAAATATCATAGATCCCGATACCGATACTGCTTAAAATTTATTATAGTATTTTTATGGTTTGTCCTTAAACGTTTTCCTGTTTTATCCCGGATGACAGATTTTTATAAAATAGAGTAATTATCATCACAATGTACATTTAGTTCAGAGCTGAAGGCAAAAAAGAAATTATTTTTATTGGACTTCAAGTTCATTTCCCCATGAACTTCGGGCCTGAGTTGCAATGATTTGTTGAAAATATATATTTTTTCCAACACAAGATAAAAAATGTCATACATTTTACTATGCATTCTCTTTTAGATTAGCTCTTTGTCCCTAATAAATGTTAAAACTTTAATACAGTTAATGTGACATAAAAGAGCGAATTGATTACCCTAGAATGTGAATACAATTTTAATTATTTTAATGAGGGTTTTTTTATAAGAACAATAGAATGAACGTAATTAAGATTTAATAGGTTAAAGTATGAAAGGTTTATGTCGAGTGAAAAGAAAAACACAGAGGGGTAGTAGAGATGTAGTACTTTGTTTCAAAATATACCAAAAACTACATATCACTTTGTACATGTAATAAGTTCGTTTTAATTTGATTTGTATTGAGTATGAACTGAAGTATCAAGTGAATTAAATTAGAAACATTAATGTACCCAACAAGGTGGACGGACGATAGCTTAAGATTGTAGGAAGTCGCTGTATGCAGGCCGCTTCCAAAATGTCGGTGTGGGTGGGTGAGGCCTATGTTCAGCAGTGGGCTTCCTGTGGTTGAAGACAAGAATATAACTCAACAGCAGTACACAATATTGAGCATACCAAAGTACAAATTCTTGGCTCGTTGGTATTAGAATGTTGGAAAGACTTTTCAGGCTCACTGCTATAAGAACATAAGTAGAAAAACAAGAACTACGACAAATGAAGACAAAAGTTCTACATTATTATATTTTTCAGAAGAAGTTATATTATAGGTTGTCATTATCTAACGGTTGATACTGTTCTTTAGAAAATATTTGTATAATCATCATTTACCTTATATTTTACGCACTATTTTGTACTATATCCAATCAGAGGTTTATGAAGAGGTGGTCATTATGGTATAAAAGTGTTTCTCGGAGATCAGTGCATATTTCTGACATATTAATTGTCTTCGTGGCTTAGTTGTGCTACGGTATGATTACAACGCTGAGATCTTTGGTTTGAATCCCGGGTTGGGCAAAGTGATACTGGATTTCAAGGCCGGCCTAAGTTGAAACTGCTTCTATAGCTTTAACCAACCACGTGACGGTTTCAAATGTGTTAATGATAATTATATTATTCAGTAATAAAACATGTCATTAAAGTTAATGAAAATTAACGCAATTTTACGATATAAATTAGCGCGAAAAACAATGTTTTGGCAATAAAACAAAGATAAAAAATAACAAAATATCGTTACCTCAAACAAAGTAGAAACAAAACGTTATATGTATACAATATTTTGTCATCCGACACAAGTAGGTGACAATCGCAGCATTTTTGTTGTCCTAAAGTGGGCTATATGCCTGCAGCTATGATTGACAGTTTTAACTGTTCCAATAAACAAATTTTTGCCTTAGCAGTATAGCTGCTGCGACGACCCAAATATTTTGAAATAAGCTGAGTACCGCGATTTTGTAATCTAGCCAGAGACAAATGACAAATATGTGAGACCAGCAAAAAATATCAGAATAATTCACAGAAATACACGAAAATGTAAGTAGTTTGAGCAATTAATGATTATAACTAAATCTATAATTGATGGTCCAAGCCATCCTGGTACGAACCAAAAGGTTCGCAAATTCTTTTTGTGCTGCACCTTCAAGCTGTGGACTTGTTTGCCGTCACGCTTGTCTCTCCTTCCTATTATCCTGGGTCCTTCTGCCTTAGTGTGAAGAGGCATCTTAGCAGGCCGGTATAATTTTATCAAGTGGCAATGAACTACCGTCTGATGCCATTCGATACTCTGCCTGGACGGCATTTGCGCTTACCTTCAGGCCAGTTTACTGCGGGCCAGTATAAAAAAAAATCAGACCAAGCGCAAACTTATGGTTACATGTGCTGTCGACAATCAAAACTGTCAGTTCGAACTGCACGTATGTAGCGAGCCTGGTCCACTTTCTTCATATCGGTTGGAATATATTAATGCATTTAAGTTCAATTGCTCGTGCAACATGGAGTTGGTAACATCAAAAAAAATTAAATTTAAAGTCAACGGTGTTGAGTGTGAGGGTAAGAATTTTGCTAATTTAAAACTGATTTTACAATAATGTAATATAAGCTGTCAATTAGAAAATATTAATTACCTGAATAGAATAGTAAGCGACAGTCTTCGTGAGCGTTTGATTAGGCCGGCTGTGAAGCAAAAGGCCGCGGGTTCGATTCCCGCAACGAGAAATGTGCGTTGTATTGCAGCATATAGCTGAATTGGGAGTCATTGTTGTCTGGCCATGCGCATATGAGACAATGCGTAGCATTCCACTGCGCTCGTCATCCTGAGACATAACATGTTAAGTCTCAATATGTCCATTAGTTACTCTGGCTACAATTTCCTTCAATCCGTAACACAACAGTGCATTTTCTGCTGTTTGGCGGGATAAATCGACATTGCGGTGGTACCTACCCAGGCGACCTCTCACATATGAGAGACCTATCATCAGAGTTTATGTATTATATATTTTTTTAAATTTCATATACGTTTTTTTACCTATTGTAATACTGATTTATCAGTGTCGAACACTTGAATAAACTTGAGTTTTTTTATAAACAGCACCTATACATACAGTATAATGAATGTGACCCACAAATATTGTACCGTTTGGGCCCCTATCACACTGAATTTTCGGGAACGTTGGCGTTTCTCCAACGTCTGCGCAACGTTGACGCTGCGTTGACACAACATTCCCATAGTCAACGTCGCGACAGCGCAGTGTCGACACTGAACAGAGCACGTTGAAGAAACACCAACGCTCCGAAAACGACAGTGGGATAGGGCCCTTAAAATCATAATCACTAATCGTCTTAATGTCAGAAATTTATATTTTTTCATCTTTTGTTTGTAATTTTAAGCATATACATGAATTTGCATCCTTTTCCACGCTGTATATAATTTCGCCTAGAAAGTGGACTGACGATCTTGCTAAGATTGCAGCAAGTCGCCAGCCGCTTCCGACAGGCCAATGTGGAGATCGGGGAATCCTATTTTCAACAGTTGACTTCATGTGGCTGAGATGATGATATTTCCACAGTGGGGGGCGAAGTGACTTCCAGCACAATGTTGCTGGACTACATCAGGGAGACGCTACAGCTGCCCGGCACCAAGTACATGTGCCGCGAGGGAGGCTGCGGCGCCTGTATCGTCTCCGCCAAGACTTGCGCCGGCAGCCCAGGACTCGCTGTCAACTCCGTACGTTACACTTCCATCAGCGACAACATTCTCACTATCCTGCTATTAATTTAACTTTCTGATTAATTTGGTTGCGGGTTAAAGACAAGTTAGACATTCTCGGACACTCGCCGAGCTTCAATGCTCGGTGTTATTACATTGCGTGCCACTGTTGATCCAGGATTACAGAAGTAACAGTGATGGGTGTGAGGGCGGGACAGTCCCTATCCACACCCATGCACACACATCATCTGGCTAAATTATTGGTTTCAGTGTCTGGTGTCTGTCACATCGTGTCAGGATTGGGAGATCACAACCATTGAAAGCGTGGGGAATAGGAAGAAGGGATACCATGCCGTTCAGGAAACTCTAGCTCGAAACAACGGGTCGCAGTGTGGATACTGCTCTCCTGGTTGGGTCATGTCCATGTATAGGTATGAACTTAATTATCAGATATTATAAACTCTTCTTCATATCAAAAATATTTATTTATGGATCTTCAGGGTTATGACAATCTTGAACATATACTTTTACTTATAGTCATGTTCCCAGTCTTAAGACTGACGTGATTAGAGCCTATTCTGCCACATTCGTTCAATACAAATTAGTAATCTACGTATAACTTCAGAATTATTGTAGAAATATAAAACAATATCAAAGTACCAAGTTAAAACAGGCGATACATTGAGACTTACATGCAATTCGAATTTAAGCATGCGTGACAAATGGACAAAAATAGTATTCTTGTCAAGAAAATAATCAAGTAATTTGAAACGAATGCACTCAGCACATGCGGTTAAATAATACATTATTATTTCTTTTAAAAAATCTTGTAAATTTGTAACAAATTATTAATGAACTTCTCTGACTTAAACCAATTTGTAACTTTTGTACTAATCAGTACATTGCAAACAGGTTTGGAAAAGAGCAACACTAGAGTTTCTAGTTCGTTTTTCTCTAGTTCACTCTCAAAACTGGTATTCAGATCAGAATTTAAATGATTTTGAACATTTTAATGGATTCAATAAATTATTTAAATTTCATTTAATTACAGTTTATTACAAGGAAAGAATAAACTGAAAATGCGAGAAATAGAGCGGTCTCTAGCAAGCAACGTGTGCCGATGTACCGGCTACCGACCCATACTGAAAGCGTTCAAGACATTTGGCTCCGACGCTCCGGAACCAACTCTAGTCAGTATAGAAGATCTAGCCAGCTGTTTTAAAAAGGGTGCTATTTGCAACAAGAAATGTGATAATGAAGACTGGTGTATTATTACGAAAGAAGAACTACAGCGGTCTTTTATAAAAATATGCTTAAAAGATTGCAAAGTTTGGTATAAAGTCTACGAGATTGCGGATATTTTTAAAGTTTTAGATATAGAAGGCGATGATTCTTACATGTTGGTGTCAGGAAACACTGCCAAAGGTAAGTTACATACATTTTCATACACGAATTAAATTTCTATCCTACGAACTTCGACCAGACTCGAATATTTGCATGAAAAATATTTTGTCTCTATTCCTCTCATAGAATCGATTGCCAACTTAAGACGTCTTGTTGTATAATAGTCACAATGACTTTAAAAAGGTGTATGTTTTAACTATTATTTTATTTCCATAGGAGCATATCCAATATCGGAGTATCCCAGGGTTCTAATAGATATAACGGCAGTTAATGAGTTGCAAAAATGGGAAGTACACCAGAATCTAACAATCGGTGCTGGTACTACACTGACTAACCTCCTAGATATATTTGAAGCTGCGTCAAAAGAGGACTTCTTTTCGTATTTAACCACATTAAAGGAACATTTACAACAGGTTGCCCACATATCTGTAAGAAATGTAAGTTTTTCGAAACATGTTATTTCTTACGAATACTTTAAGACATACGCGGAAGAATAAGTGTGACTTTTACAACATTAATCTTCAGTGACTCTACAATTGCTGATGTGATATTCATCAGTTCCTATTTCATTTTTTCAGTTGGCTTCAATTGCTGGCAATCTAATGATAAAGCACCAGCATAAAGAGTTTCCTTCGGACCTATTTCTCCTATTCGAATGTGTTGGAGCCCAGTTAACTTTGTGTGAGTGATTTTCTTTATTATTATTTCTTCCAATATTTAGTATATTATACAGCTTACTTTTGCTTATATCGAGTGACTGTTCTATGAATAAGCATGATAGTTATCCAACCGTAAGTAATCCTGATCATAAATCTCTTCCCAATACTTTTTCAATCCAATGTTTTTACTCAACCATGCACAAAATTATAGTAATACGAGTATATGTTCCAACATTTCTGGATTCGGGATTGTGAAGCAAATACTTAAAAACTAATATATTTTCAATACAACACACATTTTTTGTCAGCAGATTCAAGATCACCGAATCGCACAATAACAAAAAAAAATGTTACAATGCAAGAATTTCTCGCGACGAATATGAGGGGAAAATTAATTGTTAATGTTTTGCTACCACCTCTGAACGATGAATATAAAATCGTCACTTTAAAGGTATTTGGTTTACACAGAATTATCTTTAGAATTCTAAAAACAGATAAATAGCCCTCACAAATTTTATGAATGCTGTTTCTGTTACAGAGGGTATTAACTATTTACCAAAAACTTATTAACACTATAAGAATGCAATATCAGAGTCAACATAAATTAAAGATTTCGATTAGTCTATACATTTATTAAAACTCATTCCCGCCAGTATATTGACTGCAAAATCAATGAATACATTTTAAAAAGTACTAAAATTTCAGATCATGCCTAGAGGGCAAGCAGCTCATGCTATCGTCAACGCAGCATTTATGTACCAACTAACTGAAAACAATGTAGTTAAAACATCCAGGATTGTGTATGGTGGCTTGTCAGCGCAATTTTCACGAGCCAGGAGGACAGAAGGGGTCCTGGTTGGAAGGAATCTGTTTACTGACGATACGTTGCAGAGAGCGCTGAAAGTTCTGGAAGGCGAAATTATCGTTACTGAGGATCCTCCTAATCCTTCACCCAAGTACAGGAAGTATTTAGGATTGGCATTATTTTATAAGGTTATATTTCTGTTATAATATTCATGCCATCATACATTAATTTTAAAAGTTGTTGTTATTATTGTAGACTTTTTTAATTATTTCAGGGTTTGCTTTCACTTGGCCCTAAAGATAAAATAAGTAAAGAAAACCTTTCTGGAGCCATCAAACTTCACATTACAAGACCGTTATCAACAGGAACTCAAGTTTTCAAAACGAACTCCTCATTGTGGCCGTTGAATCAACCAGTGCCGAAAGTTGAAGCATTGGTAAATAAATTTTCAATAAAAAAACATTTTATAATATCAATATACCAACACAATAATATTTCCACAATACAACTGGTAAGACGTGCGATATCATCTACCTAATATACATTATTAACTATTTTTTTTATTGCTATGAATGGCGAGACGAGCATGCCGTTCGCCTGATGGTAAGCGATACGACCGCTCATGAACAGTAGCAAAACCAAACAACACCTTGAATTACAAAGCAATGCTTGGCATTCCATTGCGCTCGCCATCCTGAGACACAAGATGTTAAGTCTCAATATGTCCAGTAGTTACTCTGGCTACAATGCCCTTCAACCCGAAATACAACAGTGCGTTTACACTGCTGTTTGACGGGAGAAATAGACACTGCGGTGGTAACTGTATAGACATCGAACCTATCATAACAATTATGCCGGCTTTGGCGAAATCTTACATAGAATTCATTACTTTGTCACTATCACAATTTAAGTCAATTGCTAACACCCATACATTTACATAACATTATAAAGAAAGTTCATGGTATGGTATAATTCACTGCAACTGCAAGTCCCAATTCTTTTTTAATATTCCTTCAGATCCAGTGCGCAGGCGAGGCTCACTATACAGACGACCTGCCAACACAACCTCATGAAGTATCCGCGGCGTATGTACTTACCACTGTGCCTACAGGGAAAATTGCGAGCATAGATGCGAGCAATGCTTTGGTAAGAATTTTATATCCTTAACTGTGATCCTGAGTTCCTATCGTTGTCCTTTATGATATGGAAGCTATCAGAATCAATGATAAACACTATACCACTTCATTTAATTTTCATCACATCATCTGAACAAATATTATTCGTTTAGCTTAATATTCTCATTTCCATTATAGAAGTCCAAAGGAGTGCTAGCATTCTACTCGGCTAAAGACATACCAGGGCTGAATTCGTTTACACCAGCCGACGCTCCATTCAATATAACTGATGAAGAAGTATTTTGCAGCGGCATAGTCAAGTACCACAGCCAGCCAATAGGAATAGTTGTCGCTGAAACAAACGATATAGCGCAATCAGCAGCAGCATTAGTCGAAGTCACATACTCTGACGTCACCAAACCAGTACTAACAATCGATGAGGCAAGAGCAGATCCTGCCAGAGTCACTCTTTTCGATTCCGTTGACGCAACAAACAGAGGTGATGATGTAGTCAAAGTGATTAAAAATAAAAATGAAATATTTGGCCAGTACCATTTTATGATAGAAAATATGACCTGTGTAGCCCAACCTTCGGAAGAGGGATTAAAAGTGCACGGAACAGTACAATGGCTAGATGCAACGCAACTGATGATAGCCAGGGCACTAAAAATTAAACAGAATAGGTAAATATTCCTTCAGCTATACCAATGTAGATTTATGTAAAGAGTGAGTCAATTATACTGTTGTTAAATGAATCACATTGCGATTGTATTAATACAATAATATACAATTAGCTTACGGAACATATTGCGAGTAATTATTCTTATAGACTGAAAGTTCTTAGCTCTTTGAAGGATGTATTGACTATGTATTATATTTTTAATATCATCTGCACCGGTTTGTCGTAAATCTTTGCTCCTCTTTAGTAAATTTTACCGATACATAAGACATACATAGTAAGCAGTAATCATAACAGAATACTCATACCTTTTTAATAAAAGGGTAATAGGCTAAGGTGCTATCAGGACAACCACGTTTCGCCTTGTATGGTTTTTACATTTTAATAATTAATTATTGAAGCTTTATAGTATATATATGTATATAGTTTTGTTATATTTATGTTAAAGGGTTGACGTCCACATGCGCCGCCTCGGAGGAAGTTATGGCATTAAAATAACCCGTACCATTCAGAACGCTGTAGCGTGTAGCTTGGCCGCATTTCTGTTGAACAGGCCGTGTCGATTTGTAGTACCGATGACGGATACCACTACTGTTACCGGGAAAAGACTTCCTTGTTCAACAGAATATGAGGTAGATTTTAGATTCTTATTTGTCCCTTTTTATCTTTACTTACTGGTTTGTTCCTTGTTAGTGTTTCTCATTAAAATATAACTTTTACAATCAACTAAAACACAAAAAATAACTCCACAATAGAATTGGGAATATTTATGCCAACATTTTCATAAGCTAAGTCAATATTAAAAGTCAGCTAATATAAAAGCTTCCTGGATGCAGGCCGCTTCCAATAAATCTATGTGGAGGTCCCCAGGAGGAGGATCCCCCTATGTTTAGCAGCAGGCTTTCTGTGGCTAAAGAGAGAAGAGGGAGAGAGAGAATATAAAAGCTTTTAAATAATCTAAATAGGTTACAAAACTTTAAGGTCGGAGTCAATGCTGCTGGAAAGATTCAATATATGAATTACGATATATACCAAGACAATGGTTACATCGTGAACGAGCAGTTCTCTAATTTAGTGATGGAGGGCTACAGCAACTGCTATGATACTTCCACGTGGAATTTCAGGTGTTTCAACGTGACCACTGATACTCCTAGTAACTCGTGGTGTCGAGCGCCAGGCAAGTAAACCTAATAAAATATTTTAATTTATATTTTTGTTTGTGAGAACATCCGCGCAGAGGTTTATCATATCACTCTAAATGATTTTTGATACCAGGTTTTACTAATGTAAAGATAAAAAAAAATGAATGCATTGTTTTACATTATATTTTTTTATAAATTTCAATTGTAGAAATGTGAAAACTTCTAATTGCTTCTATTTATATAGGTAACCTAGAAGCTATTGCGATGATAGAGCACATAATGGAAAAAATTGCGTATGAACTGTCTTTAGATCCTTTAGAAGTACGATTAGCAAATATAGGTGACAAATATGCTGAAATAAAAAAAATGGTGGCAACTGTCAAAAAGAACTCCAACTATGATGAGCGACGAAAAGCCGTTGATACATTCAATACTGAAAATCGTTGGAAGAAACGCGGTATAAGGTTCTCTTTGATGAGATGGACACCTATACCAGTCGGACTTTTAGAAATAAACTTAACAGCTTATCACGGCGATGGATCAGTAATAATAACTCACGGTGGTATAGAAATGGGCCAGGGAATTAATACAAAAGCAGTGCAAATATGTGCCTATTTACTTAAAATACCGATGGACAAAATTCAAATTAAACAGAACAACACCATATTTGCGCCAAATTGTTACGCTACCGTTGGTAGTTTAGGATCACAGAACGTCGTGTATGGAGTGAGAAAATGCTGCGAAGAACTATTAAAAAGGTTAGAACCCATACGGGCACAGCTAACGGATCCTACTTGGGAAGAACTGATAAAGACTGCGTTTGATAATAATGTTGATTTGCAAACTCACGGGTATGTGAGTACTGTAGATATCGAAAAGTATGATTACTTTGTGTTTGGAGTAGCGGCGACAGAAGTAGAAGTGGACATTCTGACTGGAGAGACTGAAGTGATCAGAGTTGATCTAGAGGAAGATGTGGGCCTCAGTATTAGCCCTTTGGAGGATGTTGGACAAGTAAGTGACAATATTAATTATATTTAACGTTGTAGAATTTACGTCTCAGCAATCATAATATGAAAAAATTATAATGACTGACCTATCAGTGAAATTCATTTTTAAAATATTTGTATTCTGTCGCATTTATAACAACATCAAAAAATCCGTTTCAAGCAAATTTTTATTCATCACGTGTCACGCTAGTTATCATGTTTTCCAAAAAAAATTGGTTACAGAAAAGAAAACGTATGTATAGAAAGATAGGCGTAGATGGCTAGCGGGATCACTTACCATCAGCTAAACCTTCTCTGTTCGATAAATGGATGGATGGACGTTCGGACTAGTATGAAATGAAATGAAAATAATTTATTGAATCCATTAAAATGTTCAACATCATTTAGATTCAGTCATTTTTTTTTTATCTACCACCCGGTTCGGAAAGCGGTTTTCACTAGAGAAGAACGGGCAAGAAACTCTAGTGTTGCTCTTTTCAAAACCAGTTTACAATGTAGTGAATTATTATAAAATTTACAAGTTGGTTTAAATCAGAGCAGTTTAATAATAATTTATTGTAAATTTACAATAAATATTTTTATACAAATATCATAATATTATAATTACTATGGCTGAGTGAAGCGAAGTCGCCCAGAACGAAGAATCAGTATACTCTTTTTCGCCCAAGTGGTGAATAATTGCGAAAGTCTTATGTAATCCATCAATCAATCCGTTACAATGTAAGCAGATCGGATAGACCAGTCTACGCAAGCAGCACCCGTTCACGAGTATGACGCATGTGCCAGCCATCGGCCTCCTCAACCATGTTACAGGGAAGTGACCGACCCGGCACACGACGCCACCGCAAGCACAGACTTTTTAGCTAGCATGACATACCCAATCACTTACATAGGAAAACAATGGCAAATTTGACAAGTTACTTAATTTAAATGATATTTTATAGAGCACACCAAGACTTCCGTTCCGAGATACTACACATTTATTTAATTTTATTCTATTCCCAAGCCTTGTTATCGTCTAAATATTCCGAAATTTTATAATATGCTTTATTGCATAATTTTTGCTTGATAGTAGCTTTGAATTTTGTAATAGATAAGGCTTTAATATGACTGGGAACTTTGTTATAAAAGTGTATACAGTAACCCTTAAAAGATTTGCTGATCTTGTGGAGTCTGGTCTTAAGAGTAGCTAGATTATTCTTATTCCTAGTATTTTTGTCATGAATATCGCTAATCTTAAGAAAACTTTCTTTATTTCTATGGACATAAATTAAATTTTCAAAAATGTATTGTGGTGCTACTGTCATTATATTTATCTCTTTAAATTTTTCTCTAAGAGAATATCTGGACCCTAGCGAATAAATTGACCTTATAGCTCGCTTTTGGAGAACGAAGATGGTGTTAATATCAGCAGCACCACCCCACAGTAAAATTCCATAACTCATCAGACTATGAAAGTAGGCAAAATATACCAATCGAGCTGTATCAATATCAGTCAATTGGCGAATCTTACCCACCGCAAAGACTGCGGCGCTCAGCTTTTTAGCTAGAGCGACTATGTGAGAACCCCATTGAAGTTTGGGATCTAATGTAATTCCTAAAAACTTAGTTGTATCCACAAGGCTCAACTCATCCCCATTCAAATTAATGTTAGCATTAACTTTTTTGACATTAGGTGTCACAAACCTGATTCATTTCGTTTTTTGGCTATTTAATAACAAATTGTTAATGCTAAACCAATGTACTATTTTTGAGAGGGTGTGGTTTACGTCGTCAATATCAGGATTATGTCGATTTACTTTAAATATTAATGAAGTATGGGCTCGCCTTATTTATTTCTCTATTCCCGCAGAGTAATTCCATTACTGAGCATAGGTCCTCTCAAAGGATCTAGCAACCTATTGAAAGAGACCTGTATCCACCGTCTTCCTAAATCTGTACCTAGCATGAGCTGATATTTATAATGTATTGTTTTGACAGGTTGAAGGTGCATTCATTATGGGACTAGGATATTGGACGTCAGAACAGTTGGTATATCAAAAAAATACAGGCAAGTTGTTGACCAACCGCACCTGGAATTACTACGTCCCACTCGCGACGGATATCCCACAGGACTTCAGGGTATATTTTAGGGAGAACTCCTACAGTTACAAAGATATATTTGGAGCAAAAGGTATATTAAAAAGCGTAAATGCAATTCTTAGCTTTTTCGTTGTCTTTACATAGGTAAAGTTATATATTTTAAATTTTAAACATATAACATTAGAGCATCTAATGAAATATAATAATTAATTCGCCAAAGTAAAACTTCGCATCGAATATAATATTTCATAGGTTTATTTTATTTATAATACACGCGTTATTGACTTAAGTTATTTAATTATCCTTTTTGTTTCAATATTTAACAGCATGTCCTTAATTGCAGCGCTAGGCGAGCCACCAATGTGTTTGGCAGTAGGTGTTGCGTTTGCGATAAGAGAAGCGATTGCTTCAGCCCGACTTCACTCCGGAATACCAACAACGCAGTGGTTCCCGATATGTAAGTACAAATTATATATTATAGGGCTTTTTCATCAACAAGGCTATGAGAGCCAACTAAAGATGGCAAAAACCGTGCAGTATTGGAGATTGGGGTAAAAACAAGGGTGGCAATACTAGCTAATATAAACATAGGTAGAGAGAAAATCTTTTATAGTGAACCTAACACACATGTTCATCACAAGGGTTTCCTGTATTAGAAAGAGGCCCCGCTGTGGAGACTTAACACCTTGTTGTTGTGTGGTTAGCACCTTTGGTTGTGGTCGATCCTAGCCGTTCGTAAGTACGATACCATTCCTTGAAGTATAGTCCAATCAGTTCTGAACTATGCGATTGCTACTGTTACTCTTGCCCGGCTAAGACGTGAAGTTCACGTGATTTTCGTCTTAACTGAAGAAAATGTCATTATAACATAGTAAATACCCAATAAAATCATGGTCATCAACGGAGCAAAATGTATATTACTCATTATAGAATTCCTCAAGGATGGACTAAGGCTGTCCCAACTAAATTTTATTATCATTGAATTCCAGATGGTCCTTACACAGTCGAGAAGATTGCTTTAGCAGCGGAGACTAAGATAAAATATTTTAAATTTTAATACAATATCACATCGAAACATCTTGCTATTTGTAAAAACAATGAATTTTGTGAATAAATCTTAGACTGAGGTTGCTCTGTTGGTGTGTAATTTAACAAAATAGTATTCTTTGCTTTGTATATACTTTCTCATAATCTATACATATAAATAAAATTGAAGTGTCTGTTTTAAAAGTGAAAATAAAAAAAATGTCCTACTACATATCGTTATATACACGATACCTGTGGCGAAAATGATCTTTAAAAAATTTTTGTCTGTCTATCTGTTTGTTCCGGCTAATCTCTGAAATTGCTGGACCGATTTTGACGGGACTTTTTTGTCAGGTAGCTGATATAATAAGGAGTAACTTAGGCTACATTTATTTTAGAAAAATAAAGTCCCAGTAGCCAGTACCGCGCGCAGCTCACGCGCATGCTACCGTTCGGCCGTCACGTCGGGCGCCTACCTCCACTTCTCCCACCAAAGAATCAATATCACAATTACAAAATATTGTATATAAAGAAATTTAACAATAAATGATAATATAAATAAACATAACGGGACGGAAAATATAGTCGACGGCGCGCGGGAAAAATATAGTTAATACGCGAAATAATATGTTGTTGCAAATCAATACTGGACTCAAAAGCTATCTGCACCCGAGCGAAGCCGGGTCCGACCGCTAGTTTGTTATATTTTGCCATGGTAGTAGCTATGGTCATAGATTTTTTATTGCAACGAATGGTGCGCATGCCATTAACCTGATTGTAAGCGATACGACCGCTCATGTACAGAAGCAAAACTAAACAATACTATAAACTTGATATTCCACATCGCTTGCCATCTTGATACATAAGATGTTAGGACTCAATATGTGCAGTAATTACTCTGGCTACAATGTCCTTCAAACCGGAACACAACTGTGCATTTACACTTTTGTTTAGCAGGGGAAATAGATATTGCGCTGATACCTACCTATGCGGCCTCTCACATATTATGAGAGGCCCATATTAACTATTAACAATATTCAACAATAAACCATCATAATATTTTACTAGATATTTAGATTATCATCACGTCGTTTGGATCAGTTTGAAAATAAAATTATTTCTGTGTTTTGTTGTAATTTAATTGAAAAATATTATTGTGATTAACGGTCTCTTATATATTTACCAACATTACATAATCAAAATGCTCAACATAATGATATGCTCATGATTTCCAGCAAACTGTATTCAGCAACTCATTTCGCCTTGTGAGTTCCTTACCACGATGTGATAGGGGGGAGCCTTCTATCATATCGGACACAAATTTCTGAATCCGGATTGATATTTAATAGAAAAATCCACAATAACTTTGCCCGACCTGGGATTTGAACCCGAGACTTCAGCATTGTTATCGTACCGTAGTAGAACTGCGCTACCGAGGCAGCAGGGTGAATTTCATACTATTCTCTCATAGTAATAATTTAAGATTACTATCATTACTGAACCGATGGGCCGCATGTTCCATCCATGAACCGATTTCCATATGGTCCATAAATACTATGGTCTACAAAACTAAAAATTTCGTGTAGCTTCTCATACGCGCATCACAGGGTTAGTACCTTACTATGGGGTTAGGACTATGTACCTAGATATTTTTGAGAATATCAGCCCAAATACGTCCCACTGCAGGACACGGACCTCCTCAACAATCAAGAATACGATTGGGAGTGGTTAAGCCATATAGTCCACCACGCTGGCCTAGAACGGGTTAGCGGACTAACATACCATAGAAATTCATACAAATCGCAATGGTATGCAAGTTTCACGCACTTCATATATTATATTTTTACTAATTATTATTAAAACACATGCTAATTATTCACCATTTATTAAAAACACAACAGCAACAACAAAACTTAACAAAGCCCTATCCAAAAAAGCATGACCAACAAAAATACCTTGTTATAAAAAAAGGAATGTTGACCTACTTAATATTGATGTATTATTTGAGTGTTAGGTGAGAATATTCGAGTTGTTTAGTAGAAGACGAGGTTTTCAGTTGTCGTTTCAGTCGCCAGTCCGATGTTTGCAACGCTGTATGGTCCCTCTGAAATAGTTTTAACCCAGGTTAACAATGATCTTGATGTGAGTAAATATCTACGAGTACTAGGTATATTTTATTACTGTAAAATTGACTATTGGTGAACATGGGAGTTTTCTACAACTGAGAATTTCATTGGAATCCACACCGTTGGTCTCAATAATATCATTTAGAAACAAATTATTGCCCTTTTGTGTGTACTTACTTATATCAAACCATTTGCTGCTGGATATGCCATTTTCTTTCCTAGCTTCGACTAAAGCTTCTCTGATAGCTAGGGGTACAGCTACAGCCATACATGACGGAGGTTCACCAACACCTATAATCATATTCACATCATTGATATCGGTCCAAATAGGCATCATGTTAAATATTATGTTATTTACTCTATTGTCTTACTGGAATGTAAAAAAGGAGACAAGAAAAACATACTATCACAGTTCGAAGTGTTGGCATATATTCTTCTTTAGCAATTTAACTTATTTCTAAAAAGTTTTACTATTGCTAAACTAAAAGCTATTTTAAAAGACTATTAATATTTTTATATATCTTTTAAAAACCTCAAAACATTTTGTACATGGTAGCCACTTTTCACCTAAATTATTTTGAGTTGGCTTGACTGGGGACTGGGGTAAGACGGCTTGTCATATCAATAAGACATTCTTTTCCTTCCAACTTCCCTTTTCACATTCCAATACCAAGTCAATCATGTTATAAAGCAATGATATCACAAACATAGAATATAAACCAATAAACATACATTTAGATCCAAATGCAAGGTCGTTGCTGTATGAACTGTTTCTGAAATATACATTCATGGTCTGCGGAATATCACGAGCTTGAGGCACCGAGTAGTTCCAAGCACGATTAGTTATCAGGGATCCTTTGTCGGAGTACACCAGTTGCTCACATGTCCAGTAGCCGAGGGCCATTATAAAAGCACCTTCCACCTAGAAAATTGATTCGACATATTTAAAATTATATTAAAATAACAATATTTTTATTTTATTTTTCAATTGGTTTTATTTAAGCGGTGCTTCGTAGTTTACAGAAATAAAAGTTACTAGGATCAATTTAAAAAAATCACTATAGTTGCAATGAAGAAATAAGATTAAATGATTGAAAAACTCAACAGAACTTGATTGTTGGATTAATACTCTTTATATATGTATAAAAAAGAGGCATTTAATGTACTGTAGTAATGTTACAATATCCCTCTAGTTTATGCGGTCCGCTCCCAAACGTTACTCTCCAAAGAATTTTAATATCAATAATATTATTAATAATTAATGGAAAAACTATTACCTGTCCAATATCAATTTCGGGACTGACACTCTGGCCTACATCCTCAATCATATCAACTCTAATTATTTCTGTCTCGCCGGTCAGAATATCTACTTCCACTTCAGCCAAACACACTCCATACGCGTTGTACGACTCAAATTCACTCGCCGTGTATGTGCCGATGGCGTGAAGTTCCACATTCGAATTCCAGGCGGTACTTATTAGTGTCTCCCAAGTTGGATTATCCAACGTAGCCTTAATAGGTTCGAGATTAGACAAGATTTTTTCACAACATTTCCTAACTCCAACACATACGTTCTGAGATGTAAGACTGCCTCCAGATGGGAAACAATTAGGAGTTGCGTTGGAGTTGCAAGATTTCACCTGGATCTTAGTCATGGGAACGCCCAACAGGTAAGCGCAAACCTGAGCGGCTTTCGTGTTCACACCTTGTCCCATTTCAATGGCACCGTGTTGGATTGCTATAGATCCGTCCGCGCTGAATACGGACACTGAAACTTCCATAAGACCAGCGGTGATGGGAGTCCATCTCATGAAACTGTACCTCAAACCTCGTTTCCTCCACCGATTGTTAGCATTGAAGGTATCCACCTCAGTTCGTCTAGTCGCGTAATCAGCTTGCGTGCTCAATGTTTCATATAACTCTTTAACAGTGCTGTGCTCTGTTGTGTCTAAGTTAGCAAGGCGAACATTCACAGGATCTAATCCCAGCTCGTAAGCGATACGGTCCATCATAATCTCAGTATTGGCGATCAGCTCCAAAGTACCTGCAATGTATCACTTTGTGTGTATAAGTATTGTATATACGTGTGGTTTTCAGGTAATATTTACAATAATATATCGTCAAATATACTGCCAACCCATAAAAATGACTCAAGCACGTGCGAGGCCTTTGAATTTAAAATTGCAACCTTATTCCGACTAACGGTTTGGCGGCTTTACCAGACTAGCAGTTATAGATGGTTATAGACACAATCAGGATTGATAGAACTCATTGATTGTAGTCAATTTTCCTTGCTAATATAAAAAAATATATTTAAATACACATATTACTATTTGTTAGTAATCTTTTAATTACCTGGGGCCCTACACCAAGTGTTTTTAGGGGTATCGGTGATAACGTTGTAGCATTTATAAGACCATCTGCTTGCGTCATAGCAATTGTTGATTGCATCGACGGATAAGGCGTAGAAGTCCTCATTAACAACATATCCATTATCTTCATATACATTCATGGTCGTATATTGAATAGTACCGGTGCTGTTCACTGCAACCTATAAAACAGAAAAATCTTTGAGCTGTTTTTATAATCTTAAATTCTCTACTTATGTGTCTGAATTTCACTTTAAAAATCATCAAATTTCTAAAAGTTCTTCTTATACAAAAACAACTCAAATTGTTTTAAAGCCATACAAATTTTATAAATAGACCAGAGTGATAGATTCCAAAGATTTTTCTACAAAACTTTGCATGGCAGAAAGTTGATCATAAAATTATTAACTTTATCAATCTGTTACATGCATTAAAAGTTATCTTTCGCCGTCGTATGGAAGTTGGAGAGGAAATAGAAGAAGATAATTACTTGGTAATCAGTGAGATTCGGCAACCTCTTTCCGAAAGCCTTCATAGTAGTGGCCAAAGACTGGATGATTCTGCAAGGACGGTTCAGCTTGTGGGTGACAAGACTGCACACCACGGCAGCGAGACCACTGCGTGACACTTTCAAACCGTAGGAACCACCCACACGACGGACATCAACGTCAATCCTTAAATGGGTAAATAAGTCAATAAAATGATTCAGCACACCACCACAGTATTCTAATAAAATATTCAATGTTAGTTTATTTGTGAATAAACGATCGTCTCCAAAATAAGTTACATGAGATACTTTTAAAGTCCTTAAGTATTAGAAGAGCGCAAATGTCTTCGATAACCCAAGATTTGCATCAAAATAAAATATACCTGCTCTCGTCTATGTTCAAAAATCGTGAAATGACGATTTGGATACCATTCACCCATTGAGTACACACGTGGCATTCCAAACCTTCCTCAGTACAGTTTGTGACACAAACAATAGTCTCCATTGGGAAGTGGTATTGCCCATACAAGCATACAGAGTGATCGATGGTCTTATAAACATCAGTTCCTTTCTCTGTAGCATCTGCTGATGTGTAAAGGGTGGTTCTGTCTGTATCCTCTTTCGCATCCTCGATAGAGATAACAGGAGTTTTGACATTCTTGTATTTAACTACAACGTAAAGGGCAGCTTCGTCTGCTATCGCTTGAGTCTCCGCGACAATGACTCCGAGAGGCTGGTGGTAGTATTTGACTGATCCGCTGCACAGAGCTTCCTCGTTGTAAGTGTATAGAGGAGCATCATCTGGTGTAAATGTATTCTCGCCGGGAATGTCCTTCGCTGAGAAGAAAGCTATAACTCCATCTCTTGCCTGAAAACCAATATTTAATTTATAAACTTTGTCTGAACCCACACTCAAATATTAATTATATCTTGGATATTAGGGTTTGTGATTTCACAACAACCAAATGAATGAAATGTAAAATATGCTTGTAAGCAAAACAAAAATTTGTTGCATTGCAGGGATAGGCCCTGAGGCGTCTCTTTTATATCTGATTTATAATAAGCTGTGCACAAGAGCTGTCAGGTCAATTTTACTTAAGTACTTTGGAGAAAAATAATATTAAGCATAAGTAGGTCTGAACATGGTGTTCCTTATTTGTGCTGACGGTTTCCATGGGGTTTCTAGAAAGTAGAAATTCGGCAAACTATATCTACCAACATTCCCGATGTTGAAAAAAGGATCCATCCTTGTGGACTTTACTTACCAAAGCAGCAGTAGGGTCGATAGAAACGATGTCTCCGCAAGCAATGGTGCTGAGGACCAGAGAGGCGTACACTTCATGAGGGTACTTAGGCCAGTCATCGGTGTACCTGGCTTCACCAGCACATTGGATCTGATATGAGATATTACGACATAAATTATTTATTTCTCTTTCTTCTGATAAAATAGAGATATCTCTGAGTATATAATTTCATTTATTTTAAAAATAGCAAGTTTATGGTAACTTTATGATACTTTCGAAAAGTCATCATCAATTTGGTTCTGCTAAAATTTCTCTAAACGATTCACTTCATGATACTTGTAATGCTATGAAATATAAATAATAATAGTTCGTCTGCATGGTCACCTATTTATAAAACTGACATTAACAGAATAGAATCTATACAAAAGACATTACACATACAAAAGACTTAAAATTGGTAAAATAAATATTAAAATAGGTAGAAGACGTACACTTTCTGAGTATAGTGATCGTCTACAATATTTTGAATTCCATAAGTTACCCCTAAACCGTAAACTCATGAATTTATTTCAGATTTATAATATTGCTAGAGGATTCTTCGGAAAAGAATTACTCTCACAATTGAATTTTGTCCGCACCTTTCTAATAACAATACTTCATATAGTAATCCGCTTCAACCAATGTGTCGATTGTATTATATAACTATGTTGGCAACACGGATCTCGACATCTTTCATCACAACTCTAAGTTTTAAGTAGATTATTTTTAATAACTGTGTTAAAATTATAGAATGCATCGATTAAATATTAAGCAACACTATTCATGACTTGTTAATGTATATAACTTTATTTAATAATGTTTTGTACATTACTTAGTTTAATAAACTCATTTTACTTTTATCTTTGTTCTAGTTTTCACTTTATATTTCGTTAAATGCTTGTGTAGGTACCTAAGTCAAATAAAATAAAATAATACCTACATATATTAGGCAACGGTTACTGGTTATCACATAACCGGTTCGATCTTTCCCTTCTATTCACAAAAAAGTTACTATTTGTTTACCACTTACCATGGACTCAATCTTTTGTATAGGCTCATTAAGAGGATACAGAGATGACTTCGTCTCGTAGGACTGTGTTCCCTGCGACACAGGTCTGTTGTCGCGTATCTTCTTCGCTCCGGACAAATAACGCGGATGAACCGTGGATGTGGGGCACATGGATAGAAGACCCTGAAATTAAACAATGTGTCAGGAAACCTCTGATTCACCATCGGCATTTTACAGTTTGCAGCTTATTTCAATAGTTCACATTTTTTTTAATTCGTTAAAGATATTTTTTACATCTCATCTCTTCTCATCTCATCATTTGTGCCTTAATTTTTTTGATATGTAACAGACATATTTTTTTCTACTGAATGATCCTTAACTTAAACTTAGATCAAAAATTTCTTCACCAAATATATTACAAACTACAGAAATAAAACAAAATAAAAATATATATTTTTTTGTCTTACCTTGTAGAAAAGCCTCAAAGCCAATTTCTTCCTTAATTCAGCTGAGGGTTCAGGAGGGTGCTCTGTCGGTTGTACCTCCTCATCTAACACAGCGAGAGCTCCTTGCAATGTTTCATTAGTAAACAGAGACTTGCCCACCAAGTATTTCTCAGTCTTGGTGGCTCGGTTGAAGCTGCTTGTAATGCTTCCGTATACGATACTGGCTTTGACGACTACATTGTCACTCGACACTTGATACATAAAGCCAGCGTTGACGATGGCGTGGACAGCTTGGTAACGAGTCATCACCTGAAGGATAATTAATAATTATCTCCCTCTCCAGCAAATTGTAGTTTCAAAGGCGAGAACTGATTTAAGTATGAACCAATTCAAACCATTACTAATACGTAGGTAATCAATTTATTAGAACATTTTACATCCCATATGCTCGATTATTGACCATCGTAAACAAACGTTCCGAAAACCCGCTATACAGATCCCTGGACGGGTTACATTTTAAAATCAACTTGTAGATTAGATTAGCCCGACTATTTCCAGTCCTATTTCTAATGGCGCTATAAAATATCCATACGGATACCTTATAAGTCTCAATCAGATGATCGTCGGTGATTGGTGGCAGCATCACGTTCAAAATTACTTTTCCCACCATTGACGTGGTCAAGAACTGCTCCATAGTCACCACTTCCTCGCCCATGTACGAACTCTCTGAAAATATCACATTTAATATGAAATTAGCAAATAAAAGGCAAAAACATTTTGAAAAATTCTATAATTTCATCTCAAGAATTGAACCCACATCATTACCATGGATCTTCTAATGCTGCTTTTTGCACATAATGACCTTTTCTATTCAATTATGTTAAATTGCAATTTATAAGAATATATGAATACTTACTTATAGTCAGTTGAGCTCCAACCAAATTGAACACCAAAAACACATCAGAAGAAAACTCGTTGTAAGTGTGTTTTATGCACAGGTTACCGGCAATTGTTCCAATCTGGAAATAAAAGACGGTTAAAAACATTGTGTCTAAAGCCCCGTAAGGATATAAAAAGTTGCATCGTATAAAGATTTTCTGTTAACATTAGAATACGCCAATGTTATAAAGATAACCGTATGCGATAATGACAATTCTGGCCCAAAAACAGGCGAGAAATTCTCTCCGTGTAAATGTGCTATTCATCATTATGATCTACGGCCACAATATTTTGTACTGCTGAATATAGGTGTTCTCCAAAATGTACACAGCTAGCTTGTAATGCGTTCTGCTCCCAGCGACTTCCTGCAGTCTTCATTTGCAACAATTTAAGTATTTTTGAAACACTTTTACGCAAATTACGTTATTTTTCTCTCGGAAGGGTTGATGCTGAGTGGCGGTCGAGGGTTAAATACAATAATAAGCTATCTCATGTATCTGATAAATATTAGCGATTTTTTATCGTGTTTGATGATTTTACTTACATTTCTAACTGGTATATGCGCTACGTAGTTCATATGTTCATTCAGTTTTTTCAAATATGCAAAATTTTCAGTTGCGGAAACAGTTTCAAATACTTCCATCATTTCTGTGAGACTATTCCCTGCCCCAACAACCAAGTTCTGGTCGATATGGTAACCTTTCAGTTCAGATACGCCACTTATGTCTATGGTAATGCTTGGATATTCTGTCAGTGGATATGGCACTGGAAAGATAACAATTAATTTATTAAAAATAAAAGTAAAGGTTTCCTTCAGACTTATATAATTGTGACGACCGTCAAAATACAACTCTCCATCTTCCTATGGGGTTCTATCCATTGATTTATCTCCTCGTCGCAATAGTACTTAGAAGTAAAAATACGGTCTTACCTTTAGAAGTGTTTCCTGCAGCGAGCATATAAGAATCAGTTCCCTCTTTAGTCCAAACTTCCATGAGGTCGTTGATAGTGGAAACGACATACCACTTCTTTCCATCAGCAAGGGTTAACTGAATGGTCTCAAAGGTCTCGTCTTGTTTTACCATACACCAGTCGTAGTCAATGCAACTACCTCTACAGCAACTGCCGCTACTTTTGTCGCAAACGTGCAGATCTTCGATCTCGGCGACCGATGTGGGAGAGTCTTTTGCAAATTGTTTGAAGGCATCCAGGATAGGCCTGTAGCCGGTACAACGGCAGATGTTGCTACCAAACGAGTTCTCGACGTCCAACATCGTAAGTTCGGTGTTATTTTGCAGTAAACTGTAAATAAGGAGTTGTTTATGGACTAGATGCAAGCCACGCCCAACAAGTTTATGTGGAAATCATTTTTAAACATATTTAGCATAGAACTTATTTTAGCGTAAGATAATAACTATATAATTTTGTATTTTAAGCTAAGAGAAGATATTCCATATAAAAAGAAGAAAAACATTTTGTGCTAGATTATAATGTGAACAATAGCTTTGTAGGTTACTGGACTGAAGTGACTCTTAAGGGTACTACATACCTGTACATAGACATAATCCACCCTGGCGTGCAGTACCCACACTGCGTGCCGTGGGTCTTGGCCAGTGTCTTCTGCAGGGTGTGGTAGCCATCTTTTTTGTTGCCCACAGCTTCGATTGTGGTTATCTCCCAGTCTTTACAAGCTAGTACTGGCACCACGCACTAGAAGAATGATAAATAATTACACCCCACAGTCACAGACACAGAATGGAAACGTCGATAATAGTGTAGCATTGTATTTATCGTGTTTTTTTGAATATACTCGTAGTATAAAGTTTCACCAGGTGTAACCATCCTGGCCATAAAATAAAATATTAAATAATTCACGCAAAGTGATCTCGCCTACCTGGTAATTGAACCTAGAGTCCCACGATTATAATAAGTCAATACCCCAATATGCCTCTGGACTCTACACTAATAAGCGGATTAATTTTATTTTTATTTGTAAGTGTTTTTTTTCTGACGTTATCGTACCATATTTTTTATGTAAACGTAGAAAAAGTAAAGGCAATTCTTTTCAAAATAAATGTTCAAATCCAGATGAGTTTATGATTAATTACAATATACTGAACACAAATAAGCTCACTTTCTTATCACCAAAATGTTTTTGTTTATCTTTTTTTATCTTATTTTTTTTGTATACCTTTTTTTGGTATAATAATCTACAATAATATTATAAAAATCACGATAAACAAATACCGAAGTGAAGCCAATAAGTATCAAGTTGTATGGACACTGTCACTGTACATGTTAGCTCTTAGTCCTTACCGAGTTGACGGACACGACAGGTCCTCCACTAGACTTGACCACGGCCACAATACAGGCTCCGCAGCCGGCCTCCTTGCACATGTACTTGGTACCTCGCAGCTCCAGGTGGGTACGGATGTAGTCCACCAGCATGAGGTTCGACGGACACTCGCTGCCGACTGCAACAAATTATCAATATCAGCATCAGCATCATCAGCATGGCATCACAGAATCATTTTTATAATTTCCATTAAATTTATCAATCTGTTTTCTTTTATAAAATTAGTATCGTTTAGTTTTAGGTTAATTTAATTTGATGATTTTACGACAATTGTTGTTACATAATGCTTCTATTTTGTATGGGTTTTTTTGTAAATATTTTTATCTTGTATTTAAATATTATAATTATTGCATGTTTTTTTTAAATATAAAGATTTCAAAATTGTTTCGTCTTATGTTTTGTTCAAAATTGTATACGCCTATAATTATAGGCATGCATATTGAAATGTATACGCAACCTAACATATAAACTTATTTGTTAATTATACTCGTAATGTGTCATGCTGTTGGTGTATCTTAAAAATAAAATAAAATCAGCACCAGTAGTCCACAGCTGGACATAGACCTATAATGTGCGCCATTCCACTCCACCTTAATTTTGTCGTATCCAGCATAACTGATGCAAAACAATAACAATAAATACTCAGAATGCATAAATACACAAGTTATATTAAAATGAATCTTGTTTCGTGAGTGTCTGGAACTATGAGACAATTTTCAGTCTTTCACACACCCAGACATGAAGCTAATATTAATTGTAGTATACACAAACATTTGTGTCATTGCAGGGATCAAAGGCGTGACGCCACCTAGGCTGTTAAAATTCGTTACAGTAGTATTTATTGTTAAATTCTTCCATATTTTTTACTTTAATATTGTAATATTGATTTCAAAGGTTCACAAATACTATGGCGTTGCTATAGCTTGATAAAGTAACATGTTAGTTGGCCTCTATAATAAACCACAGAAAAGTAAAAGTTTTACTGTTTTAGTGCCTTCACAAACTGAGGTTGGAAGACATTAGAAATTGATGGCAGAATATGCAATAGACAAACTCATAAATCTAAAAATAAAATTTCAATTGTATTTTTCTTATCACATGAAAGCATTAAACGACATACGGCGGGCCCGAAATTATAATTCGAGATTTATATTGAGATCTTCATAAGAACTTCAAAGGTGTAGAAAGTCCGATATCCGCAATCATCCTCGTCAATTAAATAACTGGATTTTAGCATTGAGATGCATTCGTATTATACCAGATCATTATAATTATCCTAATCCAAAGAAAGTCTGCTGTACACTGTTCAATATGAATATTTCATCTCTTGAAAATTGCGGTTCATTTATAAATAATAATTTAAAAAATATAAAAAATGATAACATATTCACCTGAACATTCTTTCCCGTTAACCTTAAACTTTATACAACTCATGTCTCTTCTCTAGCACTCTCTCCTACAGACTGATCCTTGCAACAGCCGGCAGTCAAACAATTACTAGCTTTCTGCATTAAAAATGAAAGTGGGCAAATAATACACATGAGTAGTTAATTCAATATTTGATCGGAATACATTTGACGGCAGATGTTGTGCGTCAAATTTAAGACAAATGTGCAGTGTCTTATTTTCTTGTGATACAAGCTCAGACCCACAGTTTTCTTTATTTCATTATAAAAATAAAAACATATCTACAGTTAAATAAACGTAATAATGAGAAACAGTTTTACAAAGGTATATAAAAGATAATGTCAAATCAAAATATTCTTTATTCAAATAGTCTTTGACAATATCTTTTGAATTGTTAATTTCTGCTACAATCGCTTCGGAATGCTTTGTAGCTGTGAAGAAGAAACGGTGCAAGAAACTCCCTCAGCAACACGAACTGTCTTCTTATTTTCTTTTTTTATGGGAAAATAATCTCCGTTGGCAACCAGTTCCGATTGTCTCTGTCTTAGACCTTCTCTAGTTATGCCTATACCACACACAGTAGGAACACCTACTCCAAACTAGTCATTGCCAACTAGGAAATATTTTTAACGAGAGGAGAGCACTTTAAGCCATCCTCCCGATACCTCTGGGTAGGTCGGAAGAAGCTACTCTGGGTCTCCAGCCCTCCATGCGTGCGCATGAGGACGAACTATCCACACTACGCAGATGTTGCGTCTAGAAGTAAATTAAACATTTTTGACTGTTTTTGTTTTCTTTTGTCGTTTGAAATGAAAAAATATTGATTAAAATATACAAATTAACGCTTAAACAATAAGAGATCGTACAATTAGATTGAGTTTGCACATTAGTTCATTGTTTACATCTAAACATTTTTACCGTGGTCCCCCACGGACGTGGATCTGGGGTACTAAACATACAGATTTACAGCCTCGTGTTGGACTACACAGCACATGAACTTAAACATTTAATAAACTATAATAAATTGTCTTCTTCAACGTCATCAGCACTAAAACTACGGCCTACGCTTTTTAACTCCCCCGCCTATACCAGTGAGTATTTCCTAAACTGAGGAAAACCTATATATTTAAATAGTGAAATTTTTGCGATGGATATTATTCTTTGATTTCAATACACTCCGTTACTGTCCACTTGTCTTCTACGTCACATGATCAAATTAAAAAAACATATTCCATGCCCTGGATCCTTGCATCCATGTTAGAACATGGATGCCTTCAATGGAATTCAATTCAAGGAAGCCATTTTGTCACGTTGACAGAGCGTGGACAAAAAAAAAAAAACAAAGCTGTCTAAGGACACAGATTATTTTAATTAAGATCTAGAGTCCGTCAGTCCTGCCTAGTCCACTACACACACCACACTCTCGCCTTCCCAATCCAGCACTACCACTTCCCTGATTCCGCCGACTTCACGTATAACCCGCGATCCCAACTGATTGTCTCTCATCGGCGGTCTGGTCACCGATGACGATTGTAGCATTGGTTTCGGCGCCCCGTTGTAGATGCGCCTTTACATCAATCCAAGACGTCGCGTAGCAAGGGTAGGATATAATAACCCGTAAGGTGTTCCCAAGTATGGGAACAACACTTATATATTTAAGATTTAATATAGTTATTGTATTTGTACGTTTCAACCGTTCTGAGCAGCTGATCGAGACGAAGCCTAGAGGCTTGATGAGGCAAAAAAAAACCTGAATAGTTTCAAAAATAAATGGGCGCCTCTCTGCCTACCAATTAATCTGACAACATATTGGTTTATTTAAAATAGGTACATCAACAGCAAACACATCAATAGCATTACAGATATATCGGGTATATCAAGACTGCCACCGAAAACGAAGCCGAGTGGTAGTTTTAATGACTACAAACACAATGCAACTAAAAATTTCGCAAAGAAACGCGACAAGTTTTTTCTATCATTTTTTAAATATCGTCATTTCTGGGTGGTCAATCTATAGTTTTTGCTAAAATAATAATTTCAACTCTTTTATACCTTAGAATATTTATAAATAAAAGGGTATAAACTATGATTTTAGGAAAAAAATATTTACCACCCAAATGGGATCATAAGAAAAAAATCGTCGCTTTTTTTTGCAACATGTTTTGTTGCATTGAGTCTCAAGTCGCCTAAACTACCACCCGGCTTGGTTTTCGGTAGCAGTCTTGATATACCCGGTAAAAGGCAAAGCATATAAAATCACTGATGTGAATGCCAATTAAAGACATACACAACATTCATAAAATTGAACAAATCAACACTATACCTAATTACTACAAAATAAAACTAAAATCGATTGTAGAGTAGGCCCGTGCCCTACAGTAGGACGTATATGGGCTAATATAGAAAACAAAATTTGGAACCAAATAATATAGTACAGAAATAAAACAATTACTTATTTAAGGTCAATTCAATATAATGCTCATTTACAAAAATACAAAATATAAAAATAGTAGACATCAAAATATAAAAAAGAAAAAATGAGACCTAAGTTATATATTCTAAATATCCACCAGAGTTACATCTGTTCGAGAAATTGCTCTTCTGAAAGAGTAAAGCGTATCTGCATGTACATACACACTAGGTACAGACTTGTACAACTTATTAAGTTCTTTACACATTCTTACTATAGGTGAGTTTAATCCTAGGTTTGTTCTATAAAAAGGAACATGAAGTATATTATTGATGGAGTGTCTTGGAGCTTTGGGAGGAACGGAATAGCACAGGCGCTCGATTAAAGAACTACGTTTAATTTTTTTTTTTTTTTTTTATTTATTTAGGATAAACAAACAGTTACACATTACAATATTCAGAAAATAATAATAATTTAAAGCAAACATATAAATGCGCAACCAGCACCGTTATCCACAGCATATATATGAGTATAGACAAAATTTGGCGAGTGAGAGGAATCAAATTTAATTTCAATGGTGCTTATTCTTAAAATGTATCAGAAGCTTTCATTATACCATTATTATACCGTTTAAAACTTTAAAGATAAAAATTAAATTATTCACACGTCGACGTTCTCGCAACGACTTGATCTCAAAAAAGTGCAAACGCTCGTTATAAGGGCGCCGGTGGTGTATACCGCGGGATATGAATGCAAGATATTTGGTAAATGATCTTTGAATGGCTTCAATTCTTTGTGAGTCAACTGCATAAAAAGGATTCCATACTACGCTGGAGAACTCTAACTGACTACGTACCAAAGCATTGCATAAAATAATTCTTGTTTTGTGTTGGTTGAAACCTCGTGTCTGCCGCTTGATGAACCAAGCATTTGTGCAGATTTTTTAACAACAGAGTTCATGTAAGATTGAAAGCATTATCCATAATAACTCCAAGATCACGCATCTCACTAACTTGGTTTATATTTGTTTTAAAAAGATTATAGATAGATGACAAGGAGGTGCGTTTTCATGAAAATTTTATGTGATGACATTTTTGTACATTTGGAGTCATGTGGTTGACCAGACACCAATTTTCCAGTCTATGTAAATCGCTCTAAATTAAATTACAATCTTCCTGATTATTTATAGTCATATAAATTTTCAGATCATCTGCAAAGAGTTTGCGAGGGAAAAAGCACTCGCAATGTTTAATCTGGGATGTGACGTCATTTATAAACGCTATAAATAAAATGGGCCAAAGATAGGAGCCCTGCGGTACTCCTAAACATGCAAAGTGTAATTGAGATGTGTAATTATTGACTGCAACAAATATATATAAGCTGCTGAGGTAATAAGTAAATATTTATTCAATGAAATGATGGGATATTTAGCGATGTTTAGTACAAAGGTAATACTGAACAGCTGAAGTGTGCGTGAAGGTCATTTAAAAAAAAAAAACTAGTACAATTAAAAAATCTATATTGAACTTGTTTTGTATATTTGGTTATATTCATAGTCAATGCTATTGTCTAGAAACTCAAAACCTCGGTTCAATGAAAAGAAACGTTTTAAAGACGTGCGCACGAGAATTAATTTAAGAAATATATTTATCTTAATATGCCGAGCTGGCAAAGCAATTGAGTAAAGAGAAAATACATATTTAATTCTTGTTTACAATTTCTGGCGATACTTCAGTCCAGTTAGTAGTTCATTTTTTGCACACGATACACACACGTGAGCTCTTCACTGCTAATTATACTTTAAAAACGTGAATATTACTTGTTAGTATTTGTAAATGTGTGCGAATATTTTTTTATGGCCACTGCAAAGTACCTGCACTGCATCCAAGTAGTGATTGACTTGAGGTAATTACTGGTATGTTGACATAATGAAACCTGCTTGCTCGGTCGCTTTTTTTTTATTCGCTTGTATAAATAAATTCATAGAGAGTAAAGTATTGAGAGCGTGGTATGTGCCCTTCACAATTATTAGAGCCTGTCTTTTTTAATCAATAGGTCCGTCAAACAGGTCAACTTATGGGAAAAGATTACTTCCGCCCATGAACATCCACAACGCTTAGACTATGAATATGTTGCCGTATTATAAAATTGGAACGGGGGTGGCAAGGAAAAAATATGGAAAGTGGAAAGGGTTGGTGGGCATCCGGCAATCACACTCAGCGAACGAAACTTAAGCTTAAGTATCCATCTTTCGCTTTGTATACATAGTGGTTAATGTAATTTGCTTTCCTCTCGAAAAAAGAGGGTATTAATAATAATAATTTTCAAACGAAAGTATAGATAGTCAAAATAATATAATCTGTCATCTATTTTATTTTCATTTAAATATTTTTTTTCTATCAACATTTTGTAGTTTGTCATCAACAGACAAATAATAAAACCTAAATTGACAAAGATTTAGATTTCTCTATTCGATTTCTATTTCGAATTTAATATAAAAATAAAAATAACCGGTTATTAAATATTAAAATCATATTCATATAAGCAGATACCAAACTCTAAAGAGTACTTTAGGACTTGCATTTTCAGCAAAGATTATGTTGCTCCTACTTCAAAACATTTGAAAGTCAAAACTGAACTTGAATATGCTAGAGAGGATCTACGTCGCAAATAAGAGGTAAAGCGATGGTTAAAATTCAAAAATATCTGGTAGCTACTCATCAAATGCAACCTTTTGAATAGCAGAACAATACAATGTTTTTAAGTGGTAGTTTGTAATACAATGTCTTATCACCAGAAGAATATTCTGGCTTCCTTGGTATATTGGGTTATAATTCTAATTTGTAGTCAAACATTAAAAAAACTAGGTTGACGAAGTTCGCCCAATCTCACTTTATATGGGCTTTTTGTATCGGTCCGGCAAACAAGCAAACTGGTCACCTGATAGTAAGTGATCACTGCCGCTCATGAACATCTATAACGCTTGGAACACAAATAAATATATTACCGGTCCATGTAATCGTGAAGCGAACGGCAAGGAAGATGGGAAGAGGAAGGGGGTATCGGGGGTGAGACAGTGGTACCACCACGTACGAGCCTGCCCATCCCTGCTCAAGACCGACAGAGTGGCTCTACCACTATAAAAAGTGGTGTGTATGCTCCAACATAATTATACGAATTCAGAGACCTTGGCAGTGGATTCAAAACTACATCTAGACGACAATGCAACAGTGCATTCACTTTGCCAACAAAAAATAAAAATATAAATTCCGTATTTAACTTTATCACGTGTAATCATATTGTAATTAAACAACCTCCAGAATAATTTTAAAACAACAATTACGGTTCATCAATTTGGACAGCTGTTTACTATCATTAATGAATAATTAGGCTTATTTTCATTTCTTTGCATCTCAAATAGTACGTAAAAAATAAAATAAATTAAATTCATTACTCATTGTGCATTTAAATCACTTAAACACCCAATTGCTGTTAAGAAACATTTTATTAAACTTTATGGTTTTGCTTCCGCTTGTTCTACAGGATGCTCGCCCGGCTCGGCTCCAACCGGGTACAGATACACTTTTCTGAAAATATTCTATCGCTTAAGTTAATTAGGGATGACTCAGGATCAGGTTCCAGTAATTTCAGAGCATATTCAATGCAAACAAACAATCAAATCTCTATCTTCTTTATTAGATCAGATAAAAGAGTATGTGTTACAGTCGCTTTAATTCATAAGATACGCATACCTGAAAAAGAACTATTTATCATTCATAAATTAATATATTATTTATTCTGGTTTTAAAACTTCGTAAAAGACCTTTTTTTAAATTATTTACTGTTCATTATGACTTTGAACAGTAACGGCAATGAACCTGATGAAAACAATGACATCCGAACAATCATTCCTAATTTTACACACTTATGCCCGGATATTTATTTCCCTTACTATAAAAGGGATAAATAGTAAGATGGCTAGGATAAAAAAGGAAACGAATATACGACATGACGTTAATATAATAGTACGATGCCACTAACATTAGTGCTTTATATTAAAATTTGGCCTTTAAAATTTCGGCCAGAAACACTGAACGTAAAATAAAGTGTTGGAGTCGCCGTCGCAACCGCAACTTAAAAACGGTCCTGTGAATATTCCGGCGTAAAATATTTTTAATTAAAATTTCATATGCCATCACCCGGCCGGACGAAAGGGTTCCATGAAGGCGATAAATTACAACCCTAGACATTATTTAGAGAAAATTTAAGTATGAGCACCTCACATGCCTTTTTAAATAAATGAATATAAAAATAGGAAGAAAGCTATGTAGGAAAATATATGTCTCATATATGAGAGACCACCTGGGTAGGTGCCGCAGCATCTATTTCTTCAGCCACACACCAATGTAAATGCACTGTTGCATTCCAGTTTGAAGACATTGGTGCCAGAGTAATTACTGAACATATTGATACTTAACATCCTATGTCTCAGGATGTCGAGCGCAGTGAATTGACTTGATTTCATAGTATGTATTTCATTGCCTTGTAATTCATGATGTTGTTTAGTTTTGCTTCTTTCCATGAGCGGTCGTTTCCCTTACCATAGAATACTTTTGGTATAGACTAATGAAGTCAGACGATATTACAGTTGGATTGGTAGGGTTTAAATGTATTTTAACTCTACTGGCATTTTGGGAGTTAACGAAGTAAATCAAGTCGATGAACATTAATGACCTGATATAGGCTGCATGAAGTCTCCCTGGTTGCAGGTTTCTAATAGGTCACTGATAAAAGTCGTTGTCACTGATGCAGAGGCTATGTCGACTCTCGTACTCAAACTCTGACTCGTACTCAAAACCCACTTAAACATTACGCTGCCCTTACCTACGCAAATTCCGCTTAAATGTACTGGGTAAGTGGGGCGTAAATATGCTGTTGTATCAGCCCATATACGTCCCACTGCAGGGCACGGGCCTACTCTACAATCGAGAGTACGATTGAGAGTGGTTATGCCATATAGTCCACCACGCTGGCCTAGTGCGGGTTGGTGGACTTACATACCATAGAAATTCTTATAAATCGCTATGGTTTGCAGGTTTCCTCACGATGTTTTCCTTCACCGTTTTTACCGTAAATATGATAATTTATTGAAATTCATTCATTTATTCATAAAAATAAAAGAACAACTGCAACATATATTTAATTATATTATAAATAATATGTATATCATTGCTCGCACCTATGATAAAATGGTAAAAATGATAAAAATAATATATTTCCAAATTAACTAAAAAAATATATCGGTATATACGCTGGCTCTGAACCAACTGCGTAAATATTGCTTTTCGAATATTGCAGAATGTGAAAGTGAAAACTTAAAAGAGCTCCAAATATACATTACAATACTTGCAATACAAAGCCAATCACAGGTATTCACTTACAAATGACAATACGGAATCAGATCTATGGTATACCATAGATCTGTTAGTAAAGTAACAACAAACGTTATTGAAGAACTGTCTTGTCCGTATACTGTGTAAGAGGCTCCTCGGCTTCAAGCAAAAAGCAACCTACTGTCATTGAAATAGGGTTTATTTTTATTTTAAAGGAGCCGTATTCCAGGGGTTAAACAATTATTTAAATAACAATATAATCTGTACTATTTAGTTTACATCTTAGTATAAGCAAAAAAATTACAGATTAACGCGAATGTTACACATTGGAAATAAAACTATACCGATTTCTATCGCGGATTCTGTTTAATTAATATATTTGATATAGTGACTAGTGACACTTGTACAAAAATGACTAACGAATGTTCTTTACATATAGTTACTATTATAGTCTCTCTCGCTCGCACTCATGATAAAATGATGGTCAATAAAGAAAATTATATGTACATTTCAAAATGTGCGTGGTGGCCTGTTGGTAAACGGACAAGACGCGGCTGCCAACACGTTCACGGTGGTCGCGGGTTCAAATCCCAGGGCACACCTCTGACTTTTCGGAGTAATGTGTGTATTGATAGTCAATCACCACGCACTAAAACGGTGAAGGAAAACATCGTGAGGAAACCTGCATACCATAGAGGTTTATAAGAATTTCTATGGTATGTAAGTCCGCCAACCCGCACTAGGCCAGCGTGGTGGACTATATGGCCTAACCACTCTCAATCGTACTGTCGATTGTAGAGTAGGCCCGTGCTCTGCAGTGGGACGTATATGGGCTGATGCATACATACATACAGTTCAAAATAATATTATATACATTTCCAAATGAACCGGAAAAAATATATCGGTATATGCTTGCTCTTAACCACCTGCGTAAATATTAGTGTTTGAATATTGCTCAAGTATGAAAATGTGAAAGTGAAAGCTTAAGAGAGCTCCAAATTAACTGTCATATTATATTGAACCATTTTAAATATATCTTTATTCCGTCCTACAGTTTTTTAGAAGATTAGTAGATGTTCTGCTATTGAAAATAATTTATAAATCAATTTGTACCCCGCGGTAACAAAAACAGGTTTTTCTCTCTTTTTATTTAAGTAAATTAATAAATTCACCCAACAGTCACATACATGGTCCTGACCCCACAATAAGATCGTGTCTTGTTCTAAGTATCAGAAACTACTACAAAATGTTGGTCTCACAAACATCCAGACCCGAAACAAACAGTTTTGAATCACACGAATATTTGTCTCAATGCTGGGATCGAATCCGCAACCAGTCGTTTCACAGGCTGTTTCCAAAAAACTGCGCCAAGGAGGCTGTCGTTTGCCCTTTCGTAAATCATTTGTTTAAAATGTTGAGAACTTTTATGGACAGCAATTACAACGTATTAAGTAGATTACAAACAAATTCTTTTGTGAAAACTATATTTGAAATGATTTGAGAATCCTCTAACTAATCGTAGATGGTATCCAAGGTCTCAAGTCATCGGCAACTATTTCCTCCAAAGCAAAACAAAAATCCAGTCGTATTTAAGTGTAAGTGCGCGTGCAGCATTCCAGAAATCACGCATGTCGCTGACATTCATGACATGACATCAAGTTGCTCATATGCTGTATTTTATGTTTGATTATTTATATGATATATTATAGTAAGTTTACATAATAAATAATTTATATTGACGTAGTATTATCATCATCATCTCAGCCACAGGAAGTCCACTGCTGAACATAGGCCTCCGCCAAGGATCTCCACATCGACCTCTTGGAAGCGGCCTGCATCCAGCGACGTAGACTCAAGCCTATACATAAGTATAAAAAGGACAAGTTGGTAGTAACTAGCATGTGGTACTTGAGACGTCACCGTTGCCCTTGTTCGCTCGTCTTACAAGCACTGCTCAGGCACAGTGGAAAGCTAATTTAACGGCCACTTGCATCCCCTCGTTATTTATTACGTCCACTATTGCACTTCTACGAGATTGGAACAAGCCATAAGAATTGGCGTTTTTTATTGCTCTTGCCGTCGCGTCGTCAAAAACCAAAAGATCATAATCATCAATTTTAGATTTCTATTCATATGACTTCCCTGACTTTTCATCACAATATGAAACCCTCTGGTACAATTAGTTTTGGAAATAGTTTCTCAGAACTTTTCTACTTGATTAGTAAATTACTGACTGAATTGTATGACTGTAAGTTTGACTTTCGCCAAGCCGCACGCATAGACTGGTATTATATGCCGCATGTTATTGACTCAATTTCAACGTATCTAAACTTCTCTTTACCCCTTGATATTGAAGCTGAATTTTAGTTGTAACAACATCAACTCACGTCTGTGTATATCCGTTTTAGACTCGGTGTGCAATGGACATATTTATCTTAACTTCTGTATTCCTTTGGGCTAACTATAAAATCCCTTGTATTTACTTTGCCATGCTCAAGTTCTGCGTAATCGTTCACTCCTAGAAAAAAAGAAAGAAAAATATTTATTAGTCACAGACACACGATAAAAGTATGTATCATGCAAGTGACATTCGAAATCAACTAACTACAATACAATACAATACAATACAAAACTCTTTATTGTAAACCAAATACAAAAACACACAAAATCATACAAATGAAATATAAGGCTCATGGTATTACAATGGGCGGCCTTATCGCTTAGAGCGATCTCTTCCAGACAACCTTTATATGGATAGTATCAGAAGAAGGTGGCGGTACACAATAAAGAAAATCTAGAGGACATTGCGGAAATAATAAAATATATACTAATACACGAATACTTAGATAAATACAAATATACTAATATATACTATAATATATTGAAGATACAATAAACACATAAAAGTGAAAATATATAATATTAAGTAACATTACGGAGGTAGTGCTTTTTTAGCAAAACTTTAAAGTGACATGAAGATCTTGCACGCCTGATCTCTATCGGTAGTGCATTCCAAAGTCGAACTGCTTGCACAGTATAGGATAGGTGGGAAAACTGGGAAGAGTGCACGGGAGTTTGGAGTTGCAAGGAATTGGAAGAACGTAAGGATCTGGAATGAGTGCTATGCAGAAATTGGAAACGGTTTTTGAGGTACTGAGGAGCGGCAGGATTCAAAAGTATACTGTACAAGAGTGACAAGATATGAGTATTCCGGCGAAGACGGATAGGTAACCAATTCAGCCTCTTACGATATTCAGATACATGATCGAATTTGCGTAGACCGAAAATGAATCTAATACAAAAATTTTGTAAGCGTTCGAGTTTATTCAGCTGTTCTTCGGTTAGATCCAGATATGTAGCGTCAGCATAGTCTAAAATGGGAAGTAAGAGAGATTGTGCAAGCTCAATTTTGGTGACGAAAGGCAGAAAATTACGCAGTCTCTTTAAGTTGTAGGCGGAAGCATAGAGCTTACGGCTTATCTCAGCAAGGTGCGGCCTCCAAGACAAATTTCTGTCGAGAATAACCCCAAGATTTTTTACACTGTCTGATATTGGAATAGGAATTCCGTTAAATAATATTTGTGGGAGATTAATCCAGTCAATCTTTGAGGTCATTCTCGAGCTGCCAATAATAATTGTTTGTGTTTTTACCGGATTAACTGTAAGACCATATGAATTACTCCAGTCAGTAATTTTACACAAGTCGTCATTGATGCTTCGTATGGCCGCAGAGAGATGCTCTAAGGGTGTTTGCGTGTATATTTGTAAATCATCTGCATAAAGATGGTAGGAAGAAGTCAATTGAAAGGAAATAGAATTAATGAAAAGAGAAAAAAGAAGAGGAGATAAAACGCCGCCCTGAGGGACACCAGCTGTCGTAAAACACCAAGATGAAAAAGTATCATCCAGGTGTACGCGCTGGCGACGCCCATACAGGTAACTACAAAACCAGCCAGTTACCGTTGGAGATATGTTAAGAGAATCCAATAGATTTATCAGAATATCGAAAACTACATTGTTAAACGCATTGCTGAAATCAATCAAAGTTAATATCGTCACTTTACCGTCAGCCATGCCATAACGGATGTCATCAGTAATTTTTACAAGAGCTGAGACAGTACTGTGACCGGGGCGGAAGCCGGATTGTAGGGGATTTAATAAATCATATGTAGTGAGGAAGTTCGACAGTTGCTGATGGATGAGGCGTTCTAAGAGTTTAGAAAGGAACGGGAGTATAGAGATAGGACGGAAATCAGAAAATGAGGATGGATTTGGCTTCTTAGGGAGAGGTACTACAACTAACAACAAGGTGGAAAGGTCATGGTCATGCTTAGACTGATTGCTGGGCCGTTTCCGCGATGCTTCTCAGCTCGGGAGCTCAAATATCAGTATCCAGAAAAGCAAAGTATGTTGTAATTATTGTGTGCTCAAAATATTAAAAATTATTATTTAGATACATGTACAATATCAAAACAAACTGTATGACAGTTCAACTCCACTGGTCTATACTTTTGGTTAAAATAAACTTCCTTCCTTCTTATCATACCTTTAATTTAAACAAAGTTGTTTTATTATACCTTTAATGAAATATAAAATAATAAGTAACAACAATGCTTAATATACTCTGCCTCTGTCTTGCACCGTCCCAGGGTAACAAAGTCGCGAAGAGCAGATATTGTAATAACCGTTGTCACGCGGCGAGGCGCACGCCTCTTAATTAACAATGTGTTTTATATGGTAACCACCTGCGTCGGATGCCACGTAATTTTCGCCCTCGTCGCTCTGCACTCAACCTTCGAAAGGGGTGGCGTTCATTTTGTCTAATATAGCCTCCTCAGGATACAGACAGATATTATTGGAATAAAGTGGGAGTTAAGTTTTTCAGGAGTCGAATCAACGTAATTGGTAAACTAATTTTTGTTTTAAGATCAACACAAATATAATTGTGTTTTGCTAATATTTGTTGGTACTGTCTCATTTTTTGGATATGTCAAATTTTTTTAATGATGTCTTACATTGTTCTGTTTTTTAATTGCAATAATTTTAGGGCAGCGTTGAAAGTTGTGATTGTCATCTTTATTCACTATCCACGCAAGTACACTCCTCAAAATCGGCCTTCTCAGTGACTTGTTCAAAAGAGTACATCCAGTAACTTGCAATATTTATTATACCACCTATCACCTCATCTAAATAAACAATAACGAAACGAATAAAAAAGTGTGTCAATGTAAACAAACACGGGTCGTGAATTAAGAAACGGAAAAATAAAACGGCGCAACGTCTGTTACAATTAATTCATTCCGAAAGCAATTAACAGTGAGCTAAATTGGCATATTTTTTAGAGCAACACTTCCACGTCGACACTCGACGGCGAATTTTCCTCTCGCTTAATTTATGCTAATGTAATGTAAAAATACAACAAGGCAGAAACCTTTCTTAGAGTTGGTTCTGTACATCAATAAAATGCAAAAGGAATACTTAAAAATAAAGCAAAAACAGTACAAAGATGGAACGAAATATGTCACTATTACCCTTAATTTGAAGCTTACTTAAAAGAAAATTATGGGATGGAAAATACAAGGCGAAACATGAGTGTCCTTGTTGTACATCTGTACCTACCCAACCCTATACTTCAGGGAAAAAGTCGTGCGTTTATGTATGCATGTGTTATATGTATGTACTTTTTTTTTTTTTTTTTATTGCTATGAATGGCGAGACGAGCATGCCGTTCGCCTGATGGTAAGCGATACGACCGCTCATGAACAGTAGCAAAACCAAACAACACCTTGTATTACAAAGCAATGCTTGGCATTCCACTGCGCTCGCCATCCTGAGACATAAGATGTTAAGTCTCAATATGTCCAGTAGTTACTCTGGCTACAATGCCCTTCAACCCGAAACACAACAGTGCGTTTACACTGCTGTTTGACGGGAGAAATAGACACTGCGGTGGTACCCACCCAGATGGCCTCTCACATATGAGAGACCTACCACCAGTAAACTTAAACGAAAAGGCAATATTTTTAGTCTAAGGTAAGGTTCAAAGTAAATTATGAGAGTTTTTACGGGGTAATTAAGTAAGCCAAAGGCGACTCACAATGCGGCTGATTGGAATAAATTAAATACACATTTTTTACTTGCATTATTACCCGCTAAGCCCCTTTATCACCCCTTCCAATCAGAACCAAAACCAATCACATCGTGTTCCCATACTTTTCAATATTATTTTAAAGTTTCACTACACCGCTGACGGATCCCTACCAACTCAGTAACTAGCTGGAACTGAAAGATGGAAAAGTAAATACTGTCGGCAGCGCTCGGGCCGGTTTAATCGCGCCTGGAACTGTCACCATTCTTAATGTTTACGCGAGTGGCACCGCAGATGCGAACGCTATCAAATTATTTACCTAGTATATTATCTATGTTATTTACTGATTAACGAATACTCTATGCACAATGGGGAATAATGAGGTTAATTGAGTTATTTTTAGATATAAAAGAATTTATTGAAATAATTAATTAAAAACATTATTAAAAATCGTGGAATTGTGACTTGGGACTAGCATTGTAAATCCAGTGGTTCTTTATTCTGAGCTGATTAATTTTATATGCGTGAGAAACATGTAAGCTGGGACAATCATAGATTGTAAAATAACTTTCCAAATCTTTTCACATTATTTCGTTACCCCAAAATAATTACGAGTATACAAACAGAGTAAAATAATTTTTTGCCAGAAAATGTACCATTAAAATAGATATTTTAGTGTCTTCACCAAGTCAGTATAAAAAATGCAATCTTTAATATATTTAAGCATTAATTCTATAAGTATCAAAATCAAGTCCAGCACACAAGGCAGTAATTCTTGTTCGGCGAGCGATAGTCGCACGCAGCCAATTACGCCACACGTTATCATACAAAAGCGGGACACCGCGCCTAAGGAAATGCTTTCATTCTGCACCCCTGTGTACGGTCTGCAGAAAAGTATGTCTGTATCAGCGCATATACGTCCCATTGCAGGGCACGGGCCTCAACAATCGAGAGTACGATTGAAAGTGGTTAGGCCATATAGAAAAAGTATGTGAATATTTGTATTCCTCATCATTTTACAGTATGTTTTTTTACCGTGTTTCCATATGAATGATCATTCATTTCCAGTTTGCTTCCTTTTTATCCTATACATCTTATGGTTGTCTGGAAGAAATCTTTCACAGCAATAAGGCCGCCGATTTTTACACATATTTATATGCTTTGTGTTTGTGTTTTGTTTGTGATAGCTTGTGAGATGTTTTATACTTTTTATAAATAAATATGAATTAAAACTTGTCGAACATAGGATTGGCAAGTTGAAGTGGCAGTGGGCCGGGCACATAGCTCGTAGAACCGATGGCCGTTGGGGCCGAAAGGTTCTCGAGTGGAGGCCACGTACAGGCAAGCGAAGTGTCAGACGCCCGCCTACAAGATGGACGGACGATCTGACTAAGGTTGCAGGAAGTCGCTGGATGCAGGCCGCTTCCAACAGGTCATTGTGGAGATCCTTGGGGGACGCCTATGTTCAGCAGTGGACTTCCTGTGGCTGATATGATGATTATGATGATGATGATGAACATAGACTCCTCCCCAAGGCTTTCCAAAGTAACTTGCTGGAAGCGACCTGCCTCTCGCGACCCTTAAGGATGCCTATGTCCAACAGTGAACTTCCGATGGCTAAAGAAGAAGAATATTTATTGAGTAGAAAAGATAAAAAGGCATTAAAATAGAGTGTGTCTCCTCTGCGAAATTAGGATTCGATACCAATTTCACGTAACCTACTTGTACTGTTTCGGCTAGAATAGTACTAAATGGCATAACATTAGGCTTGGCTCACTATGATAAATAGGGCAACTGAAACTCAAAGTAACCTCAAAGAACTGTGTGTCAAAGACCTCTGGCTACCATTTCTGAGATATAGGCGTTCATTTATTACACAAATGTAATTATTTAAAAGCTTTTTCTGCCGACCGTACCCAGCCGTTGGCGAGTCATTTTCTCGTGGAAATCTCGCTAATATAACAGCCACTATGGATCAAATGCAGCTCTTAAAACCTGCAATTTTACACGACGCATGACTCACGACCGGTCTGCGGCATGTAGCTCGCAGTATGAAGTTTAATGACTTGTCATTTGCTGACCGTACTATATGTGTAGAGTGTGTTATGCTGGCACTTCACATGGCTGTTTGTATTTGCTATTGGGTGGTTGTTGTATTTGGCAAAATAAATGACGTTAAAAGCAAACATACAAATAGAGGCAAATATGACAATTTATACTTACGTATTTGTTATTGGCCTTGATTGTCAAATAGGCAAATAAAGCCACACTTTCTCAATTAAACTTAAATTGTTTGCCAAATTTGCCAAATATGCCAAATACACAAATACAAATAGCCATGTGAAGTGCTAGCATTACACTACTACATGTCCTAGTTTCATATGATGTAATATAGGGAATGTGGACTAGACTAAGTCGGTGTATTAAATATTGGTGTTGACTCTAGCGTAATGACTTAATTTGAACTGAAACTACGTCAAACCTAAACTCATTCTTAAAAGGGGTAATGCCATGCTGTTGTAATTAATGGCTCAACATAAATGGGCAGACTCGTCCGAAGCTCTACTTCTACTGGACGCTCTATAGCGCTTACATTAAAGTTTAAAAACTATTAATAACACCCACAGACACATATGTACATAGTCCTGACCACAATAAGATCGAGTCTTGTATCGCTGGTATCAGGAACTACGAGATGCCTTTCGGTCTCACAAACACACAGACTCGAAAGAAATATTAGTGGGCCGCACAAACATATCTCTCGGTGCGGGGATTCAACCCGCAATCTCTCGTTTCACAGGCGGCTTCTAACCAACTGCGCCACGGAGGCTGTTTATGAATAAAACCATTACGTATAAGAATATTGGATGGACACATTATTTATGGTGTGTAATTTGCCTAAAATGATCTCACATTACTAATACATTCATAAAACCCTAAAGATCCCCATATAAAACCCTTAAAATCCAAAATGCCAGGTACAAACTGGGGGATAATGTCAGTCGCACCCCTCCCAAAGGGTTGCGGCCTGTCGTAAAGCGAAATACATTTAAAGAGGTGTTAAATAAACAGCGAGATTATCCGAAAGGGTCATAAGTGTCCTGAGCGTAGCAGCACAGGTTTGGAAGGGCCTGTGAGCGTATGAGAACAGAAATGTATGAATAACTTTGCAATAATTAGGCAGAGAATTAATACAATTTTGAGAAGTAAAGCTAAAAAAATGTAAGGATCGTTGTTATGACAGAGAATTATCAAGATTTTAAGAAGTAAAACTTATAAATTGTAAGAATTGTTTTGATGAGCTGGTATCAAAATATAAATTATAAGAATTATTTTGATGAGCTAGTATCAAAATTATGCTGTCATCTGACATTCCTACAGCAGCATTTGATATATTCAAACCATTTCCACCTCCTCCTATCAAGAAATTACGATCAACCTACACGCAAAGTTTACTGAATATGAAATTGCCACAATATTTTAATGGACGCGTTTGCATCTTTGTTTACTTATATCTGCACTTTTATAAAACCTTAAAACTTATTTTATTTCATATTACTAAAGTGAATTAACGACATTTGAGCTAGCTTTTTACTGGTAGGTCTCTCATATGTGAGAGGCCATCTGGGTGGGTACCACCGCAGTGTCTATTTCTCCCGTCAAACAGCAGTGTAAACGCACTGTTGTGTTTCGGGTTGAAGGGCATTGTAGCCAGAGTAACTACTGGACATATTGAGACTTAACATGGAACTGTCTCAGGATGGCAAGCGCAGTGGAGTGCCAAGCATTGCTTTGTAATACAAGGTGTTGTTTGGTTTTGCTACTGTTCATGAGCGGTCGTATCGCTTACCGTCAGGCGAACGGCATGCTCGTCTCGCCATTCACGGCAATAAAAAAAAAATAGCAATTGCTCAACGTTAACATTGCTACAAAATATTCAATTCAATGCGTTTTTCTATTTAAATGAGAAATATTACGTTTATTTTTATAAAATATGTTTTTTAGAGTTAGAAGTAAATCTAGAGAACATTTTTCGAAAATTACAAAACCGTTTGCTGAAAATAGTTGTCTCTAAGATGATGAATATCTTAACTAAAATAAATCCTTGCGTGCCCGCCTTCTTCTGTTATTGTATAATCATTATGCTAAATAAATAAGCGGAGCAGCGACATTAAAATTAAATAATGTTGTGAGTCCGGATCTTGAGCCGACACTACTTCCGTCAAAGGCAGTCCTTTCAATTAATTCATGGGTATCACTTTCGCTGGTCTGGGAATACATTTTATGTTAGTTTTTTGGATGGTAATACCTCATTTGATTGCGATCGGGTCTGTATTTTGCCTGGAATGACAAAGAGCTTACCTTTGATCAAACGATAGGCCAATTGTGGGAGTATAGTGGACAATAGGAGGACTATACTCCCATAGTGCGTGATCGTATTTTCACAGAAAATAAAAAAATAATCCAATCATGGTCCATAAATCATAATCTGAACCTATTAAGCTAGAAAATATTATTATAAATCCAAAAGAATAGTCGAAAGCATATAAACACAAATATGAAAGTAAATGAACATTACGTGATATCACAAAAAAGATATGGCTCACATGAAAAATCGTTTATTTTTCTCGCTAGCCTCATTCCGAGACAGGAACCGCGTCACAAACCGGAAATGAGGTCCCAGTATCTGTTCCATTAATGTTCAAACCGTTTAGCTAAGGATATTACAAATTAATATCACTCCACGCTACCGACTTTATTTTGAGGAGGTACTTCAGTGGTTTTTCCAATGTCCACTTCAGTTAGAACGTGAAAGCGTGTAGCTGCTGTGATTTAAGAGTCTCTGAATTCAATTCTTAGATTTGAGTTGATTGACTTTTTTTTTATTGCAATGAATGGCGAGACGAGCATGGCGTTCGCCTGATGGTAAGCGATACGACCGCTCATAAACAGCAGCAATAAACAACACCTTGAATTACAAAGCAATGCTTAGCATTCCACTGCGCTCGCCATCCTGAGAGATAAGATGTTAAGTCTCAATATGTTCAGTAGTTACTCTGGCTACAATGCCCTTCAATCTGAAACACAACAGTGTATTTACACAGCTGTTTGACGGGAGAAATAGACATGGCGGTGGTACCTACCCAGATGGCCTTTCTCATATGAGAGACCTACCACCAGTAATATGATATGAGACTTTTAAGGCACTGGTCCGCTTTTCACACCTTAGGACGGTATAGCGGTCTTTCTTTCGACCCCTTCAGATGCAAAAGAACGAATAGATGAACTTTAAAAAAATTACATGCGTTAGACGAGCATACAGCTCACTTGATGGGAAGTGATAATCCACGCCCATGTATATCTGCAACACCATAGAGAATAGAGATGCGATGCCAGTGCCTTTCTCTCTCCTTATCTCTTTATTCTCTTTCTTAAGCCACAGGAAGTCCACTGCTGACACATAGGTCACCAGCTAGGATCTCAATATCATTTGCCTTTTGTAAGAGGTATGCATCAAGCGACTTCCTGGAACCTAAACTAAGGTGGGAATACGCTCTATGTTTTTAACGGTCGCCAAGTCATATTTACCCGGAAATGGTGCTGATGGAAAAAACTGAAAAATAAAAAACAAAAAAAATATTAAATTGAATTGGTAAATTATTCATATAAGTGGAAACTTTTAATTGATATTTTCTTTGTATTAACTTTTTAATAAGTACATGATAATATCATGTATAAAGCTAGTTGTATAAATAGAGTAAAATAAAAATTAATCAGTTACATAGTTGATAGCTGATGTCCTCTAACTCCTCTCGTGAATTAAGCGAAAATGACTATGATATTCCTCTTCAGCAAGAAAGGATTAATATCCTTCGATACATTTTTGTCAGACTAGATAAAACCCTACTTAGTCTATTCTTAAAAATGAAAATACTCCTTCGTCAATCATTATCAAGGCCAAATGCGATGAGCTATCACATCTTGCAGCGGAAATTAGCTCGGCAAACTTTTGATAGCAATAATGGCACCGCTATCTACGCTTTCAGAAATACTGTTAACTATCGTATGAAATACTGTAATTTTTTACTTCTTTTCTTGTTCACAAGTTTAATTTAGGATTCGAAGGACTCTATAATATTTCCGTTATCTTTCGAGTTCTCTTCTCTCTCTCTCTCTCTTCATCTACAGCAAGTCCACTATCGAAAGAACCCTCATAATGGTTTCTTAGATTTACGCGAATGTTACACATTGAAATAAAACGATTATTAACGAACTCAGTCCGCCCCGTGACAATGAAAGCTGTAAAGTGATCGAAACGTCGGCAAATTAATAAATGTAAAAATTAAACCAAATCCACGATAAAATCCGTAAATAATCGTTTTATTTCAAGAAGTAGCCTCCCCAAATATTTTCCACAAATACCTGTTTGACTTTGTTAAATTTGGTAGTATAATAAATAACTCTTCTTCCTCACAATATCAAATGCATGTCACGAATTATATGATCGTAAAAAGAACATACAAATACGAAAAATTAATGACACAGCGTAAAGTGAATCTTGACACGTGTAACCTAAAATATCTACCGCAAAGCACTCGATTCGTGGAAATTATAAAGGTAGAAATATATTAAATGTAATCCCCAGGGTGACGCGACATCCCGACCTGTCAGCCGCATCGTGAGAATATATATTTTTACCAAGTGTTGTTTGTATTACAAGTATATTTTTTTAGGCACTATAAAGTATCAAATGGCTGATTTTTATTTGTATCCGTTGTAATTGTGACCACCATATAAATAGGACGACATCAACCATAGTAATTCACAAAAATATATTAGGCGACTACATTCTACATAAGGCGACCATCGTACAGAAAAGAAATCCACTATGGTAAGCTGAACAAATAAGGTAATAATGGCGATAAAGATTTATTTAATTGTATCAATATTTTAAGAACTTGGTTGCTTGAAAAATAATGTTCTCAAAATTATAATAAGTATTAAATTATGCAAGTCTCTGTTGATATCCTTAAGTCTATGATGAATGTTATCAACCGTGAATTTCCTATGGCTGAAGATAATATGAATAGATGAATAGATGATTAGATAAGATTGATAATGCTTCAGGCACCTTTACACCATATATAAGAAGCATAAATAAATAGTAATGATGAAAGAATGTAATATCTCTCAGAATATGAAATAGCAGAGGACAACAATTTCAACCTTTGTAAATAGTATTAATAGCTGTATAGCTATTCTATATTCATATTTTAACACAAGCAACGCCATGCACGTTCTTCGTCTCACATAATTTTATTTGTATTATTTCAAGTTACTTTTATTGTGTTGTCAGTCACACAGGAGATTTTTCCTAAAATGACGTAAGTCGGGGGTTACTGTGATCCCTCTCTACTACCCCTGTAATAGAAATGTCACATCTTAGTAGAATAATTACTTAGTTATTCGAAATGTTGTTGGTAGCCCAGTTTGCCTGAAAATAATCTAATTACCGTCACTAAAAATTATGGATATGCAAATCTTGCACACAACTGCAAACTTGATGAACTTGACTACTGGGTATTAAGAAAGGAGGCGGGCAAATTGGGGCCTGACTGACTGATATGAAATAATTATTTATTAATAAATTTCCCACTTTTTCTGTCTCTTATCGAATAATAAAAAGGTGATTGACAATGGAAAATAAAATAAGTAGTATAATGTAGTTGATATCCATTGACATATTTGATTCCATATTTATAGCCATTACCCTAAATTAACAGTATCGATTGTGCTTTTTCTGTACCGGTGTTGCATTATATTAATTTATCTTAAGTCAAGCCATAAAACTACATCTACGAGTATTAGGTTATTATATCAAAAATAATTTGGACCAACATTATCTTCATATTTAAAAATGAACTACAAACGTCATTTTTTTCTAATAGGTAGCGGAGTATAAGTAGTGAATATTATATGTACGCCATATAATTTTAGGTACATATTATGCACAAAATTGTATTTCTTTACTCCCTTTGTAATAATAAAATAATTCTAAAACTAACTGCAAGACTAAAAGAAAAAAAAATAAAATAAAGTTTATTTCTGAACCAATAAAGAATGTAACAATAAAAATGTTGCCATAATAACTGCAGTAGTAGTAACTGTGTCGCAGTTATTAGGCCCTCTGTATAACAAAAGCTTTCATAGGATTCACAAAATATGACAGTTTAATTAAAATAATGTAACAAAATCTAAAATCTAAATATAAACAGCCTAGAAAGTATGAGCGTAGGTGTGTGTGGGTGTGTGTGAGTGTGAGTGTGTGTGTATATGTATGTGTGAGTATGTAAGTATGTGTGTCTGCGTGGACATAAACTATTTACATTTACATCAAATCATTAAGTTTTATTTATATACTTATTTTATTTTTGGTGCATTCATTAGGAATCGTGAGATATTTTAGTACAACTTGGTAAGAAACTTTCCTTTAACCAATCAATAATATTTTTTCTGTATCGTCGTATGTCAGGGTTTGGAGCCAATTAAATAAGTTTATTTTACATTCGCGGATTGTGAGTGGACAAATGTTTAGTTGTTTATTTAACTTATTATACAATTTGGGACTTAAATAATAAAATTGGCGAGAGGCTAGGGTAGAATTACAGTAAAGCCTGGGACAAACCAAGTCAGTTCTACGCTTGTTTTTAGAGATGTTAGGGTCAAATGGTAAGGATTTATGTTTTCGTAAGACTAGGCCCAAGGTTCTATGAAGTTTCGTCCGTCTCCTCTTACCTATAATATCTTGGGATGATGAAAATATGTAGTGCCGAGCAGTGTATATTCATTTTGAGTGAAATTGCTTTTATTTAAAGACAGGCGTTACGCCCATCATCCACCAAATGATTTGCTCTGTACTGTACTGTATCAGCCCATATACAGTCCAGTGCAGGGTACGGGCCTCCTCCATAATCGAGAGTATGATTATGAGTGGTTTAGCCATATAGTACACCACGCTGGCCTAGTGCGGGATGACGGACTTTCCATACCAAACATAGAAATTCATACGAATCGCTATGGCATGTAGGTTTCCTTATGATGTTTTCCTTCGCCGTCATAGTACCTGGTGATTGCCTATCAATACACACATGACTCCGAAAAGTCAGAGAACTGCCCTGGGATTCAAACCCGCGACCACCGTGAACATGTTGGCCGTCGCGTCTGGTCCATTTCCGAACAGACCACCACGCACTCGTCCTCTCTAATATTAAATTATGAAAACCCCATAGCATCTCATCCGTAATATCGATCAGTTAATTTACCTATAAAACGCGACTCAATCCTCCCATACGTCAGTTAAAAATTCACGGCATCGTTTTGCAAATGAAAAATTCAACAAGCACCTGTCTACTCCCCATCATCCTCCCCTCCCCCTAGTCCCATGGGGAGGGTTGATTGCCGATTCGCGCAGTATATCGCACACACTCGCCGCAAATAAATATCGCTTTAATCGCAACAAATTCAGCGATAAATGACAGGTTACTTGGTAGATTTGGATGGATGGGGTCGGGTGAGATTTTGTTTTTATATATGTATTTTTTGTTGGGTAGAAAGTATTTATTCTACCCATCACGGTAAAACAATAAAATAAAAATTGTTTATTTCCATCAAAACCAGACAAACATAGAGAACATAAAGGAGATAGAATTTATAAGACTGTCAGGATAATAATTCAGCCTAAATTAATTACATTTGTCTCAACAAAACTGTGATCTACTGATACCTTTGCTAGGAGAACCTGTGCTACACGTATCAGTGAAACTTAATCATACAAAGTAAAGACGATATTTTGCCTGCCTTGATCCCACACCTACTTGAAATCGATACAACTAACTTTTAAGAATATGATAGAATACTTTTAAACCTATTTTATCTATCGCATTTTTTGTCTTCTTCTCTCAAGCTGAATCCAAAAGTCATTCGGAAGGGACAAAATAGTCCATAATGAACATAGGCTGAGGTACGGTTACAAAGCTAAGGTCTCGGATTCGTATCCCATTGGAAATTGATATTGGATTTTTCTATTCATTATCAGCCTGGAGTCAAGAATTTTTGCCCGATATGGGGATATGCTCACCCCCTATCACATCATGGGACATGAATCGTGAGAATGACATCGTGAAAAATGTGGGTGTCCTGGCACCTCTACCTACCTTGTCTTGGAAAAAGGCGTGAGTTTACGTATGTTTGTATTTTTGTAATTGGTTCATTGATATGTTAAAAGAAAACTCAATGAGACATTGTACTCACAATAACAATTAACTTCCTAAAATTGTATATAACTAATTGCTACTCAAAATGCCAATAAGGAAAAGCTGTTCAAATCAACAACAAACAAAGCACTCAAATTATAATTTGTACGACATTTTGTTGACACAAACCTCTCCATTCTTGTAAACTTGACATTTTATGTAATAGTAACAACAATTTGTGCGCTGGAAGTGTCGTCTTGCTTAAGTTTTAATTAATTATGAAACAAAGTGGCGTGCTGGGAACTAGGCCGGAGTTCCCACTGATGGGAATTTATAAACTTGATTTAGTTGTTGGTTGTAATTGTCGTGAAGGGCCGAGTTATTGTGTGATAAATATAATTTGTACAAAACAAATGATGGATTGATGATTAGATGCAGAATTAAGGTGGCGATAAAAAAATACGAAATTAATCAAGTTGTTAATATAGTCAAGCGCAGTGTGTGGAGCTTCCGTGCACAAGGTGGACGGAAGAGCTGGTTAAGGTTGCAATGTGGGTTGAAGGAACGTGCTGGATATAGGCCGCTTTCAACAGGTTGATGTGGAGATCCTTGAGGAAAGCATCCGTTCAGTAGTGTACTTCCTGCGGCTGAAGAGAGAGAGAGAGAAGTTGTAAAATTCGGTATTTTAGGATGATCATCGTTAAAGAGCTGATACTCTAATAAATAAATACAGCCAACAGTCACCTACACAACCCTGATCCCACAGTAAAATCAATTAAGTCTTGTATCTTGGGTATCAGAAGGCACAATAGACTTTCCAGTCTCACAAACCCCCAAACACGAGGAAAATACTTGTGGGGCTCCCAATTATTTGTCTCGGTGCGGGGATTGAACCCGTTGCCTCTATAATAGTCTTTCACTCTCTCTCTTTAGGCACAGATAGCCAACTGGTGAATAAATGCCTCTCCCAAGGATCTCCACATTGAGTTTTTGGAAGCGGCCTGCATCCAGCGATCAAAACAAAAATATGGTCGTTTTTTGTTTTCTATTGTCAATACTGTTGTTGCCAGGGCCAATCCAATATCACTTTTCCCGACCTGGGATTTGAACACGAGGCCACAGCTTTGCAACCGTACCGTAGCATAACGCCACAGAGGCAGTCTAGATTTTGTTATCCTTTGTTAAATGTTTCTTTAATGCTATTGATGTGTCTGATGTTCATGTGCCTATTTTAAATATCTAAATAATAAACCAGCACATATACAGGTAATCTTAAAAGCACATGTAGTCAGCAGACATTTAACGGAAGACTCATGCACTTTTAATTAAATATGAATACGTAAAGTGTAGCACGGGTGTTGAGGCGATTTCGTTTTAATCACCACGTCATTACGAGGGCCCGAGTGTCCGTGTTAAACCTTGCGAAATGTTGCAGCATAGAAGCGTGTAAATACTTTAATTTAAGCTAAAAGATAGGCTTACCTGTGTCGCTGAGGGGTAGGTAGAGATGCCATTGGTATATAATGGCATTACAATGGGTAGCCACTGAAATCCAGCGTTGTATAGTGATTCGTGCTACACAGACTTTTGCTGAGATGGCCACATAATTGGCACAATGTGGGCATGCTATATGTATTTTTTGTTTTTATACATAATACTACAACATAGGTTTAATATACTTTATTTTATAATTGTTTTAAATACCTAAGTTATTCGTTTTCCTTTCAATTTTCTGTATATTTTGTTATTGTAGTTTCTGTATATTCCATGTTGTGTCAATAAACGTTCTTTCTTTCATATCTCGGTTCACTGAAATTTCCTATTTCTGCCATTCGGTTCATTGAACTTATTTTCGTGAGATTATGGCGTGATAAAGGGCGAGCACATTGGAGTTGCTATGTAGGCCGCGCAAGGATTTTTTCCCGGCAACTCATGTGAGATATTTGACACTTAAAATTACCTAAAAGTGGATTCCTAGACTTCAGATCAGAACCCAGAACCTCATGTTCCATAGCTTAATATTCTGCTTCTATATGACCAATAAACCAAAACGTTTTATTATCGGTACAAGTTGATCCATATTAAAATTAGCCCTAAAACATTAAATTAAAAACGTTGTAGAAAATAAATTGTATTTTTGAACATTACAGACATTTTGAGATTTATCTTAAGTTATGGATTCCATGGATCACAATTTCAAAAGTTCCCAGCGGCAGTATTTCCGGTCAAATGCGACCTAGGGACATTCAAAAAACGACCGTATCCCCATCTTAAAGGCTGGCAACTCATCGCCATGCCCTAAGGATTTGCATATGTTCATGGACGTTGAAGATCACTTACCATCAAGTGAATAATATAATAAAATCTAATGATGGAACTTTTAATAAAAAAAAAATAATTTATTGTGACAAAAAACAATTGATAAATACAATTATGGAACCCAACTTACACAATCGAATTTGTCTAGACCATCACCAATACTCTGTTCTGACAAATATCGTTAATAATACACATACCCACATATTATGTATATCCATAATCAATGAAATGTGCACCAAGAAGCAAAAAACTCGGTGACATAATAGAGCAGGCGGTCAGTTACGAATGCACACGTCAAAATGATTCAACAAATGCCATTGCGACACGAGCTAAACAACAGTGAAGAGGGCAGCGCTGTCTGGGTTAGGGTCCCGTATAAAAGTATACGACTAAGGAGGTTTTCCGGTTAATTATAATTATTTTATTTTAATTAATCAATGCTGTATAATTTTAAATTGATAAAAATAAAAACGAAATTATTACTTAAATCCAAAGTGCTGAAGCAAAATGTTGTACTCTATATTAATTCTAATTTAAACCTCAGTGGTTTCATGAATGCTGTTGTAATTAATTATGAATCCATGTTTTCTTTTTTTTTCATTCAATAAATTTAAATAATGTAAATGTGTCCATAATTTAGTTATAAACTAATTTATAAATATAAATATATATTTAGTTTCCAGTGAAGTGGTGTTAAACATCATTAATAGAGTTTTTTTTATTGCAATGAATGGCGAGCATGCCGTTCGCCTGATGGAAAGCGATAAGACCGCCCATGGACAGTAGCAATGCTAGGCATTCCACTGCGTTCACCATCGTAAGACATACGATTTTAAGTCTCAATATGTCCAGTAGTTGCTTCGGCTATAATATCCTTTAAACCGGAACACAACAGTGCGTTTACACTGCTGTGTGGCGGGAGAAATAGACATTGTGGTGGCACCTACCCAGGTGACCTCTCAATTATGAGAGACCTAGATAAGTACTAGTTAAAGAACAGTTTTCATCTTTTCTTCGGGAACCCCATTGAACGCTAATTATTGTTACGACATGTCCGATGTCGGACAAATGATGTAGGAAATGGTCAGATTCTGTCTTTGTTTTGTTATTCTACACTTCAATGTAATTCATGATATTATGCATCTACTATAACACAACTTTATGGAGGTCCTAGATTTATAAGTTAGCAATTTTTGGTAGAATAACTACTCCTATTATGTCAGGTCATTTTTTAATGATCAGATATTGTGATGACTGTACCGGTGAAAGGAAACATCACGAAGCGAAACGTACGAATGTAAAGAAGTGTCTAAAACACTATACCGGGTATCTCAAGACTGCTACCGAAAACGAAGCCGGGTGGTAGTTTTAGTGACTACAAACACAATGTAACTAAAAATTTCGCAAGGAAACGTGACAATTTTTTTTTTATTATTTTTTAAATTTCGTCGAGTTTAGGTGGTAAATCCATAGTTCTTACTAAAATAATAATTTAAAGCCTTGCGTACCATAGCGTCTTTAAACATAAAAGAATGTACACTATTATTTAAGAAAAACCAGTGTATTTACCACCCTAATAAGATGATAGAAAAAAAATAACAAAAAAAATCGTGTCAATTTTTTGCACAAAATTTAGTTGCATTGTGTCTGAAGTCCCTAACACTGCCACCCAGCTTCGTTTTCGGTAACACTCTTGATATACCCTGTATTTACGAAGTACTACCCCGACTGGTCAACGTGGTGGACTAAGGCGAAAACTTAACAAGAAGTATTCTGAATAATTTATTTATTACATGTTTTGGTTTAAAGTTTACGATAATTGTAAAATAAATTAAGAATAGGTCACAAGGGACGAAAAAACAAAATGTTCACAACACATGCGTACTTTTAAATACACGCAATAAATCTCAAACATTAGGACATTCGTCATGACTGAGTAATTTCCGGCCGCGGTAGAAACTAAGTAATTAAACCGCCTCTAATTTATATTTAAAATACACGGATATGCGAAAAATTATTACTTTTGGACTCATGAATCCTTACATTCAGTAAAATTACACACACACACACACACACACACACACACACACACACACACACACACACAGATCACGCCTTTTTTCCAGAAGGGGTAGACAGAAGTACTAACTCGAACGTTTCGCCTTGTGTGTTCCATCTCACGATTTGATAGAGAACGTGCCTATCGCAATACTCGGTACAAATTCCTGAATCCGTGATTGTAAATAAATAAATAAACCTAACATTCACATACATAGTCCTGACACCATACTAAGATCGATTCTTGTGTCGTGAGTATCAGCAACTACGAGAGACTTTTCGGTCTCACAAACATCCAGACCCGAAACACATACCTGTGTATCACACAAATATTTGTCTTGTGCAGGGATCGAACCCGCGATCTAATTTTCGTCGCATTTCTTACGATTTTTTATGGCGTTGTGTTTAGAATCACTAATTTTAGTTTTCATTTGCACGCTTGATAAATCATGTAATATTAAAAATATAACAATATAGAAATTTGTTTTCTTCAGATTGTTTACACTGGCTCTAGGTATTCCAGAATGCTTGCCAAGACTCGGGCTGGCCTCCTTTGGGATTATATTAGATACTTACATAATTATAAACGTAACTTGTTTTTTCTGATATTTTTCGCGATAAAATATATTCTTCTTTATTCTTTGTTTACTGAGTAAAGTCCATGTGTACAAAACCCTTAAATCTGATATACTTACGAGCATGTGTGGTAGTAAGGAAGGTGTCCCTGCGCCGGATGCTATGAAGCAACAGTGTGGTGTGACCTCATGCAGTTGAACTCCCCGCAACTATGTTAATTAATAACCCATGTGAAATACTCTACATACTACTCGTATTATGAGGAAAAGTGTCCCAAAATATTTAGCTTGAGAACGTCGCTTTGCCGTCGAGAATTATTTAATGGTTAATTATTGTCACTTACGGCAAATTATGACGTTCCACATTAATTTTTAGAAATATAATATTTCATACGTTTGGCTATACATTTAAATACCACTAAAACGGTGAAGGAAAACATCATGAGGAAACCTGCATACCATAGCAATTTATAAGAATTTATATGGTATGTAAGTTCGCCAACCCGCACTAGGCCAGCGTGATGGACTATATGGCCAAACCATTCTCAATCGTACTGTCGATTGTAAAGTAGGCCCGTGTCCTGCAGTGGGACGTATATGGGCTGATACAGATACCTTTAAATAATGTTACGGCGCAGCGGTAAAGAAATGTGTTTGATGTGCCAAAGGTTGCGTACGAAACTCCTTTTTAACACGTTCAGTGCGTTACCTTAAAGATCTCTTACGAGTCCAAAAGTTAGTGCAGGGCCAAAAATGTATTTCTATGAATGTGCCAGAGGCAAATTAAATCAACAAGTTTTTATTGATTTAAAAACGTTTTAAGAGATTGTTAAGGTCTCATACAAACTGCGCATAAGTACAGTTACGAGTTCTAATAAGTCTCAAACGCCCTGTAAGTAAGTCCTCTCAAAACATGTTAAATAAAAAGATTAAATGAAACCCGGAAATCTATACTAAGCCACTGCACTATACTACGTAGCGATTCGAAGTTTTTCTTAAATAAACTATATCCGGATATATAAACTACATCTTGCATGAGTATTTTGTAATTTCAAAACGTCCCGTACAAAACTAACCCCAATCTAAATCATCATAAAAAATACAACCACATTGGAACTTCCTGAAACGCATAAAACGTCGCCTCATTCTATTTATATAACACAAAACTAACATAAAATATTTCGTAATAATCTGATCTGCATTCATATGGTCTGTATTAAGCAATTTATTCTCAAGCCTTGTCGTCAAATATTTCGCAATTCTATTTTATTTCTGCAAGGCTTAATTTTATAAATATGAATCAATATTTGTTATATTTTATTCAGTATTTTTACTACCGTCAAACAGCAGTGTAAATGCACTGTTGTGTTTCGGATTGAAGGACATTGTAGCCAGAGTAGCTAATGTATATTTTGAGACTTAACATCTCATGTCTCAAGATGGCCAGCGCAGTGGAATGCCAAGCATTACTTTGTAATGCAAGGTGTTGTTTGGTTTTGCTATTGTTTATGAGAGGTCGTATCGCTTTCCTTCAGGCAAAGGGCATGCTCGTCTCGCCATTCATTGCAATAAAAAAAGCAAGTATTTCTGTCCATTGAGAATGTTGCATTTGCAGAGTGGTCGTACCGAAACCGATACGGATATCATAAACTCTAGCCTTATCCCAGAAAGGGTAGGCAGAAGTGCTGGTAAGAACCGTCTCAAGATGTGATAGGGGGTGAGTCTATCGCTATGGTATGCAGGTTTTCTCACGATGTTTTCCTTCACCGTTTTAGTGCGTGATAATTGACCATCAATACACACATGACTCCGAAAAATTAGAGGTGTGTCCTGGTATTTGAACCCGCGACCAACGTGAACATGTTGGCAGCCGCGTCTAGTCCGTTTACCAACAGGCCACCACGCACTTTACACAGAGTACAGGCCTCCTCTACAATCGAGAGTACGATTGAAAGTGTTTCCGGCATAGTCCACGCTGACCTTATATGGCAGGCGCATTGCACATACCATAGAAATTCTTACAAATACACATGACTACGGAAAGTCAAAAGTGTGTTTTTTTTTTTCTTTTTTTTTATTGCTATGAATGGCGAGACGAGCATGCCGTTCGCCTGATGGTAAGCGATACGACCGCTCATGAACAGTAGCAAAACCAAACAACACCTTGAATTACAAAGCAATGCTTGGCATTCCACTGCGCTCGGCATCCTGAGACATAAAATGTTAATTCTCAATATGTCCAGTAGTTACTCTGGCTACTGGTGTGTCCTGGGATTTGAGTCCTCACACAATCGTACTCATATACATACACACATACACAGCCTCCGTGGCGCAGTTGGTTAGACGCCGCCTGTGAAACGAGAGGCCGTGGGTTCGATCCCCGCACCGAGAGAAATGTTTGTGTGGCCCACAAATATTTCTTCCGGGTCTGGGTGTTAGTGAGACCGAAAAGTCTCTCGTAGTTCCTGATACCCACGACACAAGACTCGATCTTAGTGTGGGGTCAGGACTATGTATGTGACTGTTGGGTGTTATTACTATTATTTATTATTATTATTTTTATCACATTTCTTCTGTTTTTTACCATTTCTGCGGAATTTTTGCGGAAGAAATCAGCTGCGCTATTATTATTATATTTGAATCACCATAAACATGTTGACAACCGCGTTTGGACCAGTACAAATAGGTTACTACGCAATTTAAATTCCTATTTCATTCATTAAATAAGTACATCATTATTTCAAAGTATTTTTCTTATCTGGGAATATAATAATGTTTTCGATTAATATATAATATAATACATTTTTATATGCTCATTAATCTCATTTTTAAATAATTTGATGTCTTTAATATCCCTGAAGACAAGTACATAACAAAATAATTTATCATAATTAAAATCCAGAAGGTTGACAATAATTTTTAAATGTAAATATAAAATTACAATATGTATTTTAATATGTAAATACTTGAAGCCTGTTTTAAGAACTAATTAATAAAAAAAACTGAATATTTAACATCCTTATTACGTCTACCCTCAACCCACACTAAGACAAGATCGACAAAATACAACATTTTATCCAGGTTATAATTTTTCTTGCAACTTTCCTACCGGCCAAAACTACATTTTTATTGTTTTGTTTAGCATCTGATTAACGCAACTACTGAATTCATAAGCAGATGTCTCAATGTTTGCAATACTGACCTAAGACATCATGGCTGGGGCCATTATTTAAATATCTCATTTCTATGTAAATATAAAACTGATCTTCGACAACGTCTGACCTCACATAAGGGGATATAAGGCGGTGTGACGACCGCGCCAGCTCACACACTCTCGCCGAGAGTCGAACCGTGGACCTCGCAGTGAACATGAAGCTTACGGTCAGTGCTGTGTTGTGCTTTGTGATATTTAAGTACGATTTCAAGGATGTGTGATAATTATATAACGGAAATTGAATTAGGGATGTTTTTAAGATTTTTGAGGCGCAGTGATTTTTGTGAAGTCGCCAATTCGATTCCTAGAATTTGAATAATTTGCGCGTCATATGCATTTTTTTTATAAATCATCTCGTTGATTGCGTCATTGTAAATTATTCTGCATTTTTAAAGTATTTTAATATATTGCCAATATTGCTTAATATATTCAATAATATTTAAATATTTTAACAATTAGTACGAAAAATTATAGCGACAAGAATGTCCAGTTAAAGCTCTTCTAATTCCAAAATATCTTTTTCATTTATACATTTCATCAAAACACTAGAATTTTAAAATACTTATCTAACCTTATATTTTAATAGGAAAGATTTGATTGTTTGTTTGAATTGAATAGGCTCTGTATTAATTGGACAGATTTGAAAATTTCTTTCACTATTAGAATTCTTATTTTCCCCTGATGAACATAGCAATAGAATATTTTTAAATAAGTCTATCTGCACCCAGGTGGAGCCGGGCTAGTCAGTTAATAAAAACAAGCTAGCTTGAAATTAGGCCAGTAAGTTAGTGAAGCCCCACATAAGTTACACCCATTAATCATAATTAAATGATGTTAGTTTGAAGATCTATCTTCATAACAAACCGCTTGGATAACTTAGATCTGCCTAATACAACTTATAATTATGCTCATAAGTTAGTATTCGTTGAATTTACAACAATTAAGTTGCATTACGTGATTCTAATATATTCTGATAATAGTTTTTGATAAAACCATTAGTATTTTATAACTAAGCAGAAGTAAACTAGGTAATAAACTAGGTGAAACTGATTAGTTCTAGTTTTTCTCACATCATAACATTTTGTGTTCCTAGTACAATAATTGCGAGAGTTAAATTATTCGTTTTTTATTATTTCATGTGACTGTCTAGGTGGCGCAGTTGCATTACAGTGCGATTACAATGCTGAGGTCTCGGGTTCGAAACCGGGGTCGGGCAAAGTGATATTGAATTTCTCCATTCATTATATGCCTGGAGACAGGAATGTGCCCGATATGGCGATAGGCTCGCTCCCTATCAAATCGTGGTACAAAGCACTCAAGGCGAAACTTAGGTGTCTTGATAACAGCTCTGCCTAACCCTTCTGGGAAAAGGCCACACCTTTTCCCATGTCTATACATGTAAAACATATGAAAAGCATTACGAATGACTTTTCGGTCTTACCCAGTCATCAGATAGACCAAACCAGACAAATACACGTGGACCACACATTTAAATTCGTCTCTTGGGCTTCCCGTTGAAAATCAGCGTTGTAGTATTCATTATGCAGTATTGCAGCAGAAAGCTGCGCTTGCTGGTGCAATATTTATAATTTTATTATCGGTTTCTTTTATTATTGTAATTCATTTTCGTGTATTCTTTGTCTTTTACTTTATCGTGATTTAATTTTTTGTTATTGTGCTAGCAATAAATATTTTGTCTTTTTTTCTCTTTTCCTTATTTATCTCGGTGCGGGGATCAAATCCGCGGGCTCTTGAATACAACCACGTCTATCCAACTACGCCGCGGACACTGTTAATGATTGAACAGCGTGTAACCAGGATTTATGTTCAGGTGGCAGTACTACTGCTGATCAGCTCGGCAGCGAGCTCCAAGAAAACCAGCGACAGGAGAGAATCATCCAAGACAGAAAAAAGAGAACTTTTCGAGGGCAACTATGGAGACAGGACCTACTTGAAGAATCGTAAGGAATTACAATTTACTCTTGTCTCATCTACCCATATTCCATGTCTATTTTGAGAGGCATCTTAGCAGGCCGGCATAATTGTATCGAATGGCGTGGGACTGCCGTCTGATGCCATTGGATATTCTTCCTGGACGGCATTTGTGCTTACCATCAGATGCAGTGCCCTTATTATGCCGTGCCAATACAAAAAAGGTGTAATATGAATATTTGCTGATGATAGGTCTCTCATAGGTGCGAGGCCACCTGGATAGGCACCACTGCAATGTCTATTTCTCCCGCCTAGCAGTATTGTAAATACACTGTCGTATTCCGGTTTAAAAGAAATTGTAGCCAGAGAAACTACTGGACATATTGATACTTAATATATTATGTCTCAGGATGGTGAGCGCAGTAGAATGTCAAGCAATGCTTTGTAATTTATGGTTTGTTTGGTTTTATTACTATCCATGAGCGATTGTATCGCTTACCATCAGGCAAATGGCATTCTAGTCTCGCTATTCACTGCAATGAAAAAAAATTTCTTTATAAGTTGCTGAGAAATTTGACATCAATTTAAAAAAAACCTTTTCGAAAAATTGTTTCGACGACAAAGAAAGCATTTGTCTACTAAACTAGTGAAAAGCCCTTTGGACTTGAAAACTCTATTGAAGCGAGTAATAATTAGAATTATTTTTAATTAACATAACATTATGCATAGTTATAAGATATATTTTTTTATTTTACTGAATGAATTTTGTTTGTTTCCAGTTCTTCGTTCCATCCAACATGCGGACTACGCAGATTCCGAGAGTGAAATCTCCAAGTCACATGTAAGTCGATTTTACCACTAATTCTGTACTAGAAAATATTGAATTATTCATAAACGCACATAATTCATGATTATAGGAGAATACCCATTTTACTATGAAACTATCAGTGCGAAGATTTTTGTACATCTATGAAACCTATTTTTTGTGTAGGGAATTATTTTCAATAATGATAAACATAATTGCGACCTAGGCTCGAAGTTCTTGGAGAAATTAACTTGAAGTCGAATAAAAAATATTTTTTGTCTTCGGATCTGTGAACTATATGTAAAATATGATGACAATAACTTTAGTTTATAAAAATCAGTCGCCCATAATAAAATAGAAAAATCGTTTAAAATCAACCATAAAATATCCGATCTGTATCAGCCCATATACGTCTCACTGCAGGGCACGGGCCTACTCTACAATCGACAGTACGATTGAGCGTGGTTAGGCCTAACCACTCTCAATCATAAAATATACTACAGCAATATTGGTATCGGGATCAATGATATTTTTTTACCGATACCATGAATGGCATTCTCCTTTACGGCTATATTCAAAGACAGTATAATAACCTATTTTAGCAATCGTATGTTCTATCCCTTTCGAACGACTTTTGAATTCAGTCGGAGCGAAGGAGACAAAACATGTAATAGTTAAAATAGATTTTAAAACTATATATTATTTATAAGGCCGTTGAAGTTTTAAAAGTTACAACACGGAAATAGAATTTATGATTTTTTGACGTATTAACGTCTTCATTTAAAACCATATTTGCTTTAAGCAAATTTCGAGGTTTTTTGTAATTTAAATAACAGTTAAATACTACACGTGGACGATAATTAATTATTTGGCGCAATTTCAATGCAAATACATTAAGTTTGGAAGGCTGATAGTGCACAGATTTAGTTTAAGACATTAAAAATCTAATTATATTTAAAATAATGTTTAATTTACGATCTTTTCAGCACTAAAATAAAGACCCCAAAACAGTTAACTAAATATACGGGGCGTTATTAATCTTTTCAATTTTGTTTGAGGAGGAGAATTCTGAAACCATTTCTTCAATATTATAGCTAAGTTGTAGTCGTTTTCATTAATCCATGAAATCTTGAGAAAAACTCCTCGAAAAGATGGTTTTGGTTGTAAATAATGCGATTTTTTTCAAATAATTTATGTATGCTGAGATATGTATCTCTGCGCAAATGATATTTAATTATTTATTTACACTTCATACAACTACATTGTTTAGGTAAACTTTATGCCTAAGACATTTTCATACAGTCGAACCGGAGCTGACATATTTTTTCTTAAACATAGCCACGATAGTGGATAAATTAAACATCATAAAACTCATTTTTTTTACATTTATCTACATAGTTAATACTACAATGATCATAATATTTAATATATTATTTCAGATAGAACATCCATACAAAATAACACCTAAAAACTAGTAATCAATGACAAAGTCATAAAATATGAGACCAATTTTAATAGAGACATATTATAATTTACAATTAATTAACACTTATTATAATAATTTGGTATTACAATGGAGATTTATAAGCGCACATATCTGAATGCTGATCGATGAGTCGTTATTCAGTTGCTCACCAATTTGCTATCGAGCCTAAAAACGACATCAATAAAACAACATCTAGCATCTGATACCAAGAAAAATAAGAATGCAATGAAATATTTAAAATACAAGTAGCACTTTCAGCATCAGTAAAGAATTACATAAAGATTTAATAATTAGACTAATTACAGGAACATAATATTACCTCAATGTGAATATTATTATTATTTACATAATTTATTAGACTATACAGTAATGTAATTAAGTCGTATTTAACCATCCTCAATTTAATTATATGGACTGGTCTGAAAGTGTTTGCACTTCCACAAAAAATACTTTATCAATATGGACTTATTAATGGTGAGCTATTCGGCAGCGATTTTTCTGCAACTCAGGTCGATGATAAAACATTTGTGTTTGTTTATAGTATCTGTTACATATTGTATTATTTATGATATTCGAGAAATCCTCATATGAGTGGACCGTTTTCCTTGGTCTTACATCGTTTTATTGCCTTGAATGGAGGGACGAACATCCCGTTCGCCTGATGGTAATCGATACCACCGCTCATAAACAGTAGCAAAACCAACCAAAACCTTGAATAACAAAGCAATGCTTGGCATTCCACTGCGCTCGCCATCCTGAGACATAAGATATTAAGTCTCAACTATCTATAAAGTATCTACATACTTTTATTAACCATATTAAAATTATATTCCTAAGTGTAGTCATGATGTGTAAAACAACTCCAGAAAGCAATACAAGCCTTAGTTTGATAGGACAGTACCTCATATAGTAACTTACAAGGTCAAGCCATATCCGGGACAATGCATCATCCGTGACGTCGCCACGTCCCCGGAACTTGTCCAACAAATTTAATATCAAGCTCGAAACTTCTGTCTACTTTCCTACGCCGGTCATTTTTATAGTTCCGCTGTTATATTGGCATCAATATGAGATTGCTATGTATCTTATAAATGAGGACACACAAAAGTGTTTAGGCTTTGACCATCAAAATTGACTAATACGAATTGGAGGACGTAACATACTTTTGTAATACTTATTAAGGTCTTTTAGATGTGTAGGTTTTGACGATTTTAACGTATAAGTGAGTGAAAATTAAATAATAATACATACTTTAAAACTTCAGACGTGATTTATCAGCCTGGTCGCCAATCAATATTACTAATTAGGATATCATTCAATTCCTCATTGACAAAAACAAATTAAGGATCCGCCTTGCCTAATCAATGCGACACAAATGTATACTTGTGAATTAATAAAATGATTACGAAACAAAATGTTTATTTAGCACGATCTAGATGCAAAACAACAATCTCCAAACATTTCACCTGTTGTTCTTAATGCAATGATAATCTATATTTGCATAATTATGCAGTTTGAATAATCCGTGGAATTAGAAAATGTACTAAATGCTTGTGCGGTAACTTTGCATCCTTCTATTATGAAATGTCAGGTATAATATTATAATTGAACAATGACCTGTGTACCAGGGTATAGCAACCCGAAGAATTAGGTATCACAGCAATGCCTATTTCTCCCGCCAAACCGTAGGGTTAATGCACTGTTGTTTTCCGATTTGAACGATACTGTAGCCAGAGTACTAGAACTAGAACTACTAAACATAATAAGACATAACATATGTCTCAGGATGGCGAGCGCAGTAGAATGCAAAGCATTGCTTTGTGATTAATGTTCTTGTTTGGTTTTGCGACTTCAAGAGCGGTCGTATCGCTTACCATCCGTCGAATGGCGTGCTCGGCTCGCCATTCATAACATAAAAATAGGTTTAGTGCTATTTGACCACTAAGTCTCGAGTATTCGTACAGTAGGGTATACATTTTTAGCTATTACAGTAATTCTTAATTCACTGATAGGTCGATTGTTTTGAGACATATTTTATGAGCGTTAACAACGGATCTACGTGGTTTTTTCGCCCATCTCCCCTTGGGACTTTTATATGTCATTTTACCTGATGTTATTCGGGTTGACAGTTGAGTTTCCTTTTCAATTCAATTTCCATTTAATTTTTCTGTTGTAGGCGCAAAAATACTAGTGGTACTTTCAATTTGGCACGCTTATTTCCTTACAAAAACTAATATTGAAATGGGTTTCTATAAATATATTCATATTTCATCGGTCAATAAATTCGCAACATTTGTAAACTTCCATAATGCATGCAATTTTATGTCATGCCTTATTTATAAGGACATCGCATTAGTAAACAAAATGAGCCAATCGAGAGTTAATGATATGCTCACGTGAGGAAACAGAGTAGAACAAGGCCGCTCTATATCATCTTTATGAATATTCAGTTATATTTTTGATGGCTTTATTGAACTAATTCATATATAAATGTATAATTCTTTTTGTACTGTAATATCCATACTATTAAACCTGCAATGCAGTCATATTGACTTCTGTGTATTAGCTATACAGGGTATATTATGACTGCTACCGAAAACTAAGCCGGATGGTAGTTTTAGTGACTACAAACACGATGTAACCCACTTGGTTAACCGTTCACTTGGTTGATAATGACACAAGACTTAATTGATCTTAATGTGGGGTAAGGACTATGTATATGTTATCTGTATTTATTTTATTTATTTAAACGTTTTTCAATAACCAATATTTGTTTCGTGAGGATGATGCATCAACAACAATATTTCACAGTTTACGTATCGCCTATTCTCTATATTTCACGATATATCTTCAATATTAAAACAACTAACTTTAATTTTGTATATAAATACCTTTGTATACTAAACCGCAACTTTAGTTTAGCTCAGCAAGTTAGTTGTAAAAGCTAACGTGATTAAGTAACAGCTGATCAACACGGAAGTTAGCCGTCAAAGTAAACCGGTTTTATACTGGAACTGGGTCCGTAACCGTATGGCAGAATCTTCTTTTGAATGAGAAAAATCCAGTAGCAAATAACTGGTTGGACAGCACAAGGCCATGTTTCACTTTGGGTCAATGGCATGCCCTTTTAATAGATTTTTAAGTACATTAGGCGGCCTCCGTGGGCTGTTGGTAAGACTAGCTGTGATACAAAAGGGCGCGGGTTCTGTTCGGTACAGACAAATGCTTGTGCCCACGAGCATTTGTTTCAGACTTTTGAGTTTATGAGACCGGTAAATGTGTAATTTTTTTTTTGTTGCTATGAATGGCGAGACGAGCATGCCGTTCGCCTGATGGTAAGTGATACGATCGCTCATGAACAGTAGAAAAACCAAAAAACACCTTGAATTACAAAGCAATTCTTGGCATTCCACTGCGCTCGCCATCCTGAGACATAAGATGTTAAGTCTCAATATGTCCAGCAGTCACTCTGGCTACAATGCCCTTCAACCCGAAACACAACAGTGTGTTTACACTGCTGTTTGACGGGAGAAATAGACACTGCGGTGGTACCCACCCAGATGGCCTCTCACATATGAGAGACCTACCACCAGTAAAAGTTTTTCAGTGTTTCTAATAACCAAGAATTAATTGATCTTAATTTGTGGCTAGGACTATGTATGTGACTTCATATTCATCTGATACATTGTGATGGATGATTTGGTGAAAGGTTTTGTAATGTAATTTGTAATTTTATCTCGTTTCTCAACCGGCTCGTTGGTCTAGGGGTATGATTTTCGCTTAGGGTGCGAGAGGTCCCGGGTTCAAATCCCGGACGAGCCCAAAAAACTTTTTTTTCATTTAATTACTTTAAATCTTAGATTCAGTTGCACAAACTAACTTTGCCAATACCTTTGCCTTTGGAAATGTCATCGCCATACATTTGAGACGTATTTGACCTTGCTAATGTATGGGACTGACATTTTCAAGGTCCAAGGTATTGGCAAAGTTAGTTTGTGCAACTGAGCCTTAGTTTAGATTTAATTAGCAATCGCTGTGGCGAAAAATTCAAATGTATTTTTGTTTCATCACTACAGAGTGTTATTTTTAACTGGACTAAAATGAAACAGTCGATACTCGTGGCGCAATGAGTGAAAACCGGCTGGGAAACGATACATTGTGTCGCGCCGACGGTTCAATTACCGTGCAGAAAATGATATTTATATTTTAAAAAACCAAATTTTGTAAGATAATAGATACTGTTATACTAACTTTTCGGTCTCACAACATCCAAAACAAACACTTGAGGTTCACACAAAAATTTGTCTCAGTGCGGGGACCGAACCCGTGGCCTCTCGTTTCATAGCCGGCGTCTGCGCCACGGAGACTGTCTCATAGTGTAATAACTTACTAAAACTACAATATTGTAATTGAATTACTTTACGTTACAACTTACACCACACTTTCAATACAAATTAATTTCACATTTATTATTCGAACAAAACACAATAATTAAAAACGTCCAAATAAAATTTTATTAGAAATAATTAATCGCTAACACTTCGGCAATTAATAAAATTTGCCAAAGGACCGATAGGAGTTAATGAATTGAGGAAAAAATCGAAAATATCTGAGAAATGAAAGGAGGGAATACTTGCCGCCCGGGGCGCGACCGAATTAATACAAGACCCTTTAGTTGAGGGCTGTTTGAACTTAAAATTGTACCATTCAAATTTTGAGTCTTAAGTGGTACTTGAATTTTATTTAAAAAAAAATGTATAAAATATTTATTTGTAAATGTTGGTAAAAATCTGACAAATACGTAACTTTGTATGTATGTAGTGAATTTCTATTGCGCAAGAGTTGTTTCAAACACAAAATAAAAATGAACCATATTTAGAATCAAAATTTGCAAAACATTTGGCTTGACATTTAACTTGAAAGGCAATCTAAATTATAGTATCTTGTTTGTCCTCTCAAAATGGGACTTAATAATAAAAATACATATATAAATATAAAACCGTGTCTTGGACTCTACCTTCATTCGAGTTACATCATGACGTAGTTTTTGTGAAGCTCAGAAATACAGAAATAAAATAAGGGCTTATGTGAACTAAAATAACACGTCATATAAGATATCGTCTTATTTATATATTTACGTAGAAATTATATTCTTTATTATAATATCCCTTAAATAAAAATACTATAAATTGTGCATTATTTTTCAAATTCACATAATGAATATATCCCGAAATTGTCGTGGAAAGTCGCGCGGCAATTCAAGATGGCTGCCTAATTATCACGTAGGCATTCGTAGTATCCACCCTTTGTAGGATTGTGAGCCCTTAGGAACGCTATTACCAGAGAAGTACTGACTTAAGATGTGAGCTGGACCCCCGACTGTTACTTTTTACTTGAAGAATATTTTTATAATAAACTTGCAAGTGTAGGCTTCTTTTAGAAGTTTTATGCTGACGTAAAGTTTGTGATATTTTAACACGACTATTTTTGTAATCCTTAAAAGTTCGTAAATTCAACTTGACGCTATGTTTGTAGGGACTTTGAAGGCACTGGATGCACATTATTTTTAATAAGTTTCTAGGTGTAATTTATGTCTAGAATCTGTCCAACATTGGATATCCTCTAACATAGGATTGCAATGGTGACTATTGTCATTTGACAATATTTTATCTTAGATATCAATAATCGCAATAAATCATTCACCAACTTGACTGACCCTGTTATAAAAACTAGTGAAAATAATGTTTATTTCAAGTATTTTGTTATATAAAAGTATAAAAGGCATATTTGATATTCACCGTGTTAAAACCAATTTAAAAAACCATATTAAAATATATTGAAAAATTGTATGTTTCGGCAACAAAATGCTGCAGAAGTGGATGTTTTGAATACCGAATGTTCAACTTGTTCGCTTGACACATCAATGGCAGACCGTGATGTGTGTTTTTAAACGACACTTTCAATTCATACATCTTTACTGTCATCACTCGACTTTGTAATGCTAATATATTCAAATTATGTAAGTTATTTATTGGCAATAATGAAAATCAGATCGCAGAATATTTAATCAAGGTAAATCACTAACACGACAAAAAAAAACTACTTTTAGTTTTTGAAGACCTATAACATCAATTAATGTCACCATATTTAATGCCATTTTAGACTAACGATAGATTTGGTAGCACTGTAGCAGTACGTAAATACGTAAGAGCAACACATCGATTCAAAAATCTCAATTTGTTAATATACCTATTTCCTTAATATGAGTAGAGTGTTAGAAGGGCCAAAAGTGTATAAATACACCCAACAGTCAAATATGACAGATCAATTAAGTGTTGTGTATCAGAAACTATGAGAGGCTTTTTGATCTCACAAACACCCCGACCCGAGACAAATACCAGTGGGTCTCAGAAACATTTGTCTCGATCGTGCATCAAAATAATATTTATTCAGTTAAGGATTATTCCAACCATATTAGGACCAAATTATCAGTAGCATTAAAAGCAGTTGTACCATCACCATACTCCAATTATTTTTAAAAACCATAATAATTTTGCCCGCCACATAAAATGTATCACTCCAGCCCTGTCCTGTATGATTGATGGTAAGAACATTGTTCCCCTTTCGTCCCGGGTTCACCTTTTCCGCCAGGTTTTAAGGTAATACGGTGTTAATTATCTCCAGACGAGATAATGTTCATATTTGAGGATTCTTTGGGAATTCTTCAGCAGTAACATTTTTGAATTACCTGATTAAGATGACTTTTATTATAAGTTTTGTCGAAGACTTCTTACATGGAGAAATATAGGAAACCTAGTTTTGATAAAGTATTTAGGAGAAAACTTTGCTTACTGTTTTTTTGAGAGGCTGGACAAGTTAAAATTATTCCTAGCTCTACAACCTATGCCCACATACGAATTAAGTCATTTGGGTAAAATTTTCTAACAAAATATACGCAAATTAGATTATTTTTTCTATAATAATAGAATTATTGAAATTCCTGAAACCGCAATGAGAAGATACGTGTTGAACACAATCATCTAGTCGATAACAATTACAAAATATATTATATTAATAACTTAATAAAAAAGCGCACTTAAAATTCATACTACAATAAAAAAAGAGATTGGGCTCGTCCGGGATTTGAACCCGGGACCTCTCGCACCCTAAGCGAAAATCATACCCCTAGACCAACGAGCCGGTTGCAAGTTGTGGCAATGGCAAAGAATGCTTTCAATTCCATTCTTACAAATTGGCAAGGACAAGTACCTACTATTAAAAATGCTCGTATTTACGGAACTTAAGCAAAATTTACTATTAATCTAAAATAACAATCACATCCTTTCGGCTTTGCCTAGTAAAATTCAAACAATTAATACACTTTTGTGTTCTGGTTCAAAGGACATTATAGCCAGAGTAACTACTGGACATATTAACATCTTATGTCTAAGGATGGCGAGAGTAGCGGAATGGCAAGCATTACTACTGTCCATGAGCGGTTCTATCTCTTACCATCAGGCGAATGGCATACTCGTCTCGCCATTCGTAACAAGGAAGTATAAAAAAATATTTTTATCAATAATATAAGTGAAAGTCTGAATATCGAAACGAGTTGCTACGTCTTGAATACGATTATTGGACGAATAATAATAATATACTCGTAATACAGCATAAATACAGAAGTGAAGTTCATAGAAAATCACTTATTTTCTAACGTTTTATACAAACCATAAAAAATAATCGGGCTCGTCCGGGATTTGAACCCGGGACCTCTCGCACCCTAAGCGAAAATCATACCCCTAGACCAACGAGCCGGTTGCAAGTTTTGGCAATGGCAAAGATTGCTTTCATGTCATTTTACAAATTGGTAAATGATAGCAAGTACTAATAAAAATGCTTATATGTATATATTTACGGAATTATAAACAACTAGCGACCCGTCCCAGCTTCGCCTGGGTGCAGATATTTTTTGATTCCATTCCACGCTAGACAGATGTTATTTTTCGTACAAGCCTTTGTTTACCTAAACTTAACGTAGTGATCCTACCATCCCTTTTACTTCCCATTATGACCTATTCTATTAATTTCCATCCCGTCCCGTCTGTCCAGTCACTTCCCGATCTGTCCCGTAATCAAAATAATTACTGAAAGTTTGGAAACTGAAGTGTGCGGATATGATGAAAATACGACTATCGAGGGAATAACGTTTGTAATTATATTTTTGCAAAATCGTTTGAATAAATTAGTCAACTTGATAAAAAATCCTACAACTACTAACTTCCTACCTAAAAGTCACTTTATATTTATGCTATTTAAAGGGCTTAGGGGGATACGGAGATTGGTCAAATTCGTTGTCGGCAAGAAATTTACTCTATCTAAGTGTGTACAGTGACCATATGAAAAGCATTACCATTACCGTTACCAGTAACGTTTTCACCATTCCATGCTAGTACTTTGTCCTTATACACACATAATACGATAAAAAATATATTGGGCTCGTCCGGGATTTGAACCCGGGACCTCTCGCACCCTAAGCGAAAATCATACCCCTAGACCAACGAGCCAGTTATAAGTTGTGGCAATGGCAAATAATGCTTTCAATTCCACTCTCACATATTGGTAAGATCTAGTACTAGCCACTACCTGTTTTAAAGGCTCGAAGCAACGAATTACGAGCTAATATTTAATATTGCCTCAACTTGCAACCGGCTCGTTGGTCTAGGGGTATGATTTTCGCTTAGGGTGCGAGAGGTCCCGGGTTCAAATCCCGGATGAGCCCAATTACCCTTTTATATTACGAATAAAACATCTTATATCTTTTATTAACGATTTGTTTTATTAAATAAGTTTATTTATTTAAGCTGTATATTATTATCATTTTTCACCCGATAATCGTATTCATGACATATCAGCCCGCTTCAGTCGCCAGACTTTCAATAATTTTATTGCTAAAATAAATAGCCTTATTTGCGTGTATTTCACTCAACAATTTTCCAAAATGGTATGATTAAGCGGTGTGTTGTGTCCATGGCCAATATGACTTGTTATTCTGTAGAAGCAATGTTAATAATACTGGTTCTTAAAAATCTTTAAGAAATTGAAAGTATTATTTGCCATTGACATAACTATCAACCGGCTCGTTGGTCTAGGGGTATGATTTTCGCTTAGGGTGCGAGAGGTCCCGGGTTCAAATCCCGGACGAGCCCAGCTCCATTTTTGATCATAATATTACGTGTGAAACGGATCGAATTTTATGTCAAGTTTCATTCATGATATTTCATCATTTTATTACTAGCACGGACTCTTAGATAATATAGAGCAAGTAGAGTCAATTTTAATTTTCTTGCCGACTTTTAAACTGACCAATCTCCATGGCGTGGAAAAAATATATTTTAATCTCCACTTGTTTCACTACCAAGAGCAAAAATACCACCTCTACTTAAATTTCAATTACCAACATTGTGCTTATGAACTGTAGAACACGTAGCTTCATAAAAATTCGGTATGTATAGCCAGGTTTGTGAGGTGCCACACATTTTAAGAAAACCTATATAAAATCCCTCTCGAACCATTTTTTTTACATTACCAAAGACCAGTAACGCACCTAGAAAACATAATAATTCTATTTAACAAGTAGCAATAATTTGCCTCAACCCAAAAACGACTCTTTCTAACCTTTTCATAGCGAATACCTGGCAAGTAAGATTTTAAAAATATTTTTTTCCTTTATATTAGACTGGGGTACAGGATTTATACCTCATTATATCAATAAAAATGAATTTGTATTGTATCCTATCAATAGAAGAGTCTAGATCCGGGATATTAAATATTGAACAAGTGACAGGCATACAGGTCGGAGTGGAACGCCGCGGCTCGCCTCACAATGGCACAATGCAGCCTACTTGTATGAAATATTTAAATTCACTTCGAGTCATACGTTGGATCGTGGTATGAGGTATAGACTTACACTCAGTAGTACAGAAGAAATGTCACAATGTATTGCACAAAGCAATGCTTAGCATATACTCGTAGATAGAGCAACCGCTGAAGACAAAACCATAGATAGACCGGTCGAAAATTTACACATTGACTGATAACCAATGCTTTCCCGGGTGTGTAAGGCGTCTTATAAATATTACCTTACGAGATGAAATAGAAATAAATATTACGCATAATATAATGATATAGGCGGGTATATTGTGTAATGAATACCATGCACTGTATGGTAATATTTTTGCTTTTCTGGAAATAGCAACAACCGCTTTCTCTCCCAGTCTAGGACATACACCACATAGCGTCACACGACACTATTGTCGTGCTTCGTATCAATGCCATCTGAACCTATACGACGGCTTCTAGCTTTTATTGTAATAGATTCCAGACGTCTTTGTTATTAATTGCATCCCATATTGCATACATAATATCATTTATATTGGCATAGGATATTTTAACATAGAAAACTTATCTTGAAAAATGTTCCTTAACTAAAATCCCGCACAAAATGAATTACTTGATCTGCGGGTTGAACCTAGATTCAGAGCCCTCATACACTGGTGCTGGAATAAGCAGGTTTATCCATTTTTCTGCCACCATCGATAGAATCTTTTTTTTTACAGTTAGCATACAAAAACTCACGCCTTTTTCCCAGAGGGGCTAAGCAGAGGTGCCAGGTCAACCAAATTTAACTTTGTATGTTCTGCCACAATGTGGTAGGGGGCGAGTCTTTTGCCATATCGGGTACAAATTCCTGACTCTATGCTAGCAATGATTAGACAAATCCAATATCACTTTTCCAGACCCGGGATTTGAAACCGAGACCTCAGCCTTGTAACTGCGCCATCGAGGCAGTCAGTTAACATCTTGATTGATACATACATACTTACTAAAATTCTTTAAAGTAGATGAAACAAAAACAACACAGAACATGTTATCCAAAGCTCTAGATTACATGTGGGGACGGCGGTTAGTTTTCCCGTTTGCGTCACCGCCTGGACAGCTACAATTAGCTGGTACTTTCACACGCCCATACGTGATATTACACGTCACGAATCGAGGGCACTTGCATTGCAACTATCTGGCCTGTTTTAAATATATTAGCCCTTTCGAAATCTTTTTTCGTGTATTTAGATGTGTATATTTTGACCTACTACTTAATTAAAGAAAAGTTTTATAAAAATACAAATGAAATAAAACTGACATACATTAAATGCGTGGTGACCGGTTGGGAAACGGACCAGACGCGGCTACATATATAATCACAGCGATCGCGGGTTCAAATCCCAGGTCACACCGCTGATTTTTCGGAGTCATGCGTTTCACTTTAATGGTGAAGAAAATCATTGTGAGGAAAACTTGCATACTATAGCCCATTGGAAAGGATTTCTATGGTTTGTAAAGTCCGCCAACCCGCACTAGGCCAGCGTGGTGGACTACATGTAGAAAAAAAAATATTATAAAAGAAAAAATATATCTAGATTGAGTCACGAAGGAAACGTCTCGTAATGCACATTACGGCCATATATTAGTGTTAGGCAATGTATGTTTACAACTAGATCTAGTGAACTACCGTCCCAGTGATCAAGTAACTAATTTTTATACTGCTTTATTATTTACATACATATTTACTTCAGACCAGTATGTAAAATACTTTTACTATATTATAACACGGTAATGGTTATGTCGCCAGGACAAATTCACCTAAAAAGTAGAAGACATTTCCATTAAAAAAAACAGAAAACCAAAAATAAATGCTTACCGATATGAATAGCGTAAAAAAATTAGTTAGAGCTTTATTGATTTACTTAAATACTGGGTATATGAAGACTGCTACCGAAACGAAGCCGGGTGGTAGTTTAAGCGACTTCAGACACATTGTAACAGAAAATGTTGGAAAAAAAATCGACAATATTTTTTTGTTATTTTTTTTATATGGTCGTATTTGGATGGTAAATACAATTTTTCGTAAAATAATAGTGTTTATCCTTTTATTTATAAAGACTCTAAGGTATAAAAGAGTTTATATAAAAAATGATAAAAAAAAATTGTCGCTTTTCTTAGCAAAATTTCTAGTTGCATTGTATTTGTAGTCACTAAAACTACCACCCGGCTTCGTTTTCGGCAGCAGTCTTGAAATACCCGGTATAGGTATTGTCAAATAAAGTTTGAGACAAAAGAATAAATAAAAAAATCTATGAGCTAGAAGTGACTGAAAAATAATCGCATCGACTGTTTTATCTGATAAAATATTCACAATTTTCCTCCCAGCTCTACATCATATCCTCGGATGAGATTAAAATACAATTATAAGCCATTTCCTACAATTTATTACTCGGTTAGATAACGAGCCGTACCAACAATAGCTAACGTTCTCTCCTGGGGCATGAATTAAGAATAGACTGCAATTTTACACCACTGCAACTACGTTCTAGCTAAATTGTTAACAGCGCCATCTATTATCGCAAACATGAACTGATGTGGGCTACCACGCAATTTAGCAGAGCGTTGTAATTCAATTTTAATTTTGCAAGCCGTATAAAAAACGAACCCGTGGTAATTAATTGTGTAATAATTAAATAGCTAATGACTCCGGCTTCTCGTTGGGTAAACAGAGCGTTCCGGAATTTGTCACCGGGTCAGCCGGAGGTGCGGAATAGCCGGCAAGCTCTTTTGTTCCTACGGACTGTTTAATTATGATTATTTTTGTTTGCGAAGGGAATTTGAGATGGCCTCTTAATTTGATTTTGCACGGGATATCCCAGTTGGGAAGGAAGGTCGCTTTAATTTCCACTGTCTGCTAATTATTATACGGAATTGAAGAAAATTTTCTGTTTGTCGGTAATTAAAGGATTATGGCGTGTGACGTCTTTGTTTGTAATATTAAATTGTCATTTTGTCACGTCGTCTGCAAAGCCAAAATAGCATTTTATTGATAATCATGGATCTTGAGCCTCATTTTGAAGTAGTCATTTAAGGTTTGCTCCCAGAAAATTATATTCGTAACGAGATAGGTTTTCGAATGATCATATTTCGTTATTACTTTTTTTTTTTAATTAGAACAAGGCGAAAACTGAACCTGACAGAATATTTATCCTTCATTAAATTCAAAATCAATATCTCCAACTTCGTTTTACACAAATATAGCGTTAATTAAATAATATTTACGTAGCAAGGAAATAAATCATTCCTAAATGCCCATTTATATTACTTTAGCAAAATTCAAACAGAGTCGGCGAGCAAATATGAAGATACGAAAGGAAACTCTTTATTGCCTAAAATAACAAGGGTAGCGCCATCTGCGTTTTGCCCTGATTGCATGACGACTTGCTTAGATTATACCACCATATTAATTTTACCATTAGCTAGGTTTTCATCCTTACCATCTGAATGACGGTCCACAGTGTCTGTTTATCAGTTTTTGACTTGTCACTGACATGAAATCTACTCTATCGGTGAAACTCCACAAACCCCTAACATTTGTTTTGAATTTGGGTGCTGTGAGATCAAAAACACTCTCCTTCTTTCTGAAACATAATCAAGTTGGTTATTGTACTCAAGTTGTATTGCTTGCCGAGACTAGCATGCCATTAGTCTGATAGTAAGCAAAACGACCGCAAAACTAAACATAACCATGAATGACAATTAATTTTTATTTTTATTTTTATTTTTTTTTTATTGCTATGAATGGCGAGACGAGCATGCCGTTCGCCTGATGGTAAGCGATACGACCGCTCATGAACAGTAGCAAAACCAAACAATACCTTGAATTACAAAGCAATGTTTGACTTTCCACTGCGCTCGCCATCTCGAGACATAAGATGTTAAGTCTCAATATGTCCAGTAGTTACTCTGGCTACAATGTCGTTCCAACCGAAACATAAACATGCATTTACACTGGTATTTTTCGGAAGATATAGACATTTCGTTGGTGCCTACCCACGCGGATTGGAATCATAATAAGAGTTTAGGACTAAGTGTGTGACTTTTCGGTGTATTTATGTGGAAAGTTTATCTAGTCGGGTCTTAATACACCATGTCGAGCATCATCATCATCAGCCCGTTGCAGTCCACTGCCGGACAAAAGTCTCTCCCAAGGTACGCCACAGAGCCCGGTCTGCTGCTTTATGCATCCAGTTGATACCGACCCTCTTGTACAAGCCATCCATGTTGATAAAAACTTTTAATACTCAGGTATATATAAATTTTAGCACGTTCGTCATTTCGGTGTTTTGCCTACAAAATACTTTATAAAAAGTCCCCTTTTTAATAGTATTGTCTAAATAAATCAAGTGAGATTAATGTCCATAAATCTATTTACTCACAGCCGCTCAGCCGGCCTAGTAAATCATCCTCGAGTGATTACTGACACCATGTGCTGTTAATTATATCTCCAAATTTATGTTCATGTTTTAGTGGTTTTTTTTTTCTTGTAGTCACTTTTACTTATTGGAAATGTACGATACTCACTGCAAAGGGACGATTTCCTTGTAAAGACTAGCCAATATTAGCCAATGGCCAATGGTCATTCGACTGACAAATTAAGTAAAATATTTATATATTTACATCGGTTAATCAAAAGTCTTGCCCGTCTTAGAGCACTGTGCATATTTATTAACTTAATTAAAAGTGTCACAGCAATAAAGTCTTTTCTTCTTAACCCAAAGGTTCCATAATATCATAGTCCCATATAAATACAAAATTTATTTGAACCGAGAGTGACCACTATATAGTCAAGTTGTTAAATAGCCATGTACAAAATTACTATGTACAAGCATGCGCCGAAACTTATTAGTAGAATGCACAAAGTTAATCAATTTGGCGGAAAGTCTTCTTAATTTTTGCTCGGAAGTAATTTAGCATCTCGGGAACAAAATGAAAATTAAATTAAAATACGGCCCTGTTGCGGTAATTATCTACGGGACGGTACATCGTAGAGGAATGCTAAGTGTACAGTATGGCAACTGTGAATAAATGGTATATAATTACGTTTGGAGCATGTCTCACCGTTCTCCCAAAATATGTAAGCTTACAATGTCATTAAAACTGTTTTATGTCCAATTGAAACTTTATTTTAGATTCGAAAATTTACAATTTGCACAAAGTTGAATCCAACCAAAGCCTACCATAAATTACATTTCTCTTACAAACGCAAAACGATAGCTGTTACGATGTCTTACAGAACTCTAATTTTCCTAAATTACAAAAGATAAGTATTAAATAAAATGGCAATTGTTTTATTACAAATAAGCAATAAAATTAAGACTGCGAATAAAATAATTGCTACCATAAAATTAACGCTTTTATTATAGAAGAGATAAACGTTTATAATCGGCTTAACAAAGTAACATTTGAATGTGTATTCTATTAAACGAGATCTTATTATATGCTCCAAATTTTATTAGTTTAAGGACTTAAAAGGGTTAAATGTTCGAGTAAGAGGTATTACGTTTAGATGATAACTTTACATGCAAGCCTAATGTTGATCTTCCACAAGAAAATATTAAAATAGTTAAAGTGAATTCTGAAAGTAGTCCGCTTTTCATAGGCTATAGTATAAACTTTTAACATAACATCATAACAGCTATAAACTTCGCCTTAATCACAAACTAAGATACGAGTCTGCTAGAAGAAATATTTATCTTATTACTTATACAAACGAATCTTATTACATTATCACGTAATTGCAAATAAATAAATAAACCCAACAGTCTTATCAGTCATAGTCCTGACTCCACACAAAGCTCGATACTTGTATCGTGGGTATCAGGAACTACGAGAGACTTTTCGGCCTCATAAACACCCAGAGCCGAAACAAATATCTGGGGATCACGCAAATATTAGTCACGGCACGGGTAGCGCGGCCTATCGTTACACAGCCGACATCTAACCAACTGCGCCACGGCGGCTGTCAATTCATATAACATTGTCACAAAATTTAATAGAAGCAGATAATATTATTTTAAACAATGTCACCTTACCGTGTATCCCTACACGACGCCCAAGCGGTCGTCCGCCCGCCGGATAAATCTGCAGAATTGTTCGCCATAACGAGAGCGGTGTAATAAATAAGGGAAGTTTTTGCCGTGCCCGTGTCGCGCCACCATTTGCGTTTAAACTTACAGTTTAACGCCATTACCGGGCTCATTGAGATATCGTGCCGATGCTGTTTTCTAGGCACGTACATTTTAGTGCAAGTTTTCGGAGATAGTGCATTGGAGTAACTAATGTTGACTACCCGAGTACGAAGTAAACATCATTTGTGCTACGTTTAGTTGTGTAGCAATGAGATTGTCAATGCCTGGGTCTGGTCTGGGTTGGTTGTCTGTAGGAGAAACCCTACCCACAGAATTTCCTAACATCCCCAGCATTTCCAACTCGGACCTACATAAATTCATAATGATCCAAATATTTCCAATACCTCAAGGCAGTTATGTTCGCTTACAATTAGGTGATCTGTTGCCAGTTACAACGTTAAAAAAAGAGTTCGAAACATTATCCAAATGCATAGAAACTTAAACTCTACTTTATCCGCTCTACTTTTACTCCTCAACTATTTATTCCTCATCCCTATCTAAAGTATTCATCCCGTCTATAATCACATTCATCCCCTCAGGAGTAAGCCGAGCGTTAATCCCACAATATTCAGTAAACACGAGCTGCACGCGTGGAAATTCAAAGTGCAATGTTTAATTTTAATCACGAGGAAATTAGGAGATGATCCGCCGGCCACTGCGCCGTCGTGATAACGTGATGTATTGTGCCACTTACAGGTTCTCGCTGAAATAACTTTATTAGATTATGCATGGTGTTGGATTTGGTAGGCAGAGCTGCGATTCGGATTGATAGTGGTTCTCTTTCTAAAGTTAATGCTGTTTCGAGTAGTGTATTTTTGTCTTCGATCAACAATACTGATCGAAGGTTTTGGCCTTTATCTATTTCATGTTGATTTGCTTCGATTGTGATATTTACTTTTTATTATTTTAATATTTATGTCACATTAACGATATACATATTAAAAATGCTATTTATTCACAGTATAAAGAAAGCAGCCTTTGAAGGAGTGCAAAAAAAGTGTCTTAAACTTGTGAACTGATTTTGAAAATTATTAAGAAGTAAAGTGACATGTTTAAAGGTACCAGTGTTAGGCTATAATCATGGTAATTTTTTGTCAAAAGTTAGTCGGCTTCCCTCATTTGAACACTGAAATAAAACATTGCAAAGTTCTTATTACGTTGCGTCCGATCTTATTATGTTTAATATTCAAGTATTTTTTTCCCTATCACCAGAACAGACAGTATCCTATTGTACACTTATACATAACACAATCATATTTTTTACATTCATGACGTAGTTTTGCAGTATTTTCAAACCTCATGAGGTACGTTCCATGTCACAAAGTCGCCATAGCCTGAAAAATCCTTACAAAGCTATATTCAAAAGTTTGTGATATCAGCTGATACACTTGAAACAAACAGCACACGCAACCGCACAAATAAAGCCGAAGAACAATAAAACATTAATTAACGGAGCAAACAAGAAGCAGTTAAACTTCCAATAACATGTGAATACAAATATGGAAAGTTCCAACTCGGATGGATCGTAATTCATATCTCGCGAGAACCTAGCTTGGACCAGTTCCATTTGCCAGAACAAACATAAAACAAAAGTGAACTTGGAATTATTCTTCCAGTACTGTAGACCTGCCAAGTTCACACATTTGGCTGTATGGAATTCTTAGGGATGATGTGCTACCGTATGGTGGAACAATCGATTACGAATTTGCAACAATCGATCTTGAATTGGAAGTTCTGATAAGACTCAAGATTTATGGAATCTAAATTACTTCTGACAAAGTCAAAGGAACTCACTTCCAATAGGTTGATGTGAAGATTCTTGAGGAAAACCCATGTTCAGTAGTGGATATGCTTTAGCTGAAGAGAGATAGAGATATTAAGAAAGCATTAATTCCTCAATGAGGGTTTGATATTAACAATTTAGATGAATTTATCCTCTTGTTTACTGAAAGTATTGATTCTATCACATTATATCAAACCTCAATATTTCTCTTAATAGATTCTCAGCCACCAATCATTTCACACCAAAATCTTTTCTATCAAATTATCGTTCATCGACTTTAATTAATAGCTTAATTACAGGAAGAAAAATATGATCCTTAATAACAAGCAATTCCTGTAGAATCGATTACAAAATCGATTTTAAAATCCTTGAGCATTAGTGTTGGACAGCGAGTAGTCCGTGTAAGCCAGCATAGCGTCATAATCCGGCCGCATTAGCCGGCGCGTCACGACCGCCCGCGATAAAACACCTTATTGCCACGCCTTGAAAGAAATCCGCCATTTCGCAGCGCATTCGCGTCAAATCGCCGACGAGTTTACAACTCTGCTACAGTTGAGGAGGCGGTGTTGCAATTTAATTTTAAATATGCATGTTCTACCATAAACCCTTGCTTCATAAAATTGATTGGATTTTTAGACCTTAGCTAACCAATACAATTTGCATACCAACGTTGCTAAGGAATCGAATTAAAAAAAAAAAACAGATTATACGTTGCAACAACTTCAGTCTTTAAGTAAACTCAACGACCACCAGTTCTTTGGCCGTATAAGTATGTGGCTGTGCCTGTGGTTATCCTACGATATTTACAAACATAATTTAGAGCAATGTAATTCATTATAGTTATTATATAACCTCTATATTTTTAGCAGCTTTCAGAACTATATTTATGCCTATACCTTCGTCTGGTTACATGAAATGAGTTTTGATATTCAGGACCGGCCCCATTATTACCATCATATTGCTCAAAAAAATCTTATTAGAGTCTTAAATTCCGCGTTGTACTACCTTCTTTTTACGACTATGTGCGGAACTCTCATTTGAGTCTCGAACTTTACAACTAAAGGGAAAGACGATTTAGGCCGGCGTGCCCCTCTCTCGAAGACGCTCGCTGAGTAATGGGCTTCATCGGCGTTTTGCATGTAAATGGAGCTGAGATTTGTGCCAGTTCGTTTGCAGAATTGCTGTAGTTTTTTAGTATTGGCGTAATAAGAAACTAAATAAGTAGAGGTGTGTTAGGGTTTTCTTTATTGCTTGTGCTTTTATATCTCGATATTTCTTTTCTTTTGTCTCCATTGAGACTAATTAGCCTTCATAATCTTATATTAGACCTAAATTTCTCCAATATAACGTCCTGAGTAAGAATCTTTTATTATTCATCAATAACGTCATCTTCAGCTACAAAAATCACCATAATAATCGAAGGTTTTTTTACAGTATCCTGTCACAAGGGCATTTTCTTTTCAGGGATTTTTTGTAACTTCTATTAAGTCGTCTTATTCCATTACAAAAAATACATCCATCAAACTGTCCTTTATATACATTTATATAAACCAAACTATCTCTTATATATTTTACTTGCACACAATCCCTAAAAATCGCTACTAAAACTCTCTAATTCTCTTCACTTCAATTAATACAAAAAATCACGGCCCAAAACGTCTTAAGAAACCCAATAAAATCGATAGCGTATAAAATAAGTGCTATTATTGCATTTTATCTCTAAAATGAGTTGAGAAGCAGTGACACATTGGTGGCGTCGCCCTACAATATTATGACGGTAATCGGCTTAGCTCCGAGTGCCGCGGAGTGCCGAGGGCTCTACAAACTTGTCTCCAATACATTGTGGACTCAGGGTTTTCGATTTGACAGTGGAAGTTTTTGTGTCAAAGACATTGGTGTGGCGGAAAAATATTGAAATGTAATGTAAATTTTACTGACTAAGGAAATGTTATCTGATATTGAGATTAGACTCTTTTTTCTATTTTCATGATTAGGAGGAATTTTATTGCCTATATATTGTTGAACTACCGTTTGTCGTACTTCCTGGCACTGATCAAAAAATAATTTTATAGATCAGTAAATTAGTGAAAGCTCAACATTTGATGACACTAATGTATGATGCATTTTTAATTAAAATTCAGGAATATTTATTTTACCGTCAGAAGAACTTCCAATTATGTTGTATTCCGGATCTTCTCCTAACACTTGAAAAAATCTTGCTTACCCCTGTTAAAATATATTTAATTTAATATCATGGTTATTACAAATAATGTTATTAAACATGATCTCATTAATATTTATGGTTGCATTATTTAAGATACCATTCCGTAAAGTACTTTAATTAAAGCCTACATCTTCAATGCCTCTAACTACTTTACATTCAAAATGATTTTAGTTAGCAGTTATAACACTAAAATTGTTATAACCTTACATTGCTACAAATTGCTTCGTTTTATTACCAACATCATCAGAAACAGTTCGCTTATTATATTTACACTTTAGTGATATGAGGACAGCTAGGAGTTCTATCAAGAAACAACAGGATGTAGAGAAAAATCTATGCATAATTAATTAAGTATATTTATGTTTTTAAATCTAGTAAAGTTTTTTGAATAATAGAAAACATTCTAAACGACCAAGATATTCCATATCGAAACAGTATCAACCATACCAATAGTCTATCAAATAAGGATCGCGTTAAATTGTCAGCCCTGCGCAGCCGGCCGCACTGCGTCCTTTCAAAACGAACCCTTAGGTTCTGCCAACGTTTGCCCCTAATAAGATTAGACGCATAACGACCTCGACTCGAGGCCCCAGGTTCAAGGTCTGGCTGGAATTTCCTACTCGCAACAATATTCTGCGTAATCACTTTCCTTTTTTAGGATTCCTTGGGGATGCACAGTTTTCTCACTTATTGGTTTAGCATCAGCATTACGATGTAAATAATGAGTTTTTGAGCTTTCATTATAGACTGGGTGATACATTTTATTAGGACTTTTCGGTTCTAAAACATTTCTCGCGATAGCATTACTATTTAAATAATGATCAAGCTCAACATTTGGGAAATCATTAGTTCCACCATTTTGTTTATTTTTGCCTCCAAGAAGCAGAACTCAAAGCACTCAAGATGAGCTCAGTGCAGAGCTTAATAACGATCTCTAAGAAGTATTGCTCTTGTTAATGGGACGGGGTATCACTTACCAACAGACATGCCAACCGTTCTTCACATTATAAATATTTTCAAAAATATGTGTCCCAAAAACATGCAGAACACAGCAAATTCTTGAAGCTTCCTTCTTCACTTATCCTGATAAAACAGCCAGCAGTAATGTTGACTTGTTGCTCCTGAATTATACACCTATTCCATGGCACGAATTCCCGCTGAAATAACTTGCGCTACGTTTTTATTAATACTGAGATGAGATGCGGACACGAAATTCGCTTTGAGAATTGCTACGTGTGTGGTGAAATTTAAATGTAATCTAAATACGGCAATTTTTGGGTTATCACGTTTTTTCCCAGCGTGCTGCTATTACATTGTGATGGTCGTGTTTGCGTGGTTTTATTTATTTAAAAGGGTAGAAGTGTCGAGGTGCAGAATCTTCTTCTATATTATCATCATCATCAGCAGCAAATTGCAATCCACTGCCGTATTCTCTCTTTCTCTCTGTCTGTGTCTCTATCTTCTCTTACATGCTCTCAACCTGTACAACTACCACTGGCCACTACACTACGGCTGCAGTATGTTTAACAATGGACTTCTTATGGCATGACGAATGATAATCATGAAGGAATGATATTATGATATAATGTTTGTATTTTCGTAAGTTATAAGTTGGTGTGTTCTATAAATATTTAGTTCGAAGCTGGATGGTCCGAATTTGCAAGATCTCCATTTGTAATATCCACGACATAAGACAAGTATTCTAGTTTGAAGGGACTATATGATGGAAATATTAGGGCAGTATATTTTAGCAGTTTCAAAGGTTTGGACTGTACACGAGACATATTGAATATGAAAACAAATTTTGCCATTTTTATACACAGTCACATATATACATAGTCCTGATCCCACATTAAGTCTTGTGTCGTAGGTATCAGTAACTATGAGAAACTTTCGGTCTTACAAAAACCCAGACCCGAGACAAATACTTGGGGACCTCACAAACATTGATTATAATATCTGGCAAATAACCGCTTGGTTAATCAAACATTACACAAAGTCTTTCTACACAGATGTGAGAACATTGTCATTTTCTTGTACATCATTGTATACAAAGAAACATTCGCATTGTGAGAATTAGAACCCATTACTTCATACGCACAAAGTAAACATGTAAGTTGCAACTGAATATAAAAAGCGCAGTTGCGAAAGCCGTCATAAAAATATCGACTTGCGATAGGAGACTCATTGTTGCTTGCAATTGCTTGGTGAAAGGATTTTTTTAAGTACAGGTAGGATGTGTCCGATAAAGATTACCTAAGGGGCTCGCAGAAAGTAAATCAACGCCACCCACAAATACCTTCAATTTCTGAATGACAGCTTCATCGCTGACCTCTTGAATACCTCTACTACGCTAGCTTTGTCGCCTCTACCCCAGAAATTAATTTTATTATTTTAAATAATAATATATTGCTAGCCGCAGTCTAAATAACTGTTCCTAACCTAAATAATCATTGGCTGCATCATTTTCTTTGCAATAAAAAAGATCGATTTGGTACCAAAACAAAGGTAGAGGGGTGAGGGGGGGGGATCCTATTATCAGGTGGGAAAGCAAATGGACGGCGCGTTTGAGATGTAACGCGTATTAAAGTACCCGCGCTTCGTTTATATTTTCCAACGGGAAATCTTTCGACACAAGCTTCGTCTGCTGTGCTATCCATAGTCTTGAATATTGGCCTTGTTAATTTGATATAGTACACCATATTTCATATTATATCATTTGGAACGGGTTTTGCCTTCGCGAGACAAAATAGGCTATAATCCTCAGCGCTTAAATATATGGATTTGTTACTCATAAAAGATATGTTTAACTAGTATTCAAAGTAAGTAAGTTAAGTATGTAGTACAGTAATGAACAAGTAGTAAAGCAGAAACACACGCGTTTTAAAGTGATGTCAACATCTTGGAAAATATAGTTCCATCACGACACACGCAGCAATAAGAATTATTAATTTCTTGAAGAGAATACTTTTACGAGTAGGATATGTCTAAGAAAACGCATGACTGATGATGATTAAAAAAAAAGTTGAAGAGAAAAATATGTATATTTAAACAGAAAAATGCCTCAAACATCTCGACTATAAATACGGCGTCGTACTTTGTAAGCTCGTGATTTGTGTGCCAATTGCGTAGAAGTGACTTTCCACTTAGGCAAGAAGCAAGCGTGGGACGAAAGAAAAAATGTTTTTGCACAGAGCACAGTCATCTCGCCCTTTGTGTTGATCAAAATCGAAATCAAAAGATTATTGCGTCGTTACCTCCTTCTTTTCAATTTTGCAGCCGATGACTATCTCTTGATGATAATTATACTCTTATTGGTAACCATTGGAATATAACTTTGAACTAATTCAGTGGATATAATAGAAGGTGTCAGGAAGTTGTTGGATTTGGATGCAGGCCGTTTCCAAGAGATCGCCGTGAAGATCCCTGGGGGAGGCCTATGTTTAGCAGTGGATTTCCTGTGGTTAAAATATTCCTTTGAATTTTAAAAATATTACGACTCAAATTGGTTATTTAACGAATATAATCTCAAAGAAGTCGACAATTTAGGAATCTCTAAGCTAAGCAACAGCCAATTAAGGATAATCCATTAGAACTTTTCTAATTTGGAATAAAATTTTGTTTGATCGCACATTCAATAATTTACTACAACGCAATTTGATCGCATATTTATTTATGTTACCAACAAATGTTAACAACTATTTCGTTTTAAATATAAATGTCATAAAAGCCTAGAAGCCCTCTCATATTATATCGAGTCCCGTTCACATGTTCGACAGTGTATTAAAAGATTTCGTTATTGTTCGCCAAACAAAAGAAGCGGCATAAAACATATTTAACCGCGATATCCCAAAATAGAAATTGAGGATAGGAGCTTAATTTCGAGACGTGTACACACTCGAAAGGGGTTTGAAGGATTCAGATTATAATTAAATGCCAGATAATACAGATTGTGAGAAATGCTTTGTTTAACATTGGGAAGTTACTATTTATGTGGATGGAAAAGTTTTACCCTTGTCGCCTGTTAAATTTTCCTTTTGGTTGCTGAATATATGTAGCAAGTATAAGTCTTTGCATAGCTTCTAAAGGTAATTGTAATTGTGCTAAAAATAATTCATTTAAAGTCTCTAAAGAATACCACCAGGTATTCGTATTTTCTGCATATATTATCCGGTTTCGAGTCTAATTGTTAAAGACAAAATTGAATTGACCCAGGATTGATGCAATGGTGTAACTTGGCGCTGGTGGATACTATTTCGTTCTTAACTTGCCATCAAATATGTGCAGTTACATGATCGAGCTAGCATTGACGTAAAAGAACATTATACAGTGGTCGAGTAATGAAAAGCTAAATTAGAAAAATCATCTTATACTATTTAAAGAGAGATATGGACAAAGTCGGAATAAAATCTACAATGAAAGTGAATGTAGTGACCATCATATAACCATTAGAGAACATAAATTTTGAAAGTAGCACAAGCGTCAAATCTTGAGGTGTCTTCATTTGTTGAAGTTGAAATTGGCAATGTAACTTGATGAATGGCATATTTTATGAGACGTCGTACCGAGCTGACGTATTTGGCAAGCCAGATGTTTTATTACCGGAACTAGAGGGAAATTTAGATGCTACTGCCATATTTTAAATTCTGAACCGAATTCGCATCACTAAATCTATTTTTAGTAATTCGTATGTTACGTATGCTTACATTGTAAATTATTAAATGATAGCTTTAGGCTTTCACAATTATTCATTGCGTTGGTAAAGCAGAGTATACTGATTCTTCGTTCGTTCGACTTGGCTTTACTCAGCCATATTAAATATAACGTAAACATGTTCGTATTTGAAATGTTATAACAAATTAGTTAGTAATGAACTGCTCTGATTTATATCACTTGTAATTTTTGTAATAATCACTAAATTGTAAACTAGTTTTAAAAAGAGCAACACTAGAGTTTCTTGCCCGTTCTTCTTTTTTTTTTTTTTTTTTTTTTTATTGCTATGAATGGCGAGACGTGCATGCCGTTCGCCTGATGGTAAGCGATACGACCGTTCATGAACAGTAGCAAAACCAAACAACACCTTGAACCACAAAGCAATGCTTGGCATTCCACTGCGCTCGCCATCCTGAGACATAAGATGTTAAGTCTCAATATGTCCAGTAGTTACTCTGGCTACAATGCCCTTCAACCCGAAACACAACAGTGCGTTTACACTACTTACTTCTCTAGTGAAAACCGCTTTCCGAACCGGGTGACAAATAAAAAATGACTGAATCTAAATGATGTAGAACATCAATGGATTCAATCAATTATTTTCATTTCATTTTCGTTTCATTTAATTTCATTACGATTACTTATTAATGTATTGGTAAATCTCCTCTACTTACATCCCTCTAGATCTGTGGAATAATGCAAAAAATTCATTGTATTATTAAAGCGACCCACCACCATGTTTCATAGGCCACAGGAAGGGGTTCTTCTTATCTTCAGCTACAGGAAGTCTACTGTTGAACATAGTCCTTCCGCAAATATCTCCACATTGACCTGTTGGAAGCGGCCTGTATCCAGCGACCAAAGCATTAGGAAGTTGAAGTGGCAGTGGGCGTATAGCGCGAAAAGCTATTTCCTTTAATAATTAATGATGTATATATGTTTTTTTTTTTCACCCACAGGGGTACTCGTCGTCGCATCATATCCCGAAAATATCTGACGTGCTGACCAGCGAGGGACCTCACTACTCCACCATCTCTGACCACTTATTCTCACCACTATCTGCCTACCACTCCAGGGTATGTTAAATGAATTAATTGTAATAGTATTGACTATTTTCTCCGCCAATAACACTATTACTACAAGCCACACATTTCATCATCATTGATTGATTACCTTACATATCTGTAAGGTCGTCAATTCATAAAATGAAATGAAATTTAATATTAAATGTCTTTATTCTAAACATTTGATTTGATTGAGATACATTAACGGCTATGTAAAATAACGCGAACACATTCAGAGTTTTCTACTTTGATTATTTTTATTATGTTCCTTGTCAATTATTGCAACAGAAATTTGCAATATAATGTACAGTACTTATATTTAAGAAATATCTCTTTAATTTAGTTATCATATGGCGAAAACTCAGAATACAGCGACTCCGATTCGGAACCCAAACACAAGCCAAGCAAGAAGCAAAGCAAGAAACCAAAGAGCCAGCCCAAGAGAACCCACTCCTCTCACGATACTCCAAAGCACCACCACTACGACTCTCTATCAAACTTCGGTAACTACCATCATGACCTGTCCAGCTTCAGAAACTTGTACCAGGACCCACACCACACATTTGACAGAAGTCTTTTCACTCCGAGGGTACTTTCACAGCCTGGTTTAATCCATCCTTCAGTACGACCGTTGACATCTCCGCATTACTATCCTCACATCTACCAACGACCCCTGGCGTCCCCTTATCATGGTATAGCTTTACGTGAATTCGCTGATCCACTCCAATATTTCCAACATAACCAAGCGGTGGCTAGATTAGTACCTCATCCCGTGCTACCAACGGTTGCTTATGCGCAGGGAGTCCAACCAGTGGTACCCGGTGTGGCAGTTGCCCAAAGTCCTCAGCGTGTGGTACCTGGTGTGGCATATGCTCAAAACCCTCAGCATGTAGTACCTAGCTATTCATATGCACAAGGAGCTCAACAAGTGGTATCCAATTTAGCATATGCGCAAAGTCCACAGCAAGTGATTCCGGGTGTAGTCTACGCCCAGGGTGCTCAGCAGGTGTTACCCAATGAGGCATATGCCCAGGGCGTGCAGCAACTAATACCAGGCGTAGGGTATGTCCAGAATACTGCGCAAGTACCTGGCGTTACATATGCTCAGCAGCCACAACAGCAAGCAAACGCGAATGCTCAGTCGCAACCTATCAGAGTCGCCGAGCAACAACCGGCTCCTCAACAGGTACGAATTATTAATTATTTTACAAGACTATTTAACACTAGATACAAATATTGAATATTTAATCAAATTCTATAGGATCATTAAATTTATAAAGCAATCTTGACACCTCCTTGATTTAGTATCTCCAAGATTTGATTTGTTGTTAATTATGCTATCTATATTGTTTCAGCAAGTCAACGTACAACCTCAAAACAGTCAAGGAGCAGTGAGCTATGCAAGTTTCTCACAGAGCCTTCCTTCTCTCGCTCAAGGCCAACAGTATGCTCAAGAACAGCAACAAGCTCCTCAAATTCAATACGTGCAGAGCCAAACACAGACTCCAGTACCAACAATCCAACCAATTCAAGATCAACAATCCATCCTCCGCCCGCTCCAGACACTATACATTCCACAAGCGCAAAGCAATCAAGAGCTAAATGACCAACAAGCCCAAGTATCACAACACCCTCAATCAGAAGCCAGTAATCAAGAACAAAATGTGCAGCCAGCTCCGCAGCAAACTGCTCAAGTGTCCACTGAAGCTTCAGTCCAAGTATCTACTGAACATGCCCAGAATCAGCCGCAGCAAATCCAGCAGGCTCCATCTCCGGTGTACAATCAAGGTCTGGTGTACCAGCAGCCAGGGTTGGTCCATACAGAGGTCGCTCCAACATTCCCTACAGTACAGTACTTCGGGAACTACGCTGAGTCCTTGTTGGGTAAGAGGTAGGAGCTTTAATCATTGATGTTGACTTGATTTTCACTTGAACTTTTATTACAATTTTTTTATAGAATCAGTGTAAGTTAATTACTATAAACATGAAGGCCTTTATAAAACTTGCCAAATGACATGTATAATATCATATTTATTATACTTATATTCTTTTGTTTGTATCATATAACTTATGACTTTTACAATTAATCAATGTTAATAATTCCTTCTCTCTTCCTTTTTGACGACGTAATAACTTTGTACATGATAGGTTTAATTTTTACCTTCTTGTCATCGATACTGCATTTTTATGCAGAAACACTTAAATAATAAAAATGTATAATTTTTTAATATATCAATGGAATACTACCTGAATTTTAATAGACATGTGCTTTGGTTATTCCAAAAAGTGATGCGAAGTTTGAGTGAAATTATTCGACTTTAAAATGATTTGTTAGTAATATTATTATTTTTTATTGTAAAATAATTGTGTTTGGCGTTTGCCACATATTACGTTTACCACTCTTATTCGTGACGAAATAGGTGAAACCTGTGTCCAGGCACCTCTGCCCACCCCTTTTGAGAAAAAGGCGTGAGTTTATACATATATGTATGTACGTATATACGTTTACCACTGTTATTCGTTTGAACATAAAAATAATAAAATAGGAAAAAACATGTTGTTATTTACCTTTTCCGAACACATGCAATTATTTCAAAAATATTAAGCAACATGACAACCAACTTAAAAATGATATGACAAAAGTATGAGAAAACCAACATTATAAACGTAATGTATGGCAAAGACGCATTGTTTGTTATGTAGGCGTCGCAAGACGTACTAATTGTAATGCCATAAACTATGTAATAAATATACGAGTTTAATAAATTGTTGAAAAACTGTCTATATTGTTATTTAACTCGTCTATCCACTTGAGAACTTTCCGCTCCTATCCGTCATTACCCCTAAACGATATATACCAAGGCAGCCAAATCAACATGTGACTCCGCTATGTATCTTTCAACATCCAACATGCAAAATCAAATTCAAAACAAAATATGCAAATTGACTCAAACAGCTCTAAAACTAGCGAAAGATTTTAAGCCGTATTAGCTGCGGGAGGCTCTAGAGAAAAATCTCTATTATTTCATACGTTCTGCTCCCTTGATCCCTGCAACCATAAAAGCACGGAAGCGACCCCGTTTAATATTCTATGCGTAAAGAGTATGATCCGTTTCAGGGGCGTAGTGGAGTAAGTGTTTTGGGGGCCTTGGTCCATACTTTATATTACCCTTGGGAACACCTATGTTCTGCTGTGTTTCCTGTAGTTGAAGTTGTGTATTCTTAATGATAGTAAATACTCTTAGAAGCCAGTTAATATGTAGTGATTAGTTTTATCTAGGAAAATAACATTTCTATTAAATAACTGTCAATATAATTTTAGGAAGGTTTAACCGGAGCACAGTGCTGCTGTATTGTACAGATTAGATACTTTGCTCCTAGTTTGAATTGTAAACGTACAAAATCATTAGCACTGCCAAAACCTTGTATTTGAAACACATGACCTTAGTATATGTGGCGATTCGGCTTCGACCCATGTAACACAAAATAAAGGCTTTGAGGAAGCCCGCTACATTATTACGTATATTTAAAAATCGTTTTAGATAATATTCCGCTTAAGCATGATCATCCTCACTTTGTCCCCCCGCACCTGTAATAAAAACAGTAATAATCCCCTTCATTTATCTGGATACAGCCCTGTCCGGACCGGCAGCTGAAAAGTTGATCGCATCTATATTATTCGATGGGCAAAATGTTGGAGATTCCAAAATTCCTTATATTTACCCAGTGGCCGGACCGCTCGTAATAAAAGAAACCTTTGAACCAGGATAATTCAATTAATGTGCCCGATTTGTATATTTTCAAGAAGATACAACCTTACAAAGAAAGATAACCCCATGTTTAATTCTGAATAATATGGCGTTAGCACGTCCCTTCGATCTTAGATAATACCAAAATAAGACTTTCCTATTGACTCAACAGAAATTGTTTTGGGATAAAAATAGCCCCGATGCTTAAATAATATTACTTTTAAGAAAACTCGGTGTGGGTTAATTAAGTTCCTGAGCGATTTCAATAGCAATGTTATAGATAGTTGTAAGAACAGTAATAAATAAGGAAGGCGCTTTAATCGTCAATATGTTAACTGTTTTCTAAAGAGACTCTCTTCTAGAGAGAGCGAATATAATATCTAGTTTGAACTGCATTAACCATCAGACATATTAAAGTCCTGAGTTAAAGTCCTTTCAATACTCTGACTTTCAATGTGCTAATGTTAAAAACAACCAAACATCGGCCACAAAACATATTCCATTAAACTCAGCTACATCAAGTTTGGACAATAGCCGTCACAATAAAGGGCCGTAAATTTTTGAAGTTCCTCTATGAAGGGCACGACAAGAATTTCATCCGCCTGCAACCTCCACATAGAGAAAACTTGGGTACCGTGTTGTAGCTAAGCGTAAGTCAGGTTTCATGAATTTCAAAATTAAATCGTTGAAATGAAAAATTGACGGACAGCCCACGTAGCGCAGTAGGTTAGACGCCGGCTGTGAAGCGAGTGGCCGCGGTTTCGATCCCCGTACCGAGACAAAATATTTGTGTGATCCACAGGTATTTGTTTCGGGTCTAGATGTTAGTAAGATCGAAAATTACATAAAACTTGATCTTAGTGTGTGGCTGTTCGGTGTATTTATTTATTTACATTTAATGTTGGGTATTTTTGCTTGCAACTATAGATGGCACGTCTACCAAAGATTTCGTGTAAAATTATAATAAATTATCAAAAGTCTCATATGCGAGCCATGGTTTAATGTTTTGCAGGAGCACAATAAAACGCATGTGTCAAGTTCTACCTAAATGGATGAACTTGACACACATCAGTACTGACAAAATACCCTCATAAAACCAATATTATAACTATAAATTATATACATTACAGATACCACAAATATATTTTTTACTCACGACATCCACCAAATTCAATAACTCAGTCCAGTCCCTCACTTCACTCCTACAATCTCCTAAAACTTCATTTTTGAGTTACACACCTCTGTCCCACTACGCAAGATGTACAGTAATGATAGGACGTGACGCGGACGGAGGGCGCAAACTTCCCTCCCCGTAACAGCCAGATGTCGGCCCAAATTGTAGCCCTAATGGAATATTACGGGCAAACATTTGTATCCTGCTTTAAATACAAAGCACACCTGACTGCGGTCACGGATACTGTTTTGATCTGATTTAATTTCGGGGACTTTAGTTTTGGTTTATTGTTTATAATAGTGACATAAACAGGAACGAGGGTTGGAAAAGTGATGGTACAATTGTTGTTTGATTTAAATATGATTTATTAGCCTTTAGCAGGCAGATGAGCATGCGGCCCGCCTGATGGTAAGCGATCACCGCCGCCCACGGATTTTCAAGTGCTAAGGATCTAGCACAGCCAGGTTGCTGCATACCGTAAGGAGATGACTCTCTTTAACCTCGTTTGAAGAAGGACAGGTCATAAGGCTCGGGAAAACCGAAGTCAGGAGTTCATTGCAAAGCTTGCAAGTGCTTGGTAAAAAGAACGCTGGAAACGTACCGTTCGGGAACGGATAGTTTCCAGGTGGTAAGAATGAACTCTACTGCGGTGACGGGTGTTGCGTTGGGAAAAAGGCAATAGTAGTCCCATGTCAAACAATTCCTCGCAATTGTATTTCGGTTGTTTTTTGTCAATCTTTCAAGACATTATAGTAGATTTTGCTCTACTTCATAATTTTATTATTTATGATTATAAATTGCTGATATAATTATTACTTTATTTCTTAAATATTACCAGTATTCACAGTTCTTTCACTCCAAGAAAGATGTTTATTCCGTAGAAATTATAACCCAGAACGCCATTGCATGCCATCATTTTCAATACGTACCCTAAAATACAATTATCTACAGAGCTAAAAATTGGAATAAACATATGATAATATATAATCTGGAGCCGCGGTTTGGACTGAGAACAATAATAATGGAACAGCGCGGGTTCTTGGCGGCATATTTCTTCAGGGGTTGCGCCGGGTGACCGTGACTCGCCGACCGCCCGGTCACTGTGTCATCCGTGCTGCGTTTGAACCGAGAGTTCTACTTGAAATTCACATTATATTTCGTATAGAAGCAAGGAATAGAAATTGTAGTTCAATCGGAAATTATGGTTTTTGTTTAGCGGAAATACTTCGAGGAAGCAATGGTTGAGGGCCGTTTCTAACACGTCGATGTTAGAATTTTCTGAGTCACGTTAACCAAGCTTGTAGGTATAGTAGTTGGTAGTGGGGATATGGCCTACATAGTCTAGCCATCTGGGTAGGTACTGTAGTGTATGAAGAATTTGGCGGGAAATACTAGGAGAGTAATAAAACACTGCGTCCGCGTATAACGTATAATTCCAACTGATTTTTCTAGGCTTACCCCCACCAACCCGTTACAAAATACCTTATACACTACACTCCTCCACACTTAAATTCTAAATACAATTCTAAATCACATAATATTTACATTTATAATAACCAAGTTTATAACATTACCAACTTACAACTACTTAACTTAAGTTTGGATTAACATTTGTAGTTAACAGGGTTTTTTAATCTACATTGCCTAATCGGTCGAGAACTTGTGATATCTTGGCGCGGTTGAGGAAGTCCACGGGGTTCGGGTTCGAGGGCAACGTGATCGTCACTGTTCATTTCACTTAAAGAACCAGGTGCTTGTTTTTCCTCCGATTTCTCTAAGTCACCAACACCTAAAGGCGCCTCTTTGGATGTAACGGCCACGTCCTTGCCGTCACTCCCCACGTTGGATCTGACCGTACTGGTCATAGTAGGAAGGCTGTTAGGGCTTGTGAAGACCAATGAACTTCTAGTTCGGTGCTTTAACTGGTCAATATGACGATGTACTTGTTTACCATTTATATCGGAAACTCTAAAATTAGATGGACCTATCTGGTCTTCAACTTTACCCGGTACCCATTTCTCCCCTTTAAGAAATTGCCTATACCAGACTGTTTCCCCCGGTTGTAATACCCTCGCCGCGCCCCCCGCGTTTTCTACCTGTTGCTTTTGAATATACCTCATGCGTGACGTTAAGTCCGGTTTCAATATATCCAACCTAGTTCGTACCCGCCTACCTAACATTAGCATCGCTGGACTTTCTCCAGTAGAAGAATGAGGTGTATTCCTATAGTACAGTAAGAATGTATGTAAAGCTTTCATAATATTATTTTTTTCAAAGTAAGCTTTTTTTATAACCCTTTTAAGTGTTTTAACCGCATTCTCGGCGGCACCATTAGACGCCGGATGATATGGTGCGGTTAATACGTGATCTATCCCGTAATCTTTAAGAAAATCTTGAAATTCCGCACTCGTAAATGGTGGCCCATTGTCCGTCACTATTTGTCGCGGTATTCCCCACCTACTCAAGAGTTCAAGCATTTTAGTAATGGTGCTAGTTGCTGTTGTACCAGATACCCATTTGGACATTGAGTCAACAACTACTAGATATGTCTGTCCGAAAATAGGTCCTAAAAAATCTAAATGGAGCCTAGTCCACGGTTTGGCTGGCCAGGGCCACGCGCGAGGTGCCTGGCGCGGGGGCGCATCGGCGTGAGTCGCGCATGTCGTGCACTCACGACAGATCGCCTCGATAGCTTCGTCCATGCCCGGCCACCATACATAACTTCGTCCTAAACATTTTGATTTAACAATACCCATATGAGATTCATGTAAAATGTTGAGAACCCTTTTCCGACATCCCTCCGGTACAACAACCCTGTGACCCCACATAACGCAACCAAGTTCTTCATATAATTCATTTTTCCTATTATAATAAGGTTGCACGGCACTAATTTCGCATTCCGCGGGCCAACCGTCTCGTATATAACCTAACACCCTAACTAAGATCGGATCCTTAACAGTACATCTTTTTATTTCGTTATAATCCAGCAACATTGTATCTTGCGCAAAATGTAAATAAGTTTGCTCCGGCATCGCAAGAACCGGTTTGTTATCGCCGCACACGGGCAGTCGTGACAGACCGTCAGCTGTGTTTGCGTCCGTTCTAACGTACTCGATATCATAATTATACGCGGATAGTATTATTGCCCATCTTTGCATTCGACTAGCCGTCATAGTAGGGATGCCAACATGAGGTCCAAAAATCGATACAAGGGGTTTATGATCCGTGCGTAATATGAAACGTCTACCATAAACGTATTGGTGAAACTTTTTCATACAAAATATTATAGCTAATGCCTCCTTATGGATTTGCGAGTAATTTTGTTCCGCTTTAGAGAGCGTCCGCGAGACGAATGCAACCGGGCGCTCGGCTCGGCCTTCCCCGCTCGGTTGCGATAACACGCCCCCCAGCCCCACGGCACTCGCGTCACACGTCACTATCAATGGCTTATTTGGATCATAATGTGCTAGTACTTTTGAACTCGTCAGAATATTTTTAATTCCTATAAAAGCTTCCTCGCAGTCTTTTGTCCACACCCATTTTTCATTTTTCCGAAGTAAATTATATAGTGGCACTAATCTAGGACTAAAATGCCTCACAAACTTGCAAAAAAATTAACTAACCCTAAAAAAGAACGTAGGTCCGATACATTTCTTGGCCTAGGAATTTTTACGATCGCTTCAATCTTGGCGGGGTCCGCTTTTATGCCATTCTTCGTTATTATATATCCTAAATAAGACACCTCTTGTGTCAAGAAAACGCATTTTGCCCTTTTTAATCGTAACCCACTATCTAACAACCGTTTAAATACCATTTCCAAAGCTTGTAAATGTTCTGATTCCGTTCTTCCCCCTATAATGACGTCGTCAATGAATACGGCTACATTTGGTATACCTGTGAGTAAATTTGTCATAATACGCTGGAATATTCCTGGACTAGACGACAGCCCAAACACTAAACGGTTATACATAAATAAGCCTCGATGAGTATTTATAACGGTATATTTCTTAGACTCGTCTAACTCGATTTGGTTATACGATTGGGATAAGTCAATTTTGCTAAAATATTGAGTTCCGTTTAATGCCACAAGTACATCGTCGATTTTGGGTAACGGATAGCGATCCACCAACAAAACCGGGTTAACAGTAGTCTTATAGTCAACACAAACCCTGAGCGCCCCATCCGCCTTATTTACGGGGACGAGAGGTGATGCCCATTCCGAACAATCAACTGGTTCAATTATTCCATCGCGTAGCATAGCGTCCATCTCAGCGTCGACGCGCTCGCGCAGTGCAAATGGCAGCGGGCGCGCGCGACAGAACACTGGCACCGCCCCCTCCCGCACTCGCAGCGTTGCCTTGCCGCCCGTGAACTTCCCCAAGCCACCGTCGAATAATTTTTTATACCTGTCCAACAATACATTAATTTTATTATTAAATTTTACACTATTTTGAGACATACCGTCACTCATATAATTATGTTGCATAACAGTACTTGATAATTTTGGCACTGAGATTCCAAGTTCTGCAAGCCACTGTCTGCCTAATAAGGAAGCAGTACCGCCACTGATAATAAATAACTCTAAGTTTTTGGTTATACCGCCGTGCGTAACTGCCGGCTTTATGACCCCCAACGGTTGCGTTTTTGAACCATCAATGAATTTTAAATACATTTTATATGGTTGTATAGGCCGATGTTTGAAATATTTATCGTATGTTTGTTTACTGATGCACGATATAGCCGTTCCAGTGTCAATCTCCATATTAATAACTTTTCCGTCCAGTAAAATGGGGAAACTCACCGCCTTGTAGTCTCTCAAACTTAAGTGATGTAATTCAATGCTGCTGTCCTCCACCTCCTCGATAGATCGATCATTAACATCGACCTCGCCATAGTGGAACCTCCGATCACTATAATGTTCACGGCGCACTGAATCGTGAGTTCCCTTTGGGCACACCCTGCGCAGATGACCTGCATTCTTGCACCTGCTGCAGACAAAATTCCGGAATCGGCACCCCTCATACAAATGAGTAGTCGACCCACAGCCCTTGCAGACCCGACTCGGGACCACTGGCGTTGCCACTACCGCTGCCTGATGTGGACCGTACCGGAACGCGCCTCCGGGGCGCGTGTGACGTCCGCCACTTCCGCGTGCGCTTTGTCCCCTGCCCGCTGCTTGCCCCGATAGATTGTACACCTTGGCGCTGTCCACCGCCTCCGACCCGTTCCCCGCCTCCACCGCCGCTGCATCCCGCTGCGCGGCCTCTAGTGACGTCGCTAGTTTTACCGCACTTGCGAAATCTATATTTCCGTCCTCCGCAAACAACCGCTGTCGTATTATGTCCCCTTTGAGTCCACAAACAAACTGATCCCGTAAATTTTCATTTAATTGGTCTTTAAACTCACATTTTCTGGCCATTTTTTTCAATTCAGCTACGTAATCCGCAATAGTTTCCTCGGGAAGTTGCCTCCGCTGCCTGAATCTATACCTCTCCGCGAGCACCGAGGGAGTTGGCTGTAGGTGTTGACGCAACAAATCACTAGCTCCACTGAAGGATAGTTCCGCCGGTTTTTTCGGACTGGCCAGGTTGACCAAGAGTTCGTACGCTTCATCACCGATAGCTGATATCATGGTAGGCAGCTTCAACTCGTCCTTGATCCCGTTCGCCTTGAAATACATTTCAAGCCGGTCCACGTATGATGACCACGTGCCTGACTTGATATCAAATTCGCGAATTTTCCCGATTGACATTTTCTTTTGTAACTATTTGCTTGCACTTTTACGTTTTTCCTCGTCGCCAATTGTAGTGTATGAAGAATTTGGCGGGAAATACTAGGAGAGTAATAAAACACTGCGTCCGCGTATAACGTATAATTCCAACTGATTTTTCTAGGCTTACCCCCACCAACCCGTTACAAAATACCTTATACACTACAGGTACCACCGCAATGTCTATTTCGCCCGTCAAACAGTAAATGCACTGTTGTGTTTCGGATTGAAGGACATTGTAGCCAGAGTAACTACTGGACATATTGAAACTTACCATCTTATGTCTCAGGATGGCGAGCGCAATGAAATGCCAAACATTGCTTTGTAACTAAAGGTGCTGTTTGGTTTTGCTATTGCTCATGAGCAGTCGTATCGCTTACCATCACACGAATGGCATGCTCGTCTCGCCATAGCAATAAAAAACTAAACTATTTACCATTAAATTCAAACGGCACACGGCATTCGAAATATGTATCTTCTGGCTGTCCCACAACATGTCGCACCTTACGAGGGCTAAACCTTGCTTAATTAACAGCCGCCCGCCCCAGATTGCCATCTCCACACTCACAATTCAACGCGGTTTCATTGTAAATTGCCCGTTTTGTAAGTTATAATGCCGTGTAATTAAACCCGTAAGACATGTGGACTGTAAATACTCCTCTGTTAAATAAGTGAGACATATTGAGACTTGGAGACTGTCCCACCTTCACACCCACCACTGTAACACCTGTAAGCCAGGATCAACAGTGTCACGCATTGTAATGACACAGAACATTGAAGCTCGGCGAGTCTCCTGGAATGTCTAACTTGTCTTTAACCCGCAACGTAATCAATCAGAAAGCTAAATTAATAGGAGTTGGAAATAATTTATTGTCCACTTCCCTCCGTGCAAAGCGGGATTGAATTATTTAGACTGTCAACATGGCAAACGCATTACTTAGTTATGCATGGTGTTGCTAGGTTTTGCTACTGTCCATGAGCAGTCGCATCGCTCATCATCAAGCGAAGGTCATGCTCGTCTCGCCATTCATAGCAATAAAAAATAAATAAAATTAAATCACAATATATAAAGTCACTTGGTCCGAAATTAATCCAATCGGGCGCGCGAAGTGATCTGAGGTCATATAAAGTAAGGTCAACCGGATTTGCATGGCTAATAAATTGCCGTATAGAAAGGTCCGCAATCTAAATTTTTGTCGACCGCAACTCATGTCCCTGCGGATATCCGATATTCTTAGGTTTTTGCTCTGTTGATGACATAGAAATCCTTTAGAGATTTTGTAGGATGGTAGGGATTCAACGGTTTTAGATTCATCGGAGAAGTTGACTTTTGTTTTTCATTTTTAATTATTGAAGCTTACAAAATATTTGTTCTCTGAATTTTTATGCCCATATTATTGATTATGTAGTCCAATGGTTTTGTAATTACCGCAGAAAACATAGACTACTTTGTTACTCCAATCCCGGGAAAGTTATGTGAGATTTTCGATTAAACTCCCTCGATAGAATGGAACACATGACTTGAGAAATCAAAGTGTTAGTCATTAAACCAATGCAAGGGCAAGTCAAAATTGTAGAATTAATAATAACAATTTAATTAATACTTGAGTTTAAGAATTTATATAAATAAATAAATATATAATTTACTGTTGGTAGGTCTCTCATATGTGAGAGGCCACCTGGGTAGGTACCACCGCAGTGTCTATTTCTCCCGTCAAACAGCAGTGTAAACGCACTGTTGTGTTTCGGGTTGAAGGGCATTGTAGCCAGAGTAACTACTGGACATATTGAGACTTAACATCTTATGTCTCAGGATGGCGAGCGCAGTAGAGTGCCAAGCATTGCTTTGTAATTCAAGGTGTTTTTTTGGTTTTGCTACTGTTCATGAGCGGTCGTATCGCTTACCATCAGGCGAACGGCATGCTCGTCTCGCCATTCATAGCAATAAAAAAAAATATATAACACCCAACAGTCACATACATAGTCCTGATCTCACACTAAGATCGAGTCTTATGTCGTTGGTATCAGAAGCTACGAGAGACTTTTCGGTCTCACAAACACTCAGAGCCTATTAATAAATTATATAATTATATTACTAAACGTTACAAAAAGGACAGAACAGTTGGAAGCAAGTAATCGTCTTTTGAGAGTGATAATTTAAGATAGAAATCGTAGGATTTTTAGAAGTAGTTCTATAAAACTTTCGATGTTAAAGTATTGCGTATTCCTTTAGGAAAATCATTTTAATAAATAAATGAGAACTACACGTTTTATAAATTTACAAGAAATTAGAACACAAAATTATGAAATTACCAACACATGTTTGAAATTGCTCTAAGCAAAACTACATTTTGAAAACCTGAAGCCATCATTATCCAAACAGTAACCAATAAAAAAACGACCAAAAACAAAAGCACAGCAACGACCATTGAGAAATACGTCCACATTTTCACGTCGGGCGCAGAAAACAACAGAACGCAGGAAATGATCGGCGGCTATTTACCACCCAGCGACCCCCGGACACCCCCCCCCCCTCCCCTCCCCGTCTGTGGGGGGTCACGGCCCACATTTGGTATTCAACGGGGCACCGAGGAAGCAGCGTGCTTGAACAACGATCTAACCAGGGAAGTGCATTTGGTTTTTACATTTGTTTATTTTATTATGGGAGTACTTGCTTTGTTTCGTATGGTATTGTTCGTTGGGATTCGGTTAATTTCGATATAAGGCGGATTTTCTTGAAATAATTACTTTTTATGTTTCTATGTAGGTACATCTAGTAAACATTCTGCATTGAGTTTCTGCGATAATTTTGGGTTGTATTTTTTACTTCCTTTTGTTTTATTGTACTACTAGCTTTTGCCCGCAACTTTGTCTGCATTATTAACTTTATTTACAATATATTTTATATACTTGAAAATCGATACTTCACTAAATAAGATATTACGTACTCATTTCCCCCCTGAAACTGAGAGAATTCTTAAACTCCGAATTACGTCACTATTTATTTATGAGTATCCCGTTGGGCAAATTATGTGGTCTGTTACTTACTTTATCAACAACGATTTCCCGCTTTATCTCCACTTAAAACTTAAAAATCCAAAACCTAACAATTGGGCATTATTTATCTATAATAAGTAGATACTATTAAACATAAAAAAATCATCCCTCTAAAATTTATAATATAATCCCGGAACTACGCACAATTTGCGCGAAACCCATATAAGTATGTTTAAAATGAAAGTTGCTTATGCCCGATATTCCAACACAACCTTCCGTCCATTCCTTCCTTTTCCCTGACCCTAAATGTGAAACTCTTACACTCATGAACAACGTACAAAATTAGTAAAAATTAAAATATTGCTTTCCCTATCCAGTTCTTGAATTATACCATCAAGCTCAATTTTTAAGGGTTATTTTGTACCTACGGAACCCTAAATACTTTTTATAAAATTTCATCCCCTTCGTGCCATTTTTCCAAAATTAGTGCATGCCAATTTCTTGTGTTTATAATAGGTAGCTGAAATACGAATTTTCATACCAATAACAGCGGTTTCGATTTTGTATACAAAATTACAATCCTTATTTTAAGCCCTTTGAGGCTAATTTAAGACAAAAAAGTAAGAAATTATTTTTGTTTTTAATTGACTACCTAAACTGCCAAGTTTGAAATCTGTACCTTTCACGGTTCGTTTTTCCATACAACACAATTTCACCCTTTTCACTCCTTTAGGGATTAAATTTCAGTAAATCTTTCATTAGCGCTGCTCTACATTATGATAGGAAGCCCCGTGTAAAATTTCAAGTCCTTAACTTCAGTAGTTTCGGTTGTACGTTGATGCGACAGTTCGGTTCTACAAAATTTCAACCCTTACCACTTTAGGGTTAATTTTAGAAAAATAAAGAATGCAGCTATATTTGTTTTTGACAGATTTACAAAAGTGCAAAATTTGCTAACTGTGGCTTTAACGGTTTCGATTTTCCATACAACTGTTTTTTCCCTTTTCACCCCCTTAGGGGTCGAATTTCCAAAAATCCTTTCTTAGTGCTCACCTACGTCATAATTTATATCTCTGTGGAAAATTTCACGTTTCTAGCTCCAGTAGTTTCGGCTGTGCGTTGATTAGACAGTCATTAAATCACCCTAGACTCGCAACAATTCAACCCTTATTTTAACCCTTTCATGGATAATTTTCGACAAACAAAGTATGCAGTTAGTTTTCTTTTTAAATGACTAACTAAAGTGCCAAGTTTGACAGTTGTAACTTTAACGGTTTCGATTTTCCATACAACGGTTTTTTACCCTGTTCACCCTCTTAGGGGTTGAATTTCCAAAAATCCCTTCTTAGTGCTCACCTACGTCATAATAGGAACCTCTGTGGAAAATTTCACTTTCCTAGCTCCAGTAGTTTCGGCTGTACGTTGATACGTCAGTCAGTCAGTCAGTCAGTCAGGTTCCTCTTTTATATATATAGATAAGTATTAGTCTGTAATACATACATACGGTATTTCTACATACTTCTTATTCAGCAACTATTATGCGCTCCGTAAGTGTGATGCGTATCAGTGCCCCTAGCAGGAACATTTTGCTCTATCGTATGGTAATTGTAATAGTATAGTTATAGTTGTCATCATACTATTACTATACGATACTTCAAAATATTCCTGCTAGGGCACAGATTTACTTACGTAATGTGTGATGGTCCTTCGAATGTCAAAAAGGCCGTATTATGGTTTTACGGCTTTCAAGCGATAAAACAGCCTGATGTAATTTAAATATGGTATATTTAAAAAAAAGACGCAATATGGCGGCGATGACAGTCGAGGGGTTAATTAATAAGAAATTGGTAATATACTTGATGTGGACCAGCTTAATAAATCAATAAGCCCACCACACACTGTTTAAAATTGCTAGTTTAAACACATTAAATATTACGCCAGTCAAGTCCGAATGACTCGTCAATAAAAACATTAACAAAATGTGCATAATATATGCACATTTCGTCGCGTGCCTTTCCTTCTAAGGTCACCGAAAATCCATTTGTATGCGTCCCGGAGAATCGAACATTTGACCTCACATTCGGAAACTTATCAATCATACTAACACGGCTCATAAGCATAATGACGAACAAAGGAAATAAAATAGCAATGAATAAGTCATTGGCAGAAAAATTGAGTAGGAACCAAAATTTAACATTGAACTTGGAACAAATAGTAAACTACTCTGCTCACTGCTCGCTGTTATAAGCCAGGTTTGATTGTGATGTGGTATTACACAGAATTAATTCATTTTACACCAAAGCTTGTTGATTTTCTTATAAATACTGTACTATACTGTATCAGTCTTCTGCAGGGCACAGGCCTCCACTACACTCAAGAGTACAATTGAGAGAGGTTATGCCGTATAGCCAACTACGCTGGCCTAGTGCAGGCAGGCAGTCTTATAAATGCTCATATTTAATCCATAACGTAAGTAACAAATGATAGAAATAGGAATAAATCGTATTTCGAAATTGTTTGTGTAAGACAGAACCCCTACTTCTATAAAGGCTATGGATTTTCAAATGGATATCATGATGTCCTTAATAACCTACATAACAATCGTGTGCTGACGCCAAATAAATACCGAATAAGGAAAATAAAATTGAAGCTACATCGACTAAAGCTAGTGAAACTTACCAAATATTTTCGTCGAATAAAACTTTCGTACAATACATTACCTCGTAGGTCGGGCGCGGAATAAAGTGGATAATTTTTTCACAACCGTATATCATTTTCCATAGCACAATATTAGCCCAATATATTTTCCTAAATTGAATTTCAGGCAAATTATTCCTGCCACAGAACCATACTTTCTCATAACTTGGAGATTAAATGGATTGAAATAATGGACAAATAATTAAAAAAGGCAACGGTATATTTTATCTCAATATAATGGAACATAACTTTGCTTCGGTTTGTTTATTAAATTTTCGTAACATCAGTTTAGTAATGTGGGTTTGTATTTAAAGATTGAGATTGTCCCGCCCATGGGGGTGAAACTCCCTTATAATTTATTCCTATGGTACTAGTAAGAGCCATCTTACGTTAGGCTTAAAAAAACAAGATGATTTATTTTTTTAAAGTATTAATAGATGGCGCTTTGAGTGCCAAAAAAATAATAAAACTAAAAATAATAATAACTACTGTTGTTTAAAATAATTAATTGACTTATTATTAATATAACAATATTATTATTTTTAATTTATTAATATAAAAATAGTATTAGTTACTTTACATTTTTAAATTCATACCGCCTCTTTACAATTTGTGACATAAATTGACAGTTACACAATTTTTTCGAAAACTTTCGTGTGCGTGTTACTCCGATTCAATTATTATAATTTTACGATTTTGGCTTTTAACTGGACTTGTTTCATATCTTCTGCGTTTGACCTCGGCTTCCCCTTGCTGGATTTTGATACTTGCTTCTCGATTTAGTTTTATGTGACTTGGATATTTCTACAATAACAATGTCACCTAGGAGGTGTCTGGAAATGCTACTTTGGATGCATTATTTAATTTTTTTCCGATTGTGGGATTGGGACAGAATACGATGAACTAACGTCGCGGCGTGGTGGCGCCAAATTGCCATGACCCCTTCATTCTTTAGAAATTATTGGAAATTATAAAGGCACAATTGCACCATCTGGCGGGTTTTATTTAAAATAAAATATTTCCAGCGACATCTCGTACACAGCTGAGTAAATTTTTGTTCCTCAAATATATTGAAGAGTTGCTCATCTATGTCCTATATAGTGTATTATCTATGGTCCCGCCCTCACACCCGCCACTGCAACTCCTGTAAGCAAGGATCAACAGTGGCACGTATTGTAATGACACCGAGCATTGAAGCTCGGCGATTCTCCGAGAATGTCTAACTATGGTATGTATTTATGATAATTATAGGTTATTTATTCTCATTTCTCATATCTCATCTTTTAAAAATAAACGTAACAGTCCCATTCACATATTTCTTTTCCCTCAGGAGGACAAGACTTGCATCATCACCAAAAAAAATACGAGAGTTTTATCGATTACACCCATACTTAAGATTGCATTATAGAGGAGGCCCGAGCCTTGCATTGGGACATATATGGGCTGATACAGAATACCCATACTTGAAGATTGGACAACACAAAATTGGATTTCACAGACATCATCTTAACCAGCTGCGCCCCAAACGTTGTCAATGCATACTGCTCCTCCGAAGGTTTACTAGTATGTGTTATTTCGTGCTGAGATAAAAATGCAAATCCGGACAATTGGAAACAACAAGAAGATATCGCCGGAAAATACACCGTTGGCACGCGACAAAGGACGAAGATGATTCAGGATAAATATCACAGCCAAATAAAACATCACGTTTAAATAAGGATATGTTTTTCCAATAACTCGATGCTAATGATGATCGATTCTTCAAACTAAGAGTTATTTACTGCGTCAGTATGGTTACAAAGCTGAAGTCTCGGGTTTGAATCCCGGGTCGGGCAAAGTAATATTGGATTTTTTTATTCATTAACAGCCTGGAGTCAGGAATTTGTGCCCGATATGGCGGTAGGCTCGTCCACTATCACATGACACATCGTGGGAGAGTACAAAACAAATAATTGCCAACAACGTATCTATGCAGAATTCCATATATTTTTTTAATTGTTACGAATGGTGCGACGAGCATGCCGTTCGCTGGATGTTAAGCGATACGACTACTCATTTACTACAGTAACAAAACCAAACAACACCTTGAATTACAAAGAAATACTTGGCATTCCACAGCGCTCCTGACAAATAAGATGTTAAGTCTCATTATGTCCAGTAGTTTTTCTGGCTACAGTGTCCTTCAATCCGAAACTAAACAGTGCATTGACACCGCTGTTTGGCGGGAGAAATACACATTGCGGTGGTAGCCGCCATTAGTATGTACCCAGGCGGCTTCTAACATATGAAAGACCTACCACCAGTAAAATATTTTATATCTAATATTAAATTTACTTTTCGCAAGATTAATTACTTAGCTGTATTTGTTCGAGCGCCCACTTGTCTAGTGACAGTGTGAAAGGTCAGCAGGTGTTGCGAAATAAATTCTTTTGGATATATCGTTCGGACAAACATTCAATTACTTAAGCCGTATTACTTTAAATTAATCCGGTACTAACTATAATTAATTCTTACGTTGAATTTGATATTCCGTCATTCTTATGCGCCCGATATTTATAATTTTCACTATAAAATTATTGATTCATTTTTGTAAGATCAAGTAGGCATGATTTTAGTCGTCTCAGTAGCCTTAGTCCTGCTAGATTAGATCCAGGCATGACACAGGATCTTGACGTTTTCATGACAATTCAACAAAGAACCTTAGAAAACCTTGGTCTAGAAATATATGCCGTGGCATTACATACTGGTGCAAATATTGAACGTACAACGTTTTCGAAAAAAATTAACCATTACACAAACCTGTCGCCAAAATAGAAATTATTAATCACCTTTTTTGGCCTAGCGATATAAGCATAAAATTAAAATATATTTTCCCGACACCAGCCCGATGAAACATAAATCCTAGCGACAAATAAATTATATCTTGACTTTGTGACTGTAATGAATCAAAAATTAATAATTCACTGGAACTGACCACGTTCCCTCATTTTTCTACACTCTTTTATTGTGTACGTAGGCTACAACAAACAAACGTATATAATAAATAAAGTGCCTAAAATAACACGCGTATTTCTATTGTGAACCCAGGGCCTCCGAGTGATTCATCTATTTCTCCCACCAAACAGCAGTGTAAGTGCATTGTTCTGTGCCGGTTTGAAGGATATTGTAGGCAGAGTTACTAGCTGACATAATTATACAGAGTTTGTGTCACAATGGTGAGCGCAGATTACACACAAAAAAATCAAATAAAACGAAAATCACAAATTAAAAGTACAATTGGCGGTCTTATCGTTCAAAAGCAATGTCTTAAAAACAACCATGTTGTTCTTTAAGTCATGGTGTTATTTGTTTTTGCTGCTGTTCACGAGCGGTGGTATCAATTACCACCAGGGATATGGCGTGCTCGTCTGGCCTTTCATTGCTACAATAAACATCTATAAATCTATTAGTAGCTACCACGTTTGTATGTACTCCTATTTATGATTATAAATATTTAGATACGATTGTATCAAAATGATTATCTACACTGAATTTGATAATGTCTAATGTAGAAGGTATAATAATAAACGGATTAAATTCAATTACCTACATTATTGTATCCGTATCAGCCCATATACGTCCCACTGTAGGGCACGGGCCTACTCTACAATCGACAGCACGATTGAGAGTGGTTAGGCCATATAGTCCACCACGCTGGCCTAGTGCGGGTTGGCGGACTTACATTATTACATTGCGATACTATAAAGATAATTTCTTAAAACTAATTGACTATTAACACATTGACTTGGACCTTCTAGCCCAATGCAATTTATCATCCCAAGCAATAATATCACTTCTAGACTTGCACAAGTAATAAGGTCCTAGTATTTTAAATATCACTTGGATGCCTACTCGTGTACTGAACTCTTGATATTACAAGTAGTAACCTTCTTCATAATGGTATGAAGAAGTCGACTATAAAATGTAAAGTCGTGAATTCAAGATTTTTTCGAGTTTGGATGTTTGAACGAAAAGTCATGGGTTGTTCTTAGATATATTCCATAAAACAAGTGTATCAATACGGTCTGACTATCTATGTAAGAATAAGAATAAGAATAAATTTTATTGTGAAAAAGCTCCAAGAAAATACAAAATTCAGAGTACACATTTTACAGTTAATGATATATCCAAAGTGTGGGTCCCAAAGTAGGCAAGCCCGTATCTTGGGCACCCATCCTAGAATAACTACTGCCAGTGCAAACAAAATAAATTACAAACAATATATATCTAATCATTTAAACAAAACAAGAATTAACAAAATAAAATAGAATAAACTTAATCCAACTCCAACGTAATATTAATAATAATCAAATGAAGGTGAGAATGAGTATATGAGTGTGTGTGTATGTATGTGTGTGTGTGAGTGTGTGTTAAATTATTTGACAATTTTAAGCATGGTCTCTACTTGGTCATAAGATAATTTTATTAGCATATTTTTCACTATAACTCTAGTTTCCTTGCGTGAACAGTTAATGTGAATGTAGGGTGTATTTAATTTTAAAAATATAATTCTTTAGTTACATCGTTTGGACTCTACGCTTTCTGAATAATATCGCACTCACTATCACACGGCAATAAAACACGCGTTATCTACTATATTTTATTATATCTACTATATTATATTTAAATTATTTTATTGATAACATCGATAGGACCACGCGAACTGTGCAGGTCGTGAAAAACACACAGGTCATAATTATGGCAGCAAATAGAATTCCCTTATAGTTTGATGGCACTTTTTATTACCAACCACCATTGAGGTATTTTACTATAATAAAAATTTTATAATGATTTTAGTCTTGCAACATTAAGCGTTGTATTACTTTTTATTAGTGAGTTATCTGTCTCACTTGGTTTTTGATTGATAGGTACCATTGCACACCTCTCCCACACTTCATGCCCCGACTTTCTAGCAAGTTGGGAGATATAAAGCAGACATCCAGAATAACATCCCTCACATTGTGCTGGTATAGGTGGAATCATGGGTGGAACCCAGTGAAGCGAGAGCGAAGATGACGTTGCTGCATAGGCGTGACAGAGATAGAAATAGAAGGAGTGGTACGGCACAGTTAAAATTTGCTACCAACATTTTGTAAGCAGTGTCCCCTCTAGTATAACATCTTAATGCCATCCACTAACAAGTTTACTAATGCATGGTATCCTTCAAGCAATTTGCACAACACTTTATTAGAAGCAGTTTCTTCCAGTGGCTCTTTAGGACCCTTATCAGGTCATATGTTCACCTTAGAAGCGAATATCAAACACAGCTTAAAAAGTCTCAATGCCTCTCGATTTAATAAAATTACCGTGCATTCAAATACTCTACTAAAATGCTTCTATTTACTACTAGCTGTACCCGCGACTTAGTCCGCGTGGAATTTAACAAAAACTTTATTTTTCTAAAATAAAAGAATTTTTCTAAAATAATTGTAGCCTAAGTTACTCCTTATTATATCAGCTACCTGACAGTAAAAGTCCCGTCAAAATCGGTCCAGCCATTTCAGAGATTAGCCGGAACAGACAGACAGATAGACAGACAAAAAAATCTATGGTTATTTTCGTTATAGGTATCGTGTACATAACGATATGTAGTTGGATTTTTTTTTTATTTTCACTTTACAAACAGACACTTTAATTTTATTTATATGTATAGATGTATAGATATGTATAGATATATCACGTTCGAAGTAGAAATACAAACTTCACTTCAGAAATCTAATACATTAGTTTTAATTTCCAATATCAAGTAGCTAATTTAGTAATCACATGCTTATAAAATCTCATAAACTTATGCCGAAATAACATCTGTTGTTACGAAATTAGATCAATAATGTCATTTTCGTTTAAAGCGGAGAGCAGCTATAGTTTTTGTTAATTTTGGCATTTGTGTCAACCGGCTCGTTGGTCTAGGGGTATGATTTTCGCTTAGGGTGCGAGAGGTCCCGGGTTCAAATCCCGGACGAGCCCAACTTACTTTTTGCAACTTTTTTGCATCTCGATTGGGCTTTTTCTAAACGCACATAACTCGTACTAAATTCTTAAGATTGATAAATAATTAAGAAATAATTAGCATTAACAACAAATAGAAGTATTTTTATTTTTGTTTGACAGCCTCCGTAGCGCAGTAGGTTTGACGCTGGTTGTGAAACGCGAGATCGCGTGTTTGATTCTCGCACCGAGACAAATATATTTGGTGCAAATATATTTGTTTCAGGTTTAGGTGTTTGTGAGACCGAAAAGTCTCTCGTAGTTTCATTTATTACGACACAAGACTCGATCTTAGTCTGGGGTCGGGACTATGTAGCTATGTATGTGAATGTTGAGAGTATTAATTTGTATACTTAAATACATTGTATAATATTATATCCTCAAAGACCACCAAAGCTAATAAAGATCAGAAAAAGATTTTTAAATCCCAATTCGATTATTATTCCTAGTTCCTAGGAGGTCCGTGTAGTACGCAACGCCAGATGCTATTTGCATTTAGTTCAAAACAATGTTGCGTTGGACCTCCCCAGGGATCCGATGAGCTGGTAGTTAGTACTCGCAGCAGGGATAGTGTATTAACACGCAGACGAATCAACCAACTTAAATTATATTAGTTGGCTTCTAAAGCTGCTTATTCCCGACAGACAACTGAAGGAAATAGTCCACCCTGTGACCACGAAAGCTGTAAATTAATCGAAACGTCAGGAAGCTAAAAATGTAAATAAAAAGCAAACCAAATCTGCGATAAAATCCGTAAATAATAGTTTTATTTCAATACTACTGAGGGGTTTATACCTGTTTTCTCCTTCCTCCCTTGTTTCTTTCCTTTACCCTCATATTTGATGCCCGAGACTACGATTTAAATGTTGGATATGTTCATGGGCGGCAACAATCACTTGCCATCATGTTAATGGTTATTGACTACTTCTGTAGTGAAGATTTTTCTATTCAATATCAGCCCGGAGTCAGAAATTCTTGCCCGATATGGCGATAGGCTCACTTCATCTGTTCTGTGGGCTCGCCCCTTATCACATCGTGGAACGGAACTTACGAAGCAAAATGAGTGTGTCCTGGAACCCTGGTTTTCTCGATTTTAGGGGAGGTCCGTACCCTGCAATTGAATGTATATGGGGCGATATAGTAGGAGGAAATACAGTGCAAGTGACAAAACCTTTGAATTGTCAATCGCAGCTGCCATGGCCCAGTGTCTAAGTGTGGAGCAGTGAGTGAGGCAAGTGCAGTGTGCGGTGGTGCGTCGACTGAGCCTGTCGTCGGCGCTGGTGCTGTGACATGTGCGCACACCGACCTTGAACCTGGCACCGCGCGGTGGCCTCACGTGACATTCATACAAACAAAGGTGAGATTGTTTTGTTTTTATAGTATTTTTTAATGACATTAATAATTATTTTTATAATGCGGGTGAAATCGGAAATATCATTTTTTTATGAATACCCAAAGCTACAAAATATTTTTATACGTATCCTTAGAAAACTCGAAGAAAAATAAGTGAACAAAATAAATATTTTCGCTGATTTCTCCTTTTTTATCCAACAAGGCTCATAATTACTTTTTACATTTAATTAATTTAAACCACGGCGGGATACCGCTAGTATTATCGTAGAAAAATTTACTCTCTTCGTAACATTTACTGCATAAAGTATAGGCTTTTTAAACATAGTAATGAAGCTGTGGACAAACTACTAACTACATAACTCTAAATATTTTGATCCTCTTTCAATAACCTCTGCAAGGTTTGTGTATTGTGAAAAAACAAAATTCATAGAATTTCACAACATCTCTTTGCTCCTTCTTTATTTTCTTCGAAGCTATTAAGTGAGTAAATTAGTTGCTTTTTTTTGTCTAAAAAGATCAACATATTTAGCATCTTAATGCAAAAAACATAATTACCATAAAAAGTTATTTAAACACAATATTAATTTGAAAACCAAAACGCCTATTCACGAACTACTCCTTAGCAGAACGTTATCTAAACGGTTGCAGCCACTTGGACATTAAGCCAAATTATTACGTTTACGTTTATTGCTCCTTAGAATATTAGGATTATACAACAACTAATACTACTCACGGCTTCGCCTGCGTTATTGCACTTTTCCGGGATAGAAGTCCCGCAACATATTTTGGGATAAAAAGTGACCTATAGCCTTCTTCAGTAAATGGAATATACTGTATCCGGGATTTTACTTAGATCTTTAACTGTATACTTACTATATCACTCCATATACATCGCACTGCCAGGCCACCGGCCTCCTCTACAATCGAGAGTACGATTGAAAGGGGTTAGGCCATATAGTCCACCACGCTGGCCTAGTGCGGGTTGGACTTTACATGTCATAGAAATTCTTACAAATCACTATGGTATGTAGATTTCCTCACGTTTTCCTTCAACATTCCGCAAAGAGAGAGATGGGACCTTGGATTTAAACCCGTGACCACGAGAACATGTTGGCAGCCGTGTCTAGTCCATTACCATTAGGCCACCATTACCATTTTTTTAAATTCGATGTACTAGTTCCTGAGATAAACAAACAAACAAATTTTTCAGCTTTATTATAATATCATAACCAGCCTTGCAGATACAGAACAGTTCGAGCACAAATGAACGTTTTACAAAATAGACAGAAATTATATTGAATGAAACGAAATTTCGTAGAGACTCAATCATAATTAAGTTTATAATAGCTTGCTGTGTGTGGTCTGTTGGTAATTAACTAAAAGCAATCTTCTAAAACAGTGGTCGCGGGTTCAAATCTCAAAGAACTTTTCGGAGTCTTGCGATATATGTATAGATAGTCAATTAATTTATTTCTTTATTTGTAAACACTATATTGCATAATGTGTGTGCATTAAAATAAAAACAAATACAATTGGAAGTCACATACATAAAAAGTACAATTGCGGGTTTTATCGCTCAAATGCAATGTCTAACAGACAACCATAGAACCAAAACCAGGGACCCAATTTATGATGACTTATTACTCTGTGCATAACTCTGGTACCCACAAAATACGTGTCATCGCGAATAAATAACATAATCTTCTCACTAATAAACTCATTGAAAAGTTTTCTAATATAAAACCAGCATTATATTACCCGACCTAATTTGATCGCGATGCTTCAATGTTTATGAATATAGTTTTCATAAAAAATAACAAGTTTGCTCCACTTTCGTATGAAGCGACTTGTTTACATTATCTTTTTAATTTCTGATACAGCGTGATTATATTACTAAACAAAAATTATTAACTGAAAGTATAACCCGTAACTTATAAATCTAAATAATGTGAAATAAGATGTCTCTCGTCTGTTCTTTTTACATATTTCCAAACTGATTTTTTACATTGAATTGTAGATACAGCCTACCTTGGTGGCGCAGTTGTACTACTGTATAATTGCAAAGCTTCGGTCTTGGGTTCGAATCCCGAGTCGCACAAAGCTATATTGGATTTTCTATTCGATATTAACACGGTGTCAGGAATTTGTGCCCTGGTGATATGCTCGCCTCCTATCACATCGTGAGGCGGTAAATAAGAGGCGAAACGTGGGATTTCCTGTTTGCACATCTGCTTCCCCCCCCCCCCCCTAAAAAAAGGCGTATCTTTACGTAAATATATTATAAATATACATATACTAACGTATCAATTCGCAGCCTGTATACTTTACTATTTGCAATAAGAAGTGACTGCTTTTCGTTTATTATTTTAATATGTTTTAGGTTCGACGACTTTTCATTAGAGGTAGAGCCAAGCTAACCAAAGCCTCGGTATGCAAAGGCGTTTTTCATCAAATCATTGTCTTGGATATATCGCCTTTTTGTACTGTAGATGAGATAACAAGAAGATTATTAATTAATCCTTGCTTATTCTTGCATCGCTAGACCCCGACAATAAATCAAGACACAATCAAACTTTCTATCAAATCTGCAATGTATTTGCCTATGTTGTTATCGTACAAAAACAGTCTTATTAAATATCTACTCAAACAAAGACGACAATATCTTCTAGTTCACTCAAACAGGAAAAGTCCTGTGATCTGTCGAACTACTCTTGAAGTGTGTCGAGTCCAATTTATTTGGAGGTTTATTGTTTTGTTTAGATGGATGAACGGACACTCGTCTTTACTTCCTTTATATTTATGAGTTTTCCTTAATATTTACTAAAAGCCATTCGCATTAACTTGACAAACATGCTTGACAAAATTGCTAATGTCACGAAAATAGTGAAATATATACCTGTCTGCGCGTATTGAAAAACAATAGATTATATTTAAATCAAAATTACTAATGCCAAGGCCGTATGTAATGAAATCAGGGATCTAAGAAGACGCGTCCGACGGATAAATATAATTATAAACTAGTTACATTGACATAAATATATAGACAGGGCGGAAAGCGCGTAGCGTTCCAACGTAAGTGGTGCGCGCGCTCCAGAACATCAGTGGAGTGTTAGTGAAATATTATTATTTATACCTCGTGGTAGGTCTCTCATATGTGATAAGCCGTCTGGGTAGGTACCACCGTAATGTCTATTTATCCCACCAAAAAGCAGTATAAATGCACTGTTATATTCTGGCCAGAATAACCACAATGGCATGGCAAGCGCAGTGGAATGCCAAGCATTGCTTTGTAATTGATGGTATTGTTTAGTTTAGCTACTGTCCATGAGCTATCGTATCGCTTAAAAACTTAAGTTCGCTAAAAAGAAAACTGAATCTCACAAATATTTATCTGATTGTAGAGATCAAGTGGATATCAAATCCGCTCTCGCTCCAAATCGTCTATTATGTCATTAAAGCTGTGAGTTCTTATCAAATATTTGATTGCATAAGAGGCACTTGTACGTGTATGTAGCAATTCGGGGTCGACGGTACCGTGTGCACGGCTTGTTGTCAATTAAAACGGCGCGTGTTTTGGTCAACGATAGCGAATGTGCGCAAAGAGTAGTTAGTAGATGAGACACTCGGAGGATATTTTCGCAGAATGTTATTTTACTTTTTCTATTTAGGCAAATTTTAGGACATTTGATACTTGCAACGCAATCTAAATAGTGTCTATTAATAAAAAGATGTTAGAATTAATTCATATTATTTGTATCAAATTAAAATTAGCGCCTTACTCAATTTTTATTTATATTTTTAGTCTGAATATTTGTATTTTCTTTGATTTGTATGCATTTTTTTCTTGTCTTTGTTTTCTCTCTATTCTCTGTGGTAGCCGGTGAAACTAATATGTGCTATTCTCGCTGTAATACTTAAAATTAGTAAAATAAAAGTAATTCAACAACAAGACAATATTTAATTAAACAAAAGATAACTTCTCACATAAATCTACTTCATCTCAAAATTCCTTTGATTGGCGCTCTTTTGACAGCTTGCCATATTCTTCTACACCAAATGCAAATCATATACCCACACCCTAAATAAATATGTGTGAGGTGCAAAAACACTTCTTTCGGTGCGGGGATCGAACCCGCGACCTCACAGTATCAAAAACAAATCTCGTAGGACGATAACCGCTGTAGTAAGCGTGGTCTCGAGTGGTCTTGCACAAAAGAGCCGGCAGCGACTGGATGCATAAATCAGAAGAGCGGGCTCTGTTGCGTATCTTGAGAGAAGCCTGTGTACTGCAACGGACTGATGATGATAATGAAGATGAAATACGAATCTCGAGCAATTCATAATGTAATAAGTTCAATACAAAAAACGCTCATGACAAGATGTCCACATCTAGGCAGGTAGCGGTTACGGCACACAGTGTTAACAAACTTGTCGTGAGCCACTTAAGTCAGTGTCATTTCGGTTTCATTCTGTTTATACTCGGATACATTCATGCCAGTATAATATATTTGACTCCATCTTTTGTTATTGTATTCAGAAAAATGTATCCATATCCGGGATCGAACAAACAAATTATTTTCTAAATCTAATCACAATTAAACAAGTTAGAAGCGTTTTAAATGTTGTAGTGGGAAGAAAAGAGATGCAAAACAAAACAAATGACGTCACTAATCGTAATATGCATTACTGTGTGACAGAGACAATACGATGTCCCCACTACGCTCCCACTCCTTGTTTTAAAACATAAAATTTGCCTCAAATTACAAGCTATTTTAATACTGTTGTAACATAAATGTTCAATTTTAATGTTTTTTTTTTGTTATATTATGAATAAAATAATTAATAAATTTGAACATAGCCAAATACCCTATTTTGTCAACCGACGAGAGATAAGCAACCCACGTCCGTAGATACCCTATCTATACTGCATTGTACTTACGATATGGTATTTTAAATTTCATTATGTCACTATTAAAAATCTGTCCGACTTAAGAATCCGAATAAAAATTTCACGGCTCGAAATTCATATGCACTGCCACTAGGCCAAGGCGACTGAAGTGGCTGCGGAATTAAACCCAAAACATTTCACAGATATCTCCATCCAAATTTTACCACTATTAATCATCCATAACTTAATCCGAGTGTCGTGTCTGGCTCGTTGATCTATGCGCGTCCTTGTCTCGCCGAAATGGAACAAAGTGGAACGACAGAAACCAGTCGGACTGCAATATTTGTGTTATGCAAATGTCGTAGATATTAAATGGTGGATAACGGTGCGGTGATTTATCCACATCGACAGAGAGTTATGGTTTTGTCGCCAACGGGACTGAGTGCGGAGGTCATGGGTTCGAAACCAAATGGACGTGAATTTTCGAAAATTCACGCAATCCATAGTTAATTATCATGTTTTATCAGTGGGGGATAATGATAACCAAAATAAAAGTCAAAAATAAGTTTATGTTACAGAATTGAACACAAAATATACGCGACAGCCTGAAAACAACATTTCTGGAATAGTTTTTATCCACTGGATTTTTTACCCTACTCTCTGACCTAATTCGCGTGGTAGTCTTGACTCTCAACATAACTTCAAATTCTTGTTTAAAATGTTCGGTATCGAAAATAGGCTTTTATCTTTCATAACAATTACTTTGAGACTACGACAGTATCTAATAACCGACATTACCTATTATATATGTATTTGAATTATTAACACAGGCATTTGTTATTGACTACTAGTGTCTGTGCGATAATGCTGATGAATGTTGTTTACTGGAAATAAATGTGCCACGCTCTGTAATCTAAAGACGAATGTCCGTATGATCAATAAATTCATGAAAGGTTCCATGTAGTGTGTATGATGCGTATATATTATGTGGGATAACTCTAAGGGATTTGTATGTGGTTGGGATGTATCCTTCATGGATTCACTTTTTGAAAATAGTCGATAGCATATGTTCATCAGGAATAATGAATTTAATGGTGAAAGAATTTTTCAAATTGGTCCAGTAGTTTCAGAGCATATTCAATGCAAATAATAAAATCTTTTATCTTTATAATATTAGTATACATAAATAAATAAATACACCCAACAGTCATATACATAGTCTTGACCCCACAGCAAGATCGAGTTTCGAGTCGTGGATATCAGGAACTACCAGAGACTTTTCAACAACCAATACTGGCAAAGAACACCTGTGCATTACACAAATATTATAAATATTTGTCTTGGTGTGGGGATCGAACCCGCGGCCTCACGTTCCATAGCCGGTGTCTAACCAACTGCGACACGGAGGCTGACAAATATAATTATATGAAGCGGTCAGATATAGCTAAGTAACCTCATTGTCGATATTATGGAATACCAAATTATGTAACCAATGTTCTCTATTTTAGGTTATCAATAAAATAGAAGCACAAACATTAGATGATTTGTATGTCCGCGGATAATTTAATATGCAGCGCGTGGCCAATGCGGTGGCTCATTAAACTCCATAATTTAATTATTAATGCATTATATTCGTATGTTCAATACTTTATAATTTACAATCAATTTAACTACGGACGTGGTTTGGTTGAACGTGTTGTCATACCAAAAATTATAAAGGATGGTCAAATTTAAAATTGATGGATAATACCTACATACAATCGCTAAATTGGTAAAAGTTTGCTTTTTATCCATTCCATTACGCCGCAGTCTATGTGAGTTTGGATCAAAAATGGGAATTAATAGAAATCTTAAGAAGAATTAGTGTGCCTTATAATTGCACATTAATCCTTTAATTTCAGTTGTACACATCAGTGAAGGTGTATTAACTTACGCAGCACTAGAAACCAAACTTCAACCGCATTAGTTGCAATCACAAAAATCGAAACAAATTGATTCGGGATTATTACTGTATATCTAAGCAAGAAGTAGAATACATATGCTTAACATTGAAAACTCCAACCCAGTCGCCAGCGTGGTCGACTATACGGCCTAATCCCTCTCAATCGTACTCTCGATTGTAGATGACCGTAACTGTGCAGTGGGACGTATATGGGCTGATACAGGTACAGAACATTGAATTAATTTAAAGCACAGAATACCTGCTCCTAGTAAGAGCAATCCGCCACAATCGGGCAAGCAAACAATTGACACAAAATCACATACACTGGTCCAATTAATCAGTAAAACGACCTCCGCACGTCGCGGCGACCTGTTTAGGCAACTTTCCAATACTGATATTGATTATAATCATTAAATAAATGTACCAAAAGTATAGGAAACTAACATTTGTCAATGTAAGAAAAATTAACGGAATGTCAAGGCGCCACTTGTCGAAAAGGAATTAATGAAGCGAGAATAGGCTATTTAACAGTATACAAAATATTGAGTTATTTGTTTCCATCCTCGTAGACTATAAATAATTTAAAAACAAGTTTCAATAATATATATTCTACACAAAAATATATCATATTTTAGCTAAAATCCACAATTGAAATTAAATTAATTTGAGTTGGAACCACGTGATCGTAAAGATCGTAGTTTTGATTAGCTATGACGTCATCCATCTGTATGAACTACTCACGCACAGGAAAAGAATGGGATTAAAAATGGAGTCACTAGTAAATATACAAACTACACATAATCTATTGAAGTTTGGTGAAAATTGGAACTACAATTAATAATATAGATATCAAAAATATATATATATTTAACGCATTATTTGACTTATGTTTTTATAATATCAACAACAAGCAATTACACTCGTAATGTAATAGTATTAACATATCCAATGTAATAAAATGCGAGAAGAAAAAATAAACAATATTCTCTGTGGATTGCTCTTGAATGTTGATTTGCGAATGAGAAAATGCAAACGAATGTTTACAGACGGGTGACGACACTCAAGTGAATCGACGCCATATTGCCCGACAGCGTTTTATCAGTCAAAATAATCAGTGTATGTTGTAATTTTATTTTTAAAGAAAAAAATATAGTAATTTAAAATAACCTTTATTTTTAAAATCTAAAGACCCCAAGAAATAATGTGGTATGGTTTCCAGAAATTAGCCAAATAGACTATTGCAAATATTTTAGCAGGGTTTGGTATTTTACTCTGTTTATTCTTATAATAGGCCCGGCAACCTCCTTGGTACAGTTGGTTAGATGCCGGCTGTGAAATGAGAGGTTATGCATTCCATCATCGCACAAACATAAAATACATTTATGTCTGAGTATCGCGAGACTGAGAAATCTCTCTAAGTTTTTGATACCCACCATGCAAGGCGTGCATCTTAATATGCAATTAGGACTATGTGTGTGACTTTTAGGCATATATTTTATTTTTAAATGAGCTGTACCGCACATGAAAGTTCTTCTAGCCACCGCGGAGCCCTCGAGAGGTCAAGAATTCGATACCCGCACCGAGACAAATGTTTATGTGATCCACAGAGGTATGTGAGACAGAAAAGTAGTTTGTGATACCCACGACACAAAAGTCGATCGGTTTGGGGTCAGGAGTCAGGACTGTGTATGTGACTGTTTGCTTTACAAGGATATAATTACTAGTGGTAGGTCTCTCATGTGTGTGAGACCGCCTGGGTAGGTACCACCGCAATGTCAACTTCTCCAGCCAAAGGGCAGTATAAATTCACTGTTGTGTTCCGGTTTGAATGACATTTTAGCCAGAGTAACGACTGGACATATTGAAACTTAACATCTTATGTGTTAGGATAGCGAGCGCGGTGGAATGTCAAGCAATGCTTTGTAATTCGTATTTAATTCATGCTTAAAGTCAGGTTAATGGCATGCTCCTCTCGCTATTGATTGCAGTGAAAATGAACTCTCATTTTCATTCATACTAGCGGTCGGGCCCGGCTCCGCCCGGGTGCATACATGTTTTAAAATGGCGGTCAAAATGTTTAATTCTGACTAATAGTTTAGAATATCGACCAATCGGACCACGAAAAACGAACAAAATTTCCTCGTATTTACTAGAAATATCACTACTGCTTTCCTCCTATAGGTCATAGCGTGATGATATATAGCCTATAGCCTTCCTCGATAAATGGACTACCCAACACTGAAAGAATCATTCAAATCGGACTAGTAGTTCCAGAGATTAGCGCGTTCAAACAAACAAACAAACAAACTCTGCAAGCTTTATAATATTGGTATAGATTAAGTTTCTGATAAATCTATCAAATGTTTTTATAGGAAATTATATCTCCCAATTTCATAAATAACGTTTAAGTAATATTGATTTGACAATGTAGCAAATAAACACATATTGATAATATTATTGCAACGAATCACACAAATTCACCAGTTTCTTCAACAACAAAAACACGGCTAATCTATCAATTCCCTTTATATAACCTGTACCGACATTATTAATGTCCCATCAACGGTATAAGTCCACGGATATCCTGCAAATACTGCTGATTAAAGGGATAACGTTTTTCCGTGTCCCAGGAAATGGTCCTAACATGCTCAATCAATCGAGCTCAGTGCGTCCGGGTTCCAATTTATCCCGGTATCCAGATCTTATCGGGGAAGTTATTTGAATAGATCTTGGGATTTTGCGGTTGCCCAAAGGTTGGGCATTCATTTTAGAGGAGGCGAAAGGTGTCTAAAAATGGTGTGAAACTCTACATACATAAACTCCCAACCTAGAAGGAGTTGGCAGAAATGCTACCAGGACATCCACATTTCGCCTTGTTTTTTCCGTCTAACGGTGGGCACCAAATCCCGTCTCCAGGCTCATTAATAGAAAAATCCGACACACATAGTCCGGCTTGAGCCTCGAACCCAAGCCCTCGGTTTTGCAATCATACCCAGTCCTTTAATACCAAGGCACACAATGTCAGGCAACGTGACATTCTACCTATAAAGATAATTAAATTATTCATCTGGTTAGACTGTTAAAGGAAGATGTTTGTACATAGGCACTGAGCCAACTTATTGTTCCCATTGCATTTTAACTAGACGGGATAAACAATGCACTAATGCTTTGAAATAAAAATATAACTTATCATGGACAAAATCCATAAATAATAGTTTTATTTCAATGTGACATTCTCGTCTAAGAAACCATTAGCGCATAAATGCTTATGAAACTTATATATTTCTTAGGTTTTAATAAACCATCGTAACCATTACTGCCCAAAGTTTGCCTATATCTCAAAACTTAGATTGCTTGTTATTGTCAATATATTTGTAGGTTTTGACTTGTACCATCAAACCCCGTATCATGTAGAATTTGCACGAATGGTCATAAAATAGAACTAACTTATATTTTTAAGATATACACTTTTAGCATATATTTTATTGTAATAATGTCTTTTTTCCCAAATAAAGAAAATAAAAATAAAACTTGTATATTTACCCTCAAAGTAATTATTAATAACTGTCTAGATTTTAATCCATTGCATAGGATTGAGCCCATAACATTAAAATGAGCAATTATTTTAAAAAATAGCTTTCAAACAATAAACATTTGGAATAAAGCCAAGCCACAATCCTTCTAACTACCAACTTCAGCTAATCTTAGCTGAGCTAAATATTATTTACTGTATGAAGTTGGTATTTCGAGGATCCAACGTTAAATATTATAGTTTCTCTGTGGCAATCTAATATTATTTCGAAAATCCATGATAACAGCCTTCTTTTAACTAAGACCAAGAAACTATCAGCATTGAAAGTGCAGTCCTCTCTTATCCTTTAATTAATATTATCCATTTGGATAAAGATATATCCGGATTCGTTAGGACGTCCACCCACAAGGTACCAGACGACCTGGTAAAAGTCGCAGGACGTCGCTGGATGCAGACTGCCTTGAACAGGTCACTGTGATAACAACCACAAAAAACTATGATTAAAATCCTCCTAAGATACAAGAATTTTACCAACGTTAGTAGGCAGGGTTAAAAATATCTGGCTTGGAAGCCGTGATTATTGCATCCACCAAAGAAAGACGCCTATATCATTGATACTGAATTGAAGATTATTTAAACTTACCATCAGCTGCAATTTTGACACTCAGTCGTGGCTGCATAAAAATGTACCTTCAGCTCGAACTTTGTGCTGTTCTTTTTAAAGTCTGTATCAGCCCATATACGTCCCACTGCAGGGCACGGACTTCCTCTACAATCGAGAATACGATTGAGAGTGGTTAGGCCGTATAGTCCACCACGCTGGCCTAATGCGGGTTGGCGGACTTTACATACCATAGAAATCGCTATGGCATGCAGGTTTCCTCACGATGTTTTCCTTCACCGTTTTAGTGCGTGGTGATTGACTATCAATACACACATGACTCCGAAAAGTCAGAGGTGTGCCCTGGGATTCGAACCCGCGACCACCGTGATCATATTGGCAGCCGCGTCTGGTCCGTTTACCAACAGGCCACCACGCACTTTCTTTTTAAAGTGCTTAATCCGAAATACGAATCCTGGAACTCACAGTACACAGTCCATACCTCAAATAGGCCAAACCATAAAACCAATAGATAGAAAACAAATATGAATAAATTTATATTATAAAACGAGCAATTATGAACCAAGTATTCTCATGTTGATATGCTCGAGGCGTGGAGCGAACTTTTTTAATATGTAGTGGAATGATTAGTCCTGCACAAACTAGCTTGCGGATATAACTGCATTCAGCTCAATATCATATTCAATAATGTAAATATTGAGGAGAAAGAGGGAGTAAAATTAATAAAATTATATTATCTTAAATCACATAACCATATACGGCCTTATTCAGAGACAGTTATAAACCCTATTTTAGATTATGAATGTTTTATAATTTTCGAACCAATTTTGAATTCACTTTGAGTGAGGAAGAAAGAGCATTCGATGTCTAAAATAGGTCTTAAAACTGGTTATGAATAAGTACATCTAGTTCAAAGTTTCTTCACAAAGGCAATACACTCTTGTTCCAACACACTTCCAATCTTTCCGTATTCCCTGTCATTCATCCACATTCCCCTTTTATTATTACCCCACAAACATAAGGATGCATTAAAACAGACATACTGGGAAAATAAAGAGAAACAATTGGAATGATATGTAGAGCATCATCGATGGTTCAAAGATCCATTTCCAAAACGAGTTACAAAAACCATTCTTGGTAGATCTTACGTAGTCCATAACTCTATTAGATTGCGTAAAGTGTTTGCTCTACTATTAGACATTTTCCAATCTTTACTATTATTTCACAGTTTTATGATAACCCTTTCCAAACATGACTATCGCTTTAAAAATATGCTGTTCTTACGCCCTCAATCATGACTCAGCATGAATGGGCAGGCTCAACTGGGGCAGTACCACAGTCCCACAGGAAATTACCTGTTGCGTTTCGTTCTGTGAGTGAGATTGCTGGATACCCAATAACGCTTTCTTAATTTATTTCCAACTCCTCCTATTAATTTAACTTACTGATTAATTTCGTTGCGGGTTAAAGACAAGTTAGACATTCCCGGAGACTCGCCGAGCTTCAATGCTCGCTGTCATTACATTGCGTGCCACTGTTGATCCTGGCTTACAGGAGTTGCAGTTGTGGGTGTGAGGGCGGGACAGTCTCCTAACGCTTTCTTCTTCCCACTCCCGATTTTATGGGTCGGTAACACAACTATGATGACGTATGACGTTGTGGATGTTCATGACGGCAGCTATTACTTACCACCAGGTGAACTGTTTTCTCGTTTGCCGTACCTAAGTAATAACTAAAACTTTCGCAGAGTTTACTGGTGGTAGGTCTCTCATATGTGAGAGGCCATCCGGTTAAGGACCACCGCAATGTCTATTTCTCCCGTTAAACAGCAGTGTAAACGCACTGTTGTGTTTCGGATTGAAGGGCATTGTAGCCAGAGTAACTACTGGACATATCGAGACTTAACATCTTATGTCTCTGGATGGCGAGCGCAGTGGAATGCCAAGCATTGCTTTGTAATTTAAGGTGTTGTTTGGTTTTGCTACTGTTTATGAGCGGTCGATATTCATTACAATAAAAATAAAAAAAGTAAGTAAAGCCACAAGTTGCAGTAGATTGGACAATATCCTGCCTTGCCTTACTGCAAGTATATTATGGTGTATGTACCGTAATACATCTATATCAGTTCAACCAACTGTTTGTATGCGCGGCACGCTGGACGCACCGCCATAAATTTCCCATTGTCTTCCTTACTTGTCATATTATGGTGTATGTTATATGCCGTCACTTTCGATCTACCAATGTTTTTTTGGAACTTTTTTTAAGGAGATATGTTTCCAAAACAAAAAAAATAAAAACTAGGCACTAATTGTGACGAAAAATAATATAATATAAAACAACGATTTGAGATAAATTATAATCTGTTTCTTTAAGTATTGTTATCAAACTACATATTTTTAATGATACATTCATATTTTTAGTAATTGAAAAGAAACGGGAAAGGGTATTTAAACAAATAATATATATTTAAAGTGGGTATTAAAACAGGTAGGTACGAAGAAAGCACAATTTAACTCCCAACTTAATAAAGATAATGTTCATATAGTCTAAAGGCGGAAACAGTATAATGGTATATCTATACCGAGTTAGGAATCTGTACGGGTCATCTCGACACGCTTTGCCAGAGGAGTAAATTAAATGGTACGGTTACCACATTTTACAGAAAGGCCGGACCAACTCGCTTATAATTGCAACGTGACATCTTCCGTGGCGCAGTTGATTAGACGCCGGCTTTGAAACAAGAGGCCGCGGGTTCAATCCTCGCACTGAAAGAAATGTTCGTGTGAAGCACGAGTATTTTTTTTCGAGTCTGGTGTTTGTGAGACCGAAAAGTCTCTCATATTTTCTGATACAGTGATGATGTGGGGTAAGGACAATGTATGTGACTGTTTGGTATATTTTATTTATAAATCTAATTGGATTCAATTAATGTTAATATAACTCTATATTAATAGTTGATTGTAAAACAAAGAATATATTTGGAATTAGCTATTTATAAGTCATTATTAAATTTCCATATATTATTGTATTCCTTTTTGTTTTTTATATCAATATATCTTCACGAATGCGATATTGAAATAACATTCGCTATGTCACTCTCATAATCAAATGGGAAACTAATGACATCCCAATATTTTGAAATTCCCCACATGGTGTAAAATATAGAGCGCCTCAAAAATAAATATTCATAAAACCACGTACACCTAAAAATTACCTAATTATAAGTGATTACTAGCCTCCCTGAACATACAACGCTTGAATCATATTATATTGTATTCTGTATTGTATTGCCAACATCATAACAAGGGACGGGGAAGGGAAGTAAAAAGGACAGGTTAAGGAATCACAATTCCCCTCAGGCAAACAGTAAAGTCACACCCAAAATTATCCCAAATTATCTCCACAACATGGTGTCACCCGGACAGGTGCAGGTCGTTACAGTGAGTGACGTGTGCCGCACATTATCACCGACACCTGCCCGATAACTCAGCGCTGCCTCGCCTCGCCTAATGCCTTGCCTCGTGTAATGCCGTGCCTCATCTAACGCTCTGCCTCGACTAATGCCTCGATGTTTAAGTATCGCCATACGTTAGCGAATGGTTGAGAACTGGTAATTGCCTTGGGATCCTTGGTAGTCGGTGCAACTTTGAAAATAGCATAGTTTGGATGTTTATATTAAACTAGCTGTACCCGCGATTTCGTTCGAGTGGAATTTAACAAAAACTTTATTTTTCTAATATAAAAGATTTTTTCTAAAATAAATGTAGCCTAAGTTACTCCTTATTATATCAGCTACCCGTCAAAATCGGTCCAGCCATTTCAGAGATTAGCCGGAACAAACAAACAAAGAGACAAAAAAATCTAAGATCATTTTCGTTATAGGTATCGTATGTTTATCGATATGTAGTTTCTTTAATTTTCACTTTATAAACAGACACTTCAATTTTATTTATATGTGTAGATTATTTACTGGGTAGATACCGACGCAATGTTTATTTCTCCCGCCAAATAGCAGTGTAAAAAATTCACTGTTTTGTTTCGGTTTGAAGGACATTGTAACCAGAGTAACTTCTAGACATCATGAAATTTAGTATCTTATATTTCAGGATGGCGAGCACAGTGCTAAGCATCGCTTGACTAATAATATATAATTTATTTTTCCAGATGCTGACTCCACTAACCCTACTGCTGGTGATCTCTCAACTGCACCAAGTCCTCAACACACCTCTCTACAAGCGAGCCTCTGATATCAAAACACCAAACGACCTTCCCATCCTCATCACCAGTCATCCTCATCACATACAACAGATCATCAAGCCAGCACGCCAGAAGAAAGGGCACAGCATACCCGTCATACCCATACCTCATCATCTCCTAGTACCCGCTAACCTACACGTCATACCCGCGCAGTCAAATGTCCAACACCGCACAGTCCACACCAACGTCAATCTAATAACAAAAGACAATGTAAAAATACCAGTCGTGACCCAAACGGTATCCCACAGCACGACGAATGTCACCCACCCTGCCCCATTATACCCCATTCTAATACCAATCCACCACAACTTGGTCCAACTGCATGATCTATCGGTGATTCCACTGCAGTCCAGCGGTCATAAAGTAGAGAAACTGGGGCAGTTCAGAGAAGAGAAGAAGGAAGAAGATCATGAGGAACAGAATCGGTATCGGACCTACTATGGTGGGTTTGGATCAGGACTATTCTTTGGAGGTCATGGCGCTGGACACGGCTTCTACCACGCTTACGGAAAGTGATATTCTATTGTACAGATTTGTTTGATCTTGATCCGGAATTAAATAGGATTAGTGTAAATTGAATTTAATCCCGACGTTCCGTGTCCAATGTAGATTTAAATGCGTAATGTCGAGATTAAACTTTGAGAATCAGGTAAATCGTGATAAAGAAACATGTAATTAAATTATTTAATGTAAAATATATTAGGTTAATTATTTATTAAATTAATATAAATTGTGTAACGTATTTTATTTACTACAAATATTGTCTTTCATAAAATCCTTTTTAATAAAACTAGATCATGTCTTACGCCGGATTGCTCAAATATAAAATCAATTCCGCTAATAAAAAAAGAAAATGGAATACCAACTGTGTAAATTCCAACTTAAAAAGCAAGTTAAAATTAATAGAAACATGACTCTATGAACACTAAGCGATAAATAAACAGAAATATATACTACCAGATAGATAATAAAGACTTGAGAGGGTCGGAGATACAATCAAATGGGTCTGGCTAATTGCCCGGAAAAGATTGATAAGGCTTAACCGGCCCGGATAAAGAGGAATAAATATTGTATGAAATAACAAAATGAATATCATATTAGACTATTTAGAGCAAAGATAGATTGATAGAATTAGAAGATAATAGAGAAGGCCTGAACTCGACAATGAATTGATAGGATCTAAAAATGTTATTCGCTTATGGATCACATTAATTTACAATACAGCATTTAACTATGCTTCCGCCGCGCTGGTGGTAAATGCTCTTATGTATTTTTCATTATATTGAATGGCGAGACGAGCATGCCGTTCGCCTGATGGTAAGCGATACGACCGCTCATGAACAGTAGCAAAACCAAACAACACCTTGAATTACAAAGCAACTATTGGCATACCACTGCGCTCGTCATCCTGAGACATAAGATGTTAAATATCAATATATCCAGTACTTACTCTAGCTACAATGTCCTTCAATCCGGAACAGTACAGTGCATTACTGCTGTTTGGCGGGACAATTAGACATTACCACCAGTTAATGTGTGATGTGCAAATAAAATCTATTATAGTGGTAGAGCCACGCTGTTGTCAGTCATGACTCAGCATAAACGGGCAGACTCGTCCGGGGCTGTACCAGTGTTTCACAGAAAACCAACTTAAAGCAACAGCTTCGTTGTCGAGATCATTTACCATTAGGTGACACGTTTGCTGGTTTGCCGGACCTAAGTTTAAAAAGAAACAATTTGTGTGTTCCTAGCTTGAGGAGCGGGAGTTACAAGTATAGACTATATTTGTAATTTAATTAAACAGGAACCAAATACAGAGAACTGTTGTTATACAATATCACGGTACTGCTAACTGTTATTATCACTAGTTTTTAGTAATTTTTAAAAAAATACATTTATTCGACAAACTATAAAACTTACCGTACGACTGATCCACCAGCTTAAAGTCGCTCAGCGAGCTATGGAGCGTGCTATGCTCGGAGTCTCTTTGAAGGATAGTATCCGTAACAATCTTATCCAACAGAGAACCAAAGTCTAAGACATATCACATGGAATTAGCAAGATGAAGTGGCAGTGGGCTGGTCACATCCGTGAAAGAACCGATAACCGTTGAGGTAAACGTGTTCTCGAGTGGAGACCACGTCTTGTCAAGCGTAGTGTAGGACGCCCTTCAGCTAGCTGGAGTGACGATTTGCGAAAAGTCGCTGGCAGATGCTGGATGCGACAAGCTGAAGACAGGGGGAAATGGCGTAATTTGGAAGAGGATATGTCCAGCAGTTTACAACAGTATATGCTAACAGTATAATGATGATGACGACATTTAAACGATACATCACTTTCTAGTAGTACAAGAAATTCTAAACTTTTCGTCGAGTTTATTGAAAATCTTTTCCACACATAGAAGAGTAAATAAAACCATCTATCTCAATGATTGTTGGCGAAAACAAAAGTCAAGTGTAATGTAGTTTCATGAATGGTTCGAATATTTACACATTTTACGTTCCATTGCACGCAAAAGCAGTAAATCATGGCAAACATCGCCACCTTTCATATCTATAATATACTTGGCAGCCTCCGCGGCGCAGTTGGTTAGACGCTGGCTGTGAAACGTGTGAAACGAGGCCACGGGTTCAATCCCGGCGCCGAGACAAATCTTTGAGTGATCCACGGGTATGTATGTATGTATATATGTTTTTTTATTATTGCAATGAATAGCGAGACGAGCATGCCGTTCGCCAGATGGTAAGCGATACGACCGTTCCTGAACAGTAGCAAACCCAAACAACACCTTGAATTACAAAGCAATGCTTGACATTCCAATGCGCTCGCCATCCTTCTTCCATATATGTCCAGTAGTTACTCTTGCTACAATATCCTTCAATCCGAAACACAACAGTGCATTTAAACTGCTGTTTGGCGGGAGAAATTTGCTGTTTTGGTACTTGTATTTTTGTATCTTGAGTATATCAAGCGTAACTCTAGGACTTCTTCTAATTTTGTAGGCCCTAATTTGGCGTAGCCATTTATCATTTATCAGCTTAGTCCATCACGATGGCCCTATGTCGATTGATTGAAATTTAGCAGAAAATAATTGTCGTACGCAACTGAATTGTAGTTATTTGTCTTTCTTATATTTACAAAATACGCTACTAAATATTCAATAACTATTGACAATTAGAACACGCGAGCTATCTGTTATTTCACGCGCAAAATTACTAAACAAAAACATAGGTTCAAAATGGCGGGCGGCTTTGCAATAACATCGTCTGTGTCACCACTCACCACGCATCTCATTAAAATGCATCCATATTTTGGCTTCGACACAAGTTCGTAATTATTAATGCGATATTGTTTACGTTATGTAATTAATATTTAATCAAGTTCCGAGCTTCGTGTGTCAGAGGAAAGAGGGCGCAATTTTATAACAATGACTTTTTTGTAATTTCAAGTTATTGTCTGACTCATAAAAGGTTGATTGTTTATTTTAGTATATATCTATTTTATTATGTGAATAGATACATCAGGCTGCACACATTATTATTATAGACAATTAGTGTTTGTGAGACTAAAAAGTCTCTCGTAGTTCCTAATATCCATGACACAAGACTCGATCTTAGTGTGAAGCCGGGACTATGTATGTGACTGTTGGATGAATTTATTTTATTTATTTAAGTATTAGGTACTCTTGTTTAAAAATATTTATCTGACATAAGTATCTGGTTGCATATAAAAACGTACAAAACCTGAAATATTATAGGATAACAAATTAACTGTTTAAATTATTTTAACCTACAAACCTTACGCATGTATACTAAGGAATGTTGAAATAAAATCAAAACAACATATTTTTTAATTTACCAGACACTGCAAAATGACATGAACAAATTATCTAAAAAATCATTTTTGATAAAATAACAGGTTCTGTAAACATTATTTCTAATTAATTTGGATGGCGTTACAAATGATTACACGGAAAGCATCTTAAAGGCTGAATCTTAATATATCTCTGCCAATAACTAGATAAGATAGACTCCAAGTTGAATAACTGTTTCTAATTCCTAGGCGTCTATAACTAGATATAGCAACAACATTTTGCGCCTCTGTCCCACCAGAGCCGTAACTAGAGTCGAATTTGACGTAGGGCAGCATTCGTTACAGATAGGGCATCTGGATGGGTACCACCGCAGTGTCTATTTCTCCCGTAAAACGGCAGTGTAAACGCACTGTTGTGTTTCGGGTTGAAGGGCATTGTAGCCAGAGTGACTACTGGACATATACTTAACATCTTATGTCTCAGGATGGCGAGCGCAGTGGAATGCCAAGCATTGCTTTGTAATTCAAGGTGTTGTTTGGTTTTGCTACTGTTCATGAGCGGTCGTATCGCTTACCATCAGGCGAACGGCATGCTCTTCTCGCCATTCATAGCAATAAAAAAAAATGGCGGTAGTAAAAGAGTATCATAATTGATCTGCCCTCGAAGCAAGGGCTTCTAAATCAATCACCACGTATACTGACATACATGGTTGAACTGACAGACTTGGATGTAGAGATCCATGTATGAGTGAGAGTTAGGTAATAATTAATTGTTGGTTGGTTGGTTGAGTTAATTATGTGTATTTAATATCAATCATCTTAATTTTTGGTATTTTTAGGACAGGGCATTCTGATTTCAAGGTAGGACATTGCCCCACAATGCCCTCCCTTAGCTACGGCCGTGTCTCCCACTAGATGCGATACCTCTTTCTTTCTTTCAGGTCACCGCTGAACATAAGCCCACTACATGTAAATAATAAACATGAAGAGGCCATTTCTAAAAGCCCTACAATCAAATATTACCGACATATATATGTCAATGCTTTATAACAAATTATTTAATAGTTAATGGGGCATTTATTTAGTAACATATATAGTGATTGTAGATTTTGCAAAATAAATGGAGGAGAAATGGAATCTAAGCTGAATAAACCTAATTCAAAAATGAAAGTGATATTGGATTTTTCTATTCATATCATGGGACGGAACATACCAAGGCGAAATGTAAGTGTCCTGTTACCACTGCCTACCCCTTCTGATAAAAAAGGCATGAGTTTAAATATGTGTGACTAATTTAATGAGACGCTTTAGTTTTCTTACATATCTCTAATTTTTGGGGGTACAATTAAAAAGAGAATGGTTTAAATTGGGTAAAGCAAAATCTCCAATTCACAACAGCCAAACTCTTTAATACGAGTAATGCTTGTAACAGCGACACCTGCCTTAACTGGGTCAAGGTGGGAGTAATGTACTTGATAGAATAACCTAAATCATGCATACATTAGCATATTTAATGCAATATTTGAACAACTTCACATATGCAGTATATAAGATTTAGAAAGAAAGAGAAATAAAGAAAGATTTCATAAATCTAAGAGGAATGTTCTTTACTATATAAAAGTTTTATAGGTATCCATATTAATTATGCTCATTGTCATATTAACACTTAGTGTGATATTCTAACCCTGGCATAAGGTATACGCAGGAAGACCTCGGAGAGATTTTAGATTTTAGGATTGGTCCTAACCAGAGGCAGAGGAGTTACATAGAGTAACTCCGAAGTGTAGACTTGTACACGAAGTTAGAATTTTCGGACGTTGAAGTCAACATATAAGATAAAAGTTTTCCACTTCTAAAAATCAATACTATTCTCTATGAAACCTATTATTCACTTCGAACTTAGTCTAAAATTACGACGTACGATACAGAATGCGAATATTTTGTAAAGTATTAAGGCATATTCGTACAGTTTTACGTGCAACGGTCAAACATTTATTTATTTATTTACACTCTATTGCACAAAAGGAGAACAAATACAGAATGAAATGACACACATAAAAAATACAGAAGGCGGTCTAAAGTGTAAAGGATAGAATCTATCTAGAAAGGAAAAAGATTTGCAAATTCTAATTGAAATAATTTGATAAAATTACAAGTAATAAAACATTCATCGTCGTGTCAGAGTAACAGAGTAACCCCCAGGCTACAATGTCCACAAGCGTGCTAAGCTGTAAAACCACAAACACCGGCGTTTCCTTTTCGGCTTCTCCCAACGTACCTACCCGGAGAGGAAGTTATCATCTTTCCCGTCGTTTAAAAGTGTAGGAGGCCCATACATTAATAAAAGTTCTTCGCAACACATCACCATCGCCAGCATTTATGAAATTAATGTATAAAGTGAATGATCGTTCAATGGCGTAAAATTGAAGAGACCTGTAAACACAGTGCTGATGTTGTGCAAGGAACTTGCATATTACATTTTGTGGTGCTAAATATGGCATTTTTATGTCTAACATTCTTACTTGCAAAAGAGTAGTAAGCAGCTTTTAAATACGTGCATGCTTTCACAACTATATAGTGCCGCCATCTATGTGACATCTGAGTTAACTAATTTTGATACATGCAGTCTAATTAACTAGATGGCGCTAGTAATATAGAAAAATAAAAGGACAGTACAAAAACAAGACAATAAATAATAAACATTTACATAATAGGTATCATTATACCAGTTAATAGTTACTATATTACACATTAAAAGTATGTATTATTTTATTTAAAGTAAAGCAAAACAAGGATTATTTTTGTGTTAAAAGCAGTCCGTGTGGAGATTTTAATATATTTCTACCACCCATTAATTTAAATTGTTTTTATTAGATTGTTTCACTAAATTTTACGTAAGTGTCTCATTCAAACTACAATCAAACATGAAATAACACTTGGAAATTCCCGCGCAAAATGTCAAAACAACTATTTTCCTTGACTTTCACACATCGAAATGAAACGAAAAGACAATGGCTGTTGAGACTTTCTCCCATGTCGACGAGTGTCGCACTGCTGATAAATGAAGCGACATCCAAGACCAGTTTTTAGTTAAGTAATTGATTCCGCTTGTTAGTGTTGTTATTTTGGTGAATAAAGACTATTTTATAAGGCAGTTCGTGTATTGTCAGTGGCGGACAGATTTTGTGTAAGTACAGAAATGGATTTTTACGAATGGAACATAACAATTTGCACGTTTATCCAAACGTGCAAGTCTTGTAAGGCAGTTCTTCCGCAAATTCAATAGAATTTAAAACTAATTAGTTGACTTAAAATATTTTATAGTTTATACTCGTATGTATACGGGATTATTGACGTGAGTATAAGTATATTTGGGCGGCCATTTTGAACTTTATTAGTTGGTGATTTGATTCCTATTATATAAATTTGAATTCTGAATTCTTTACACATTAAGTGGCTTGGTATTTTCCACACGGAAATTGTTTTTTGATAAATACGCCCAACAATCACATACACAGTCTTGATTCTACACTAAGATCGAGTCTTGGGTCATGGGTATTAGAATTTACAAGACTTTTCGGTCTCACAAACACCTCGTAAGAAATACTTGTGGTTCACACAAACATTAATTTGTTTCGGCGCGAGGATCGAACCCGCTGCCCCTCGTTTCAGAGCCGACGGCTAACGCTTGGTTAGGTTAGGCTGTTGAATATGTAATTAATGAAATCAAGGAAACGATGGTGTGCTTATGACTTTGTTTGTTTTGATCAACTTGGTAGAGCTACTGCTATATCTTTGAACGTAAGACTTGTTGAAGTAATATAAGTGTTGAGTAGGTTCTGAATTATCAACCCTAATATATTATACAAAGTATTATCTTACCTCATTTTTTATGAAATTCTACTTCTACTCTAATTATTATTCTACTGGCAGTAGGTCTCTTATATGTGAGAGGTCGCCTGGGTAAGTGCTGTTAAAGTCATTATAGCCAGATTAACTACTGGAAATAATGAGAATGATTATCATCTTGTGTTTTAGGAGGCCTCGGTGACAAAACTGAGGTGTCGGGTCCGAATCCCAGGTTGGGCAAAGTGATATTGGATTTTTCTATTCATTATAATCAGCCCAGAGTCAGGAATTTGTGCCCGATATGGCGATAGGCTCGCCACCTATCACATTGTGGGACGGAACATACAAGGCGAAATGTGGGTGTCTACTGCCTACCCCTTCTGGGAAAAAGGCGTGAGTTTATGTATGTATATATGTATGTATGTGTGTGTGTATGTATGTTTTAGGAGGGCGATCGTAGTGCAATACCAAGCATTGCTTTGCATACCACTGCGCTATGAGAGATCTACCGTCAGTAGAAATACTTCGAACTATTTTGAATATTGCACAAATAAAATGATTAAACTGCGGCCAAAGGCGAAGCCGGGTTGAGCCGCTAGTTTTATTTATCTTAAGGAAAGTACGTATAATAGTAAAACCCAAGCCCGATAGTGATTATAATGTTACAGTTACTCGTGTGATTTAAAGCAAAAATATACAGATATTGGCGTTTTATTAACTCACTAAGAAGTTATCAGTAGACAAAGGTCATAGCTATTCGCTCCGTACGATTACTGAACGCTTCATAAAATAATTCATATTAAATATAGCCAAATTTGAGCGTACACGCCTAACAATGAAGTTCTTAATGTTTCTGTTCTTTGTTTTATTAATATGTATATCATCTAGTACTGCTAATGACTTGATCATAGGCACGAATCAAAATGCAAATTTGATTTGGCAAGAGAAAGTTGAGTACTCGAGCATACCCTTTATAAAAAGAGTTAAGGAAGTGTTTTTTTCGGATCCGTCACAACAAATCATCAAAGTAAGTGCCTGTTTATTAATTAAATAACTACATAACACCGACTATTATTTTAGCAGTGGTAGAAACACACAGTACAGTTTTGATTAATGCATGTTCAGTCTACAGAAGAGGGGCAATACCATAATTTAACCATAATTTAATTTTTTACATTCTGTAATTCATTTAATTGTTATTTAATGTTTAAGTGAAATTGAGACTCATATTCACACGTGACGGTCAAACGGAAATACGGCTTCGTGAGACCTATGCATAAATTTGTATTTATATAATTTGTGATTTTTAATAAATAATTAATAAAATCACTGATACCAAACAACCAGTTGCTCGCCTGATGTCTCACTATTGCTCATTACAGAAGCAACACAACTCAAATTGTATTACTAAACGTACTGCATATTGCAATTCCCTCGGAATTTGTCAATAGGCATCGATCTCATAATGCCCTGTAATTTCACTGGCTAGTGGCTATCTGCTTCAACTATAGTCTATAACACAACAGTGCATACATACTGATAGTGGTAGAAATTGAGAACACAATTATACAGACGGACTGTACTCCACAATTTATGTTACAAAATACTATAATCTTGTTCTTGGTGTCTCCGCCTATAAAAGTCTTTTTATGAGGATATGTACCTCTTTAGTTCATTGTTTTGTCACCCGCTTTGTCACGGAGGGAAGAGCACAATAATGTATTCCCAACTCCTCTAATTAATTTAACTTTCTGATTGATATCGTGACGGGTTAAAGACAAGTTGGATATTCCGGAGACTCACCGAGCTTCAATGCTCGGTGTCATTACATTCAGTGCCACTGATAATCCTGGGTTTCAGGAGCTGCAGTGGCAGGACAGTCTGTACACCAGCATACCACAATTAACCATCTTCAATCGATCAAGACTGCTTGCTTACTGTACCAGCTCGTAATTATTCCCTGATAAACACGGTTCTCTACAACATAAAGTTCAATTCAAGGGGCTCAAGCCACAGTTCACCAATTTGGCCAAGTGCGAGTTGCCGAATTTCACGATAAATAAACATCACACCCGTATCTCACAGGAGTAGGCAAAGACTATGGATCTGCACTTTCCTCGATTGTGACATACTATTTTCACTTCATCTACTTTCTTTCACACACCAAAGACAATTATCTATTTGATATTTGGGTTCTTACGAAACAATGAAGTATTTAATATTATGATTCAAGGGTGCCTCGATGGCGTAGTTGTACTACGGTACGCTTACAAAGCTGAGGTCTCGGGTTCGAATCCCCGGTTGGGCAAAGTAATATTGGATTTTTCAATTCATTATAAGCCCAGAATCAGGTATTTGTGCCCGATATGGGGATAGGCTCGCCACCTATCACATTGTGGGACGGAAAATACAAGGCGAAATGTGGGTGCCCTGGCACCTCTGCCTACCCCTTCTGGGAAAAAAGCGTGAGTTTATGTATGTATGTTTGATTCAAGGGTATCGTAGTGCGTGACATCGACCACTCTCAAGCGCAAGTGATCATCACAGCGGGAGGCCTGGGCTTCTCCTACGTCAACTTTCGGTTCAAGAGCACACGAGGGGACAGTCTCAACTACCAAATCGAAATATATGTGTAGCAAACTCATATATACTGAATATATTATATGCCAAGTTGTACGTATCTAATGATAACCTATAGTGACACTGTACTCTGTACAAATTAAATAAAGAACGTCCAGTTTCTAATTATTATATTTTCCTTATAATTTGAACGTTGAGCGAAGATAATTTGATTGATAATTTTTTTGACAGCCTCCGTGATCAATTGGTTAGGCACTCATTATGAAATGTGAGGCCACGGGTTCGATCCCCACACCGAGACAAATGTTTGTGTGAATCACAAGAATATTTTGTTTCGAGTCCGGATTTTTGTGAGATCGAAAAGTCTATCGTAGTTCCGGGTATTCACGGTACAAGACTCGATGTTAGTGTGGGGTCAGGAATATTTATGGCATATGTGAATGTTGGGTGTATTTATTATGACTCTTTATTATTAAACCAGAAAAAAATAAACAAATACATTGCAAGCAATAATTACTTGAATACATTTCAATAACCAACAGATATTCGTGGCGGTAAAGCTTTTGGTTGTATATAACGCAACCCATTCGGCATGATAAAGACGTTTGATTTCTGGAAATTGTTTTTAGCTATTGGTGGGGTGTTTAGTCCAGTAGATGTTATGTTCCCCTGGTTGCTCGCTTCAACTAGTTGGCGTAGTTTGGCGATCGTGGCGGCTTGTTCGTCTCTTTCCATCTCGTTTATTAGAACTGGTAGATTGGCAACGCATACCCATAAGTAGAACATGCCCACTGAAAGATAATATACATAATTCATTTACAAATTCTTCGTGTAATATGGGCAATGACTGGTAATTTTTCATAAAGTGTATGTATCAGCCCATATACATCCTACTGCACGGCACGGGCCTCCTGTACAATCGAGAGTATTGAGAGTGTGGCCATATAGTCCACCACGCTGGCCTAATGCGGTCATAGAGTGCAAATAAACACAAAATCCGGCTCGCCCGAAATATTATCAACTACCAATGACAAAAAACGAATGTAAAGCGAAGGCTTTTCTGTCGTATTTCTTTTGTTTGAATAAGATTGTTGAAGGTGCAATATCCATTCTTCCGTCCTTTCCTTTTTTTTCCTTTCTCTTTCATTTAACCTTTCCTTATGAAAGATATACAACGTACCTACTTCCCAAGAGCTGTAAATACATACATACATATTTATAAATGGTGATCACTTATCGTCAAGTGAGCTACTTCCTCGTTCACCACACTTATACAATAAATGTAAAGATTAATCTTACACAGTGAAAATCCAGCAGCAACGCTTGCAGCGATGAGTATTCCAATATCCATGGTGTTTTGTTTCAGTATTAATAACCCAGATGCCACCAACGTTAATATGACTATCAAGCGTAAGAGTTCCATCAAAATGAAGGCAACCATCAAAACGTTATTGCACTGGAATGTCAAATAAATAATTACCTAGTGCGGGAGCTGAGATTGGAATCATCATAAGCGGAAAAGGATCTCAATATTGATTTTCTCCCTAATATTTTTTTCACAAAATGTATATACATATTTTTATGTCATAAGAGCTAGAGCAACACGCTAGCTGTTTCTATACCTAGGTGGTACTCCTTTCTACCAAAAATGTACGTTAAATGACGCTCTTGTCTTGCAATTCTGTGAATGACAACGCAGGAGGCTAAATATCCCTTCCCTACTCGCGTATTTTTTTTCCATCCCTTTCCACTCCTTAATTGAAAATTTGGAGCTTATACAAGTACCTTATATTTTCGTGGCGATAATTACCTTCTGGTAAGGAGTCGGTTGTTTACAAAACAACTCTAGCTCTATACTCTTTAAAACTGGTGGTAGATTTCACCTATGTGAGAGGCCATCTAGGTGGGTACCACCGCAGTGTCTATTTCTCCCGTCTAACAGCAGTGTAAACACACTGTTGTGTTTCGGGTTGAAGGGCATTGTAGCCAGAGTAACTACTGGACATATTGAGACTTAACATCTTATGTCTCAGGATGGCGAGCGCAGTGGAATGCCAAGCATTGCTTTGTAATTCAAGGTGTTGTTTGATTTTGCTACTGTTCATGAGCGGTCGTATCGCTTACCATCAGGCGAACGGCATGCTCGTCTCGCCATTCATAGCAATAAAAAAAAAACTATCATATTAGATTCACATCCAAACTTTTATGAAATAAATCGAATACGTGACTTACCATATAAGCTCCATATATAAACAGCAAACAAACGAATATGTAAATGCACGTCAAAGTTATTATGAACACAATGTGCTTCGAAGGATCTGAAAATAATGAAAATACTTTAGTTTCGCTTATTATAGCACTTCATTTTAATGGTCTAATTTTAATAATATTTGCGTTATCAGACCCCAGGGATGTTTGGAGCAAAAGTGCAATATATTGTAACCTGCCAGTGATCAGAAGTAATACTAACTATTAAAAATTCAATAAATAGGCACATAATTTATAGAATATAGGTATTTTAAAACATACCTTCTTTGAGGTTCTTCACATATTCCTCAGCGTATATGAGATCATAGTTGCTAATCCAGTGTGTGACCGCATCTTTAACTTCTTTCGTGTGGTTGTAGGCTATACAACACAGTACAAGAACACAGATTGCCTGAAACTACCAATTTGCATTATAAATACCCAGCATAATACACGATTTATTAAAAGTATTACAATTTACTTACCAATGAAAAAATCCCTATCATTATTCCACCCAAGCGAAGCGAAAACCAGAAACAAAAACTATACACCAGTGCCATACTAAATATTATACATTATTATAAAATTAATATGAATAAATTGTTGACAATGAATGTTATGGCTTCGTTTATCCATGACTGACGAAATTTTACTGTTTTATACTATGATTCTACGCAGTCTCTGATTTTTTCTACATAGAAAAAAATATTTTGTCTGTCTGGATCATTGTTTTTGATATAAAAAATGAATTACATACGGTATTAGACTGACTCGCTGACTTTGACTTGATATTGGATTTTTGTATTCATTGTCAGCCCGGAGTCAGAAATTTATGCCTGATATGGCGATAGGCTCGCCCCCTATTACACCGTGGGACCGAAACATACAAGGCGAAATGTGGGTGTTCTGGCACCTCTGCCTACCTCTTCCGGGAAAAAGGCGTGAGTTTATGTATGTATGTATGGTACTAGACTCAAGACAGTAGTGATCGGTAATTTAGGCGGGGTTAGACCTGCTGACAAAATTGGAAGAGGCACACTGTAGTACCAGTCGATTTATTAATGAGTGGGTTAGTTGGACCGGATTGGTACCATAGTCACAAAAATAACTTTGGACAAATCAAATCAAATCAAAGTCTTTATTTGTCAAACATGAGTATACATACAGAGCATGCAAGGTGTTCAAATATAAAAAGCAGATCTATCATGTTTGGCCTTAATGGCGTACAAATATTTAAAACTTATAGCTATATTACTTACAAAGGATCAGCAATTGCGATTGTAATCATTAGTCTTAGATTTACTCAAATCTTACAACACACTCAAATGTTACCACTAGAAAAAAAAACGATTAATGGATTTTATCGCCGGATTTTATATTGAAATAAAATAAAATCCGCAAGAAATTCGAAAATGTATTTCAATACTATGGACACTAAAACATCTTGTTTTAGAAAACAGGCAAAGACACAGCACAGTGTTACAGCTATACATGGTGTTTTCGTGTACAGTAATAATGGCTATTAAATTGTTACAGGCACCGATTATGTTCATTGATCCAATAGATTGTTACTATAGATAACATTTATAATTTAGGTCATTGTATTTGTCACGCCATTACCGTTACTTGCTTTTGGAATTGCAGACAATATTACCTACTACCATTTTCGTTACATAAATTGCTCTTTATTATGAAGTTCTGGTTGTAGGTCTCTCATATGTGGGAGTCATGGGCCGTTTGGGTAGGTACCACCGCAATGTTTATTTCTCCCGTCAAATAGCAGTGGAAATGCACTGTTGTGTTTCGGTTTGAAGAACATTGTTGACAAAGCAACTACTGAACATATTGAGACTTAACCTCTTAAGTCTCAGGATGACGAGCGCAGTAGAAAGCCAAGCATGCTTTGTTATTCATGGTGTTTCGTTTTGCTTCTGTCCACGAGCGATCATACCGCTTACCATCAGGTGAATAACATCCTCGTATCGTCATTCATTGAAATATAAAAAATGGCTCCTTATCCTTTGACCAACTTCAAACAACTCCATCACAAAATACATACATGCATTTATAAATACATCTAATATCTTACTATTTGGGCAGGACTGTGTTTTGGATAAGTATATCAGATTAAAATATTATCACTGATGAGGTTGAATACTCCTACTTTGAAATACAAAATCTCCATAAGAAAATACGCTAAAAAAGTTGAGTAAAGTAATAACATATCCAATAGCACCTAAACATTAAAACAACACCATCAAACAAAACTGTCAGTAAATACTGATAGACTGGTTGTGTAAAAACAGCCTTATTTGTAGTATTGAGTCCAGACTAAAGATGAATTACGTTCTCACGGGACCGATAGTCGATTAATTAATTTGTGCGGTGATTTATTTGTTTGTCATTATTTGTCTATTTGTTACTGTCTGGGCTAAAACACATTAATTAGGGCACAGGTCTTTGAAAACATTTTATGTATTTTTACCAAAAAATCATTTTTGAATACAGCAAGTATTGTTTTGGGCGCGTCGTATATTGTGAACGATGTTCCCTGTTGCTATTGTTTTGCATTGGATAATAAGTATAATGTTGTTTTCTAAAGTAATTTGGACGATTAATTATTATTCTATCGTACTGACCTTATAGAATATAATTAGATACCTACCTTAAAATAAAAGATAATTTTCGATCACCTAAAACCTAGAACCGAAACAAAAACGGATCACACAAACATTCACCTCTAAACCCTATGCTGTAATCTTAATCGCGACTTCTCATTTCGCTTCTTGTATCATAATGAACTGTGCCACACAAATAATGGATGTTTGCAACAATAATGCATTCAAGTATCAGGTGCTATATTTTCTCGACTATTTTCTTTATATATCAATAAATGGCGAAACGAGCATGCCATTCGCATGAGGGAAAGCCATAAGACCGCTCGTGGACAGAAGCAAAAACAAACACTATGAATTAAAAAGCAATGTTCGCCATCCTGCGACATAAGATGTTATGTCTCAATATATGTGGTTACTCTAGCTACAATGTCCTTCAAACCGGAACACAACAGTGCATTTACACTGCTTTTTTTCGGGAGAAATATACATTGCGGTGGTACCTACCCAGGCGGTTTCTCACATAAAGAGACCTACCATCAGTAAGAATATGTTTCACCGTAGAATGACAAATCACCAATCAAAGTGCTGGTGATTGTGAAATATTAAAAATAAATACGAGATAAGAGCGTTCGTATACATTTCTTATTTGTACATACACTTAAGGTTACCGGATGCCTTTTTGACCGATTAAGTATATCACTATTTAAATAGATCGATGCTGTAAAGTTATTATAAATAACGTTTCTTTTTAACCTGCATTATCTCGACCTATAGTCTGCCATCTGCCTTGCCTATTTATACATATATTTTATATATATTTTATTGCTATGAATGGCTAGACAAGCATGCCATTAACTTGATAGTAAGCGGGACGACCTCTCATGGACAGTAGTAAAACAAAACAACACTATGAAGTGAATGAAAGCAAGGCTTGACATTTCACTGTGCTCGCCATCCGGAGACGATGATAAGTCTTAAGTTGTTAAGTCTCAAGTGTCCAGCAGTTAGTCTGGATACATTTGTCCAGGATTTGTGCATGTATACTTTGTGTTTATAATCAATACAAGAACAGTCGTGTTTGGGAAATATTTTGACAAAATTGACTAAGGATTTCAAATGTATTCGGGCTCGTATACAAAACTGCAATGTAGCGGTGCATCGTAAAAATCTACGAGGTCCTACGAGGCATCGTAAGACAGGAAATTGATTCAAATCCCGCAGTCATAGTTCTTTGTTTGTTTTTCCTGTAGCTCTTTAACAATAAGCCCATTGCATGAGACAGGGAGACACCTTGCCGCATGAAATCTTTTGCGTGTGTAATTTTTTGCGTTGCGAATTCATGTCGCGCCGATTCGCAGGTTTGAGAATTAAATAGTAAAATTTATACAAATATATTAAATTAAGCAACATACCTACATGTATTTACTTATAAATATACATACACATAAAGATATTAAAACCAAATATTATAATATCAACCGTATAGTTTTTAAAGAGATAAGTAGTGTTCTTTAACCATTCTTTTGAAGGACAACAGTGTTCGTGTCCATCTCACAGCATCAGGAAGTGCATTCCATTATCGGACCGCTTTAACAGTGATCGATTTGTCCTTACAGGTCGTTGAGTGCACAGGCATTCTTAGTTTTAGGTTCTCCGACGAATCATGTTGAAATATAAAACGGTCTTTAAGATAAGAAGGAGTGAGGGGATTAAACGAAAAAAGAAGACAGTTCGTGTTGCTGAGGGAGTTTCTTGCACCGTTTCTTCTTCACAGCTACAACACGTTCCGAAGCGGTGGTAGCAGAAATTAACGATTCAAAAGATCTTGTGAAAGACTATTTGAGTAAAGAACATTTTTATTTTGATTTTTGAAAACAAGACGTTATATAGCGATAATGCAGAAAATCGTCTAATTGAGAAGTAAATATATATATTTTTGTGGCTTTCGATGTTATTCCTGAAAAGGCCTGGCATGCGCTGTTCACTTGGCAAAAGCATGGCTAAATCTTAGATGCGTGATAGTACTAAGAATAATTTTGGTCAAGTTCACGGCGTTAGATACCGTCGTCTGGAGATAAAACTAACATTGCATTATCTCCCTCGTGGTTGTCACGCAGCATTCGACTGCTTCCTAAACGTCTGGCTTAGTTTCAATCAAGGCCAATCTAGTCATGTCTAATACTGGAAATAAAAAAGCCCTCAATCTTCGGAATATTGGTCCGTTAGACATGTTTTTTTTTTTAAATTAAGAACCATAATGTCAGATAATGAGCACAAAGAGTTTTATATCAGTTAAAGAAGTGAAAGCACCATGTTTATACTAAACGGAATTTGTCACTTGGGGCTCCATAGTCTTTGCCGATCCAACAGGATACAGGCGTGAGTAAGTGTGTACAGAAGGAGAGAACGAACGGCGCAGCGCATCGCCTAATCAGTTGAATTTGACGCAGGAGATTTCAGTTGGATTTCTGAGCAAATAAGTAGTGTTCATATGACGCTCAGATATTTGTGAATGTTCAAAAAAAGATCTACCAATAAATTGAGAAGTGGTAGAGCCACGCTGTTGTCAGTTATTGAAGAAGCAGGCTGTCTGTCTGTGTGTGAAGCAGGCTGTCCCGGGCGGTACCACTATCTTACAGGAAATCGACGTAAAACGACAAGTTTCTCAATACCCCTTTCCTCTTCCCATCCCTTTTTCCCCCCGCTTCCCTCTCGATTTGATGTGCCGGTAACACATCCGTGATCCCAGCGTTGTGGATTTTCATGGGTGGCAGCGATCACTTACGATCAGTTGACCTGTTTGCTTGTTTGTCGGAACCATGCAAATAAAAAAAAAATTACATTAGTAATGCAAGTAGTATAAACGCACCGGTAAACACAGCCACGCTTTCAAACCGTACTTTAAACTATGACATGCATGATGCATCGTACAACACATTACGTACCACCTAATAGAACATTCGTTACAACTACCTCATACGTTGTCGGACGATGTAAACTCCTGCAGTCCATGGTACAAACATCTCACAGGTATAAAGGGCAACAAACATTACAAATATGTGATTTTCCTGTACGCAATACTTTGAAATAGAGTAGAACCGACAGTCAGCTTACCGACGTCATTTTACCTCAAATGATGTTTTGAACTTATGTCCAAATCTGGTAATATAACTTAAGTAAAGCGACCGATACCTCTATTATTGTTGGAAGACTGGGTTACCAAATCAGTGGCTATGGGTTCTATTCCAAGCTTCACTACATAGTATAAAACAAAACTGGCCGGCCGGGGCGGCGACAGCGTGCCTATATAGGAAAGTTTATATGTATAATAATCATACGTACATATTATTGTACAGAAATCTATTTGTACCCGTTCGAAGCTGGGCCGGGCCGCTAACTACTAACTTCCTTCCTCATCCCATGGGAACACTACATTTTTTTCGAGATAGAAAGTAAAGCCTATATGTTAAACTAGGGTACCAGCTACCTCTATGCCAAATTTCATCAAAGTTCAAATCAACCGTTTTTGTATCAAAACTCACAAACATACATACATACATACATACATACTAACTTTACTATTATAAAATAAGAGAGTATATAAAAGTAGAAAGTAAGTGTAGCATATTTGTGAGACCTGGATCTAGCAATAGAAATTGTGTGGTTCAGTAGGATAGGGTCAGCTTATTGGAGAGTACATGAATGAATGGTACATTAATACTGTTTAAAAATGTTTATGTTTTCTCTTTCAAAAATAAGTGAAGTTTGGCATGGGACTGCCGTCTGATGCCAATCGATATTCTGCCTGGACGGCATTTGCGCTTACCATCAGGTGCAGTGTGGTCACTATGCTGGGCCAGAATTAAAAATAAAATATAAAGAGAAACAACACCTAACAATTCTCTCTCTGCTCTCTTTAGCTACCAGCTACTAGTGGTAGGTCTCTCATATGTGAGAGGCCATCTGGGTAGGTACCACCGCAACGTCTATTTCTTCCGTCAAATAGCAGTGTAAATGCACTGTTGTGTTTCGGATTGAAGGGCATTGTAGCCAAAGTAACTACTGGACATATTGAGACTTAACATCTTATGTCTCAGAATGGCGAACGCAGTGGAATGCCAAGCATTGGTTTGTAATTCAAGGTGTTGTTTGGTTTTGCTACTATTTATGAGCGGTCGTATCGCTTACCATCGGGCGAACGGCATGCTCCTCTCGCTATTCATTGCAATAAAAAAAATAAAAAAGGAAGTCGACTATTAAACATAGGCTCCAATAACCTAACCAAAAATCTAGTATTCACTACAATATCAATTTTCTTTCTCCAATGACAAGAAGTCCATTGTAAAGAACTTTCCCAAAAACCTTACCCAACAATTTTCCATTGACTACAACATACGATAACAAGCATACAAACCCTACCTCGCCAATATTTCCTTAAATATAAAAACAGAATGAATCACAGCTGATAGCTTGCTTGCAGCGAGTAATATAAGCAACGACGAGACACGAGGTGCGCAGTGCGAGACTCGACGCGAATACATACTGGACGTGCTCGTATTGTACTCTACAATACAACATTCATAATGAGGTGAGTGAACTCTTTAATTATATTGGCTTTTAAGTTTAGTTTGTTTTGGTAGTTTTTATTGGTGAGTAGCCCAACGTCCGTGGAAATAATTTTATTAGTTTTTAACTAACTGAAGGATACTTTTGTTAAAACTTTATTTTTCTAAATTTAAGCTTCACTTTTTTGATTTTGGTATATTATAGTAAATTGTAAATGAATGTTTTTAATTGTGTACTTTGGTATCTTACCAAAGAATCTTTAATTAATTAATTAATCTTTAATCTTTTATGTCTGGTCGTTTTTCTTTTTTTTTTACACTATGTGATGTACCCGTTATATCTTTATCACTTTATCGCCCTTCGGGTATGACTGGAATGTCTATTTGTCCCCCCAAACAGCAATGAGTAAACACAATTATGTTCCGATTCCTAGAATATAGTAACTAATTGGCTAGTAATTACTGGACGTTACGAAACCTAATCCATATCTTGAGTTGTCAAGCGGAAAGCAATGCCATGAATAATAAATTCCACCATCAGAAAAAAACCTGTTTGGCTTGTTATTTTAAATGAGTAAACTGTATGTCAAAAAAATATTCTATAGGCATAACTTTAAACCGATTAAAATAAACTATTAACAGAAAAGTTAGTCAACTATTGAGTAAATTATTATACTGAATTACTGTTCCTTAGATAATCATATCCGGATAAATAAAATTCCCCTATTTACCATGATTGTTACTTAATTATCAGCAATTTCTTTCCTATTATTAATTACTAAATAACTTTCATAACAGAACATTTTACAAAGCAAAATGTCTGCAACATTGTTCCAACTAATAACCAAGAACAGCGAACTGTTACATTTAAAGTCTTACGAACAATCAAGAAGATGGAGACGAAGTAATTCCATAAAATTGAAGTAAAAAGGTGCAATAAAAGTTATGATTTAATTAATTTTGCAGGGGAGTGTGCGCTGTGATCCTGCTGGCTGCGTTTGTCCAGGCAGGGGGCTTTCCTGACGGTACGGTGAAAAATCCACTTCAATATTAGTTCAGGAGTGCATTATAACAGGCTGAATGGAGAATGACGATAGCTTTTTTGAGGATGAAATTAAAAACTTATTCTCAGTTGCATAAACTAACTTTGACGATAACTTTAACTTACTCCGACACGACGACGAATGTTTGAACGTTGTTTTATTTATTTATTTATTTATTTTTACATTAGGATGATCCACAGCTACACAATACAATAAAATATATGGTTATAAAAAGTAGCTTAGGCCATTTAAGGATCTACACGACTAATACATATAATATACAACATTACACGCAAGCAAACAAAGGTAGCAAAATATTAAGTAATATTAAAACTAGATACTGAATACAATATTAGAAACTTGATAGTTCTAACGAAGAGTGATAAATACTAAAAATAACAACTAAAAACAACAATTGTACGTAGAATTGCACGAATATGCTTAAATAATTTACAAAATAAATAAATAAATAACACCCAACAGTCACATACATAGTCCTGACCCCACACTAAGATCGAGTCTTGTGTCGTGGGTATCAGGAACTACGAGAGACTTTGGTCTCACAAACACCCAGACCCGGAAGAAATATTTGTGGGCCGCACAAACATTTCTCTCGGTGCGGGGATCGAACCCGCGGCCTCTCGTTTCACAGGCGGCGTCTAACCAACTGTGCCACGGAGACTGTCAAAAATACTCGAATCCTTCAACGTACGTCCTAACTTTACACTAAATTCGTTGTGAATTATGAGTTTCATAGAGATTAATATTGATTTTTAGAAGTGGTAAACATTTATTTCATACATGGACGTCGAACGTCCGAACACTCGAACTTCTTGTCACAGCATAGGGTAACCCCTCTGTATTAAGATTATTGATTTCGTGATCTATAACGACACAAGACTCGATCTTAGTGTGGGGTCAGGACTATGTATATGACTGTTGGGTGTTATTTATTATTTATTTGATTGTGAGATATGATTATTTTTTATAAAGCAATATTTAAGTCGAACACTTTTTTGTTATTGCTTTCCTCCGTTTTAATTTTTTTTCACCTTTGTAAATAAGTAATAATGAGTAAATTATATAAATAGTTAAGTTGTTTAAGAACGCTGCGTTCACTATTTTAGAACATGTATGTATAAAGAAATAGTAAGAATGTAACTAACTAGCAACTAAGTGTGTAATTTTATTGTCTGATTTGTGAACCAAATAAAAAACTCAATATTGTGTATACTTGCAGGTTACGTAATGAACCAAGAAGATGGCCATGGCTACAAGCTGGTTTACCAGGCAGAGACGTGGCAGAAGGCCCGAGACATCTGCGCACAAGAAGGGGGCAAGTTAGCTGTACCCAAGTCTGATGTAAGTAGAAACGAACACTTATTTTACTTGTGGTAGGTATCTCGTATGTGAGATGCCGGCTGGGTACGTACCACCGCAATGCCTATTTCTCCCGCCAAATAGAGGTGTAAATGCACTGTTGCGTTTCGGTTTGAAGAAGATTGTAGCCAGAGTAGTTACTGGACATATGGAGACTTAACGTCTCATGGCTCAGGATGGCGAGTGCAGTGGAATGCTAAGCATTGCTTTGTTGCAAGGCGTTGTTTGGTTTTGGTACTATTCATGAGCGGTGGTATCTCTTACAATCAAGCGAACGGAATGCTCCTTTCGTCATTCATTGCAATAAAAAAAAACTTATCATAAGTAACTAAACAACATCAATACAACACATCTATAAGTACTTCAAATGAAAACAAATTTTATAATAGAAATCAATTACCTAAGTAGTAGTCATTAAATATATTTAAACTACACAAACACATGGCACTAGTAAAAACGGGTACATAGTGATGGAAACATCATTAAGTCACATATGAAATAATATACAAAAACCCTGGTAAAATAATAAATTAAAAAAAAACTTATGAAATAATACAATACTTTAGCGCTAAACATATCATAACGGTTCAAATGACCCATTTTGAACTTTTACATTGAAAATGCACGTATTATCTTATTGTTTTTGCACATTTGACTTCATGACTTTTTTATACTAGTTAATGTACAGTTATATTTTGTTTTGTTTATTTTGAGTAATACTTGTCGTATACCGGGTCATATGACCCGGAGAGCATTTTTTGTTTTATAAGCTTATCGAGTCATATTACTTATCGTATTTTAGCCGGTAAGTTGCACATTCTGCGAAGACTGTTGCGTAAAGTAGAACAATCAAAATAGCTTTTAGAAATATCAACATTTTAGAAAGTCTGCTTTATGTTGAAATGAAAATATTTATTAAACCCATAAAATGCCAAACATTATTTGGATTCAACCATTTTATTCATTTTTTTTCTTTTTCACTAACAACCGGTTCTCATGGCTGTTTTCGCCAGAGGGGAACGGCGAAGAAACTCCAGCGTTGCTCTTTTCCAACCAAGTTTCCAAACAGTGATTATACAGGAGTCGTAGCTTAGTTGAATTCAAAACATGAAATACAGAATACCTTTACAAGAAAGTAAACCAAAAAATAACACAATTCAAGTAATAAACAGAACCAACATTGTTATTATAATTATCACTTTTGCGAATCCAATAAACCACATTCATTGAACAAAACAAAACAATAGCCAATTGTTTTCTAATAGGAGCACAAAATCATTACAAACACATGAAAACCCGCAAAAGGGGGAAAACGAAATCCTAACTATTTACCGTGTAGTAAATACGGTAAATAAATTACTAATACCGTTTTCCTAACAATTTGTAACCTCATTGGTACAGCGGCATATGCGGGCTGTATCTCGAAGTCCTTGGTTCCATTCCCAAGTAGGGCACTTATGAGCATTACTTTTTGAAACATCTCGTAGATTATCTGTGATTAGAATTTGTACCCGGCATGGCGATAGCCCTAATATCAAATATTTAAGCGGAAATAATATGGCAGACTCGTTGCGCAGTTAGCTTGACGCCGACTCTAAAACAAACTGTCACTGATTCGATCCCAGGACCGAGATACATTTTTGAATCACCTATAGGTATTTATTTCGGGTCTGGTGTGTGAGGCGAAAAACTGTCTCGTAATTTCAGATGACAATACAAGACTTGATCTTAGGGCCGCACTCAGAGACGTCTTATGTCAATTAAATTCTTACTTAGTATAGATTTTGTTAGTAAAATCTTCACTTCGTAAAGGCCTGAACTTATGGATCTGTTTTATTTACAGGAGGAGTTCGCTTTCATCCAGAAGTTAGTTCGAGCGATGCACTATCCGTCAATCATCAACTCCGAATACAAACTACTTGTCTGGTTGGGAGTGCACAACTTGGACGACTACACTGTTTGGCAAAACGTTGACGGTAATATATTTTATCTTTCTATACAATGCACATAAAACGATGAAGGAAAACATCGTGATGAAACCTTGCATACCATAGCGATTTTTATGAATTTCTATGGTATGTAAAGCCCGCCAATCCGCATTAGGCCTGCGTGATGGATTATAGAACAAAACCACTCTGAAACGTACCTACTCTCGACTGCAGAGGAGGCCCTTGCCCTACAGTGGGACGTACATGGACTAATATAGTACAGTACAGCACGTTAAGCACAATTCAAAACTGAATACGAATATCGGATCAACTTCAACAATCACATCGATTGTGATACAAGAGAAAAGTCATCATTTTGCGTCGGATTTCAGTAAGACAGACACCACCACGATTTAGCCAACCATTTGTACTGTGGTTTTAACGAGCTACAAGAAGGCTCTATCAATTAATATATTTAAATTCGATTTAAAGATGCCCTTGATATAGTTTGTTATTTTTTTGTTAACCAGGTGAAGACATTGAAGAAACAGGATTCAATAAGTGGGCGAGTCAAAGATCTAACAGGTAATTCAGATGTTTTTACTGTTTACTTGAAGCATCATGACTATTTCCTGAAAAGAACAAACATTGCTAGAACTGAAATAATGGTGTTACCCATACTTGGGTCTCTGTCGTCTATTCTGAAGCACGACAATATTTCTAGAATACACTCTCCATCAAATATACTGATAATAGAAAGTAAATTATACTTTACAATCATTAATAGGTTTTCCCGGCGATCACAAGCAATATTATTTGACAGCCTCCGTGGCGCAGGCGGTTAGACGCCGCCTGTGAAATGAGAGACCACGGGTTCGATCCCCGCATCGAGAGGAGTGTTTGTGCGGCCCACAAAAAATATTTATTTCGGGTCTCAGTGTTTGTGAGAACGAAAAGTCTCTCGCATTTCCTGATACCCACGACACAAGACTCGATGTTAGTGTCTCGGTCAGGACTATGTGACTGTTGGGTGTTATTTATTTATTTAATATTTATAAAAAAATATTCAACATTTTTATAGTTGATCGCAAGAACGACATTTAATAGTTGACTAGGTAAATCGAGTTTAATTTTAATTATGCATTTTATGTTTTTCCAGCGAAAACCCAGCCGAACCTCACTGCGCAGGCGTGGATGCCATCAACCCTGGATTAAGAGACTTCTGGTGCCACCGAAGACAACCGTTCATGTGCGAGATACAAATCACTCTCGAGTAGAACTTTGCTCTACTGTCTCTCTATTACCGTCCATTTCGGTGTCTTGATTAACTTGGAACCGATTTAAATACATCCTCTTTTATATAGCTTTAAAGACAAGGAAATAGAAAATTTTAAAAAATAACAGAAATTACAAATATTTACATGAATTTTAGCTTGTTGACGTTTAAAACAAGGGATTAAATATTTGTTACTTTTTGAAATCAAACTTTGTAAATCATATATGGTCCCTTCACTAGGTAAGCCTGTACCGAGGTGAATTATAAAATTTCTTGCTCCTTGTGCCTTATATCGGGCTCCCACCAATAAATTATCCGAACGAATGTAGAGACCAGACTTTATTTTACTTTGGAATCAAGAACAATTCTAAGACAAAGCAGCTAAGCTATCCATCAAGTCATAATTTGAATAATTCTATGTTCAAACTCGAGGTATTATAACTTTAAGTGTTAGCTTTATTGAAGCGAATCTATGAGGATTTTTATCCTAGCAATATTCCTTCGTATTGGTATAAAAATACATAATTGATAATACTGGTACATGAATCACGAAAGTAAATGACTTTATGTATATGCCAAACATGCAATTTGTAAATATATTAAGTGGAATTTTAGATAAATATTTTTTATGTGAAGCAATGGATAATAGATAACAGAGAATATAACCGATTGATTGTATGTTAAATTAACAGAGTCGTAATTTTAAGTACAAATTTAATTGTAAAAAATCTGTTTTATTGTGACCAAATGAATCATCGTCAAAAGTAGTTAGCATTCATTTAAAAATGTACTAAGGTCGAGAATGTAAACAGATAGGTTTAAATAGCCAAGTAATATTTCCAGAACGGATAATTACTTTTCTTTCATATTCATAAATGTATAATACTAAAAATAAACATTATACATTATTACAATTCAATTCTGACAACTTTAACATACACAACTTTCATTTTTATTTATTGTAAATATTACGTAGGTAGATAAGTAATATGTTTATAATTTATAATTATTTATAAAAGATAAATTGTTTTATGTTGAAATAAAAACTGTACGATAATAACACATTGTCCTTATTATCTCTCACTTTGTCAAGTCATTAAACCCATTAAAGATACCAAAACTTCTGACAGTCGTAGAATATAAGTATTTTGGTGCTGTTATTATACAGTTGCAATCACAGTTGCAAGAAATCGCTGGATATAGGCCGCTTCCAACAGGTCTCTTTGAAAATAATTGGAGGAGGCCTATGTTCAGCAGTAGACTTCCAGACGCTGAATAGGGATAGAAAGAGATAAGACAGTCTTAGGAAAAGCATGCGCGAATATTCTTTTTCTTACACATACCTATCATAACAGTAAAGTCCCGCATAATGGACAGAATCGTTTGAATTTAGACACATAAGTCAGGCGTGCTACCGGCTACGCCTCAAAACATTTACATAGTGCTCAGTGCGGTAAGTCACGTAATTTCTTGATGCGCTAATCAAATTGAGGTGCAGTTGCAATTAAATTTACGTTTTACTGCAAAATGGTATCTATTCTTGTTTAGCTGCGCGTGAGCTGCATGTAAGCTATGCGTAAACTGCGCCTTTTATGAGCTTCAACTATACGTCAGCCGTAAGTAATACTATTGATTTTAATATATGTAATACTATTGATTTTAATAGTGATACGATTTGTAGGATGCCTCCTTACTATGATAATCGATTTTTTTTTTTTTAAACTTTCCTGGCATAGTGGCGGCATTGCACCTGATGGAAAGTGCCAATGCCGCCCAGGCAGAGTATCCATTGGTATCGGACGGCAGTCCCATGCAAATGGAAACAATTATGCCGGCCTGCTAAGGTGCCTCTTCACACCGCGGCGGAAGGACCCAGGATTGTAGGAAGGAGGGAACACGTGCGCCGGCAAACAATTCCACAGCCTGACGGTGCGGCACAAAAACGAATTCGAGAACCGTTTGGTTCGCGCCGGGATGGTGTGGACCGTCAAGCTATGGCTTCGCAAGCCAGCACGCGTGGTTCTGGTTAGGAATGGAGAGGAGGGGATCAAGTTGAACAATTCTTCAGAGCACTCACCGTGATACAGGCGGTAGAACACGCACATGTACTGTGAATTGTACATGTGCTTCCGTTGATCGGACTAAACTGTTATTTGAGACGTTAAATGAAAAGGAATGTACCTACCAATCAAGTTGCGATTTGAATCACGCACTTAAAATGCGCAGTAATAGAATACGCTAAAGCGCTCGCGTGAGGCGAACAGTTGAGCCCTGTAATAAAATTGACAAATACATCGCCGAATATGAAATCTTTCGTTCGTTTCATTCATGTAATCAAAGAAAAATGAAAAGACTCAACTTTCATGGATCCATGAATTATCCCACCCCAATGCCTAAAGTACTAGAAGCACCTCCGTGGATTATGTTAAAATTTCAATGAAAAAGTTAAATGTCAAGATTGGAGCGATCTTGGCGCGATCCAATAAAAGTTGCCGTCACATTCCCGCCCAAATACTAAATGCGTGACATAAAACAAGACGACTGCTGTTTTATTCAAATTGTGGCAATCTGCCTTTATGGCTTATAAAATAAAATTTACACATATTAATCTTATACCTGGATATTTGGACCTCCCCCAAGGATTTTCAAGACGGACGACCTAGTTAAGGTTGCAGAAAGTCAGTGGGGGTGGGTCGCAGCCTTGGGGGAGGCCTATTATGATCTTCTGTTTTATTATAGAAATCGCAGGAAGTCGACAAGAAAATAACTAAAAAATAGGTACACCCAGTTACTAAGTTAGTCTTGACCAGTGAGAGACTTTTCGGTCTCCCAAACACTCAGAAAGAAACAAATACCTGTGGATCACACAAATATTTTTCTCGGAGCGAAGATCGAACCCGTGGCCTTACGTTTCACAGCCGGCGTCTATCCAACTACACCACGGAACCTGTCAATAGTTACCACTTTTATTAGCTTTTATATACACTCTATAATGAACCCGCGCCTGAAATAATTAGCGCCTCTTGAAAGCAGATAATAATTGTAGGTCCCTGTATATTTACTTTGTTCAACCGAAGACAATATGAATAATTACCATGGCTAATGTCCAAAATAGTCGCTAAGGGACAAGATAGTAATTTGAAAGTCATTTGACTGCAATATTATCGTTGAAACGATGTATAGCATAGCAGCAGTAGTGACACTTTAGACTCTACTCCTTAGTCTGTGACTCTACCGTACACAGACTAACCCACTCTACCGTAAATAGAGCACAGTTAGACAACCGCTCGGTGCCCCGGAATGAATAGGAAGCTTAGACGATTTTACGTTAATTATAAGTATGTTATCATTACGGCAATCTGACGAGCTTTAGCAATCTCACCGATCGCGATAGCGCTAGATGTGCCTACTTAAATCACTGATTCATAATTTCGTAATTATTTTAATCAAGTGATTAATATATGAGGAAGTTGAAAATAATAATAGATTCGTATGTAATTAAAAGTAAACATCATTACTTTTTCTTATTGCTGCCAGCTGAAATACAGAATTAACGTATCTTTTGGAAAGAGTATAAAATATTCAGAATATGAATTTAGCTACATCTAGTGGCGAATAGTACAACTAACTGCTTATGATGATTAATTAATTTCTCTTATACTAGATGGCGCTATACCTATATGGTGTGGAATCAACAAAAAAAATAAAGAAGCAATAAACTTGCTAAGGGTGTCATATGAAAGAATTAAAATTTTTAACTATAAATTAATTTAATTAACTCGTTACGTAGCATTTTTATACTTACCGTGGCTAAGTTTAGTTTTTTTTTCTTATCACAATATTTATTTACAATAGCAACACTCAATATTAATGTCTGATTAAAAGTGAGGTTATGTCGGGATTTATTTATTTTTGGTTATGAAATTTCAGTAAATAATATTCAGTGATACGCTGGAAAATCTTTAAATTATTGTGTACATAAATAATATTAAGGTAATATTGTTATTAACTTTCTAAATATAACAAATTTCAGTAATATTTCGTATTTTAAATAAATATTTGTTTTTATTTTTAGATGAATCTAATAAGAAGAGGCTTTTCACTCCTCTCCATGGGGATTAGAGCTCAGTGCACTCAAGTTAAAGGTAAATTATTTGCTGGTATTTAAATAAGCATATTTTAAATTTAATTTAATATGAAAATAATTTTCTAAGTGATTAAGTAATGGTAATAAAACACCGTGGCCATGGCTGACTTACTTACTAATTGTCCTAAAATATAAATGTTCCTCGATAAATTAAAATAATTCCTGCATCGGGCAGTTATACAAGAAATGAAAGTGGAAGCCTACTTATCATATTTAATTATATTACTAAATTAGTATTGGAAACTCCTCAAGTTGGACAATTGAAGGCTCCAGTAGCGCATGATTTGAATCTATTTCATTAGCTTGCTTTTTATGTATGTATGTATGTTATTTTGATGTAGGTATTTTTATGTTTAGTTAGTATGAGTATTATCTAGTTTCCTCACTTTTAAATATTTATTTTACACTGCCCTTTCTTTTTCCTTCTTTTAAATCCATCCCATGGTTGTCTGTAAGACATTGCTTTAAGCGATAAGACCGCCATTTGTACTTTTTATATATTTTTAGTTTCTGTATGTTGTATTTTTGTTTTTGTGTACTATAAAGATTTAAATAAATAAATAAAATAAATAAATAGCTTCAATTGGCATTTTAAAGAAGGAAATGAAATAAAGTGTTAAGAGTAGGGCCGCAGATCTTTGAAGTAATATTGCAACATGGTATTTAGACATTATATAATCTAAGGATGAATACTATAAGCTTATAACTATGGAATTTATTGACAAATATATTTTTTATATGATAACGAGAAATAACACATACTCGCTTGTTAATATTGGCTTATGTGAACAACAAGTACAATGGCTAATAGGACAGGCTGATATGACATAGATCCTGCATCATGTAAAAGTTAAGATTCAACTGGATTGTCTATCAGACTTCACATTATATAAGAACAAAATTGGTGTTGGATTCCAAAATACATAATATTAGCCCATGGAATATAATCATAAACAGGGCATCCCAGGCCGAAGCTACATGAACGGGAAGTACCATTGTAGACAGATAATTTTACTGAAAAACATCATTTTGATTTTGAACACAATTCAAATTGAATTCAAAGATTTTTGAATAAGTTAATAATTTGTTTATTGAACGCTTTGTACAAATTTAAATAGTACAGGTAGACTTAATGCCTAAGGGAATTTTCTCCAGTCAACCTTAGGATAGTAATAATCACATATCTGAAATGGTAATATAACCTGCCAGGTGGCAAAACAACACCCATCACTTCAAGAGTACTAATCTAAAGGCTCACAAATGAGGATTATTTTTTTTCCATAAAACATGGCATCTCGAACAAAAGGAACATAATGAAATCATAAAATTATGTTTTTTTTTCGCCCCATGGGAGCTTCCATTCCCATATCAGACATATGATTATACAAAAATCTTTGCATGCAGTTTAAATTGCTTTCAATAATAAAATGGTGTCATTTTTCAGTAAAATTTACTGTTTACAATATTTAAGATACTTCCCGTGGGAAACCACTTAACTTAGTCTCACAGATTTGCATTTTTAGAAAATCATATGACCATTGAAAGAACATTTATCTATAATAAGTGATCTGGAATAATTTCATACTGCTGATAGTAATTAATTGGGTGAATGTTTCAATAAATAACACCCAACAGTCACATATGTACATAGTTCTGACCTCACACTAAGATTGAGTCTTTTGTCGTGGGTATCAGGAACAACGAGAGACTTTACGGTCTCACAAACACTCAGACCCGAAAGAAATATTTGTTCGACGCACAAATATTTCTCGCGGTGCGGGGATCGAACCCGTGGCCTCTCATTTCACAGGCGGCATCTAACCAACTCCGCTACAGAGGTTGTCAATAAAAAATACATAGAAAGCGCGGCTCAATACCTAGATATACTTTGATATCGTCATTTCATTTTCGTATCATTTTTGTCAGTATTCAGTATATGAATATTATTTCATAAGATCGCCAAACGTGATTATTTATATAGGAAAAATATAGGAAATGCAATAACTGACAATGTAGAAAAACAAATTAACATCTGCAACAACAGCTGCAATAACCATTGCACACGATTCTGATCGTTATCTCAATCGGTTATGTGTGATATTTGCGCGGCGTGAGCTGCAGTGGTCAACAACAATATTTGCTTGCGGGATTATTGTGTCGCGCGCCTGTCATTTTGCAGGGAACCCTTCCGCGTGGACCGGGATTATGTCCTCTGGGACTTATTGGTACAGATAGCAAAAACACACTACTTAAATTAACCATTTTTAAAGTAATAAGAATCACGGTCAGCTTTATATCTGTGAGATATCAGTATGATTAAAAAAAGGAAAACGAGATTATTTTTGAAATAATTGAACTATTAATATAATTATTTCTACATCCCAAATTAATTCGCGGCCTTGATAACCCAACATGTTATGTAGTCTTGATGGGTATAAAATTATGATTTAGAATTAGAGTTATCTACTTAACCACTTGCTATTTTAGTAATGCCTTTAATCCACCAGGCTCTCATAACTCAGACATTATTGTTCATAATTCAAAAAATGTCCCATAAAAATTATCCCCAACATTTTACTCCTTTTGCCGACCGTACAATTATACAAACAAAAAGGGTTTATGATGAGTCAGCAGTTCTGCTGACCGTGCGTCCATTGACGCCTCATTGTGACCGCATGACTTGAAAACCGAGATGTAGATTGCATTCTGTCATATCTACAGCTTTTGTGCATATTTTCCTGGTATAGTAAGGTACAAATTGTACATTTAATGGTTAATGTATGGATGGGGAATTAATGTTGGTGTGGTTTGTGAATGTTTCAATTGTATCGTAAGAAATTACTTGTTGCTATTTTTGTGTACTTATTTCACAAAATTATAGACCAAAAATATCTAGATACCATATCTCCATCAAATTTGATCATAATCTGTCTTACGTTCTTAGTTTTGGACATATTTCCTCTTTTACACAAAAATTATTGCTGATATTTTTGGTGAAACTTTGCAATGTTATAAATGATAATACATAATCTAAAACTTATAAACCCATTTATTAAATTAACTAAAACAAACAGTTCGTATCTAGTGAGTCGAAAAAATCTATCTTCATTTTAATGGGTGTTAAGTGCAATATAGCAATTGCAACCACCAGCTACAGCCAGGTTGGAAACTTAATAACAAATATGGCGATCTTACACATTCAGGAATATATTTTTTTATTCAACTTAACTAATTTGAAGCTACCAGTCAGCCTTTATAGACATGAATTGTCCTGAATACTTAAATTACCTTCATCTATGACCAATCCGCGGTCCAAAAAACTCAAAATATCCCGTTAAAACCGCAAACATACAAACAGTCACAATTTGAAACCCTTTTATAAGGTAGATAAATAATGTCATTGCCACTTCTGTCTGCAAATAAATGGTCAGCGTCGGGCGACGTGGGACGCGCACGATACACATTTTCTCATGAACTCGTCGGAACGTACTTGATTGATTCTTTTAAGATGGTTTACATGCTCCTCTAAGTATGTATATGTCGAGTAAAAGGCTTATGATATGCGTGATTGGATGGTATTCAATTTATTTAGATGGATGTATGAATTTTGGTCATACCTCGTGTAATATTTAAAGAAGTTTCTTAATTGGACTTCAAAACAATTGAAATTAAGGGTGACTAGCAAGCTTTTGCACTAATAATTATATTATTTGCCATAAACTGCAATTCTGTTATGGCCTGAATTATATTATAGTGTATTATATTAGCCCATATACGTCCCACTGCAGATCACTAGCTTCCTCTACAATCGAAAGTACGATTGAAAGGGGTTAGGCCATATTATTGCCTGCTTCATATTTATTGTAATGCTTTTTCTTTTCTTCCTTGATTACAATAGTTATCGAATATTTTGCATGCCTGCTAAGCTTCGATAAAATTGTAAATTTCAACTAACACTTACATAGATAAATAAGCTTTTGACAATCATATATTAATCCTTCCGAGAAAGTTATGATTTTGTTACGAGTTACAATGCAAGTCTTTCTCCGCGTAACAGAGGATTAGCCTCAGTGCACTATTTGTAGTAACTGGACTGCGTTCTTACGACGGATTGACAATTGCGAAAAACTATTGTAAGGTTACATAATGGAATAGTGATGTTCAATTTGGATTGGAAGATGGAGAAACCGAAAACGATAATATATTGAAATTAAAATATTTGTTACGGATTTTATCGCGGATTTTGTATAATTTTAACATTATATTTTCGTGGTAGTTTTAGTTGGTGAAAACAATTTTTGGAAACTAAGGCATTCGTACGTAACTGAAAATTACTTATTATCTGTTTAGAAAAATAATAAATCATTCGGAACCAAATTGTATAATTTATCTACCCATAGCGTTCAAATTTTGCGTCTGAATATTATAAACAAGCATTCGGCCTTTAAACAACTACTACCTGAAAGGTCATATCTCATAAACAATAATTAACATAAATTGTTTTCAAAATTTATGTTTACCAAAATCATTATCACGCTTAATTCTCTAATCAGAACGCATATCTTCGGCTCCAAGCCATCAGGCGTCAACCCAAAGACTTATTTCTCACAACCCTATCTCCCGATAGAGTTATTTCATTCAAGAGCATTGTTACACAAATATGATTTATGTTTCGCGGAACGATCTCGTCTGCATCTTCTTGACGCGAAGATTTTGTTTTTTTTTTCTCCCGAGTCACGCTGTGACAAAGGCGTACATTTTAAGCCAGTGTCCGTCATGTGCGGACAATGCCCACTATTAGCGGATTATAATCCGCAAAAAGAGCAGGTACTGTATCTAAGGACCAGTTGTAGATGCAATAGGACTAAGTTAGGAGAGACATGCGATAGATCACTTTGCGAAGTGATCAAAAAAAATAATCAGAAATACATAAATGCACCCAAATAAAAAAATAAAAAAAAATATTTTATTTGCTAGTGTGCTAGTGTTTTTACTTTAGTCAAATTTCTAGATATTATCTTCATTTTAGCGTTTTATTTGTTATGTCCAAATTTTTCTAACAGGTTATTGCAGTTAGTGCGCCTACACGCACTAGGATATCGTGGTGTATTGTATGGCCTAACCCTTCTCAACCTTACTCTCGATTGTAGATGACGCTCGCGCCCTGCAGTGGGTCGAATATATGGGTTGACACCTGTTGACACAATACAATATTGAAGTCAAGGGGTTTCTTTATTTTACTCATTTTATTATTTTGTCAGGTTTAACGGGATTCTTTATCGATTCTGATTCTCTTCACGAATATCCTGTAAATTTACCACTCCCGGGCATGGGCCATTCTCGATTCTAAATAAGAGATGTTTTTTATTATAATAATTTATTTACTCGTATGTCACAATAAAGCTCACCTTATACAACCAAACATTCGTGTACTAATTTATAAAGTGGTAACTTTAATGTTTGGTCTAAAATGGTAATTTTAGATGACCCAATATTAAAAAATCTACCCCGCCATCTCTTACATCTCGCGCCCACAGCATCTTGCATTAGCAGATGCAAGGCTGTCATACTCGTCATAAAGAGCGGGCGACCAGCGATTATCCCAAACAACAACACGAACATTCCTGTGTATACAGAGTCGGTGGCCAGCGTCCACTACGTGACGTCCCTACACTCCCGAATATATAAATTGTTATTATAAAGTATTATAATGTTCAAAAATCCTTGTTTTCACTTCTGGATGTTAGTTCTTGGAATGTGCCACTGAAACGTGGTGAAAAGAGGTGGTATGGCGAACCTACCTTTAAGCTTTATCCATGTATATTACTACTACTTGTAGGTCACACTGTTAGCCTCAGACATTCTGCTCCTCAATCTGATTAACCCATTCAATGCGGCGCACGCCGATCGGCGTATTATTTTTTCTTACTCAGATGCTGACAACGCCGATCGGCGTAATGTAGAGTTGTTTTATATTTTACCCAAATTTGATTTTTTAATTATAAAATATAGACCAATGTGTTTATAATTTATCAGTGAAAAGCCTGGTACAAATAGTTTCTGGATATTTCAGTTCTAGAAAAGTTGAGTTTTCTTACTCAGGTGCGGCAAACGCCAATCGGCGTTTTCCAGGGATTCACAACTATTGGTTTTAAAAATATGAATAGCATATTTATTTATTCTATTAAACAAACTTATAATTAAGTTAAATGTGAAAGTTTGTGAGTGTGGATGTATGGATGTTTGTTATTCTTTCACACAAAAACGTCTCGACCGATTTTGATGAAATTAGTTATAGGGATAGCTGTCACCCTGGTTTGACACATAGGCTAGCTTTCAGTCCGAAAAAAAATATTATTCCCGGGGTCATCCTACGGGAATATTACAGCAAATTGAAATGGAATTGAAATAGAAATATTAGCTAATTTTTAAAATTAGAATGGGTGGCTCCCAATTTGACAGGATAGGATTGCAAGTTTTTCGTCATGGGACTGAGAGACGGAACAGAACGGGACATAACTGGACGGGAAATATAATCGACAGTGTTCAGGAAATTCACATTCGCGGAATTCATTGACAGCCTCCGTGGCGCAGGTGGCTAGACGCCGCCTGTGTAACGAGAGGCCGCGGATTCGATCTCCGCACCGTGAGAAATGTTTGTGTGGCCCACAAATATTTCTTTTGGGTCTGGGTGTTTGTGAGACCGAAAAGTCTCTCGTAGTTCCTGATACCCACGACACAAGACTCGATCTTAGTGTGGGGTCAGGACCATATATGTGACTGTTCGGTGTTATTATTTAATTCATATAGGTAATTATTACGCGAAATAATATGTTTTTGATGTGGACTGGTTTAAAAACTATCTACAACCGGACGAATATGGGACCGCTAGTCCAATTTACATTATACATGAATCCCTATTTTCCTTGGTCCTGCAAAGTGTCTTAAACACTTTTTTTTGCTTTTTTTTTTAAACGGTTTTGCTGCTTAATAACAGTGAGCAAAATGCGAAATTAACAAATATTATATTTCGTTTATCTTTTTTGTCAATATTTTATTGATACTCTGGCAATTATCACATCCTGATATTTTAATTATTTTTTAATCTCTTTATTTGAACTTTCACTTTTCCGTTTCTTTTGTGGTGCCAATAACGACTGAGATAAGTAAATGTCATCCCAAACAATATATCAATTAATATATTAGGCGACTAGAAACGTTTTCTCTCTGAAAAAGAAGAACTGCATAAAAAATCAACGTAATAAACCTATTTTACGGATATTGTCGCGGTATTTTAATATGATTTATATTCTATTTCTATTATAAAAATTGTAAATTTCAAACCATCAAATTTTATCCATTACACTGAAATCAATTCTGTCTATTTAACGACACACAGTTATGTATACGTTTTCAATCAAGAAGATTGAGAGAAAATATTTACTTATATATTATTAAATTATTTTTATATATTTTATTTATAATTAAATTCCTTTGATAATTTTAATAATAATAAGTACCTATACACTAACTTTGTATTGAGATTTAATTATTATGAAATAAAAAAAATGGTTTGCAACCCCTGATAATATTCGAAGTTATCAATAATATCATTTTTTATGCTTTAAACAAGGATGTTTGTACGACGGGGGAGCACAATAGAAATATTTATCAAATAAAGAGATTTACTCACCATTTAAATCCATAATCTATAAAAAAACTGCAGATATTCCTTTTCTCAAATTTCTATCAACAAATCTTCACGAATCTCATACAAAATTGGCTAAAATAATTAAATTAATTCTGCTACTTGCTAAAAACAGTCCTTATTGCAATAATTATAGCGTACTACTCGAGAAATCCCATGAATTCGAAATGAATAAAATGAAATTCTTAACGAAGTGCTGAAAACGCCGATTGGCGTTTTATTTTTGATCCGTCAGGTGCGGCGCACGCCGATCGGCGTTTACGTTAAGGAGTATGCCGCATCTGGGTAGCGAGAGCAAAATTTGTTGCCGCATTGAATGGGTTAAGGAGGATTAGAACTTTAACCAACAAAACTGAAAAAGAACAAGGATTTTCAGTATATTATAGCAACAAATTAAACCGATGGGGATTGCTAAATATACTCTCCAAGATTCGGACCACCCGAACATATCGACTCTTTGTCAAGACACGACAGTCCATAGTGCAAATATGTATTACGTCTGTCCTTAGTCCTTTTCTTTTCTTCTATATTATCAAAATCAGAACGTTGAAACTGAATACTCTCATTCTTATTTTATGCATATTCGGTTATTTATAGGCAGTTTTAAAATGTATATTATCGATTGTGTTGTCGCTTCCGAACGACTTTTGAATCCAGTTTAACCGTTTTAAATGTTAAAACCTTAGGTTAAAACCTATTTTTTATCCTATGAGTAACACCGACTATGTTTTAAGACATCACTCTCTTCCTGCAATTCTCACATCAGATCGCCAAAACCCTTTGCGTATTCAAAAAAAAAACAAAAGAATGCGCGTTGCGGTTACGGCCCAATACTTACCACATAAATGGAAAACACATTTCAAATACCTGACGACCGCAAAAAATTCGCAGTTAACATGTCAATATAGAACAGTTCCCATGTGTCTGTCTGTGTGTGATACAAATTGTGCCACCCTTTCGGCCGACACAATTGATACAATCGACAATGGACACGCCTTTGTGTAAAAGTTTTTGTGTCCGTATGTGAAAGTCTTTATATGAATGTTGATTCATATTTTTGATTTATTTTACTGTAATACCGTTTAAATGACAAGAAGGATGATTTTCTCGTGATATTTGGAATTCAAACTTCAATAATTCATTATTGTCTACTAGACGCATACCATTCACCCAATATATGCTACATTTGAGTATCTTTTGTTGATTTAATAAGGATTTTTAAGACTGAATTATATTTGAATTATTCGTTTGTAATATGGTATTCGAGAACTGAAGTAATTAAAACTCGACAGCGTCATTACAAAACTTCATAATTCTTCTGGTTTTACCAAGTATATTACTTCACTTCACACTTCTTACTGTACAACTCCATGTCTAAATCAGCCCATATACGTCCCATTGCAGGGCACAAGCCTCCTCTACAATCCAGAGTATGAATGAGAGTGGTTAGGCAATATAGTCCACCACACTGGCCTAGTGCGGGTGGGTGGACTTTACATACCATATAAATTCTTACAAATCGCTATGGTATGCAAGTTTCGTCACAATGTTTTCCTTAACTGTTATAGTACTCGGTGATTGGCTACACACATGACTCCGAATAGACAGAAGTACAACTCAACGTAATAAAATTCTTAAATTATCTTTTCCATTACTTTAATATGTCTCAATTCCTATATTCAATCCACTTTTCTCCCAACCCTTATTTTCCATACTTCAAAATCTACACACAATATAACAGTAACTATGGCTCTTATAAATTCGTCACGCCCTCAAACCGTGCGACTATTTGCGACCGGCCCACGTCATTCGGAAGGCTTACAGTCCAATGTATACAAAGGTTGTTCTTTTCCAAATCTGTTGATAATCCGCACTCCACAATATCGGTTAACACCTGCCCGCTTTGTGTCCGTAACGGGACCTTGAAGATACCTTGATATGACACAGTTAGATAAAAGGGTTCTGAAAGTAGTAATATTCTATTTATCTTATTTTTACTGTCATTATTTTCTAAAAACACAAATGCGAGAAAAAATATTAAATAGCAAAAATTAAAAAATATATTATGTTGTAATTGATTTGCTTATGATTTTTCGAACTAAATATGAACTGCTGTTTAAACTGTCGTGTTATTCTAGCACTTACAGACTGTTAACATTTCAAAAACAAAAGTTGAAATTAAGGAAGGTTTTTGGTTGATGAGACGTTACTCGTGCTGTTTCTTCTTCAAATCTGTAAGACTTTACGCAGAAGTAGTAGATTTTGTGAAACACTATTTTAATGCGACTGAAACAAACGCGTTGATGTTATCTAAAGCTTGGCAACTATCAAGATGTACATATGACAAATAAATTGTGCGGTCCACAAATATTTTTTTCGGGTCTGGGTATTTGTGAGACCGAAAAGTCTCTCGTAGTTCCTGATACCCACGACACAAGACTTGGTCTTAGTGTGGGTCAGGACTATGTATGTGACAGTTGGGTGTTATTTATTTATAACAATTTACAAATGTAAGTAATATTGTTGTTTCCAGCGATACCTCAACTGCCAACACCTAGTATACAAGTTCCTACAACACCAGCACCTGCAACTGGTTTAATCGCGAGGGCCATGGCGTCCCTCGCACAAATGCACCGCTCCGGACCACACATCAAGAAGAGGAAGTCTAGAAACCCGCTCAATGGCAACCCTTTTGCTAAGGTATTCTAGAATTTCGTTGACTTTAGTGCAGGGATTTTTTTTTTCTAAATTAGTTGTGTTTTTTGGTTATAATATAAGTTGCTAAGCACAAACTCAGGATAAGATGATCCTTTAAAATATTTAAATCAGTAAATCTTTTAAAAATATTTTAGCCCACATATATTTGATGCATCTACGTTTAGTAAACAAGCGGTACAATTCAGGACTATAAAGGATAAAGAGGAAAGTAAAAACCTACAATATTCGCGATATTCTCTCATAAAACATTCAACATTTTGGTAGCACGGCAATCGGTACAAAGAAAGAGTCCGAAAACCCACAAAAGATCAGCATGGAGTATGACCTAAGCCTATAGTCTTTGGACGAGTAAGAGTTAATACAATCCAGTCCCCATAATTCCAGGGGGTAGTACTAAAGACATTAATCAAGAAGCCCAAGAAGCCGAACTCAGCGAACCGCAAGTGCGTGCTGGTGCGCCTGTCCAACGGCAAGGAGATGGTCGCCTACGTGCCCGGCATCGGACACAACCTGCAGGAACACAACATTGTGCTCGTCAGGGTTGGAAGGTAGGCTTTGTATAGCTATGTTACTTGATCTACCATCGATAGGTCTTTTTGGAGCATTACAAGATTACGTGACGAAAAGGCCGTCGAATCGCCTTCATCTGTTATTATTGGAATTCTTTTTAGTAATTGTATAGGTTCGATAAACTAGCAAATGAAAAACAACAATGTAAATGCAGTGTTGTGTTCCGGTTTGAAGGACATTTTAGCCAGAGTCGCTACTGGGCATATTGAGACTTAACATCTTGTTTCAGGCTGCTGAGCACAGTGGGATGCCTAGGTTTGCTTTGTAATTCATGGTGTTGTTCGGCTTTGCTACTGTGAATGAGCGGTCGTATCGCTTACCATCAGGCGAACGGAATGCTTGTCTCGCCATTAATTGCAATAAAAAAAACATCGCATAAAGAATTGTATCGTTTTTTTGCGATCTTTTTAGTTGTAGTGTGTCTTAGTCACTAAAACTACCACCCGGCTTCGTTTTTGATCGCAGTCTAGAGACCCTGCCTTTATACAATGTTGTCATTTTACGTTACAGATTGAAGGATTGTCCGGGAGTGAAGCTGAAGTGCGTGCGAGGCAAGTACGACCTGCCACACGTCATCAAGCAGAAAGTGTAGCCTTATTGTAGTACCCACGGTTAGTTTATTATATTAGTCTAAGGAATACACGCCGTTTTATTTCATAATTTAAAACCCTTAGGGCCAGTTTCACCAGTTGTTGATAAAGTCCCTGATAGCTACCTGGCACTCATCAGTCAAATAAAATACGGAATTCGGTTGCCAAAGTACTGAATTTTATTTATCAGTCATTTATATATTTGGTAATTAAATCATTAAAATAGGTGCCGTAATACCAAACAAAATCTACTAATTAGCATTTGTTAATTATACATAAACAATAAAAAATATCTACCTAATATGAAAAAAATATATATTATTGTTTATATTAGCTGTTTTAAATGCAAAAAATTATCTTTACCAACTCTTCAGTAAATAGCGGGCCAACTCAGTTTTTCTTATTTCTTAGTTTAAATTGCTCATCACTCGTCATCATCATTCATCATTTTTAAATCACTTTTGAAAATAAAATAGCAATCCTGTAGTCAAAATATTCTATACCTAAGTAGGCTATTGCTTAAGTCCCTATTTTCTATTATTTATTTAAGCCAAAGTTTTTTTAATAATCGGATTAAAATTATAATCCCTTTGCCGCTTAATATGCCCTTAGCATTAGCAAAATAATAAAATTTGGTCCAGGTATTAAGTTTATTCGTTTGTTTACGCTAATCCGCGGATTTAAGAAATAAAAAAATAGATGAACAATAATATGCTGGTTTTGAAATTATACTAAGTTTATTTAATCTATGTCATAAATTAAAAAGTATTAAGTGAATAATAAATAATAATGATCTTTTTAGTTTCGCTACCGAATTATATTGGTAATTATTATTGTATTTGTATTTTATGTTTTAAGAATGAAATAAATATTAAAAATAAAATAAATAACACCTAACAATCACATACCTAGTCCTGACCCCACACTAAGATCGAGTCTTGTGTCGTGGGTATCAGGAATTACGAGAGACTTTTCGGTCTCACAACCACCCAGACCCGGAAGAAATGAAAGAAGTATGTTTATAAATAATGCTTTAATAATGACTAATATCATTATTTTATTATCTTACATTTACTATATTAGATATAAGTTAATTACATGCATAATATGTACAAATTCAAAGGCGTTATGTAAAATCTTATTCCCTCAAAATTATTCACAATTTTTTTTCATAAATACTATTCTACAATGATTTCAATAAATAAAATGAATCTTAAACATATTTCTTACATCTATCTTCAAATTGCACATAACCTATCAGTCTTTACATAGGAACTTTATATATTACACAGAAATGGCCTCAAAAAATATACAAATTAATCTACTTTAGGCTCTAAGCTACAAATATCTAATGCCTACAAGATTGCTGGCATCTTCCACAGACTTGGTTGGCAAGCAAGGTTTTTAAGCCCGCCACTTCTCGCCTGAGGTAGGAGACTTTCAAAGCCAGGTGGATTTCCCTAAGTTTCCTCCTGTCGCGGCTTTGTTTTGCCGCGAAGTTGTTCCTCTCCCTCTGTCTCCTGTAAGTCTCATCTGCTGTCTCGTTCTTGGACTGTACTGATCTCCTCATACGCGGGTTGTTGCCTGTAAACAATGGTATAGGTTAATAGATGTCGCTGATATAAATTATTAGTGGCTTTACTAAAATTCTCAACGCAAAAAAAAAACAATTAACTACATTTTTTGAAGTTTATATTTTGAAAATGAAATGAGTTAATCAGTGACGTTAATCAATTGTCTCAAACATTATTAAACAGGAACATATATGACACAATTAAAATAACTATCTGTAAATTAGACACTTACCTAACAATGTACCGCCGTTCTTCTCAGCCATAGCCCTCAGCGCGTCTCGCTCAAACGCTTGGAAGTCAGGGTCATCCGACAAGCAATCCACATCCACCATGTCAAAACTCCTCTTCATAGGCTGGTCTAGAACTGGCGAAGCGGGAGGAGACAGATCAGGCCGCGCCACACTTGTCGGATACACTTGCTCGTATCGCGGATACGACTCGTACGAGGATATACTCCCGCCGGATAGCGGGGATATCTGTCCCACTGCAGCATACACAGGCTGAGGATACCCATGTACAGGATACTCCTGCGGTGGATAATTCACATAGTCGAATCTCGTGCAATCCTCCTCTTTGACCGTCTTAGTCAAGTCTAAAGCTACGTCGTCGGCATACGGTGTCCACAACGCCATAGTTCACGATTCGATAAACTCCGATCACAAATAACAGATGTCGCTAGTCACGGATGTTGCTCCACGGAAGGGTGCGATGGTAATGTGGCAAGGGTTGCTCAAGCGCCCCTTTTGTTGCGAGGGGCGGTGTTTATATTGGTGGGGTGAGGTCGACGCTGATTGGTCGAAGGGGTGGCTACCTGCGACCCTAACGGGATAGGGGAGACAATAGCTTTAATTAAACCAGTAAATTGTAATGCGATTGCGTTGACTATTCTGGGAATGGGAAGTGGTATACGTAATATATTGTTTCAATTATGTAAGAAATTACATACAGTTATATAATTAATATATTTTCTAAAATTTTGCGGAAAAGCGCGGCTGGTGAAAAGTAAATTTCCTGCGCAAATATTGGGGGTTACATATTACATACATGGATGACATCTTTGTATGGCGTTTTTCAGATCTAGGTATTGCATTTATGCTTATGTTTTTGCCTATGAATGGAACCTATTGTGTTGCAGTAATATTAGTCTTGCGCAAGTTTGTAAAATAATTTAGTACCTATCTACCTAAACTATAGCTTAGGTAGATAGGCATTATAACGTCTAATACATACCTACGTATTTTATTTGCGATATCTTAAAACCTGAAAAAAATAATTCGATATTGTTTTTGTACATGATTCATTCCTTAATGTGCTTAGGAAATACATAAAACATCATCTAATTAAACATCCGTGAAACAAACACAGTGTTGACGAAAATAAAAACATGAGTGACTCAATAACAATTTGCTAACGATTTTGTTTTCGATCGCAAGTTGTTATTGGATGCAAATGACAATTATATTAGATAATATTATTATTGTAATACTACAAACAATGCTTGGCGAGATAATTAACTGCATCTTAATACGTGATTAAGATCGAAATCTGGTTTTTAGATATTTGCTTAATGTAAGGATACAAAATCTATTGATTTGAAAAAAATCGTGATAAATCCTGAAATCAATTTTCTGGTCTTTGAGTTTTATGTATAAATTAATTAATTATGAACTTGCTAGATAAATATGAAGTATCTTTCTATATACGGATATGTTATTTTAAAGGTTTTTCTGCCAAGATGAAACAAACAAAAATATGAGATAAACCTGGAAGAGATTTCCTTTGCAAGAAGGCCGCCGTCTTGATTGTACTTATTTTAAATTCAGTTACATTTTTTTACTGATATACAATAAAGAAAATAAATAATTATATAAAACAACATTTTACACAATACGCAAAAAGATTAAAATATTGTGTAAGTGATTTTTTTAAAGAATTTAACCATCATGTCCAAATTTCATACCAAATTCGTCTTAGCTGTCTGTTCTATCTACATTTCGCAAAACCATCCAAAAAATATCCAGCGGTAAAATGATTCGTACTTTCCCATGACAATTCAAATACGTTTCAATCAAGCCAAGCGTATGTCCAGAGTATTGAGATGAGCTACCGAAGCATCGACTTCGCATTGTGGGACACTTCCGCTCTTACTTGCGGTGACACGGTGGTCCACGCTGGACACACGTGCGTGGACGCTGTCCACGCACGACACTGAAACGGATAGCTCAATTCAAATGGAAGCTCACTGAATGGATAAGTAACTGTTGAAGATTTAGGGTTATGAAATAATGTGTCTGATACAATGATAGAGACCGTATTGGTCGGCGTATCTCATAAATGCAATGGATGGACTATATAACATTTAAAGTTATTTTCAATTTCGAAATAATTTGTTTTTAGATTCTTTGAATATTAATTCAATTTAAGCATTCAGGTACTAAAAATTAATGTCCGACGTCCGTAAATTATAAAAATATTCTTACAAAGAATAATCTGTGTTCTGTAGTGATTTGATATTACAATATTTCTTAATCCGACTGATGGTCCGCTTAAACTATGACAATCTCTACAATATTTAGGAAAAATTGCGGTTGTAAATCATTAAAAAATAAATATTTCAAACAATATTCCTGCTGCCCAGATGTCGCCGGATTAAATTAATCCCGAAAATAATCCGCCAGAAACTTCCAGCATATTTGACTTTGCGGCGTTTCTGCCTATTTAATCCACGTTTAATCGGATTAATAAAAAGAGATGCAATAAGAAGTAACAACCCGTTATTTGAGACAATCCGGGTGCATTGTCACAAGTTGTATAAACGTTTGCGACGACTGCTCGTAAAACAATTGTTTTGTGACCGGAGGATCGGGAGATAGCAGGTAGCGGCGCACGTGACAATATTCGCAATATGCGACTTTATTTTTTAATAAATATTTTATGTTTTTAAAATGCATAAAATACTTTTTTATTGAATTTTAAAATTTATTTACCGTCGCTACATGCGAAGTGTTTTATAATTCTGTATACCTAGTAGGTACATTCTAATGATAATTTATATTGTTCTGCATAAATAAATAGATAACGTATTTATGTGTGTTTATTATTGTTTGTTATCTTTAGTCTTTAAGTTTATTGGACTATAAATGACACTATACATGCCAATCTTGATTCTAGAGCAGATCCTCCACACGTTCAATTTAATATTTAGGATTACAATTTTTCTTTATTCTGCGTGTATTAGCACATTTTACGAATTTATATTTTTTTGTAATTTGTATTAGCGAAACTGTTAAAAGTATGTATCGAGTTTTTATAAAATTATTAGTTCTGCAAGTATTACAATTACAATTTTAAAGACCCAAATAGATCATAAAGGCTTTGAACCAAACGATCAATATTATAAGAGAGAAAGTAACTGACGTGTCCAATAAATAATACCACCCCCTGGTCATTCCCACATGTCCAACTTGATTGAACACCGTATGATGGTTGACCACACACAAAACTTTTGTATACAGCAAACAAGCGGTTCACCTCATGGTATCCGCCAGCCATGAACATCATCTTACATAAACTCACACCTTTTTCCCAGAAGAGTAGGCAGAGGTTCTCCTGGTAGCAACTAGGACATCCACGTTTCGCCTTGTGTGTTCGTCCCATAATGTGATTCAGCCAATCGCCATATCAGGCACAAATTCCTGACTGAAACTGAAATCTGAAAAATCCAATATAATTTTGCTGATCCAAAATTCGAACCATCCAGCATTGTAACCGTACCGTAGTACAACTACGCCACCGAAGAAGTCGTCATTATAAACATCAACATACTCTGGATTGTAGGTGAGTTGCCTTCCTTTCAAAAGGCGAAGGAAATCAGAAAAAGAAAAGCCACCGAGGAGAGGTTGTTTTACTGGTGGTAGATCTCTCGTATGTAGGAGGCCGCCTGGGTAGTTACCATCCATCCATCATGTTGCTTGGTTTTGCTACTATAGGTATATGAGCAGTAGTATCGCTTACCATCAGGCGAACGACAGGCTCGTCTCGAGGAGAGGAGGCTTTTCTCCTAGAGTAGGTATTGGACCTCCAACAATATTGTTCACAAAAACAAACAAAAAATTTGTCAGTATTTAAAAATCTGAATGTATCCAGACTAATAGTAGATTTGTTAATTGGGGCTCACAAATTCTGTACCCACTTTTAGGCCAAGCAAAACAAAAATGGTGTTAAATTGGGGGTTTTTGAGGTCGTTCGATTGATGGTAGTATTCATTTTCTTCTATCTGTGACAGTTGGATTTTTAGCTATTTTAATTTACTTTACCTTAAACGTCACCTCCACTACGGTCTAATTAGGGTCACCTATTATGTTATCACTAGACATTAATCACCCTGTTCCTCGTCAATAATAACAACACATTGTTTCATTTATTTATGCTTTATTTATTCAACAAATGTATTTAAACATAATATGCAATATCATATCATTTTGAAAGGTATGCATATTAAAATTATTTAAAAATGCAATAATTAATATCCAGTTAAACTTATAATATATATTGTGTAATTTACAGAATGAAGTCCTCCACAAAATGAAGTCGAATTATTTTGTATTTTGCTACTACTAATGCCATTGTTTTGAATTTTTATTCAAGAATATTCTGTGATAGCCAGTAGAAGAACGACCATATGAATTAAAATATAATCAAACACCGCGACTGTCTATGTGTAGGTAATGTGTATTGTGCATATGTACCTATCCAGCGAGATCCTGTCTTTGTGTCCGGGTTCAAATAGCTTATAATATACATAGGAACTTGAACATCAATTGGTAATCTGCTTGTAGCGTACACATCATACTGTAGTCTGTAGACAATATATTTTTTCATATTACATTGCTGCATTTAATTGTCATATCACTGAATGATTTTTTGGATGACGGGTGAGTGGAAAGATCAAGATATTATACCTACATATATTAACCGTGAAATAAGGTGTACATCAAAGGTAAGTATATTTTAACAATAAGTTTTATTTGAACATGGACGTACAATCTGGTTAAGGTCGCAGGAAAATGCTTGAAGTAGACATATGTCTATTGAATAGTTCTTTATTAGCTATAGATATAATTTTATGGATATTACACCCGCAGTTTAATTTAAATCTCAAACCTATATATTTATAAATACAAGCTAGAATAACCTATTTGAATATTTAACTAGTAACAATCATGGTATTTCAGCGCTTTTTCCTTTACGGCGGAACCTGGTTGGCTTAATTTTAATCCATGCTCGTCTATTTTATTAAAGAAACCATAAATTGTTTTTATTATTCACAAATTCTTTTAATTTTATGCAAGGGATTAAATTCATTTTTCTCTAGATTTTAAAGCCGCCTTGCTGTTAGAAAAAGTATTTACCCCTAAATACCCGACCAGATTATTATCTAGTCGGGTAAAAAAAAAAAATACAATTTTAATCCCTAGCCCTCGTTTTATTACTCTGCAAATCCAAATGCCATATTGAGCGGCATGCGAACTCTCAATTTAATCTTCTTATTAATAAAAAAAATAATGGAATATCTCCAACATAGTTTAAGTAGATAAATAATAGAAAAATATTTTTAACAGGTATCTATTTAAAATAAATACATCCAACGATCATAAATATGCTCTTACCCCACACTAAGATCGGGTCTAGTGTCCTGGGTATCAGGAACTACGAGAAACTTTTCGGTCTCACCTACACCCAGTCCCGAAACATCTATGTACTTGTTGTTCACACATATATTTGTCTCGGCGCGGGAATCGCATCTGCGGCCTCTCATTTCCCACTCGTCACTTTACCGACTGCGCCACGGAGGCTGTAGAAAATCAGGTACATTCATTTTTAAAACTTTTTATAAGTTACAATATTTCAAGTTCAAGAATAGTTTATTTCTCCATAATATTATACAAATCACACACTGAGAAAATTAAATAACATAATATTTACACACTCAATTATATTATTTGATACTACATATGACTTAAAATATTCTGAACTTTAATAATACACGATAACTCAATATGGTATCCCAACCAGCCCTATGTATTGGAACCCGTTATATACAAACAATACATGGATTGGACCCCCGCTAGTCGCAGGAGGGTGTCGCAACGCATTGCAACATGGGGTGAGCACTGTACTACTAAAAATCAACCATATTTAAATGACTTGGGGTTGATTTTCATTTAAATATATGCATGGAGACATGCAAGCCATAGGATTAGCGTTCCGTTATCGATTGTTGAATCTTCGAAAGGGTTTACAAAATCTGTGGTTTTGAGATACGTTGCTTCGGAGTTTTATGACGCCTGGGTGTTAGACAAAGTTATCTGTATTCAAGGGATTTTAAAAGCATTGAAATTAACAGAAGGACAAATACGCTCAAAAGAACATTCAGTACCAATGTAGTGAATGTGCTTTTCCCATGTCAATACATGGGTAAGTTGAATTAGAAGCTATGAGTAGCTTTGAGATTTCCGAGAGTTAGGCCATGCAGATTTAATAAAAATCCTCCACATTCACACAAATATTCCCGATCCCGTATTATGAGTTTCTATACAAGTCGTGTATTATAGAGCATTTATAACTATGAGAAATGTTTACTACATCCAGGCCCGAAGTGTTGGAATCGAAGCATCTCGTTTCTCAGACATCATTTTAAAGTTAGGCTAAGTTGCTATTATAAGGAATACAGTTGCAACTATAAGGAATAACTCATAAGCTTCAGGTTTTATTTAATTTAAATAAAACAACAACAAAACTGTAGTCTCGGGTTCGAATCCCGGGTCAGGCAAGGTGATATTGGATTTTTCTATTCATTATATATCAACCCGAAGTCGGGAATTTGTGCCCGATATGGTAATAGCCTCGCCCCCTATCACACCGTTGGACGGAAAATACAAGACCAAACGTGTTTCAGCTTTCTCGCAAATCACTATTTTGAACGGACCTATTTACTTTTCCATGTATGAAGTTGTACAATAGGCTGAGTGTACATGACCCTAAAGGGCGGGTTGCGCAATAAATTGTGGGTCGAGTTTTTTGTACCTACCCTTACATAACACTCGAGTGGGGGCGGTGCTGTGTTTGAAAATAAGTTGTATCTTTATAACACTGGGTATTAATAAAATATTAAATCTGTCATTATATGAGCATCAGTCAGTATTTTGTGCTTAGAAATCAATTAGACGGGCTTTATAATTTTCTAACAGTCGAATTGTAAACTCACTAGAAATTGATTCTGTATCAGCCCATATACGTCCCACTGCAGGGCACGGGCCTCCTCTACAATCGGAAGTACGATTGAGAGCGGTTAGGCCATATAGTCCACCACGCTGGCCTAGTGCGGGTTGGCGGACTTACATACCATAGAAATTCTTATGAACCGCTATGGTATGCAGGTTTCCTCACGATGTTTTCCTTCACCGTTTTAGTGCGTGGTGATTGACTATCAATACACACATGACTCCGAAAAGTCAGAGGTGTGCCCTGGGATTTGGACCCGCGACCACCGTGAACATGTTGGCAGCCGCGTCTGGTCCGTTTACCAACAGGCCACCACGCACTAGAAATTGATTGCCTTCGCTTAATTCGCTTTTATAAATATAACAGAATGCATCCAATAATCACACACCTAATATTACCAAGTCCTGTGTCGTGGATATCTGAAACTAAGAGAGACTTTGGCCTTCTAACAACACACGAAGACGCAACATTTTTGTATTGTAGCTAGCTATGGAATTGTTTGCCGTCCCGCGTGTTCCCTCCTTCCCATAATTCTGAGTCCTTCCGCTGTAGTGTGGAGAAGTATCTTAACAGGCCGGTATAATTGTACCGAATAGCATGGGACTGCCGTCTAATAACATTAGTTCAATGCCTGGACAGCATTTGCGCTTACCATCGGGATTAATGCAGTCAATATGCCGAGCTAGTAAAAAAAACTCTCGGACCAGGAATTCATCCCTTGTCCTTTCGGTTTACAGTCTGCTTCTTAACCAACAACCGTAATGATATATACACTCACCCTCCACAACAAAGACAATTTCTAAAAGAGGGTTGCGTTAACTAATTGAGTTGGGGCCAGCTCCCCCATACGCAATAACTAACTCAATATTGATCCACTTGGTATATAAGGGATAGAAAATATTTTGTGCGGGCATTTCTAATTCAATTTATTAAGAAAAGGCTAAAAATAAACTTACATGCATTGTTGCGTTCTAGTTTGAAGGACATTCTAGCGAGATTAATTATTGGACATATTGAGTAACTATACTGTAGTAACTACTGGACATCTTTTGTCTCAGAATGGCGAACGCAGAGGCCTGCTAAGGACTGCTACGTAATTTATGGTGCTGTTTGGTTTTGCTTCCGTCCATGAGTGGTTGTATCGATTACCATCAGGCGAATGGCATGTCTCGTCATTAATTGCTAGTTGCTACATAAAAACATCAGTAACTACCTAACATAATGTCCTCGATGTTTGGATAGTTACTGATCTTTTCAGCCGTCCAGAGGAGAGCCACGTGCCCGTGTTTACACAACTTGATTAGTGAGATATTTCTCGGTAGCGTAAAATAAATACCGTATTGGATTTCTCACACATATTCACGAAATCGCCTCGTGATGTCATCGGGAGGCAGGATTATAGGCACATGCGAAGGTAATAAGTATTACGACGATTTTCTCTAGTGGCACTGCAGTCTTTTTTGTAGGCAGTTGTTTATGAAAACCACTTTCAATAAATCGCTGCTTAATCTTTGATCTTTCAGAAAGTCTAGTGTTCCGGAGAAGACCTCTTTTCGGTAATAATGTTGATGAAACTAAAGTATGTTCCATTATTGATGCCATTGCAGGACTGTCTACTTACTACTCTTTACTTACTTACTGTCAGGTTGCGAATACGAATATTGATCATATCGATCATAAGTCAAACGAATTGAATATTATACTGGCTTAGACATGAATATGCCATAGGTAACAAGCTGGCCAGCCCGGACCCACCCGAATGCAACTATACACTTTCATGAAAAACCACTACACTGGCTAGTATAGATTTTTTATGTTCATAGGGATAAGTCATAAGATAGTGTAGGATTCCAATGGTGTCTCCAGTAGTTTCAGAGCCTATTCAATGCAAACAATCAAATCTTTCCTCTTTATAATATTATAGTATAGATATACCAGTATGTATAAATTAGCTTTTTCCTGAACTTTAGCCGTGTAATTCAGAAATAGGTAGTATACCTTTATAATAATATATAGTATAGCAAATAATGTATAGCATTATTTACTTACTTACCATTATTAGTATGTAATGACAGTAACAAATATGATTAACAAAGGTATACTACCTATTTCTGAATTACACGGCTATACATTATTTACTTACCACCTTCCGTAAAAATTACCACCTGCACAAGCGACTACCGAGCTCCCAATTTTATTGCCGCCATTAGCTACTGCTAGTAAAAAATAACAGTTTATGTCTTTAAAAAGAAGACAATAAGTGCGGCCTTGCTCCCGGCTCATAACTATAAAACGCGGTAAAAAAACGGACAAAAAGCTTAGGGCGGGAACAAGCGCACGCGCCGCGTTTGTGGGTATATCAACCAATAGGAGATCTTTATAGCCGCGACATTGTAAGGTTTAATATGGTCACTGTAGTAGGTATGTATTCATTAACATGTTTTTATTTACCTAGCAAAAATACCCTGCTGAAAAATATAAAAAAATATAGTCATCGGTGTTAGTTGCGTTAATATATTTTCTGTGTAATTTAATAATGGATCAATTTATAAAAATTAACCGTAAATTTAATGTTATGTTTTTTAAAATTTCTTTCTAGAAAAACAGATAACTTCATCCTGTTCAAAACTTCTTTTCAGATGCATTTTCAATAATCAGTTAGAAATATTGTGATTGCACCGTATATAAAAATACCGCACCGTCCAGAGTGAGATTGGCTACAGATGGCAGAAGATGACAGATCTTCTGCCATCCGACGCAAGCATATCGGCCTGCTTGATTGTTTATTCACCCGGGATTTATACCTTATACATATACTTATTACCCAAGCTAAGAACATAATTTGATTATGAGAGGCTTGTATCTAAACGCACAGACTTAGGCTATACGCAGTCCGACAGTCGGACATTACTCATCACAGTAATTAAACTTTCCAAAATCATTTTTTGCAGTTTAGAAAAACATCTGGCAAAAATTACCAAACGCTTAATCGGATTATTTTGACCTGCAATAACAAATTGTATGATTTTCCCAGTTTTCTTTGATGCCGGATTAAAGTGCCCTTTAAGATTGTTTACAATCGAACTGTAACGGATTATTTTAAATTCTTATTGCAGTTACAGAGGTCGGATTAAAATCGGCCGCCATAAAATAAAAACAATGGACAGATTAAAATCGAAACTTTATGATCGAGTTAATATTTTTAGAAAGGCGGCGATTAGGGATTTCGCGGTGATTGTAAAGCAAGGATTTAGGAATTTATTTTTATAGTGGTCTGAGTGCAATAACATAAAATATTGCTCTTAGTTGCAACTGATTTTTAATCCGGTAATAATTTATAGAAGTTTCTTGTTATTTGTAAGTTAAGCTAAAGTTCTTTGGTTTATGATACTTTAAATAATTCTAGTATGCTATATTACACGTGGATAACTTAGGTTTAAGTTTATTGAAGAGTATTAAATTAATAATTTGGTAAATAATATTACACATTTATAATAGTACTATTGAAAATATTTGTGTATATGGAAATAACAAAACTGACGTAACTATTAGTATACCTGTTATAGTTAATATTTTCGCATAATAAGTTATTAAAACTAAATTAGGCGTGAGATATGTGTTATATTTAATACGTAGTAGGTAATGGTAAATTAAAGTCCAAATAAGTTGCAAAATTTATTGCGATAAATTCTATAAACTCTGACATAGACAATTTCATTATACAAATTTTATTTACACGTTTACAATAATTTATATTTACAATTTTTACAGACTTATATCTACTTTCATAACTTAACATTTAGATATGTGTCTGATTAATGCCCTTAGATTCACATCACAATTCACAAACTTCGTTTTCTAGAACTATACTGTTGCTTTGTTATTCTTCAATATTTTATTTATATTTTTCAGCAGTCACAGATCTGCCGACATCTGCTACAAACTCCGGCCGACAATCTCCCTCTAAGTTCTGCCATCTTCTTCTTCAAATACGTCACTTGGAAGGCTAGCCGGACTTCCCTGAGTTTCCTCCTGTCTCTGCTCTGCTTTGCCGCGTAGTTGTTCCTCTCACGCTGCTTCCTGTACGAGTCATCTGCCGCCTGGCTCGTCTGCACAGCTCTCCTCATCCGAGGATTATTCCCAAGTAATGTACCGCCGTTCTTCTCAGCCATAGCTCTCAGCGCGTCTCTCTCAAAAGCTTGGTACTCCACATCGTCTGACAAAGATTCTGAGTCAAAGAAGTCAGGAGACTCGGGCGGTGATGGTGCCGGTAAAGGCTTGTGTGACTGGTACTGAGCCCACGACCCTGTCTCAGGAGATATCGACGCTGAAGGTACAGTGTAACCCACATTTTGCGGGTAAGGATAATTCGCGTAATATTGGGGACACTCCTGCGTCGATGGGTATACATATCCACCAACTGGAGGCGAAGAACTAGTCACCGGTAAATCTGGAGACTTCCTCTCAATCTTCACTGCAGACTTGCTCAAATCCAGAGCGGACTCCTGCGCGTACGGCGTCCACAGAGACATCTTGATAACAACTTGTTCACACGAAAAGAAAATTGCAAATGACGGACGTCCCGGCTCTAATGGTCACTCTTAAAAGGGGCGGGGCTTGTTGTACCCCTTGGGCAGGGAAGGGTTGGACTACCTGCGGTTAACCCTAACGGGACGTTGCAATATTTATGGAGATTGCATTGATTTACAGTTTTGCAAATTCAGCTTCCCGGAACGCGTTCAACTGTACTCGATGACGACTGATGAATAGAGGGTTGATTGCAATCAATTTATGCCCATTCGCGGGTCCGATAGACCACTAATGAGTATGTTTGTCTTGAGCTATGCAAATGATAAGGTGATTACGGTGGATCATCTCTGTCTATTAGCTAATTACATCCACTGACATAATGTTGTGAAAAACAAATAATATTATAGTTTGCTGTATTTGAAATTCATTACATCTTTTGCAATAATGTTTGCCCTGCATCTTATAGCGTTTTTATGGGTTTGTATTCTGGTGCTACTTCCATTTATTTTCTATTACATAAAACATTTATACATTTTAGTTTTTTGAAACCATAATAATTTAGTATAATAAAATAATATGGTCCTGGACTTATATGGGACACAGGTTCATCAAGAAGAGTATACGCATCAGTCGAATTAAATAATTACACACGTCACCAGGTGTAAACCCCTTACACCTTACACCCCTTACTTTAAATACTCGTATTTTATACTGTGTTGTAACAAAATATCTGTAGAATGTAGATACTGTGTTACACTTTTCTCAAAAGTTTAAATCGAGTTGATAAGTATTGTCACCCAGGCGATATTTTTATTAATCTTTCATACATTAATGTTGTAATAGAGCTTATAAACTATATATTGGAGAATGGCGCGGCGCAGCAGTTAAGAGCCTTCGTAGCTATATCGCTTGAGGATTTCATACCTACAGAAACAAATATTTCAATGGCTTATAAATATATCTCGGATACTTGTATCTGATTGTGACAATTTCTCAATCAAATCGTGAATTCAATAATAGACGTTGGAGATGAATTTTAACCGTATAGACTTCACTTCAACAGCCGGTTAAGTACTGGGTATGGGTGGAAAGGCGCGCTTTAAAATAGTCGGCTGTCAGACTGTTAATAATAAATAAACAGCTTGTGTAAAGATGGCCTTATCTGAAGCTTTCATCAGATTATGTTAACGCGAAATTCTCACATAACGGAGTTACTCCGAATTCATATCAAATTACGGAATAAACACTGCCTTTGACGCAGCTGCCCAACAGTACATAGTACCTACACGTAGATATAGAACGTATTGTGAATACATAAGGTATGTTTTCCCGTGTAGTGTTTAGGGGATGATATTATGAAATGCGAGGGTGACACGTGGACATTTCGACGAAACCCTTCCGCGTTACATTATTATTACGAGAGTTATTTGACGGTTTTAATTAAGTTATTTAGTTTTAGTGTAGTCGCCCACGTACCTACCTTTTGCAAAGATTTTTAAAACAACGTAGATGATTAATCTTGAATCAATTATTAAAATGTAATAGAAGCTCTCCAAACGATAAATACGTACTTTTTACTCCATTAAATACATTTTTTGTCCTATCATTCGGAATATGACCTTTCTTAGTTGCGATATTTATTTATTTGTAATTATTTAGCCACATCGGACGGTATCTCTGTATTATAAGCAAATATAATAATACATACTTTAAATCTTATTTTAAGAGTTAATTCCGCATTATTTATTGAAAATGCGAAATCCAAACAAAATGTTGTATTAAAAACTGCTTAGCTTACCGACCGTTGGGCCGTATTATAAAATATAAAGCCATACAATTAAAATCTTAATTATATCCGTGATATTTCCGGCCGCAATTTCAATATCCGAACGGACTTTCATTCATGTCCAGTGGATGATCATTTGTCAAGTAAAGAGTTGCAGGAAATTGCACTAAGCACAATACGCCAAATGGCACACAATACGTCGAATGGGACACTACTGGACGTAATGCTAAGCATCCACTAGGGACAGACAAAAGTTACAGGATTATTTCCTGGTTTAAACATAATTTAGGCCAAGATTTTTTAAAGGAGATTGAGATAGAAATTAACTGCAACTGACTATAGTAGAATCTACTCAAGATATAATTATTAGCATCCTAAACAAGATGTTTGTCACTAGTCGGGCGTCCGGCTTTTGAGCACCATCGTTATCCATAAGAAGTCCTTTGCTAACAAGACCCTAAAATGGTTTCCACAGTGACCTACATCCAGCGACTTCCAGCAAACTTCAGTGCATCGTATACAAGGTCCAACACTCCGCTTGCCGGTATGGAGTCTCTACTAGAAAGGCCCAATGGATGATTAGCTTTATTAATACGAGGTGTAGCACAACGACAGTTGGCGTTAACGCATCGTCGGGTTGTGTGAATGGCTAATGACTGGACATGCATTTTGGCCGATCATTACCCAGAAAATAGACAGCGGATAGAGGAAATACAGCAAAAAATAATTGTCATAATTATTTCGACGGATGGACAGTAGGGAAGTAGCTTATGCATTAATTCATATTATTATCTATCTGAATGTAAAATACCCAAGAATTTTGGAACTTCGAAATATATGTATTATAATATGTCCATTTATAACAAGTTAAATCAATGCATTTGAGTTTCACACGTGAAAATGGAAACAAAAATAAAGGGCACGCGTTGTTATAAGTAGTTTCGACTATTTGTGCTTTCGATGAAGGGTTTCTTAAAATAACATAACGTGATTGATTGGCAATATACTACCACATATTTATAAAAATAGATAATTATTATGACATATACGTTTACTAAGAAGACGCCCTGCCTAATACAGGTTGCAAAAAGCCCCTGAAGGCTGGATGTAAGTCCTACAAGTCGCTAATGGAATCCTTAAGGAAAGTCTATGTTTGGACATTGGACTTGAGGCTAAAAAAAATAATGGTGACAGTGGTATTGCAAACAAGATTATTGTTCGTCACAGATGGATCCTGCTCCGACTCTACCACCCTACAATTTAATTTCATCATACTCAGTGCAACCTTTTATACCTAAGTTAAAAAAGCAAAACCGACTAAATGAAGTAGGTACTTTGGCTTAAAAGTGAAGAGTAAAATAATATAAGCTTAAAGGCCAGACGAAACATGATTTGCAAAATTTGACGACAGGCCACACAACTAGAACAAGAGAAGTGTTCCCGTTAGTTTGGCGACAAAATAAGATCATTGTTCCAGAATAAAGTGCTTGTTCACGGATCGTAGGAAATATTTGCATTGTCTGCCCGCAATCCTTTTGTAAATGACAAACTTTTTGCATCCAAAATGAGTTACACAATTTCTTCGTACCGGCAAATAGGATTAACGAAACGTCTCAAAGATTTTTAAAATCATTTCCTTGTGCTTTCTTTTGCACCTTGTTCTTTTTGTAGTTATTTTAAAGGACAAGTATTTAAAGTTGTACAAAAACATATAAACTTACGTTTTTTAGTTAAAAGTATATAAGTTTATTAAATAGACATGGCCCTATGAAGGAGTAATATCAAAAGAAAATATGTATAGTTGGGAATAGACTATTATTAATAGACAGATTTCCTCGTGACAACGGAGCAAGTAGAATAGCGGTCCACATAACGGACGTATTATGTCCAATATAATCGATATTAAGCGGAACTAAATTGAGTTACATCTGGCAGCACATGTGCAGTACCAATGGAAAATCGACCATAATAATGTGATGTAAAGCAGAAAGTTTTTCAATTATTTTGCAAGGTGCAATTGTCACGCGCCTGTCATTTCCCGCCAAACCCTTTATCATGGCGGTCAAAAACCCATTGTGCTATTGACGTTTTGTTACGTAGATGCATCGGTTTTTGAATTTGTAGTGCCATTTGATATCTATTTTTGCAATATAATAGAACGTTACGCATGAATATTTTGAAAAAAAAAATCTGAAACGTGAAATAAATATGTCTGTCTTAGCCCATATACGTTATGGTTAGGCTAGGCACGGGCCTTCTCTTCAATCGAGAGTTGGTAGCTATCTTCGATTCTGTCGACTCGTTTCGGCACTTATGTTGATAAATACCAGCGTTACACGAGGGCCAAGGCTCGCTGCTGTCGCCCAGACTGTGTAATCTGCGTATCAATGATATGTTGTCGCTTGGCAACATTCATTAGAATACCTACCAACGACAGCACATTCGATGGGCGGTACTGCCATGAGCCTCCAGGACTCAGCTTGTCGGTCCGGACTTGAATATCATTTCTATATATCCCATGTATGGGGTATATGTATATGCTTGATTTCAATGTCAAAAAACCAAGGTGTGTACGACATGTGAACATGCATAAAGTCCCCATTCTATCCTCTTTCCAATGCCCAATCTTCAGGGTATTCCCCTCTCAATGCACAATGACTTGAGCATCCTTGGTGTGTATATCCGTTTTGATCTTCATTCAAGGAATCACATCGAGGGCGTAATATCCTGGGATCCTGAGGGAGGGGGATCCTGGGCAAGGTGCGTCGGTTTTTCCTACCCGGTCGACTACACCGCTTGTATAAAGCGCAGGTCGGCCTGGCTGGATGAGAACAAACACCCATACTGCCATCCACCTCGTGGTCGGATTGTAGAAGAGGCGCTACGCAACCACCATTGCCCCCATTAGTCGCACCTTACGACACGAAATACGTGGTGAAATTCTAAATGACGCCAGTCCACAGCTCAGGGCAGAATATTTTACAGATGCCCGTACCTACTGTTTCTTTTAAAAAATTAAAACCGAAGTTGTTCAGAAAAACCGACAATCATCTATTATAATCTTACTGGTTTTTTCCACAAATGAACCGTTACTTTAAGTCTCATAATAAAAATATTACGAATAATCGCCGGCAGCAAAAAGCGAATTATTTGTAATCACTTAATTTATGACAGAACCAAAACTCTACAAAATATGCCTGCACAATTGTATCTTTTATTTAGAATTCTGTGATTTGCGTTTTTAATTCTTCTTATGTCTTTAAGTTAAATTTTAAAGTACTCTACTTTCAGATCCTTCTATGATTCTTTTCTATGACTAATGGGTCCTTCAAGTATTTATTAACCTATGTTTTCACTTAGCCATATAATATTTTTTTAATAAATACAATTGAAAATGAATTGAATAAACAGTTACCTGCCTCATGCCTGCTAACTCCTCCAGTATTCACATCAAAACGATAAAAGCGCACCCTAGTAATAAAAAAAAAAATCATCTTTTGCACTCGTAGCACTCGCCGCTCGTTTTTTTTTTTATTTGCATTGAGTACTAGATGGCGCAATATACTAAACCCTCACAATATTGGTTTATTTTTAAACATATAATTTTTAATTGTTTTGATTAAAATAACTACTATTTTATATTAAATGTTAAATATGATTTAAGTTATTCAACATGCAAATTATCAGTAAATTAAGAAAGTGGCATTAGTTATCTGTGGTCGGCCATTTTGGATTTTGATAATCAGCTTGACCATCGAAACAAATTTCATGTTTTTCAATCTACCTGTATTTTTCAATAAAACTAGCGCGCGCGGATCGTCGTTCCGCCAACATTTGACCTTCAACGTCGCCCGCAGAAGGCGCAGTGCATGGAGAACTAGTTGAAGTGGTGTTGAACATCAGCTGTCATTGACGTGTGGAACACAAACAAATCTGTGGCTCGGTGTGCTATGGTGTTGTCGCGATGAACGGCATTTTCTATGAGCAGCTGGGCGGCGTGGCCACAGTGTTCGAGCAATGGGGTGCATGCGAGCGCACGGTGTCGGCGTGCGTGCTGGCGCGGCGCGTGCCGTGGCCGGGGCTGCGCCTGGTGCAGCGCGCTGTGGAGGCGGCGCTTCGCCACCACGTCGAGGACGAGCGCCTGCAGCGGGACGCCAACGACGAGGTGCTGCTAGCCAGTCTGCTCACGCCGCGCGCCGATGACGACGACGACGAGGGTATGTCGAAAAAATATTTAAATTTTCTTTTTCTTAACGTAAATCTAATGAATAATGAACTCGAAATGCCTTATTTATTACAACTTGATCATCTATTCTACGTTTTGTACGAAATATTGTTGCTAATCATATTGGAATCCAATCAGAATAATCAGATGTATGCCGAATATAGATAATGGTAAAACTAAGTAACAATTGCTGAATACTGCTAATGTTATGTTTGTTCAGCAGGAGGTGAACGTCTTCGTCAGCTACTCACACTTCTGCCATTGCTGAACACAGACAATGAGAGAGCTAAGGATATATATGTGAACTCTATGCCAATACTTGTACAGCGGTGTATGGATGCTCCGAGAAGATCATCAGTTGCCCCGGAGTTGTGTAGACAACTGCTGTCATACTTATTAGTACACCCAGCACTGACACATAATGATCAAAGGTATTATAATTTTTTTTCTCAATACCTAGCATGAGAAACTATTTTGTTCTACTTTTCCCAGTCCCTTGATTCATCTTCCCCTCTCCCTTGTAATATGTGTTTCAAAAGACCAGAATCACTGGCCACATCTACTATATCACTTGAAATTACCTTATTTTCCAAATAATTATAAAAAATATTGTTTACAAATAACTTAAAAATAAATAAAGCTTGGATATGCTAAAGTACCAACACAAAATATAATACACAAAATTTACTTTCAATATCCATATTAGTGAGATTTTTAAGTATAAAGATATCTCTGTTATTAATTATTTAAATGAAATATATAAGACAACTTGTAATTAAATCATATTTATCTTCGATCAAATATACACTAGATACAACATGAGCGCTTAGAAAATGGCACAAAAAAAGAGTGCTTAAGCACTCTTTCGCCTTCAGTCACGCACCGACCGTTGCTTCTAAAACGTCGCAACAATTTAGACAATATTATGTGAAAAGCTACTTTAAGCTCTAGGAATAAGGTGGAATTTGTGTTAATGTATTTGGAATATGTGATCTTTTTGTTTACTTTTTTTAATGTCATGCATCGGTGCCACTTTTTAACCGAACTTTTACAGGGAACTGTGTATCTAGTGTATATTTGATCGAAGATATTTATCAATAAACTTGTTTATATTGCACCAAGCCAACTTTGGAGTGCAATACAGATATGTAGAGAAACAAAATCACGAATGTTTTGTTGAATACTGGCCCAGTGCCATATGACGAGTACACTTGTATTCTAGAAGTGGCCAAAACTTTTAATGATCAGTGTAACTTTCTAGTTGGGAAATAATAAAAAAAATACTGGGGTATGTTTAAAGCACAAAAGTTAATTTGAGAAGTTGGAAAGGCTCTGTTATAATTTACAAATTTTAAGGAGTAGTTTCTGTCGTGAGTCTCTACTGTATCCCTAATTTACAAACTTTGTTATAAAATACGATTTTGTACTGAAGTTTTACTAAAACACTAATTTTAGCAACATTGTCAAGGATTGTTCAATGAATTTTAAATAGTGTGTCACATTTGCATGTCCCAATTTTTGACCAACTTCTTAATGAATATTAACAAATTTGTAACTATTACATCTGATTTGTTTTACCAAATCAAATTACGAAACTTAGATAAATTCACACTTTTCTCCCAGAAGGGGTAGGCAGAGGTGCCAGGTCACCCACATTTTGCCATGTATGTTCCATCCCACAATGTGATAAGGGGCGAGACTATCGCCATATTGGTCACAAAAATTCTGACTACGGGCTGATAATGTATAAAAAAACTCAATATCACTTTGCCCGACTTGTAATTTGAACCTAAGCCTTTAGTTATTCTAATGGTACCATAGTACAACTACACCAGAGGCAGTTGAGGAAATAAAAATAAAATATTATTTTATTATTAATCAAAAATATTGTTTATTGTGTATATGAACATATGGTTTAACCGTTACATTACATTAGTCTTATTTTGGAACATGCGGATTCAAACTATAGTTACAGCAGGATTCTAAATTTTCCAAATACTAGATTTGTTGGCAATGAAATCAATGTTCTAAGTCAATTAAATCCAGTACAATCGTAGAGGAAATCTGTATACAATGTGTAGATAACAATTATTTATGAAGACATTTATTTGACCTCTGATTTATTCAGCCACTGAAATAAACACTACAACATAGTTGTAATGTTGACTCATTTAATGCATAATAAAGTTTTGTTTTGTTTATAGAACACTGACACAGTGGCTGCGCTACTTAGAGAACCACATTTCCGGGAACAGGAACACAGAAAGCGTTTGGCAGCAACGGATAGACCCATGCCTCCTCCCAGACACGAACATTTGGTCTTCAACCAACGCTTTTCGCAGGACAATCGGTAAAAACGTCGAATTCAGGGGCATCCTGGACCCGATGGAACAGTTCAGCACAGAACTCCTTCAGGAATCCTTTTCGAAGAACGGCAGAGACGTGGACATCAGTTTGGATGGAGAGAAGTTGAACTTCGACGTGGCTATAGCGCAGCCCAAGTCGCAGAGATCGAACAGTCTGACGCCTCCTTCGACGAACTTCATGCAGATGTCGTCATCAGCGGAGAATTTGAGCGACGAGCCATTCGTGCAGAAGCCGCGGAGTTTTTCGTTATCGAGTGAGCACAGTCTGAGCCAGATCCGGCCGATAAGCATCATGTACGGCACGACGGGCAGTGAGACGCGGCTGGACGACCTGCGCTGCAACAACTTCGCCGAGCACCCGGGCATGTCCACAGTGGCGCAGTGGCTCAAGAGCCTGCGCCTGCACAAGTACGTGTGGCTCTTCACCAACATCACCTACGAACAGATGATGGCCATCGATGAGAAATATTTGGAGAAGTTGGGTGAGTTCCATTTTACAATTGGTGACGGCTATAAACGTAGTATGTGGGACTAATTCCGTTTCGGGTCAAATCAAATATTGATCGTTTGGATAATCTTTAGTATATTATCGTCTTATAAATTCGTCAAACTAAAATTAATATTATTCGTAAAAACCAAACAAAACCTGTGCAGCTCATAACTATAGCGTACGCTTACACGTAAGTATAAGGTACTGGAAAGCAGCAGTACAATCAATCGAACTTATTGTGTGCAGGCGTCACCAAAGGCGCGCGGCACAAGCTGCTGCTGTCGATCAAGAAGCTGTCGGAGCGCGGCGGCGTGGTGGCGGGCGTGGAGGCCGAGCTGCGCGCCCTCGGCCCGCGCGCGCCCCCCGCCGCGCTCGCCCGCGCGCTCGAGCGCCTGCGCGCCGTGCTGCTCAGCCCCCTCGCGCCCGCCACCGACCTGCCCGCCGCGCTCGTGCGCGCGCTCACACTCGGTACGTACCCGCACTGCACGCTCACTGTACTGTACACTACTATACAGTACATACAGGGCGACGCCGCGCGCCGTGCTGCTCAGCCCCCTCGCGCCCGCCACCGACCTGCCCGCCGCGCTCGTGCGCGCGCTCACACTCGGTACGTACCCGCACTGCACGCTCACTGTACTGTACACTACTATACAGTACATACAGGGCGACGCCGCGCGCCGTGCTGCTCAGCCCCCTCGCGCCCGCCACCGACCTGCCCGCCGCGCTCGTGCGCGCGCTCACACTCGGTACGTACCCGCACTGCACGCTCACTGTACTGTACACTACTATACAGTACATACAGGGCGACGCCGCGCGCCGTGCTGCTCAGCCCCCTCGCGCCCGCCACCGACCTGCCCGCCGCGCTCGTGCGCGCGCTCACACTCGGTACGTACCCGCACTGCACGCTCACTGTACTGTACACTACTATACAGTACATACAGGGCGACGCCGCGCGCCGTGCTGCTCAGCCCCCTCGCGCCCGCCACCGACCTGCCCGCCGCGCTCGTGCGCGCGCTCACACTCGGTACGTACCCGCACTGCACGCTCACTGTACTGTACACTACTATACAGTACATACAGGGCGACGCCGCGCGCCGTGCTGCTCAGCCCCCTCGCGCCCGCCACCGACCTGCCCGCCGCGCTCGTGCGCGCGCTCACACTCGGTACGTACCCGCACTGCACGCTCACTGTACTGTACACTACTATACAGTACATACAGGGCGACGCCGCGCGCCGTGCTGCTCAGCCCCCTCGCGCCCGCCACCGACCTGCCCGCCGCGCTCGTGCGCGCGCTCACACTCGGTACGTACCCGCACTGCACGCTCACTGTACTGTACACTACTATACAGTACATACAGGGCGACGCCGCGCGCCGTGCTGCTCAGCCCCCTCGCGCCCGCCACCGACCTGCCCGCCGCGCTCGTGCGCGCGCTCACACTCGGTACGTACCCGCACTGCACGCTCACTGTACTGTACACTACTATACAGTACATACAGGGCGACGCCGCGCGCCGTGCTGCTCAGCCCCCTCGCGCCCGCCACCGACCTGCCCGCCGCGCTCGTGCGCGCGCTCACACTCGGTACGTACCCGCACTGCACGCTCACTGTACTGTACACTACTATACAGTACATACAGGGCGACGCCGCGCGCCGTGCTGCTCAGCCCCCTCGCGCCCGCCACCGACCTGCCCGCCGCGCTCGTGCGCGCGCTCACACTCGGTACGTACCCGCACTGCACGCTCACTGTACTGTACACTACTATACAGTACATACAGGGCGACGCCGCGCGCCGTGCTGCTCAGCCCCCTCGCGCCCGCCACCGACCTGCCCGCCGCGCTCGTGCGCGCGCTCACACTCGGTACGTACCCGCACTGCACGCTCACTGTACTGTACACTACTATACAGTACATACAGGGCGACGCCGCGCGCCGTGCTGCTCAGCCCCCTCGCGCCCGCCACCGACCTGCCCGCCGCGCTCGTGCGCGCGCTCACACTCGGTACGTACCCGCACTGCACGCTCACTGTACTGTACACTACTATACAGTACATACAGGGCGACGCCGCGCGCCGTGCTGCTCAGCCCCCTCGCGCCCGCCACCGACCTGCCCGCCGCGCTCGTGCGCGCGCTCACACTCGGTACGTACCCGCACTGCACGCTCACTGTACTGTACACTACTATACAGTACATACAGGGCGACGCCGCGCGCCGTGCTGCTCAGCCCCCTCGCGCCCGCCACCGACCTGCCCGCCGCGCTCGTGCGCGCGCTCACACTCGGTACGTACCCGCACTGCACGCTCACTGTACTGTACACTACTATACAGTACATACAGGGCGACGCCGCGAGCCGTGCTGCTCAGCCACGGCGCCACGGAGGCTATCAAATTATTGATGATATTATACATAGCAGATTGCATGTTTGTTAAAAATTGGTTATTTTCGACGATATTTGCAATATAAATTTTAAACTGATGTGTAATTTTGTGCAGCGTCGAAGAGCCTGAGCCACAGCCGCGTGGCGGGCGGCACCGGGGGCGCGCGCGAGGACTGCGAGCTCGACTCGCCCGGCGACCCCATGTCGCTGCACTGCTGGCTCGTCGAGAAGGTACGCTGTGCTTACTTACACCCTTTTTATATTTAAGAGAAAGTGAAAAATAGTACACAAATAGTTGAGATCATCTACGACGTCCTGGCGTTAATTATATTTGTATATTCAAATTTCGCCACACGCCAATAGAATTTAGGACAAAAGTTCATTTCTTTTCTTAACTACAAAGGACAAAGTAATAGTTTCATAATTAAAACGACTGAAGAAATTATTTTAGATTTATATTTATAATTAAATCTAAAATTGATATTCGATAATTCATGTCAAACATAATGTAAAGTGGTTTGGTTGACTATTGCTGTTTTCCAATTTTATTAATATGTGGTATATAATAAATATTTGTGTCCAGGCGCTGCACCACGAGGCGTTCGCGTCGCCAGAGATGCAGGAGGCGCTGAAGCGGCTGCGCCACCGCCTGCCGCCGCGCCAATTCTTCCACCACGTCAGCGACATGCCACTCAGTCGCCGCGGACCCAAGCCCAGGTTACTAATCACCATGTACTACCAATTCTGCCAAATTTTCTCTATTCTACTTCAAGTGTGGGTACTTGTACATTTCGATAGATTACTCAAAAAAATCCAGACTATTCAGTAGAGCTGTTTTTAAGAAGGGCGGATAAGGCCTGCAGAGATCGGGACGGAACGGCAAGGGATTCAATGGTTTACCAAAGGATATTCAAACTTATAGGGTCGGAATAAGATATACATGATTCCATTGTTTTAAATTGATGTGGCATCGAGAAATGCCTTTCAACGCCCTTACATAAAATTCTAAGTTAGGATCGAGGCTTAGCGACTACCTTAAGATGGATAATAAGAAATGGAAAAAAGAGAGGGCAGTAAATAGTGTATCAAGTAGGATAAAACTTGACTGAAAAAATGATTTTAAATTATAAAAATAAAATAATTTATTTTCCTTCATGTCATCAGATGGCGCATGAGTCCGCACAACGGCTACACGAAGTGCGTGTCGAAGCGCGTGTGGAGCCCGGGCGCGCGGCCCAAGTCGCACTCGTACCCGCCCTGCCCGCCGCACGCCGCGCCGCCGCACGCGCCCGCCGCCGCGCACGACGACTACTCCTCGCTCGACGCGCTCTGTCTGCAGATGACCGAGCAGGCCATCAACTAACACCACACCTGGGGCTACACACTACAGATATCGAAACTATCGACCATTGTCCGGTCTCTATAACCTATCTTTGACGAGTTGAAATGCCGAAGCTGTGTCGATGAATTTATATGCTTTAAACGAAGATAGACATTTGTTTATCATATCTGTTAAACTAGAAATATACGTAGCATGACTATATGTCACTATGTTTGTTTACCGAAACATAAAATGCATCGAAATACACGAATGGTAGTTTTTAACTTATTGTTAAAGTTGGATACATTATAGAGACCGGCCGTTTGTCATCGATAAAATTTAGCCCGTAAAATTCGGACATTGATAAGTGCAGAATCTATGATTCGCAATGTGTAATTGTTGTGACGAACTCGAATGTTCGAGTTCACGTGTCGATTATTGATAGTGTATATCGACGTTTGACTAATTGTTTTCTGCCGTTGAGCAGTATCGATATATGTATATTTAAGGACTGTTAGGTGATTTCAGAATGAAATTTATTTAGTTTTATTTGACTGGGTTTGCGTCGGGCAGTGCCCTGTTATTTATATATTTTACGTTATACAAATTATATATGTGTAAATGATGGGAATGCGATTAATGTTTGACGTCCGGACTCGACCTGTCGGTCGTGGAGGCGTCGAGGGGTTATGCAAATTTATTTATAGTTAAAAGGCTTTTTATATGTAAAGCATGTGCATTTTATTAGTCACAATTATTTAAATGTTGGCGTGTATGTGATAGTGTAATATCGGTGACATCGACTCGACATTGCGTACTGATGTATTCGACGTTTCTCTGGTGCTAACATTCAGAATGTTTATTTCTTAGTTGTCCAGCTAGGGGAAGCTTTTCACAGACACACAACTGCATCCTAGCTTTACCCGTATAAATGCGGGCAGCATCGATAACGGCCTAATTACCAATCATGACAAACGTTTGTTGATATCGATAGATGTTATTTTATTCGATAATTCTGTAACTTCCTTACGCTTATTTATATTTGTTTATCAGTGTCTTATGAATTATTCGTGCTAGTTCTTCCTTTCTTTCGAAAATTATGGTTCGATTTTTGGATTTTAAACTCAAAACACTTCAATAAATTAACGTGGTATACTTTAATGTTGAGTTGCATGTTTACTGAAGCCTACGTCTCTCGATATCGGCAGGCGTGGTGGAAGCCGCCCTGTAGTGAGTACTGGCAGTACCTTACTGTTGACACAAGGCGAGCGTGTTTCTAAACTATTTTATATAACGTGCGTTGCTTGCGTGCCGCTGTTTTTGCACGCAGTACATTACGGCCTGTATTTAGGCCAACAAATGCGTGTCTGATGGCAGACGACCATTGGAAATAGTATGCGTTCACAATCACGGACGGTTTGAGCGCGCGCGAAAACCGCATGCAACAAAACGCCTTTAGCTTTAAAACTAGTTGTAAATTGTTGACTGATGTACGCGTTATTTATTCAGTACGCGAGCGGTTTCTTTCTTTTTATAATAATATATATTTGAATAATTTTATTCAACAATCTTTTGACTGGATCAAAAATCTGATTGTAACGTGTGCAATTTTTTTATTTACAAACGCAAAGATATAGAATTTAATGTTATTGATGTAAATAATGAATTATTAATGTATTTATAATGTTGTAAGGGTTATTGTTTTGTACAAACGAGTGTTGATGATGTATAATGGTGTTATTTGGTCCATAATTATTGATTTAACGAGTCGCTGTGTATCGATTGTGTCGCATTGGTAAGCCGCCCGGGTATATTTTATAAATTGTTTTTAATGTCACAAAATGTTATACCTGTTACAGACGTGCAATACTAAATAATCGATTTTGATAACCACTTGTGGGCAGCAATGAATTGCCATTGTCACATAATCGATGTATTTGTAAATGTTTCCCTTGACAGAGTTTATACGCAGCCCACAGATGTTTTACTCAAAACCGCATGTACTGTGCTGACGAGACGTTCGTGTTTTGTGTAAGCTTCGGTTGTCTGTAGCGGACTGTGATACGGTTTGTTTTCAATCATGATATTCATCAGCACTAAGAATAAATATTGTATAGCATATATACTGGTTTTATTTTTTATTATATGTAAATATGTTCTTATTAAACTATTATAATTACTAATTAATTTTTATACTTTGTTTGTCGAATTTTGATTAATAAATATCCAAAAATTTGAATCACGTTGACACTCAATGCAGATAATAATTCGCAAGCCTCTATCTATTTAGTTACATAGACAGAAAATCCTTATGGTCCACATATTATATTGAATAATTTCAGCTCAGGCAGCTCTATAAAGAAACATATTTTGTAAAACAAATACAATGTACTATCTTGATCAAGAAATAATATCTCGTTAAGTTTAATTTCTATAACATGGGAAAAGGACCATGGACATGGTTAAGGGTACATGAAGTTGCTGGATGCCACCTCCAGTAGGCCAATGTAGTGATCTTTGGGGAGGCCTATGGTCAGCAGTGGACTTCCTGTGGCTGAAGAAAGAGACAACATAAAATATCAACATAATCCCCCTAGTGATTTAAGAGCGCAAGATTTTCATCAAGTTATTCCCTCCGTTTTTTATTTCGATGAATGGCGAGACAAGCATGTCATTCGCCTGATGATACGCGATATGACCGCTCATGAACAGTAGGAAAACCAAACATCGTGAATAACAAAGCAATGCTTGGCATTCCACTGCGCTCCCCATCCTAAGATATGAGATGTTAAGTAAACAAAATGGAACAATCTATATGAACATTTAGAATTAATTAATTAGGTATTTAGAACTATTTTTATGATTAACAGTTTGTGTGTCCCTTAAAGGATGAAAATAACACTATTCATTGATTCCAATTTGAAAATGTATTTACAAAACTAAATTGAATATAAAATATGTATAAAAAATGGAATGCAGACATAATTTATTAAATGCAATCAAATTACAAGACTAGATCATGTATCACTAAACATCTTCTCATTAAATCCCACAATTATTAAAAAAATCATATAAAAGTTATAACAGTCTTTCCTTGTGTGTGCCAATCTTGTGTCTGGCTAGATCATTTTTCCTGTAAAACCCACGTGAACAACGGTCACATGGAAATGGAATGTCAGTACTGTGAAGTTTAGCCGTATGTACATCAAGCATTGGTTTGGAAGGAAAACCCATCAAGCAGCCTTCTGCATGACATTTGTATTTCTCAGTCTGCTTGTGTTTATAGTTCATGTGGCGACCCAATGCCTTCTGTTCAAAGAAGCTACTTGAGCACAATTCACATTTCAGTGGACGTTGCCCAGTGTGTCGCCACATATGCATCTCAATATTAGACATGCTCTTACAACAAATGTTACAAAACCCAGACTTCTCTGAGTGTAGCCGATCAATGTGCATTTTCAAGTTTCCTTTTAAATTAAATGCCCGTCCACAGTGGTTGCAGACAAATCTGTTTGGTTCTGAATGCATTCGTAAATGTTTCCTCACATTGTTGGCATATTTAAATGCAATTTTGCAAATTGGACATGAAAACTTCTTTTCTGTTGTATGTACCATCATGTGATTACGTAACTCCTCTTTAGTACAGAAAGCTTTAGAACATGTGGTACATGAATGTGACTTAGTACCCGCATGTCGCAACTTGTGCCGCAATAAGGTACTTGTTTGAGCAAAGCTTTTAGAGCATATATTACACACATATGGGGTTTCACCAGTGTGTGTTCTCATATGCACCCTTATATCTCTTCTGGAATAGAATCCTTTACCACAGTGTTCACACACAAAATTTCTTTCTCTCTGTAAATGATGGTTCCTGTTTATGTGCCTCTTTAAATTGCTGCCATCTTTATACCTCTTGTCACACAAAGTGCAGAAGTATGGTTTCTCATTAGTATGTACTCGCATGTGTGCCGCGAGTGCTGACGGGTGCGCACATATTCTGCTACATTCAGTGCATTTTAGGGTCTCATTGGATTTGTAAGACGTTCTTTTCTTATAAGCTCTTTTTTTCTTAATTTGTTCTTCTGGTACAATACTATTTTCCACCTCGCGACTGTCGTCTGGCGGATCCCCGTCGTGCACGTCGTCGTTATGATGATCTTCTAGTTCATTTAGTTCCACTTTTATCTCAAGTTTTGCTTCATAATCACCGAAATGGGTGGCAGGATTTAACGCATAAATCTGGCTTTGCGACCGCAATTTCTTTTCCGCCGCCTCGCATTTCAACACAAACTGGTAACATGCATGAAGCATCTGTTCACAAGCGACACATACGTAGGCAGGTAATCCATCGTCTTCACTAATTTTAAGGTTCGGACAACAATACATAATTTTCGCACTAATTTCTACATCATTCGAACCGGCTTGATAGATATAAGATGTGGCTTCGTTTTCACAGCATAATCGACACACTTTACAGTCCATATTATTACTTTCATTTAGCCAGTTAATATATTGATAAGTCTATTTAAATAGGTACCCAAAATAAAAAAAATATGCGAATTATAAATTCGCCAAAACAAAACTCGGGATACAGACAATAATTGCTCTGTCAAATGTCAATACAAAAATGCCAATTTGATTCAAAACATAATGCCACAATTCACTAATTAAGAACTAAAAATTACAAATAGAAAATACGCATATCCCTATTTAAAGCTAATTCTTAATAGAGTGCAAAACATTATTTATCGCATAAATATAACAACGATTTAGTAAGATAACAATTAAAATATAAATAAATAAAGCCATACGTTCTAAAGACAACATACTGTCATACTTTGTGTCAAAGTCAATCCGCAATCGCTGACCGCTGTAAACTTTATCAAAGTTGTTTATTGATTATTGAACAGTCCATAATTATTTAGATACATATCTATCCTATAAATGTAAGTGATTTGTAATATGAAATATTGTATGTAATGTTCTAAATAAAAATAATTAGTGTAAACTCAGATATGGATGCCAAAATATGTCGATTGTGTCTTATCAACCCCGGCGTTATATCGTTGTTTAACAAACAAGACGATTTGCCGTACTCTGACCGAGTAACTAAATGCGTTCACATACTCATCTATGAAGGAGATGGACTGCCAGACTCCATGTGCGAAGCGTGTGCTCTTGAGTTGGACATATCCTACAAGTTTGTCACCAAGTGTGAAACTTCTGATACGGCACTGAGGTCGGTAACCATTGACGTGCAGGGTAGTTCCGATCTTAATATCAAGGAAGAGATAAAAATAGAAGGCATAAATGATAATAGTTTGGATGACTCTTTGAATGACGAATGGAATAGTAGTTATTCTAAAAAGAAGAAAAGGAAAAAAAATAATTTTGAGTTATTACTTGATCCAGAACCTGACTACCAAGAGCACAACACTGACGACCAGACGAAGACACAAGTCAAAGCATATTACCCTTGTGACTCCTGCAGTTCTGTATTTGCACACAAGCAGGCACTTAAAAAACACAGAGACTCCCAGCATGGTCACCGCAGACAATATAAAGGTAATAAAAGGAATAGAGGCAATTCTGGGCCCATACAATGTGTAGTCTGTGGTCTTATGGTTCGGAGCAGGTCTGCAATGGAAGCCCACATACGAACACACACTGGTGAAAAACCATTTTCTTGTAATATTTGCAACATGAGATTCAATGTCAAGGGCTCTTTAAAAAAACATATAGAAACCCATCATTCAAATAGGGAGAGGAAATTTATTTGCGAAACTTGTGGCAGCAGGTTCTTCAGTAAATGTGAAATAATTGCGCATTTACGAAGACACACTGATGAAAGACCGTATGCTTGCAAGTTGTGTCCAAAGACTTTCCGCCAAATTTCATCACTGATTCGGCACAAATATTCCCACACTGGGGAACGTAGACATGCATGCCCTATATGTCAGAAAACATTCTATGATAAATCAGCTATACAAAAGCACATGTCTGTCCACAGCAGTGAGAAGAAATACACTTGCCATTTATGCAACAAATCTGTTAAAAGTAAGAGTTCACTAATCACTCATCTGAAACTACATTCAAATGAAAAGCAAGTCATCTGTACTGTGTGTGGGATGGTATTTTCTCTAAAAGGCAACTTACAAACGCATATGAGAAGGAAACATTCAGAAAAGTCAGGACAGTGTACTGTTTGTATGAAAACATTCCCAGATTTGGAAGAGCATATGCGTAAACATACAGGAGAACGTCCATTTGTGTGCAAGATTTGTGACCAAGCTTATGCTACCAAACGTAGTCTCTCATACCACATGATGTTCAAGCATGAAAATGCAGAGAAGTTTAAATGTTCAATTGGCGAGTGCACAAAAACATTTCCTATTGGCAAACTGTTAGAGATGCATTTACTGAAGCACCATACCAATCACACACCATATGTTTGTCCTCATTGCTCCAGGGGGTTCTTCCGCACCAGTGATCTAACAAGGCACCTCAAGGGCAGTCATATGGACACAACAAAGATTAGATTTAAAACACAAGATGAAGTGATGATAGAAGGAATTAAGTGAAATTATTATACCAGAAAATATATAAATCTTTAAGTGGAATGTTATAACATTGTACTATATTATAACTGGTTTATATCCATACAAAGGTCATTCAGGCACTTGTAAAAACCCATAAAAAACTACATTTTTATGATCAACTGTGCATTATAGATACTAACTGGCTTGAGACAAAGTAATTTAAAGTTGTATCATGAATATTTTCATTGTTATTTCTTAAAATTGGTTTTGCAAAAGATGTATATTATCTTTATATTGTACAGTTGTGATTTGCTGTCTTAGTATTACACAAAATTGGGTTCCATTTTTATTTTTATGTATGAAAGCTTAAAAAATTGTTGACTCAACTTCACCCATGTGGCGAATATGTATAATACACAATATTTAAGTACTTATTGGATGCTTACACTCATTTGATAAGTAATAAATAAATACACCCAACAGTCACATATGTATAGTCCCGAGCCCGCATTAAAACACATAGGTCTTGTGCTGTGGTCTCTGGGTATCAGAAACTACTAGAGACTGTAGTCTCACAAAAACCCCAATCCGAGACAAATACTTGTGGGCCTCACCAACATTTGTCTAGTTACGGGGATCGAGCCGGCGGCCTCTCGTTTCACAGGCGGCTGTCTAAGCAAATGTAGGAATGTATAGGTACTATTAAGATTTTGGAAGACTGAATACATAAGAGTAATTTATTAGATTACGGTAATCTTTAAATGCCAGAGCTGCACGATTGTGCCAGAGCCATTCAGCTCGAGTCGGAACGTTATGTGCAATTATCTGTCTCTCGCGACAGTAAAAGCGTGAAGAAGCAATTAAGCGGGCCGGCGTAATTATGACGACCGTTTAAAGATGTGACTACCTATTTTTTACTTTTTCTTTGCAAATGCATGTAATTACTAAGCCCAGACCAGCAGCTATTTATGTTACCTAAAAAAGAAAACTACCGTTAATATTTTTAAAGTGTACTGTACTTAGAATAATGTGGTATTAATTATTTTATTTGTTAATAACTGAAAAATAACAAAATATATTGCTTCTCACTGCTGGAAAAGAGCCTCTTTAAAAATAGTGAAATTATTGTAATTTATAACTTTGGCTGCCTCCACGTTATGTGACTAAATTCGTATGGTCAGGTGATCCTAGTCATATATATTATATAATAACTTATTACATAATAACAAAAGCATACATACGTTTAAAAATTAAAGTACCATTTATGTAAGTGAAATATCCTTTGTTTTATTTCCCTTGTGGCGTATGATCTACCGGGGTAGATGCAAGAAGGCCAATATGAATACCACTTTCCTCTTGGCTCTTCCCACCATTTATTCTTCCCGCCCTCGCGATTTGATGAGGCGGCAATATATCCATGATCCTGTGATGGATGTTCATGGTGATAACTCACCACCAGGTGGCTCGTTTGATCCTTTGCCGTCCTATGCTATAAAAAAGGCCCGATATGGCGATAGGCTTGCCCCCAAGGATACCGTGGGACGGAACACAAAAGGCGCAACGTGAATATCCTGCTAACGCCTCAGCATATATGTATGTAATATGAAATGTTTTCCTAATTTTCTATTAACACATCTAGATCGACGAATGCTATTTGCAATTATTAAACGTGTAGTAAACGTTATATGTTCGTGGTTCCGGACGTAAGTGTATGATGACAAGAAATGTTTACAATTATCCCTGTTAAATGTTGACCCTAATTACAAGTCATCAGACGACTATGACCAATGATATTCATCTAACATAACTTAGAATAAAGTCCTAACTTTTTTACTTCGGGGAAAATGTTCAGCCAATTGGTTTTAAATTGGATATACATGACCCGTTCAATAATAAATTGAGCTGACAAACAGATTTAAGTAGTAATAGGATATATTTGTACTATATGGCCTTACCACTCGCAATCTTACCCTCGATTGTGGAGGAGTCCTGTGCCCTGCATTGGGACGTATATAATATATGGGCTGATATAACAGTACAAGATATTTTATGAAAAGAAATTAAAACTCCATTGTCAAGTATGTATTTGTCCTTAGTCCGCTTACATGATTGGATAAGTCTTGTGTCATGGCCCATGGGCATTAGAAACAATGAGAGGCCTTTTGATCCCACAAGCAGCCAGACCAGAAACAAATGTGTCAGAAACAAGTGAGTCGCACTAACATTTGTGTCGGTGCGGGGATCGAACCTGTGGCCTCTCGCTTTACAGCCAGCGTACCTATTGCGCTACAAAGGCTGTCATAGTAACTGTGCGGTTGAAATAAGAGCGTTCTTAACAGAATTTACACACTGATGGTTTCAATGTTATAACATCCATGGCAAACATAAAAATTTTTTTTTTTCAATTAATGGCGAGACGACCATGTTCGCCTGATGGTAAGCGATACGACCGGTCATCAACAGTAGCAAAACCAAACAACACCTCGAATTACAAAGCAATGCTGGGCAATCCACTGCGCTCGCCATAAGATGTTAAGTCTCAATGTGTAGTTACTCTGGCTACAATGCCCTCAATCTGAAACACAACAGTGCATTTACACTGCTGTTTGACGAGAGAAATAGACATTGCGGTGGTACCCACCCAGATGGCCTCTCATATATGACAGACCTCCCACCAGTAAATAGAATATAAGCATAGAAGCATGTTGGCGAAAATATAATTAATGTATTGTTGGAATTTCTAGTTCCTACATAGTCGAGGGCAGTAAGGCAGTAACACAACTAGTGACAGGGCTCCAGTACTATACTCACCAACACGTCCGCTTTGCATGTGAGCAAATCTATACTTATTAGCACTCATTAGCTAAATCTGAAAAGACCTATGGATGAGCCAATAACTCTCATCAAGCACTTTTTGGGTATAAATACGCCGATACAGGCACAATACACTACACATTTAGTCGTAACCAAAACGATCTTCACGCGTTAACTCACCATAAAAGTCGGCAAAGTGCGACTCAGATCTAAAATAAATGTACCTAAATCTTTATTTTCAATAAATTATTGAATATAGTCGTTTGATGTGAACTATTCTTACCTAGAACAACAACGTAACTACTAAAGGGGTAGGGTCAAAGTAGATGCTTCTACATTTTTGGTCCTTTGAGCCGGATTTGACCCAGCGACATATAGACATATGGATGAAAGATCTTACAACCTACGTCTTCCATCTTAAAACAGGTTGTCAGATTAATTTGTTTATATTCATATATATCATATTTTAAAATTTCGTTTCGTAAATTTGAAAGAGGTAGAAATTTGCTTAAGCTATTGCCAATATAATATATTCGCTTAGCTCCACTAAGTTATAAGCACGTTCTGATTGTATCAGCACGTATACGTCCCACTGCAGAGCACGGGCCGCTACAATCGAGAGTACGATTGAGACTAGTAAGGCCATATAGTCAACCACGCTAGCCTAGTGCGCGTTGGTGGACTTTACATATCATAGAAATTCTTATAAATCGCTATGGTTGCTAAAAGTGCGTGGTGGCTCATTGTAAACGAACCAGACGCGGCTGCCAACACATTAACGGTGGTCGGAGCTTCGAATCCCAGGGCACACCTCTGACTTGTCGGTGTCATGTGTGTATTGATAGTCAATCACTACGCACTATAACGATGGCGGCAAGCAGCGGCTAGTATGTCTAGGCGTGTATTCAATTTGAATTGAGTTAACTTATTTTATTTAGGAAACAAACTTATAGTACAGTATAGTATCAGCCCATATAAGTTCCACTGCAGGGCACGGGCCTTCTCTACAATCGAGAATACGATTGAGAATGGTTAAGCCACATAGTCCACCACACTGGCCTCGTGCGGGTTGGCGGAATTAACATAGAAATCGCTATGGTATGCAAGTTTCTTCACGATATTTTCTTTCACCGTTATAATCCGTAGGAAACATACTTACTTTAAATAAAAACAAAATAGAGACCGGTAAGTAAGTAATATTAAACAATCTTACTAAATTCAGCCAACATACATTACATATACTAACATATATTGACATCAAGATTTATATTATTTAAAAACCGGTGGATGAACGACCTGGATAAAGTTGCAGGAAGTAGCTGGATGCAGGCTGCTACCAACAGGTCAATGTGGAGATCCTTGGGGGAGGCCTATGTTCAACAGTGGACTTCCTGTGGCTAAACCCATTATAGATTTTTATGATGGTTGGTATGCTTGTAATGTGCGACTAATGTACTACCTAGTGTATTATCTAAAGTACTACCTGTCTTGGCGGTATTTATTTTTGCACTTAGTTCTCCCAGAAAGCTCTATTTATTATATATGTGTCGTTATGAGTCATTTTATTATCTAGATTTAAAATTCAAATATAAATAACCCGAGCGTCAATGTTATTTTTAATGAATAATGTTTTTAGTTTTATTTTGAACAATAAATGAATTTCTGTAGGCCAAGAATTATCTGAAGTACTTGTAACTTTATTTAGTAATAATTGACGGGGTTCCCTTGAGACGAGCAACGTTTCAATTAAATTTTTGTTACACAACCTGACAGCGACACATTTAATTAAGGCCTTCTTCCTGTTGACCGCGAGGGGAGCCGGATTCCGGAGTCCATGCCGCCGGTTCACTCCCTCCGAAACCAATAGTGCGGAAATCCGCGCTCAAGTTTCAAACTGGCGCGCTCGCCCGCCACACCGGCTGTCGAGCCTCCGCGCCATGTCGACAAAACAGCACCGTGCCGACCAAACAGCACCAGGTGTTGCACTCCGTGGCCCTTTCTCTTTTCCACGTGTGACGTTAAATCGCTTATCGGGGCGTCTCGCTCTCGCGCCAATTAGGCGAGCCAGGTGATACGCGCTCGCCGCTCGCCGCTCGCGGGCCGGAGAGTGGAGTCGGCGCTCGGTACTCGCGGATCACTGTCGCCAGAGGACGTTAGCCCGCGGCCGCCCTGCGCAGCGCACGTCGGCTCGACAGTTCGGACGTTTCAACCTCAGCAGGTGTCGTGCCGTGATGTCGAAACAGTGAAACACTAGTGTGCGAACTGTTCACTTCCTTCCCGTACGGATATCGGATTGCATCGGTGACCTGCCGCTCCAGCATGGGAGAAGTGAGTACCGTTTTGTTTATGCTCGTGTTGTTCTGTGTCGGAATGCGAACGCGCTCCAGTTTAGATCGCGCGAGACTAGTCCTGATCGCGGTCGTAGGTTCGTAGGTCGTCGCACCGGCCGCGGCCGCCGGCGCCGCCAGACGCCGCTCTGTAGCTTCGACCTTCTCCAGATTAATTAGCGCCCTGCAGCCTGCGGGGATCGACAGCCTCCGATGACGTAGTGTGGATTCGGGAGCGCGCGGCGGCAGCCGGTAGAAAGCTCTTTAGGAGTCGTGGATACATGTCGCGACTCGGAGTCGCCCGCGCATCGGTAAAAGTGTTCAACATCTCCAATGTACTGTTACACATCTGATAACGCGGCCCGCCGATATATTATCTTGGATATTGTTCAATGCTTTTTACCTTTATTGCTATAGAATGTTCGTGCAATAATAAACGAGTGGCCATTGTCTTATCTCTGGGAATTAACCACGTCCGTTAATGACTCGTATCGATTGTATTGAATACAGTATTAATTATATCTGCACACGTAGCACACGGGTGCTGTGATAAGGCGCGCAATTTCTCCGAGTACCCTCTGGCGGTAAACACTGCGGCTCGTGGTGGTGTGTACTGTGGTGTAGTGTGTAGGCGCGGCCGGCGTCCTTGGCGTGTGTCGATATGTGGCGTGCTGATGTAAGTGTATGTGCCATGTGTGATGTGGATAGTATGGGGTGGTGTAAGGGCGCGGGGCGCGGCGGTGGCCGGTGGTCGCTCGCGAGCTGGGCCCGTGTCGTACGATAAATCTCCGAAAGTAGACCAGTGAAACTGTATATGGCTGTGCGTAGGTCAGCCGGCAACGTGCATTTTGCACAAACATGGCTCGCCGCCGCCGAGCTGACCTCCTTACGCCGCGTATGCATATCGCTATGATGAAACACTTACATTTCTGCTGACATTTTCCAATACTAATCTATAAACATATTTCATACATCATGTGTGCTAATCTTCGTATAAATAATTATGAGAATTATTAAATACAGGCGAGGGCATTAGTTCGCCTCAGTTGTGCGCCGAGTGTTGAAACTAAAGTGATCGGAATTTTCGTAGTATTGTGTTATGTATGTATTAATTTGAATTAATACTTCATTTGGAAACGGTTTTGTCTTGCGACACAATAGTATCGTGAGTTGTAGGTATTTTTAACTTCAAGACAATACTAGGTATGATTAACCTTATTTATGCGCCTTGAGTTGTAACTCATTCGACAAACAACGTTCGAAACCTGTTCTGGCTAAAAATAAAGACTTATCAATTCGGCAAGATAACACTTTTATCAATAATTTAAAGCAATTAATGCGAACACTGATAATTATCGATTTTTCCTACGAATTTCTTTATCTTTGTAAAATATCTGACAATGGACTTGATATGAAGGTGTTTTTTGTTTTCTGATTTCTCGATAATTCTTTCGAGTACGAAAAACAATTTGATATTGCAAATTGCCGTGTGGGAACTACACAAGTATTTAAGACTCTTTAAAAATCATTAATTAATCAAAAACGGAGACAATATTAACGGGTGAGTTTTTTGGTGCTTGTTCTTTTTATGTCAGACGAGTGGGCATTTACAAAGCACCTTATATGTAAATAAATGAAATAAATGTAAATAAAATATGTTAATGCCTTAATTGTCTAACGCGATGATTATCAATAAATCGAAGTACGATTCCAAAATTGATGTAAATAAGCTATTGAATATTTCCAAAAACATTTACCTTTATCATTCTTCAAAACATTCGTAATATCGAAAATATCATTTAATCTATCATAATTTTACTCTATTGTATTTTTTTAAAGTTTGTATTGAAATTCAATCTGAATGAAATCTTAATACTGTTAGCTAAAAAATCACAGTAATTTCTTTCGACACGTATCACATGAAATATCAAAAACCACCCCAAACGTTTAGTGGTGCGTGTCGGAAATAACCAATAGTTCCCGATGGGGTACTAATACTCGTTGAGGCATCCGTGTGGATTTCCCAAGGTCATTGAAGTCAAACAATAAACGCCAATAGAAAACGTGAGACCCTACCGGTCTGCTTAATTGCTTTTTCACGCACTAAGTAATCTTAGAAATAGCTTAAGAACTTTTTTATTGATTTTTCATATTAAAGAGCTGTTTATTGACATATCTATTCCACACTAGAATTTCTTGTGAAAATGTTTTTTTTAATTGTTTTGGATTGGCAAACGAGCAAAAAAAGCAAAGGTCGTAAGTGATCACAGCTGCCCATGATTATCCACAAAACTTGGATCATAGATGTGTTGCTGGCCCATCAAAATCGGGAAGGGAGGATGAAGAAAAAATAATGGGAAGGAATCCAGCAAGCTACGTAAATGTAACAAAATATTAATTAAATATATTACGAGTATGTCTAAGTTCTTTAGGTATCAGGACTAGTTTTCATTAATGCTAAAGGTATTCGGTCACAACATAAAGACATAATTCATAAAATAAAGTCCCGATAGAAAAACTTATAGCCGACGTATGTAGGTTGAATTGATTTGAAACTAGTTTAGTGTGTGTCACGTAACAACTAACAAGTGCTAAGGTCGGAGCATTGCTAGTCGCACCGAGACAGACATGAGCCGACCATTTATAAAAATATGTTTACTTTTCAATACACGTATTGCTGACGTAAATACATACTGTACCTATATCTTTAGACATATTTATAGTTGTAGGTTTTTAGTATCTAACATGACCACACAAATACGACCTAGCGACCTTTAAAAAATGAGCGTATTCCCACATCAGGTGAACCCTATGATCGTTTGCCTCCTATAATAATTTATGTTTAGGTATAATGTGATTCGTTTGTCTTTGACGTACTAAACAATCAAAGGTTTATTATTAAGGCATCGTTTTTAAACTATAGCCTAATACATAATACAGACTATTATTTCGAAATTGCCCCATATCTGGTTGAAGGCATCTTAATTTACTTAATATATGGAATGAGTTACTTAAGTAACTTCAAGTATGTTGAGTTAAGAAACCATTGTCATGTGTGCGGAAACCAGCTATTTTTCTTATTACTCACAGGTTGCTTAGGTCATAACTTATTGTGAATGCATCATATTAATTACGTATCCATTGCTTAGTGACCTCTCTTCATCCATATCCCGTTTAAAACCTTAGTATTCCAAGGCAGAAAAAGTAGCATATCATATAAATATTCAGTTATTTTTGAGGATCTTTCGTAATCGGTAAATATTTACATTAACATTTAACTCATCGGATTTATTTCAACATTTGAAAATGTCAGTCTTGTCAATTAAAGTTGATTGTTTGCGGAAGTATTACACATTATTCTATTCGATTTTTCAGTATGACATAGGTACTCGTATTCTTGGTAATATTACTTTAAAGTAAAGTTTTGAAATACTAGAAAAATTTTAACACTCCTATAAAACTTTCCACATTCTAGTGACAAAATTATATGAAAAATGTGTTTAAAAGGGATGAATTGCGGTAATCAACAGTTGAATATTATGGCAGCAAATTGCAACAATATAATATCAGCTGTAGCGTATTTTTAAAAGAGACCCTTTAAATTGACAACATATGCTAAGCGAAGCCAAACAGGACCATCTGTCACTCATATGGAATAACTTCCTTTACGCGGTATTTTTTAGACATTGTAATAAGCTATTGTATACAAAATTATGTTTTTTTCGATACGTAAATATTCAAAGGAAACGAATGCAAATGAGGAAATTGAAGCGTGAAGCTAAGAGTCGTTTGTTCAGGGAGCCGGTATGTTGAACTAACTTATGCGTTCCAAATTATATGGTAAATTATCTAGTAAAACATTATATGGTGGTCTACGGGTGAATGCCTTCTCGTTTTGTGTAGGTATATGCTCGGAATAATTCGGTGTATTTAGAGGTTGGGTAAAATTGCGTTAGAAGCAAAACGCTGTGCCATGTACGGTTCATCAAAATATATAATGTATTGTCAGTATATTCCAGCTTTTTGGGATTTCTGGGTCAACAAATTCATTTTAAGGCGTTATTTACGGTGGTTAAGGCTTGCGTGCCAAAGTATTTTTTCGGAGAAATGTAATGTCACGAAGTGATCACTTCTGTTATGTAGTACCAAATTATAACCGATAAGTACATGTAGGAAGAAGTGCGTGGTAGCCTGTTGGTAAACGGACCAGATGCGGCTGCCAATATGTTCACGGTGGTCGCGGGTTCGAATCCCAGGGCACACCTCTGACTTTTCGGAGTCATGTGTGTATTGATAGTCAATCACCACGCACTATAACGGTGAAGGAAAACATCGGGAGGAAACCTGCATACCATAGCGATTTCTGTGGTATGTAAAGTCCGCCAACCCGCACTTGGCCAGCGTGGTGGACTATATGGCCTAACCACTCTCAATCATATTCTCGATTGTAGAGTAGGCCCGTGCCCTGCAGTGGGACGTATATGGACTGATACAGAAGTACATGTAGGCTAGCATTTCATATGATGTACAAGGGCGGGATTCCACATATGTATAGATAATTAAATGTTCACTTTACCAGAAATCCGTTGATAAAAATATTATCCCATTTACAACGTTGTGCGAGATGTTCGAATAAAATTGTTTAGCACCTTAATTGTCCCCTATTATAACGCAGTATGGTGTTAGTGTGTATGTACATGTCTGTTGAGCATTTCGAGCCTCAGTGTTTTTATCAAACTGACATGAAGATATTAATTGAAATATTTCTTTTCTGTTACAGTCACTGTTGAAGGAGGATCCTCTCTCGAGGATCCAGAGGGAGATCATAGAGGTGACGGAGAGGGAGAGAGAGTTCAAAGAAGGACACTTTAGAATGAGCAGACTAATGTCTGAATCCACAATCGAGGTTAATCACCAGAATGGGCACGTCAACGGCGATGCTGAACCCAAACCAACAAAACAACTGAACAGAGCGGTGTCTACCTCACACTTGCTGGGTCCTATTCCGCCGTCGCCGCCCACGCCGCCAACCGTATTGAACACAAATGGCTACACCCGGCGCTTCGCCCCACAGACCGGTACCAAAGGCATCATGCAGCGGTTCATCGCTAACAAGGGAAAGCTGCCGGTGACCTCACCCCTGGGCCCCACGACGCCCACAGCCAATGCACAGCCGCTCGTGTTCCCTTCGCCCCCGATCATTTCACCCGTTGTCAGTCCGCCAGTTATAACCCGCACTCCCGAGGGCAAGCCCATGAGGAAAGGCTACATACCCGTCGAGGAGAAGATTCAGAAGGAATTGCAGGAAATGAAAGACAGGGAACAAGAACTAAAGAAAATGAGGAAGAAACAAAAGCCATTCGATTTGGAGCTCACCGATGAGGAGACCAATTCTGAGTCAGAGGACGAAGAAATCCCTATGCCGGGCAAATTAAAGCCTACCAAATCGATAGGAGAGCTATATGAGGCCCTGAATGAGGAGTTGAGGTCACCTTCGCCTAGGAATAGTTCCGGACACGAGTCCATCGGCAGTCTGAAGCCGGCCAAGTCTCTGGCGGAGCTGTGCGAGCTGGCGCCCGGCGAGCAGTTCCTGGCGCCGAGCTCCACGCGGCTCATCGCGCAGTGGGAGTCCATCATACAACAGAAGCAAGAGGCGGGGGCCGCTTAGTTTAGATAGTTTATGTGTGAAAAATGCTATGGTTTAAAGTGTAAGGCGTGTGACGCCGCAAACGGTCGCGTCGCGAACATCAGCGCAGTGCAACAAGGCATTCGGCACGCAGTGTCACGGTTTGGGACGAGTTCCGCGCATTAACGGACTGGTGTGAGTGCCCGCGCCCGATGCACGCCACTGCGGAATTTCCCTGACGCGATTTACCGTAAGTCAAAACCGGGAGCGACTCAGAGTAATGCATCAAGTGTAGGAGGCGGCGCGAGCCGTGTGTCCGTCGATTTCTTTCCTCGGCCGATCGCTTGTGAAGCAATTAATTTTCTCCAGATCGCGAACAATGCAAATGATGTTTATCCGTAATGGCAATTAAACGAGCGTGCGCGCGTTGGAAAGCGGGCGACGCGCCTCTCCCGACTGTGAGTAAATAGTTTCTTCCTATTGTTCCACCTCGCTCAAAAACTGGATGGGGTTTTTGCGAGGCCGCTTTCCCGGTGCGCCACCGCGACGCGCCGTATTGTCGCGCTATGCACTCTCAGCCAGTTTAATTGTGAGAAAATTGATTATAAGAAACCAGTTAATAACACCTTGAGATCAGGTCTGAGTATTGTTCGCGCGGCGCCTGCGAGCCGCTCCACTTAGTGTTTCCGCCGCCCACTTCCCGTTCCATGGCTATGCTGGCCGAGGGTTGCCCAGAGCACACCCTCGCTCATTGTTGCTGTTGCAATCGTCTTTAATCAGATCGATCAAATATTCTATGATTTCCTCGTCCTTTTCTTATTTTTTCTGAATAACAGTAGGAAAACAGACGGGTAACAAAATAATAGTATTCGAGAAAACATGACTACTTTTCATTAATTCGTTTTAGACATGTCGTTTATTTACTGCACGATGTATGCTTTCTTTTGACTATGTGTAGTGGTAAAGATAGTCAGTGGAGCCGCGTCTACGTGTGATCACTAGTCGAAGCGGGACTTCGAGATATTTGCTTCTATTTATTGTACTTAAACAGGGCTTGTTGTTAGTGTACGGAAATTGTGAAGTGCCTTAGACCGTTGCCGTCTGTAGGACGCGCGTGTACGAACGTTTTTTGATTATATGTCAGCAAACGGTAGATGTGTCAAATAGTCTGTGCCTTATATTGTAGAGTTAGCACAAGTTACTGAACTGTAGCTGCAAGTTTAGTGTTAATTACGGCATTCTAGTTGGCAGCTGTGGGACGCGCCGCCGCGCCGTCCCTGCTGTCTTGTAGTCTGCTTTTGTCTTGGTAGCGACGAAAAATACTGCAAATGTTTAATAACTCTACGTACTTAGTTATCGACTATCATATTACTATTTATTATTAAATATATTTGAAAAATTAAATTTCGATAGAGAAATATATTGAATTAAAAGTACAAAACTTTACTATGAATTTTATATAGTTTATTTATTCCGGTACGAGACAAAAATGGAAATGTTGTAAACAGGGTGCACTGTCTTTAAAGACTTATACCGTCATAAATATTGTACAGAGTATGTTTTATTGTAATGGTGTTGTGCTTGTATTGCAAGTATATACCGCGTGTTGATTCTATAAAGTATGTGAGTCGGAGCAGCATTTTTCACGGTGGTTGGCGGCAGGTGCGCCCAGTAGCGCCCGCCGCCGGTCCCTCTGTAAAGACAATTATTTATTATCTATACGTACGAACTGTTCCCTAGCATAATAATAAATTAGTCAATTTGATTTAATAGATTATAGATATAGAAATTATGAGATTTAATTGTTGCAATATATTTTAAGTCTTTTTTTAAGTTTTCATCTGTTACGCGCAGTGCCAGGCGTCCACCATCTATTGATGTTCTAAACACGTGATATATTGTAAATTATACTGAACCAGTTCTAACAGAGATTTCTACTATTTTCTACGACAACATTGTGATATGAAATTGCCTTTTAAGATATTTAAATAGCATTTTAATGATTATGAAACCCTTAGCATTCTTGTCGAGGGCTGATGAGTGTTGAAGGTGTAAAGTACTGTTTGTAAAGCATATTGTCTAGCGTCTACTCGATACATATACAACAATGTGCATATTAGATATGTTAATTTATGTTCCATTAAGGTTTTCGCAATAAATACATTTTTGCCGAAATATTTTCTTTTATTTTCTCACCATATCACAACTGCATACTGATTAAACTAAACACAAACTTGAAACTACACAATTTGCAGCAACTTTAGGATTATGACGCAATCTGTTTCAATCTGTGACGAATTTAGTGCAACAAATCATACATTTATACACAGCTACATAACTTACGCCTTAGCTCACAAACGAAACGACATTCCTAATAAATTGTTATCGCAAACAATACTAATACTCTAAAACTGATTTATTTAATCTCCTGTAGAATTTAATACAAATAAACTCCCGCTTATATCTCACAAAGTGTAGGCTGAAGTGTCACAATTACATTCAGTTTACCGAGTTCTTCACTTCCCTAGATGTCACTGGAAGTAAGCGTATTTTTCCAAAATCTTAAGTGACATTTTTCAAATCCCACAATAAGTGACGTACCCGACCTGATAAAAGAACCCAGGTTTACACAATACATATATACCACGAAACTAATAACAACAATAAAGACTAGCATTAACCTAATTCCGAGTACAGTGACATTTTCGCGGCAGTTCCCGCCATAACCGTAGCGACATTATGCGAAGGCCGCGGGTTTTACGCGAAATTACTTTTTTGTTTTTTGTCTACACTCGTTAGCGAATGTGGTGGAGAAATGGCTGCCTCTTCGGGTGGTATTTGTCGAGGAAATGTTAATTTAATGAATGTTACGTAAATTATAATTACGTAAAGGTCATAGCTCAAAGATTGAAGATTAAAGTAATTACGATAAGGCGATTTTCCGCTTATCAGGTCAAAGTTCGATATTGGTACGTAGTTGATTCATCTTTGAATATTAATTTGAATTTTACGCATTTACATGTATTTATAAACACTTTACACTACCATATAATTATGTCCTCCAGACATAACATTGCAGAGGTCATGTTCGGAAGATGTGGTCACAAGATTGGGTACAGAGGTAGTACCCCTTTGCCGCTGCTGCTTTTTCATCTGGGAATCGAACCTAGGACCTTGGCATACACACTGCCACTTGACCAATGAGGCGACATTAATATCGGCATAAAATTGTGGGTCGTATGAATACCATGGTGAATGCCAAACTTTCAGGTCACACGTCATTACTCGTATGCCAGACGGGACAGGCGACAACGCGCTCTCGGAACAAGCTCCTTTATTTTTTATGTATCATCACTGGTGGTAGGTCTCTCATATATGTGAGAGGCTATCTGGATGGGTACCACCGCAGTGTCTATTTCTCCAGTCAAACAGCAGTGTAAATGCACTGTTGTGTTTCAGATTGTAGGGCATTGTAGCCAGAGTAACTACTGGACATATTGAGACTTAACATCTTATGTCTCAGGATGGCGAGCGCAGTGGAATGCCGAGCATTGCTTTGTAATTCAAAGTGTTGTTTGGTTTTGCTACTGTTTATAAGCAGTCGTATCGCTTACCGTCAGGCGAAAGGCATGCTAGTCTCGCTATTCGTGGCAATAAAAAAAAAGTGAACAAATATCATACAAACTTCTCATCAATCGTGAAATAATCTTGGCAAATAACTGGATATATTCAACATAATCACTTGTTAGCCGCTTCAAACATCTTAGATAAAAAATAAGTGAAGACAACTTCAATTATGAAATGAACTGCTATGCCATGGCAATTTGTTATGAAATTGTCTTTGTATTCCACACAAAGCTCCTCTAAATTATACGAGGAACTTACGAGGGATAGTAAAAATAACCTAGCCTGAAGTGCGTTTGTGGACCAGTGCATTTTATTAGGCAGGTAATCAACATTTCTTTCATCGTTTAACCGAGAAATACATACACACAAACTTAAGTCTAGGGCGTTGAGCTAAAGGGGTAGGCAAAGGCGCTACCCACGTTTCGCCTTGTATTTTCCGTTCCACGATGTGACAGGGAATGAGCCTATCGCCATATTGATCACAAATTGCAGACTACGAGCTGATAATAAATAGAAAAATCCAATATCAATGCCTCACGCGTGATCGAACCCGAGACCTCAGCTTTGTAATTGTACCGTAGTATAACTTCGCTACCGAGAAATAAAATCATAATACACGTAACTTCTGAAAATCAGAGGTATATAGGTACTTTAGGCTCGACCCTCACGAGACCTCATGACTCTGATGAGACCAAGTAGCCTGAAAGACTGTTGCTCTTTTAACGATGCAAATTTCTTCTATTACAATTAAGTAATTATACTATAAAATATGTAATGAAGTAATATTGCGCAAATATTGGCAACGCTTACAACTCGGTAGCAGCTCGCTTTACATATATTATTACTCCATAGTGTCTGTGGTTTAATAATGAGACGGCAATGCAATTAACCAACGCTCAATTATCACGTATTTTTCTAACCATTAGTGTTACAAGTCTTTCTCTAGACCGCTCATTACGAGTAGAACCTGTAGATACTGGGCTATTTTGTAGCTATAAACTTTGTCTTCTAAGCTCAAACTGAATTTAAAAGTCGTGTGAAAGGGACAAAACAATCGATAGCTAAAAAGTTGATAAAACAATGAACTAAAGAGGTAAATAACTTCGCAAAAATACTTTTACAGCCGGAGAAGCCAGCAGAGGAGAAGTACGGAAGTCAGGACTGGCTTCTTACGGAGGGAAGTGGACAAAAATATTTCCAACTCCTCCTATTATTTACTTAATATTAATTTCGATGCGGGTTAAGGACAAGTTAGGCATTCTTTGTCGTATGTATGTTTATAAATAAATTTAATAATATTATAATTAAATTTTTATACACCTGAAGCCCCAACCTTCATTCTTTTCGTTTATCCATCCCATGGTTGTCTGGCAGAGATTGCTTCAAGCAATAAGACATTTTTTCATGTTGTTTTGTCATTATTATGTTAATGGTATACAATAAAGTGTTAAATATATAAATAAATTCCCGGAGACTCGCCGAGCTTCAATGCTCGGTGTCATTACAATGCGTGCCGCTGTTGATCCTGGTTTACAAGAGTTACAGTAGCGGGTGTGAGGACGGGAAAGACTTTTACACTAAAATAGGTTTTAAAACTTTCTATGAATGAGGCCCATGATAGTTGTGAAGCCTACCTTTAAACTCGTAGCAAATTAATGTGAGAATTTTAAAATTACCAAGAAAATAAAGAGTTGAACAATTTACTTACATCTGTGATTTCTAATTGCTTTAGTGAAAATGACGCGTCAAGAGCCGACAACGTTGTTTTCAGATGGTAGGTAATCCATTGGTATTTTAGGCTCCAACGCCAGAATCCTTCAAATTACTATCAACTTATTTTCAGGTCAATCTATTTATTTTGGAATAAATTGCTTCTTCGTAAGACTTTAAGAGTTAACAGTAGAAAATAAGGATACATTTATCATAATAATTATCAAAGAATAAGATTAATGAAGGTTTTAATAGCATTTGAATATAACATTATAAGCAAGTAAATAGAAGGATATCAAGACAAAGACAAATTAACTAGTCATTTATAAATTATCTTAATTGAAAACAATTGTATTCAATAGAAGTGATTACAATTACTATTGGCGTGTTTCTATAACCCTTGAAGTCGGTAAAATGGTCGTCATTTATTAACTTAACGTAGTTCTCAGTAATGATGGTAATTTTCCCACTCGTTTTATTTAATAATTATGTTCGTTTTATTTGCACTTCCAATATAGTTATTGTAATATTATTTTAAAAACTTACGCCTATATAAAAGCCCCAACTGAACTATAACGGTGAAGGAAAACATCCTGAGGAAAACTGCATACCATAGTGAAATTGTAAGAATTTCTATGGCGTTAAAGTACGCCAACCCGCTTACCTAGCCACTCTCAGTCGTACTCTCAATTGTAGAGGAGACCTGTGCCCTGCAGTGGGATATACACATATGGGCTGATACACTCCAGTATAATATAAATGCTGCGCCATGCGTAATATCCTCGCGATCATATTATCTGGCATTTATGATTCCAATGCCTCACTATGGTGACTGCGGTTTGGCGTTAATTTGACATGATATGATTTGCCCTAACGACCGTCGTGATATTATAATGTACATTCAATAAAAAAATAATTCATATAGTTTTGGTATATTTTGAATCTTAACGCCATGTGATACGTGCTATATATTTAGTTTCTATAATCGTTGTTACTCCTTTTTGCGCTTACTTGAATAGTATATCTAAATATATAAAAGTACGCCCAAGATGTGAGTTGAGCACCCAATCAAATATTTTGACTCACTATTTTTACTTAATCATAAAATTTCTACCAATCAAAAACCGTTTACAGCATTTAAAATCCCAAATGCTAAATGATCATTTTGAGGAGTAAAAAATAGAAATCATTAAATAATTTTTACGGTGTTTGCGGCGTGTAATTATACTGTCGACGTAACAAATCCTAGCAAGGTCACTGCTCTCCTCCACGCACCTTGGTCTTAAGATATTTACATAAAAATACTTTATACAGTAGTAAAAAGACGGATTATCGAAATATTGATATCAGTACTTATGAGTGGCACTATCGGAGTCAGGATTTCTGACACGCGAATGACTGATTATTTGATGCAATATTTTCTTTTTGTATTGTGTCAATGCCACCTGGTGCTGGGGTACATCTTTAGACAATCATCTCTATTTTGTTCTGTTCCCAGTATATATATATTTGTCGTCATCGAGTTGATTTTTAAAAACGGAATGCCAACGCCCTCTTTAGGCGTTTGACAGAATCTACGCTAGATATTGACTGAAGATGTCAGGGACTTCATAAAGAAAAGTCAGGTACATCTCAACGGTCTGCGAGCTAGCAGTCCGGTTTGTTTCGATCAAGAAAGTAAATATTATCATCTGAAAATAATGCTGTAAGAGCGTGGAGACTGTCTCGCGTTCCGTGACTAAGATTATGATTTCCTATGATTTGATCTGACACATGCCCACATACGCCCACGATACTAGGCCATAACTAGCTGTGAAGCATAATGACGAGCATACACCCAGCATGATAACGAACTTACATTCTAGTATTTCGTTATATTTTTATGTTATAGGGGGCAAACGAGAATGCGGTTCACCTGATGGTAAGTGATCACCACCGCCCATGAACATCTGCAACGCATAATATATGGAGACATATTCCTTGATTGCTACAGTGGCTCTCATCTTGAAGACGTCAAGTCAGCTCATTTAACTGAAGATATTCGGGAAAGTAATGGCTTCCCATCTGTTAATCAATTTCACATAATAATTGTAACAATGTCCTATTAGGACCCCATTTCGCAATGTTGTAATTACGCAAAGTAAAATTACATAGAAATATAATATATCAAATAAGATTATTACAAAGTTAATCACAAAAATATACAATAGTGCAAAATAGGCTCAAATAACTGAGAGTCCAAAAGAAGTATTCTATGGTTTTAAAATATAACATTTCTATGCTACGCTGCAAAAGAATTTCATAAAAACCTTAACTGAATCCTTATAGGCACACAGAATCACCATCCAATTTTAGTATTCTAGTCCTGAGATCATTATAAAAGTAAGAAGACACAGGTATTTGTTTTGCTCAGACTGGTCGAGTGTACATCTATTATTGTATAGGCGAGTTACGTCGGTCCGGTTTGTACACGTTTTAGGTGTGTGCTCGAAAAATTTACGATGGATATAAAATGGAAGCAAGCGAAATGTACTCGCTTAACTACCCAGCCCGCGCCTGAATGTCAGCGACAGCGGCGCGCGGGAACCTATTGTCGATACTCCAGCATTTATTTAAGAAAATTAATTAGGGCAAAACAATTTTTGCGGCAAGAAAACAAACTCTCTGACTACCGCTGGCGCCGCTCAGGAACGTCTAACTTATCTACACCACAAAATGAAAAGGTAAGAGAAAAGAAAATCTTAAAATAGAGGTAAAGTTTACTGGCTCGCCGGAAAAACTACTAGACAATCGAAATAAGGAAGGTATATCTTCATTTTAAGACGGTTTTCTGTAAGGTAGCAGAACTACCCAGGTAGCAGTGACTTGTTCTTGTAGTTGAATATATGTAACTAAATATGGCTCTACCGCTTTGCGCTAAGCCAGGAAAGTGTGAATCAATTTCAAAAGTTTTGGTTTATTCAGGAGTTTATGAAATGCTTTATGAAATGTTTACGAAAGAAATATCTCACCACATTATTTCAGTAAAAGTAGTTTTAATATGATGTAATCGAGACGGGTGGCAGGTAGAGCGTTATCGTCTTATCTAAAACTCACTATTTTATTATGTTGTTTTTTTGGCTGACCCTGAGTGACCACTGGCAACCGGAAAATACGCCTAGAAGGTAAATATTATGCTCCAAACAAAACGAGTATATTACATGAATTCATGTTGCTGAGGAAGTTTCTTGCGCCATTTACTCTTCAAAGTTAAATTTTTCGGAGTGGTTCTAATGTTAAAGATCTCATAAACAACTTTTTTTACTGCTACGGCATAATGACCGCACTCACTTATAATAGTTTGATGTAGTATGACTACTCTAAGTAAAGCTTTGATCTTATACAAGTGGACACCATTATGCCGGGTTATTAAAAAATTATAAAGAAATACAAAAATTATATTTTAATTTTGATTGATATGTAACATGAAAATATAATGAAATGTCTAATTCTCCCGCCAAACAGAAATATAAATGCTCTGTTGCGTTTTGGTTTGAAGGACATTGTAGCCAGAGTAACTACTGAACGTATTGAGACATAACATCTTATATCTCAGGATGGCGAGCGCAGTGGAATGCCAAGCATTGCCTTGTAAATCACGGTTTTGTTTAGTTTTGCTACTGTTCATGAGCGGTCGTATCGCTTACCATCAGGCGAACGGCATGCTCGTCTCGCCATTCATTGCAATAAAATGGTGATCACAATAGACATATTGTCGAAGCGTAATGAAAGTTAGTAGTGAGAATAAGACCCACTTGCCTTGGGCGAGTGATCAGGAGAGCCTTCGTTCAGGGTTCACGTGCAAGTGCCTCACAGTACAGTGTACTGTGTACAGGCGACCTCATCGAAACATATCCATATTAAACAACTTGTTACTAAAGGTCGGACAGCGGACGATAGTCAGCTTGTTTACGAAATTAGTTAAGAAACAAGTTTATAAGTGAATTTAGTTTCTTGCTTATAGTTTTGACTTAGCTGATGGTTATTTAAAAAGTAGATTTAGCATTCCGAAAATGGAATAACTCATTGCGATATTTTTGTCAAAGAAATAGACACATATGAAAATTTGAATTTGAATATGCGTAATGAGTTTTTTGTTTGAAACTAAACATTATAATAAAACGCAAATTTACATACAAATGTGGCAATTTACTAAAACTGTATTAATTTATCAAACAGAAACGAGATCTTTCGATGACCCTGAGAACAGATGAATAAATCCATCGCAGTTCTTTCTAGGAATTATCTTAACAAAGGCTGTTTAGAATTAATAGTTAAAGGCAGGTGATGTAAATATTACTTGAGACAACGTGATGTGTATAAATGATGACAACTAATTATATAGACATGACACCATCGGTAAGGTGATGCCAACAGCACGCGCAGAGAATACGCAACTAACACACAGTAGTAGGAACTGTTTCATTATACACACTGCGCGGTGCACTGTACAGAGATTGTTTGACACTTCATTATTGTGAATGTTATTCCCACGAAAATGATGGACGCAGTAATATTCGTGATTTCAATGTAATCAGCATTTTCGTGCAGGTTAAAATTGCTGTATTTTAATACTCCGCGAATATTGTAGATTAGTTAGTAGATAAGTAATGTGGCAGGGTCTTAAGTAAGAATTGAAAGTCTCCAAAATACATCTGATTTCATCCTTGTTGCTGTCATTCAGTAATTCTAATAGGTCAACATCAAAAGAAATAAAATCTTAAGACGATATCATAGGTTTTGCTAGTTTCTAAGTTACTAGCTACATTTGTAGTCTACCACAGTGCTGAGTCGCAAAACTAGAAGGTTTATCTCCTGGTTATCCTAGACTACACTTAGTCTCAGTCACTCCTGTCTATATCATTATATAAAGCGATATATTCTACAATGGTTTCATAATCGGTTCTACTATTTTTATAGCCTCGTAATACTTTCCTCTCTCCGGCGTAAATGTTGCCGTGAATGAAGAGGTTACTCGGCGGAAACTCATGAATTTGTCTGATGTTAGACACGTTCGGCTAGTGACGCGGACGTGTGAATCATACACTTTCACTGTCAAAATTACAAACGAAATCAACGCGAGATTGTGTACATCTTGTATTACCTAAACATCAGTTTTTATACAAACGCCGCACAGTTATTTGTACATTTAGTCTTATCGCAATGTCTATTTCTCTCGCCAAACAGCAGGGTCTATGCACTTTTGTGTTCCGGTTTGAAGAATTGTAGCCAGAGTAACTACTGGACGGTGGAATGCCAAGCATTTTTTGATAATTCAATAAATCGGTCGTATTAGGGGCGCCTGTGCCTAGCTCTTCTTTAATACATATATTCTGATCTTAATTATGTTGAAGAAGTAATAAAACAACAATAAAACCTTAAAATAATATTAATAAAAATGTGGTTTTAAAGTTCATGGGAAAATACCTGCCCTTATCGCCGATACTTGAATTGCTCATACACGTTGCGGATAAAATATTACTATTTTTACTTTATTGCGTAGGTACGCTCCAGAAGATAATCGAATATCCAAAAGTCAGGGTTCGAATTTATTTTATTACAGGTAATAAAAAACCCATAGCACAAATTACATCTACTTAGCACAGACAATTATAACAAAATTCAAACTATTTTTTAAGTTTTTATTCGGCACCATATGTGATATGTTTGACACAACATAGTGCCGTACATAAAAGCAATCTAAGAAAAACGAGAATCGATCCCTAGTTTATTTTACATTTTGGTACTACTACACACACTTAACAGGATCTATATTAGAGAAAATTAAGAGTTTTGAGTCATGCGACCGAACTTTATTCAATAAAAATTACAAAACATTACGACATTTTATAATTTCTTTGTTTCAATTAAATAACTACCTATATTTCTACTTCCAAGTGCAATACACCGCCGGCGTAAAAAGCATCTCGAGTAATTATTTTTATGTCGGCATGCACAATTGCTTCTTCACGCTTCATTTAAACTGTCAGTTGTTACGCCAGGGAGGAAAACTATACAATGTTGTAGAACATTGTTTATATTTATTTCATTTTTAATGCAGATATGTCAAGACAATACCCGTGACTTTCTATGTTGGATTCTCTTATGGAGGGAAGTAACTGGATGAGGTCTGCCCTAGACAGAGTGAGGTTCGGCGATAGAGATGAATATGCTGAGTATATACTGACTGTTTTAATATAAATCAAAGGATTAAATACAATAGAATATCATAATATGTCGAGTGCACGTCACAACAGAACCACTTGGCGTTGAATGGATACATTGGATGAAGAAGAAGAATATGATCATTCGTTTTTGTTAATTTATAAATATTTAATCTGCTTAGAAACCACGACTAATTATATTTAATTAAAGGTCGATTACAATCAACACTAACAAAATGTACCACAAAGTAACTAAACATTTACAACTTTAAGAACCTACCTAACATTGATTGCCAAATTTTATTTTACTTAATCAAAATCACAATCGTTAATTACTGCTACAACCCCTTCGGAACGTGTAGCTCTAAAGAAGAAACGGAGCAAGAAACTCCCTTAGTAACACGAAGTGTCGTCGTTTTTATTTTGTTGTTTGTTACTTCTGTATCAGCCCATATACGTCCCACTGCAGGGTACTGGCCTACTCTACAATCGAAAGTACGATTGAGAGTGGTTAGGCCATATAGTCCACCACGCTGGCCTAGTGCGGGTTGGCGGACTTACATACCATAGAAATTCTTATGAACCGCTATGGTATGCAGGTTTCCTCACGATGTTTTCCTTCACCGTTTTAGTGCGTGGCGATTGACTATCAATACACACATGACTCCGAAAAGTCAGAGGTGTGCCCTGGGATTTGAACCCGCGACCACCGTGAACATGTTGGCAGCCACGTCTGGTCCGATTACCAACAGGCCACCACGCACTTTATTGTTTGTTACTTACTTTTTTGTTAATCCGTATAAAGTAACAATACCAACAGATTAATGTTATAAACCACGATTTAATTACGAAGAATTTGCATTGTCATTAAGATGGCCGCCATTTCAAGATGGCGCCTTCAACACATGGAGAGTGTATGCGAATGTTTAAGTAGAAGTGTTATTGCGAGGTGTTATCAGGGCTGGAGTGAGTAATTAAGGGGATATTACGATTGTGGGCACATACGGCGCGGCACGGCGCGTCACGCAGTGCGCTCACGTTCACTAGGAAACATTACATACGGGCAGACATGCACCCAGGAGGTACTGATGGGTCCTCAATATTTTGATGTCAGGGAACTGAGCACTGACGTTTGAAAATTACATATTCGGAACTTTAAATCTCTATCTCTTATTTGTGGTTTCATAAAGAATTACGTATAGCACGTGAGTATTTAATCTTTTTTACTATTTGATGTACTAATTACTGTAGGAACAATTTTAATAAGTTTTTCAATCCTGTAAAGTGAGGGAAAAGGTCCAAAACAGATACTGAAAACACACGAAGCTAAAAGCATTTTTTTAACTTTTATTTTGTAAATAAGTTTTCCAATAACGGTTTTGCCGTATCAAGTCGCGCCTTAATTAATTGAATGACATAAAATTGAATGCACCGTTTCTATATTTCAAACTGATTAAAAATGATTTGGTACCCAATACCTCCTTCTAAGTACGTCTCCTCGCTCACGGTCATAATACTCGTAATAGTACGCTCTTGAAGGTTTGAAAGTTTCAAAAAAAGAATATTCGGTGTGCGGTGTCCGTAAGTTTACTGTAATTTGATAATGTTGTGGGAAAAATTCACGAAGTGAGAGAAACAGTTGAATATGCTTTTATGAAATTTTATAAAGTTTCTATAGAAACGAAATGTTCCAATGTGGCATATATTTATTTATTTATTTATTTTATGTATTTATTAACAGCCGCTGCCAATAAACAATCCCAATCCAAAATTTGCCGTTTGAGATTGACAGCTCAATCTTTTTTCTGATACTATATTGCCAATAATCAATCTCAGTAGTGAAAAAGCAATAAGTCAACAAGACAGACAAATCGAAAAGTAGAAAACAATCCAGATTGTCGTCAATCTAATTTTTTCGATTGATTATTGGCATCGGCCGAATCGACACTCCATCGGTGCGCCTCCGATAAAATTACATGTTATTTTGTATAAGTTTTGTACTAAGAGACGAGACTTTGTACGTGCATACAGCATTAAAATGTATGGTATTTTTTTTACTAATTTACAGAAAATAAATTTTAATTTAATAAGGTTACTATTCTACCCGTCGGGTTTTTTGTTAATATGACAATACAAGACTATAAATATGGTAAATACAAAGTGACTGCAATGCACTAGAAGTAGAGTGCAGTCAATAAGGAGTATTCATAATATTATACAAGGTGATCGGATATATTATTTTTTATTATACATTGAACTCAAAAGGTGAGATAATTTTATGGGTCTGTTTAAAGGGTTAACCAGCTTCGTAACATTGTTTTCAATACCAACGAATATTTTATTTATTTCATTTTTTAAAGACAAACAGTGGCAATCACATTAAATTAAATTAAAGTAACAAAATACCGACAAAAAATAAGTGCATTACCTTCAGTTGGCACTACATGCGTTAACATTTAGGAAAAAATATAAATATTAATCCCCTTCCAAAAATATTGGCGCTCTGCCAATCTCTATTTAGGAACCTCATTTGTCCAAACAGAACATTTAGTGGCCTCGTTTATTCTCCTTATTAAATAGCCTCTAGGGAACATCGACTGTAGGATGTTGTCCGACAAATAGGATTAGTGTAAGGAAGTGCTGACCCAAATGCAATGCAACTGCGCGCCGCGTCCAGCAGACACACTACACAGCAAATGCCTAGTGATTAGTCCGATGAGTTAGGGCTAAACGTAGTATATTCATTGATAAAGTGCTTGCTCTTTAGGCTACAAAACGTATGTTTTTATTGATGGTTTGCATTATGCAGATGGAAGTGTTGAGACAGTTCTGAATGTAATTTTTACAATTCTATTTAATTAGCGAGAAAGTACATAATATACACAGTGACATAAATATATCATACAAATAATAGAATTACTTTCAATGGTAACCATTATTGTCAGAACTACAAAAATAAGATTTGCGATACTACTGTTCTAATTATCATTGAATCTGTGTAACTAGCCAGGAACTTGAGGTTCTGTACATTCCATTATGTACATTGTGCAGTGTAGTAACTTTTTTACCCAATGTTGAGCAAATATTTTTTTATAATACAAAACCTTTCAAAGATACCTCAAAGAGAAAATACAAAACCACAGTTGACAATTGTCAAAAAATATTTAAAATGTATTTCATTTCCCGGCACAGCATTATGTTACAATATGAGCGTCGGCCATCGTTCATCTGGTGTTGCCACCGCTCTGCAATATAACTATCATAGAAGTACCTACATAAATTCACGCCTTTTTTATAGAAGGGGTAGGCAGAGGTGCAATCAGGAGAGACACGTTTTGCCTTGTATTTTTCGTTCCGCGATGTGATAAGAGGCACAAATCCTTGACTCCAGGATGATAATAAATAGAAAAATCTAATATCACTTTGTTCGGGATTCGAATTCGACAGCTCAGCTTTGTTGATGTGAAAATCCTTGGGAGAGGTCTGTGTTCAGCGGTCGATTTTCTGCAGAGAGAAAGACAGGGAGAGAAAGAGAGGTAGAGAGAGTGTTCAAGAAGGTATTTAACATTGAAGTCTGAAGTGATGGTACAGCGTAATCCAAATAAAGTAGCCACTGGGCAGAAGTGTTCTCCTCGTTCTTTGACAAAATAATGTTTACTTCATCAAAACCGGATAAAACAATGTGAAACACTTACGTAGGTCACTATGAGAGGTTCATCACCATCGTATATGGGAACTCTCTCAGTGAATACGAATATACACTGCCTTAAGAGACCCTGGTCATCTCATTCATCATCATCATCATATCAGCCACAGGAAGTCCACTGCTGAACATAGGCCTCCCCCAAGGATCTCCACAATTACCTGTTGGAAGCGGCCTGCATTCAGCGACTTCCTGCAACCTTAGTCAGATCGTCCGTCCACCTTGTAGGGCGTTCGACATTTCGCTTGCCTGTATGTGGCCTCCACTCAAGAACCATCTTATTCACAGAACAGCAAAAGCAAAGTTGCTATTTCACATCCGTCGTCTGAGTTCAAGTTGTTATTACAATATTACTTCAAATCTTAAATTGCAAAGCTATCGGTAAATAATAGATGGCAGTTGGCAACACCCGAGGCTTGGATCGTCAGTCATCACAATGTAGGTCTCGGAAACTAATAGAAAGCGTGTAACGCGATCTCTTTAGCGTCTCTCAACACTTATTCAAATACAACACTCGCTTTTTAACTTACCACCTGGTCGACTGTGAAATTGTCATATTAACGTGTTCCGAAATTTTTATTTTTTAATTATTTTATTTCTTCTTCAATAGCACCGGCAAATTAGCAGATAGGTTATCTGATGGTGAGCTATCACTGTCGCCGAAGTTTATACTTGGGTTATAAGTTGACAGTAGAGGTCGTTATGACCATCTGTTACCAACAGACGGTCATCAACACACGCACAGGGTTTGATTCCGGAGCACAATACGAAGGAAACCCAGACAGCCTGTATAGCGATATAATAAAGATAGACCTCAAAATCTCTACCCGGAATTTTGCGTGACCTTCTAACCTTTGTATTGGCTCCATACTACACATACATAGGTATACATATTTTACTGGTGGTAGGTCTCTCATATGTGAGAGGCCATCTGGGTGGGTACCACCGCAGTGTCTATTTCTCCCATCAAACAGCAGTGTAAACACACTGTTGTGTTTCGGGTTGAAGGGCATTGTAGCCAGAGTAACTACAGGACATATTGAGACTTAACATCTTATGTCTCAGGATGGCGAGCGCAGTGGAATGCCAAGCATTGCTTTGTGATTCAAGGTGTTCTTTGGTTTTGCTACTGTTGCTCGTCTCGCCATTCATAGCAATAAAAAAAAAAACTGAGCTGGCTGCTCATAATTTCTGATAGCCAGGACCCATATGTTATTTTGAGTCTAGGCTCAGACTATGTTCTTACCTTTTGAGTTTATTTGTCTATATCCTCCGTCCTTCCTTTAGTCGTGGGCGTGCATTGGCGGTAATATGTCTAGTCTCTATCTGACCTAGTTGCGGGTCATCTGTATTACGGCTGGTTATGAGGCAGGGCGTTGCACCTGCACGCGACTTGGTGACGTCACGGTAATCCGATGCACTCGCGTGTTCCGCTCGTGTGGCGAGACAGCCAGCATTCCCGCCGTGTCATCACTCATCACATTCGTCACGTCTTTTGTTTGATTGATGGGATTCATTTCAGTTTCTGCTGCATTTATGGCATTTGAAGGTCTGTGTGGAATTTTCTGGAAAATCTCAATGAAAGCCAGAAGCTAGATTTTTTACCAGCATAGCAATTTATTTACTAACCCAAACTGTAAAGGAAAATAACTTCAGCGAATTGATGGTGATATTTAAAACAATATGAGTGAATGCTTTACTTATATTCATGCATACTAAAATATTATGAAAGTTATGACTTAGTTAGCTACTAAACCATTGCACTATTGAAGTGTTACTTAACAACTGGAGCTGGCACTTAAAACCTATTCAGTGCATTCACGGCCAGCCAGACATTTCATAACTGAAGGAAACAGCTAATTTGTCGGCAAGCCGTCTGCTTCCACTTAACCTTGCGCTAATCACTGCACGCAACGATTATCAAACACTTGGAAATCCTGCAGCCGGCCAATCGGTTCGTAAACGCCGGTAATTGCCGGCGCCGGATCGACCGGCTAGTTCTACCGGCTAATCCGGCGCCCTGGGCAACAGTGTTGTAATTGTGTAATGATGTTGTTTCACCGGTAACGCCACCAATTACTTGTCATAATCGATTGCGTTTTTTCGTGATGTTTTTTATTGAATTGAATGAAGGAAATGCATAATTAATGCTTTCGTGTAATTAAATATAACTAGTCGAGATTCAGGTGTGCATTATTACTGCTTCGATAAATATTCTGTTTGAAATTAAACGCACATTTAATCGATTATCAAGTCCTACTTTATAATGAAAATAACAATATTTTTGCTATTCAAATAGAAGAACCGTAAGTCGGTGGACTTGATTGGTATAATGTAATAAAATAGTGAGGTGCAAGATGATCTTCACTGTTTTGTTTGTAAATGAAATTTACACAGGTGACAAATCAAAAGCCAATGCATTCACGCTCCTTTTAATGTTGATAGATCGTTATGGACAATTGGCTATATTTGTAATCTTATTAACTTAAGGAATCGTAGTAGAAATCTCAAAGAACCTACGTGTTGGACAATATCTTCGCTGGCTCACCGCAAAAGGAGGAAAATTAATCAACCGTATCTGGGAAACCCCCAGAATGCTTAGGTACTTCTGCGTATACGTACCGTATTGTGACAAAACAGAATGTGATAAAGTATTTAATACTTCTAATAAATACACCTAACAGTAACTACACACTTTTCCTTTAACTCCAGTACTATCAGAAACTGCGAGAGTCTGTCGATGTTACAAAGCCACGGATCAAACACGCCGGTGTTTTAGCAACTACGACTCAAAGGTTGTATATAAAATAACTTTTTTTAAATACGAATCTTAAATTACGACATTTTTGATGCAGGGCCTTTATTTATTTCAGTAAAAAAATCTGGTGTCATTTATCTTAAAAAAGTTGTAAAACGTGTAAAACTTGTAAGTTTATATACATATTGTATAATATTTCGTACATAATATGAGTGCACAAAATAGTGTTCTATAAATATATTAATAAATAATACATCATGTTTTAACAATGCGGATTCATAGTATTAGATTAATTATTATCAAAATAAATTATTTTATCACTTCTGGTATTTAGAGTTGATAAACATTGTGTTTTACATTCAGTAATTTATACAAATAGTTTGTAAATAATCCGGTGAACTGAAAACAGGCACCCTTACTTACAGGCTGACAGCTAAAGATACTTTTCATTATAATTCTGTATCAGCCCATATACGTCCCACTGCAGGGCACGGGCCTACTCTACGATCGAGAATATGATTGAGAGCGGGTAGAGTAATATAGTCCACCACGCTGGCCTAGTGCGAGTTGGCGGACTTTACATACCACAGAAATCGCTATGGTATGCAGGTTTCCTCACGATGTTTTCCTTCACCGTTAAAGTGCGTGGTGATTGACTATCAATAATTACTACAATGATATCCTAAAGAGAGAAAGTTTGAGAACTTAATATAAGAAATTATTTAAAAGGTCTTTATTTAAGAACTTTAGTCTATTAATGGCATCCGGGCGACACCAGGTCGGGTTGCTAATCTCAAATGTAAAGAATAATATGATTTATAAGCAATTAATTAGTTGAATTAATTTATAATTGCTGATATCTACGTAATTGACTTGTTTTCGATATTCTATTGATATAGCAGTGACTGGATAATGGTCTGATCGGCACATGTTTACAAGAAAGCGGCGTTGTTTATACTTACTATACCTACTGGGGGCGGAGAAATATGACGACATTAATTGAATGATTAAAACCATAAACACACATCACATTAGCACTTATTTATTTATTATTTATCTTTTTTTGCACTATTTATAGAACTAGCTACGTTAAAGAAAGAAATAACATAATACAGCATTATAAATCATTGTTTTTTTTACATTCATATTTTTCCAATTTTATTTCTCCCATCAGCGAGTGGAAATGAACCTTGACCTAGTTCAGGGATTTCTACAGCAAGGTGTTGGAAGCGGCCTGCATCTTGACTTCCTGCTGCCTTAACTAAGCCCGTTTACCATTTAGGCGGGCATCCGATGCTCCATCTTGTTTCAAAATATTGGTTTAGTAATTTTGATGCTAAAATTAACATGATTTGACCATATTTTGAATAACTTGTAACTATATATTTTTTTAATTTCGTCTTGTCTTTGACTTACCAATCTATGCGGTTTATTATTGTTCACACATTTATATTATTATATATGTAACTATTTTTAATGGGTATGCTATTAACAACTTCTCATGAACACCTACAGCACACGGACAATACATGTCTTGTTAGCCCTTGTAATTGTAAAGGAAAGGTAAGGAAAAATGATGTTAAGAGGGAAATAATACTTGGGCCTCTCACAACACACTCTCTGAAGGAATCACGACGGTAAAGACTTCAATTCACCTCATTTTTGTACTATAGCACCTACCGATCAAGCCGCAGAGTAACGATCAGTACCCTGTACAGTGAACATAACAATAATGCAAAAGAAAACACAAAGTTCATACAAACATCGCTGCGTCGCCGTCAGCCGAGACTATATGGCTTTCTTTGCCGAGCGCTGATAATGAGCGGAGCAAACATTGACTGGCGCTGACACACCGGGTGGCAACGGCGTGGATTGCCAATGTAACTAACATTCGGACTGTGCTCTACTAACTTCTAAATGTATAAAAGTATTACATACATCATAATATATAAATTCACGCCTTTTTCCCAGAAGAGGTAGGCAGAAGTGTTACCTGGAGTTTTTACGCTTGGAGTGTTATGTTTCGACTTGAGTGTTCCTTCCAACGATGTGATAGGGGGCAAACTTATCGCCATATCGGGCATAAATTCCTTAATCCGGACAAATAATGAATAGAAAAATTTAATACCACTTTGCCCGAGTCGGAATTTGAACCCGAGAGCCTTGCAAATCATACCGTTGTAGAACTGCGCCACCGAAGCAGCCGATTATAAAAATATTAGTATTACTAAATATTATTGATATATTGTTATCACCACAGACGGTGGTATCTCCTGTTCTCTACAGAATAGTCCCGCGTTATCTCGATTTCCTAATGATGGTTAGTTCATATTGCTGAATATACTTTATGGAGTTTGGAGACATGTGTGTTAATTCTACCTAGAATTACAAATGGTCGTAATCTCTAATGTGAAAAAAAAATCTACTAAAAAGTTTACGATTTTCCTCTTAAATTCCATAAGGTTCGTAGACGAAACTTGACATTCCATAATGATTCAGCTCTTCAAAACAATGGAAATTATTATTATTCAAACACGCGTGTAAAAATGACAATAACAAGTAATGTAAACACGCCGCGCTGGTCGTCCGACCTTGGAGACCATGTAGGGAGACTGTGGGCGTCGGGTGGCCCAAATGTTATAGTTCACATACCTTCGCATTGTTTGTTCATTCTATTTAAAGTTTAAATTTTAAACTCAGTAAATAATAAATATCAAGTAGACAACTATAATTTTACTAGTGGTAGGTGTCTCATAGCATTGCTTTGTTGTTCAAGGTGTTGTTTGGTTTTGCTACTGTCAATGAGCGGTCGTATCGCTTACCATCAGGCGAATAGCATGCTCGTCTCGCCATTCAGTGATACCGTAGCGCAGTTGGTAGAGCCGGTTGTGAAAAAAACCGCAGGTTTATTCCCCTCACTGAGACTGTTTGAGTGATCCACAGGTAAGTGTTTGGGTCTGGGCCTTTGTGAAACCGAAAACCTTCTCTTAGTTTCTAATACTTACCCACGACATAAGACTTTTTTAACTTCAGCCACAGGAAGTCCATTATTAAACATTGGTCTGACAAAAGACTTAGGTGATCTTAATGTGAGGTCTCGAGCTTACTCAAAGTATCCAAATTCACCGATGATGAAATAAATTTGTAAGTATTAACACCACATACACTTATAAAAATATTATTTTAGAAAAATCGTTTAAACAAAGGCGACAATCGGCGGTCTACTTACCATGATTGTTTCGAGACAAATTTTAGTTTGGATTGAAAAGGAACTAGTAAGAAAAAGTAAACAGTAAACAATAGATTTTTTTTTGCTTTTTTCACGGCACACATCACCACATATGTTGTTAGAAAGAAAGAAAACACATTTATTTATGTATAAATTGTTGTGTATTGTCCTTGCCAGCCTCGGAGGACGTTCGACGTTGACGCCGGCGCCTGCGACGCCCGCTGCATATTCATTACCCACTACTCACTCCTAATGTGGAACAACACGTTTGTTTGTTTTGCTATTGAGAACGCGAATTTGGATAGAACAATTCGGCATTTTCGTGTTTTCTAAAGTGCCGTAAGTTGTAAAGAATGTGGGTGTTTGTACTTGGAGATAAAACTGCTTGTGAGAAACGGCAAATTGGCTAAGGCATTGGCTTTCGGCGCCGTAGATTGCGAGTTCAATAGCCACACGGATGTTTGTACTTCTAATATCTTAAATTCTTCCGACATTTTTTTAATTTTAATACCACGAATGGCGAGACGAGCATACCGCCCGATAGTAAGCGAAACAACCGCTCATGGACAGCAGCAACACCAAACAGCACTATGAATTACAAACCTACGCTTAGCATTCCAATGGACTCGCCATTCTGAGATATAAGATATTGAGCCTCCATAAGTTCAGTAGTTACTCTGGCTACAATGTCCTTCAAACCGGACCACAACAGTGTATTTACACTACTATTTGGTGAAAGAAATAGACATTGCATGGCAGCTTCCGTGGCGCAGTTGTTTAGACGCACGCTGTGAAACGAGAGGCCGCGTGTTGGATCTCCGCACCGAGAGAATTGTTTGTGAGGTCCACAAATATTTCTTTCGGCTCTGTATGTTTGTGAGACCGAAAAGTCTCTCCGTTTCTGATACCTACAACACTAAACTTAGTTGATCTTAATGTGGGGTCAGAACTACATGTGTGGCTGTTGTGTGTATTTATTTATTGCATTGGTACCTACCCAGGCGGCCTCTCACATATGAGAGACCTACCACTAGTGCTCAACATAAATCTATACATCATACCGGAGAGAGTATTAAAAGAAAAGTACATACCTAATATATTGTGACTAATATGCATGTAAAATGATGGAGGCAAGCTTACTAAACAGTTGTTTTAATTACTTTATGTTCGACATCTGTTTATGAATATATTCCATATACCTACATACACAAATGTATGTTTCTTGTGTACTCTTTATTTTTAATTATTATTGCATAAGTGTAAAAATTGTTAAATATTTATGAAGTTACATAAATACGGTTCTCTGGAAGAATCACCGACAGCGACGAGACCACCGTTTTTTACACGTATTTAAGCGCATCAGGTATTTTTTTAAAGTGTGAATGTTGTGTAGTGTACAATAAAGTATTTATAAATAAAATAAGATCATTTGATATCTTTCTGAATCCATGCAACAACTCCGATATTTATTTTTTGTTCTTCTTTTCATGGCCCTAAGGTTGTTCCGTTTTTATCTTGAAAATTGTATATACTATGTTAACCACTTAAACCACTTAGAATGCTTTTTAACTCACCGTGCAGTATTATACCTTAAAACCATGGCATGGTTTCTTCTACTACCTTCTTAATAAGCAGAATATAAAGTTTATTTATAGTCAGTTATAAACATTTCCTCAAGTACTTAACAGCTGCCTAACTTGTCAGACAATAGCAGATTAGTAGCGTGTAACCACGGAGCTCGGTAGTGTGACCGCCAAGTCCGCCCTTGTGATGCGCCAATGCCGCGGATTGCACAAATGTAAGAGCACTTACCAGCATTGAAAAGGCTAACTAATTGCCGGGGAATAAATATTTGCTATTATAATAACTATTTTTTCCTCCTAATCATAAAAATAGATTTTATTGGCAATTATCTATAAATACAGTCTTTAGTACTTAACAGTTGCCTAACTTGTCAAACAATAGCAGATTAGTAGCGTGTAGCCACGGCGCTCAGTAGTGTGACCGCCAAGTCCGCCCTTGTGATGCGCCAATGCCACGGATTGCACAAATGTAAGAGCACTTCCCAGCATTGTAGACGCTTGCTAACTACCGTGTGATCTATATCTGTTTTAAATACTTATAAAATATAGCATGTATTTCAGAGTGCACTTTTGTCTGTTTTATTTTACGAATCCATAAAAGCCAAAGTATAAGTAGCAGGAAAATTCAGATATTAAATAGATGATTAATCTGATGGAATTTATGTACCTAAATAAACAAGGACACAAGACCATACCGTTTTAAAAATGACGTGGTATAGTAGGTAACTATACTTATTTTGCTTACTTTTCATTCAAGTGTCAATCCATTATTCATTCTTCTGACCTGCCCTTGTCCTACATGAATATAAGGTTAGCGAACCATGCTTGTTGCAGATTCATTTTTTCAGTAGATAATGAAGGCCCGTGTAATATTTCGAACTGCGAAATTGACGATATCTCAACCTCTAACGACGCGACGCGACGATGCGAAGTTTAGATTTTAGTTTCGCAACTGTCAAGCCAGTTTATTCTGTTAAATTTAAAAAAATCTAGGGCAAATAATATCACCCTAAACTAATTTGTTTCATGTAAGGGGGTTAAGCGTCGAAATTGTAAAATTCATGGGACTTTCCCACAACATTAAATGTACCAGGACAACATGATAGCAAAAAAGTATTCCAAGTATTATTATTCCTTTTTGTTGCCCAAGTAAATAATTTTTAATTACAGTCATAATCTGAATATATAAAAATTCTTTACAATATTTCTAAAGACTCATATCTTAAAACTGAATAGGGTTTTAGTCTTTGTGTAGATTTTTTTAGATGATTGGGAATCGATTTTATGTATCTAATATTATTGCCATAGTAAATCCTATCGGGCACAACTTTCATAATAAATTGATCATCTTACTGATAGCTGAATGTTATCTCAGCTGAGCTACTCACGTTTTCACGAGATGGATGATATGGATAGGTAATCCATCCACTATCTAGATTTAAGTTAATGCTATAAGCAAATCATGCACTACTGTTACTTATTGCAATACAATATTATTCATTTATTTGTATTTTATAGTTAGTTTTTATCATACATATATACATAACCTCACGCCTTTTTCCCAAAAAGGTAAGCAGGGGTGCAACCAGGACATCCACATTTTGCCTTGTATGTTCCGATAACAAGAATATATATTGCAATAATGCGGAACATAGAGTGCGAACTAATAATAATGAAAAAATATCTAATTTTACAAATCGGCTAGTGAAGTGTAATTTACTGAAAACATACTGAATGACTGGCATTAGCCTATTAAAATTATCCATAGTGTAGTTTTTTCTGAACTTAGTTTTATGCATCTGTTAATGCATTACTTAGTTATTAGTTAATTTCATAATCTTTGATATTAGTGGGTCAACGTGTAATGAACAAAATACGACACTAATGTGTCTTCACGAATTTAGAATACTGGCGAAGCTCATGGCTCCACTATTCACGATTTTAAAGTGACTATGCTCTGGTAGTAATTAAACACACGGAAATGAAATTGTTAATCAACACAAGCATTACGGATGCAGAAGACGTGACGCACGTGGGTTCTCAGTAAAGTTTCACCGCCGGGCTTAATGCGTCATTAAACGGAAAATACCGCTTCGATACCCAAATAATTTATATGCAATAGCATGAAAAAAATGTTATTTTATTGCAATAAAACTAAGTTTTGTGCTTTTTTGTACTTAGTCATCTAGTTTTATTGGTGATTTGCAGTTTTATAAATCTAGTAGCGGGTGCAGTAATGATCATAATTTTACATAGAATTAAATTACTTACCATTACTCTCCCGTGGAAATCTAGATCTAATACGCTTTATTTAATAATGTTTTTTTTTGTTTTGTAACTTACAACCTCCGTAGTGCAACTAGGAGCTGGTTGTTAAACTACAGGATTTGATCCCTGCACCGAGCCAAATGACACCAACCAAAGTCTCTCATAGTTTTTGGAACTGTTCTATGGTTTTTGGTACCCCAGACCCGTATGTATATGTGGAGTTCGAACTGTATGTATAATTGTTAGGTGTATTAAAATATATAAAACACATAGATTACTTTGCCCATTTGCGTTGCATAAATAATAGGAAGTTATTCTCTTAATATACGTAATGTAAACAACCAACCTTTAAGATAATGGAACTTTTTATACTGACGTTTTTGTGTTAATGACGTATTCATCAGTATGCTAAGATACTAGCGGCAAACCAAGAGTCGATTTTGTAAAATAGTGAAATAAAGCTATTATTAGTTGTATTGAAAAAACTATTGTCCAAAGTTACTAGAAAATCTACCTAGAAATGTGTTCATATCTTTCCAATAAAAACATTGTAACATTATATACCTAGGGGGTTAATTTAATCATTTTACCTTCCTTATTTCAGGTTTTCTGTTTCTCAACTCTGATGATGATTCTGAACATTAATTATCATAGCGATTACTTCAAAGTTACAGTAGTGAAATTACCAAACAGACAACATTATAATTTTATGAATTTAATGCACTACAACCAAATTAAGGACAGTTGAATGTGACGACATCAAATGTGTAATGTATCCCAGTTTGTTCAGGTTTTTTGAATGGAATGCGGCAGGCAGAAGGCGAAAGAGGGGGAAGGGATGACCAAGGGAGGGGGATATTTTGAAATCTCTGTGGACATTATCAAGCATGTTTCAGCGAGTAGTTACCTTTAGGATGAACGTGACAAAAGCATTATAATACAATGAATGGAGTGTAAGTGTGTTAACAATGATGTTGTACAATAAATAATCTTGCAGGCACGCGGTTCTCCTATTCTTAGAGTGGTGCTGGTAATCTGCGTCACTTTGGAGTATGCTATAGTTTGATCAAATGATAAAATGAATGCATTATTATATAAATATTAAAAGCATTGTATACTATGAATTTTAATATGGGAACAAATTCGACTTATTTTAGTTCCGGATGTTTATAAGACCGAAATATATTTTATTATTAGTTCTGTTCAATATGTTAATGGCTAAGAGTTAATAATAACGATTTCGGTACATTTAATGTTCCAATATTCTAGTAGATGCATTGATATTGTTAGTCTTGAGTTGATTAAAATTTAATCAAGATTATCTAATCTATCTGATTAAATTATCGCTTATCAGCTCAAATTCCGTAAATCAATAAAGTAAATGTTTTTCTTATAAATTATAGTTGTTAAGGGGATTTTTAGCGGTAGAATACCTACACTATAAACTATGTAAAATGTAATGAGTTTAATGACGTTTGTTTATTATTTTTTCAGCTTATTACCGGCAATGAAACAAGGTCTTATGTTTTACAGCCTCCACATACTACACGCCACTGGACGGATCAGTTTCAAAAGCACACCTTAAGCTACAAAACCAAGCGGTGTTTTAACATTTATATCACAGTGTCTAGCCTACACTCCACCGCATTACGCGATCAGTTAAATCTACAATAGAGCTTGAACCGGCCAATCTGGTGGCGGCGATTGTCGGCAACATTCCTGTGATAAGCAACAAGGCGACAGGGCGACGAGGCGACGAGGCGACAACGCACTGTCGCGTTGCGTCACAGCCCGGGCTGAATTCCTGCATTGTGCCATTTCAAACAGGTTTGTCGGGAGAACAACTTTCCTTCACGTACTCTGTTCTGTAACAAACGCTAAATATTGTGTTACATTTTTACTTTCTATGCGGGTTATCAAGTGGCTATTGTTGTGGCGAAAACTTCATTGTTTTATGCAGACGCGGAAAGTGACATGCCCGGGGAGTGTGCAGTACGATCTAAAGTAGGTATCCATCGCCGAGAGGGGTGTCTTCCTTGGTAGCAGATACAAATGTTTCGAATTTATGAAAATTGGATACACACATTATTCGAAACATGGCCCATTTGCGTGGTGCTTTGGGGATCCTGATTGAGAATACAAACGTCTTACTATTAACCATAAGTATAAGTTAAAAGGTAGCTAATCAGCTTATATTAGTAATGTTTGTTCTACGTGAATGGAATATGGTTTAAGTATTCATAGTAAATAACGTCATCAAGACTTCTTGGAATATAAATAATTGCATTAGGTAATCCTTTGACATGGCCGAGGGCATATAAAACGAGTTTAATAAGATATTAAGATAAAGCCAATCAATGGCTTTATCTTAATATCTTATTTTTCCATGTATTATTCCATGATAATTTTCCTCGGGAACACGTATTGGGGGAGAACCTGAGTTCAATCACCGAGCACCAAGACAAATACTTGTCTCTGATCTACAAATATTTGTTTTGAACTTTAGGGTCTGGTAATGATGCGGAATGACTTGGTACGAGTTTTATGCCCGACCAAGTTATTAAAGTGATGTCAGAAGTATATCTGACGTTAACCTTTATGGAAAAGGCCTCTGTGTATATCTCTTTTTTTATTTTTTTATATTTGCGGCGTCTGCAGCGGAATTCAAGACACCCTTAGTAAAAAAAAAGTTTTCGGCTATGATTCATTAAGTTGTGACCCCGTGGCGCAGTGTTTGGACGCCGGCTGTGAAACGAGAGGCCGTATATACAATCCCCACCCTGAAGAAGTGTTTATGCGGCCCACAAATATTTCTTTCAGGTCTCTCATAGTTTCTGATACCTACGACAGATGGCTTAATTGATCTTAATGTCAGGACTATCTATGTGACTGTTGGGTGTATTTATTTGTTATTATTATAACTAGTATTGCAACATTTGTTTCGTGACTGAGTTTTGTCGAACCAAAAAGTCCCTCACCGTTTCTGATCCCTAAGGCATTAGAGTTGTAACACTTAATATCCATAACTTTGACAGTTTCACATGTCTGAGGAGATTTATCCCATACAATAGGCACTAGCCCAATGCGGTGTTATTTAATAAACATATTGCGGTATTTAAATAAAGAATTGCAATCTAAAAGGCATACGTGGTATGTAGCGATGATATCATTCTGATTATAAGTTTATAAGTGACTGCGATTAGACGTCGATAAGATAATTACCATCGACAAAGGCTTGCTTCAATTACTAACAAATTCCTGTCGTTTGGAGGACGAGGTTGGAAAAGATTGATTAACATCTGCTTCTATAATCAAAATATACATTGATTGTAGAAGTTATTTTATTTCTTTAACTGCAAGGTTAATCTACCAATAGGTAAGTTTATGTACAGGTCCAACTGGTATTCCAACTGATACTTAAACCTCTATAATGATAGTATGTTAACTGAATATATATATTAAGTGTCTACACTGGCTTATCCTATAATCAAACAAAATCTGGTGTCATTACGGGTTTCAAATCTCGTCTAGGTACAATAGCAAAGTGAAAAGGACAATCCCAGCACTCATCACATACTGAAACACTAAACAAAAACATAAAGATATGTTATTTTCATGCATACATAAATAATCGTTACGCCTGTATCCCATAGGGGTAGGCAGAGACTACAGACCGCCACTTTGCTCGATCCTGACATACTACTTTCGCTTCATCCACTTTCATCAACGTCTTCATGCATTCTCGTCGGTTCAGGGTACTTTTGACCTGACCCTTGTTGAGGGTATCACCAATTTGGATGGTGTATGTTCGGTGAGGTCGACCCCTACCAACTCTTCCAGATGTGTTGTGTTGCAGATGTCCATGGGCAGCGGTGTTCACTTACCATCAGGTGAACCGCGTGCTCGTTTGCCCCCTATAATATAAAAAAAAAAAAAAACCATCCATGTTAATTTTCACTTTTAAAAATACTTCACAGATGTACTACTGAATATTGTACAGAAATATTAATATATATTTTTAATACACTCAATAAGCTTAAAATATTCGCGTACGAATATTGCTACTGACTGGATAGCCAAGGCCTTCAACTCATCTCGGTTACGTAAGAAAGGATGAAAGTTGTTGCTTTTTTGCCCACGAAGGCAGGCGAGTTTCGCCGACGAAGATAAGGCAGTATATGGTCTTAAATTCAGAAATGCAATATGAACTAAGAGGCCACGACTATGTAAAAGCGCACTCCGCTTGCCTCCATGATAGATAATGGTAAAATCGAAATATTCTTTATTCAAATAATCTAACTGGACTGTTTGTTCTAGACCTTGTGTAATTAGACAAACCACGAAAGCTGTTAAGTAATTGAAACGTGATTGAAAGTTAAAAAATATATAATTCAACCAAATAAATTAATAAATAACATCCAACAGTCACATACATAGTCCTGACCCCACATTGAGATCGAGTCTTGTGTCGTGTGTATCAGGAATTACGAGAGACTTTTCGGTCTCACAAACAATTCGTTAGGCTCCAGGCAATCGCTGAGAGAAAAATTCAAGGAAATAAATATAATGACAGTAGCATCACAATTTATATTTGCTAATCTAATGTATGTCCACAAGAATATAGAACAATTTCAAAAGGTTAGCGATATTCATGACAGAAATACTAGAAATAGAAATAACCTAGTCAGTCATAAGACGAGGCTCCAGAAAATTAGCAAATCTTTTAAGGGTTACTGTATACATTTCTATAATAAAGTTCCCACTAACATAAAAGCCTTAACTATAAATAAATTTAAATCTATTATAAAACGACAGTTATGTAATAAGGCATACTATACAATTTCAGAATACTTAGAAGATAGTAAGGCTTGGGAATGAAACATAACACTCAGCCGTACAGTAAAATTATAAATTATTTATGAACTGCTCTGAATTGCAAATCCTGTATAATCACTGTATTGTAAACTTATTTTGAAAAGAGCAACGCTAGAGTTTCTTGCCCGTTCTTCTCTGGCGAAAACAGCCTTGTGAACAGGGTGGTAGTGAAAAAAAGTGACTGAATCTAAACAATGTATGACATTTTATGGATTCAATAAATATTTTCATTTCATTTCATTTCAAAAAAACACCCAGACCCGGAAGGAGTATTTGTAAATCTGCGATAATATCTGTAAATAATAGTTTTATTTCACTGTCTAACTAGAGTACTTACTAGAGTAACTACTGGAGATATTGATACCTAACATCTTATGTCTCAAGATACTCGTCACTTAGAGAAAGTCGCAGAATGCCAAGCATTGCTTTGTAATTCATGGTTTGTTTGGTCTTGCCACTGTCGATGAGCGGTCGTATTGTTGACCATCAGGCAAATGGCATGCTCGTCTCGCCATTCCTTGCAATAAAAAAAGTCATTCACAAGACCTTTTGAATCATAACACCAACGATTCGGAACGTGTTGCAGCTGTGAAAGAGACACCATGCAAGAAACTTCTTCAAGAACTTCACTTTCTTCTTGATTACTTCTTGCTTTTTTAAAAATAAAAATATTATATTATTATAATATAATATAATATTATATAATATTATATTTATTTTATTTTTAAAAATAAAATAAAATAAACTACCGTTTATTACTTAAATAATATCTAATTAATGTTAACATTTCCATTGCTGTAAAAAGCCTTTCGAAATGCTGGACGCCCGCTTACAAAGTGGACATACCACCTGTTTAAGGTTGCAGGAAGTCGCTGGATGCAGGCCGCTTCCAACAGCTCGATGTGGAGGCCCATGGGAGACGCCTGTGTTCAGCAGATCACTTCTTGTGGGTGAGATAATGATGATGATGATGAATGTTAACCTTTTTAACAAATGTCGTGAATTATACATACTACTGAAAAACTATCTAGTCTAAAGGTTTGATACACTATCTGATGATATATGGCCACACTGCTCACGAGCGACGGTAGAGCAGAGGACAAAACAAAGCAAGTAAATTAAAAACTTTTTTAACACAAATACCATTTAAATAAAGATATGTTAAAACGTGTACGAGATCTGGGGGCCTATACAAATGTCACTTTTTTGTTGGCGTGAACGTTTACGGAAAGTTACATTTCTCTAGGCACCTTATTAAAAATTCTATTGTAGTGACTAATTGATTGGTGATATTGATAACGCGATAATTTGATAATGGTGTTATTAACCACGACAACAACATTAGACATTGCTGGTTTATTACTAATACTCGTAAGTATGCAAGAAATTGTTAACCTAATTTAAACTGGAGATTTCTAAGTAATTCATTAAAAACTTTGGAATCATTTGTGCTGGAAAACGAAATGCAAACCGAAATGAAAATTATTTCTTCAGGGTTCACTTCCCACTACACCTAATTGTTTTATGTAATGTAAACCAGGTGGTAGAGATATAACAGCAGATATTGAAAACATACACTTGCCTATATAGCATCGCATCAAAAATTCGAATATCAAACGAGTATGGCTGTTCGCATTCCTCATATTTTGTAAATATTACTTTCTTTTCTGATTACTATTATTCTTATTTTTTTATTTTATTGAGACCCCTTTTCTTCCTTGCTTCTTTTCAACTAAGTCCATCTAATGGTTGTCTGAAAGAAATTGCGTTAAGCGATAAGACCGACAATTGTCACCTTTATTTAAACGTGTTATCTTTTTGTTTTATTAAAGTATGGTGTTCAATAAAGAATTTATAAATAAATAAATATTATTTTACTAAATAGATTTCTACAGGGCATACTATTTAGTTTGTAAAAACTTAGTTTACTAATTGTGATGTTAAACCATATTTCATAATTATAATGTATTTTGATTGACATCCACTCATGACGTTATACGTTAACTTCATCTTGCTAACATGATGTATAGATAAGACCCTTACATGTCCAAGATTTTCTATGGAACATAAGTTAAGTCCGCCAACTCCCACTAAGCCAGGGTGGTGAACTATAGCATAAGCCACATCAACCGAAACCTAGATTACCTAAAAAGTAAACGGGACCTATGCTCAATAGTAGGTATAGGCTGATATTAAAAATCAAAATCAAAATATTCTTTATTCAAATAGATTGACAAGATCTTTTGAATCGCTGATTTCTGTTACCACCGCTTCCAAACGTGTTGATTACAAATATGTACATGTACATTTTTTTTTTTTTTTTTTTAATGTTGTGTTATGGTGAATGCCGTAATACATCATTTCAATAACGATCTAGCCTTACGACTAATAAGTTATTTAAATTTAACCTAAACTTCTAAAGAGACTACGACTAAGAATATGTCCAATAACACGTTTCTTATTGTCTCTATTAAGGGGAAGACACAATGTTCACGTGTTCTTTTGCACTAGCACTCACTGCACTATGTTTCACTAACTGTTCATCACTAACTCGAAAGGTTTTGTCCTTTTCAGTCTTCTCACTAAGTCCGTGTTATCGAGGAGCTGGATAGCCTCGATGTTCACGTGATGGTGAAGCCTGTGTTCGTGAGCTTCGGCATACTTTTTTACAATATTTCTAACGAAGTCTACCTTGAGGTCCCGATGAAGATCTTCATTTCTTACGTACCATGGAGCGTTTGCTATATTCCGCAGTACTTTGTTTTGAAATCGCTGTATTATTTGCATATTGGTTGGTTTGGTACATCCCCACAACTGTATACCATAAGTCCATACAGGCATAAGGACTTGTTTGTATAAAAGTATTTTGTTATGTACTGACAACGAAGAGTGTTTACCAAGTAGCCAATTCATATTCCTGTAGCGAACTTCTAGCTCGTCGCGTTTCTTTTTGACGTGTGCTTTCCAGCGAAGCTTTGCGTCCAGAGTCATGCCAAGGTATTTAGCCGTATTTTCATATGGTATAGTTTTACCGTTAATGAACACAGGCTCATGCTTTGGCTTTTTGTTGGTGAAGTCAATATGAACTGATTTTGATTCATTTATTTTCAAACGCCATTTTTCAGTACAATTGGAGATGACATTGACAGCTGTTTGCACTTTATCTACTGCTTCTTTGTGAGTCGATCCTGTGGCTAAAATTGCCGTATCGTCTGCGAAAGTTGCAATGGCATTGTTTTCTAATTTAGGAATATCACAGGTGTATAATAAGTACAGGACCGGACCTAGTACACTTCCCTGCGGTACTCCAGCTTCTATATGCTTCATTTCTGAATAAGAATCTTCATGTTTGATACGAAACATTCTATCAGAAATGTAAGATTCCAGTATGTCTGAGAACTGCTTGGGCAGCATTTTTCTAAGTTTGTAAATGAGGCCGTGGTGCCAAACCTTATCAAATGCTTGTGCCACGTCTAGGAATACCGTTGCGCAAACTTTTTTCTCTTCTAGAGCCTTTTCAATTAAATTAGTTATCCGGTGGACTTGGTCTATTGTTGAATGTTTTTCTCTAAAACCGAATTGATAGTCTGGGATTAATTTCCGCTCTTCTATAACAGGCTTAAGCCTTTTCAAAAGTATTTTTTCATATAGCTTAGCCATTACTGGCAACAAGGAAATTGGCCTGTAAGATTTCACATCATGAGGAGGTTTACCAGGCTTGGGTATCATAATCACTTCAGCAAATTTCCAAACGTCAGGTACATATTTTAGTCTAAACGATGCATGTACATGTACATAGAAAAAACTTATAACACCCAATTGAATCAACAGCTCTGTCTCCGATGTTGACATATTGGAAACAAATTGCGCACATCGTTATATCACTGAATATGAAATACGACCGATACGCAATCAGCTGATCGATCGAGCATTGATAACAACACCTGCCTGCCGCTACACCCACGTATTGACTCTATTCAATACTTTAATTATTATATTCTATTCATTATACTGGGTGTAAACACAGTGCGACCGAAAATAATATTTTAAATAATAAATTTATAAAAAAATAAAACCGACTTCAAACAAAATAAAAATGTCCCTAGAAACTATTAAAATAATTCTTTCTTAACAGTATTCATATAGTATTCTTATGCCAACCCGAAATAGGCCAGCGTGGTGGACTATATGGCCTAACCGCTCTCAATCGTACTCTCTAATGTAGAGTAGGCCCGTGCCCTGCAGTGGGACGTATATGGGCTGATACAGATACAGTATTCATAGCCAAATGGAAGATTACGGAAAAAAGAAACAAAATATTCAGCAAATATAAAAGTGTCTAAACAATGGCTCTCATTATCTTCAGTTGGGTATTGTAGATACGGAAGCCTTGTTTATTTTAATTATCTTTTATTTATTAAAGTAGGCTTCCTTTTGATGTGATTAATCTTTGTAGATTTCCAATGATTTATTAACATTTACAAGTTCGTACCAAATAGTTTAAATCAACACCTTTAAATAGCTACAAATCTATGATTACATATTTAATTAATTATATTTATTTTTTATAATTAGTATACCATGTTAGAGCCAAACACGAAATGTAACATTTGAATTCTTAAATTGTTTCCACATCTGTTTACCTGTTTCTTGTGTTTTTTTGCTTGCTATGCAAAAATAACTAGCTGTTATGTTACAACGTCATACATAATGGGTTATCGTCATACATAATGGGTTAAACACCTTGGTGGTCGTCGATCGCCTTTCGGGAAAGCTGAATCTACTATTTTATGGTTGTTATCTGTCTATTTAATACATCTATTTCAAGTAGTTTTTATGTCTTACGTTTAGGTAATTTCTATAAAGCATTGTAATTCGTTCGGTGTTTTTTATAAGAAATATTGTCAAGTAACTATTGCCAGGTTAGAGCAATATAATTAGAGTACAGAGCGAGCGGTATCGACGCGTTATCAGATAGCGATGCGTCGCTGAGTCAGCGCGGCTTATCGCCTGATAACTCTATTTGTTTGCTCGTCTATTATAATATTTGTATCATAAACGTTCCAAATCCATGGTTATTTATTTGCTTATTTCTTACACTTATTCATTTTCTGTAGGATATTCCCAAGAGGTCACAAAAGAATCTATGATCGGCTGTGATTTTTTTGTGGAGCCTCAAGATGATGATTTATTTACTATTCTATTTATATTAAAGGACATTTGAAACGAGTAAAGATATATATTTTCCAATATGTCGCTGTGAAAATGTTTGGAAAGTTAGTTAGTTGTGGTATTTTATGATTGAATATTACTATTTCATTATTTTCTTCGGTTAAAGGTGGCATATTTACATTTTAAGTGACTTGCCAAGATTAAATACGTAGTGCGTTGAAAATGAGTGCTACTGTTGATATCGGCTTACAGGAGTTTCAGTGGTAGCTATGAGGGCGGGATATTATCTGTTTATTTACATAATACGAGACCAAGACCGCAAGAAATGTAAGGAAATGAGAGACATCCGGAAACAGACGCGCCGGCAACAAAAAGTGACACAATAAAATAACATTTACTTTTACTTATCCACAGCTGTGTCCTGCGGTTTTGCCCGCATTACCGGGTTTGAATTGAAGGGTTACTTAAAATATTACAATTGAAATAGTATATCTTAAACAAACCTTATATTGTTTTGTTAAAAAAAATGTCACATTTATAACACTCTCACTTATCATATGTTTCGTTTTTACTTGCTCGCATGAAGGCGACAAATCAACAGACACACTTTCTTATTAATAATACAAGTATGCCCTAATAAATAAATAATTATTTCTCTGCGGAACAACATAACATAAACATAAGCGGAGCCAAGCAGGAAATATAATTTTGATTGAAAGTAATTACAATGTAAATGAAAGCACGTTAACGGTGGACTTCCTCAGAATAAGATTATAATGATGATTCATGCAATGTTTGCGCATTTTACGAAAAAATAATATCTTGATACATGTCCGAATTGGATTGATAAACAATAACGTGACTGACATATTTTCTTCATTTAATGAAAGACCAGTACTGAATATGGGCATTTCCCAAAGATTTCCATGGTGACTTGTTAGGAACGTTATCTATCTAGGAGTATCAGTAGCCTAACTCATGTACTTACTAATCGTCCCACTGTATGGCACGGGCCTCTTATAAACTCGAGAGTACGATTGAGAGGGTTTAATATCGTATATACAACTGACTATGCATATTTCTTTCATTCTCACATGTTGCGTACATTCAAAAATTGTAACAGGTCATTGCGAAAGCTCAATAACATTTCTTTGTATATGTCACATAGAACACATTATGGAACAATAATTCGAGGAAACCCGGCGATGTAAAGTTCTCTAAAGCTCTAAACCTCAAGGGATACCGAATTTTATGGCGGCTTCCATCCGGGACTCGAACCCGTTGCACTCGACCGTCACATCCTGCTGTCAAATGAGCCGCAAGCATAATTACTCAAGAGGGCGTCATAGGTCAGTTGTTAAAACACATTTTTGTGAGGTTGGACCGACGGGGGTTCAAATATGGATGCCGAAGGAATATATTGTCACCAATCTTGTGCTTTCATTTTCTCCCTTTTTCCCCTTTCTTTCACTCTTGACTTCTAAGGTTTAAATAAATAAATACATCCACAGTTACACACATAGTTCACCCAGAAAACACCCAAATACAAAAGCACCCAGACTCGAAACAAATTCCTGTGGTTCGCACAAATATTTGTTTCGGTGCGAGGATTGAACCCGCGGCCTACCTGACCATTGTTGGATTTGCAATACAAACATCGGTTCATAAACTGTATCTGTATCTGTATCAGCCCATATACGTCCCACTGCAGGGCACGGGCCACCTCTACAATCGAGATAACGATTTAGAGTGGTTAGGCTATAAAGTCCATCATCATCATAAACTGTATAAGAAACCATAAAATTGATTTAAGATAGTGATACTTATTTATTCAATAGGCAATAAAACTATCGATTACAAGGCATAAAACAGTGTTGGGATAATCTTCATATAAACACTTCCACTGAAAAATTATGGGAAAATAAATTAAAATAGCGGTGCTAGCAATCGATGAAGCTACAGATTTTCCACAAGACTACAACAACGAATAACTAGTACAAAAAACTTTTTATCCCCCCTTATAATAAGCAGTTCACAGTTCCAGCAATAACACTAATAGATGGATTCTCACGGGCACTGAACCCCGACCTACAGCCACAGATTGCTCGTAATGAGCCGTCGTCAATAAAGACATCGGCATTTCGTGTGAAATGTCGGCGGATTGCACGCAAACCATTTTTACAACACGCTGTGGAGTATAGACTAGGGAACATTGGAGCTATCGAGAGAATCGGTCCGGCGCAAGTCATGGGCGGTCGCGGGAATATACCACATTGATGTCAATGTGATTTACAAAACTGGGTGAACCGAACTCAAGGTAATAAATAAATAAATAACACTCAATAGTCACATACATAGTCCTGACCCCACACTAAGATCGAGTCTTGTGTCGTGGGTATCAGGAACTACGAGAGACTTTTCGGTCTCACAAACACCCAGACCCGAAATAAATATTTGCGGGCCGCACAAACATTTCTCACGGTGCGGGGATCGAACCCGTGGCCTCTTGTTTCACAGGCGGCGTCTAACCGACGGCGCCACGGAAGCTGTCAGAATAGAATAGAATAGAAGTAAACTGATAGAAATAAACTGGTTGCTATTTCTGTTTCTGTCTCTGTCACTATTACGCTGCCAAACTGTCTTCGCTCACTCTTCTGGGTTTCCGCTGTCCTGTTTTTTTTTTTATACGTACGAATTTTGTTTACTATATCATTTTCAGTAGGTATAACACCTGTATGTCTTATCAAGAATTTATCTACAATTGTATTCATAAATGATTTGTACACCATTTTTATTCGAGACAAATATTTATTGCCCTGTTTTGTGACTAATATCGTGGAAAATATTATAACCATAAGCGTAGATAGCGATTGATTGCGTTCGATAATATGATAAGATCATAAAGCAACAAAGAAATCACATTATTTGGGATATTAATTATATACGTTACATTCTCAATACCTCAATTTTGACGGGCAATACATCTTGATATATTCGTGGTAATGACACATCATCTAATTGATCTAATGACTCGGTTGCCTCCTATATCCTATTCTACACACACATACACTAAAAAATGTTTAAGTAGTGAAGTTACTTAGCAAAACTAACTTCTGAAAATGTATTTCGTTCGAAAGTTTTTCAACCAGAATCATTAGTTATTTACCCACAAATACATGTGCAAGTAATAAACGAGTTAATAGCTCTTTACGACTTTAATCCATTCTGACTAAAGAGGATGTGATTGTATAGGAGGCTCGTGCCCTGCTGTAGAACGTATATGAGCTTATACAGATACAATTAATATTAATCCTAGAGGCACTAGTGTTAATATAGATCGCCTATACCTCAGACCGCGTGAATCCATAGCGGAACAATGTAATCAATTTGCGCGGCGACCGCGTGCCTCCCGCGTCTAATAACACCTCCTCTGCGCCTGCTTCGTGTTTTTGCCATCACTTACTTGTACGCATGTGGGAGGCACATACATGACCTGAGATCATCTTTATGACAGAGTCAAGCTGTCGATTATATTATTAATTTTCCACAAGCGTCTGTAAAAAAATGTAAGAGCGTAAAACCGCGCCATCTGTTTAGAAGCTATAATACCACAAGCTTACAACAGGTTTAAATGCTTATACTCTTTAAATGCTTTAAGTTTGGCTATATTACTTTTTTAATGTTATACTTTGTACTGTTTGTTTCCTTTACTTCTATATATATAAAAATGAATTGCTGTTCGTTAGTCTCGCTAAAACTCGAGAACGGCTGAACGGATTTATCTTATCTTGGTCTTGAAATGTTCGTGGAGATCTAGGGAAGGTCTAAACGGTGAGAAAAAATGGAAAAATTGCGAGGAAAAGCCAATTTTTTAATTTTTAAGCGTGATGCGACCAGCAAATATAGGATGACCTTTGTTTGGTTGACGGGAGAGGTAAACGACGGTCAAGGTTCAACTACCAACCAACGTAAAATGATCTATCTTTCCATTGTCTCTCATTGACGGCTGACGAAATAGAACGAAATTCGAAAAATGTGTACATCGTGTATATAATATTATCTAGATACGGCGTCTTGCGCGTAATTTTGTTAAATGTAAAATAAAACGATGTCCATATCTACCAAAATAGCCCATTGTTTTTTGAGATTATTGCAACAGTTTTAAACAAGGTATACTCTATCGAAGCGTTTTGCCGGAGTACACCAAAATATATCTAATTATAATTTTTCGTTTTCATAAAGGACATTTTTTGAATTGATACTTTTAGATGCGGTGGGGGACAAATTTAAATTCCGCATTAGTATTGTTTTCAAACTCAAGAATAAAAAACATATTGGTACGTTGATGCCGTATCTAGACATTATAATGAAACGATATGCAGTTTTATATTTTTAAATATTTGTTCTATTACTTACGTCACCTGGTAAGGCAGTATAAAGGTTTTATTAATTTATATATGGTAAAGTACTAGACGCGACTGCCAACAAGTTAACGATGGACACGGGTTCATATTCCAGGGCACACCTCTGACTTTTCGGATAATTTTTTCTACGTGAAATAAAATCCGCCAACCCGCACTAAGCCAGCGGGGTGGACTATATCTTCTTCTATAACATAGAAATGAATCGCAAAATGTGTTGGTAAGCGCATAACTCAACAACGCCTGGAGCAATTTGGCCATTTTTTTTAATGGTTAATATTAACAAAACTAAACTTTATTACTGACAAAAAGTAATGGCGTGCAATATTACTAACAAAAAGTAATGGCGTGCAATATTATTTGGAAAACCAGCATTTTGGTGCTGAAATAAGGGAAGAAACATTGGATGGACAATAAAAAAAAGTTTTTAATGTCAAAATTTCATAAGGCAATCTTATATGTACATGAATATGGAGAGACGGGATATAATAGAATGGATGGTACGGGAGAGGGCTGGGATAGCAGGCAGATTTGATAGGACGAAATGTAAATGCACGTTATAAGACGGGATGGATAATAAAGAGAAAGGACGGGACGGATCGGGAAGAGACTGAACAGACGGATGAGACGGGATTGAGAAGGATAGCTACGTCAAGTTTAGGTATACAAGAGTTTATACGAAAAATAACATGTATTTGGTGTGGAGTGGAATCAAAAAATATATGCACCCAGGCGAAGCTGGGTCGGGCCGCTAGTTAATAAATAAATGTTTTCAATGTGCTCAGGCCGTAACTAGACATAGGACATAATTATACTCACTAATTCACAAGGATAGCCACATGGCTAATTTGTTATTCATAAATTATTGTAAAATTGTCGGTACTACAACATTGGGACAAATCCTGTAAGTGGTATTGGTTGGGAAATAAACAAAATAAAATATACGGTTCAAATCTTTGTGACGGTAGATTTCCTGATTTACCTACGTAGCTAGGTCTACAAACAAATTCAAAGGGGCGTTACGTAGCAGCATGTATACAAAGAAAACATTGGATGTTTAATAAATCAAGGAATCATTTATAGCCACATTATGACCATTCCGAAATACATTTCTTCTCAAAAATTTCTATAGTAGCCTGTTGAACAAGGCTTGCATACCACAACCAACATAAATACGTTAAGTACGGTATATAGTTAACATAACGGCTCTCCTCATTAACAAGACCAAAAGAAATAAATTATTTTATAAATGTGTAACTGTTCTTTATGCCGCATTAAACTTAACGCGTTTTCCATCGCCATCGATATGAATTATTTCAATGAATCGACAAAATTATTTTCCGGTCACCGAATAAGTTAACATTATAAATAGTATCATAATGACAAACAATAATTTATTTCAACTAGTCATTGAATATTTTGCTGTATACTATGACTCATTATAAAATAGAGTGTTTTTATAGTAATCAATCAGTGCTTTATACATGAATAACGCACATCACTTTGACCAGACAGTGCTTTAGTTTTTTAAGATGTGTAGTCGATTTTTTGCAATGTTTTAAAAGATATGTTTCTTTTAAAATGAGATAGCTTTCATGGTGCAATGGTTATGACTTCGGCATAAAAATTGTCATGTATTTTACTCTCCCACCTCAAATCTAATACTTATTTAATCCGCCAATGCGTGTTTAAGGTATGGGTATTGTGTGACTCAAAAGCATTCTTAATTAATTAATTCTTATGTCTCAGGATGGCAAGCTCAGTGGAATGTCAAGCATTGCTTTGTAATTCAAGATGCTGTTTGGTTTTGCTACTGTTCATGAGCGTTCGTATCGCTTACCATCAGGCGAACGGCATGCTCGTCTCGCTATTCTTGGCAATAAAAAAAGTCTAATAACCATGACACGACATTACATTGTTATTTATAGACCCAATTTCTTCTCCTAAATTTCAATACTCAACAGAGGCAAGAGGTCGAAATAAATAAGTTATTAATATAAGAAAGAATTCCGTAAAAAGTACCACCAATAGCTTAGACGCCCAATTTCGGTACAACCGCGAAAATGAGCGGAAAGCGCGGCGGCAAACGAGCGTGCAATTAGACGCTGACTCGGCAGAAAGCGCCAGCCGCCAGTCATGCTGGGTAATGCACAGGTCTTTAACACCACCACGTGTGTGGGATCTTCACATCTATTTAACTAGGATTATGTACAAAAAATGATTTGATCTAGAACGTGTTTTTAAAATGATGAGTGCTAAATTTGACAGTTATTCGGATTAGTATGGCTTTTATGTTCAATTTGAAAACTTACAGGTATGTGGAATAAAATCAATATGATAATACTTCTAAGTTATCGTATTATAGGGCTAAACGGTCCCTCCAAAATTTATTTTCAACTTTAAAAACATAGTAACAACTCCTATACAGTTGAGACTTAAAATATGTATCTTGGTTTTCTTTCTCTCCTATTTCGGTCTGTCACATTATGGCAACATCGAACATTGGTTTTCGAATAAGTAAAATAAAATACTTAAATCATATTTCAACAAAATTAAACCTTAAACAACGTTATTGACCGGCCATGACTCCCAAGTCCCAATCGAATGGAGCCAATAAAGATGTTAGGTAAATATTTACAAATCAAACCGATGTCATTCGGTTGCGTAATGCTAATGAAATGGTCTATCACTCACCTAGGCCCTACGATACTTGCGGTTTGGAACGTCAAAACTCATTAACTTAAATGTTTTTCCAAATAAGTATCTTGTAAACATTTCTAGAATCTTATATGAAAGGTGTAATGCTGTAATAATAATTAGAAAAGGTTAAAATTCTTTGTTGATAAAGTTTGAAAATAAAAACCACTTAAAACCAAAAAATAATAAAATAATAAGTACCCCTGCAAAGCAAAAAATAAATTTATTTCATGGAACTTGTGCATGTTGATTAATTTGTTTAATGACTTGACTAGCCAACAAATCAAAATATATGCGTCGCCCAGTACCAAACATATAGATATTTAAACTAATATAAGGCATAGGTCCTAAATGTTTGTAGAGAGTTTAGAGTTCCCCTCTCCAGGTACAAAGATCTTCACCATATTTTTATGGGACCAAACGACAAGCACCAGCTTTTAATCAAATAAATCGGTTCACACAGTACAGAGAAACGAGGTAACAAACATAAAAAATAAAATAAAAAATAAGAAAAATAGAGTCTAATTGAGAACCTCCTCTTTTTTTTGAAGTCGGTTAAAAACATGTTGACTGCCACGATTGTATAGAGGTACACGAGTATAAACGAGGTACCTGTTCCTCTGTTGAAAGAAAAATATAAACTGGCTTTGCTATGCTAATAGGCATAATGCCAACGGTAAACAAATCCAATTAAATAATCAAATAACACTAAGTGCGGATGTGAGTGATTTGGCGAGCGCGCGCGGAGAGGCTCGTCCGACCTGAATGATCGACCATACCGTTACTCGCGACACATTACTACTCCCGCACACGTACTTGTATATACTACGAATGATGTGTATCTGATCTGTTTATACTCTGCAATATCTTAGGAAGGGTTTTGGTTGATATAAATCTTCCATTTTTGAGTCCATAACAAATTTAAGCCCTGACATAAATAACCCTTCCAGTTATTCTAGATTCTTTTAGACAAAACAAATCATTGTAATATCTAATATATGTGTAAGAGAGATACAATTAAAGGTTCTATACCTTTAAATAAAAAAGGTTTTGAAAACATTCTAGATTTTTTACAAAGATAAATTGTCAGTATTGGTTTCATGTTTTTTGTTATGTTTATTGGTATTTAGTGGGCTTAAGTTTAAAGTTACCTCGCCAAGTTCCCTTGTCAAACAGTTTTTTCTCGTGTTGTATTGCAGGGATTGTTAGGGAAGTCAACGTCACAGAAACATCAGTACACGTATGCACGCTCTGAGATCTTTTTACAAACCAACTGTTTTTGATTATCGGTAGCCAGTAGTCCATTACTTCTATATCAGTGTCATCTCATTTATTTAGCGCCAATGGTGTTTCTTTATCAGCCCATATATAAGTTTTTTAGCTGTAGTTATTTACTGTAAGGAGAAGACACTGGTTCCTGTAACACAGTTTATACTAGCACAGGAGCCAGGGCTTTCAATAAGTTAATGTATGTAAACTTTTCTGCCAATAAAGATATTTATTAAAATAAAAATAAAAATATACGTCCCACTTCAGGGCGCGGGCCTCCTCCACAATCGAGAATACGATTGAGAGTGGTTAGGCCATGTAGTCCACCACGCTGGCTACCGGTAGTCCACCCGCATTAGCGGGTTGGCGAACTTTACATACACTGGACATTCTTATAAATCACTATGGTATGTAGGTTTCCTCACGATGTTTTCCTTCACGGTTTTAGTGCGTGGTGACAAACTATCAATACACACATGACTCCAAAAAGTCAGAGGTGTGGCAATGGTGATTAGCAAGTATTATTTATCCTCGAGCTAACAAGTTGTCAAAATTACAGATTAAATCGCGAATTGAAAGCCATAGATGATTAAATCAGAGCTAATGGAGGCACAGTACGGTACTTGTGAGCGGTGACGCGGCAATTAACACTGGTTACAGATCCCCTTCACTAATATCTTTAATGATTTCGTTGATGACAAATAGTCTTGCACTCAAAGCCGCGCCTTAAATATAATGTGTCAGTCGTCATTGAGATTGCTTTTCAGGCATTGTATTATAATACTAACTCTATTAGCAAATATAGACGGCCTGAACAATAGACCGTCTTAAAACCTATATTAATAATTGAATGTTTTGTCCCTTTCGAACGGCTTTTAGATTCAGTTTGAGCGAAGGAGACAAAACGATAGGAGACAGAACGATAGCTAAAATAAGTTGTTAAACTCTATAAATAAGTCGGTAAAAATCTAATGTTTACACACATGGAGACAAATATTTGTGTGATCCACAGATATTTGTTTCGGGTCTGGGTGTTTGTGAGACCGAAAAGTCTCTCCTAGTTTCTGATACCCACGACATGACTCGATCTTACTGTGGGGTCAGGAATATGTATGTGACTGTTAGGTGTATTTGTTTATTTACCTTTGTAAAGAATAATTCCAGAGTAATGTACCATTTCTGTGTTAATGTTTGAAATAATATGACTGCAAAACTACAAAGTACATAGTGAAATGGTGAGTCGCCTTGACAGCCCGCTTAATGATGCTACTGTGACAGTCGAGGTCGAAGTCTTGAGTGAGGGTGTGGGGGAGGGCGCGCCACCCCGGCGAGCCCATACCTGACCTATTTACTTTGTGGGCCGCGACCGGTAGCTACCAAATCATTTTTACTGACACACTTAATTTCCTACTCATTATATGTACTTTGGTATTTAAAGTCCGCTAACCTAACCTAGGCCAGCGTGGTGGACTATATGGCCTAACCCCTCTCAATCGTATCATCGATTGCTATTACTCGCTGTGAAATATTTGATTCATGTTCAGTATTTGACCTTCTATAGCTGAAGTTAGATGATAAACATAAAAGCAAAGGAAATTAAATGGAGGAAATAAAAAATCTCGTCAGAGGATGTTTTAGTGCCGTTTTAGTGTAAAAAATGTTTTAAGAGATGTGAAATGTTATTGTAGTATTTATTTAGGACAGCGCTCTTTGCAGTTTGATTAGAATGTATATGTGAGTACCTACCGGTGAATGAATGGTGAAATGCGCTCACCAAGTGAATATTCGTAGGACCTCCTAATGCGGTGATAGAAATATTTGAAGTAGTCGGAGTTCAGTATTAGAATTCACTAACTCAAAATTGTCACAAATCGTAGGCAAAAATATTACCGTGAAACATAATTTCAAATTATTATTCTCATGAAAATCGACATCGTGAAAATGGGAGGTGCGTTACCCGCCCTAAGAAATAGTGATAAAAAATTGAAATCAGAAAATTGTAGCAATTTGATATGGAACATCGTAGGTAGACTTTTTTGTGTGACAGTGGGCTAGTTGGTTAAATGCTGACTGTGAAACGAGAGGTCAAGGGTTCGATCTTCGTACCGACACAAATATTGTATGGCCTACAAATAATTCCATAAAAATAATTTGTGTCGGATCTGGGTGTTTGTGAGACCGCAAAGTCTCTCGTAGTTTCTGATACCCACGACACAAGACTTAATTTATCTTAATGTGGGGTCAGGACTATGTATCTAACTGTTGGATGTATTTAATAGACTATTTAATTGCGTCGGTTAATTATGATATCAATTTGATTTGCACAACTGCTGTACTATTTTTAAAGCAGTACCTGTTCAGAGCTTTTTACATACACTTGACCCAATAAATATGACGAACTAGAACATAAAACAATAGTTAAGCGTGATCGAGCCTGTCGTCATGTGAACTCGCGCTCTCGACCTCCGCTGCTATTTGCACTTATTCGTAATGTGGATAACATAAAACACACACACAACATCACGACTTTTATTACTTGGGTGATGACGTAGTTTTCATGGCTTTTGCAAATGACAGCGCTGTTAGTAGTTTTCAGCATAGTCTCCGTGGCGACAGGCTACGTGACACAATTGATTGGACGCCGGCTGTGTATCGAGAGGCCGCGGGTTCGATCCCCGCTCCGAGACAAATATTTGTGAAACCAAGTACTTGTTGTGTTATTCTACTCCCATTAAAATATATTTTAGTTAGCTGGTATTGAGCTTCAAAACTCCCTCGGCACTCGGCTTAGCACTAAAATCAAAATTCTTCATTTAACCATACAAGCGCTATCAGGCAAACGAAAACGAAATTCAAAAACAAAAAATCCATTGAGGCAAAAAAGGGCTCAAAAAATGAAGTCACCAGTCACTTTCAATTCACAATTTGTACGCACGTCCCGGAGATTGTGATCTAGAACCGAGCGGCGTGTTTACGCAGTCTGTTATCAGTCGAGACCGTGGGAATCTAGTAGAACCTCCGCAGTCCACGCCCTGTCTCGAGTCAATGTCAACAACTGTAGTTATCATGTGAAGCCTCCGACACCCACCGATATCCTCTGCAAACTGACACATTACGTCTGCATACATTGAGTTTTAAATATTTGTTTAAAACGACAATTTGTTTTAGGTGTAGCGCTAGTTCGAATGGTATTATTCTTAAATGCAATCCTTATAGTCTTGTAAACTATACATACTTTATGGAACTAAAGAGTAAATAAGAAAAAAATATAGTTGACATCATTCAATACTTCATGGACAGTTTACACTGTTTAGATATTTCGGTTAGATCATAACCACTATGACATCCATATCAATACTAGCTTTGTCATTATAGTAAACAGAGAAAAGATTTCCTAAACACTATCTAATTGTCTTCTATAATAATATATCTTTCCAAGATTAGTTTTCCGTATTCCGTACCGCATAGTTGTGTTGTTTGTAGCGGCGGCGCGGGCGGCGCGGTCGGAAACGCCGCGACCTCGTCCGCGCCACACACGCGATACGCACGACGCGCTGTCAATAAACTGCAGACACACCTCCAATGCAGCGCACGTGGAACTAATAGAAATTATATGGAGGTATACATATAAATAGTAAGTATGTATATTAATAAACTCTGAGTCGGACAGACTGATATTGGATTTTTCTATTCATTATCAGCCTGGAGTCAGGAATTTGTGCCCGATATGGCGATCGGCTCGTCCCCTATTACATCGTTGGATGAAACATACAAGGCGAAATGTGGTTGTCCTGGCACCTCTACTGGGAAAAAGGTCTGAGTTTATGTATGTATATTCATAATACTTAATCTTCTAGTTTCATAGTAGAACTCTATAGTTCTACTAAGTACGTGCCTATGGACATACTTTCCTTGATGTTTATGATATGTAAAAATTTTATTTTACCAAAGTATGATACTCTTAAGGATGACTTTTGAAATCCTAATTAAATATCTTGAATCTTTAAGGTGGGTAATATTCACATTTTTTTGAATAAATGCAATAACTGCCTTGAAATTGCTCAGTGTGAAAAGGCCGCTTTTATACTTTTTAATATGTTATTTTTATGTTGTAATTAATTCTATGTATGTTGCAAAAACGGTAAATATATAAAATAAAAATATGATTACTGTAGTTCCCTGTTTACTGAGGAACAATTAACTTTGTTTTTATTATTTATTCGTTAGATATATTTGTACAGAATAATGGGAAACTCTAAAAGAAGTAAACAAGATCAATAAACAGTACGTGGTCTCTGCGCGCGGTCGCTATGCGTCGGAGGCTCGTATTGTTATGCAAACGAGTGTCATAGGCGACTGCCCTGCTGTCTGTACCCCGCGGTCTTTGCTCTGGGGCATGGTAGCTCGTGTGAGGAATGTTCCGACAACTCGATATACAATGTGTGCAGCTCATTATGATGCTGTGTTGTTATACCTTCGATCAACAATACATTTACCGACTAAAATTTTTGTTGGAAGCAATGGTAGAAATCAGTAAGGTGTCATTTGACATGTAGATTATAGGTATAGATCGTCTAAGAACCTTTTTTGACACGGGCCGCAAATACGTTTTAGCTATGGTGTTGCGGGCTGACCCAACGCAACTCACGCGGTAAGGTTGTCTAGTTACCATGTTTCTACTCGTCGAGCACATTTTCTATGATTGGCACGAAATTTTAAATGATTTGCAACCCCAAGCGGGCAAATCATAAAAGTCCCACAGGCCGCATTTGGGCCGCGGACCGCACGTTCAGTATTGCCGGTCTAAGGTCTTGCGTGGCGTGCGAATGCGTGGTTGTTACGCTGTTGTCTAAATATCAAGAACAGTTTTTTCTATACATTTTCTTAATATAAACAACAAGCATCTGTACTCGCAATCTAATAATATTAACATGTCCAATAGTTGTATAATAAAATATGAAAAGCGAAAAACTATTCCTAACATTTTGACAAGAGCATGACAACCTCTCATTCGGATGTCAAAACACCGTAGACGATTCTTATATTTATTGATATGTGATGTTTTTTTCTAATAAGATAGTCTTTGATTTGATGAATTATGAAGAAAGATAGGTACTACTGGAACTTATCTTTAATAAGGAAAATATTACATTTAATATAATTGAAGATACAAGTAAATAACTTTGGACTACTAATCAACTTTCCACTCGAGAAAACAACTCTCTTAATGATAAAAGGTTACTAATAGCCATCAATTATTGCGTTACATTATCATGAGGAAAATCTTACACGCGTTGATGTCTTTTGAACATGCATTAGCTAACTGTAAATCTCAAGTAACAAAAAATTGTTTCTGTTCATTTATTAGTTGTTGACAGCCTCCGTGGCGTAGTTGGTTAGACGCCGCCTGTGAAATGAGAGGCCGCGGGTTCGATCCCTGCACCGAGAGAAATGTTTGTGCGGCCCACAAATATTTCTGAGTGTTTGGGAGACCGAAAAGTCTCTCGTAGTTCCTGATACCCACGACAGAAGACTTGATCTTAGTGTGGGGTCAGGACTATGTATGTGACTGTTGAGTGTTATTTATTATTTATTTATTTATAGCTTTCCTATTTACAACCGGCTCATGTCTAATGTACGGAAACAACCTAAATAGAACCCAAACTCATAGTTTGATTTAACACAAAGAATTATTGGCGCCATATTTAATTGGCGCTTAAAGGCTAAACAAACGAGCACTTTCTATCGCCGCGTCGTGTGAGTAAACACACGCACGTGCAAAACAATACCATTCGTCACATGTGGTCACCGTCACATCGCGGGCCTGTCCACACGTCACAAATACTATAAATAAATAATTATGATCAGAAATTAAATTAAGTATGCTTAGTTTTGTAGGACACCAAACAGCAATAATATACAATGATATAAAATAAATAAATACATCGAACAGTTACATACATACATTGTCCTGACCCCACACTTAGATCAAGTCTTGTGTTAGGGGTATCAGGAACTACTAGAGACTTTTTTGTCTCAAAAGCACCCAGACCCAAAACAAATACCTGTGGACCACACAAATATTTGTCTCGGTACGGGGATCGAACCTGTGGCCCACGTTTGACAGCGCCACGGAGGTTATCCTATAAAAGTAAAAAAGAAAAAGTAGTTTTTAAAATCGCCAGACTCTTAAAACAAACACTATATAACTGGCATTTCACTTTTTGGCGTTATTAAAGAAACATTAAAATGATTTGGGCGCTGTTTCCGTTTCCTGTACGAAGTTTCTAATTACATGCATAACGTGCGAAACCTTGATAGCAGATTTCACACATATTGAAAAATATAAATTAGTGTAGTGATAAAGTTTTATATAATTCCTTTTAATAATACCTTTAAGAAATTACTTTGTGTCTTATACTATAATTGTCAGTCATAAAACCAAAGTATTATCGTGTAAAATCTCAGCTTTATTTGCAATTTTAATGCATTGTATACCTAATATATATGAAAATTTAAATTATCCAGAAATTAAACCCACAATTTCATGATTAATATTTTTATGTACCTTGACTTGGACCAATTTCTACACATTTTTAATTAAAGAAACTTCCGAAAACATTAAAAAACACTACAATACTAAAACATCAAAATTAAAAAACAAAAACTGAAAATAATAAAATGTATTTCGGTAACATTGCATTAAAATTCAGGAAACAACCGATGTAAGGTTATAAGCGAGGGAGAACTCGGTAATGCTAGTAATGATTCATCTGATTGAAGCCTTGCTGTAGGTCTTTAAAATTAATGTACAAATGGATCGGCTTAACCAAAGACGTAACACTCTATGAAGAACAGTGATATGAAGTGACAACTGTGTTCTTGCAAAGTGACTTTTGGCAAGTGAGATTGTCGGAGAGCCAAAAGTTAGCGGTAGGATATCCGCATCTGCTAGGATAGTAAATCCCGTAAATGATGGGATGTAAAACTGTAGCAGACTTCAGACTTCATATATCCGGCTTTGAGGCCGGTAATTATGTCATTTGGTCAGTAATGACATTCTGCCATCGGTGGGAACTTTATTCGCCTATTTAGATGCAGGAATGATAGCCACGCAATTCATCTACACTTAACATTGAAGCGCTGTTTGTGTTTGAATCTCCAAATTGTGTTTAACACGCAAGGAAAAGTAAGGGACAAAATATATATAAAGCCGAAGAGTTTATATGTTTGAATGCGCTTATCTCAGGAACTACTATTTCTAATTGCAAAATCATTTTAATATTCTAAAGCCCATTAATCGAGGAGGGCTATAGGCTCTTTTACCCCGGAAAATTTATAGTTGGACTTTTCCCGGAAAATCATTTGTACGCGGGAGAATTTGCGAGCAATAGCTAGTAGTAAGATAAGAGCAGCTAGAACACATTTTACTTAATGGAATACCTGTGTGTTTGTATACGTGATGTCGCTAAGACAAACATTCATTGAAGGCTCGGAGATGGCGCCGGCACTTTCACCACGCGTGCTGTTTGTTGTTAAAATACTCCAGGCAGTGCGATGAACTCTAATTGGGATCCTGGTTGGATAACACGCATTCTTGTGCGAGACGACGCGGTGTAGCCTTCGCGCGGTTATTATATCGCATACTTTCCATTGAAAGCAAAATTATAGGTACCTACCTACATCAGTACTTTTAGAAACCTAAAATCCGGTTTTTTTATTAACTTTTTTATGGCTATGAATAGCAAGATGAGCATGACGTTGGCCTGATGACATGCGAAACGACTGCCCATGGACAGTAGCAAAATCAAAAAACACACGAATTATAAAGCAATGCTTGGCGTTTCACTGTACTCGCCATCCTGAGACATAAGATCTCTTCAATCATCTCAGATACGTCTAGTCACTTTGGCTACAATGTCCTTCAAACCGGAACAAAATATTACATTTATATAGCTGTTTAGCGGGAGAACTCGAAAATGTACAATCCCGTGTAATGAACTATCATCATTCTCCTTTCAACACCATCATAAAATTGATTGAAGTCAAATAAAAATTCTGCCACTTAATGAGAAACTAAATCAAGCAACAATAATTTCACCCTTTTTATATAATAATTGTAATTGCAATAAAGCTTACACTATTAAATTCCACTTTCGCATTACCCAATTACAAATAAATATTATTTATGTTTTCTTTTTGGAAGTTATTGTTCGCAGTAGCACATAGATAAAAACAAACACAATTTCTCTTAGCTTAATCAACTCAGATTAAACGCCAAACGAAAATGAATCTACTTCAATTATGCTTTATTAGCGTTTACCAACAAGTTAACAATGCCTTAGCGTCGTGACAGCGGCTGACGAATTGCTCAATTGAATTGATTTACTGCCAACTCGTTTACTGTGTAACTGTTTGAACACAATTATTGAGATCAATAAATGTGAAATTTAACGAATGGACGCCCGTGTTGTATACTATGAAATTGGGAGAAATTTTGAGCGTAAAATGTTATTTGGTAATTACGGTGTTTGGCGAAATTCCTTTTTTTAGAGTAATAATTCTTTTTGTAATAATCAGTTGCCACATCGACTTGAGCTACTGGAATCAGACATGTTAGCTTCAATAGCATACGAAGTGTAAAGCCTTATCTACTAGACAGTAGACAGACGCGACGCAAGTCTTCTATTTCAGGGGAGTTACTCTACGATCCAAAATAAGACTAGAATGTTCGAATGTTATGCCTAGGTACTCCACAAATATTTCAAAGTATTCAATCGTGCGTAGTAACCATAGAATGAGTCCAGAGTGAATGATAATTAACATAAAGAATAGTGCTGATTTTTGGATACTGAAAAGTATGAGGAACTGAAATGTAAACTACAATGCGGGACTTGCAACGAGTAGCTAGTCCGCAACTTTCATTAGACGTGTTGCGTTGTTTATTGATGGTGCGTTGTTAAGAAAATATCTTCAATATCACCGCACACAACACAGCACTCAGTGTGAGTACACGCACAGCTTTCACTCAATTATTTGGCTTTACTCCGGACATCCATTGACCATTATGAAGGTTTATTTAAGAGAAGGTACCCAACTGAAAAAAAAGACTGTCGGTTTTTGCTGCCACGATTTTAAAATTACTTATGTCTAACGCATTCATTAAATTATTTGATAGCCTCCGTAGCTCACGTTACACCAGTGTGTAAACCGGCAGTGATACGTAAGGCGGTGGTTTCGATCTTCGCACCAAAACGAAATATTTTTGTGATACACAGATATTCGTTTCGGGTCTGGGTGTTAGTGAGAATAAATTACTCGATCTTAGTGTGGGGTCACGACTGTGTATGTTGGGGGTATGTATTTATTGAACTATGTATTTAATTAAGGCAGGATAGTAATAACGTCATAAATATTGATGTGTTTCATCATAACTCATAACATGTCAAACGAATGCACCTACGTCGAAACTATAGTGATGTGAACGCGTCAAGGTAGACAATTATTATCAAGTTAAAAGTGCATCAAAGACCAACTTAAATCGATATAACTCTAGAAAGTAGGCTAAGGTTAGACTAACATACATGCGAGTACAAGGATGTAGACTAGTAAAATATATCAGCCCTTATACGTCCCACTGCAGGGCACGGGCCTACTCTAAAATCGTCAGTACGATTGAGAGTGGTTAGTATAAAATATAGTCCACCACGCTGGCCTAGTGCGGGTTGGCGGACTTACATACCATAGAATTTCTTATAAACCGCTATGGTATGCAGGTTTCCTCACGATGTTTTCCTTCACCGTTTTAGAGCGTGGTGATTGACTATCAATACACACATGACTCCGAAAAGTCAGAGGTGTGCCCTGGGATTTGAACCCGCGAGACTAGTAAAAACGGAAATTAAAATAGCTACAATACTTTCCGACATTAATAAGAGTAACTACTGTATATATTTAGACTTAAGATCTTGCGTCTCGGGATGGCAAGCGCAGTGATTTGCCAAACATTGCTTTGTAATTCATCGTGTTGTTTGCTTTTGCTGCTGTCCATGAGCGGTCGTATTGCTTACCATCAAGCGAATGGCATGCTCGTCTTGCCACTCAATGCAATAAAAATACTATATTGAATTGTTTTCTTTTCTTGATTACTTATTAACAATGTTTATATCACAAGTACATAGGTTGACTATTTCGTAATATCTTAGTATTATATATAGTGTTGGAGGGCGCGCGACGGATCGATGTAACCTCCACTTTTAATTAAACCGTGAGAATTGACGAGTGCTCCACGCTCCATCGGACACTCGTCTTCACTATTTCTTGTTTAAAAAAAGAAAAAATAATATCTAAGTGTGTTCATTTTAACACTTGGATAGGTCGGAATTGTCCCACGCTGAATTGTTTGTCAGTGTGTCTGTAACATTTTCTAAAGAATTTCCAATAATCCATTTTACTAGCCCTACCTCTGAAATGTATTATTTTGGATAGAAGAAGCTCATAGGGTTCGATGTATAAAATATTTGTTAATCATATACGCAATTACATGCTACAACATTTAATTCTAGCAATACTTTTACTACAGAGACGATATGGAAATATTTCACTAATATCGATCAGAAGATAACTATCAATACTGATCTGTAATGAAAGTAGAGGAGGTGTCCGAAGCCTAATTTCCGATGTGACGAGTATAAATCACGTGGAGATGAAATGTTACGGATGCTGGTTCTGACGTAATGCATATAAGCGGACGGCCCGGTAGAAAGTGGACACCGCCGTGCTCACCGGCTCCCCAGCTTGAAGCGCATAATCCTTTATGATCATACATTACGCACCTGTTCTGCTTATCGTTTTGTCACGGTGCCTGGATACCATCCATACGTATAACTATTGTTTTACTTTTACTAAACACGTTTTGTTACAGTAGAGTTCGCAATCTGTTCTATAAAATAGTTGGTCTTAAAGCACGGAATGTGTTTAAATCACAAGCGATGAGATTGAGGATACTCGTATTTGCAATAAAATTATTTTAATCTTCTTCTACGTGCTCTCCGTCCGATAAATATTGTGGGAACATAACAAGCTGGTTACAAAATGGAACATAACCTGCATACCGGAGACATCTCTACGAGAATAACAAAGGTTAAGGAAATGCACTAGCCAGCAATAGGTGAATTAAAACTTGGATTAACTAAATCGCAGATGAGATATTATATAACACACATATGTCCATTACTATAACATACATATGTCCATTACTGAGTTAACCGCATCTTTCGACCCGGAAAACAGCACAAAGTGGATTATCCGACTTACGAATCTAAACCAGGGCCTTACGGTTCAGAACACATTCATATCACCACCAACCTCCATATAATATTTGTGTCGGGTTTGGGTGTTTGTGAGACCGCAAAGTCTCTCAAATTTTCTGATACCTACTACACAACACTTAATAGATCTTAATGTGGGGTCAGGTGTATTTATTTATTTATGTATCTAATATTCAGTAATGAATACAAACGAATACAAAACCTATTGACATTTTTAGCCACCATAAAAATAATAACCAAGCGGTTAGCGTGCGCCGGTGGCGTTTGGTCAAGTCTCGAAGACCTTCGACCATCGCGTGACCGACGCGGCGGTCTATCATTTACCTAAAGTGCTCCCGGCTCACCCGAGCTACTGGCCTATACTTTATGTTTATTTTCCCTTTAAGAACGTCTAATAGTCTGTGCGACGCCTTGTTTTTTTTTTTTTTTTTTATTGCTATGAATGGCGAAACGAGCATGCCGTTCGCCTGATAGTAAGCGATACGACCGCTCATGAACAGTAGCAAAACCAAACAACACTTTGAATTACAAAGTAATGCTTGGCATTCCACTGCGCTCGCCACCCTGAGACATAAGATGTTAAGTCTCAATATGTCCAGTAGTTACTCTGGCTACAATGCCCTTCAACCCGAAACACAACAGTGCGTTTACCCTGCTGTTTGACGGGAGAAATAGACACTGCGGTGGTACCCACCCAGATGGCCTCTCACATATGAGAGACCTACCACCAGTATTACGTATTACAGTTGTACGGATGTTATAACGCTTTCAAGCAATTTCTACGTGTAGGCGAGCATTTTATGCATCGGTTTATAGGTTTGAGATATTTGAAAATGTTGTATTTGCATATAAACTCACTTTATGTGAGTAGCTATTAAATTCGGATCCGATAATTTCACTGATTAAACGAAACGCGCCACTTTTGTTCTGTTTTCTATAACACTGATGCAACTCCTTATGATTTGACCCATTTGTACTGCATTTTCAATAAAATAAAAGGAACACTGCCACTTACAAAATACCTTTTGAATCCTAACTGTGTTGACTTTAAGAAGAATAACTCATCCATCAGTTATTTTATTAACTGCACAGTCGAACAGAACGCGAAGTAACAAAATGAAAACCAGGTCACACGCGTCACGCGTCAACAGAAACATAAACAACGTCACAAGGAAGGCATAACTTGCAGACGTGACCAGAGAACTCACTTGGAGTAGAGGCCCACACGCGGAGGTCACGCGCCGGCTGGAGTAACACGTGCCAACTGACGAGCCAAACGCCATGTGAAATCGACCAAGTATCATCAATTTATTTATACTTCTTTGTACACCACAAAAAAGTTGACCTAGAACTAAAACATAATAAGTGTAACAATCGGCGGTCTTCGCAAAATATTAATCTAGATAAGTGCGTGGTGGCCTGTTGGTAACGGATCAGGCCCAGCTGCCAACATGTTAACGGTGGTCATGGGTTTAAATCCCAGGGCACACCTCTGTCTTATCTTAGTCATGAATGTATTGATTGCAATCATTACTCTCTACAATTGTGAAGGAAACTATTGCGAGGAAACCTAAGTACCACAGCGGTTTTGCAAGGCTGTCAATGATATATAAATTCCGCCAACCTGCACTCGCCCAGCGTGGTGAACTATATGGCCTAACCTTTGTCAATCATACTTTTGATTGTATTTGATTGATTGACTATACACACGACACCGAAAAGTCAGAGGTGTGTCCTGGGATTTGAACCCGCGACCACCGTGAACATGTTGGCAGTCCGTCTTGCCCTTTTAACACTTTGCCTCCACGTACTTTGCGCTTATAACCCATGTTAAAACTACAAAAATCTGAGTGAATTCGACAGGTAAATGAGTCGACAGTGGGTAAGTTCCCACGGAGACATTACGAGTTGTCTGAGCGCCGACCACTGAGCAAGTCATTTGGCGATAAACGACTGTGAGAATTCGCCACGTCACATTGTTTGACACACTGCTTTGAGAGCAACATGTTATTTTGGTGGTCGGTCTCATATACTTGGTATAATGAAAGAATACATACATAAACTCACGCCTTTTTCCAGAAGGGGTAGGCAGAGGTGCTACCACAGCACCCGCGTTTCACCTTTTGTATTCCGTCCATCGATTTGATAGCGGTCGAGCCTATCGTTACGTCAGACACAGATTCCTGGCTCCAGGCTGATATTGAATATAAAATCCAATGTTACTTTGCCGGACCCGAGATTTGAACTGCGCCACTGTACAAAGGCAATAACGAAAAAAATTATTTTTAAAAGCAACTGATGGGAAAGATATTCGTAACGCACTGGGTGATGACCATTATATGAGATAGTAGGACCGCGTGACGCACTGGAATAAAACTTTGATACTTTTTTGCCTTTTATTGCTTTTGCTGGGCAGTGTATACCGATTCCGCGGTCTGGGATCTTGGGATGGTCTGGGTCTTCTCGTGAGATACCGGCACCAACCCGATGGTATATACTCATTTGTGCTCTAGCTAAAACGACAGGCAACAGCAATGCTGTTACTGATGTCGTTTCACACCTTTCAGTTGTGACCTATTAAGTACCTTGCAATTATTGTCTCTTATATAATATCACCTCGCGTTTCAGGAGGTTATCTGATGCATTCCAAACACACAGAGTAACATAGTGAATTCTCGTACTAGACAGAAGGTGATAATGCGTCTGCTGGGTGGTACTGATGAGTCAGTGGTCACGGTGTGTACAATGTACTGTGAGGTGTTGTGTACACAACGCGCGCACCTGCGACAACACACACACACACACATTGCTACACAAATATCTACACTCCTCGATTTGCTGCCTCATACAATACAATACAAGAACTATTTATTGTAATCAAAATAAAGGAATACAGCAAATTATATTTATAAATTATATTTATAAAAAACAATAGTTCTTTACAATGTAGAGACCACCTACAAGCAAGCGAAGTGTAAGGTCGCAGGAAGTCGCTGAATGCAGGCCGCTTCTAACAGGTCGATGTGGCGATCCATGGGGGAGGCCTATGTTCAACGTCCACGAGGATACAAATGTGCTTACTCTGCAAAATATTCGAATTCTCCATCGTAACTCGTGACTATAGACTTAGTTCGGAATGAATGGCAAGTGTCATGGATTTATTAGTGAGAATATAGATTTTTTTTAAAGTACTTGGTGGCTTGTTGGTAAACGGACCAGACGCGGCTGCCAACATGTTCACGGTGACCGCGGGTTCAAATCCCAGGGCACACCTCTGACCTTTCAGAGTCATGTGTGTATTGATAGTCAATCACCACGCACTAAAACGGTGAAGGAAAACATCGTGAGGAAACCTGCATACCATAGCGGTTTATAAGAATTTCTATGCTATGTAAGTCCGCCAACCGGCACTAGGCCAGCGTGGTGGACTATATGGCCTAACAACTCTCAATCGTACTTTCAATTTTAGAGTACGCGGCTGCGGTGGTACGTATATGGGCTGATACAGATACAGATATTGATTTTTAGAAATTGAAAACTTACAACATATACGAATACGTCGAATGTAAGAACTTAGTGTCCGACCATAGAGAAAGCCCTGGTTTAATTGTATACATCGATGACACAGCCATCTCTCGCTGATCTTGCTATCTAGTGCAATATATTCAGTTTGTCTTGATTGTATAATAATATCAGATTTAATATAGTCAATAAAACGGAGAAGTCGTAATAAAAATCGTCTTAAAATAGAAACTAATTATAATAACCTGTGATTCACATTTAGAAACGGTTCTACAGACTACCACTCACTACTGCACACACAGACATGTAGAACAAACATTGTATTGCTTGTTTTAGTCATACCTCCTAGGATGGGATTTTCATTATCTAAAGTGGTTTAGGCCTTGTTGTTAATTAAATAGCTTGGTGCGGTTTTGTTTAGTTGGATAAATATTTAAATAATCATTTTTTTGTGAATTTTATAGACAAGCAATAAGGGGTAAGGAGTAATTGGGTAAGGAATTTACATAAGAGAGGTGGCATGGCGGTTTCAAATGACAAACACACATTTAGTTTAGACTAAGGTAAACATTATGAAAAACCCTGTCAACCTGAAATTTTAATGACGCGATTTTCTTATAAAGGTACCTATGTGAAATCCACACAACCACTACACCTAGGAAGATCGAATAACGACTAATGTCGACAATCACAGAGGATGTTAGTACTTTATATTTATGGTACTGATATTGATAGAATACGAAAAGTAAATAGTAAAGAATGAGGAGGAGCCTGAAAATGACTTACACATATTTAAAATAATCAATGACATCGTCACATTCAAAAAATTATAATTACTGTAAATAAAAAGCATTATACAATTATTGTAATTAAAGCCATTGAGAGTGTTTTGGTTATTGTGCTTACGAGTGCAATGACAATGGTGCAACTCGATGAGTCATGCAGACAAACAGACTCGCAGACAACGCGGCACACAATAACATTACCTCTACGTCATTAATTAATGAGAATTTATTTATAGCGTAAAGGCACAGAATACTAAACTGTGGTAAAGGGTAGTGAGTTGGATGGTGTAATAAATGTACATTGGCCATCCTAGGATGGCAACACTCTGTGTCTTAAATGTGTTGTGTGGTTGGCAACACCGTTCTTCATTAAATTGATCGCTTGGTTTTAATTCCAGTTCCACATTATATCAATAATTCCTAATAGTGGTTATATAACAGTGTTTATTAGGAACATCGCAGATGGTACATAGCGCGGAGAACTGTTGGCTGATGGGGCCAAAAACTTCTTGATGGGAGGCGAAGCAACTGCAAACGACTGTAGTCCCGGTAGTTAGGTAATATCGTCAGATATGAACATTATTTGAGGAATCTTAGATGTGTTATTGACCCTTAGGAAGACAGGGAAGGTTTAGATTTATATTGGAACAGCTGAAGTCTGGAAGCGGTTTCTCTGATCAAATAGAATGTGACACGGTTATTGTTAATACACGTGTATTATTTGAGAAACAATGAGATTGATTTGCTCAAGGTAAAGATTTTTTTCTACAGCGAATAATATCAACATTACAGCTTTAATAGTTGTTAATATTTTAAATGAAGTACGTATTAAAACATTTTTTTGTCAGTGAAATATTTCGTGGCCACGAAAACTGTAAAGTCATCAAAACGCCGGGAAATTAAAAAATGTTAAAATCAAACTGAATCGGCAATAAAAACCGTAAAAAATATATAATTTAATATCGCTGTTTAACATTTTCGTAAATTTGAGATACCATTATTTTGTAAGTAGATCGAAACAAGTTTGTCAGCAAGAATATGATTTTCGCATATGGTTAATAGTGAAAGTAGTATCAAAGTGGATCGGTGCTTAAACATATTATTATGCAAGCTCATTACAATATTTATTAAAACATTCATAAAACTATTTTTGTCTCTGTATTAATAGCAGTTTTATTATTAACATACCTAACTCGTTTGTATATATTAATACACCAACATGACCAAGTAAATCAAATGGAAAGTAAGGCGCAATACAAAGAAAGAATCCATTTATTAACAAATAAATTATATAGTCCTGATAAAACTCTAAAATAGACTCTTGCGTCGCGGGTATCAAGAACTATGAGAGCCTTTTCGGTCTGAAAAACACCCAGACCCGATACAAATACCTCTGGATCACACAAACATTTGGTTCGGTGCGAGGATCGAACCCGCGGCCTCACGTTTTAAGCTTGACGTCTAACCAACTGCGCCACGGAGCCTGTCATACTGAGTTGACAAAATTATACAGCCTGTTATCAACCAAAGATTTTACTATAAGAGCAATAAGATTTCGAGCCTTCCGGGGATCGTTTAGTTCCATGGGTGAAAGTATCTGCCGCAGCGCCGCGGGTTCGAAGCGGTGGCAATTGGAACGGTAACCATCGCACTGTCCACTCGATAATCAATAGCATCAACTAGAAATTCATGGACATCTACAGGGCAAAGTGGGGAACTGGGTCGGTATTACAGCGAGTGGTGGTGCGAGACTGAGTTACCGGATGTGTTATTTTATCGAGCACTTGTTTAAGGCCAGGTTCGGAGGTAATAGACCATTTTGATATCATATACCAATGATTGTCCACAACAAATTCTTCCACATTTTCCGGTATCCACCATATAAAGCTTCTGTGTGAAGACAGGTCGACATTGAGATTGTTGGTAGAACATCAATTATTTTATTGTAACAGCCCATATTAGTCCCACTGCAGGACACGGGCATACTCCATAATCGAAAGCGCGATCCAAATCGCGTATTGTAACACATATTGTAAGTACACGCAACTTCGAAATGCCATCAACACATCGGTTATATAGTAGTAATATTTAATTGAAACTGTACCTGGTCACATGTCGTGCGTCACGATGCATGTGCCGTGGACATTAGCGCCGAAACTGCGCGCAGACCGTTGTAGTACGGTACGTAGTAGATGCCGTAGTGTAGTAGATGCCGCGGGTTCATCACGCGAGCTGATGTACGTGCTTGCATTACTACTCAACTGTACTGACAAAACCTATTAGTATTGTTACTGATAGATACCTACGGTACGTCCATAAGCACGTGTATTATATTACTAAATAATTAATTAGCAACGTAGGGTACGTTGCTGGGTAGATGGTTAATATGTCGGAGAGAAAAGATGAGCATTTATCCAATCTTTGATTTTTTGTGTTTTTTTTTTATTCATTAGGCTTTAGGATGATGATAACTGTCGCCCATGAACACCGAGAAAGCTTTAATCACTGACGTGTTGCCATTGTGATCAATTAATAAATAAATACACCCACAGTCACATACATAGTTCTGACCCCACACTAAGTTCGAATCTTGTGTCGTGGGTTTCAGGAACTACGAGAGACTTTTCTGTCACACAAACACCCAGACCCGAAACAAATACCTGTGGATCACACCAATATTTGTCTCGGTGCGGGGATCGAACCCGCGGCCTCCCGTTTCACGGCCGGCGTCTAACCAACTGCGCCACGGAGGCTGTCTAATTGTATATTCACTATACAACAAAAAAAGGCATAGTATTTTCTTATTACAAGGATATATCCGAAAATTTCTTACGATTTGAAAACTATCCTCGCATTTGCCTACAATAAACTTCGTAGTTCGTAAACAAACTACAAAAAACATCCGAGCATCTGATAGTACTTTTTACTAACTCGACGCAACAATAAATGTAACTCAACAATAGACAATTACTCGAGTAATTCGTGATGTTCGCTAAACGATAATGTAACAAGGTCGTGATCGCACTTCGTATCTACAGATCTCGGATGTTGTAGATACAGTGCTTCTAAGAACTGAAGAGCGGTCCGTGGCGAATCATGACGATTCTGTCATCATTTGACTTGGTTTTTGTGGATCGAGTTTGATGTAAGAGCCAGGTAAAGTTTACAGTATTATATTGATGAAAACACGCTCACTATATAGAATATCAAAAATTGATATTTTTAACTTTTTGTATCATATGCGAAACTATTCGCCTGATGGTAAGCGTTACGACTGCTCATGAACAGTAGCAAAACCAAACAGCACCTTGAATCACAAAGCTTGGTATTCCACTGCGTTTGCCATCCTGAGATATACGATGTCAATATTACCAGTAATTACTCTGACTACAATATATTCAACCCATGATTCAACCACAGAACAATTTAATATGGTTAGAAAGGCATTAACCCTCAAATTGTATCAAATCCAATATAGTAAAGCTTGCAATAGTCGATTCAAAGTGTCGATAAAATTATGGAAATATGTCTTTGTTAAAAGACCGGAATTTATTTTGTCGATATGTTTAATAGTATTTCCTGATACAGTTATTTACTTGGTATTATGTTGATAAATGCAAAATAAATGAGAATACAATATCTAATATTGAAAATTAATTTAAATTTGTATAAATAAAAAAAATAACCTTTATTTCTGACCTAATTTATAAAAGAATAAAAACAATACTAAACTTACTATACTACTTACAATTTATATAAATTTAAAATAACTAATCCTTAAATAATATCCCTTAAGTCAGTTTGCCTCTTGGCATAGGCCTCCTTTGATTATCTCCAATGAGCGCTGTCTTGCGCCACTCTTCTCCAGTACAGTCTTACTATCTTTATAATTTCGTCTTCCCATCTGCAGAATCAGAAATGAGGAGATCCGTAAAAGAACAAAGGTTACCGACATAGCCCATAGGATTGGCAATTTGAAGTGGCAGTGGGCCGGACACATAGCTCGCAGAACCGATGGCCGTTGGGGCCGAAAGGTTCTCGAGTGGAGGCCACGTACAGGCAAGCGAAATGTTGGACGCCCGCCCACAAGGTGGACGGATGACCTGGCTAAGGTTGCGGGAAATCACTGGATGTAGGCCGCATCCAACAGGTCGATGTGGAGATCCTTGGGAGAGGCCTATGTTCAACAGTGGACTTCCTGTGGCTGAGATGATGATGATGATCTGCAGAATTGCCTTCCTCTACTTCTTTTCGAGTTTAAATTTATATAGGTACTATTTTACAAATCTATACAGGGTATATCAAGACTGCTACCGAAAACGAAGCCGGGTGGTAGTTTTAGCGAATTCAGACACAATGCAATAGAAAATGTTGGAAAATAAGGAGTCGGTTACAAACATACAAGTGAAGCTAATATAAAGCGTGTAAAAAAAGCGTAAAATTTTTTTTTGTTATTTTTTTATGGTCGTATTTGGGTGGTACATACATTTTTTCGTAAAATAATACTGTATACCCTTTTATTTATAAAGACTTTAAGGTATAAAAGAGTAAAATTATTATTTTAGCAAAAACTATGGATTTACCATCCAAAAATGACGATATATAAAAAATGATAAAAAAAATTGTCACGTTTCTTAGCAAAATTTTTAGTTGCATTGTGTTTGTAGTCAGAAAAACTACCACCCGGCTTCATTTTCGGTAGCAGTCTTGAGATACCCGGTATATAAGGTACAGGTATTTTTCAGCTGTGTGTGAAGTATTAACATTTTTATTATTGGAAAGGCACATACGTGTATATGCTTTCATTATAACCAAATTATGATATTTTTACGTCAATAGGTTCAGTGGTTTTGATTTTTTATACAATATTTCATAATTTCATTCCCATGAAACAGTTTTTTACATTAGCGTTGCGCGTAATTATTTTTGGTTTGTCAGTCTTTTCAGTCTCACAAGCGAGACACATACTTGTGATCCTCACAAATATTTGTCTCGCAGTGGGGATCGAACCCGTGGCCTCTTCTTTTACCAATACAGTTTGAAGAATCAGACTCGCATATTCAAATATCAAAATTTACCCAATAAGTGTACGTGTGTAGGCAGTACGACGCGGGATGTACTGTGTATTGTACGCAGTACGAGCCACGTGTGGAGTTAATTCGCGACCGATGCTCCACTAAAATAATACGATTTACGGATTGTATTTGCCCCAAATCCGGTTTCCGCCGCGCCGTGTAATTGGATTTAGTGAGCCACGCGCATACTACATTGTATCATGCAGACTTGCTAAATGATACGTCTATGTCATTAAACTGTAAAGAAAAACTATTTCAAAGTATTGTTTGGAATATAAAGACGTTGAAGAAAAAGCAGTTACAAAACATATTTGTAGCATTTTCTGTATCTGAGGGACTTTAATGATAGATACCATCTATCTAATTCACTGTTCGTAGGTCTCTCATATGTAAGAGGCCACCTGGGTAGGTACCACCGCTACTTCTATTTCTTATATTGAAAATAATGAAACTTAACATCTTATATCTCAGGATGACGAGCACAGTGGAGTGACAAGCGTTGTTTTTAATTCACGTTGTTGTTTGGTTTTGCTACTGTCCATCAAGGTTTGTATCATTTAACATCAGGCGAATGGTATTCTCGTCTTGCCATGCATCGCAATAAAAAATTCTATGAACTATTTTAATCAATATCTATGCAATATACATACACAAATAGTTTACATAAGTTGGAAGGTCGCATTATTACTAAATTATTCACAATACTGAAGAGAACTGTACACTTGGCGCCAACTGCACTTGACATCCACTGAATAACATATTACGTTTGACAACCTGATAACGCGCTACTGTAATACTGTGGGCTATTATGGATACTTTACATAACTTTTAAATATAAATAAATAAATTCAATATAATAATGTCCATTATTTGTGCTTCAATTCCTTATGCGCTGACTAAAAGTTCGTTATTATACCTATGTTAAAATAGTCAGTAGGTGTTGTTTAGTAAAAAGATTATGAATTTGCAAATATCATAGAGGTCTGCCAATTGTCATAGAAGAACATGATCATAAGGTATAAGGATAAACACCTGTAATTATGTTGTAAGATGAGTAAGACTGTATACCTACACCTGTCTATAATCGGTTAGGTACTAAAAATATAATGAAGTTACGGAATTATGAGAAATAAAAAGAATAACAGGAGTCACCGACTATTAAATATACATCTTAGATCTTATAATAAGTTGAAAATTATAGTCCCAACCAATGACGATTTTTAAATCAATGGCTCCAACGTAACTGTTATTTTATAATCTCAGTAAAGTTTATTATACTACTGCCTACCTTTTTACCAAATCATTCCAATCATTCTGCGTAATTACAAAACCAAATAATTAATTATAAGTAATTATACACGTTTTAAAAGAACGTTTGTAATGATAGTCCTAAATCAAGGAGAGGCTGAATTAATACTTGGACCTAATAAGATTAAACCACTAATGTCATGTCACATTGTCTGGGACATGATCACGTGCAGTCGAAAGTATATTAGTTTTAGCTCATTACAGTAATTACTTAAAACGGATTTGAGCACTGAATGTTTTCGCCAGTGTCGGTGCCTGACGCAAATAGTAGCAAAAGCCTATAATCGAATTAGCAACGTCTAGCGCCTGATATATTTCTAATAGCAATTACTATGAACGGTGACAGTTCTCTTATAAAGCTGCAGGCGTAATTTTTTATCGCCTATAATGTGTCCCACTGCTGGGCAAAGGCCTCCATTTCACTTGACCCTGTCCTCAACGAGCTCTTGCCATTTTGGCTCGATTGCATCCAACTCGTCTTTCCACCGCATCTTCGGTTATTCGCGTTTTCTCCGGCCATTCGCGGGAATCCAGCTTGTATCCAGCCTGGCCCACTGGTTTAGATGCACTCGAGTCACATGTCCCACCAAATTCCATTTTAATGAGGCAGCTTTGCGCCCTACATCCACATTGCGAGTTTTAGACCGCAGTTCAGTGTTTGGGATGCAGGCGTCATAAGCAACAGTTAATAAGAAAAAAAATAAAGCGATAATAAAATGAGCCTTTCAGTGTATATTTTTTTCCTAATATAAATACATACAAAACAGTCAATCATGAAGTATCGTACATTATGATACATACTATCTTTCGGCAGTAAGTAGATACCACATTGTGTAGTGGCCAGTGCCAGTTATACTTAGAGGCCGCCCTGTAGCTGAAAATGGTAATGTATAAATGATGTCGCGGATTTTGGCAGTTAGCGCAGCGCCTATGCAGCTGGTGCTCCGCTCTTAAGGCCCAAGGGTTATGGATTTGATCTTCATGTGGATGAATTAAATTCCGCAACAGTGGGTTTACACTTCCGACCTCTCCCGAAGTACCGGAATGGAGGCTTAATAGCTTTCCATTCGACAAAAGACAACACGGTACTTACATTCAATTGTATAGTGCAATTATATGTTATTGTACCTCACTACCTAATGTACCTACATTCATTTTTCATATTATAATATAATTAATTCAGTAAACAAATACCCACGGTTACTTGGTGACCTTTACCAATTGCCACCGGATCAGCTGTCAGATCCACGCATAAATTATAGTAAACTCCAAGCCGTGTTAATAATCGTAGTATTAGTTTATTAATAAAGTGGGCGCCTTGACCCGCAACCTTTGTCTATCATTGAATAAATTAGCCGTAGATTGTAACCGCCTACGTGTCTTACCAGTACTAGGTTAGGACATTATGACGTATCTCGTTTCGTAAGATCGAACTGGCTGGAGCAATTGCGTAAGAATGTCGACCCTTTCAGTTGGTTACTAGGACTAAGAATGCGGTCGACATCGGAATAAATGAGTCTGAGTACTCTCAATAAGTAGTAGCTATGGCACAAAAGAATACCAAACACTTATTAAATAAATGACCTAGATATACATAAGGAAAACAATATGTACTTATAACAAGTTCTTTCCGATAACAAAGAAATCGGTTGAAAGCTGTCGAAGGTATTGTATTATTATATCAGTCCATATACGTCCCGCTGCAGGGCACCGGCCTAATCTACAATCGAGAGTACGTTTAAGAATGGTTAGGCCATATACTCGTAGTCCACCACGCTGCACTGGCTCGCGAACTGGTTGGCGAACTTTTAAGTACCATTGAAATTCACACAAATCGCTATGTGTGCGTGTACTTATTTACTTTGCTGTTAAAATGTGTAATAATGAAGTCAGCCATCACCCATGGTGTACTGTCGCCATGCTGAATTCACCAGTGGGGGATTGACTGATGAATTCGTAACCGTGGTTTTCACTGACGTACCTGTGGACCAAATCGGTCCAGTTTTCCTGATGACACAATTTCAAATAACTGTTAATCTGAGATTAATAGAAAGATCTTTCGTTACAACTATTGACGAAATTAACAATCCATTTCGGCTACCAATATCTGTGAAATTATTTCATATCTAACACAAAAAAAGATAAACAAACTTTTGACAAAATGGAGCGCGTTGCAGTCAGATGGTTGCCACAACGCTCACAACCCACAGTCCAAGTCAATTGTCGGCATTACTTCACGAGAAACATTTTTACAATAAGGTCCAGGTACCGTATTATTTTCAATTACTTCTCATTACCATTGGCCAACACGCGACGTTACATAAGATTGAATTTTTAATAGAATGTGGTTTCTGTCAGCTCTTGTATATACAATAGACCAATTCGTTTAAGCTATGTGTTTCTTAGGCAATTGTTTAATTAAAATACTATCGTATTCCCCTACACGTAAGCACAGTATACTCGTAGGTACTTATACTTTTACTAATTACTTCCTACAACCTTCATAAGGGCCCACATCCAATAGGTCGCTATGACAATCCTTAGAGAAAGCCCCTATATCCAGCAGTGGATTTTCATTCTTATTTCCTGACCTATAAATTATTTTCTTTAAAATCACAGTAATCAGCTTATCATAATCATTGGCAATTAACATTTACGTGAGATGATTAAATAGCGTTGATTGGAGATGTTAGGATTGAAAAGTATACTTACGCAGGTGTCGAATTCTGGTCTACCTACAGGGCGCTTAGCGTGGGCCACTTCAGCCAGGAGTATATGTCTTGGCAAACGATAGGGTTCCCTGCGATGCATGCATACATGCCCAAGGTGCCGCAGTCGTCTTTCACGTAGCAAAGCAGTTATGCAAGGCAACTTAGTTATGCTTAGAACTCTCTCGTTTGTAATTTTAACAGTAAACTATAAAAGAAATCAATAATAAAATAACAAATTTGCAATGGCTCTTCCACATTAAATTGCATGTACTGAGGTGAAATATCAAGTGATGCGCCGCGCCGGCACACTGTGACCAATTTCTAATTGCAATTCCACTTTTGTAATGTTTTATTTTTAGCGGGTTGATATTGATACTGATTTATTCTAGATAATCCCATTCTAGATAATTCACAGTTTCCGAAACATTCGTAGGTTCTTGAATCTAGAAGTGATGTTGTTTAAAGCAATGAATGGCGAGATGAACATGTCGAACATTCTCCTGATACATAAAGCGCACTCAGAAAGCAATGCTTGGCATTCGACTAAGTTGGCCATCCTAAGACACAAAATGTTAAGTCTCAATATGTCAAGTATTTACTCTTGCTTCAATGTCCTTCAAACCGGAACACAACAGTGCATTTGTATTACTATTTAGCGGGAGAATTATACATTGCGGTGGTACTTACCCAGGCGGTCTATCACATATGAGAGACCTACAACCAGTAAAGTAAGTAGTGATTTACAGTCACACAACAAATGGCAAGATATGAGTTTTTCCTTAAATAGCGACCACGAACCATCATTGATAGGCATCGTACATCTATTTACATACTTACAACTTACACACGAGGGCCGGCAGCAAGTGGATACATAAAGCAGCAGACCCGGCTCTATGGCATACCTTCAGAGACGCCAAAGTCCTGAAGTGGACTGCAACGGGCTGATGATGATGATGATGTACATGTATTTCAGTCAGTATCAGCCCATTTACGTCCCACTGCAGGGCACGGGCCTACTCTACAATCGAGAGTACGATTGAGAGTGGTTAGGCCATATTGTCCACCACGCTGACCAGGGCGGGTTGGCGGACTTACATACCATAGAAATTCTTATAAACCACTATGGTATGCAGGTTTCCTCACGATGTTTTACTTCACCGTTAAGTTCATCTATTTCAGACAACTTATAATAGCACAAGGTTCTACCACATGCAAATCCTTCTGCGGCATGAAATGTTTGCAGGACCGGTGCTTTCATTTATTGCTGTATAAGTCAGTTCTAGATTTGTAAAGTAACAGACTCTGCCCCATATTCTCCATGAACCGCTTGGCGCGTATTGGTTGTAATGACCAGTTCACATCCGTTATCAAGTTGGCCATCGTCAAATCCCACCTACGACCAATGCATTACAAAAATGGGTGATGCAGCCAATCACGGAACTGATGGGGCCGAATCTACTTCAAGACAGAATATTGTTACGTACAATAAGCATATATTGTAAATATATTTACATATATTTATTTATTATACATATATTTATAATATATATTTATTATATATACTTTCGCGTGTATGTATATGTATGCTTATTATTTTTCGTATATTGAACTACAAACATCGCATAATTTATCATATTCAAATTTGTTAATTTATGCGCCTACTTAGTTTTCTCTCTGCACCAACCAAAGGTAGACTGCCAGAGAATGCCTTAGGCATTAAGTCCGCCTTTATACATATGAAGCATATGAAGTATATGAAGCATAAATAAATAAATAAATAAGCGGTAGAGGTGTGCTCCCTCTGATAAGAAATGATAAACCAGTTACTTTGTTGTATCTGAGATGACTCAAGTCATTATTTAACTGCGATGGAAATCCTGCCGCAACTGCACTGCTGAAGCAACGTTGCATAAACTTCACATTTCTTTATTCCGTTAATCTGCCAATAATTCTGCGTTCATGAATACAACGAGATAGTTTTCAGCACCTCGATGGAACCTCGAAGGATTCATTTTATGGCCAAGTACATCTACTTTGAAGTTATAATACATGGGATTGGGATGGGGAATAGGATGGGGAAAAAATATAAACGAAACATATTTATATTTTTTCATAGACCACAATCAGTTTAAGTTACTAAATAATCGTATTTAGGATAACCTACACTATGCAATTTATTATTATAATTTACTCCATCACACTGTGACTTCATCATGTAATCAATTTCTATTAGCCATCCAAGGTAGGTTGAAAGGTGAACACATAGGTACCAAAAATAATTAAAGGAAAGAAAAGAAGTAATTGTAAAACAAAAATGGGCAATATTGACATAGAATATATAATTTTGCGGCCACTCCACATATCTATGTACTTTATTTACATTTAATAATTTCAAGGAAAGCCTATGTTGAACAGTGTTTAATAAGTTTGAAATAAACAGTACCGCAAAAAAGATAATAAAAACGATCATTATAACCTAGATTGCTAATATAGCCGAAGGCTCTTTAATTTCCACCATCCCCTTCTACCGCCTTTTTGCTTGCCATGTTGAAAGATCGGAAATATGCCTGTGTCTGTCCAGGTTTTAATAGCCAACTGGGATTTTTTACTAGCTATGATTTATGAAATGAGATGATAATAATGAGATATTAGCTATGATTAATATTTGTTTTCCTCTTTATTCTCAGATGTCAGCATGAATGATTGATACTTAATATTTGCAACGATCTTGATAAGATACATTTTTCGGAATACTTTTAACCATGTCTAAATCTGCGAACTATCGCTACAATGTATTGAATCGAAATACACACTACGAGTATAAAGCTTTTCATTGCTTTAAGATAAGGGTTTTTAATTGTTGTATCCACTTCATGTAACATTAGTAGTTAGGGTGCATTTCTACATCCCGATATTTGTTGCTAATACTAAAAGCTAGTAGCAAACCCTTCGGCGTACCGTGTGCAGTGGAGCATGACGATACTTGAGCAACGAGCTGCCGGACAAAACCGCGCGGCTCGCCCTCCCGCGCGACAATCGACCATGCGCCATGCGCACCGCCGCGCTCCTGCTGCTGCTGCTGGCCGCCGCCACCGGCCACAACAACACACGCGACGCGCCTGATGGCGACGCCATCGTCGTCGACAACGACCAACTAGTCTTCGCCAACGACACCAGCTTTAACGCCAACAACACACTCACAGATGAATCAGACGGTGAGCACGAGCCAGTGGTGCGCAAGAAGCGAACCTTCGGCGACATCGTGTTCCGCGGGCTAGCTGATGTGCTGGGCTATAATGTCGCGCGCAAACCACCACAAGCTGCGTTCCCGCCGCCACTGGCGCCCGTGCCTGGCATCGACACGCCGCTCCAGGCCGCGCCCACGCCAGCTCCAGCGGTCGCTCCACCCTGCGGTGCTCCCCGCGCTGCCGGCCCGCCGCCGTGCGCCGCTCAGAAACCACCGGCACCAAAACCCAAAGCAGCCCCTCCTCCGTGTCCCAAACCTCGAGCGGCGCCCAGACCCAAACCGAAACCGAGTCCGTCACCACCACCACCACCACCACCGCCACCGCCGCCACCATGTGCAAGGCCTCGCGCCAATCCCACCACCCCCTCACCATGCGCACCGGCACCACCCCCACCACCACCTCCAAAACAGGCAGACTCCAACCTAGAGACCGTTTCCTCTAACTTTCAGCTTAATTTCAACTTCAATAGGAAGCCGGTGACCCCCGCACCGCAGGCCGCGGCCGAGGCCGAGGACGAGGCAGAAGCGGAGCCGGAGCAAGAGCAAGCGGTGCCCATCGCGCCCATAGCTATCCAGCCGAGGGCAGCTAAACTGCCTCCCGCCACGCCAAGGAAGCCACGAGTGTATGTGGATGCGTTCGTGGTGCGTAACGGCGTCCCGCAGAAAGTGGACACGCTCGACGCCAATCACTTCGAGTCGCAGCGCACCGCCGACGACGACTACCTCGCGTACGACGAGGAGGCGGACCAACTTCAGTACGACGACTACGAGGACGCGCAGGAATCGCGCGATCGAGAGAAAGCGGTACAGGAGTTCGGTACCGCAGTTGACCAGTTTTGGCAACATAAGAAACAACAGAGAAGACCGCAGCCTGAAAGACAACAGCCTCAAAAGCTGCCTACTAATCATTACAAGAATGTGCATTTTGGTGATCGTGACTTAACGTCTGACGTGCGTCTACAGAGTCTGCAACGTGAGCGCGCGCATCCGAACCGCATCCCGCTGCCGCTGCCCGAGGCCGAGGACGACGCCGAGCTCACTACAACCACTGAAGACCCCAAGCGACCGCTCCGCCCGCGCGTGCTGCCGCCGACAGAACACAACCCTAACCAGATTGACACAGTGACTGTACGAGTACCGCCGATATACAAGGAAAAGCGGCCGAAAAAACATCGCGAACGACCCGTCGATAGAGACGGAGACGGCAGGGACAGAGACAGTAGGGATAGAGACGGAAGGGACAGAGAGTTTAGGGAGGGAAACGGTAGCGATAGAGACAGCACCGAAGCGTATGATGGCGCCGAGTTCGACAGCAGGAAAGAGGAACGCGAGTCCGACACGGACGTCGACGACAGCTGGCTCACACCGCGCACCGAACCACCCGCCAAGCGCAAGCGCCGCCGCCGCAAGCAGAACCGCAAGGCGCGCTCCGTCGAAGACAGCAGCGAGTACACCGCTGGCGACTACGACTACTACGGGAAAAAACTGCCCGTATCCGCTGAAGAGAAATACTACATGCAACTGACGGTGCCGACACCCACGAAATATGCGGAGCTCGAGCGACTGGAGGCGTCCCAAAGCGAACACTTCCTGGACGACCACGAGCGGCTAAAGGACGATCCCGAGCGCATCAGGGAGAGCCAGCGCAGCGACGACAAGCACCGCGCTGATGAGCGCGAGCGAGCGGACGAACACGAGCGCGCCGATGAGAGGGAGCGCGCCGTCAAGGACTCCGAGCGAGCCAGCGACAAGGGCCGCGCCGACGAACGCGAGCGCACTGACCAGCTCAGCCCGAACGCGCGCGTGCACGAGACCGGCTACCAGAACAACTATGTGCACGCCACCAACGTGCAGGAGGACAACCCGCACCCCACGGTCAACACCGTCAAGCGGAAAACCGTGAAGATCGGCAAGCCGTGAGCTGCCGCCACACGCCATATGCATCCATTATTTATTACGCACCAACATTTGAACTCAGCTGTGATCGACGCCGACTTGCACCGACGCACTCGCATTTGTATGTTGTCAGTTTTGTACCGTTTGTATAGATCGTGTAAGATATCGTAGCCGTCGCACCCGCGTCGTCTTAATTGTATATGTGTAGGCACGTATGTTACGCGTCACTCCGTAGTGTTAATATTTTTATACTTAGATCGTAAGCGAATTGTACTTAAGTTTCTTAATAAAGTTTCGTAAAAATAAGCATTTCATTATTGGAGTTGGCGAGATAGCAGATCTAATCAGTCGGGGCGTGAAATTCGGTTTGTTCGAGAGTAGAGGCAGGTCGAGGCGCGGACAACGTCTGTCGGCTAAGTGGGTGAAGGTCCGCGCGTCGAGATCAAATAGAAAACGGAATAGAAAACTACCGGTCATTGGCGATCATTTCAAGTGCAATGACCTAATTGCATATAATTCGCAAACATTTAGTGAGCAATCTGTTGTTAGAATGATTGTATCCCTGTGAGCGCTGCCGACACCGCGCCGCAAGCACGTAGTATACCGTGTAGGCTGGTCTGTTATAGCGTACAAGACCCTACATTACTAAACAAGCCAACAACCGCTACTTTCTACATCAACTCATAGAAAAATTAATCTAAGTAAAACGAAATTAGTTATATAAAACTTAATTCCCTTTCTTGACAGTCCTTTCGATACCTATACACAATTAAGAAATAACTGTGCCTACTATGTTTGAAATGGATTAAATTGAAGCAATCTAGAGCTTAGTATTCTGTGGTAGAGCCAAGGTACTACTAGCTAAATAAACTTGATCAATTTCCACTAATATTAGCAAAGGCAGTGTTGTGAAACGGCCTTGACCGCGAGCTCTCGATACTTGAAAGTGTCAAACACGTCTTATTTATGTAGCGAATATCTAAGCAATATCTGCAAATTATCTTTATGTATTATAAATATACATTAGTATTCCAATTAACCGTAAAAAAATAATGAAATGAAGTATATTTAATTAATTTATTTATTTTGTCGGAACTATTTATTAAATCTTAATTCAAGTACCTACCTAATTTCTTAAATGCTCTCAAATTAATAAGAAGAAAAATTATGCATTATTAATTATAATTAATACAAACTATACCTACTTTATTCAAAACCCCATAAAACAGTAAGATTTGTGTTTAATGTCTTGGTTAACTGAAATTACAAGAACTGTTGGGGTGAAAGCTTGTTGTGCTAAAGTTTATAGTTGTTTTAGACATCAAAGATTTCGCAGTCAAAACGAAAATATGTAGATAGAAGATAGGTAGCTTAAACTATTGTTATTTTACTACTCGCTTTTCCAACTGAGTACCTACCGGTGTAGGTAATATAAATGGGCACTGAATATATCTTAGCGTTGTCTAATAACTTTCTATATTATTTTATCTCAGTTGATGCTGTAACTTTACATTCCATAACACACGTGTATCACGTAACAAGCAACATTCTTACCCGCATTGCTACTTTATCCAGTAGAATCTTTCTCCTGATAAAAAGCATTAACGTGATATAGAGTACCTAGTTACTTTAACGATCTAACCAACTGTATAATCTGAAGGCAAATTGCAAAACATATTACAGTATCTGAGTGTTATAGTGGTTTGCAACGCTGATATCTAGGCCATTCTATCTGCTGAGATTTCAGTATTCCGATCAGCCGCCGTCCGAGGAAGCAATCATTGCGCAGAGTATGGTTTAGCAACGGTCATGAGGCGGTCAGCCGGCGCCCACTGATGTAGGGTGAATCAGTACTGTGGCATGCTTTGCAATAGATTTCTCATTTCACCTGTGAGAGCCGTGGTCAGATTATTGATTAAGATTGTTTATTTTTCCAACATGGGTGTACATACAAAGCATGCATGTTCAGATGATGTCAATTGAGCTGTAAGAGAACGGCAAAACCGCAGCGTTTGTAGAAATTCAATTTCGATGATAATGTTAGTAGGTACTAAGTAAAGTCACAAACTGTATCAGCCCATATGCATCCCAATGCAGGGCACGGGCCTACTCTACAATCGAGAATATGACTGAGAGTGGTTAGGCCATATAGTCCACCACGCTGGCCTAGTGCGGGTTGGCGGACTTTACATACCATAGAAATCGCTATGGTATGCAGGTTTCCTCGCGATGTTTTCCTTCGCCGTAATAGTGCGTGGTGATTGACTATCAATACACACATGACTCCGAAAAGTCAGAGGTGTGCCCTGAGATTCGAACCCGCGACCTCCGTGAACATTTTAGCAGCCGCATCTGGCCCGTTTACCAACAGGCCACCACGCACAAGTCACAAACACAAAAGCAGTTTATATTGGTAAGGTGTTCCATTTTATAAAAAATCCTTAAGTATATTTAGACTTCTGAAGTGCTACGAGCTATGCTGCTATATTTATGTCTTATTCAATTTATTTTCTTAGCGATAAATAAATAAATAAAATAAATAAATAAATAAATAACACCCAACAGTCACATACATAGTCCTGACCCCACACTAAGATCGAGTCTTGTGTCGTGGGTATCAGGAACTACGAGAGACTTTTCGGTCTCACAAACACCCAGACCCGGAAGAAATATTTGTGGGCCGCACAAACATTTCTCTCGGTGCGGGAATCGAACCCGCGGCCTCTCGTTTCACAGGCGGCGTCCAACCAACTGCGCCACGGAGGCTGTCAAAAAATAACACCAAAATAAATAAATAACACCCAACAGTCACATACATAGTCCTGACCCCACACTAAGATCGAGTCTTGAGTCGTAGTTATCAGGAACTACGAAAGACTATTCGGTCTCACAAACAACCAAAACTAAAATAAATATTTCTGGGCGGCATAAACATTTCGATGTTCAGGGATGACATTCAGGGATCGAACCCGCAGCCTCTCATTTTACAGGCGACTACTAATCGAATGCACCACAGAGACTGTGGCCTAATAATGCCGACGCAGTCAGCCGTCAGGTAATGCGTTTACTAATATAGGTAACGCCTGTTGTTAAATAAGAGCAACACAAGAACTTAATATAAGCATATTGCATGATACACCTCTGCATTGTCAAATATCTTAATGCCTAATAATAACTGAGATTAATTTACACCCACCGAATAAATCAATGTTTAGGAATGGACTCAAACACTGCAATATAACTTATTGGATCATCCGTTAAGATAAAAAACTGGCCAATATATTTTTTTTTTGTTACTATGAATGGCGAGACGAGCATGCCGTTCGCCTGATGGTAAGCGATACGACCGCTCATGAACAGTAGCAAAACCAAACAACACCTTGAATTACAAAACAATACTTGGCATTCCACTGCGCTCGCCATCCTGAGACATAAGATGTTAAGTCTCAATATGTCCAGTAGTTACTCTGGCTACAATGCCCTTCAACCCGAAACACAACAGTGCGTTTACACTGCTGTTTGACGGGAGTAGACAATGCGGTGGTACCCACCCAGATGGCCTCTCACATATGAGAATCCTACCACCAGTAAAAGATTATTACAAAAGTTTTACGTTATTTACCTACTGTGTGTCTATTGAACGCCCAGGCAGCACATCACACATGTCACACAAAATAAGAAATCGGATGACAACCACGTATATTCAAATACTGATTATTCAATAAAGCAGTAATTCAAAATTCACTGATGCCGCGGTGAAATCACGTCTCGAAAGTCGGCGCTGCATCCAGAATGGGTAATCATGAGGAAATGCCGAAAACCAATGGAATCATCCGTGCCACCATCGAAATTCACGTGTGGCCGGGTTACGCAATGGCACAGCGCCAGGTATGTGTTTTAGTGGGACGAGACCGCTAGACATTGGACTATTTGACTATGTGTAGTGTATTGATAAATTCATACTCTTTGCATCTGTCGTCTCGAACTATACACTATGCGAACCAGGGGTGAATGAGATGGATCATAGACGTAAGGACGGAACGGTGTGAAGACGTGGTGTATAGCAAACGAGCCGATAAATATCAATAATTGTATTCTACTAGAATGTTACACATATTAACCATAAATAGTGACTATTACACTATGTACTATTGTAGTTTTGTTTATTGCAATGAATGGCGAGACATGTCATTCGCCTGATGGTAAGCGATAGGACCGCTCATAGACAGTAGTAAAACAGACAACACCACGTATTTTAAAGCAATGCTTAGCATTCATCTGCGCTCGCCAGCCTGAGACATAAGATGTTAAGTCTTATTATGCCGAGTAGTACTCTAGCTACAATGTCCTTAAAACTGGAACACAACAGTGTATTTACACTGCTATTTGGCGAGAGAAATAGATTTTGTCATCAATTCATTTCAATTTCATCAAAATTAGTAGAATTATAATGTGTCACTAGTTTGTGAAGGAAAAAAGTTGTAAATGTATCAAGAGATAGTTAACAACTACCCAATTACCTACGTTTAGTTTACACTACCTTTAAGTGTAGAAGTGTTACCAACGCAGCTGTAAATCTGTTCATGAGCACACATTTTTATTTTATTTTTTATTTATTATTATTTGGGAAACAAACAGAAAATTTAACATGTAGATTACATACGAATGTTGTACAGAATCCAGTAAAGTTTCCACTAATAAAATAGCGCAGGTATGAAGAGAGTGAACAATTACATTATTTAAAATAAAATAAAAAAGATAACAATACAAAAAAGACAAATAATAATCATCATAATCAATATTTCTCAATAATATGGAGAAATATTCAGTGAGGGAACTAACAAATCAATTTACACTTAAAGATTTTATAATAGCGCGTTTAAAACTATTCATAGATATAAAAAACAGATCGATGTCGGAGAACTGCATGTTATGGGTATTACTAGCTCGTCGTATGAATGTATTAGAACCATAATTTGTTTTAGGTGTAGAAGGTAGGAAAACTTTTTTCTTATCGCGTGAATTAACACGTGGACATTTGAATGACAGTCTGCTAAGAAGGTACGGAGAATCAATGCAGTAGTTGACAATTTTAAACAAGAAGACTTGGTCCCTTAACTCTCTACGATTGGCTAGAGACATTATTCTAGGTACTTGTGATAAATTTGAGCAATGGAATCTGTATTCAAGGTTTTTACAAAATTTGTCTTGAATCCGTTCCAAACGCTCTATATAGATTTTGTAAAGTGGGTTCCAGATTACCGAAGCATATTCCAAATGGGAACGCACGAAACAATTATATAGGAGTTGAACAGTGGACATGTTTTTAAAGTCTTTACTTACTCTAAGGATAAATCCTAACATTTTGTAAGCTTTATTGATAATTCCATTGATATGAGAATCAAATATAAGTTTAGAATCAAGATAAATACCTAAATCTTTTATATGAGTGACTCTCTGCAGGACTTTATCATTGATATTATAGGCATAATTTATGTTGTTTATCTTACGAGAATAAGTAATAATATTGCATTTATCTGCATTAAGGTGCAACTGGTTTGCTTCACAGTAAATTGACAACTTGTTCAAATCGTTCTGTAACAGTAAGCAGTCATCCATAGTTTTTACAATCCTATATATCTTTTGGTCATCTGCATATAAACTAAAATTAGAATTGGTAAATATATCGCGAATATCATTAATGAAGATGTTAAAAAGCAGAGGACCCAAATGAGAACCCTGAGGGACCCCTGATGGAACTGGTGTAAATGTAGAGCAAAATCCTTTAACTGTTACAGCTTGACTACGATCCCTCAGATAAGAATCCATCCATCGTAAAAGATCACCATGGATACCAAAATGATATAATTTTGATACAAGAATATCATGATGAATTCTATCAAATGCTTTGGAGAAGTCAGTGTATACTACATCAACTTGGCAACGATCTTCCATAGCATTTGTGATAAAATCTACAAACTCACATAAATTTGTTTCCGTGGATTTTTTACTGAGGAAACCATGCTGCTGTTCTATAATATGCGGTCTAATCAGAGGCATAATTTGGTCATAAACTATATGTTCGAACAATTTTGGTATAACACTTAATTTTGAAATGGGTCTGTAGTTTGCTATATTATGTTTGTCTCCTGCTTTGAAAATAGGTACCACATATGAGCGCTTCCAAACCTGTGGCATGGTTGAAGATTTTAGGGAAAGGTTAAAAAGAATGAACAAAGGTAAGCTGAGTTGTTTATGGCATTCACGTAGAAATAACGGTGAGATATTGTCAGGACCAGTACCCTTCTTGACATCAACCGATTTTAAATATTTCAACACAGTGCCCTCAGATATATAAAGATTAGAGATAATATCTGCACACGCTTTGCCATTCGAGTTTCTTTGACATAATGTGATGTCACTTTTGGAAAAGGAGGAACTGAAATGGTTATTAAATAAGTCACAAATAATTTTACCTTCTGTGGAAGAGATGTCATTTAGGAATAATCTGTCTGGAAGATCTCCAGACTTTTTCTTAGACTTAACGAAAGTCCAAAAATGCTTACTACAGTTAACAATATTATTTTCGCAATGCTCAATATATTCGTTATAACAAGTGCTAGTAAGAATTTTCTGCCTCTCACGAAGAATTGAAAAAGAACTATAATCAGAGTGACGTTTATATCTCTTCCACTTTCTATGAAACTTCAGTTTTTCTTTTACATAATTTAATTGAAAAGAAAACCAGTATTCAAAACGAATAAATTATTTAATACTGTAGCTCCATTGGTTTCTGCACACATGCACGAAAACACACACACACACACATACACGATTGTAGCGTCAGCAACACCGCGCTAGATGTAGTCACGAGTGATGACGTCACTTCACACGACGCACTCCAATTGCTTGATTGCATTTATAGTAGGATCTGATGTTTTTTCTGAGGTATTTTGGACTGGTTCCTGCAATCACACAAACAAGAAATTATTGTACCTATAAATGCGCTAATACTGTTTTGCATAGGAAAACTGATGCAAAGCTAATCATACTTGAATAGCAAAGAAGTTATTTCAAAATTCCTTAAGCAAAACAATTCTTAAAATAAAACTTTTGGTTTAATTTTATATTTGTCAACTTCCCCATGTTTCTATTAATTTACCACCACTTTTACTACCAGTCACATACATAGTCCTGACCCCACACTAAGATCAAGTCTTGTGTCGTGGGTATCAGGAACTACGAGAGACTTTTCGGCCTCACATACACCCAGATCCGAAAGAAATATTTGTGGGCCGCACAAACATTTCTCTCAGTGCGGGGATCGAACCCGCGGCCTCTCGTTTCATAGGCGGCGTTTAATCAACTGCGCCACGGAGGCTGCCGTAAATAACACTGGAGACTAGAAAAATGTTTTAATTCTAATTTTGTAAGAATATTTTTGTTTTTCTAACCTTAGTTACAAAAACTACACTTTTTGTAACTGTTAATATGATGTGTAATGTGTGACCTGCGCGTGCGCATTCCGCATGTGTTTGTTGAGCGACTGCTTGTGCGCGTAGTGCCGCTCGCACACGCAGCACGCGAGCGCGGCGCCAGCGAGGCGGGCGCGCGGGCCGCGGGGCGGGGGCGGGGGGCGAGCCGCACGGGGGGCAGGGGGACGCGCGCCGCTACACGCGTGCACGGACAGCTTGTTGGTGGCGAACTGCTTGCCGCACGCACTGCACATGTACGGCTTCTCACCTGCAACACAACATAAATTCATATTTCAAACTAATGTTAACGCAATGTCTATCTATCCCAGTGTAAATGCACTGTTGTGTTTTGTCTGACTGTTGTGTACGATCTGATGGATATTGTAGCCAGTGTAACTTCTGGATATTTTGAGACTTAGCAGTGTAAATATACTATTGTGTTTGGGTCTAGACATCATTGTAACCAGAGTAACTACTGGCCATATTGAGACATAACTTCTTATGTCTCAGAATGGCGAGCGCAATGGAATGCCAAGCATTGCTTTGTAATTCAAGGCTTTGTTTGGTTTTGCTACTCTTCATGAGCAGTCGTTTCACTTACCATCAGGCGAATAGCTGGCTAGTCTCACTATGATAAAATTGCTTCTAAAATAAATCCAATAAATATTCACAATATTTAATAACTCAATAACTACCAAGTTCTCTCATTATACCTGTATGTATTCTGAGATGGTAGGTCAGCGTGTTCCTGCTGGTGAAGGCTTTGCCACACTCATTGCACTCAAAAGGCCTCTCGCCTGCACCATCAGCACATAGAAAACAACAATATTTCCATTTCAAAACATAATCTGAAGTATGACTAAAACATTTTAAACATCACACAATTTACATCATCATTTTTATAATAGAATTGGGTCAAATTGAAACGCAGCAGAGAAAAATTAGTATATTTATGGGGCTGACTTTTCCTACTGTCAGTAGGAACATAATGCAAAAATAAAATAAATTTATCAGATTGTAAAAAAGTAAATTAAAAAATCAAACTGGATCATACATACCTTAATGACATTACCTTTGTGAGCTCTGATGTGTGTCTGCAAGTTAATATTGCTGGTAAAAGTCTTGTCACAGCCGGGGAAGGGACATGGCCGCCTGGTACGAGGTTGACAATGATTCTCAGCATGCCAGCGAGTCACTTGCTGCACTCCACAAGTGGGACATGACCAGTCACGCTCACCCCGGTGACGTTTCCTGAAAGAAATTATGTACTAATATGAAATACTTTTAGAGATACTGACAAAAATAAACATCAAATTATAGTTATTGTTTTGAAACTTTTACTTGTCAAATGGAAGTGATTACACCTGCACAGTGATCTGTGCCTGCACCCAACTATTAGTGTTGAGCTCTAATCAAGACTTTTTGGTTTCATAACACCCAAACCCATAACAAACATAAAAAATCAAAAGATTTGTAAGATTCACTTAAGTTCTTATCAACTTAAGAGGTGACCACTGCTCGTTAGATGTGACCTGATAACCAGGGTTTAAAAACATATAGACCTCATTCAGGCTATCATTTGTATTTCTTCTCAAACCACAACCAAGGATTCATATTAAGCTTAAAGCGCTATTGTTATCTTATGTCAATCATAGGTTCACTGACTTGCTTTAGCCTGTTAATTTGTAACTTCAACACAAATCAATCTGACGCATTCTATACTCACACATGTAAATTGAAATTAAATTTCCTGTTGAAGATCTTCCCGCAGTACTGGCAGATGAACGGTGCCGGCGAGGCCCTGTGAGGACACCGCCGCTTCAATCCACACTCGATACAATTCTCCACTCTCCTCGACACAGGCTCACTCTTGAACTTCGTAACCCCTTCATCGACACTACACACTGACTCCTGAGATATATCTATCACTCTTTCATCAAAGTCATCATTTTTTTCCAACTTTACACGATCACAATCATTGTCATTTGTATAAGTCTCTAAGATCCGATTGGATTTGATACACTTTTCCAAAAAGTTCACTGTCGTGTCTAACTCTATGAGGCACTCGGAACAGATGGACGAAGGCCCAGCATCATTTAGTGCTATTTCAATTTTGGTGCTGAATACAAGCTTCTCGTAAGGCGAAGAACCCTTATGTTTCCGAAATAACGAAAAAACTGTTTCTTGTGTTCTCAAACATATTCTACATGTACCTTCGCTGTATTGTTCCATCTTTCGACTACTACCTAGTTAATAAATTAATAGTTAAAGATTATTCTTTGGCATGATTTTTTAAAACTTAGCAATTGAAAACAAACAAGATGTACTTCTACAGGTACCAAGCAAAACACGCACATCAGTCTGAGAGAGAGAGAAAGCATAATATTATTTGGACAATGTGTAAGGTAGATAAATCAAAATCATGCTCATAATATTAAATATTTTTGGTATTCGGAACACGCAACCGCTGTCATTTGTCAATAATGACAGCTCATGTTTTTTATTTACATGAGCAATGGTAATCAAATTGTTATTCTATGAATTCAATGATTCATAAATCATATCCCATTCATAAAAATTAACAGAAAACACAAATCAGTCGCTAAATGTAATAATTAAATGATTAAATTTAAAAAACTTATTTGTCGAGTAAATGTCTTGCAGAGACCAATTTAAACTATAGGGCTGCAAAAAGCTCTATTAAAGCTTTTCAAAGTATATTGGTGTGTGCGTCCATCTATTCAGATTCGTATTCTAAATAATATTAACAAATTGGACTTTTTAAAATTCTGAAAACTAGTGAACCCCCAATACAAACATCACACGTTCCAAGCCCAACAGTTGTAGATAATTGAAAAATGAACAGTTGCAATAAAGTTCTAGGCTTCGAGAGCCATCGTGATGAATAAGTAAACTACGGTGTTGGCCAAGTGTTGGCAGAGCAAATGATGTTACACCAACATGCAGCGAACAGCTGATTTACCGCAACTGTAGGGCGTCACTTGTTTGTTATTACTTATTACGCAAGAGGTTAGCTCCAATAACAGTATGGCGAATGATCCGTCGTGCGGTGAGAGCTGAAGAAAGTGATCGCCGTTTATTTGGTAACCATTAGACGTGTGCGCCATAACAATCGCTCCTGGGCAACAGGCACGAACTAGTACACGCTTATTTCTATTATTTTTGCGTCTAATTACATTGTTATTAAGTTACAGACTCTATATAATAAATACAGTGTTGCTGCTTTTTGGTTTAGGTTGCGAAGTTGGTATATTTGAAAAGCAAATTAAATTGTACCGGTGATAACACTTTGTATTAATTTTTGCTAAAGGTGCATTAAATATTAAAATTCCGAACGCTATAACTGATAATTTCTTAATAACAATGTTAGGTTTATTATAATTTAAGCCTACCTATTCTGAATACATCGCAGCTAAATTTTAAGTTAGGTGTGTGTCGGTATGTAAGTAGCGTTCGTTACTAGGCAGAAAGTAAAAGTTAATTGACTAAGTTCGTCCCTGCGTACGGTGGTACAATTTTCTCTCGATTACGTTTTATGGTCGATTGGTATGCGCATCCATGCACTTGTTACAGGAATGACGGCAGCTCGCTACGTGATCGCTTTGGGCATCATACCTGTTATTACAATGAACTCTATGAGCCAGTAATAAGTGAGGTTTTAGAATACATCCTTTTCGGAAGCAGCATTTAGCCGTTCGTTTAGGAACAGTCGAAAGCATTATCGCGTAAGGACGAAGTTCGCAGCCGGAGCGTCCGGCTACCCCGAGTGAAACGTGGACGTCGGGTACATACTAATGCGATGAGTTTTAAGTTATAAGTATGGGTGGTGGCCGGTGATGGCACTCGGTCTCAGTGTAGAAGTGGCGCCGACCGGCCGACCGCTCGATATGAAGCTTACCTACGTAAGTAGGATCGGAGAATAGTGAAGTGACAGTGTAATTGTGATGTTGTGTTAACATGGCGCGTGGATTTCAGATCGCGTTGGTGTTGTGCGCGTGCGCGTCGTTGGCGGCTGGAGATGTCGCCCACGTCAAGGCGGCCAAGGCGAAACTGATCGGGAGGCTCGCAGCCAAAGTGAAGCACCACAAGCGAGGCATCCTGTCCGCTGTGCCGCCCTACAAGCTCGGACACGACATCCCTGTCGTCACGCACTCGTTAGTCAAGCCGCTGGTGGTATCCTATCCGCCCACTGCCGCCGTCACAGCTGTGAAAGTCCCTCTCACTCACCCTCTGATCCATCGGTATCCAGTGCCAGTAGGACACAAAGTGCCTGTGCCTCATCCTCACTACGGGCTTAAGTTCCCTCACCATACGAAAACAGTGTTATTGCCTAAGCCCGACCACCATTTCCATCACCATCATCATCATGTTGAGCCAAAGCCCGTGTTTCCTATCGTGCCAGCGGAGCCCCCCACGCCCCTCGTGCCGGTGCCTCAGCCAACCGCTACTATAGCGCACCCCGTGCCAGTGGCTCCTCCCCCGCCAGTGCCGGCGCCCGTCCTCCCTGCTCCACCGGTGCCCGTTCCCGCGCCAGTACCAGTCGCTCCCATACACTTAAAGCCAGTGCTTCCAGGACCACCGGTACCTCTACAACCCGCACCTGTGGTGGCGCCAGTGTTCCCTGTCGCGCAACAGTTTCCGTACATCTTGCGTCCGGGAGGTGCAGTACAAACGTCTGTGTTTGCTACTTATCCTCGGTATGCTTTCAATTACCAGTCACCATACCTTCATCTAGCCGGTGCTGGAGGAGTAGGTCCAGTGCTCTTCGACCGTCCTCAGGTACCTCCCTATCATTTAGTGCCCCAAGGTGCCGCCCATGACGGAGTTGTGATCGAACATCCTCAACCCGCAGCTGCCGTGCCCGTAGAACCCAATACTGTCTTGCATCCCTCACAGGTGATCCCTCAGCCAGCAGTTCACTTGCAGCCAGGTCAACCCGAGGTTCATCTGCACCAAGCTCAACCAGAGGTACACTACCACCCGGGACAACAAGAGGTGCATTTCCACCAGGGACAACCAGACGTACATCTTCATCCTGGACAATCTGAAGTACACTTGCAACCTGGACAGCCAGAGCTACACCTGCAGCCTGCACAACCAGGATTCCAATTGCAACCTGGACAACCTGAACTACATTTACAACCGGGACAACCTGAGTTACATCTACAGCCTGGACAAGCAGGTGTTCATTTCCATCAGGCGCAACCGGATTTCCACTTCCAGCCCGGACAACAAGAAGTGCATTATAACCCTGGGCAGACGGACTTACATTTGCAACCCGGGCAAGCGGGTGTCCATTTCCATCAAGGTCAACCCGAATACCACCTACAGCCAGGACAACAAGATGTACATTATCAGCCTGGACAACAAGATGTTCACTATCAGCCAGGACAACAAGATGTGCACTATCAGCCAGGACAACCAGACGTACACTATCAGCCTGGCCAACAAGATGTTCACTATCAGCCCGGACAACCTGACATCCATTTGCAACCCGGTCAGACCGACGTACATTTCCACTCTGGACAACCTGGCTACAATTTTCAACCTGGACAACCGGATTTAAGCGTGCAACCATTGCAACCTAATGTACCACAATTTCAAGGCGCTCAGCCCGGCTTCCAACTGCAACCGTCACAACCTTCCACGCCCTTGGATCATGACGGTTGGAACCCAGTGCCAGCGCAACCCCACGATTTTTCTCAAGGCCAGCATCCTGAAGCCCAGTACCCTCAGGACGGTCACCACCAGTTCACGCAGGAGCAGGGTACGCAGGTGTTCGAGCAGCACGCGGGCGACGAGCAGTTCCACGACTACCAGCATCAGCTGCAGCACCACATCCAGACGCAGATAGACCAGGGCCAGTACGACCAGAACTACAACAACCAGCACCAACTGGGCCAGGAGTACGGCGTGCCGCAGCAGCTGGGCCAAGAGTACGGCCAGCCCAACCAGGACTTCTCGCAGCACGCGCAGGACTTCAACTTCGCGCAGCAGCAACCCAGCAACGAGTACGGCGTGCCTCAGGCGGAGGGACGCAGCTCGGAAGGCGAGGCCGACGGACAGAAGTTCCACAACCACATCCCTCTGGGCCTGCAGCCACCGATCGATAGGCCACTCGACCACTTCCGATAGCAAGCCCGCCCAGCGGCCGACATTACATTACCTCATCGTGTGATATAAAAGTGCGAGTTTAAACAATATCACCAGACATTCCGCGGAAAATGTGACTTTTTCTCGCGAATGCTACAAGGATATTGTTATTGTTCATTGTTGTCGAGTAGCGTTCACGTTCATGTATTGCCTAATACCATACGTCTAGTGATAATTTATTAACATAGCTTTAATTCGATTTATTTATTTTGTAAATAAATTATATTTTTATAATAGAACGTAGTTTTGTTTAAATCCCTGGTGTAATTGCTGAGATTATGGTTGCAAAGCTGCAAGCGGTTTGTGTTGTATCCGTATCGGAATTGAGACAAAATTCGTGCATGATAGTGTAATAATGTCAGGGCCAGGTGTTTGGAGCATGTACGTGGTGTGGTGTAGGTACTAGGTACGTAGCAATAGACGGGGGCGGCGGCGGGACGCGTGTCCGGCTGGGCGCGGATGTGGAACACAGCTGAGTCGCCGCGCTCACACACGCCCTGCATTCAGTACCGGCCCGGACATTTGGTAATATGTTACTGTCCCTATACGGCATGCCAAAGATAAGATTGATGGCGATATAGATTAACTATTATAAAGTATAATAAATTTATCTCGCAACAACAACAAAGAACAGAATTTGATAAAATCGTTTTTAATAATATGATACATCCGTTGATTTTAAAACTGTTTTTAATCGATTAATTAAAAAAATATCTTTCATACTTATTAAAACGTATTTCAAAACATTACCTACATACATACATAGCTTAAAGTATCAATAATAACCAATGATTTTATGACTCACACCATAACAATTAAAAGATGATAATTCTCATTGTACCCATACTGGGATTTTACTTCTTAGTCTGTGACTGGAATTTATCCTCACAAATCATCCGTTAACTAATGTGACCATGGCCAATGTTCTTTAAAGAGCAATGTTAAACATAATTTCCACGTAAAACGAACTCGCAGATTAATAAATTAGAATAAAAATAATTCCACATAAATTATAAGATCAATTATCGATAAGCAGCGTCGAGTCCATTACAATTTACAACCGAAACTACTAGAAATAACAAACCAGACAAAATTAGCTTTAACATTAAGCGTCGAGCACACACAGCGACCTGGTTTGGTGCCGTATTGCTCGCAATTACCATAATTCTTATCACCTCATATGCAGTCTTATTAATGTTCTTTATTGCATATTCAGAGCTAATTTGATATTAGATCGCGACTCTAGAGGCTGACAAAGTATTAGGGAAATATGTAGAAATATAAATATTTGTGTCTCCAATTCGTATTAGGTGCAACCAACCCGAAGTCTAATATATAGACGAATTTTAGAGATGCATGTTCTAGCTCCTGAATATTCGTATTCAGTTGATAGCGAACTGTTAAAAACGATGGAAAACCTATCTTGGAGACATACACGTGTAAGTATGTTACATTCTGAGTTCAGTCTGGATATTTTCGGTGACAAACAGGACGGCATCAATGTGATTGATTCAACGGACCGATCCAACCATCAATATGGCGAGATATAAGCATCCAAGTCGTCTTTCACATGGATATGGATACGGTTATATTGTAGTCTCTATATCGAATACGTATTCAAAATATCGATCAACACTATTCGCAGAAAAATGTAAAGTCCAAGATCATATCTCATCTTAATAAGGCAGTCCTGAAAATGTCAGGAACAGGAATATAATATAAATACTTACTTACATTTAGGCTGTGAGCGACGTCGTTTGATCGCGATTTCACAGTACTTACGAGTATCATTAAAAGGAAATGTATCGGTAACCGCATCTGGTGGTATTGTAAACAATACCAAGTCACTGACCCCGTCAAAAATTATCGTGACAAAAATATCTCGCTGCCATTATTTTATTGCTTATTTCGGTAAAAGAACAAACTGGGTCACCTGAGAAGTGAAGATAAATGATTACCGCCACTCATAGACATCTAAAAGACTATGTTGCGTCGCAGGTCTCTCAATATAACTGGAAAACGGTAAGGAAGCAGGACGAGAGATATTTGTTATATTCGTGTTGAGAATAAAGCGGGGATATAAACTTTTACACAAATTATGTCACTGGGATTCGAAAGTATAACGTTTATTAGAGTTAAGAAACAGTGGAAACACTTGCACGTGGGCACTGAGTGTCTATCACGTGCACTGTGAAAACTGGTGACAGTACTAACACAATCCCGTTTTCGCATTATGGGAGCACTTGCAACTGGTTTGTATCTGCACAATTGTGTTGACACAATTATTTTGATAGCTTTGAACTTATCAACAGTGCATTGCAATATTTAAAAAGCGACGTTTTTGACCGTATTACTAAACGGTGCAACGAGGTAATTTAATTTATTAATGGGTTGCGCAATAATTGGTATAAACTTTTACGTGAAAGGTTACGGAGCCGCGGCGTGTCGGGTTGGGCAACGTCCGTTGCACTCACCCTTCAGACCACTTAGTAATGGCAAATTGAGAACCAGCCTATTAGCTTAATCTATCGGATGCGGATATCGCCAAGGTACATCCTGTAGCATTGATTGCGAATTTTATATTAGTTTTGGATATTATTCATAATTAGCATACTCAACAGTCACATAGTTCTCACCCCCCAGTAAGACAACAAAGCTCTTAACAATCACACCTCAAACAAATATGTAAAGACCTCAAGACTCCAAAGAAATGAGGTCATGTTTATTCTTCAGTGTTTTATTATGGCGTTTTTATTAACTGCCTCTGGTGGCGTCGTTGTACTACGGTAGGTTACAAAACTGAATTCTCAGGTTCAAATCCCGGGTTGGGCATATATATTGGAATTTTCTATTCAAAATCAGCCCGAAGTCAGGAATTTGTGCCCGATATGGCGATAGGCTCGCCCCCTATCATATCGTGGGACGAAACATACTAGGCGAAATGTGTGTGCCCTGGTTACACGTCTGCCTACCCTTCTAGGGAAAAGGCGTGAGTTTATGTATGTATGTATGTATGTACAGCCTTTTAACACAAAAATGGAGGCAGTATCCACAGATCCCGTATGGGAGCGTGTAGCAACAGGTGGAATGGTCGTGTGGTAATGTCGAGGAGCGGTCATATCGCAAGCCTTTACTCGCTGCGGCGGAAACTGGCGAGTAGCGACGCACTCACGTCCATTCATTAATCAATCTGTGACTAATGCTCTAATTCACGTGTCACTTGCCACAGAACTGTAAACAGGAAGCCTGCGTCTGCTTCATTAATTTCTGAAGCCAAATGTTAATAGAGCTTCATTGTTTGCTGTCATGTTGATGTAATATGCACATGCTCATAGAATGCCATTGTAATTTTTTAATAAAAACAACAGTGTAATAAAAAGATAATTGTTTATCCGATGGGAAGTGTTTTCCAAGTATGGAAACCCTAAGGACCTGAGTATTTGTATTGGTCATATGATCCAATGTGTTCGTATCTTACTGCGAACACCCGGGACTTATCTATTTCTGAATCAGCCTATATACGTCCCACTGCAGAGCACTGGCCTTCTCTACAATCGAGAGTATGATTAAGAGTGGTTAGGCTATATAATCCCTGGCGTAGGTATTGCTAGGGACCCAGCTCGGCCACAATATCCGAGTTTGTACCGGGCTGGAAGGCCAGAGACACTGACATACCCCTTTCGGCCTACCCCGGGTTACCGAAAGGGAAGCTTAATAGCTTTTTCTCTTGAAAAAAAAAAGGCTATATACCACGCCGGCATAATGCGGCTTGGCGGACTTTACATAGCATAAAAATTCTTGTAAATCGCTATATATTATATATTTGTATTGTTATTATCAGGATAAAATTTAGCAGGCCACGAAGGATGAAAGGACGGTCATTATTGAGATGAGCTTATTGATCGAAATAAATTCCGCAGCAAAGCATAACAGTGCAACGTAACAAAGTAATGAGGCGGTTAGCCATAAAGACTGAAACGTACGTATGTTATTTTCTCGATTTGGCTGACTCGTGCTTGTCGGAGAACCGACAAATGTTGCAGTTGACGTGTTCTCGAGTGGATACCACGCCTCGGAAAGCGTAGTATAAGACGCCCAATCAGGTGGAGTGACGATATTAGAAATATAGCTGGTAGCGGTTGGAGACAATATACTGAAGATCGAGTCCAATAGCATTGGACGCTAATGGGCTGATGATAATAATGGCCTATTCATGCTTTAAAAATACAGTCAAACTATAACACATTATTTTATTATTATCACAGCATTCAAACTAAATCACCCTTTAAAAATATGCATTGATATAATTATGATCCTCAATCATAAGAAGAAATTAGCTGAATATGAATCGTTCCCAAGTTTTCCACTATAATGATTCACTTATGGAACATCCTAGGATTTCAATGGACTGCGTAAGTGCTTTACAAGACTGCCTGTACATTACGCTTCTTAGTTTTTAGCATCTTGAACGACTTTTTTTTTCATTGGAAGTTGCATTGGGATTTGTGATAAGCCATCAGTTCTATTTAAGCCCTAAGACTTATGTATGCAGGATAAAGAATTATTTATTCAATAAGATAAATATATAAGCAAACCTCTTAGTTACAAAACTTACTTAAAAGCAACACATTTAGGTATTGTGTTGACGAATGATATTTTTCTATCCAGTAATTGTATCAATGCACAATAACACCAGTCGAATGGTTTATAAAAACGCACAAATTCTGTGTTCAGTCTACAGACAAATACAAATACGATACCCCAATAGTGGAAAAAGAGTCACAAGCCTTAACAATGTGTGCAGTACTGAGTATTGTCAATGGCAGTAGACGGTGGATTGGTCACACGATTTTGTGTGATATGCGAACTGCAGTAACTTCAGTACTGGAAAAAGCCACCGGGTAGACCTATAAGGATTGTCGCGGAGCTCGCATGTACCGGCAGGATAGTATCTTTAAGATAACACACTAAACTTGCGAAGTCTAAAACGATGTCATTACAGAATGATATTAATTACTCGTTGTCTCTAAGACATTAAATACACAAATTTCATTTTCAATTTCAGAATTGCAGACAAAACTTGCCATATTAGTGTTATTCAAATGTTTTATGTTATAAGTAAGATACATTGGTCTCCAAGAATGGAAAACGAATCCAACGCAATAGATTTTAGGATGCAGAAGGTGTAACACTCTAATATTAACTACTGCAGTTAAATTAAGTTTTACTCCGTTTCGGGATAGTGACTATATTATGTCTAGAAGTGTTTAGATAGAGTAACAAATAGCGGCAATACCTGATTATATGTTACTTGACGACGACGTCACTTCAATGAACATGACTTTAGAACACACCCATCCTTGGATACGTATTTCGGCTTTTACACCTTATTTACCGCATTTATCTAAATGGGATGTCCAGGGGTAATAAATTCTGTCAATATGAATATATTTAATTAAGATATCGTAATGCACCTGAATGCGAGCTCCTGGTGCGTCGGTGGTGTCGCTGGCGCGGCTAGGTCCGGCCGCGGCGCAATATAAGCCGCGCGGGGCCGACGCAGGACATAGTCCGAGCTCTCCTTCGCACCAACACCCCTGTTCACTACCAACCAACAACAACAAACATGAAGGCTGCTGTGAGTATCTACAACCTTATTTAATTAAAACGAAACAAATAATTTTAATAAATAATAAATAATATAAAAGTTAGTCACAATATTAACCAAGAAGTCAATAATTATAATAATTCGAGTGCCACCCGCAATTCCTTAATTATTCTTTTAGGGGATAGTGGTCCAATTAGGATATTGAAAGTAAACTATCATTATGCTTAAAACATATGATTTATTTGTTAATGGTGTACGTAAAGAGTGCGTTGCCTGTTGGTAAATGGACCAGATACGGCTGTCAACAATCCACGGCGGTTACGGGTTCGAATCCCAGGGCACAATTCAGATCACAATTATTGGAGTCATGTGGATATTGATAGTCAATCACCACACACTAGAACGGTGAAAGAAAACATAGTGAGGAAACATGCTTACCATAGGAATTAGTAAGAATTTCCATGGTATGTAAAGTTCGCCAACCCGCACTAGGGCAGCGTGGTGGACCATATGGTCTTACCACTCTCAATCGCGTTCTCGATTGTAGAGGAGGCCATGCCCTGTAATGGGACGTATATGGCCTGTTTTCGCGGATTATACCCTTGGTGTACCCTTCTGACTTTTCGGAGTAATTATGTTTTTTATGACTGCTTAATGTTTTCTTGCTTCTTTCTTTACGCTATGCCTAATATACATAAGAGTAAGCCAATTTATCATTCAGTCAGATCAGTAACAACTAACATCTCTCGTCGATTTAAACTCTATTTTAATCACACTTAGTACACTAGCAGCACTTACAGTCAGCTGCATAATGCATTGTAGTTTCTTAGTCGTATTATTAAATAAAAAAATAAGAACCTCCAATGGTTTAGCGCTGGGCGGTTACACGGACTGTCCAGTGCCGCCCATAATCCGTATGACGGTTACTGACAGGTTTTTAGGCAGTATGCTGGCATAGGTATTGTTAGGGACCCAGCTCGGGAACAGCATCTGCAATGTGCTGGGCTGGAAGGCCAGTGACACTGATATACCTCTTTCAGACTCCCCCGCGGAAACAACAGGGGAACTTAACAGATTTTCTTCTTTCACGAAAAAAACACATAGAAAATTGTCCCATGACACAATGGAATTATTTATATAGCCTTAAAACGTATCTAATCAAATTGGTCGATTAAAATCCTACTTTGTTAATGTTTACGTGACCTTTTGGTCTGTTCGTGGGAACCAACACCTCGTGACCTATGCGTTGTGAACACCGGGTAGAGGGAAGGGCAACCATCCTCGCTATATGCACTATGTGATATTTCATGACATTTTCATGTCGAAGACGTATTGTAATTACCTGTATCGCGTTTTGTTTTACCTCTCGCTACATAGGCCTTGTTATTGGCTCCAACTAGATATTCATTTTATTAAATACTTCCTAAGAATTAACAAGATCTCTTAGCTTCTAGATTTGGCTTATGTTCTCGGATTCACCAAAAGATTAGATTTTTGTAATAATTCATCATAAAATGCTTACCTAATTAATTATACTACGCATAAATACAGCTATAAAATTGAACATTAATTTGTATAGGACAAACACTTTCATTGATAAGTTATTACGATTATGATTTTCTGTTTCTTCTAATTTGTTTGTTGATTTGCATGATTAACTAATTCCTAACCAATTAACAACTTTTATGATAGAAAGCAAACATATATTTTTGCTATATGATATTTCAATTTTTTTTCATAAATAGCCGTAGATATAAAGATACTATAACCTACCGTACGTACTAACATCATTCGTAGTAATTGGTAGGAAGCTGAATGGGCTCCGCCACGCGAAACGATCCATTTGCTAATCGATTGCGTGAACATTACTCACTACGCTTCTCTACGAGTATGTATTTAACATTGCATGGAGTTTTCTTAATGCCTGGAAATGGCCTTTTTTAATTCATTAATTCAAATATCTTATTTTTATTAAAACGAAATGCAAGTCAATCAGGCTCTTACTTTTTTCTTAAATGTAAGCCAACATATTCACTTTTCAGCCATAACAATAAGGCTTAGAAAGTAAAACTATCGTCATGATCAACCTTAATACTTCCACTGATTTCTGCCACACATAATGCATGAAAAGTATCTGAAGGTTTGTAAAAAGTAAACTATACCATTTCGCTCATGTTATAAACCAAAACATAACAAAAAAATATCTAAGGAGCAACCCACAAAAAAGTGTTACAGTGCGGTGCAGAGCTACACAAAAGCGTCTTTAAATTGCAGCTTGGGCGATGGCTATTAGATGTTTAAACTATCCTATTTCTCAATCTCGGAGTGATGTAAATGTTTGTGTAAACCACATTTTCTTCGAGTCTGGGTGATGTGAGACCGAATAATATCTCTTAGTTCTTGATACACACGACACAAGACTCTAGCTTAGTATGGGTGTATTTATTTATTATTTCCCTGCAGCTGTGCATTGTATTGCTGGCCGCTGTGGCGTGCTCCGCTGAAGAGAAGAAGGAAAAGCGTGGCCTGCTTGGGCTAGGCTACGGCGCCGTGGCCGCGCCCGCGCCGCTCATCTCGCATGGATTCTACGACCACGGCTTTGGACACGGGCTGGCCGCCGCCGCGCCCCTGGTTTCCCACGGATACTACGGCCATGGCCTCGGGCTCTACGGCCACGGATTCGCCGCCGCGCCCGTCGTGAGCCATGCCGCCTACAGCGCCCCTCTCTACAGCTCTTTTGGCTACGGCCATGGGTGGCATTGAAAAGCAACTAATTATTTTTAATAACAAGCTGCACACACAACTAACTCGCTGTTTGTGACGGCGACAGTTCGTGTTGCAGCTTGACTTAGTGTACGCATATATCACCATTGAGTGCCAAATTAATTGTTTCTCCATCTTGTGGTTACGTGTTCGTTTCAAATTTTAATATATTTTTTTATAAAAATTATGTCTGAATTTTATTTAGCATTTCCTCCTATTGAGATTTATGACACTGAATACAAACAATATACACTTATATAGCTAACGTTAATGTCCTTAAAAGTATAAAACTCAACACAAATCAATTAGTGTTAGTAATGTCTATTAAGATTCATGGGTGTTGACAGAGCCACGCATTAAAGGAGTATAAATCATATCGGTTTCCCAAACGATTGACACACGCGGACACACGCGTCGTAAACTATAAACAGATTGTGCAAATTATAAATATTTAACAGCGTCATAAAGCAGGTTTACAAGTCTGTTAGTAAACTATAAACTTCTCAAATTATATAAATATCTTTTAGTTACGTCATGAGTAACAAGTGAGATTTAATTGGTCCACGCAACCGTAATTTTTTGTGGCTCCATTATTTCGTATTTAAACTAGGCCTACACTTCATCATTTCGTAGGTATCTTCTCTCCTTTATCCGTCTAATACATGTACACACGAAATCTGAACTCATTATTTTAATGCGAATGGCAATTGTGTCACGTAAAGAACTACGTCATTTGTTCATCAACCCGCGTGCTATGCCTGACGAGAATTGGGACTAATTTATCTCCCCCCTTACAAGGGGCCTATGTATAGTAGCAGACCTCCTGCGGTTGAATATCATAATACTAGTGAATGTTCTATGTTAAAACTACTTTTACGGGCAATGAACTGGCGTAACCTCAATGGACCCAAGTTACCAATATAGTACAAATGACTCAAGGAAAAGCCTTTAATGAATGAAGCAGAGCCAGCGTTGATGCAAGCGGAAGCGGAAACTTGCGAAATTCTATCTCGAAGCGTTTTGAAAGTCCATGCATAGTAATATACTGCGAACGAATAAGGCAATTATCAAATCATTCGCTGGGTAATAAAATGAAACCAATTATATGGACGTGGATTAATTTACTGGTAAATTATTATGAAGCAAGCAGGCAAACTAATGAGGCAATTAATCATTTACTGGTTATTTAAATGGGATTAGTTCATATAGCGCAGTGCGCAAGCAGTCGGCTGAAGAGACCCAAGGTTCAATCAATGAACCGAGACAAATATTCTTTATGGACAACAGGACAAAAGGTTTACCATCGGTATATTTACGACACAATAAGTGTGCATGTGCATAACATGAACTATTTTGTTTCTTGTACTGGCAAGATAAAATCAACACTATAACAACCTAATGGTACCTAAGTATATTGCAGTCTAGAACTCTATCTACCTGCAAAAGAGTGGTAACACACTTCTCGCCGATACACATATTTATAGCATCGTACTCGATACCGGATATACGCAGACAGAATCCGGAATATGTTATGCTTGCATGTGTCATTATGGAGTGTTATACACTTGTCAACTTTCAGGGTTATTGGTCATATACCCAGCTACACTCCTGAGGTATACAAATGCTATATACTCTCCTAGATAACCTTCATGGCGCAGTTGGTTTCGAGTTCGAATCTCATTACGAGACTTGTGTCGAGTCTTGTGTCGTGGGTATCAGGAACTACAAGAGACTTTTCGGTCTCACCAACACCCATACGCGAAACAAATACCTGTGAATCACACAAATACGTAAGGCCGTGGGTTCGATCCCTGCTCCGACACAAGGAGCAAGGAACGAACCCGCGGCCTTACGTTTCACAGCCAGCGTCTAAGCAATTCAGACATGGAGGCTGTCTGTGCTGTATGGCTTCGTATACAGTGATATCAAGAATGATGCGAATCCGATCGGTCTTCCTAATAGGGTTGCGTTCACGTTCTCTTTTACCTCCACTTTACTTGTATTAATTATAATCTAGGATAAAACAGTCGACAACTAATCAATCAACTTCAAATTGTAAACAACACAATTATTCCTTTACTTTCAAATGGTTTAATATTGACAATTTGATATGCAGTATTTACAGCGGCTGAGTGGCGCGATCTAAGCCACGCTCCATTACTTATGTGAGTGTTAATAGCTGAGAAATTATACCGTTCGGGCAATTATATGACACCAATGCGGAACATACGTTGTGACAACACAACCACGACACGCCCAAACACACGACAGAAGTAGGGCTGGTAACGAGCACGCAGCCTTACGACACGTAATGTACCTTTAAATAGCTTCTGTTAAAGTTGACCCTTATAGTCGCTATAAAAAAAGCGAAATGCCAACGTCCATACTGCCGCCGGCAAGATGCCGCGTGAGCGTCTGTATATGTACTGTGCATAGCACGGTGAGCTATGAAATAGAGGGTACGATCCCCATAAGACACGTTTTAAGTGAAGCAAAAGTTATCAATTGGGGAATGGCTGTTTACGAGACTGAACAGTAGTAGTTTCTGATAGCCACAACACAGTACAAGATTTGTATCTTGATGAGGAGTTGGGCCTTGGGGCTATTTATGTGACTGTTGTTGTATTTACTTATTTATTTATTGTATCAGCGCATAAACGCCCCACTGCAGTACACGAGCCTTCTCTACAATCAAGAATACCATGGATATGGGTTAGGTCATATATCCCACCACGCTGGTCTAGTGCGGGTTGGCGGACATAACACACCATAGAAATTCTTATAAACAGCTATGGTATGTAGGTTTCCTTACAATGTTTGATTCACCGTTATAGTGTGGGGTGATTGTTCACTGCTGGACATAGGCCTCGCCCAAGATATACTATAGAGCCCGGTCTGCTGCTTTATGCATCCAGTCGCTGCCGGTTCTCTTGTACAAGTTTTCTCGCGATCTGGCCAAAGGGTGTCCGACGCTACGTTTGCCAAGACGCGGTCCCCACTTCAGAACACGCTTACTCCAACTGTTATCCGTTTTGCAGCATATGTGGCCAGTCCATTGCCACTTCAACCTACTAACTTTCAGAGCTATATCAGTCACCTTGGATCTCTGACTTTTCTATTTATTAATTATTATTTGTTACGCTTTTGTTGCACCATACTTTAAAGTAATAGCGAAGGGTATAAACCGTGGCGTGGTTAAAAGGATGGCTGTGACACAAGAAGCTGTGGGTTCAATCCACACTGACCCAAACGTTGATGATCTACAAGTCATTGTTTCCTATATTTAATAGGTAAATCGGTCGACTCAAATGAATATAAGTAATTGAAGGTTGTAATCAATGCGCCTCACGTAGTTACTACGAAATCCGCGCTCGAATAAACTGACGGTTCCTATTAAAGTGGAGAAGTGATGGGCGCTCGACCTTCGCCGGCGACGTGGGAAACTAGCTCGGAACTTATGTAATAACATGCAGTAATTAAATGGATAGTTTCTTCTTTCAAACATTATTATTTGTATGCATACATACATACATACACATATACATAAACCCACGCCTTTTTCACAAAAGGAGTAGGCAGAGGTGCCAGGACACCTACATTTCGCCATGTATGTCCCATCCCACAATGTATTATTGCCACAAATTCCTGACTCCGGGCTGATAATGAATAGAAAAATCCAATATTACTTTTCCCGACCCAAGATTCGAACCTGACACCTCAGCTTTTAACCGTACCGTAGTGCAACTACGCCACCGAGACAGTATTGAGCATTTGTACAAATAGTTTACGAAATAAGTTAACAACACACTGATGATGAGGAATCACTGCCCCCTATACACACGAATGACACACGTTTCTTAGTATTGCTGTAAATTGTTATGAATTTAAGTAATATGACTGTGATATCCCAGCTGTTAGTTAATTATTTTTAGTTACTGGCGTGCCAAATGACTACGATGTGACTGATGGTATGTGCTCCGCAATCCAAATAGAACGAAAGCTGTAAAGTGATCTAAATACGTCGCGAGGTAAAAAAAATTAAAAATTAAGCCAAATCCGCGATCAAATCCATAAATAATAGTTTTAAATAAATATACTTTAAATAGATGCCATTGACCAAAGTTGATCCTTTCTTATAATTCCTATCACAAAGTCTCATCCCGTGTGCTCTACATCTCATTATGTGGTCTGCATCTCGATGCAAGTGCATCTAGATTGCGCGTGCCACTGCCTTACAGACAGTTACTCAACAGAAGCGCATTCCGCGTGGTGGACCACTCAGATACTATCTCAGTCACATGCGAGCTAAATACGTGGTGGTGCCGGCGCCGCTTGTGGACAGATACCTGCTATCTTAGTATTTTATACATGAGTCACACTATAAGAGTTACAGCCTCCGTGGCGCAGTCGGTTAGATGCCGCCTATGAAACGAGAGGCCACGAGTTCGATCCCCGCACAGAAAAATATGTTTGTGCGGCCCACAAATATTTCTTTCGGGTCTGGGTGTTTGTAAGACCGAAAAGTCTCTCGTAATTCCTGATACCCAGGACTATGTATGTGACTGTTGGGTGTTAATTATTTATTAATTTATAGTGGTGAGTTTAATGCCGGCGTCTAACCAACTGCGCCACGGAGGCTGTCAAAATATAAATAATGAAAGGGTGCAATAACTAGTACCGGCAACCGCCACTCACTATTGTACTGCTCGTAACACATACGAAAAAGGAAATTCCATCAATCAAAGTTAACACGCACCTGACGCCGCGCAATGAATAATACATCGCTGTTGCTCAATATTACAAATGAACGACTTCACTTTTCACTGCTTCTTAACATGTTTTATAATGATTTTTAAAAGCAATATGAGCCGAGAGGTCACTTTTTCGATCCCCGCATTGAGACATTTTGACACCGAGAAATTTAAAGTGACCCGCAGAGTTTGTTGAAGTTTTTGATATCCACGTCAAAAGAGTTGTACCTTTGTGTGGGCAATAGTATTGATTCAATACTATGTGTGGGACTGTAGTATTTATTTATGTGTTCAATAGCGCCGAAATTCATCTTATCTATTAATGATACAGTTAAGGGTTTACATCACTAAAGATATAAAATGTAAATAAAAAACATCTTTCACGCCGCCATAGACGCTCGACCTCTGTGTTCTTAATTTATATTCATTCGGAATATATATGCTATATAATGTTTAATTTGGAATATACTGTCGGATATTCAAGAAATATGTTGTTTTGAATTGAGCAATATCCGGTTACGAAATACAATCAAATCTATAAAACATTCAACTGTGATAAACTATTCATCATGCAATCCAATTAGATCGTTGGGGCATATTATAAATCAGTTACTCTCGTACTGAAGGGTACTGCAACTAAAAGCCAAACATTATATTTGTTTGTCAACATCATTCTACATTATGGCGTCAGGCTTTTTTTCTAGGAAATGTTATACATAAAAAAATCTATAAGTACATAGAAGTATATAGAAGTAGGCAGTGAATTGCCCAGCATCACCAAGTAATTCGTGGTGTTGTTTGATGTTCGGTTTTGTGACTGTCCATGAGCGACCGTCTTGCTTGCCATCAGGTGAATGGGATGCTAGTCTCACCATTCATTGCATGAAAAGAAGAAACTTAGAATATTTTTATAGAAACAAACATGTATGTGTTTAATTACATACATACATAAACTCACGCCTTTTTCCCAGAAGGGGTAGGCAGAGGCATAGATTAGTATAATATACAGAGATAGATGTGCAACTCAATTTTTTTTAGTTTTTGACGTGATTTCGCCATCAGAGGTCGCGTTAGGCAAATGCGCGAAATTTCTCATTTGTTATATCAATATTTCAAAATTTGTATCTTTTATAATCTCCTGTAATTTAACCAATACTAAGTAGACATTGGTTAAAATATAACTTACAAAATATATTTCTTAATTTAGTGGCACATAACCGCCATTTAACAATTCCATTTTAACTACTTACACGATAATTTCTCGTTCTCGCCAGAGCGTGGCGCTAGAATCAAAATGATTGTTTTCAATATTTTTCATGTACGAAGTCGCACCCCTATGGGCAGAGGTGCCTGGACACCCACATTTCGCCTTTTATATTTCGTCCCACAATGTGATAGGTGGCGAGCCTATCGGGTACAAATTCCTGACTCTGGACTGATAATGAATAGAAAAATCCAATAGTCTAGAACAGTATGTGTTCAATTTAGATAAAAAAACGACACTTCATAGTTGTATGGTTGCAGAGGCGCCTGACAGAAATTTAGAGCAATATAAATTTAGGCATTTTGCTAAGTAGGTTTAATAGGACTCATTGATAAAGTAAGTGATAAATGGTTCGTAGATTTGTTGATACATACTACACGGAATTTGCATGGGTTTGTATACTGGATTGGGAGTGATTATGCTCTAGTTCTTAATGCACACGAGCTGTAAGTTCCGGTTATCGCTAATTAATAATGGTATCGTTTGTCACGTTGTGTTGCGGTACCCAAATTTATTAGCCTAAGGTCTATTACCTTACCTCGGTGAGGGATTAAATTAACGCCGAGCCCGTAACATATTTTATAAGAGGCTCTTGGTTTGCTCTGCGTAAGTAGATCCTGACCATCAAAAAGTATAAGGTAGGTCAGGGCATAAGAAATTTCACTTAAAAAATACCTGAATCTAAGGCGGGAATGGATGCTAAAGCATAACATGTGCTCGTAACTTCTGCTTTAAGGCTGATCCACTGAAATTCCTTCAGCGTGTCATTATTGCTCTGAATGTCAACAAGCATGACGTTTCCCTGATGGTAATTGGTAAGCGATACGACTACTCATGAACAGTAGCAAAACCAATTATATTAAGTTACAAAGCAAGGGTTGGCATTCCACTGCGCTCGTTATCTTCAGACGGAAGATGTTAAGTCTCAACATGCCCAGTAGTTATTCTGGCTGCAATGTCCTTCAAACCGAAAAATTCTGTTTGGCAGGAGAAATAGACATTGCGGTGATATCTATCCAGGCGGCCTTTCACATATAAGCTACCACTGATTTACTACCTGTGCTAGGTATTATTGAGAAAACTAGTAATTCGTGATATCAATAAATTAATTCTCAAACCGCCGACGCTACCCTGAGTTGAATCCAACAGATACGCTACATTATGTTAATGAAGTTTCCTGTAGGTCAACACTAATCTACGCTTCATCGTTATTTAGCCTTCGATATTATACAAATATTCTCCAGCGTTAATTTATTATTTTAATAATAGTCTGATGCAACACACATTTACATACAAAAATAAAGTTTAAGAGAATAACAATTTAATCATCAGCTATTTTTATAGAAACTCATAATACTTATCTTTTTGTCCCCCTGGGCTCGTGACCTAATGACCTATTTAAATCCAGATCTTAATCGAGGCTTTCGAAATCGGGTAATCATTAGTTGTTATGCATGAACACTTCTGCGATGTATTTTGGAATATGTGTGAAACGCCATAGAAATTGACGAAACAATTAAAAATAAGGTTCAGACGCTGATACGCTACCTGTAAACATATTATATCAAATTTTGTATCCCGTTGATAGAATGGAAATTACATCTTACATGTCCCAAAGAGCTTAGGCTTTTTTTTATTGCAACAATTGGCTAGACGAGCATACCGTTTGCCTATCAAAGTAAGCGATACGACCGCTCATGAACAATAGCAAAACCAAATGACGCCTTGAGTTACCAAGCAAGCTTGGTATTTCACGCGCTCTTGGCGCTCATGGCGCTCACTATCCGAGACATAAGATGTTAAATCTCAATATGTCCAGTAGTTACTCTGGCTACAATGTCCCTTAATTCGAAACACAACAGTGTATTTGCACTGCTGTTTTGCGGGAGAGATTGACATTTCGGTGGTACCTACCCTGGTGGCCTCTCAAATACATATAAGAGACACACCAGCAGTAGAAAACTTTATCTAACAGGCTTTCTGTACCACTACTACAGAAAAGGATTTACGTCTTAATCCACTATGCTGGGCTAATGGCCAATTTCCACAGGGAGAATTCGCGGCGAGAATCGTGTACCATTATCGCATAGCATGACCGCTATAATATTATTGTGTTTGACAAATGTTTACTATACACAATGTGTCTTTTGTATATTCTTACAAAAATCTTATCTTCGAGTTCTATGCACTTTGGTAGATATAATAATCGCCATAATTACTGCTATGATACTCATTATATTCCACTTGAATATAATCACTTTATTTAGCGTTATTTATTACGTTCTCCATTACACACTACACATAATTGATGTGTTTATTTTAGGCCGTTGACTTGAGTTCTGCTATTTCGACTCGTACAATTACATCACTGCAAATGTAATGTAGGTTGTGCTCTACTAAAGGTTTATTATTAGAAAGTTATTTATTAAATACCTTTACTTATACAACAAATCAATCGTAGGTATTTTAATTAAAGTTAACTGACAGCCGATTATAAAATATCTCGATTGTTTTTATAAAATTTCAAAATTATGGTTTTTCGTTTCCAGTATAGATAGAAAACCCGCACTAGGCCAGCGTGGTGGACGATATGGCCTAACCACTCTCAATCGTACTGTCGATTGTAGAGTAGGCCCGTGCCCTGCAGTGGGACGTATATGGGCTGATACAGATAGATAGAAAATAATGGTTGGTGTTTTGTTATGTGCCACAATAATTTGTAAAGTTTGGCCAAAAGAGTACGATGCGATGACAACTGGCATTAAGAGAAAAACAATTATGGCAACGCAATTAAAAATGTCGTTGGGTCAATTGAATAATTTTATACGTAGGTATTTCTATACATATTCCTGCAATTTTTGTTTGTTCTTTATTTTAAAATAAACAAAGGGACTATTAACAAGAATAAATAAAAATAATTATTATTAAAACTATTCCCATCGTAGTATATCGGATTGCCATTTTAATATTAAATTCATACTTAGCGCCCTCATTAAAAACAGTTTTTTTTTTGCCAAGCTATTAAACCAATTGACCATTGCAGTCATGTCTTGTATACAAATTTAGTAGTAAACATCAAGTTCTGTCTTCTTATAAAGCTAAGGATTTTTATCAATTATCAAAACCATGCCCTTAGAAGGGCACATCACGCAACTAATTAATAATTCATATGGATGGAAGTGTATCATCCAACGTTTCGTCACCCTTCTGTCCCCTCCTCCCCCCTCTCCCGGCCGGGGCAGGGCTGAAGGGCTGTCGTAACCTGCCGAATTAATGACCCTACCAACTATAAATGACTTGGGGGACTCCACCAAAGCATCACAACCGTGAAACCCTCAGAAGAACCACGATGAAGTTCCTTGTGAGTTGTCCAATTGCTCAGTGTTGTTGGTCCGAATTTTAAACAGTTTTTTGTAGAAAGTTTTGTTGTGTAACATAATACTCGTGATGGTTTTAAAGTAATTGGCAATTTGGTTTAGTGTGACGCGAACATTGTGATCTAAAATTATAGTGGTGTTTTGAAGGGCTAGGCAACTAGCAGGCTATAAGCTAGGACTATGCAGTGCGACAGCATCCTTATAGCCTTCCTGTACTTTGCTTCGATAACGTTCTAAAAAACTGCCAGATAAATAAGTTCCTTCGCACTTCTTGTTATGGTGTGATCGCAGGATCTACTGGCTCAATCTCTCATCTCTTCCCCAACATGCTTGACGTTTATGTTATACTTACTTGGTCATTGTTATACTTTTCTTTAGCTACTTTTTATACTATTAAAAAAATATCATTATCCAGTCTACACTCAATGTCTTAGCAATTCCAAAAATACTTCTTCAAATTCTGAATTCACTAAATTCGTACCAAGTTATAATTTATATAGCCTCATTAGTCACCTCAATTTCTCAAAGCGATTTTCTAACGGAAACGAAAATCAGTGTCTAAAGTTTCAATAAAAATGTTACGCCAACGTACATTCATAAAGATAACCCATTTAGAGGCAATATTTTTATTTCATTGAGAAGCTTCGCGTGGCGCAACTAGTGTATGAATTAGTTACGTCGAATAACTAAACGGGCCGAGTTATTAATACGCCTATAACACTATTAGAAGATCGAGGTGTGGCGCATATATTACAAAAATATTCACTGACTTGCCACATCATAACCAAGCTAACTTGATTGCCAATGATTATTATTAATGTGGGGAAATCTATCAAAGTCCTACTAATAGACCTGCTTAGATCTCCGACGCTATTTACCTGATGGGATCGAGCAGTTTGTATAAATCACATTAGTCATAAAAGCCTCCACAGCGTAATAAGCTAAATTGGATATGTATTCAAAGGACTCAGTGTTTGTTGCGTGAATGCGTGAAGTACGAGTAGGTACTCTTAACTAGGTGTTGTAAGATCGACAAGTCTCTCGTTTTTTTGACACCCATCACATATTTTATTTCTATTTTATACTTTGTATAAATGGTCTGTGTAATTATTTATCTACGTACATTTGCAACACCCTAGCAAAATTCTAGATCATCCCCCCTTTACTACTATAAAGAGCAACCCTAAATAAAATGTTGTACAGGTATGCACCCTGTTGGTGGCGGCGGCGAGCGCAGCGCCCTCGGAGACTCGCGACAAGCGCGGCATCTTCGGGGAGCCGGGTGGCCTCCTCACACCACACTTGCACCACGACCTGCACCACGACTTCCACCACCACGACCTGCATCATGACCTGCACCACGACCTGCACCACGACCTGCACCACGACTTGCACCACGATTTCCACCACTCGCACCTTCACTACGAGCCTCTGCACTCACACATCCACGCTCCCATCTCGTACTCGTTCCCACCAGTGCTCTCCCACAGTCACCTCCACGCTCCCGTCATCACGGACCACTTCGACCACGCTCACCTGCACGCCCCGGTCCTCCACGAGGTGGCGCCACTGCACACGCACCTGCACCCCACCACCACCATCATCAAACGCGTCAAACACATCAAACTCGGCGGGTGGTGATTTAAATTCTTGTTAGTGCCAAATTATTAAAGCTGTTGTTTTCCATTCGAGTGTTTTATTTGTAATTCTTGGTATAACTTTCTGATGTCGCAGGCGTATGCTGCTTTGAATATCAATAAGGGCGTGTTCGATTAGCATACTGTTTAACTTCTTTTAAGTTTTAAGTCATAACAATTTAAACAAATTTCTTAATTGTTCCTTAATGATCAAGTATACTTGGGAGTAGTAATGTCATTACCAGTGACCCGAGGTGTCGTGCCCCCGTCCATTGCTGATTGCTCAATGGGCCCAGTGCTCTGCACGCACAACCTTTCTGCCCAGTTATATCATTACACCAAATATCTGTGGGTCGAAACTTAAAGGTCATGGAATGTGGAACACCCAAACTTAATGGTTTACGCCTTTGATAAGTAAAATGACAGTATCAATTAATAACAATTAACATAGTTTTTACGAAATATGGTGAATGAGAAAATAGTGGTAAATGAACTGCGCAGTTCAGATTATACTAATTTGGGCCATCAATATTCCATAATAAAGATATATTATGTACTTTAAAATAAAACAACAAAGCCATGTGTAATTTGAAAGTGTATACATAGCTTGCATTATTTTTTCATTCTATTTAATATATGTTTACATTCTTTAGAAAAAAAAAATGAAAATAGGCTCAAGAACAGACTAAATACTTTCTAGGGACAACAGCCGAGCTCTATTAGGCAATTAACGTACTTATAACTTGTAAGTGAATAAACTCACATGTGATGACACCTGCCACACCGCAGTAACCTTGCACCGACCACGCCCAGCTATAGTTATGCAACATTCGATAGCGTTATAAACACGAGCATTTGCATAAAAATGTGGAAGATACCGTGGGGCCTCGCTTTTGACATCTTTAATATTAACCGATTAACTTAACCCTGTACTAGTAACACTCCGTCTTAACTCTTATAGATACATAATATTGTGTAGATCACTTTTTAATGATAGGCGAGCCAAGCATACCGTTCGCGTGATGGTAAGTGATATGACCGCTCATGGAGAGTAACAAAACCAAATCTCACCATGAGTTACAAGACAATGCTTAATTGATAACTTATAGTTATTAATAATTAATAGTCATATTTCTATACAAGTATAATACAGCGAGCAGATGCAAATTCGATCCAGTCAACTTTCTTTATAGATAATCGAAAATTATTTAATTATCAAGAAAATAGCACTACAGTTCAATTTTCCTAAAAAATAAAATTTAATACCTATGGTATATAATACCCGAGAGTCCTCAGCAAACACTCAAACACAACGACACCTGTAAAGTGTTAACTTGCCGTAAGCGTGTGGTCAGCGTTTCAACTCGCGAGCCTCGACGAATACAACCAAACGGCGGACGCGTTTGTATAATATAATGTAGGACCTCGACTTTTTGGTCAGCATTAACCTCAATACGATAAACATTAGTCATATTATTGTTTCCGATTGCTTTGTATATTAAAAACACAGAATTTGATTAGCGGTAGTAAATCTAGCGGTGCTGTATTTATTGGTGGTAGGTCTCTCATATGTTAGAGACCGCCTGGGTACCACCGCAATGTCTATTACTACCGCCTAATAGCTAGCCTAGCTCTACTTATAAATGTTTTGTTGTGTTCCGGTTTGAAAGACATTGTAGCCAGAGTAACTACTGAAATTTTGAGACTTCACATCTTATATCCCGCGATGGCAAACGTAGTGGATTGTCTAGCATTTCTATGTAATTCATGGTTTTGTTCGGTGTTGCTACTCTCCATGAGCGGTCGTATCGCTTATCATCACTTAATGGCGAGGTAGTTTCCCCATTCAGAGCAAAAAAATATATTATGAAATGAAGAACTCGCACTCGAACTCGAAGAATTGAATAGTCTATCATATAGGTATGAATAAGTATCCCTGGAACTACAAAATCTTCAGCAATCGCAACATGTTTTAACGACAATAACATTTAATCATAAAATATGGTGATCCCGTTGATGTCTTTCCTATGACGATTATCCGTCAACTTATAAATCGTAACTTAAGTGAGCCTCTCGCTAAATTTTAACATAATTTACCTCAAAATGATACTTCCTTTTCTTTTTAGATTTCTGTTTATATTTTTATGATACAGACTTGAGACAATAATATACCGTGAAACAAATAACAGTGTTGGTAACGAAACCTTTTTAACAACTGAGTATCGCTGTCAATAAATTAGTTCAACTGTTTACCGGTAGATGGCGGCACGCAGGTGAGGTTTTCTTTGTGGGTTGGATATTTTGTTTATTATAGTCTACGTTTAAACGATGCAGGATTATTATCTCTGTGCATGAACTGTTTTAAGATGTCGTACTTATGCATAGAGTGAGGCACATCTCTGCGAGCCAGTACATTCTCTGGACTCTACTAGGCTTCACATTTCCCTGCCACGGTGTCGTATTTGTCCTACGGTACCTTTACAACGCCGAGGTCTTGGGTTCAAATCCCAGGTCGGTCAAAGTGATTGGATTTTTCTATTCATTATCAGATCGGAGTCAGGAATTTGTGGCCGATATGGCTTTAACATCTCCCCCATCATAGCATGGGATGTAACCACAGATGTAACACACAAGACGAAAACGTCAGTGTTAGCACCTCTGTCTACTCCTTCTGGGAAAAAGGCGTGAATTTATACGTACGCATGTACAAGGCCTTATATAATGTGCAGTTCAATTTCTGCCTCGAAATGTGAAAAAAAAAACAGTCAAATTCATTAGCTGTTAGTTTCTGATCACTCATTCTTAGATCGGATAACCCATCTTTTGTGTAATTTTTAGTCTGAAAACCTTTTTGCATTTGGTTGTTCTGATGCGCACGTTATGTTATAATTTGAAATAGACTCATCCGCTTTCACATACATGGCATATACGATAACCGCCTTGTGTGTAAGCAAAGCTTATTTATTTATGTATAATTTAATAATCACAATCAATCGAACCAGCTAGCGACTAAGAATCTCCCATCCTAGTAATACATTAAACAATTATTATTTCGCAATCGATAACTTCATAATACCATCTTAACACTTAAGCTCACCGCACATAATAACTCAACTATTCATCTTAATTTGCTCGGCTAGAGTTCTCAGGGTGTGGCGGGGTGGGGCAAGAGGAAAGGGGGAGGGCGGTCTTCATCAAAGTGTAAACAGGAAGCCTGGTATACTGCACCCTGCAGGACCTTGACACTGCCCAGTTTATAAGCTCGAAAGGTCTGATGAGTAATGGGTTTGTACATAAAGGTCGCTGTGCAACTTATAATTTAAATCAAATATGAATAATAAATTATAAACATATAATTTATTTTTGTTTTTAAAGTATTATATTAATTTGGATGAATGAGTAAATAAAGACTGAAGAATAAAGAAAAAAGACTAACAGAACAATAATATTGAGACTTAACAACTTATGTCTCAGGATTGCGAGCGCAGTGGAATGCCAAGCATTGCTTTGTATTATAATTCATGGTTTTGTTTGATTTTACTGCTGTCCATAAACGGCGGAATGGTATGGTCATTTCGCCATTCATATAAATTTTAAAAATAAAGCTCGACCTATGCCCATCGATTAGGTCATGCCTGCAGTATCCTTAATCGCCGGAAACATATTTCGGATATTTATGATATATACGAGGCTACGTGCGCTGATATCCGCTAGTTATAAATATTGGCGATGCACCTCGGTGGTGTGTCCAGTGACTTGGAAGATCATCACAAAGGGTGAGACAGTAATAACAGCTCTGTCGCGTCGGTAATCAAACTGTAATGTGAACATCACAAAATGACACATCGAGGTGGTAATTACTAATTAATTACTATATTGTAGTGTAATTGAAACTAAGTAACAAGTTGTGTTCGCGGCGGAACGCTTGAGCTCGCCTCGCATCAACATTGTAATTTATTGTATGAGGGCATCATGACTGCTGTTTATTAAACACTTCAACTAGCGTGATTGAACCAAGGCATACACAGCACTCATATTGATTACTTGAAGATTGCTCGAAAATAAATTCGAAGCCGAATAATGTAGAGTAATGCAGTAAGGTTGTAGGGAGTCGCTGGATGCAAGCCGAATCCAACCGGTCGATGTGGAGATTCTTGGGGGAGACCTATGTTCAGCAGTGAACTTCCTGTGGCTGAAGAGAGAGAGAGTGAGAATACAATAAATAATAACTAGATCCTTCTTTCTAGTTATGTCTCTAAGAGGAGCTATTTGTGTAAGTACTACCGTTTTCCGTATTTCTGGCGCTGTAAGCAGTGTGAAGCCTTGTGGCATAAAAACCTATATAAAATATTTTAGCTATCAAATGTTTTGTCTTCCTCGCTCAAACTGAAATCAAAAGTCGTTCGAAAGGGACAACACATACGATAACTAATATAGGTTTTAAGTTTTAACAAATAGGCAACCTCAAGGCGCAGTTGGTTTGATGCCGGCTGTGAAACGAACAGCTGCGGGTTCGATTCCCGCACCGAGACTAATGTTTATGAGGCCCATAAATATGTGTATCGGGTCTGGGTGTTTGTGAGACCGAAAAGCCTCTAGTAGTTCCTGATACCCCCGACACAAGACTCGATCTTAGTGTGGGGTCAGGACAATGTATGTGACTTTTGAATTCATTTATATGTTTACTTATTTATTTTAAACTATTTATCAATATGAACGTGAGCCTACTTTAGTTGGAAGTATAATATTGTAGCCATAGGGTGACAGTACTCATCCCCATGCCCAGTTTGAATCTATCTTTTAAACCAGCAACATAACAAATAAGTTCTGCCTACTACGCTACTAGATCCTTCCAGCATTAATAAAACTAATTACTTTTAAATGATCCGTCACCTTTGTAACCAATTAAAATTAAAATGATACAACAAATAAGGAATTTAGAGCTATTTATATAAAAACATGGCTATATTTGGTTTATCGTCATAGTATATTATAACCTTATATTTTTTGATTCACTAAGCACAACAATATATTTTTAAAGACTAGCAGCAGTGATGAATTAATTGTTAAAAGCTTAATTGTTGAATATTCACAACAGCTGGGGCGTCGTCCTTGCTAACCTCTTTCTGATGTAGAAATAACGTTTATGTAAAAAAAATCTGTTGTTAATAAACCATCCCGCATAAGACGAACTAAAACTAAGGGCCAATGATAAATCAGACTTTTAATAGCTATATGGTGCGATAAAGAAATAAGTAATTGTTGGTGACGTACAAATACATATCATGATGTCTAGACAGTTTTTTATTACACTTGTTGTAATAGTCATGGTTATAAACTTATGTACTTTTTACATGGATCATACAACGATTTGACAAGTTGCGGTAAGAAAATAACACTTGTCATAACTTACATCCCCGATAAAGAACGACTTTTGGAATCCTACTCAATTTTGAGTAGTTCAACTCTCTAGATCTGAAGATATTTATTAGGTCTTCACCAATTTTTATGGGACCACTGGTGACAAAAAAATGTTATGTCAAGCTTCTTCGAGTGAACTAATAACAAAAAACATTACGAGGAATTGAAAACCTGATGTCAGAAGAATTGTCCTTACTCTGAATGAATGACAATTAATTCTACCACCCTAGTTGTCGTAAGAGAGCGACGCTCAATTCTTCACGTAGGAGATCGCTTTTACTAAACTAACAACTTGATACTTCGCCTAAAAAAATAATAGGCTATCTTAAAACTCTACTGTTCCAAGATGAGTATACGAATCTATCAATGATTACCTATGGTGATAAAAAGATATATGAATGGTGAATCGAGAGCAGTCGATGTCGCGTGTCCGCGCAGGTGCAGCTTGTAATTACGGAGGCAAGGCTGTTGGTTATTGATGAGCGCCGGAGCAGAGGTGCGACGATTTGTCAACATCCACCTAATGAAGTGTCTGCCGCGTGCCGCGCAAACAACACTAGAGCACGCGACTACTGGCATACGCGCGAGTGCACTGTCGGAGGCAGAACCCGCTGAATTCTGAGGTTCACACTGTAGGTTTTTCCGATGATGATACCAATTTACTTGCCTAATAAACAAACAGTCAGGATTGATAAGTCGGCATCTCGGATGTGAATTAAGATTAAGCAGATATTATATTTTAAGTTAGACGTGTACTACAATAAAACTGTTAAAACCACATACGATTTCGTGCAGAAATCTTTGCATGATATGCATTACAAACTTTCATCTACATAAACGATGTTTTCCTTCACCGTTTTAGTAAAACGGTGAAGGAAAACATCGTGAGGAAACCTGCATACCATAGCGGTTTAGAAGAATTTCTATGGTATGTAAGTCCGCCAACCCGCACTAGGCCAGCGTGGTGGACTATATGGCCTAACCACTCTCAATCGTACTGTCGATTGTAGAGTAGGCCCGTGCCCTGCAGTGGGACGTATATGGGCTGATACATACATACATCTACATAAACAAATAATAAAAATACCTAGTTGTATAGGCTATTATCAATTTATTAAGTCTATCATTCTAGTTATCTTAAATCTCCAATGCACTATTAACTACTAATTATACCTTTTTATTTGTATAGTTTAAGCTAGCCTAGATAAGACTAATTTAATTCGGTCTAATTTATTGAAGAACATCTCCCGATGCTGTTGATGCGTCTATAGTTCCTGATTACCAATAAATTAAATAAAATTAACTATTAAATTAAAGATTTATAAAGTAGTGGTTCAGAGTACAGGGCTCCTCACATACCAGAATTTATACGCCTCGTCATGAATCCTAGCGTTATTAGCAATAGATTGACAGAAACATCGCCAGTAACCCTAACACTTATATTTTATTATCTCGACATATGCATACGACTCCTATTTAGCTGTTGAGTAGTTATTTATTCGCAGCAGAGACAATTTGCGCTAATTCAGACACATTTTATTGTGTGCCTTCACTTTTAAGGATTATTTGCCGCCGAGCTTCCAACCTAGATCCTTTGTTGACGCATAATGTATGAATTCTGAACATGAATAGCTGCAGCACAAATTAAATTTGCCTTTATAGTACGAACGTGATCGAAATTACATCATCTGTTAGATCTCATGAAGATTAAACTTTAATATTAATATTATAAATGTGTCAGTTACTTTGTGAGTCGTATAATAAAGCTCCACGTACAAGAACTTGTTTGTTTCGATAAACCTCTACAAAAGCCAATTTTGAAATATCGGAATCAAGCAATGATCTGGTTCTCATAGGTAATTTATATCCGGTATATTTAGAAAAACATCTAGCTTAGAAACAGACAATAAGACTATAATTATTGATGACACATATGATAAATCGAGGTTAAAGAACTATGTAATAAAGGTTGCTCCCAACAGGTCATTAAGAAGATTCTCGGGAAAATCCTGTGTTTAACAATGACCTTCTTGTTTTTTTTTATTGCTATGAATGGCGAGACGGGCATGCCTCATGGTAAGTGATACAACCGCACATGTACAGTAGCAATGCTTAGCATTTCACTGCGCTCACCATCTTGAGACATAAGATGTTAAGTCTCAATATGTCCAGTAGTTACTCTGGCCACAATATCCTTTAAAGACATTGCGGTGGTATCTACGCAGGCGACCTCTCACATATGAGACACCTACCACCAATAAAGTTGTGATTCAAGAAGAAGAAACAACATCTAGGGACGACAAACGACGCACTAGTACTGTACTTAATATTTTTTTTTATTGCTATGAACGGCGAGACGAGCATGCCGTTCGCCTGATGGTAAGCGATACGACCGCTCATGAACAGTAGCAAAACCAAACAACACCTTGAATTACAAAGCAATGCTTGGCATTCCACTGCGCTCGCCATCCTGAGACATAAGATGTTAAGTCTCAATATGTCCAGTAGTTACTCTGGCTAAAATGCCCTTCAACCCGAAACACAACAGTGCGTTTACACTGCTGTTTGACGGGAGAAATAGACACTGCGGTGGTACCCACCCAGATGGCCTCTCACATATGAGAGACCTACCACCAGTGTATTATGTGAACATTTGTAATAACTTGAAAAATGCCCTGCATTCAACCACTTGGGTGACCGACCCACTGTGTATATTATTAAGTTATATAAGAATGGCGCTAAATGTTAAGTACCCAGTGAACTTTAACAGCAACCGCAATAAAAACAGAACATTCCGTATTCAATAAGAATTACTTTAAATTATAATTCTTTGTGAAATTATAATTCCTTATAAAGCATATTACGATATTTTACGAGCAATACGTGAATGATTTAAGTTATTTTCTAGTTATATCTTTATGTGAAGATATATACTAAAGTGTATTGGAGGATAAAGTTGGATTGAGAAGCGACTGAGTTTTTTTATTGCACAGATCTGGCAAACGAGCAAACAGGCCGCCCATGAACATCCATAACGTTGGATCATAAGAAGCGGGAAAAAAAAAAATATACAAAGATATTTTTTTTCTGAGTATCCTACAATCTCACTCATCGAACGAAACGAAAAGGAAAGCTGTCGTTTCACGTCAATTCCCTTTGAAACAGTGGTACCGGCCCAGACGAGTCTACCCAATCATGCTGAGTCATGATTCACAACTGCGTGACTCTACCACTTCAAAATAATGTTCTTATGCCTCATCACTAGATTATGAGTTTTTAATCAAATCTGACACATAATTGTGATAAAAACATAGCATTATTTACATACACAACACATTTTGTAGTCTACGAAACGTAAAACACTGGGTTTGATTGTCAAGTCGAGTTTTGAATAGTTAAAAACTCAGATTATCATTTTAATTAATTTGTTATTCAAACAATGAAACTCTTTGCCTTCCCGGTTTCAACGCTTCTTAACGAGTTTATAAATACTACAATTAACTATTACATTGTTTAAATTGTGATATTTCAATCAATTTTTTAAATGCATTTCCACGATCGAAACGTTTACGCCGGCATGTGAGCACGAGTAAGAAATGAAGGAAGCAATTATCTTTATAACAAACTACGCATCGCCGAATCCTGGACGCAAAAACCAAAGGAATTCATAATTAATCGCCTCGGAAGCCGGAACCGTCGAGTTCAGTGATCTCGATATAACTGTTGGAAGGGGCGCGGCACAGGAAACGACGCTTGTCTTTTCGATATTGACGCATGTGAAAAACAATTTAGCGAGATGTGCACTTAATTTGTTTATTTATGGGCTTCCTTGTTTAATAATCGATGCGCAATATCGTAATGAGATGACGGGTTTTAAAAATATAATGCAATTTTGTGTTAAAAACATAAATACGTTATGGAAATCCTTGAGGTTGGCCTATAGTCAGCAGTGACTTCCTGCGGTTGACAATGATAAACATGAAGAACAATGTGAAGTTCACCTAAACTTACTTTCTAGTATTTTTTCTTTTATAGCTATGAATGGCGAGACGAACATGTCATTCGCCTGATGGTAAGCGATACGACAACTCATGGACAGTAGCAATGCTTGGCACTCCACTGTGCTCGCCATCCTGTGACATAAGATGTTAAGTTTCGATGTGTCCAGTAGTTACTCTGAATACGATGTTCTTCAAGATGGAACACAACAGTGCATTTACACTACTGTTTAGCTGGAGCTCTCACATATGAGAGACCTACCACCAGCTATCGATTGAATAATATCCATAAGTGATAAATGAAATAAATAACTTCAGTGATGATAGTCTACGTATCCTCAATCGCAGACTTATAAAATACTCTTTTTATGAGAGAACCAGCCAAGCGGCGAGCCAGCCTTTGATCTGTTCCATTACTTGCTCTACCTCGCTCGCAACAATTATGTCCTATATTAAATAAGTAATGTATGTCATCCGAACATGGAATGTGTACTCACTTCGTAATTTCGTAATTTGATACCTTCTAACTGTAATGAGCCGACCGGACGTCGCTGTATTTGGCGTTCAAAATATAATAATTTGGCAACATTTGTCAATCACTTTTATAACAGCTTTTAGGCTTGCAAAATAACGACATGTACTCAAATTGTCTCATAAAACCTAACCACTAAGACAAAATAAAAACCACCGAACCTACCCTCCAAGAAGAAACGTTTAAAGAGTACAGCGTCAACTGTCATCTTTATAAATTCTTACTACATTAGCTCTGTAATATGGTGACACTTCCATTAAAAGCGTTCTGTCAAATACTACCGGGCTATTTGAAAAATAAGGATAGAATAATAAACGGTCTTTCCGTTTTCAATCGACGTCAAAAAATACTACTATTTGAACTTACTGGTGGTAGGTCTCCCATATTTGAGAAGCCGCCTGGATAGGTACCACCGCAATGTCTATTTCTCCCGCCAAACAGCAGTGTAAATGCACTGTTGTGTTTCGGTTTGAAGGAAATTGTAGCCAGAGTAACAACTGGACATATCGAGATTTAACATCTTATGTCTCAGGATGGCGAGCGCAAGAGAATGTCAAGCATTGTTTTCTAATTCAAGATGTTGTTTGGTTTTGATACTGTTATTGAGCGATCTTATCGTTTACCATCAGGTGAACAGCACGCTCGTCTCGCCATTCAATACGATAAAAAAAACGATCTGGGCCCCGCCTTTACCCATTTGGTTCGTAGTGTGATGTTATATAGGTTATAGTCGAACACCTGGCACCGTCCCAAAAATAAATATTGGCATATTTAGGTATTATAGAATTTTAAAAGATAAATTTTATTTTCCTCTTTTTAATTACAATTTCAAGAAGGTTTAATTTTTTTCAATTATTTACTTTAAAAACCTCATATAGGTATGTAAATATTGTATATACTTATGGGTGGTGGTTATGGTTCATTTAGCATAAGGTGGTCCATAAATCATACTAGATTACTGGACATAAGCAATAAAAAACCTTATGATGTGGTCATCCAGTACGCGTGTAACGTGCACCTAACATTATTAGCGAGCTCTATAATAAAGTACGTGATGTGTGGGGAAACCATGAATGGGATTGAGAATATAATTTAGTTACAGATCAGTTCCGGGTGCGGCGATAATTGCTACACATTATTGATCCGCCGTCATTACGCTACTAATTGTTTCTAGTTAGTAGTTACCTACCGCACCGCGCCGTCACTCACCCATACATTGTTTGTCAGTCTTCATGAGTAATATCGTCAATGAATCTTTTCAGAGTCCGACTGAAATTCATATATAAATAAGTTTTAACTTGTATCCCTCGATCTGCCGACTGCCTCGGTGGCGTAGTTGTACTACGGTACGGTTACAAAGCTGAGGTCTCGGGTTCGAATCTCGGGTTGGGCAAAGTGATATTGGATTTTTCTATTCATTATCAGCCCAGAGTCAGGAATTTGTGCCCGATATGGCGATAGGCTCGCCACCTATCACATTGTGGGACGGAACATACAAGGCGAAATGTGGGTGCCCCGGCACCTCTGCCTACCCCTTCTGGGAAAAAAGCGTGCGTTTATGTAAGTATGTAACTTGTATCTACGGAGAGTATGCAGAGGGGACATCAGTTCCAATGTAATAGGGCGTGCCAGTAGGTACCAGTATGTGAGATAGGGGTAGACCCATCGTGATATCACACACAAAATTAGTCACGGGCAAATTTTATAGGATTTTTCTAATCGAAAATCATACTCAATTTGGGATTCCCGATCATAGATTTAAACCCAAAACTTCGCTACACCTCCTACGCACATTCACAAAGAAAAACGCTGTCTCAAGGTATACGAGTCCAACTTACTGAAATCGCATGGTATTATTATATTTCTGCAGGTGTGTTACGTATCGTGCATACATATGCATCGTGCACACGCGTCCGGGTAAACTCTTCCTCTTTTCTAAAGGAAAATATTCTTGACCTTACTAGCGTGTGTGACCTTCACGCTCAAACCATCAACCAATTTTGATGAAATTTGGCATAAAGGTAGCTGATACCCTGGAGTAACTCATAAGGTACTTTTTATACCGAAATTGTAGTGTTTCCTTGGGAGGAATAAAGCATTCAAATATGTATTTGCTACTCTTTCAAACTCAAAATGATCATCCCTTTAAGATAGAATACAGGACGCATAGAAAGAGATATAAAAGATCGGAATTGCATACCTTTGATTAAAATGGGATGTAGCGTGACGGGACGGGAAAAGAAGTATAACTGTTACTACGCGAAATATTATACTCGTATGTATAATGTGGGCTAGACTGAAAAAGTAATTGTACTCGGTCGAAGCCGGGCCGGGCTGCTAGTTAGTAATTCTATTGAACTACTGTATACTACGCGGCTCTACTGTATGCTAGAAAAAGAAAAAAACGATCTAAAATGTAAAGTGTAAATACTAGGCTGAATTAAAGCAACATAAATAAAATTATTGCAATATTTTGTAAATATGTACAATAGGAATTAGTGCCCAATATGGCGATGGACTCGCCCCTAACACATCGTGAGACGAAAACATAATTTATAACACTTGTATATATTAAAATAGTTTTAAAACTGACATACTCGTGTATATAAATATTGAGTGTTATATATATGTATAACAGTGAATTAGCAATCAGTTTATTACTTTAATTTAAACCATTAGTTATCCTAATGCGAGCGGCTGTCCCTCCAATACAATATTTCTAATATATTTGATATGTTTAATACAAACACAACCTTCTTCCATGCATTAATATACAAATATATTTTATCAGAAATCAACTGCGAATTGCTAATTATCTATGCATTAACTAAAGAACTAAATTGTAATATATTTGACTGTCTGACACGGTTAATACATTAACTTCTATTATGTAGCTATGCACTTAATTTTACTATAATAAATAATTAGAGCTTCAATGATCAATGATTATAAATTAAGACAGCCATGTTGGAAATCCTTGCGTTTTCGTAGTAATATTGGGCTAATAACATGCTTCGGTGGCGCAGTTATCCTACGGTACGATTGCTAAACTGAGGTCTCGGGTTCGAAGCCCGGCTCGGGCGTTGTGATCGTATATTTTCCAATCCATTATGAGTCAAGAGTTAGTGCCCGATATGGCAATAGGCTTGTCCCTGATCACATCGTGGGACGACACACAAGGCGAAACGCGGGTGCACTGGTTGCTACCAGCACTTCTGCCTACCCTACTGGTGAAAAGGTTAAAGTTTACGTATGTATGTATAATTTAACATTTGTTATTTTATCGTTATGTTGTCATGTCATTTGTTATCATTATGTTTTTTTAAGCTGTAACATCCGCCTTGTTTCACAAGCTAGCAATGAGCGCCTCCTGCCACGCCTACACTGGTATAAATTATATTTCTTCAATATTTACACGCTACATTTAAGCGGTCATGTTTTGATTTAATGATATGTTTTAATGCTAGTGAGTAATCTTACATCGAAGACTGAGACCTTGACTGATTGCATTTAAATATTTTGATATTGTTAACTAGAACCGCAGTAATCCTTGTAATTATTCCAAAAGAAATCATAGTGTTCAGGTTCTTTCTGTCACGCCATTTTCGACAGTTTACAAATATTCACTGCTTAGCGAATACCGTTAAAAAATAACACTGGTAAATATACTAAGATCGGACCTCTCTTCGCAGTCGTTATCACTCTTGGTAGTGGTAATGGTTATCTTTTCAACAGGTGGCTCGCTTTAAAATCTGTCGCCATTCCTCTAGTATTAACCCTTTCCTGGCGCATTACTAGTGGTAGGTCTCCCAAATGTAAGAGGCCGCCTGAGTAGGTACCACCGCAATGTCTATTCTTGCGCCGAATAGGAGTATAAATGCAATGTTTTGTTCCACTTTGAAATATTATTATATATAGTATATTATATATTGTAAACAGATGTACTACTGGACATATTTAGACTTAACATCTTGTCTCAGGATGGCAAGTGCAGTGACGAATACCATGCATTGCTTTGAAACTAATTGTCCCGTCCATGAGCAGTCGTCTCGCTTACCATCAAGCCAATGACCTGCTCGTCTCGACATTTATTGCAATAAAAAAAAGATTCATGCACGGGACCGGTCGGTCCAACGCAATAGCGCTCTACCACGCAGTCTTGTTCCATCGATCCTATCCTGCGCCAAGAGGCATTTGGCGATCGAAAGACTCATCGCCATAGATCGGATGGACAAGAATATTATTAACAATAAGAATAAAGCCACAGGTGCAAACTAGTATGCAATAAAATCAATAACATTTAATGCTAAAAAATGCAAATAATTTGTCAGTTCAAAATCTGTATGTATCTGTTCAATAGTGACCTTTAAATATAATATATCGCTGTTGCATTTCACAACTATATATATTCCATATATAATGTCGGCAAAAATCTTAGAACAAAAATGCGATATGGATCAGAGTACAGATGCGAACACTCATGTTGCGTGGGAATGTTACGGGGCTGAGCACTGGCCAAATAATGCGTGATTTATTGACCACGATTAAATCTGAGGTCTCGCGGACTCGTGTTTTGGTTATTAATACGCGCCTATGGCAATACATAATGGTTTCAATAATGTTTTATTGTTTTCAAACACTTTTTTATTAGTCGTTTATCTAACGGATTGTTTTTTAAGGGTTAGACTATTATTTTGTCTAATACATTGGCTAATGTAAATCTATAAAAAATCTGAAAGAGTATATATAGTGTCCTTATCCCTTAGTTATGAAGTAGGCAGAAGAACAGGATCCAGAATAGAATAATATAGAAAAGTTTAACATTTTCTTGCCATTTAAAGGTTGGTTATGGGTATGATTTTAAATTTTATTTTGTATGGTCATTTTGCCATCGCTGTGCCATCTAACATCTAACTAACCGAAAGAAAAATTACCCCGACTTCCCCAAGTTCTATAGTTTGAACATATCTCAGCGACGTCACCCAGGGTCATTAAAACAGAAAATAAATAATTTTATATTCGTTTACATTGTAAGTATTATTGTTTCTAATGACTCACCAAAGCGTTGCGGTCGACAACACTGCGACATAAGTCATCATAAAGAAAGAATAAAACAAGCTCATACCTACTATTCCCCGATCTCAATTACATCCTAAGATATGATAGAGCGCGAGCATTTCGCCATGCCGGAGAAGTTTTTTTTTGGCGAGACGATCATGCCGTTTGCCTTATGGCTAGCAATACAACCGCTCATGAACAGTAGCAAAACTAAACAACACCTTGAATTACAAAGCAATTATTGACATTCCTCTGCTCTCGCCATCCTGTTACACGAAATGACATGACATAAGATGTTAAGTCTCAATATGTGTATAACTATTCTCTGGCTAGAATATCCTTCAAACCGAAACACAATAGTGCATTTACACGACTATTTGGCAGGAGAAATAGATATTGCGGTGGTACCTATCCAGTCGGCCTCTCATATTAATTTATTTATTTATACACATATGGCAGACCTACCACCAGGACGTTTTCAATCCGGAGCATCTCGTATGACTAGGAGATTTTTCAAATCCAAAAATTAATATGAACTGAAATACCTGGGAATTGAACTCAAAACCTCACTGTTCACAGCCCATACAAGCTGACACAGGACTTATGTGGCGGCCGACAAAAAAATAAGTTAAAAATAAACATTCAATATTTTGAACCAATGACAGTTCGTTTTTGAGGCTCTCTATATGGTAAGTGTGTCGTAAAATCCCTGTGAAAGTAATCGGTAAAACCCCAATGAGTATGCTTGATCCGAGGCAGGGCGTTACGACATAAAAACAACAATAAATACTTTTATAAGAGCAAACAAACAATTTGACAGTAACGTATGAGGTCAGCCTTATTATTATTTATGACCACAATTATTTCAAAATTCTTCCTGCAATACCTTTTGTTACTTCATCAAAATACTCAAACGTGAAATAAATAAATAAACACACCCAACAGTCACACACATATTGACCCCAAATTAAGATATGAATCTTCATCAGTATAAGGGGAAGCACGTATAAGGGCTGATACAGTACAGTACTTTTTTGTCTCTGTGCGGGGATGGGTTTTTTATATCAATGGCGGGGATCGATCCCGCTGGCTTTTGTTTCACTGCAAGCTCTTAGATAACATGATAAAATCAATAAACTTATACGGTATTTCCAGACCAACCTGGCACTGAGAGCTTCAAGAAAGTAACTTTCCTTGTACTCCGACATCGCACCGAATATTCTCCTAGTTCTGGTGGTGACCGCTCATCAATAGGAATGTCAGTTCGATTGACTCCTAATCCATAATAAAATTCGAGTTCTAAGGAGCTTCTTACCCAACCAAGCTGAGTATGTATAATGTACATAGAAGGCTGGTCCCTTGTCCTATGACTTTTGTACTCCATAGCCAAGTCGAATGGATACAGCTATCAGTTATCTATTAAGTTAATTACACACCAATCACCATGAATCCAAACAACGGAGTTGTTGCTGGGCAAGCTATTTGTTTGGATGGCTTTTACTCAGATGAGATAAGGTCTATATTACATATTAGAAATTTAAATTGTTTGTTTGTTGAGTGGCGAAATAGATTTAAAGGTTTTTAATTTTCATAGGTTAAAAGGATATAGTAACGCTTATAGCTACGACGCAATAAAACGCAATGTGTTTTGAAACTCTACTTTACTGAAGTGTAGCGGGATCATAATATGGGCAATATAACCTAATGTCCAATTTAGATAAACTAAATAGACGGTAAAATATTTGTGTAGAAAATATGCTAATAAAAGCTACATCTGTTAAACATACATTAATACATAAACTCATGCGTTTTTCCCAGAAGGAATAGGCAGAGGTTCCTCTCGTAGCAATCGGGATACCCACGTTCTGCCTTGTTTTTTCGTCCCACGATGTGATAGTAGGCGACCCTATCGCCATATCGAAAATAGAATATCACTTTGAATAGAAAAATCCAATATCACTTTGACCGATCAGTTTGAACCAGTAAGACAGACATAAAATATAAATGTATATTTTCCCCCAAATCCTAAAAATCATATATCGTACCGAATCATAACCAATATACAATTCATATAATAATTATAATCAAGATAAATTTGGAAATTCGCAAAAAAAACATATAAATATGTAACGTAAACAACATTCTTAAATCGAAACAAAAGCAGAGCCGCCCACGGATCTACAATGGCATTGTAAACAGACAAGATACATTTTGGTACGACGAATATATTATGCTGTATTTAAATAATAATATGTTTTCCAAACTCCAACCTTAATGTGACCCTGGCCGTTTGTAATGAAGGAAACTTATTTCATGGTTTATATAAATCAACGTTGACAAATGTACATCCATATTTATATGTGTAAAAATATAGCCAGCCTGTGGCTTACTATAATACTTCATAGTTTTTTAGATTTACACACATTAAAATAATGTTTTAATCACTGATTTGGTTTAGTTTTAAAATATTTTATCTTCCTGACGTTTCGATTACTTTCGAAAGCTTCGTGGTCACGGGCGGACTGAAAACTGACTGAATAACTGAACAATTAAATAAAAAAAGGGTTTTATTTAAATACAGTAATGCTTTTTAAAGATATTAATAGAATTTCTATGGTACGTAAAGTCCGCCTACCCGCATTAAGCCAGAGTGGTGGACTATATGGCCTAATCACTCGCAATCGTACTCTCGATTGTAGAGGAGGCCCGTGCCCTGCAGTGGGAAGCATATTATGGGCCGATACATAGTATCCATAGTTATTAATAGAAGATCAAATTTTTATTCCCTCGCTAACGGGCCAAAGGATTGAATGTAATGATGGGCGATAAAAAAACGTTAAGGGCATTTATACCCTCCAATAGGCGGATTTTTGTTACTTCGCGCCCTAAAAGCCAGCGGGAAACCCATCAGGGATTACCGCCTGTGTATATGCCGTACCATATAGCGTCTGTACCAGCCACCCAGAACTTCCAGTCATTATATTGACACTCCTTTTAATATATAGCCCAGCTGTTACACTGGACCCACCCGGCAAGATGAACTATGACAGCGGCGTACGGCTTTTGCCTTATCTAGTGATACCAACAGGAGAGTTTACTGGTTAATAGCTTTTGCCTCGTACACAAATAAACATACGACTATGAGTTACATTAAATAGTACAAAATCAATGCTGTTGTGTGTAGTATTTATTTATATTAGTTTTACGTGATTTTACCATAATTATGATGTTGAAATGGCCGGAGCCTAGCTATCTAAAAACTGACTCTAAAATTAGAGACCCCAAGATCGATACCGTGACAATTTTTTGTGTGGCATACAAATATTAGGGAATTTCAGTATCAGGACTAAACAAGTTAATGTTATGTGTTTTATTCATACTATCCTTGAAAAATGTCATTGCAAAGTGAATCAGTCACACACATGGGTCACACAAGTAATAGAACAAAAGATGTTATTTGACTTGACACCCGTCAACTGTCACTAAACCAATCGTAGACAGAAAACCAATGCTATAATGAGCAATAAAATAACGGATACCATTCAAACTTTTATTTGCATATTAATAACAGTAAATCGTTGCAAATCATAACAATTTTATGCATAATTAAACATTTCATTACAATGATTAATTCATTAATTACTAAATTATAATAAATTATTACCTAAATACAAATAATTCGTAATTATGACCGTATAATGACTCAGCGCTGGCAATCAATGCTTTAATGAGCGCAAAATTAATATTTATATATTGAAAACAGTAAATTATGAATTAACATAAACAAACTCGGTGTCCAAAGAAAAGGTAGAGGTTTCTAGAGGATTCTAGAAACAGCCTTATTGCCGTCCTAAGATGTGACAGGCCATGCCGGGTAAAATCTGAGGTATATTAAAAATACTTTTCGAACCAAAAATCCCAAGATGAGATTCCGTGACTAGGAATCCTCACAGTGCAAAGTCCATATATATTCAGCCGCCATAGCGCCAGCTGTGAAACAAAAGGCTTCGGGTTCGATTCCCGCACGACAAACATTCGTGTGATCCACAGGTATTTGTTTTGGGTCTGGGTTGTGAGACTGAAAAGTCTCTCGTAGTTTCTGATGACTTTTTATTTGAGTGTGGGGTCAGGATTATGTGTGCGACTGTTGAGTGTATTTATTTATAGTTTATATGAGAATTTTCTTACCAAAAATCTCAAACAAGAGAAAGTGCATGGCTAGAATTCGAACCCTCACGTTGCAAATTCTACATGCTAACACAACATTAAAGTGAATAATGATAAAGTACTAATGGTTGTTATTTGAAGCAAATAGTATTCGATAAGTGTGCGATCATCGGGTATTATCGAATTACTTGCAAACGACATGACAGCACAATCTGCGCGCCCGCCCGACTCGACATCCTTGTAAATCGCTGGAAACTCCGTGGGAAACTAATGAATATTGTTAGATACTTTGAACAGAGTCAATTAATTAATCAACCAATGTTATAGACTAACTATAACACTTTGTAAAACTAAACAAATCAGACAAATAAAATATGTTTTATCAAATAGTTACGTACGTATAAGAATGTACGTAATTTGAATCATGCATACCACTCCCGAATATTATATATATTTTTATACAGGAGTCAATTATCTTTTTCAGAAGTATTTAATATTAATGTTACAAGTCTGAATTTATTTTTTCAGCGACCTTTTAATTGCAATAACTTTACTTATTGTAGTCATATATCCATCCCATGGTTGTCTGGTAGGAATTGCCTTAATTAGACCGCCATTTGTACCTTGTTGTTTTATATCGTCTCTAATACTGTTATTATTTGTTACTGTGTATAATAGAGATTTAAATAAAGAAATAAATATTTTTATATTCTAGATAATTACCAGGCTCTGTAAACGTGTGCTACTTTTGTAAAGCCCAAAGTATGATGTTGACCTAAACCTTAATTACGTTTCTAATCTGTAGGACTGTAACATTTTCACATATTCCTTTCGTGTAAGTGTGTCCTAGTGTGTAACTTGCTAAAGTACACAATAAAACCTTTACATAGTTTGATTGTTATTAACATTCGGTTGCTAATACAACGAGCTCATCAAATGAAACGATCATCACAGAATTACTCTATAAAATTAATTGTGCTGTTAGACAGGACTGTATTTGTACGTTTTCCACTTAACTTAATGATTTATGACTACTGCACCATGAAATATTGTACAACTTGGCAATTAACGACACATCAATTACAACTGCATTAAACAGTTGATAGAGATGTAACAAACTCGGTTGCACTAATCACAGAAACACTCAATCATATCACGGGCAATACAGGCGCAACATTTACATGTTATGAATTATGATACATTTTAGAACCTGTCATAACCCACAAATAACCCGCAATGACGTTTAAGTTTATCCTGTGTATATCCAGACACAATTAGGCCAGGAAAAGCCATTTCACGTCTGGATACACAGGATTGCACAGCGCATACAATCAAACGAATTACTGCCATTTAAAACAACACAAAACAAACACGAATAAAACTTTTAGTAATCACTTTCGTGAACTTTCAAAGCGTTTCGAAACGTTTCAAAAAGGAGGTGTGTCGTCGACGCGTCCAGGCGGGCGACAGACTGATCTCGCGGTACTTCGGCGGAGATGCGCCGACACACGGCGAGGCTGCGCTGACGCATCGGCACCAGGGAGTGCTGCTGGTATATAAGGATCAAGATGCGCCACAGCCGACATACTCCGAGCAGTCCTGCCGCGGTGCACTCCAGCTCAACATGAAGACTTTCGTGAGTACTTTGTTCTTCGAATTAACAGATCACGAACAATTTTCGCCGTCTTTTGACCATAATAGGTTAAGACAATGGTGACCATCGTCGTCTAAATTGGATTTTAAGATCAGAACAAAGACATTTGTTTAGTGCCATTAATTAAATTATCATTTTATTACAATTTTATAATAACACAAAAGGCGTGTGAGAGAATTTCGCAACTCAAAATACCGCATAGATTTTTTTCTATTGTTAATTTTAGTCGAAGCTCAAATAAAACTTTAAGCAACTGATTATAAATCATTCAAACATAGAGTAATCACAGCGATAAGGTCGATAATATTATCCTAAATACCACTGCGCCTACAAATCACTTATAATAATGCGTTAAAACAACAGCTAAGTATGGTCCCCGCGTCAGATTCCTCTAAATGTCATAGAGCTGGTCTATTTGATGCTATGATTGTGTCGCAAGCCGCGCAGGTGGCCACCACTTAAGCCTCGGGTTAGGCAGAGGTTGTTCCTAACGTGTTCTTTACATTGTTTCATTACAATATTGTTTAGTAACCTTAACATCACAATATTAGAGATCAAATATATATTTAAGCTCTAGTTATGGTACCCCACAATGAAGGCCAGCGAAACCACCATACCCCTTCTGCAAGGGAGCTAAACAGTTATTCTCTGGCTACAAAACAAAAGTTACCCTTAACTAATATAGGATCCAAAACCGCCATACAGATACACAATTGCCAAATTTGATGCCAAACGGAACTGCAATTGCGATCGCAGATTTTTTGCGACACCTCTCTCCCTTTCCTTTTCTATAAGAGAAGATCTAATTGACTTCCTTCATCTATTAAATTTTCTAGTGTTAACCTTAACCATGTTCGTGCAGGTGTGTTTCCTGACCCTGGCCGTCCTGCTGGCGGTGGCGTCGGCCGGCTACGTGGGTAGCGGCTGGACCTCGCCCTACTCCGGCTGGTACTCCCGCCCAGCCTACAGCCGCCTCTCCTACGCGCCCACCTACACCGGCTACGGCGGCTACGGCGGATACGGCGGCTACGGCGGCTACAGCGGATACGGCGGACACGGCGGATATGGCGGATACAGCGGCTGGAAGGGCGCCGGCTGGTGGTAAATGAGAGCGCGCGTCTCCAAGCGAATCGCCAAAAACGTATTAACATCGACTGGAGATCATTCACTTCACACCTGATTAATTAATTATACTATTGGAATAATAATTGTACCTGATTAAATTAGTTTATTTGCAAATTGTGTTTCAATTACTATCTGCAATTGCGTTCACACATTTAACAACGAAATCGAATTCATTAACCTAAAGCGCATCAGAAAGCCGAACAATAGAATTCTCATTTTTTTGCCTGTCGAGTCAAACAGTAAACAAGGCTGAATTACCTCATAATAATCAGACAAAGCAAAATGCACTAACGCGTGTTATACCAAATTAATTTATTAGGTGTAACACTTATCACAATCTACTAATGTACTATAATTACTCACTAAAAGCTTTATGCGCTACACCCTGGGTGAGCTAAATGTAAACAGTACGCAAGATTCCACTCAACGTCGCTTCGTCAATGCAACACTCACATACAAGTGACATGAGTAACAAGGCATAAAAATAACAAGTCACACAACTTACAAGTCACAATCTCAAATCTCAATAACAAGTCCTTGTTTACTGCAGCGATATTGCACAAAATGTGCACCGAATGCGCCGCGACTCCGATCAGATTAATGTTATTATTCTGCATACTAATATGGCGATGTATGTTAATAAATTAATTTAAAGTGAATTATCAATTTAGTGCAGTGATTGTATTCACACACCGTGAACCGTGGAGTATTGGGTTTGATTGCGGTGCATTGATGCAATGCATATTGTGATTTTAATTAGATTAAAATAGGTTGTTAAGTTAGCAGGTTAGACTAAGATGAGATGAAGGAACATTGGACCGCGTTCTCGTTGCAATGCAAATTGTACATGTCAAATTGCCGAGCCCTGTTTAATTAATGAATTTTAGAAACAAACTATTAACTTCTCTGCATACAACTTATAAAATAAACAGATCACAACAAGTCTGACGCAATAGATTGTCTAATTACTGCAAAATTACATACTCTATAGTATAATATGTTTGTATTGGTTACAAAAATCTAGTAAATTTTAGGAACCCGGAATTTGTGCCTTTTCTAACTTGCTTGTTCTCTATCACATCTTGGGTAGGATAAAAGCTTAACGAAACATGGGCATTACTGGCACCTCTACCTACTGCAACAACTTCCGTAGGTATATTGATTAAAAAATACAAATAAACGTAAGTTCATCAACCCATGAGTATGCTAATAAGATCAGCTGAGCGGCTCAGCGCTGACACACATGAGTCCCGCGCGCCTCGCAGAACCTGTGCACGACAAGCAACGCAATACACGTTGTAACTACATCAAATGGTATTATTACGATCAATTCATTTGACAATTTGAACATAAAGCAGCTTTATCATTCGATTTCTTATACTCTTTAATTATTTTACCGTTGCTTTTTATCCCAGAAGTCATGCAAACACAAGTGATCGCCGCCACACATGAGCATCTGGGACGATTGGATATTTGATCTATTGCCTGTCTGTTAAAATTCTTAAGGACATGAATCCTACAGTGCCCAATAAGTTTACCACAGTGAGACTGCAACAATTTTCCATTTTGACAATAAAAGAGTTGGGATGTTTAACGGATAACTTCTGGTGCCTACTTTAGATCTTATTGCATCCTGCAAGTAAGAGACTATGTTCGGTCGACTGATAGATATCATGATAACCATCTCAAATATCATGTAACTCAATGAATAGAACTGCTGATGATGGGCAAAGAACGAAAAGCCATGCTCCATACTCATCATCTTGCCCACTAAAAGTGTGTATGTCAAATCTTTTTAATGCACAATGGCGTAATCTTAAAATTGCTTATATACAAAATATATTAAATGCAGGACCATTTAATATATTTTGTAGCAGTAAATATTTCATTACATGTGGTATTGATTTGATTGATATTTCATAGACCACATGTCAAGCTTCTATGCTCTAATTTCTTAATTAAGAAGTCATGAATTTTATGCAACCATTAAAAATGCATTAATTGATAAAAAATCGACATGATTACTAAACTGAGAAATGCAAATTTATTTATCATTATGCTCTTTTTAAACGTGTGTGCTACAAATATATTTTAATCGCATTAATTGATTGTTGACTGCAGCTTGCAAATCAGGTTGAACCACTAAATAATAGTATCAGAATTTGCGATAATTTTGCGCAATCCAACAACAACCTTTGGAACGAGGTGTCTGTTCGTATCATTAGCTATATGTTTTGATATATCACTATATTCAATATTTATCGACTTTCATTTACATAACCAACAGCCTTGGATCACATCGCGAACAAGTTCTTTATCTGTTCCACTCCTTTTACGTAAATAGATAAACAAACAACACTCGTATTTAGGAATGGGAATGAAATGGTTATGATTGCCACATTTAAAATGAAATATTGCTATAATATGCTTGAAATATAAATTAGGTTTCCTCATACTTCTTTGTCTTAGTACAAGCAAAAACCATACTAAGAACAAAACAAGCGTATTTTTCTTAATGTGCCATAAATAGCTGAGCTCATGGGCGTAGCCACGGTGGGGCAGGGTGGGGCATTTGCCCCACCCTGGCCCTGGCCTCTAAGGTAACTAACCAAATTTTTAAAAAATATTGTCTAAGTAAAGTACTATCTATGGATAAATTTAAACCTCTAAATTGACTGGTTAACAAATTGGCATACTCCCAGAGCCCAAAAGGCAGCCTGAATCCAGTGACGTCCCGCGACCTTTACCAAGTCGTGGACATCCTACGCTGCGCTTTCCGCTACGTGGCCTCCATTCGACAACTATTTGGCCCCATTGGCCATCAGTTCTCCGCGCTATGTTCCCCGCCCATTGCCACTTCAACTTACTAATCCGTTGGGCTATGTCGGTTACTTTAGTTCTGTTTCGGATCTCCTCATTTATAATTCGATCTCGTAGGGAAACCCCAATCATAGGCCTCTCCATAGGTTGTTTAGTGACTTTGAGCTTTCTAATAAGGCCCATGGTGGGAAGCCACGTCTTGGTGCCGTATTTCATCACTAGCAACTATCGAAGACTTTTGATTTTAGGCACAGAGATATTTTGGACGAAAGCACTCGTCGTTGATGTTGATGCCGAATCCATTCTACTTCAAGAGCTTGAAGGCGTTTTCCAGCGCGGCAGTTTCTCTGTAGAGGAATATCCTTCGTGCTCTGATCTTGTACTCGGATCCACATGGTGGCGTAGTTTTATATGCACTTTAACACTTCGATGTACCGAAAGTCGACGTGGGGCCGCTGGAGAACCTGTAGCAAAGCCCAGGTCTCGATCGAATCAAAGGCTTTCTCAAAGTCCACAAACGCTAAACAAAGCGGCAAGTTATAATCTTCAGTTTTTTGTATAACTTTCCAAAGCGTATGGATGTGGTCTTGTTACTAAAGCCTTTTTCGGAAACCGGTTTGTTCGGGAGGCTGGAAGTCATCAAACCTGCGTTCGAGACGATTTGTGATGTCCTGCGATACCAGTTTATAGACATGGCTTAGAAGCGAGATGGGCCTGTAGTTCTACAGCAAAGTGTTATCAACTTTTTTGAAGAATAGTATCACCAAGCTCCTGCTCCATGCCTCCGGCGTTGAGCTCTCGAGGAAAACGGAATTGAAGATACTCTGAAAGATTTTCGATATCGGCGATCCGCCCGCTTTCAGAAGCACTGAAGTGATTCCTACCTCACCCTGCGCCTTGTTCTTCTTAAGTTGCTTCAGGGCCATCTTAATCTCACACAGGCTGATGTTCGGTATATCATCGCTATAGTGTCGAGAATTTTTGTGGTCTATCTCTACGGCGAAGTCTAAAATACTTTAATTCCACCGTATGGACAGCTTCTATTAAACCGCTGTTTAGCTCGTCCACTGCAACGTTTTAACTTAACGCTATCAAAGCGATTTGCTAGTTCAAGTTGAAAGCTCTCGGGGTTTTGGGCATGGATATGGGCGCGATAAGGTCGGAGCGTAGACTTCATCTAGCGACGCCATTCTAATTGGACATTGATATTCAATGTGGCCGGTGGCCCTAAACATTCGGTGATCATTGCCAGTTTTCACCCTAATGACCACAGAGACATTACTGAACATCCGTATATTCATCGTTAAGATATCTATCTTGTTTCTCGTAGAACCGTCAGGACTTAGCCAGATCCATTTCCTGTAACGCGGCTATTGGAAAAAAGAGATCATCGCAAAGAGTCCCTCTTTCTTCAGAAAGTCGGCCAGCCTCGGACCTCTGGGGTCAGTTGCCCATGTCCAGATTGCCCCACTTTCAACCCTGCATCGCATGAGAAGCGTCTCATGCCCAACCTTGCTTTGAAATTAAAATGAAAATAACTCAGAAAATATCATTAAAGTAGGTTTGGGAAGTATATACGGCCCGACTTATTTCGTCATACATCTCCTCTACTTCTTCATTTGGATATGTCGAAGTGCACGTACACCTCTATAACCTTCAACGAATATATTTTTGATATTTTGAGTATAAGGTACACTACCCTCCTCAACACACGATGATTGATGATTTCGATGGATACGATGTTGTTGATGAGAGACCTGTGGACGAGAAATCCGACTCCTCCTCGAGCCTGTTGGTCATCCGCCCGGTAGAGGAGCAGGTTACCAGACTTCAGGGTTATCGTATCCTCTCCGATTCTTCGGACTTCCGAAAACCCCAGAATGTGCCATTCAATTCTTCTTCCAGTTCGACAATCTTCTCGTCTGTCCTCAACCTTCGTGTTGTTTGTTACCAGGACCAGTTGTCGTCGGGGGTGGTACCCGGGGCCACCCCAGGGATTCACCTACCACCTACGATAGCCAGAAATAGTGGGGCTGCCGGGGACTGGGGGCCTGGTCTCTGTTTGTGTCGCCATTGTATTTGCCGTTACTCGCCATGCTTGGCAGACGGGTTAGCGAGCGCCACTAACGAGCACCACTCTGCTGTCTATCATTACCCGGGGAAAGGAAATAGGATTTGTGGGTAGAGGATGTTATAGAAAAGGAGAATATGGCCTGTAGGAGTGGATACTGTTGTTACGGAAGGGAAGGTTGGGTGACTGCAGAAGCTCGGGGGCCGAGGTCGCGTACTCGGCGCACCTAGAAAAGGTCATGACCTCTATTTAGGAGCATTAGCCTTACCCCTTAGCCCTATAAACACTATAAACACAATGCAACTAAAATTTTCGCAAAGAAGGCGACATTTTTTTTGTGATTTTTTAAATATCGTCGTGTTTAGTATTTATTACTAAAATAATAATTTAACCCCTTGCGTACCATAGCGCCTTTAAAAATAAAAGGGTGTACATTATTATTAAAAAAGAAAACTATGTATTTGCCACCCAAATAGGCCGATAGAAAATAAATAAGAAAAAAAATCGTAATTTTTTGGCAAATATTTACTTGCATTGTGTCTAAAATCACTTAACTGCCATCCGGCTTTTTTTTCGATAGCACATTTGATATACCCTGTATATACATGGTGCAATAGTGTGTAAACTTTTTGTATGAAAAAAATAACCGGGGTGAGACAACGGGTTGAGTTTGCTACTTAAATATTATTTTAGACTTCTGCCCCACCCTGAGCCCATGGCTGGCTACGCCCATGGCTGAGCTTATTTACTGGAACTGTCTTTTAGAGCATAGAAATACGTTTATGAGCAAACAGGTCTCCAGGTAGCAGATCATTACATGGAAACAAGTTTCATTCCCGGTGACCCGCCGAGCTTCAATGACACCGAGTATTGAAGCTCGGCGGGCACGCATTGTAATGACAATGCGTGCTGTTGATCCTGGCTTACAGGAGTTACAGTGGTGTAGAGAATGGGTGGACAGTAAGGGTGTGACAGTAAAAATCATTACATGCGTCCTTGAATACTTCGAAATACGAAGTATACCGACGTTTCAGGAGTTTTACGGTCTCCTTAATTTGTATAGATCCTGAAGTGCATAAGAAGATCAACATGAGGATTTATCCGGTAGGAGTCCGGCATGTTTCATCTACTTAAGTTAGTCGGGGATGTAACAAAGATTTTCTATGAACCAATATCACGGTGGGTTTGTGATCCTAGGGCAATTCAGTACCATACATATGTAGCTAGTAATTAAGGAATTTCAAATGAATCTGCTCTTGTTTGAACAGTCGTTACGTTTACCGTCAAGCAGGTGACCTACACGTCTAGTCATTACTCTAATAAAAAATACAAACATATTCTACATCTATAAAAGTGATATTGCATCACTACAACTAAACAGCAGTGACATATGCATCGACTGCATAATATGCATAGTGGTGCATTTTTAACAAGTCTCGGTAAAAGTAGTTTGTAAGGAGATACGCGCTAGACGTCGAGCATTATTAATATCTCGGGCAGTCGCGATGTGACGAAACGTGACAAGACGATATTATGTGGACTTATATTGTGTTTTGTAATCGGACATTTAAGCAATAAATCTCACGAATTTGCAACAAAGTAATAATTTATTTTATTAAATTTTTAAAGGATTTCGACAAAGTGCAAATCCTAGCAAATTGTGACGAGATTTAAAGTTTCAATATATTTACAAAATACCTAACTCATTCCATGGACATTAAAAGTGATGCTTTCGCTCTCCTATAAACGACTTACAGTGTAAAAGCTCAATTAATGGAATGTGAGTACATACTACTAGCTTCCACCAATAAGACATCGAAATTCTACCCTTTTAATTCCACACAAAGTCAGTCTTTGACTCAGTATCTTAAACATTACAGCATTGAGTGAATTCACGATCCCAGACCTTTACAGAACGTTCCTGAGGTTATCTTCATCAAATATATTCTCTATACAAAAATTGTAATGCCATAATGGGCCAGCATAGCAGAGTGACGGAGTTTTCGCAAGCCACGGAAGGTGTCATAACTTCCTGCCTCGCCTTACAGAGCTTGCCTTTCTTAGCTAACGTACCTATTATCTCACTTGATAGATTACTCAATTATTTTCTGTTATATTATGAGTGACTAGAACTAAGCTAAAACGCGTGAGTGGTAGAGGATTGCGTTGCAACTTGAACGATAACATATCCATATGGAAGCCTTTACGTCCGCGCACACGCATTATTTCACAACACCAGTCCTAGTGTGGACTTCGAATATGGTTTATTTTAATTAACTAGCAAACGAGCCAGCATAATGGGTAAAACTTTAGGAAATTCAACATGGCCGCCGCGCGTGCCGCGAGGAAAATGTACAAAACTGTCTTTATTTATTTGATAATTATGCATTCCAACAGACATAAAACCTATTGAATTAAGTGGTTTCTATTGGTTTTCTCGGTAAAACTAATAATCCTTGTAATGACAAAAGTAATTTAGAATGGTGGGTAACTTATATCCTCCGTACAATATACAGGATAACTTCACTGCCACCCACAAATATTTGTTATCCAAAAAGTCTCTGATTGATTCAGACAGACAGTAAAATATTAAGTCTTGTGTCGTACAAAACTTGATGTTTTACTAACGCTGCAGACCTAGTGTCACCTAAGATTACTATAGTTCAAATCTATATGAAGCGCAAACATGTCTTTAAGTCTATAAGTCTACCTCACAGAGAACAACATAATATAGTTGGCGAGAGGTACAAGTGCACTCGAGTTGGCTACACAGCACACTGCGCACAGACAGACCGCTTGTTAACGCACATCATTCATTTGCTCACATTGTTCGTCTAATGTGTTGTTTATGTAGCCATTACCGCGCCGACCGCAGACCACATAGGTATATACAAAGTATCTTAAGCATATTCATAATACCTTCTCAATACTTAGAAGATAATTACTGTCTTAATACATATCTAGCATATGTATATTATTAATATTATAGAAAAAATAGACTAGTAGGAAGTCGCTTCCAACGTGTCAATAAACAATTCTTGAGGAAAGCCTTTGTTATGCAGTGGATTTCCTTTTGCTGACGAAAAAGAGAGATCAATAAGTAGCTATTGAAGTATAACTATTTCTATTTTCTACACAAAGAGACACTAGGTTGTGTAAAATGGTAAAAATATATTTAAAAAATATTATACATATTTTTAAAATGATAACTTATGTAGGTTAAATATTAGTAAAATAATAAATAAACACAATTCTATGTTGTTATCTAATCAACTAACAATTGAACTTAATCACAGAAATAGAACATTTATTATCACAAGTAGGTTTACTAAAACCGTGTGAACGCTCTATGGAGTGAGCGTGGGATGGGTGCGAAGAATGTCAGTATGATCATTTAAAAGGTTATGTACGTCATTTGAAAAATGCGAAAATTATTCATCGTCCTCGTAATATTTAGCTGTAATGACGGGCGTCAGGTCGGTGGTCGATGCAGGGCACTGTACCAGTCGTACTAAACATTTGAACCAGACCAAGTATCAAGAAAAGCGACGTGAAGAAACGATTTGACCCTCTAATTTCATTAGGTAAGATTGTCATCGACCCAAAACCCGTTCTTTTTTTCTTTATCTGGCCCGGCAAAGTGGCGGCATTGCACCTGATGGTAAGCGCAAATGCCGCCCAGGCAGAGTATCCATTGGCATCGGACGGCAGTCCCATGCTAATGGAAACATACTGGTGGTAGGTCTCTCATATGTGAGAGGCCATCTGGGTGGGTACCACCGCAGTGTCTATTTCTCCCGTCAAACAGCAGTGTAAACGCACTGTTGTGTTTCGGGTTGAAGGGCATTGTAGCCAGAGTAACTACTGGACATATTGAGACTTAACATCTTATGTCTCAGGATGGCGAGCGCAGTGGAATGCCAAGCATTGCTTTGTAATTCAAGGTGTTGTTTAGTTTTGCTACTGTTCATGAGCGGTCGTATCGCTTACCATCAGGCGAACGGCATGCTCGTCTCGCCATTCAAAGCAATAAAAAAAAATAAAAAAAAAAAACAATTATGCCGGCCTGCTAAGGTGCCTCTTCACACCACGGCGGAAGGAGCCAGGATTGTAGGAAGGAGGGAACTTTTCCTCACCTCATCATTTCTATTAAATTTTTTTCTTTTATTTGGAGCTATGATTAAAGCCTTTATGACCAATATCTGTGGACGCTGACGGTCGGCAGCTATCACCTACAATCATGGAGGCCAAGCTTTTTTGCCAGACCTTTGTCACCAAAATATGACTAAGTTGTATTAACTTAAATTTTGCCTAAATCAAGCCTTATTTACTTTAATTATTACAAACCACATAATAATCAAATCTAAATAGTGCATATATTCTGAACATCAAAGTGAAGGAGTTGAGCTTACAGACTGCGTGTCATGCAGGCAGGTGCGGGGCGCCTCAAGCCAGGTGCTCACACAAAGGTGATCAATCAACGCCACGCGGCATTCGCCACGCGCCTCACCACGTCTCGTGACATCTCGTGACACCTCGTGGCACTGCCTCGACACTTCGCTGCCTTGCATTACATATACAATGAACATGCTATAGCTTACGGTTATACATCATCATTTATTACGGGTAGTAGGCAATGGCGACCAAGTGGAGATTTTGTAAAATGGCAAAGTTTTTTTTGTTTTTCAATTAATGGTGACACGATTGTGACATTCACCTGATGATAAGCCATATGACCATTCATAGACAGTAGCAAAACCAAATGACACCATGAAATACAAAGCAATGCTTGGCATTCCACTGCGCTCGCCATCCATACGTACGATGTTAAGTCACAATATGTCCAGTAGTTACTCTGACTACAACGTCCTTCAAACCGGAACACAATGCACTTACACTGCTGTTTGGCGGTAGAAATAGACATTGCGGTGTTACTAACCCAGGCGTCCTCTCACATAAGGTAGTTTAAGAAACATTATAAAGCGTTGTTTTGTGTTCGATCAACTTGTAAATTTTTATTTTTTCTGTAACAGCCTACTAAATAGCGTGAAAAAGTAAAAGTGGTATGAAAATGAATTTAAGCGTGTGGTATTAGTCATGTATTCCGAATCAAAAACAGTGACTTGCCTCACAAATTAAAAACCCAGAAGTAATTTTTGCTAAAAGACAATTATTTTCTCGTAACCATTAATACGATTACGCTACTCCTTTATACTTTACTTACAAAACTCAATATCTCAGAAAGGCGGGAACATGCTTACCCTCGAACTATTTCACAGCTTCACAATGATAATTAAATTAGCAAAACAAAATCAATATTTGGCTAGCTGATTCAATAGAGGTTTTCGTAAAAACGGCAGCGGTGCATAAATCGCCGAGTCATTCTTAACTTATACCTAATATGACGAAGTATCTGCCACATAGAATAATATAGATGATATTAAATATTTACCATCGGTAATGAGTTGAAACAGCATTGGGAAGCAATCGCGAGGGCGCACCACCCGAGGTCGGACATCCGCGCATGCACACACACAAGTGTTTACATGCACACACATCACATACACACACAAGCCCGTACACAAGAATATTAATGATTTACATTATTTGCTTTAGCGTTGACATCTTCATTCGAATAGTATTTTTGTGCAATCTCAGACGTAATTAAAGATTTTTCATTTGAAAACAATAACACCCATAAAATAATAGTTGGATGTGACTTGTCTCAGCCCTTATGATTATTATTAGTTTAATAGCTAAGTTATTCACTTCAAAAATCAAATAAGTACCTACATACCGAAGTACGTTCTCAACCTCATTTTCGAGAAAATATTGTCAAACCAAAAAATTTACGAACCGGAAAACTTATACAAAGTGAAGTGCCCGTCCATGGCATCAAAGCCATACCACACGAGTCCAGTCTATGCCACTACAGTAAAGATGCGCCCTAGTAGAGTGACAGAAGGATTAACGCCTAAAAGCCATGTCGATGATACTATTTATCTATATATATAAAAATGAATTGCTGTTCGTTAGTCTCGCTAAAACTCGAGAACGGCTGAACGGATTTATCTTATCTTGGTCTTGAAATGTTCGTGGAGGTCTAGGGAAGGTCTAAACGGTGAGAAAAAATGGAAAAATTGCGAGGAAAAGCCAATTTTTTAATTGTTCAAGCGTGATGCGACCATCCAATATAGGATGACCTTTGTTTGGTTGACGCGAGAGGTAAACGACGGTCAAGGTTCAACTACCAACCAACGTAAAATGATCTATCTTTCCATTGTCTTTCATTGACAGCTGACGAAATAGAACAAAATTCAAAAAGTGTGTACATTGTGTACATAATATCTAGATACGGCGTCTCGCGTAATTTGTTAAATGTAAAATTAAATGATGTCCATATCTACAAAAATAGCCCATCGTTTTTTGAGTGTATTGCAACAGTTTTAAACAAGATATACTCTATCGAAGCGTTTTGCCGGAGTTCACCAAAATATATCTAATTATAATTTTTCGTTTTCATAAAGGACATTGTTTTTTGAATTGATACCTTTAGATGCGTTGGGGGAAATTTAAATTCCGCATTTGTATTGTTTTCAGACTCAAGAATAATAAAAGTATTGGTACGTTGATGCCGCATCTAGACATTGTAATGAAACGATATGCAGTTTTATATTTTTAAATATTTGTTTTATTACTTACGTCGCCTGGTAAGGCAGTATGAAGGTTTTATTAATTTGTATATTGACGGTGAAGTACCAATACCTCCTAACTATTTTTTTGAGAAATAAACTTTCTAATCGTTCTTTAAATATAAAGGTATTATGCCGATGTTTTAGTGAAATCTCCTAAGTGTATTTTACTATACATTTACATTATTACTATTCCCCATTAATAAATATAGTAACTACTTTTTAATTTAACAAAAAAATTAGGGGTTTTTCGGTTTGTGTGAATTTATGACTTTGTCACTTAGGATTTATTGGCACTTCGCCGTCGATATGTATAGATAGTCTTCTCAAATAAATAAAAGTAATTCACAGAATCGCGTGGTTGCCCGTTGGTAACGTACCAAACGCGACTGCCAACAAGTTTACGATGGTCACGGGTTCAAATCCCAGGACACACCTCTGACTTTTCGGAGTAATTTCTACATTAAATAAAATCCTTCAACCCGCACTAAACTCGAGAAACTTAATTTTAGCTAACTTCAGTTGTTAATCTGCCCGATTATTTTTTTAATAAGTTTAATAAATCTTAAGTTTTGTCACAAATTAAATTTCAGCATAAAGTTATAATATTTGACATAGACTATCATAACAGTATGTCTGTAAATATCAAATTTAAAACTACCTACTTACTACTGGAGAGATGGGATAGAATAGAATGTAAGGTGGATAAAATGAGACAGAAGAATAGGTATAGGAATGGATTGGATAAGCAGCTTAGACAACGGCAGTCATGTTGATTTTAAATAAAATATGGACTGGAATCTGTATTTGCACCCAGGCGAAGCCGGGCCGGGCCGCTAGTTATTATTAAAAATAATAGTACAACTGGCAGCCTTATTACACGAGGTAATTTCTTACAGGCAACCATAAGATGGATATTTAAATAGGAGAAATAAAGGGCAGTCTAGGGCATAAATCAAATAATAATACTCTACAATGAACAAACTACATTATTTAAATACCTTAACTTTGTTTTAATACCAACTCCTTTGTGCATAAAATATGAACAGTAAATATAGTGTTGGGTTAAGTAATCCGTTCATCTCGTTCAGAGTAAGTTAAGTTCGCTGTCGACGTCTGTGATCGATTATCTGCTATAATATTATCAAATAGCCATGGCTTGTAGTTTCATCACCTCTTAAATGTTACTGTTGCTAGTTGGCATTTGCCACATCGTGTCCATATTTTACTAAATGTATTGTTGTTAATTTGTCTTATACGCATTTCACGTCCTTTATCCTATGAAGTAAAGGAATAAATAATAAGGAAATAAATGCACATTTTTATTGACTTGAATGGCTCAAGAAGATAAGAACATATTTATTTAGCAATTCTGGGTCAAATTGCATTTTTTTAAATATAAATATCAAAAAGCGCTGCGTCATACGTATGACTCAGACATCATAAAGATGATTAAGATCATTGACAGTAATTAAATATTAATCAAATATGATATGGGTCTTAAAGTCTAAAAGGTATTTTTAAGTTGGTAGAGTAGACATTGATTTTTTTATTGCATAGTTGCCGCAAACGAGCCAACAAGTCAACTGATCAGTACCGCCCATGAACATCCATAACGCTAGAATCATGCATGTGTTGCCAGCCCATCAAATCAGGAGCGGACCGGAAGAAAAATTCGAAGAGGGAAGCGGTATTGGGCATCCCGCAATCTCACTCACTGAATAAAACGTGACAGCAAAGCAGTCGCTCCACGTCGATCTCCTGTGAGACAGTGGTACCGCCCCGGAAGAGCCTGCCCAGAGACTTCGCGTTAGATTCATACAGTAGTATAACTACACCACCAAGGCAGACATATCACCAAATAGCACAGACTAATAACTAACAAATAACTTTTTCCTTATAGGCACGTCCTCTCTATTCTTGCAGTTTCGACAGTGAAGTGACTTTCAGGTCCATATAAAAATTACACCACATTGAAACTTGCTAACAATGGTTTGCCATTCAATATTGCCAAATCAGAATTGAATGAAAGTAACGTTTGTGGGCGATGCTTAGTTAGCATCCACCGAGCAAAAACGTAGGTGCCTAGGTCATGCATATATCAGTAGGAATATAAGAAGGACACGATATTAAAGACCAAAAGCGCCATTTCTTACCACCAGTTCATGGAAGTCCCTTTATATAATGGTCAACGTATATTTTATTGCTAAAGTATCTTTTTTGCAGAGTCGAGTCAAATAAACAAAATTAAGTGCGTGACTTCGCATAACTTATTTCATGGTAGAAGAGTTATGATCTGATGATTATCGCCAGCTTACTTTGCAAAATTTAAACCAAACACTAAACCTGTATTTTGAAATACCAATTACACGAATTAATCATAAACCACGAAATTGTAAGGATTTAAAGATGTTACGCAAACGTAGCCAGAGTCATCTCTCTAACATTTTTCGAGCCTGTATTGTAGTTAAATCTACACTGCAGGTTTGGCCAACTCGGTGCCAGTGTCTCACGGAAAGCCTACTGAAAGTTACTGCTTTGCCGTCGCGTTTCATTCGGTGAGTGACAATGTTGGACGCACAATACCTCTATCCTTCTGCCTTCCTTTTCCATCCCATTTTGAGGGCCTTGCAACACACTTATGATTCAAGTATGATATATGTCCATGAATGACTGACACAATTAATGCAGTTCGCCTGATGGTAAGTGATATGACCGCCCATTAACAGTACCAAAATCCAACAACACCTGAAATTCTAAACCAATGCTTGGCATTGCACTGTGCTGGCCATCCTGAGACATAAGATGTTAAGTCTTAATATTTTCAATAGTTACTTTGGCTACAGTGTCCTTCAAACCAAAACACAACCGTGCATTTACACTACTTTTTGGCGAGAGAAATTGACTTTGCTATGGTACTTACACAGGCGGCCTCTCACATATGAGAGACCTGCCACCAGTACACAGCCAATTTTTCCCAAAAGTGAGTGGTTTTACTAAACTTGTGTGTCGGTTGTCGCGTGTGGCGACTGGCGCGTCGCGTATCGCGTGCGGTTATATAAGCGTCGCGAACGGCGAGGCGACGAGAACGGAGGCGCGCGCCGCGGCCACGGTCAAGGCCGCGCGACCTCCACGCAACACTCACTGTTCTACACGCGCACAAGCACGCGGGTTCACTCTGGCTTTATTTATTTAAAGCTTTATTGTACACCAGAAATATAACATAGTAAACAATTCACTTAAGAAAAGAGTACAATTAGCGGTCTTATCGCAAATGGCAATTTCTAACAGACAACCATTTGATGGATATAAGAGAAAAGGACAAAAATGTGTCTTTTAGTCGAATCAAAAATCAAAATTTCTTTTTTTCCAGATATTCTGAATCTAAACAATAGATCTTAGGAACTTAATTACGTTATAAAAATAGAGATGTCTTATAAAACACAATGACGTGATGAAAATGCATCTGATGGTAAGTGCAATGCAACCCAAATAGAAAATCTGACATTAAGAAATCGGCCGCTTAATCAATCGATAGCTACAACTACAACTACATAGTTGTGTCGATTGATTAAGCGGCCGATTTCTTGATTTCAGATTTTCCATTTGTATGTACATACATACAGCCGTTTAGGCCTATCGAAACCGGAAGTACATTGGTCTGATTACGAAAAGGACTATAAAGTCCAAATTACACGGGTAGAGCTCCTCGCCTCGAAGATACGAATATCGTAAGGATATAAAAAAGTTGCATAGTGTAAAAAATTGTCAGAACACGATGTCCTACGGCAGTTATGTGATGCAATGATAGCATACGTTTCTTGCCGCGGGAAAATCTGTCCTTTTAATAAGGGTATAATTGCGCGGGTTCAGAATCAAAACACCGATGTGGACCTTACAGGGAGTAGTGTCAACTCGAAACCGCTCTATCATCTTTAAGTTTATAATTAAGTTTATAATTCTATAAGTATATTTCTATATGTTTGTAATTTAGAGCGAGTTTGGCAGACAACTCATAATTCAATATGAGTTAATTAATGTAAACCATCTTTCATTCGTTCTCTTGTATCCATCCCAAGTGTGGTCCCATGGTGGTCTGGCACAAATTGCTTCAAGAAATAAGACCGCCACTAGTGTATTTTTGTATTTTTCATGTATTTCTTCCTATTTTTATGTATCTGTTGTACAATAAAGTATTAAATAAACAAATAATGTCTTAAATATTATCGACTGAAGAAAAAATAAACCAACAAACATCTATCTCTTTATACATATACGAGTATAAGTCGTTAAAGATATTCTTGGAGTTCCAGCGGACGTCATCTCGATTGCTAAATGCTAACAATACTAATTACATACTACTACTATATATTTTGAGGCAAGATCTTTAATGTGCACTCGAGGCGGCGGCCGCATTAGGAAAACCCACGAGCGCAAGGATTTCCTGCGGTCGCATATTATGAAATTTATTGAAACAGTTACTGAACAAACAACATAAATGTCATGCTTTTAGCACCTTCAGATGTGCGCCTTCACTGTTATGGCCGGCAGCATTCCGTCATCTAGATGTTACATTCTTAATGGTATGAGTTTTAATTAAACTTTAATTCCAAAGCATTTTTAAGAGGACAAGGTATTTAGCTCACCTTTCGGTACCCTGGGGGGGGGGGGATAGGGTAAATCACTTTTTTGTCACCTTCAGCCCGGAACAATGCGGATGTTGTGTCCGAGCTGTATCTTTAACAACTTACGCCAACATACTCACTAAAAACCCCTCGATAGTCAAGTATAGGGGATCCGGATGACCTCCACTTATGACTAATTTTAGACGCCCTTTCAAGGTATTATGGGCGTCCATGACAGAGACGAAGCTCTATGGCACGTCTCGGAGTATACGTGAGAGCGCACCGCCCCCGCAGTGTTCCCAGTAACTCCGATGACCCATGTAGGTCACCTCTTATGAGAGGCAGGGGATACCGTGGTGGAATTCTTGCACCCCCAGACCACAGGACAAGCGGGTACCATTACTACAACCCATAGTTCATAGGTTTACTTTTGTCCCAAAATGCGGCAAGAAGTCAACCCTATATAGTTAAGTCGGGCATAACTTACTTAACTTTATGTACTAAGAATGGACCCTGGAACCCCACAGTTGAAGCGTATGCAATCACTAAACCAATGAAGAAATAAATAATCACAAATTGGACTAAATGCCTCGTAGCTCAGTATTTTACCTCCCACTTAACTTTGGATTGAAGTGGACAATTATTTGTTGCTCAACAATTCTGACCTTCGATATCAGTTCACCTTTTACTAAATGTATTTTAAGATCGGCAATGCGCTCACCATTCACACGTGTAACAGATACTCGTCGTGTGCTGGGCTGGAAGATATCCCGATAATCTACTCTCTTCTCGGTACCTCTTCGAGGCCTGCCGAAAGAAAGCCCAAATAAATTTCCTTTCATGAAGGATACTGAGTGACTTATAAGCGGTAGCAGTCACTTAAGGTCATGAGATCTACTTAATTGTTTACTGAGCCTGTTTCGCTCGTCACATCGAAAAAATATGTATTATTATGGAAAAAAATCGTCATAATGTCTTTTGAACCGGATAAAGGTGTGCCAAATTTCCAATATGATGAGAAAACTTAACAATTTCGCCAAAAATATTCAAACTTTGTCAATGAAAAAACACGGTACGTCACATCGACTTATCGCGCACATTAATGACCTATTATCGAATATTTAAATATAGCGTGACCCTAACACACATTCTGCGACCAGGTCGCCGTGTCGTCTTTAATCATTATTATTATATTTGTTTCGGGGACGGATACATTTAGATTTACCTGTATGAATAGTATAAATTGATATGTATATAATACTACAAAACTCATTTGTATATACATACCCACTAGCCACATGGATAACTTATGATGTATGTATATACAGCATTGGCATCATTTCATCGACATCCTTATTGATAAACAGTTTTAAAACATGACATCGATTGTTTTGTGGACAGCCTCCGTAGCGCAATTGGTTAGAAGGCCGCAGTGAAACGAGAGACCGCGGGTTTGATCCCCGCACCGAGACAAATGTTTGTGAGGCCCACGAGTGTTTGTCTCGGGTCTGGGTGTTTGTGAGACTGAAAAGTCTCTCGTAGTTCTTGATAACCATGACACAAGACTTAATTGATCTTAATGTGGGGTCAAGACTACATATGTGGCTATTGGGTGTATTTATTTATTATTACTATCTATGCATAAGTCCGATAGTCTCTATTTAGACTGTGTTGCATTTATCATCAAATTAATCCTTAACTCCTATACAAAAACGTTTAGAATTTATGATTCGTAGAAAATGGCGAGTAATTGCTTAATAGACTAATAAATTGAGCAAGTAAACACATGAACTGTGCTTACTGTAATTATGCTCGTAAGCACATTAACGAGCATGAATGCGCATTACCTGCGTCCGGTGAGTGTTTGCGCGCATGCCCACCACGACGTGTATTCTACTCAATCACTGTGCCATACTAAATTATAATAGTAAACAAACTTTGTACATAGGTCTGTTTACAGACTAATTTGTTTGTTTATTATTACTTTCGTTAATACAAAAAACGTCACTGTGCAGCCAAGAGCATTCACACCAGATTGCCATTAGTAATCACACCATGCGGTTATCAGCTACTAATATATTCAATTAAATTAATAGGGAGCGTTTGACGTTTCATACTTTTCAAGTCGAAACAACTTTGTTCAGACGTAACTCACATACTCACACCAATAACTTTTTCTGCAAATAGAATTGTGATTTTACGGAAAATGTTGCGAAACGACGAACGATACTTATTAGTTGTAAAACCACATTCTCATGGCTTACCGGAAAAAGTTATTGACATTGTGTGAGTTACGTCTGTACAAAGTTGAAAAGTTAAACGGTACCTAAAATTTTATTTGGTTTATAATGACAAGCTGAACTAGCTCCGTGCTACAACTAGTTAAGACAACTATAAGCCGACCCTTTATGTTCTAATGCTACATTACATCACATCCCGCGGCTCTGTTCTCCTATCTATTACAACTTTCATCACAGCGAGCGACCCTAGTGAGACTGGTCGAGTATGTGTGACTCACCGCTACTACCGCCACGCCACGGGTTACAACACTGGGGGTTACTCTATACTCCAACTCCAAATTCGAATATTCGAACGTTGAATTTCAACATATAAGATAAAAGTTATCCATTTTTTTTAATCAAAATTTATTTAGGTGCTTTTAGACAAAAAACTGTGACAGCCCCATCATAGCCTAATATAACATGGCGAGAAATTTCAACTAGACCTTAACTGTTAACTTATATAATTGGATAGAGTCAGAAAGAGATTTCGACTAAATACTCTGTACAATACCAACATCCACAAGGTTTATACCCACAGATTTTATTAGAATCTCTCTGTCAAATTTTGTCTTGGAATATTCCAACAATATGTGACGAACATCTTCAACTATACCTCATTCCAAGTTATCCACTTCTAAATATAAATACTATTCTCTATCATTATCTTATGGTTGTCTGGAAGAGATAGCTATTAGCGATAAGACCGCCAGTTGTTCACTTTATATGTATTTGTAAGCTTTTCAATTATTATTATTTTTTTGTTATTTTATGTTATGTGGAGTTTAATAAAGTGTTATGTATCTATATCTATGAAACTTTTCATTCACTTCAAACTTAGTCTAAGATTACGACGGACGAAACAGGATTCGAACATTTTTTAAAGTGTAGTAAGGCATATTTGTGCAGTTTTACGTGCGATGTTCGAATATTCGTCATCGTGTCGGAGTACAGAGTAACCCCCCTGGCTCCGAGATGTTTACGAGTATAAACACTGCCGCTCTGGTTTTCCCTAATGTTCAGATATAATTGTATGTTGCTTGGCAGGTGTAAGGCACATTTTATTGCGAGATCTAATAAATATACTGGATACTATCCAGTGGATACAAGTAATCCGGCCCCTACCTTACCGAGACAAATACTTATGGATTACATGAATATGAGTCTAAAAACCGCTACCAACAAACAATCCCAATGAAAAGTTTGCCGTTTGAGATTGACAGCTCAATCTTTTTTCTGATACTATATTGCTAATAATCAATCTCAGTAGTGAGAAAACTAGGGCAACATGGTAAATGACAAATCGAAAAGCAGAAAACAATCCAGATTGACTTCAATCTATTTTTTTCGATTTATTATTGGCATCGGCCCTTAGTGAGAAGATTGAAACCTCGGCTCTCGTTTCCCACCATCTTAACTATAAGCACTGCAGAGGCTGTCCATACTTCTTATACCGACGCATGTAACGGTGATTTTTTACATACAATCATTTGCACAATAATATGATTAACTAAATTATGCCCCTGTGAGGTTGCTACTTAAATATCAGGGTCAGCTGTATAAGTGCCAACTCTATGCTTATAAAATATTCGATAGTCCGTTGTGTGCACTATAATTGTTAAGGATTTTGTAGTTGCAATAAAAAAAGTATTATTACCATTACCAAATGTAAGCTTTCAAAACTTCAGTATAGACAGCAAGGTATTATTAATTTAAATTTGCTGATTTTTCATACAAATCCTTTTACACACCACAGTCCACTGTACCTATTTGAAGATCCATGCGTAAAACTATTTAACGTTTTTGTTCAATGAGAGCCAAGCCCAAAGGTCGCTTCTGGCGGATGTACCACCAAACTAGACACATGTCACTGAACTTACGACACGTGTCCTCAAAATACGACTTTAAACATCCTTCCAAACATTGGCAACACCGCGAAGGTCCGCGATATTTATTGCTACATTAATTAATAATTTCGATATTGTCGGTTAGAGGGTCGCGAAGGAACACACTAATGTATATTTATGAGATATTCGCCAATATCTGGTAGTAAGAAAGCGTTTTAAATTTAAATTGCTAAATTCTGATTTCTTATGTTTTTTTTGCTTGATAGATTTCCTCGATAGTAGAATGTATCGTGCTACTCAGATACCATTGCATAAAACTGCCACGAGTGTAACTTAAGCCTTTGTAATATGAGGTAACTTGTTACCTATCTTATCATGTTTATGTCTCTTTAGAAACGCATAATTTATGTAAAAGACTCTGATTATTAAGACTTAAGTTTTAGTATTATAATTTTGAAAACTGCATACAATGCGACAGAGAAAATACGTTTACCACGTCCTTGGATCTTGTTATTCGTATTAGTCAGTATTTAGATCGCGAACAAAACTAATATTGCGGGTAAGCACATATTTAAACAGGTTTATTAAGAACATTAAAGGAGAACAAATTTTTAATCGGACCAGATGTTCGGCAATAATAAGTAATAAGTAAAAGTGATTTAATTATGAGTGTAATGTCACCGGGCGATTGTACACGCGAGTGGCAACACGCGGCACGCCGCCCCGCGCTGTTATGCAGCGGCGCTGAGCGTGTTGTAATGTCATGCAATGTAGTGCAGCTCCAAATGTCATCACGCTGCAATCAGATCCCGCACTAGTTAGTACAAGACGAGTCCGTATAAAAACGAAAAGAATGCATTCATTCTACACGGAGATTTCACGGCATGTACCAGGGTCTATCTTTCAACATAATCTCCCTCACTTCACCCAATTGTAAGACCATCAGCACACATATTTTGCTCGACGACAACAAGACAACACCCTTAATGACCGATTTCTGACCTTTGACCTCGAATTTTAAATATAGGGGCAAATTCTGGCACTTGAATCAACAGGCAAACCCTTTCTTATTACTGGCTTTCCCCCAAAGAAACCTTGAGGAGTAATAAACGGATTGTTTCACCCACATTCTGTCCCTTAGAGGACTAAGGCTTAATTATTGTCAGGGCCCAAACACGCATTCTAGATGTACACTTGTGTGAATAGTAAATACTCTCCTCAATACTTGCCTGCCTCCAAAAACCTTGTGATTTAAGTAATATAGGGCGGATCAATCAGCATTTAAGATAACTGAAGCTAACTTCTTTTGCTTGTATGGCCCTGCTTGATGCAGGTACAACCGTTGCAGAAATGGCATATACAGTTTTCAGCTTGATTTAGAGGAAGCAACCTCATCAGCGCGTGAAGTAATGTCCTACGCTGGCCAACCCGCCTGCTTAACCCGTGTTAGCGAAACCCCAAACATCTTTAATATCTGACCGAAAATCAATAGCATTATCCTTGACAAAATCGATAATTATGCAATTTGTGGTGAATGGTATCGACGGCTGTAAAAGTGTCCTCAGATAGGATCACCTGCATTATGTACACAATAAAAACAAATTTCACGCGACATTCAATTCCACACACATTGCGCCATTCTGCCATTTACCCGATCACCCAGATTCACATCGAAAAACTGTCGCGGAATTACAAAACTTACGAAATTATAAATGATCGATGAGCTTAATCGAGCTGCTTTAGTTATTACCAGAGATAATGATATAATCTACCTACATTAGTTGTACTGATTAATGAATGCATAATTAGAGTGAGCGATAATCTAGTAAAGTACAAACCAAGATGCTAAGATAGTTGTAAAAGGTACGATTCAAGGACACACGGTTAAGACATTTTTAACTTTCATTCTCGGACAATTGTTTACTACTGCACATACAATTATGGATGCTTATGTATTGTGGCTGATGTAGGTAATTAATAAGTAGAATACTTGTTGTTAGAGTTGCTAGATGTGTTTACGACATTATATTTGTTCAGTTAATGGCTGTGAGCACAGAGCCTGCTGTGTAACATATGTTTAAAGTCCGCGCCGTTTACTGTCTGTCCTCTTGCTAGGGCTACCACGCCACTTTTATTTTTTTATTGTTAAGCAAAAAATTCGGTGAATAAAATGGCATAGAGTTAATAATAAAAATAAAGATGTAAATTATTGTGCTATCGAGAGTGAAGTGATGGGTTTTTACGTTGAAGGTTACCCACTTCGATTCCTAATATAATATAAAAACAAGTAGCAACACATACAGCCATTCCGAATCATTTAAAATCTGATATTAGTTATTTATTTCCACATAATTTATATTCTTATAACGTTCACACTTTACAAGTATTAAATACATTATCAAGATCTTAAAGTGGGTAAATCCGTTTCCTTTGTAGGTGGTACTCATTCTTAATTCATAAACTTCCTTAATCTTTTTCATTTAACAAAATTAAAGAACAGCATTAAATCTGACAATGCACAAGTCAACATTACGAAGAGGACTCTATCTATTATCTAACGTATGGAATAGTCTATTCTAAAAGACTTTTTTTAAATATAGCAATGAATATCAAAACGGGCATGCCATTCGTGTGATGATAAGCGATATGATTGCTAGTGGGCAGTAGCAAAACCAAACAACATGATGGATTACAAAGCGTAGCTTGGCATTCCACTGCGCTTGTCATCCTAAAATATAAAATTTTAGGTCTCAGCATGTCAAGTATTACTCTGTCAATGTCCTTTAAACCAAAATACAACAGTGCTTTTACACTGCTGTTTAGCGGGGGAAATAGACATTGCGGTGGTATCTACCCAGGTGGCCTTTCGCATATGAAAGACCTACCACCAGTACTCTACCCAATCAAGTTTTAAAATAATATTTTGCTTCATGACAACCCTAACGCAACTGCTCAAGGGGCGACACCAGTTCTTATGTCATATAGATTAAAGCCAACAAATTACCTCGCCATAAAACCTTAAACATCGTTAACTTACTTCATCATTTGACAACCCTAGATTAAAAGTAAAACTAGAGTGCAATAAAACACTAAATGTGAGGACATAAGTAGTACGAGCGTCACTTGTCACGTCCACAAGATATTTCACATGATGCCAAAAACATACAGGTATGAAGGCTTTAGATCTGTTTAGAAGACTTCTAAGGAAGCCACGTGTACTGTCTCCCTTATATGAGCAAGCATTTTAAGAAACGAACAACTGGTTTAGTTTTTGGAGGAGTGTGTGTAATGTGTGTGCGTGATGACCTGTTGGTAACGAACCAAAAACAATCTACCAACAGTGGTCGCGGGTTCAAATCCCACGGTGCATTTTTGCTTTCTGAATATATTCATTTTGATTGTCAATTACCACAGAGTTTAATTAGGAAAGAAACAGCATGAGAAAACCAACACGTTGTAAAAAGTCTCACAATGTTGTCTATATGTCTTAGAAGGAATAGGCGAGGTGAACTATAACCTAAGCCATCGATTGTAGAAGGGTCCAGCACAGCACTGGTCGGGTACAGGCTGGTGTAGTACATGTTCCGAGTGTAGCAAGTAGTGATTACGCCCGTGGCTGTTTCGTCAGTCGCCTCGATAGCCGTTGATCTCGACGTGTCCCGTCCTGACGAGTGCGCCGCTGCGCTGTGCTTTCCTGATGGCGCAAGCCTCGCTCACTTTTACTCGCCAAGGAGTTAATATAGCTTATCAACGCACTAATTATATCTACTTATTATTTGTTATATTTACATACAGGTGTCTGTGTTTTTCGACATTATGCGTTGCGTTAACTGCGTGCGGGTTAGGTTATGGATGTTATATGTTTTCGGATTGTTTTGTTTTGTTTAGAGGTTTTCAAAATCAATTACAAAATATATTTGGCGGATAATTTGACCAGTATCAGAATAATGTTGTTTACTATTGACAATTTTCGGGAACCAAATTATAATGCTACTGATTTTGTAGGCTAGCATTGATTACGAAAAGTCAAACCAGTAAGTTGATGCTATTTTCCGAATGACTATAAAAAGTACAATGACAATAAAATTATATATTTCTTTATACAATTCTAACATCCGACTACACCACAAACATGATGTCATAGAAAAACCGAGTGGTACTTTCCGTGCATCAAAAACGTTCAATAATAACGTCGAAATATATTCTAAATTAATTACCGCAACTGATGACATTAAGGAACAACTGAATAATTAACATACAGATATATATGAGGCGGTATGTTTGTGGAGCACTGAGAAGAGTACGCTGGAAAATCCGGAATCCGCTTGCTTTATATACTACTCTATATATAGACTGGAACTATATACTCACCCATTATTTATTTCATTAGATGCAAAGGTTGACCAGTTTTAATAAATTTGTAACTATATATTTCTGAACATGTTTGAAATATTAATTATTATAATATTAGCTAAGAGTTAATCGACATGTTTGGATGTACACATTTAAAAGATATTATATATAATAATATATATATATATATATATATATATATATATATATATATATATATATATATATACACGCGGCTTAATATGAAGGATTAAGGGAATATATTGAAATTCTGCAAAATTTTCTTTCAACATACAAAATACCAATATAATAAATAGAAAAACCATACTTAATCCGCTTTGTTTAATCGAAAAAAACTGCTTTGGAATTATCAATCACTGCCTTTAATGTGTTAAATTACTAATTGGAATCCACTCACAGCAGAGCAATAAAAACATTGACGGCGTGTGGAGGTCACCACACACCAAAAAATAACGAGCAACCTCAACGTAATAATCATGGAGGAGACGCTAATGCGGAACCGTCGAGAAATATTCAACACTGACCTCTGCAATAAATTGTAGAACAAATTATTATCGACAAATGTCATAAAGATGGGATTGCTAAACAGTCCTGTGGTCGGTCTGATGATAAGCCATTGTAGCCAGAGTACTACTGGACATATTGAGACTTAACATCTTATGTCTCAGGATGGCGAGCGCAGTGGAATGCCAAGCATTGCTTTGTAATTCAAGGTGTTGTTTGGTTTTGCTACTGTTCATGAGCGGTCGTATCGCTTACCATCAGGCGAACGGCATGCTCGTCTCGCCATTCACAGCAATAAAAAAAAAAAAAAGCGATCAGGGGGGTTACTCTATACTCCGACATCTAGTTCGAATGTTCGACCGTTGAATGTCTGCATATAAGATAAAAGTTTTCCACTTCTAAAAATCAATACTATTAAACTAAAACTACGATACTATACATGATTCGAACATTTTGCAAAGTATTTAGGCATACTCATACAGTTTTACGTGTGATGTTCGAACATTCGTCGTTGTGTCGGAGTACAGAGTAACCCTCCAGTTTTTTCCAATAAACACCAACTATAGGAACAAACGTAGATGCATTGCCGCCTTTAGAAAAAAACAACAAAATGTTCTCTCGTGTAATAAGGAACCCGCGTGATAGAGCACGCCCATTCTTACTCAGCCTTAGTAAAGCTTTATCAATTCAGTTTCTCATACTGGCGCCTTCCTATGGTAACTTGCTGTAATTATTAATGAGGCTCCATCAGTTATATTCCTACTAATATCTGCTGATAATTTTGTGAATGGTTCATGAGTGAACTGTGCGAATATGACATTACGTGATTCATTGTAAGGGTAACACGTTACAGGGCCTTTTAAATGTCACAAAAGTAATCGAATGCCGCACTTTTAACTTGGAATTATATAAACAATGCGAGCGACCCCCCGCGGCTCCCTTGTTCTTATTGTTATTTACTTTATTTGGTATAATTTTTAAATGACTGCTAGTTTCATGTACAAAATAATTTGTCTGCAATTAATGAAGTTCAAGATTACTCAAGAGCCGTCAGAGTTACAATTATATGCGAATGATTCAGTGCGTCATTGTAATGAACGTTTCGTGGAATGACAATCGTTCTTGAGTAAACGGACATAGCAGAACATCATTTACAAATCGTATATAGTGATTATATTTGTATAGTGTCACAACAGCTTGCAATCCAACTGGCAGTAATGCCGCACAATCTAAACAGAGTATGGGCCGGTGTGAGATGGATATCTTGGGGCAGTCGTCACAATATGTTGACATGTTCCAAATTAAATGTACACTGAAATAAGAAAAAAGACACACTTGTGTGGGTTGCTATAATGAGATTTCCACCATATTTTATTTATTTATTTAATTACAACCACTAAGAGCAGTAATTAAAAAGACAATTTAAACACAAATACAACAAAAATAAAGAAAAAATAAATTTAGAAAAATTAGTAGATTCTCTGCAGAGTAAGGCTTTCTATTCTTATTTTTTGCGACGGAGAGTAAAGCTGTCTGCAAACTGTTTCAGTAGTAGAATAATACGCCTACCACTTAAAATGGAATACGTCAATATCTCATCACTTAACGAAGGAAACTTTATTCCATTCAACGATAATACATAATTAACATAAGTTTATGAATATTATAATTATCGTCTATTTCTGTCTCCTACATTTCATTAACATTTTGCAAAAACAAAACAATATAGTAAAATACCAGCCAAAATTACATAATATGTAATGGGAGAAAGAAAATAAACAAATTAGTGCAATATCTGCATACACTTGCAATAGAAACTATGAGATTAGCATAATACTGCATTTAATTATTTTGTTATATATCGATTATTAATACCAGACCATCACTATGTTAATCTGGTGAAATGAGACATAAATAACATGCACCACTTACCAAATATCACAATATATTTGACAAAATTACATAATAATTAATTGAGTGCAAAAACCATAATGTAGTTTTATCATAAATTTATTTTTTCTAGTACCAAAAAACTATATTATATAGTTCGCCCCGTGACCACGAAATCTGTAAAGAATCGAAACGTCATGAGTTAAAGAATTTAAAAATTAAGCTAAATCCACTATAAAATCCGTAAATAACATTTTTATTTCGACTACATAGTAGTTGTTCGATATATACAATAGTACAGTTCTATTGCCAATATTAAAACAATCACATCCAAATTATACAAAAAAAATGCGATAGTTAAACTCACTATTACCTCTCTCAAATTCACACAATTCTGATACCAATACAAAAATCACATATTTAAGATACCATTGTAACTGACTCTGGTAGCGGAAACTTCAGGTGGTGAAGAAGTCCTCGAGATGTGGGCAGCGGCGCGGCGGCGGCGGGGCGAGGACGCGTTGCAACATCTGCGCAGGCGCTATATATACCGCGCAGCCTCCTCCGACAGTATCACTCAACCACCGTCCACCACCACCACTACAACCAACTACCTACAACAACATGAAGACCTTCGTGAGTACCAACACTCCACATCATCATATCATCCGATACTCAAATATTATTTCATACAAAACCGCAAGTTTAAACTGTGACCTCATCGCCTCACCCACCGGATTGACTGTTTTGTGTTAAATATATTTTAATTCATTATAAAAAATCCAATATTATCGAAGTAAAAATATATCGACAGTCTGATGACCTAAGACGTAATAAGCGGCAGTAAAAGCAAAACGTCCGAGTTACAACATCGATGGTGTTCGATTGAACCGAGTGCTTATAGTTGAATATGTGTTAATTCCAGATCGCAATGTGCGCCCTGGTGGCCCTCGCCTCCGCCGGCAACGCCCCGGCGGTGCGTGAGAAGCGCGGCTTCCTCCACGGCATCGGCGGCGGCATCGGCGGCGGCTACGGCGGCGGCCACGGAGGCTACAGCGGCGGCTACGGAGGTGGCTACGGAGGTGGCTACAGCGGCGGCTACGGAGGTGGATACGGCGGAGGTTTCGGTGGCGGACTCGGCGGCGGATACGGCGGCGGCGCCCAAGTCATTTCCGTCAACAAGGTCGTCAGCCTGCCCAAGGTGGTGAGCGTGCCCCAAGTGGTCACCGTCAACAAAGTCGTGAACGTACCCCAATTGGTGACCGTCAAGAAAGTAGTAGCCGCCCCTAGCTACTCTGGCATCTCTGGTGGATACTCTGGCGGTTTCGGCTCCGGCTTCGGCGGTGGTTACGGCGGTGGTTACGGAGGCGGCTACAGCGCCGGCTACGGCAGCGGCCACGGCAGCGGCTACGGCGGCTACAGCAGCGGCCACGGCTCCGGCTGGTGGTGAAGAGTCTAGTCAACGCGTATTGTGATCCATTTAGTTTAATGATTGTTTATTTTTTGTTCATATAAATACATTTTTTATTTTTGACACAACACTGTTTATTATTTCGCTGAATATTCCAACAACCAAATAAACATATCTCAATCAACGAAAACTCAGGATATGAATATCACATAATGTCCTATTTCACACATGACACACTACGTTTACAAAGTCATAACTTCTAAACCTCCGTGTATAACTTTATTGGTGCGTGACCTCCAAATATCCACATTAAAAGAGGTTAGCAAAACAATTTGAATGTTAATACACTTGTCGATACGGATGTCCCTCGGATAATAATAACAGCGACAGTAATAGTCGGTTATATAATAACAGCAATAGTCGGTTCAAGGCTGTTTCTATACTTGAACGCGTTGATATCTTTTACAGCGTGGAACTTGTTTCAGTCTGCGCTCAATAATATTATAATTAAAAGATTTAGTTTAATTGCAGTTTTATTTAGTATTGGATTATCTAGAATAATCTAGAAAATTTGAACTATAATGGCGGTAGCAATTTTACAAAACACGGCTTAAGTAACATTCCTTACATTGAAAATTACTTATAATCTATACTAATATTATAAAGCTGCAGAGTTTGTTTGTTTGAACGCGCTAATCTCTGGAACTACTGGTCCGATTGAGTAGTCCATTTATCGAGGAAGGCTATAGGCTATATATCATCACGCTATGACCTATAGGACGAAAGCAGTAGTGATATTTCTAGCAAATACGAGGAAATTTTGTTCGTTTTTCGTGGTCCGATTGGTCGATATTCTAAACTGATAGTCAGAATTAAACATTTTGACCGCCATTTTAAAACGTGTATGCACCCGGGCGGAGCCGCGCCCGACTGCTAGTATAATACAAATACAGGAAGTTTTTATTTTGTTCTTATCTCTCTTTCTATTTTACTGAACCAAAATAATTATATCCACTTTGTAGATTTGATTATATAAAGTGCTGCAGTATTGCGAGACTTCCAGTCTGTTGATAATAAATATCATATGGATTACGGAGACATTGTGCAAGCGGGCCGCTAGAGAACCACTCACTCTAGCTAATGGAACAATATATTTAATTTACATATCTACATATATTTTCTGCATTTTTGAGTTTGTTTTATGCAACTATTTTTACAACATTAATTTGTTGATGTTTGAATATAAACAAACGCGGGGGAATGCACCGAATCTAACTGAGGATATATCAAGGCTACCCGTCATGTTCTGATGCGGCTGCCGAATTTACTGATAACTATATTTGACAGCCTCCGTGGCGCAGTTGGTTAGACGCCGACTGTGAAACAGTGGCCGCAGGTTCGATCCCCGCACCGAGATAAATATTTGTATTAACCACAGGTATTTGTTTCGGCTCTGGGTGTTTGTGAGGCTGAACAGTCTCTCGTAGTTCCTGATAGCCATGATACAAATCTCGATCTTAGTGTGGGGTCAGGACTATGTATGTGACTGTTGGATTTATTTATTTAACTATACCGATTACTTAAATATATTCAAAAAAGTTTGTGCCCCCTTGAAAATGAAAATGAAATATTTATTGAATTCATAAAATAGACATTTCGGTGTATGTAAAGTGTATTCTTTGTTGAAGATCCAAATCAATAAAAATAAATAAAATAAAATAAATAAAACTTTTAATGATTCCCTTCCGGTCCTCGCTGAAGAATTGAAAGGATGCTTTGGAGTGTCCGCCTTCGAGGCCAGCGTTTAAACGTTGATAAACTCCATGCGGCGAAAATTTAATTCAATAAAAATACTATTTTATACAAATTCACTGCAGTGAAGGATCATGAGAAACTTCTTAAGATTTATTCATAAAAATAAAATAATTACATCCATTTCATTATAATATATTATAGGTATAATATGTATATAATTAGTGTCGGTTTTAGAAGTACCTGCGGCGTAGACATGATTACGGCACCCCTCCAACCATCCAAACTCAACACAAACACACTGGTACTATACCTGCAGCATACGTTAATTTCCTGCACCCTGGGCATTTTCTCAACCGTGCCTTCGTTAGCGACATTAAAAAAAGTTGCAGTTGCACACAAAACCATCCAAATAATATATTGGTACGTATTGACATACAAACATTCGCACTCACCTCATACCTGTTAAATATTATAATTATTACACAATAGTCAATATACATTCATCACCAAAATACAATAAGTTAGCTTCTAAAATATTAACACGTGCACATTAATTACACAGCGACCATCACCTACATGACTCAGGGAAATACATAATTTGTTCCGTTTATACATTTTGTCACAGAAGTGTAAAAGTATGCAAATGTCGCATACACAGGTCACACGCTCACGTCTCTCTGTGTGTTAGGCAAACAATGTTATCATTTTTAAATATTACTTTTCAATATTTATTTGGCGACCGACCTCATAAATTTATACATTGTATTCTATTTGCATGACTTTAACAAAATTAAATATACGTAACTATGTAATCTATTATAGTTATATCCTTGGAAACGTAAAAGCTTCCATTTCTTCTTCACTATCTCATCACAGCACGTAGTGACATAACATATTATTATCTTAAGATTAGCACCGAATTACTCCATGTAAGAGACATTCAATGATTAGGAGGTTAGAAACTTACGAAATGACGGTTTTATTTTTTATTTTATTTGATTAAGTACTGCTACATCACATATAAGTTTACACAGAGTTATTATTGGTAAGTTAAACATTTCTGATACGAGTATATGACAATTAGAGCGTACATACAATATTCCAACAATTTTGGCTAAATCAAGGTCATCTTATAATATATATACGGTTCATTGAACTTCACATAAAAAGTATTGTCAAGACCTCTACCATACACAACTTTCCTCCAAGCATTTTCCAACGCCGTTAAGTTACGTGGTAATTAACAACCAACACATATACCACTGTCTCACGGGGGATTAACTTAAAGCGACAACTTTGCATTTCGTTTGGTGAGTGAGACTGCAGGATGCCCGATACCCCATCCCTCTTCCCATCATTTTTTCTTCTCGCTCCCCTCCCGATTCAATAGGCCGGCGACATATCCATGATCCAAATGCTATGGGTGTCTATGGGCAGCAGTGATCACTTACTATCAAATGACGTGGTTGCTAATTAGCCAGAACTATGCAATAAAAATATATGAATTCGAAACTCGAACCATTATCTCGGCAATTCAAGTAAGGCTCGTTATCAACAGATATGCACGCTAGACACAGCGCCTGACTTAAACTTCATAATAATATTACACTAGACCATGTTGGAGTTAGACGAATATTACAACAGAGCAGAATAGCTCACTGCTGTCGTAAGGCGCAAAAGCAACATCTGATGCCGTTTCCTTGAACATAATCAGATGCTAATCAAGTTTCAAAACAAGTCCAAAAACAATCTTTTTGAGCACAGCGATAAATCATCTTAACTGCGACAAGGTAACCTCAACTTAAAAGGGCCTTATGGACCTGTCAGCATAATCGCTACAATCGCGCTGTTACACCTACTTATAAGGTGTCGACCGATTAGCGCAATAAGTAACAATTATTACATACATATGTACACAAACACATGCCTTTTTCCCGAAAGGGATATACAGAAGTGCTATCAGGACACCCAAGATTCGCCTTGTTCGTTCCATCTCACGAAGTGATAAGGGGGCGAGCCTATCGTCATATCGGACACGAATTCCTGACTCCGGGCTGATCATGAATAGACAAATACAATATAATTGTGCCCGAACCGAGATTCGAACCCGAGACCTCAGCTTTATAATTATAACTGCGCATACTGAAGCAGTAGAAGTAAGAATAAATTTCTCTGCGTCTCGAAGTACGAGTTCTGTTTCCATATAAATAAATACACATATGATACTTGCGCTTCTCTGGATGTTTGTGCGTTCGTTTAATTACTCCACGACAAGTCTAGTGTGAAGCTGTGGTTACAAAAATTTAAACTTGTCCAGTTAAATAAAACCTTATATTTACTACTTAACACTTTTTTAAACCAGTGTGTACATACTCGTCATTCAAAACGTAATTGTAATATTATCTATGTACCAAATACTCTTTATAGAAAATTACTGACAATGCTATTATTCCAATACAGTTTAAGCCTAACACGTATAATATTTAATCTAAATCATATTCAATAAATACATACAACAATAATGAGCAAAATATTACGCAAAAACGTTCAAAAAACCAGATTTGCAGATTAGATTATAAATAGGCGCGGCCACTAACTCGAATTTGGCAACAGATTGACCTTCCCAACGGATGGTTTCTCTACGAAATTAAATTATGAATGTGTATAATGTATGTGGTGCGGATCGCTTGAGTGATGGTGTTGTATTCGCTCGACGTTGGTTAACGCTAAGAGGTTGCCAACTCGACTTAAAAGTATATCGACCACATTTATTGCGTACGCAACCGACAAACCGCTGCTTACAAAACACCAGTACATGAGGACATTCAGCACATAGCTATGTTTTTATTCTACAGAATTACCAATCAATATTTCTGTACATTCTATGTCAAGCCAATTTTTTAACTGATATATCGACCCGGCAGAGATTATAGGAAAAAATCTATTATTTAACATCACTTATAACTGAATTTATTTGAAAGAAACTTTTTAAAAGGCCGTATAAATAATGTATGCCGTATGAATTCATGGACCTTCAAGTCAAATTGTTTTTGTATACTTATATAAGTCAAATGTAGAGAACTACATCTTATTTGTAACATCTTCTAAAACATCTACACTTACGAATAGATTATTTTGATTTCTAATTTTATTTGACTGAAGGCTATCAGTTACTGCAGGCAATATGTTTTTTGTAAACCATTTTATTACGTTCTTCATTACATTTGTTATAAAACTAATATATTATTTATTTACATTTCCTGCACATATTTGAAATATACGCACTAGGTTTTAAAATAGCATAGAATTTGAAATATGTTTAAGATATGTGAGTCGGCGCTACGGTTTATATTTAGATGAGTTATAAACTTGTAATAAATGAGAATCAAACACAACCGGTTCATGAGTGGAACGCCATTTAGTCTCGCAAGCCACACCGTCCACTGAGCCGCATACAATTTCACATCACACTCGCGAACTTTGACAACCACGCTCTACGCATGTCACCGGCCGATATTGTATCTATTGGATCCTAGCCGCCGCACTGGACATAGATGATCAATGCAAAATATGACGCAAAACTGCTATACTTAGTGACACCAATACATAATTATTGTTGCAACTTGATCGTTATTTTATGCAAGTTTTTGTCAATATGACCATATGCACTGGACATATTTACCTAATAACACGCTCGTCCATCAAAACTCAATATTTCGTTAGAAATTTAAAACAAAAGTTTGCAAATTAATTGCATCTAAAATGAAAAAAAATACAATGAAAATTTATTAAAGAAATTGTATTACTTTCTACCAGTTTAACATTTTACGCCTACAACAAAATTATAGCAATATCACACCGGGTGATCTCATATATTTCCTTCATTGCTGGGTAAGGCGCTTCAACGACGTAGCGAGGCTCTTGCTGTGGGCTTCGACATAATCTCTCCGAACTTCGGACATACGGCTTGCTAGGCAATTTGTGTGCCAATTATTGCGTACAATTAATGCGTGGTGGCCTGTAGGTAAACAAACCAGACGCATTTTCTATGGTATGTAAAGTCCGCCAAACCGCACTTGGCCAGCTTGTGGACTCTATGGACTAACCATTCTCAATCGTATTCTCGATTGTAGAGGAGGCCCGTGCCCTGCAGTGAGACGTAGATGGGCTGACAAAGGCAATTTGTGTTCGTGGATTTCTGGCTTTCTGCATGGGCTAGATTGCGTGTCCACATTAACGGTCGCGCTTCGGCGCCCATGTCGGTAAATGCCGAAGACCACAGGGCTCGGTGTCCTCCTACCAAGTTTATTCTGCAAATGAATATGTTGTCGCTTAGACACATTCATAGGTATGCAAATGAGAGCACGGTTTATGGGCGATTCTGCTATAGGTCTTGCTTGCCGGGTCCACACTGTGGACGCAAAGATCTTGTCAATGAGCTCAGCCGGACCTGAATTGTCATTTCTACTTGGGGTTCCAGAAATATAGTTGATTTAAATTCAAAGAAAATCCAGGTGTGTGCGTTCTCGTACAAAAAATCCCCGTTCCCGTTCTTAAAGGCTGCGGGCTTGCGAAGCCACAGCTTGATGGTCCAAACCATCTCCGCGCGAACCAAACGGTACGCCAATATTTTTGTGCCGTACCGTCAAGGTGTGAAATTGTTGGCCGTCACACTTATTCACTTCGGTTTAGTGTGAAAAAGAATCTCAACAGGCCGGAATAATTGTATCGAATTGCACGGGATCCCCGACTAATGCGATGCGATGCAATGCAGTCACTGAGCCACGCAAAATTTAAGAAAAATCTAAGCTACCGTATATTCATCAGGCGTTTCGAACGAATATAATACGTCACACGCATGAATAACAAGTTACACATTATACAAACGGATAGGTCATGATCGCCTGAATGCTAATGATGAGTTAATTGTATGCGATCACAATCCTTATATTTGTCAAGCGACATTTGGCTTGGATGTCAGAAGAATTATTTAATTAATTTACGTAACATTAATATCCAAGGGTAAATTTTATACATTATACGGTATATTCTAGGTTATTCTAATCGGCACCTCAACGATGTATAGAATGTTGATCGAAATTGGTTGAAACAACGTATATCCATATATCCTTAATGGTAACTTAAGTATTAATATATCATGTAATTCCGAATATCAAGGGGCAAATGTCAAAACCATTTGATGCCTAAGATTAACTGACAAATCACTTAATAGCAGTAATGTGCCTGACATTTTAACTAGTGAACAGTAGTGCTGAGAGATTAATGTAGATATGTATTACACATTCTTAACAGTTGTACTTTGTACATAACAAATATCTGTAACTTATACGTAACAATCTGCTAAGTTAAGTTCATATAACCACGAAGGAATCTCGAAATTCAGTAGATATTATCGAATGTCTAACAGCTACTTGTCCCTATCTTACTCCCCCATCATGTCGACGTAATGTAATATTACTCACGCGGCAAACTAGATCTCGCTTTTGAGTTTTGACTATAGTTTTGGCTTTAGTAGTATGACTCACTTGCACAAACTAACTTTGCCCATAATTTTGACTTTGAAACATCGCCATATAGTTGAGACATATTTAATACTAGCTGTACCCGCGACTTCGTCCGCGTGGAATTTAATAAAAACTTTATTTTTCTAAAATAAAAGATTTTTTCTCAAATAAATGTAGCCTAAGTTACTCCTTATTTTATCCGCTACCTAACAATAAAAGTCCCATCAAAATCGGTCCAGCCATTTCAGAGATTAGCCGGAACAAACAGACAGCCAGACAGACAGACAGACAAAAAAATTCTAAGGTCATTTTCGTTATAGGTATCGTGTATATAACGATATGTAATTGGATTGTTTTTTATTTTCATTTTACAAACATACACTTCAATTTTATTTATATGTATAGATGTATAGATTACTAATGTCTGGGATTGACATTTTCAAAGTCAGTGTTTTTTTATAGTCTTCATTATTTTGGGCCTTAGTCACTTTGTGACTATGCCGGCCCAAAGTCAATGTTATGGGCAAAGTTAGTTTGTGCAACTGGGCCTAATTAATTTTGAGCACACATAAACACACACTGACATAACTGAACTGAGAAACTCACCACGGCTGCGACATCAAAAAAGTTGTTTAATTAGAAGTTTTTATTTGAAGATCACCCCACACTCATAGACCTTGTCCTGGCGCTATATTTAGAGACAAGCTTTCTGTAATGGGTGTTAGATCTGAAAATACGAGAGCCATCGTTCTCTCAACACCTAAACACAGGCTGTTTCACAGGCAACGTTTCTAGTCTTAACTAACCGCACTTCGGTAGCTAGCGGTTTTCTTTATTGCAATGAATGGCGAGACGAACATGTAGTTTGCCTGATGGTAAGCGATACGACCACTCATGAAACCAAACAACACCTTGAATTACATAGCTGGCATTCCACTGCAGTCACCGCCCTGAGACATAAGATGTTAAGTCTCAATATGTCGATTAGTTACTCTAGCTACAATGTCCTGTTTAGCGGTAGAAATAGACATTGCGGTGATGCCTACCCACGTGGCCTCTCACACAAGAGGGACCCACCACCAGTGAGGCTTCAAGGATTTCTACACACACAGCCTGATGATAACGACTCGCATCAAGCGAATACTGCAAGAAATATTAAATGGTTAGGAATAACATGAATACTTGTAACAAGCCATTAGTAAATGCGAAACACTATTAGTTTTGAGGTATCGTGTTATAATATTCGGAATGTAAGCGATTATATATACATACGATGCATCTAGCTCACCATTATCGCGACAGTGTTCAATTTAAATTTCCAATGAAAAACAAAAAAGTGAAATGAAGTGTTGGAAATATACGTGTTTATATAACATAACACCCAACAGTCACAAACAGTCCCATACACTAAGATCGAGTCTTGTGTCGTGGGTATCAGGAACTCCGAGAGACTTTTCGATCTCATAAATATCCAGACCCGAAAGAAATATCTATGGATCACACAAATATGTGTTTTGGTGCGGAGATCGAACCTGCGGCCTCTCGTTTCACAGGCGGCGTCTACACGCATGCGCCACGGAGGCTGTAAGATGTAAATATATGAAGGCATTACAATTCGGCACTTAAAAAAACAATATTATCCACAGATACAAAGAGCTCCCCATATACGACAAGCTCAAAGTGAGGATGAAAGAAGGATGCATGTCAGTAAGGGAAGCCCTCATCGAACTTGCGCCAGCCAAATCAGTGACATCCTAAACGAGGGTTACGTCAAAAAGTACTCCAACCAACGACGAGACAATATTGCTTAATATTTTCTGCTCTTGAATTAATAAGTTTAGCTAAAACGTCATTACTTGATGATAAGCTTTCATCTATGCATGCTACAGCTGTAATATAGTGGCTCTTCACAATAATATAATTGGATTAAGAGCTGCATATGAAATTTGAACCAACGAGCTTCCATATTTTTTTTTTTTATTGCGAGACGAGCATGCCTTTCGGCTGATAGTAAGCGATACGACCGCTCATAAACAGTAGCAAAACCAAACAATACCTTGAATTACAAAGCAATGCTTGGTATTCCACTGCGCTCACCATCCTGAGACATAAGATGTTAAGTCTCAATATGTCCAGTAGTTACTCTGGCTACAATGCCCTTCAATCCGAAACACAACAGTGCAGTGCGTTTACACTGCTGTTTGACGGGAGAAATAGACACTGCGGTTGTACCCACCCAGATGGCCTCTCACATATGAGAGACCTACCACCAGTAAGTAATAAATTCAAAACTAAAGTATCGGAACTGTCGCAATAATGAAACTGTATCACCTTCACATCTCATCTGTTCACCTGTCTCGCGCGAAATATTCCACGTCGCATCCAACTTGACAATATCAACGTGTTGCGATAATCGCATCCACGTACCAAAACATAGCAAACTGTACGTATTTACTTGCAGTATTACAAAATACCATAGCCTTTGTGTATTTGACATAATATGTATTGCATATAAAATTCACATCGAGTTTATTTTTTCTATTACGCGGCCCTTGTTACGCATCAGGTCCCTCGTTGAAAACAGTCGTTTTCTAGTAGCGTTTAATTGATATTGACGCGCGTGACGTCACCGATCTATACTAAACTTTGATACTAAATGTCGTCCACCAGATAAAACAGATGTGTCGGCATATGAATTAATTACAATAATGCGAAATTGCGGCAACAACCCCGTCGCCACGCCCCGCGCCCCGCGCCGCCCCCGTACACCTCCGCCGCGGCCAAACGCACCCGCGACACTTTTGCAAATTATGCGACCTCGGCCGCGCCGCCAGCGCTATAAAACAACACCGCATCTCGAGAAACAGCATCAGTCTCTGCCGACTCCTCTCGACTCACCCAACACACGCACCAAAACACTTCAACCATGAAAACCTTCGTGAGTACCGATACCATTTAGTATTATAATTAACAACAATTTAAAAAAAACTTAATCTCATGATTGTTACAAAAGGATCTCACAATGAGATGGCATCTTGAGATGCAGTTTTAACAATGTAATTGTGTGTCAGGTGTGCATCGTCCTGCTGGCCGCCGCCGCGGTGGCCGCGCCCGCCCCCGAGGCCGGCAAGCGCGACAAGCGCGGCTTCCTCACCGGCCTGGGCCACGGCCTCGGCTACGGGTACGGCTCCGGCTTGTACGACGGTCTCGGCTACGGCACCGGCTTGGGCTACGGCGCCGGCTTGGGCTACGGCAGCGGCTTCGGTTACGCCGGCGGCTTCGGCTACGGCGGCTACGGCTACGGCGGCATCGTGAGCGCGCCCATCGTGGAGCACGCGCCCATCATCGCGCACGCCCCCGCCGTCGTCCACGAGCCCGTCATCGTCAAGAAGATCGTCTCCGTGCCCAAGGTCTGTAGTCCATTAACATGTCCCGGCCTTACTTGTAGTTAATTTTCGAACTTTAATGGTCACTTTGGATAAATCATACCTTAATTATTTCCCTTCCAAAATTGTTTTGCGTGTTTTAGTAGCTGATTGCGAGATAAGCCTCAATATTGTTGTATAATACCGTAGATATAGTTGACTGTACTACTTACAAGCTACAACCAGAAAGTAGTATATCGTGTGAGACATGTATCTGATTGTGTGTGTGCGTTGTGTGCAGGTGGTCGGCGTGAAGAAGATCGTGTCGTACGCTCCCGCCGTCTCCGCGGGCTGGTGGTGAGCGCTGCCGACGTCGCCACGCGCTGCTTGCCAAATCCTACCTAAGACAAATATTAATATATACATACTACTGTTAAGTTTACCAACCTCTTGTCTGTAAATAATATTGTTCGCAATAAATTACCAAATCTAAACTTACACGTTTTATTGTTTCACTCCACTGATCTTTACGATAATGATTACACATGTTTGTATGTAAATGTTATAATTGACACTAATAAATAGTAATTAGACCACTTGGTATAAAACAATTACATATAAATCTTTACGGCTAATGAGTTATAAGGATTACATAACATGAAAGGTATGGATGTAGTCCACTGCGCACGCCTGTATCTCTGGGTCACGGCTCGCAGATATTACTTGTCCTACAAATTTGAATGAAACCTGTTCAAGGATAACTAGTGATTATGATACAATTGAGTAATATCTAATGGCAACAAGTGCGTGTCGATGTGCGGAGTAATGCGATATGTGGGGCGCCCGCGCCGCGCCGCACTGCGCTTGTGGAACACTTTCGCTAATAAATCCGCCATCGATCTTTGACCACCCCATCCACAACTAACGGAATTGTGATAAACAATTTAATCCACGGACAAAACATAATATTATAAATTTAATTCACGACTAGATTTTCTTCTACGATAAGAACGAACGATAGATGAGCAGTCCACAAAATAAAGGTCAAGGGGTCAGAACCTTTGTTTTGGGATCAAAACCGACACACTACATCTCTAACTTTTCGTCACTTGTTCCATAGTAGATTGTCGCTCCTTTTAACGGTGCAGGAAACCTCCGTGAGGCAACCTGCATACGTGAGAATTCTAGCCAATAATTCCAAAGGTATGTAAAGTCCATCAACCCGCAGTAGGTCAGTAACCGCAAAGGCGCCTCGAGACATGCAACACGCCGCATATGGGCTGATATTATCATTTTCCTTTTATAGTTGTTATTGACACACCCCGTCTGGTCTCCCCATCTACTTAGATTCAGCTGGTACAAAGCGCTTCGTGTATTAAATCCAATAACATAATGATATATATGTGCTGTTGTCTTCCAACAGTAGCGAATTATGAATGCGGTATTGTTAAGTTAAAATAGTGGCAACTATTGCAAAATATTGAATAGTTAAACAAACATTAAATAAAACTATTCTAATCGGTTGATTGCATATGTGTCTTAATATATGTGTAAAATGTGCACTTACGTATGTGTTATAAATTGGTGTACAAAAAAGAATAAAAATAAATAAATAAATAGTTTGCTCGACACACGCAGCCAGCGACCAGCTCACACAAAATGACATGGTGTAGGCCGTAAAGTATCTCTCATCGCCATGAATAAAGCTTTTAACTGCTGGTTGACGCACAACACTGCAACATGTGACATGCGGTATCGGATACGATTTTGCATACAACCTTCAAGAATCGTGTTTTCTTCAGCTACAGTATGCTTCCGCAAAGCGAGGGACTTCGCTGCATTGTGCGTTCTTGTCACAGGACCAAAGCTAAAGACTTGACCACCGTCCAGTAGATGATAACCATGCGGAATATATGCATCTGGCACAAGTTCGAAGGAAGTTTCAACATTGAGATCGATTCGCGCGTGATGCAAGCAACGTCGCCGCGCCCGCCGCATATTGTTATTGACGACGTTAAACATTTGCATAAATACAAATTTGGTAAAAAGCATATTCAAATCTGCAACAAGATCACCTGCAATCTTATTCGCTTCTATTACAATATTCCAATGGCATCCGAGGCCCTCCAACTCTCAGCTATTTGTTTTAGTCAGCCACCATGAGGTTATTAAGATATTTAAAATAGATGGAAGAAAATTCCCTATGAAAAGTACCTACTTATACACAATTTGAGTTTTTTTTCAATGAATGGCGAAACGTGCATGCCATTCGCCTGATGGCAAGCGATAATATGTCCGTTCATAAACAGTAGTAAAACCAAACAACACCATGAATTATAAAGTAATGCTAAGCATTACACCGCGCTCGCCATCCTGAGACACGACGTTAAATCTCAATATTTCCAGAAGTTACTTTGGCTACAATTTCTTTCAAACCGGAACACAACAGCTTACACTATTGTTCGGCGGGAGAAATAGACATTGCGATGGTAGCTACCCAGGCAGCTTCTCAAATATGAGAGACCTGCAATCAGTAAAAAGTTAATATAAAGTGTAAATACATTAAATTGTTATCTTCTAAAAGTAAAACTGCTAGTTGCTAAAACTAAGTATCAATAATTATTTGAACTGAAAGTATGTTGCACATCAGTCACAACAATGTTTTCGTGTGGCGTATGTGATATTTCCTGTGTCCCGCGTCGGCGCGGGTTTTTTCGCGATGTGCGGGGTGTGTAATGTATTCGGCGGGTGCAGTGCAGGTAGCGCGCGCGGTGGTAATGAGCCGCGGAGTTCCTCGTGCCGACACGCGGAAGGAAGCGCGCCCTCGCTGACGGCCGCCGCCGCCGTCGCGTGCACAGCTACCCAAACATATCCATATCCATACAGAGCTGTTCGCTGTGTTTTCAAAGCGACTTCAAAAAATTTTTGTTTAAGAAATTTAAAATATACACGTTTTTACAAACGACCAACTAAAAAGAAAAAGTTAATTCATAATGAATTTAAGATTAGAAAGTGGAGTAAAGTACATACATTTTATTGTTGCAAAGCGTATGGCGCTGGAGGATAAGTAAAGGCTGTAAGCACCCCACGCTTTGTAACAATAAAATGTATGTATTTTACTATTGATTTTACTACATTTTCTAATCTTAAAGTCATTATCATATAATATCTACGGCTGTATTATAATGGAAGACAGCTGCGTGCAAATTAAACAAATTTTTTTTTTTTTTCAAAAAAGTTGAGTTTCTGAATTTTTTTTTTTTTTTTTTTTTATTGTGGCCCGACATAGTGGCGGCATTGCACCTGCTGGTAAGCGCAAATGCCGCCCAGGCAGAGTATCCATTGGCATCGGATGGCAGTCCCATGCCAATGGAAACAATTATGCCGGCCTGCTAAGGTGCCTCTTCACACCACGGCGGAAGGACCCAGGATTGTAGGAAGGAGGGAACACGTGAGATGGCAAACAATTCCACAGCCTGACGGTGCGGCACAAAAAAGAATTAGAGAACCGTTTGGTTCGCGCCGGGATGGTTTGGACCGACAAGCTGTGGCTTCGCAAGCCAGCCCGCGTGGTTCTGGTAAGGAATGGAGAGGAGGGGATCAAGTTGAACAATTCCTCAGAGCATTCCCCGTGATACAGGCGGTAGAACACGCTTAGAGAGGCGACATCCCTCCGGAGTTGTAGCGACTCTAAGTTGCTCGTAACGTCTGCATCATTCACAATGCGGATGGCCCGCCGCTGCAATCCATCCAAGGCATCGAGCAGGTACTGGGCGGAACCATCCCAGAGGTGCGAACAGTACTCCATACCCGGCCGGACCTGCGCTTTATACAAACGATAAAGCTGACCGGGCGTGAAGAACCGACGCACCCTGTTCAGAACACCAATCCTGCGTGACGTGGCAGATATTACGCCCTCGATGTGATTCCTTGGATTGAGATCACAGCGGATATCCACACCAAGGATACTCAGGTCATTCCGCATTGACAGGGGAGTACTCTGAAGAATGGGGAGGGGAGAGAACGGGGATTTTTTGCACGTGAACGCACACACCTGAGTTTTCTTGGCATTAAACTCAACCATATTCCTGGAACCCCATGTTGAAATGAGATCCAAGGTCCGGTTGAGCTCAATGACAAGATCTTCACGTCCCCTCACAGTTTCGACTCGGCAACCCGGAGGCCCGCAGTGGTATCGCCCATGAACCGTGCTGTCATCTGCATAGCAATGAATGTTGCCAAGCGACAACATGTCATTGATATGCAGAATAAACAAGGTGGGCGACAGCACCGAGCCCTGTGGAACTCCGGCATTTACCGACAAGAGCGCCGAAGCGTGTCCGTCAACGACTACACGTATTCTACGCCCTTGCAGAAAGCCGGAAATCCACGAACACAGGTTGCCGGGCAGACCGTATGCCGGAAGCTTGGAAAGAAGACCACGGTGCCAGACCCTATCAAACGCCTTGGCTATGTCGAGGCTCACAGCAAGAGCCTCGCCACGCCGGTCAATCGCCTCACCCCAGCGATGCAGGACAAACGCTAGAAGATCACCCGTCGATCGATTTTGACGGAAACCGTATTGTCTGTCACTGATCAACGAGTGATCCTCCAGGTAGCGGACCAATTGAGCGTTTATGATCCGCTCCATGACCTTACACATCACTGAGGTGATAGCGATAGGGCGATAATTGGTAGGGTCCGACCGATCACCCTTTTTGGGGATCGGTTGCACATCGGCCTCCCTCCAAGATTCCGGCACAACACCTGTGCGGTAGGACGCTCGGTAGAGGCGAGTCAGTACAGGAGACAACTCGGCTGCACAAGCTCTTAAAACCACCGCTGGTATCCCATCCGGACCACTGGCTTTCCGCACATCGAGAGACCGTAACTCACGCCGCACATCACACTGCCTGATGCGAATATCCGTCATTGAGAAACCGCAATCAGGCAGTGTGGGCAGCGTCTGAGAACCACGGTCTTCGAGGCGGGAATTAGCCGCAAAGAGGTTTGCCAATAAGGCAGCTTTCTCTTGCGGCTTGTGAGCCAGCGAACCTTCCGGGTACCTCAGCGGAGGCAATGCTGGACGGCAGAAGTTAGACTGAACGGCCCTGGCCAAACTCCAATAAGCACGACTGCTAGTCGGGTGATTGGCCAACGCACGCCCAATCCTGCTAACGCGCTGGGCATCCGCTCTAACATAAGCCTTCTTGCAGGCCTTGGTGGCCCGGTTGTAAGCTTCTTTGAGGGAACCGATATTGGGATCCTTCTTGGCGCGACCCCTGATCCAAGCGCGATACGCCGCTTGTTTGTCACCGACAGCATCGGCGCAAGCACGATTAAACCAGGAGCGTCCACGGCCCTTACTGGCGATCTCAGAGGAAGGAATGTAGTAATCCATTCCTAGCCTAATCTCGCCAGCAATAGCGTTGGCACTCGCTGAAGGATCTTTGCCCTCAAAGCAGCGTTGCCTCCAAGGGACGGATGCGAAGTATTCCCGCATACCATCCCAATCTGCCGACGAGTAATGCCAGACCCTCCGCCTAACCTGCACGGGACGTGGAGGTGGAGCGAAAGGTACTGACGACCCAACCAGGCAGTGATCGGAAGTGCCCAGAGGCGCACTAACGGTCACACGATACCCAGCCGGGTGACTCGCCAGCAGAAGGTCCAGCAGAGAAGGCTCATGACCCGCCACATCCGGGATCCTGGTGGGCTGGTTCACCAGCTGTGTCAAGTCATGAGTCAGAGCGAATGCATGGGCAGTCCTTCCAGCATGATCAGTCCTGGAGGATCCCAGCCACAATTCGTGATGTGCATTGAAATCCCCCAAGACCACCATTTCGGCCGACGGGAACTGCGCCTGCGCGTCATCAGCCGCCTGGCTAAGATACCTGAACAGCCGAGTCGTCTCCTCATCCCCGTTGTGTGACCTGTAAAGGCACACGTAGATGCGGCTCAGGGAACCAAAATCCACGTGCACCCACAGAGCGGAGAAGGAGGGGTCCTCCATGCAGCGCAGACGGCGACAGCAGACGTCCGAACGAACAAACAAGCATACCCCGGCTTTAGGCTTGAAGTTTTCTTCAAGCGAATAACCGGGGTACAGCAAGTAAGAATTGTCGGTCGGACAACGAATCTGCGTCTCCGTCAGGAAGAGCAAAGCAGGCCGGGCCGTCTCGAGGTGGTGGTGGACGGCATTGAGGTTCGTATGGAGACCGCGGATGTTGGCGAACTCCATAGTGAACGCGGTGGTGGGGTTATGCACCGCTGAAGGACCTGCTCTGTTTATATGCACTGTCATGAAGTTTAAAGAAGGGATGGGTTTGGTGAAGAGGCACGAGGAGCCTAAATAAATAAAGGAATATTCTGAATAAGATAAAGAGATGTTTTTATTATTGTATTGTCATCGGTCCTGGAGTTTCGAGTCAACCTGACGTTTTGAGGTGCTCGAAAACCGACTTCAAAGATGCCGTTACATACATACACATATACATAATACATATCTATATGTTTACTACTTGGCGACCCGCCTTCAATATGTTAAGCATATATTTTTATTTGTTGGCAAGTCAAGTCAATAAGCAAATAATCAACATGTACAAGTACAATGAAACAATTTTTTTGTTTGTTTTGCATTTTTTTTACTTTGTAGTGGTTTTTGTTTTGAAGTCCATTTTTATTTTTTTTATTAATCTAAGTTTGTTATTAATAAGAGTTGCATACTATAAAATCATTGCAAAAATATAGCCTGTTAAATGAATTTGTTCTACTTGTAGTTCGTTTTAATTTGGTATATCTGACCCTCCTTTGTTCCTGCATATGTATTATATTTTGTATATTTTATAAATTACAAATTACTTTGTAGCGTCGGCTTATAACTGACCAGATATTTTTATGTAGATAAAGATTGCCTTGTGAGAAAGTGAAAATGAGTGGTCATCGAGGGCGCAGCACACTGGAATGTCGGCGAGTCACAGCGGGTGTGTTGTGGCAGCTCTATGTAATGCGGCGGCGTGGTGAGGCGCACGCTGCAGCCCACAGCCGTAGTGGAGGCGCCGAGGACGCTCGCCACACTCGCTCGCCCGCGCGCCCGCTCGCCGCACGTCACTCGCGCTCGAGACATGGACATCCTCGTGAGTACCGCATCACCCGCCACCAGCGGATAATACTGCGCTCTCGCACTGCTTCTTTAACACTTCATATATTTTCGATCCCGAGCACACAGGCGAGTGACTTTTCCGGAGCACGCTTTTGTTGTTATAGCTCATAATTCGACTCGCTTGCATTTGTAGAGAGTGCTAGTGCTCCTAGTGAAACGATGTCGATGTGTGTCAGGCTCGGCTACTGTTGCTGTCGGTGTGCGGCTGGGCGCGGTGCGAGCCGCTGCGCGCGGCGCACCACCGGCGCAGCCACTACGGCGGCGTGTACGCCGGCGAGTTCACGCACGAGTACGAGCCCTACGTGTTCGCGGCGTTCCCGCTGCACCCGCCCGTGCCCGTGCTGCACGTGCTGTCGCCCACGCCGCTAGCGCCCGCCAAGCGCGAGATACTGCACCCCGCGCCCAAGCACCGCGCGCACTACTCGCGCCCCGCCTACGCCACCTCCTCCGCGTCGTCCGAGGAGGCGGAGTACTCGGCGCAGATGTACCCCACGTCGGTGGCGCACGCGACGTACGCCAAGCCTCCGCTGCAACCGCAAGCGCAGCCCGCGCCGCCGCAGCCCCACGCCGCCAGCCAGGAGACGGCGCCCGCCGTTCTGTACGCCAAGCCCACTGCGCACGGCGGCTACTCCTACCAAAAAGAGCCCACCAAGAAACAAGCGGCGCCTAAAAAAGTGCCGCCGACGGAGTCACCCGTCATCATCAGAGTGCACAAGTACAGGATAACCAGGACGTGATGTGCAACACCGCACGCACCACGCGCGCGCCCCCTGGAGACAGCTCGCTAAAATATCCCACAGCTCCTGTTCCATACCGGTGTGAGTCTCCCGGTGAGCGCTAGCAGTGTGCTCGCAACGCTGTGCATCCACCACGTAGTTCTAATAATGTAATGTAACCATGTAGTTAACAGTATTTATTAATGTGTTTGTAACTTATTGTAAGGTAAGTACATATAAACCTAGATTATATTATAATATATCGATCCCATACCAAAAGGTATCATTTCGAACTATAACGAACTAAACTGAATAATATGTATGCGTACAGAGCAAGAAGTGCTTACTTATACTTTGTACTCAAACTGGTAGATCACCTTCGACTTCTCCCCGACCCCGTTATCGACTCATAGTTTATTATATTAAGATTATATGGTAAGCATCACAGTTTTTTATTTTTTACTCCTTATACCTTCGACATGATTGCAGTGTATGTAAGAAACTCACTAACAGCGGAACGTGACCACCAAAGAGCTTCAGTTTGTGAGTACGATATGCTGGTTTAGCGATCCACTCCGGCACCACCAGCTGCGCAGTGTGGACAGACAGCTAACACGCAGGGGTCACACGCCCCGTCATACCCTTCCTGCTACTTCATTACGCTTAAATGTATAAAATAAGCTTAACAAGCTTATCCTTCAAAAAAAGTTAGACTTACTAATGTTCAGATAGGATATACAATGACTTATTAATTCGAAATAGATGGTCACCACATTCCATGTCTGTTATATAATAGTAAACATATGCACGATCAGAAAAATGAGAGTAGCATATCCAAGTCGATTAATAACTATCTAATTTGTTGTTTAAAATTGTTTCCTTCACATTCCATCGTGAAGAAAATACTTTTTTACTTACAAACGCACGTTTTACTTTCTTATTGAACGGCTTATGCACGTGACAAATCGGAAGTGTCGTGTGAACTACCGGCACCGTACATCGCGTGTGATGAGCGCTAGCAGTCAGTACTCGGTAGCGATCGAAATAGAAGCAATCACCGACATTATCGCTAATTAACATCGTTAGTTACGCGTGTGATCGCGACCGTATAATGTGCTAATATCGTGTCAACAAACAACTAAATATGAAACGAAGTATAGCGAAAAGCTGACTATCCGAGTAAGAACTCTATGTCGCTTCATCGATACTTTGGAGAAACTCCGGGACCTCACAAAGAATATATTGAAGTTTCTCCAGTCCGTAGCTTGGAGAAGCACTACTCATAGAAAGTTCATCCTCATCCTAACTTTTATCTAGCCACGGCGTCTGGCATCACCTCGGTGTATTCGTCTCCGAGCAGAATCGGCTATCTTCCGATCTCGCTCTGCAGCCTCCTTCGTCACCATTACCATTTCACAGAAGCCGTAACCGGCTTTCCACTGGAGTGTTCCTCCCAGCACTTCCAACAAGATAGCTGGCATTGCTGGGGCGATTTAGGCCGATCTGATTGATCAAGACTCGCTTCACCTCCTAAGCAGAACACTACATAAGGACGGAACTATGCGGAATCCTGAGGAGTTACTCTATACTCCAATACGACGACGAACGTTCGAACATCGTACGTAAAACTGTACGAATATACCTAAATACTTCACTTGACTATATGTCCGAATCCTATATTGATATTATAGGTATCATACAGAATATTATTTATTTTTAGAAATGGAAATCTTTTATTTTTTTTGTCGTTGAACGTCCGAACCATCGTACTTCATATGAGTAGCCCCCTGGTCCCCATTACTGCAACAGTGGTATACTGCCCTTGCCTACCCTATCTTGTTCAGATAATCACCGAATCACCCATGCCCGGTGATTATCGAAGTAATTCTATATGTGAACCGTCCGTTGTTTAACGGCGGATCCAGCTTCCATGCCAGGGGGGATCATATAGTTCTTGTAGAACACTGGGTAGTGAGTACGATTTTAATACACGAATTGATAATATTGATTTTTTAAAAGTTGGCTACAGCGGTGATTTTTGAACACACATACACACACTTCTTACTTTATTTATCGACATTTACCGTTACCATTGATGCATTTCATCCAGAAAAAGCTGTGTACCAACGTATTAGAAATAAGCTCGATTAGATGTAGGTAACAAGGAGCACATCTGTGATCTGGCGACCTCTTCGGACTTTGAAGAGTTTTTCGAAGTTTGTCTTTATAATAAGAGTTAGAAACGTATTCTAGATCGTGGCTGTCACAACGAGCGCCTTTTTTGGTCCGAAACAACAAGACCCGAAATAATTATTCGCATTGCTCATAAACTATTTGGTGTGCAGTTTGAAACTTTGACCCATTTGTTCCTGTTTCATAGATATTCAACGACTAGCACTATGCCAGCGTGGTGGACTAAATGGCCTAACCCCTTTTAATCGTACTCTCGATTGTAGAGGAAGTCCGTGTACTGTTTGGTGGAACGTATATGGACTGATACTGATACATACAGTATATAAAAATGTATATTGATTTATACTAAGAATTAACGCAATAATTTTAAATCGATTAATCGATTAAAATCAATGAATTAAAATCATGGACGTAATAATTAAAATACAACATTAAACAGGGTATTGGTTTATGTAACAGGAATCGCATTGCGGTTCGCGAGTTGCGAAATGTCGTAAGAGTCTCCTCGGCTTCAAGCAAAAAGCAACCTACTATCATTGAAATAGGGTTTATTTTATTTAAATAGGGTATTTGTTTATTCACAGGATACCGCATTGCGGTTCGCGACGGTTCGCGGCACCTGTCATGTTTTTTCGGCGAACCGCAATGCGGTTCGCCGGCGGTTGAGGGGCAGTGCGTTCCATTTGACGATCGCAACGATCACGCTCACGACCGCGATATTTACCGTTCCAGTAGCTCGTGAGCGTTACGATCACAAACCCAAGTGGAACGGGTTATGGGGCGTTTTGAGCGTGTAGATAATAAATATTTTAAAAAAGCTATAAAAAGGTTAGGTTGTATTATGCGTTAAAGTTTGTAAATCTTGACAAACATTAAAGTTTTATCGTCTTGTGATAAACAATGATACAATTAGACAAATTGAGTGATGTTGAAAAAACATAATTTTATGCCTACTGCATTTTAGTGAAACAATTAATTGATTTACGTTCGAAGTAACAAAATGTCTTTTGCGGAGGCATTTGAATATTACGTTGAAATATTGATTTAGATAGTTCACCCAGTTCCGATGATGAATGGAATACAATATTACATAATTATGACCGCCAAAAAATAAAACTTCGACCACGTATTAAAGATTACGATTCAGCAATTAATAGTTACTTAGATGATGAATTTAAAAGTCATTTAATGATTTTCCATACACTTATTACATTATAGATATCGAAAATTTTACATTTTTTTTATTGGTCTTCCAGTTAATTTCTCCAACAACTCCGGCCCTAGGTCGCTAGTATGTTAATATTTATTGATAATGTATATTATGCCCTACACAAAAAATAGATTTCATCGGGGCACAAAAATCTTCGCACCGATACATTGAGATAATATACTAGAGGGGACACTGCATACAAAATGTTTGTAACAAAATGAACGGTACATTTCTGTCTCTGTCACGCCTACGAAATAACATTATCTTCCTTCTCGCTTCACTGTGTACCCGTGTGATTTTGTTCCCGATGTCCGCTCTAGTATGTACTATGCACCGATATATACTGTTTCATAGTAAAATGTACATTTTACTTTGATGGACGCTAGATAGAGGTTACTAGTAACATTTAACAAATAATAACACAACAAGAGTACCAACATAACTGGCAGCACTTAGCTTGACAGCTTCCGTGGCGCAGTTGGGTACAGGTTGCTGTGACACAAGAGGCCGCGGGTTCGATACCTGCACTGAAACAAATATTTGTACGGCCCACAAGTATTTGTCTCGAGTTTGGGTGTATGTGAGACCGAAAAGTCTCTCGTAGTTTTCGATACCCACGGCAACAAGGCAACAAGACTCGATCTTAGTGTGGGGTCAGGACTATGATGTAACTGTTGGGTGTATTTATTTATTCATAGCGATCAAAGAGGTGTAAAGTGTTTTTTTCTTCTTATTTATTACGTATCGGTACTTTGTAAGAAAAAAACAATAAAATAAAATTTAATGTTTTTATTTATATATTTGCATTTTTTTTTCCAAAACTTCTAGTTTTTTTATCAATCTCTATTCTCTCTTTATGTCTTTTATTTTTGTTATCCTCGTTATCCTCTTTTTGTTGAATTCGTTTTCTTAACAGAGATATGATCATCGATGTTTTATTTGAACCTGAAATTATATTTCACCGTTTAAATGATTTTAATTAAATTATTACGTCTGTCGCAAATGTTGTACCTATTATAAAAATTTTTTTTCATTACACAAACAATTAATTGCTCAAACATAGTACCCATATTTTTTTACATATTTATAATTAAATACTTAACTTTTAAATAAGAAAAATCATAACAACTGTTAATTGTAGGCTAACTTCATTCTCATATACAAAATTGGGTAAAATTAATAACAATCGAAGAAAAACATATATTTGCCTATTATTCATAAATTGCAATTACTTTTTACAATATTATATTTACCTGTGGCGGTACGTTGTGCATCAGCTGCAGAAACGTTCACCTCCACCAAAATATTCCTCTCCGTATCGTTTTAAAGTAAATTTCTCGGTTGACATTTTTGATGATTTGACGTTTCAAAATCCCGCCAATTTTCTCACGCCCACCCCGACCCACCTCTCGACGTGGGTCGTCGTGAGCGTCGTGTGAGCGTTTGTCATGACGTCATCAATGACGCTGACGCTTTCAGCTGGTTTCGCGGTGTTTTGAAATTTGACATTTGTTAATAAAACTTATTTGGATCACCATTCATATTTATTAGAAGATTTGTATCAATTTCACATGAATAAGTAGTTAATTATTTTTGACCCAAAGCGCTGTGATGCAATAGTGAATAATCAGTACTAAGAATACAATGCCGCGAGTGAAAATAGACTATGTGGTCAGTTTCAGTAGTGAAGACCCCGTAAGTATTCTTGATCAAATTAAAGAACATAATCATAAATAAACCCTCAAATAGTATTTTAAAGCACCGCAGACTACTAAAAGTCCTATAATTCATACACGAGCCTTGATGATATACAAATGTAACTAAGTCTAATGGAATTAATATTGCATGTTTGCCTTCAAATTTTCTTTTGTTTATAAAACTTTTCCATACTATGCTTTTGTGTGCCAACTATAATGCATACTATATTTCCATAAAGTAATGGGACAACATGGGTTAATTGAAGCCTCTATATAGCATATGACATCAAATTATTATATTTAATGGTTTAGCCACTGTACATTTTTGTAATAGAAAGATTTGTAACAGGGCCCAGAAACTTTGTTACACAAAATCTTAAATTTTACTACAATAAATAAACATTAACTCAAGGCTCAGAACATTCTAAGTATTCATAAGTATAACACATTTAACAGGAACACCCAGCCAACAACCTGCTGGCTCGGGAGGTGAGCAAGAAGAAATGGCTGTGCAAGATGGGGGAGCCGTCCTGCTCCGTGGTGCTGCAACTGGCTAAAGCAGTTAAAGTAATTCCATTGTAGTTGGTTTTATTAGATGAAAAATATATATCATTGAGGCACTGCAGTGGTAATTATTAAATCTCTACCAGGAATGATGTATAATTTGGGTAAAGTTGAACCTGAAGTTTTGTAGCTAAACTTGTCACCCTTTTATGATTGTGTGATACTGACAATGTGTTGTAAAATGAAGCCTCTATACAGGATAAGACATCAAATAATTATATTCAATAGTTAACTAAATATAATAGATTGATTTTCAACTCTAATTTTCAACATAGAATAGTATTTTTTAAACAATCTGTTAAATAATGGTGTATATAATATGTCATGTTGATAGATTTCAGGTGTCCACATTGGTGCATACCATGCAGCACTAGTGGAGGTGCTGGTGGGCCGCTCAGAGAAGCCAGATGATCCTTTTGAGGCGAGTAGAGTACAAATAACTTGTAATTTATCATTATTGCATTTATGTCTCTGGAATTGGATGAAAACTATTTCTAACACTCATGTAGTTGTAGGAATATTTAGGAGTAGTAATTATTCAGTATTATATTTCCTATGAATCTGTTAGCAGATGTGTTTGAAATTGGACAAAGCATAATGCAATGTATACATAATTATGTATATCCCCGAAGTGTCAAGGGAGTGTTAGTGATAAGTTTATTCTAATTTATTTTGATGAACATAAACAATAATGACATAACTTCTGGGTAGCTTAACATAGGTTTATAAGACTTTTTATTATTATGTAGTATATAAATAAAATAAATACACAATATAACAGTCACATATATGCTCTTGATTCCACATTAAGTTCGAATCTAATGTCATAGTTTACGACAGACTTTGATCATCTCACAGCTCTCACAAACACCCAGCCCCAAAACAAATGGCTGTGGATCATTCAAACATTAGTTTCGGTGCGGGAGTGGAACCCGTGGCATGTCGTGAGTGCACTACAGAGGTTGTGATGTGGAACCCGCGGCATGTCTGTGTGCTACAGATGTGGTGTGTGTGCAGGTGCTGGTGCCCAGCAGCGTGCTGTTGTCTCCGAGCGAGAGCCGGCGCGCGGTGGGTGTGAAGCGCGTGCGCTCGTTCGGCGCGGCGGGGCTGGCGCCGGCGGCCGCGCAGCGCTGGGACCGCGTGCGCCTCGTGTGCTCGCAGCCCTACAACAAGCACTGCAAGGTACATCAGCTTCGCGCTTCATCTAGCTATATACCTTTATATCGGACGAAAGGTCAACTAAAAACATGGTTTGTGGGTTTTGTTCTAACTTCTATATTTTATATTGGGTATTGTTTTAGTCGGTTTATAAATATTAAGTCTTTTATTTTTGCATCAGGATCCAAATTACACGGTAACAAATGAATACTTGTCATTTGAGTTATAGCACTTGTATCTTAATTCTGCCAATGATTGCGTATTCCAGTACGGCATATCGTTTATCCACATAGACGAGCCGGGCGAGGAGACGAGCTTGCCCCCCGGCGCCGCCCGCGCCCCCACCTCCCTGGCCGTGCCGCCGCGCCTGCTGGTCGTGGAGGCGGACTCCTCGGAGGAGGACGACTTCCGTCCCGGGGAACTGTTCGCCAGCCACCGCCACCACGCCGCCGACACTACGCACAGCCTCAGCACCGGTACCTATATTATTCACTGCTCACTTACGATGAAATTAATGGCGGCATGCATTTCCTAACTAGTAGCACTGTCATACAGACAGTGCTACTAGTTGAATAGCAAATACACATATAATGTTAAAATCTAGTTTTTTCTACCAGTCAGTTTCTTTAATTGTAGTAATCTATCCAGAGTCGGCGTTAGGCTAGGGCGCAGTTCAACGGCCCTAAGGCGCCAAATGCCGGGATTCACTGTAACCTTTAGTGTAATTTGCTTTCGCTTGAATTTGGATAGATCGTATAGGGCGCAGTAGAAATCTCGCCCAGGGCGTCGTTAATAGTATAACCGTCACTAAATCTATCTCCAAAATGAGTTACCTACATACTCGTACCCTAGAAAGTAGTGTGTGAGGGTGATGCATGCCATGTCTATGTTGCTTGTTGATGCGCGAGTTCGCCGCAGCTGGGGTATGATAAAACAGTTTAATACTGTATAGTATACACCGTAATACTATAGATTTATTTTGTTAAATTTTATATTTCAAGAATCACAAATCAGACAAGCGACGTCACAAGCGCTGAAAAATATCTCGGACAGTTCGTCGCGACTCACGAAGACGCCCATATCCAAGCAGCCGCCGCGCACCCCCCACCAACCCTCACCCACCCCCGCACGCACGCACGGAGACAACCAGCCACAAAAACAAGACCAGGAGCATACGGTACATATATCCTAACTTAGTAAATATTTTTCGTTTGATTTTAGTTTACCATGTTCTTAAATTATGGTGACGATGGCACATTATATCCGACAGGCATCCGCCGGTAAAGGAAACACCGATAAGAAAGAAAAACAATCAGAGAATGTTAAAGCGCAGGATAATAATAGAAAGCAGCATTACAGCAGCGTCAGCGACTCATCTGCCAAGTGCGCAGACAAAACTGACGAGAGCAACCACACGACGCGGCCCGCCAAAGACCAACGGCCCGCCGCCAGCGACCCCCGACCCCACACCAAGCGGGACAAACGAGGCCACGCCACTCCTGCCACGAGTCGAGACACAAAACGAGACACGAGTCGAGACACGTGCGACGACACTAGTCGAGACAAACGCGGGAAACGACCGCGCCCCTCTACTGACCAAGGTCAAACTGACGAAGGTATAGTTTCCATAATCATTTTATTCATTTTTCTTGTATTCAAAATATAAAATGGTTTTAATTTATAAAATTATAAATACCTTATTAGAATTATTATTTTTAACTTTTTACATACATACATACATAGACTCACGCCTTTTTCCCAGAAGGGGTAGGCAGAGGTGCCAGGGCACCCACATTTCACCTTGTATGTTCCGTCCCACAATGAGATAGGTCGCGAGCCTATCGCCATATCGGGCACAAATTCCTGACTGGGCTGATAATGAACTGAAAAATCCAATATCACTTTGCCCAACCCGGGATTCGAACCCGAGACCTCAGCATTGTAAGTGTACAACTACACCACCGAGGCAGTCTTTTAACTTTTTTTTTTATAACAAAAAAATAAAGGCTCATTTTTACATTTTCTTCATTTTTTTCAATAGCAGGTAACTAGTGTTAAAGAGTAATCTTTTTAATTTGGTTTTTATATAGTGTAATATGTATGTTCAGTAGCGGAGATACATAGACTCCTTTTTCCTAGAAGAGGTAGGCAGATGTGCTGTCAAGACAGCCACGTTTCGTCTTGTCAGTTCTGTCCCACGATGTGATGGGGGCGAGACTATCGGCATATCGCACCTTTAGAATTAAAGAAACCTAACTAAATAAGACCTAATTAAGGGAACGTTCATTAAAGATACACGGAGAAGACCGAAGTATACATTCTGTCTTTCATGCGTCAATATGTCCTTCTTTAAGGGTTGATGGAGATAGTCATTTTGAGCCAATATATGATTAAAAGCAAAAATTTTCTTTTTATTGTATCACTTTAATTGTAAAGGTGCGATATAACGTGTGTGTGTGTGTGTGTGTGTGCGCAGAGCGTCCGGGCCCGCGGTGCTCGTGGCCGCTGCGCGGCGTGGTGTTCGCGCTGAGCGGGTACGAGAACCCGCGGCGCGCGCGCCTGCGCGACCTGGCGCTGCGCCTCGGCGCCACGTACTGCCGCGACTGGACTCCGGACTGCACGCACCTCGTGTGAGTATCCTATACTGCTCTCCATATCGACTTCTATAGTTCTTCGACTTTAGTCGACAATTTGCAAGTGATTTATCACATGACATGTATGTCAAACTAAAAGTAACGTTGTTTCTAGTGAATTTTGAATTTAATTCTTATTATTGCTTGTGTATCAAGTTTCGGATCCACTTCTCGTTCGTAGATACTCTGTCTAATAAACAGACCGTCGAATCTCGGGGTTTATCAAAAACTAAGTATGAAATTTTAGTTTTGCTCATAGTTTCGAATTTGACCATCCACGCCAAAGTGAAAAATTCACCCTATACCGGGTATAACATGACTGCTACCAAAATCGAAACCGGGTGGTAATTTTAGTGTCTACAAACACAATGCAACTAAAAATTTCGCAAATAAAGGCGACATTTTTTTATGATTTTTTTAAATCATAATTTTTGGGAGGTAAATCCATAGTTTTTGTTAAATAGTAATTTAAACTCTTTTATACCTTAAAGTGTTTATAAATAAAAGGGTAAATACTATTATTCTAGGAAAAAATGTATTTAAAACCCAAATATGACCATAGGAAAAAAATAGCAAAAACTTCGCTTTTTTGCAACTTTTTCTGTTGCAATGTGTCTGAAGTCGCTTAAACTACCACCCGGCTTCGTTTTCGGTAGCAGTCTTGATATACCTTGTATATGTGTCCAGGTGTGCGTTCCCTAACACGCCGAAGCTGAAGCAGCTGCGCGCGAGCAGCGGCCCCGAGCGCGCCGCGCCCGCCGTGCTCGCCGAATGGCTGGAGCAGTGCGCCGCACGCGGGCGACTGCTGCCCTGGCGCTGGTACGCCACCGAGCCGCAGCGCCGCGTCCAGCCGCCACGCAGCCTCTCCGGCTCCGAGCCCAGCGGTAACCACTGCCGTCTGTGCATCTACCTACCTACACTACCGACACGCCTCGTGACTCAATATCACGCATAGTGTGGTTCTGGCCATAAAAAATACTACAATTTGATTTGATTCAACACGTGTCGCGTCGGGCCTGGTGGCGTGGCGTTTCAGTAGTATGTTTCCGCCTTAATGCGCTTCCATCACTCATTCGATACGCCTTGCAGAATCGGAGCGCGACACGGACGACGAGATCGAAGAAACACTACGCAAGCAAAAGAAACGACGCCAACAGTCGCCCGAGGTGAAGGCGCGTGCGTCCCCCTCGTCCCCCGCCCCCGCCCCCGCCCCGCCGGCGCCCGCCGATGACTCGCTGGACGAGGTGCAGTTCGTGCGCGACGAGCGCATGCGCGGCAACGTCACCGTGCACGACTCCGACAGCGAACACACCGACCACGACGAACACGCCGCCGACGAACAACAGGTCACACGCTGATAATACTGATATCGGTGTGCCCCAACACCACTTAGAGACCTCCAATGCATTACCTACACTTTGAAATTAACCCACTAACTATACTTCCGTTTTATTTGAATTTCATCACCAGCAAAAAAAAAATATCATCGCATGGTTCATATTTGCTTATTGGTATACCATAAGAAAAATATTTTCCAGCTACTTTGAAGTATAACCTCATGATTTTATTTTCATCAGATAGATGAAACTAAGTCCCTGCCGAACTTCTTCGACGGCTACACGTTCAGCATCGACGACAGCGTGACTGAGGCCAATTGTGACAAGGAGCTGCTCGCTAGATACGTGCGAGCTTACGGCGGTGTTATTGTCGATGTAAGGAGCACGAGTGTAAAGCCCCATTTACACGAGGAGAGTTTCTCTCCTCAAAGATGCGATTATTGTAAGCATATAAAATAATAGCATCATATAAAAGTTTTTCAGAACACGATATTTTATCGCGGTTATGTCATGCGACAAAGGCACCTGATTATCTGCGCGAGAAGCTCTCTCCGTGTAATTGGGCTTACATACATTGAACTGAGTCGTGGGTGTGAGACAGTGTATGTGTGTGTGTGCAGGAAGAGGCGGACTACGTGTTGTGCGTGGGTGCGCATGCGCGCTGCGGCGGGGCGGCCGTGTCGCCGCGCTGGCTGTGGGCGTGCCACGCGCAGCGCCGCCGACTACCGCACTCCACCACAAACACCGGCCACACTCACTCATAACATAATAAAACATACATACTGTTCATTGGCTTTATTATCATTATTAATCAAGAGATACATCAGTACTGCTGCGACGCGCCATGGGGAGCGCGGGCGGGCCACGAGATGGCGAGGAGGGACTGTCGAGATCACTGCGACGTGAGCAGCGTCAGCTTCTCGTTCAGTTGTAGCTGCGTCTTGATCAGTTGCGCTAGAGTCACCACCTGCAGAACAAAACAACTTAGTAATATAATATTTGGAATTAGTTTGATGATCAGTTCTAACCTCCCATTCTTCTGCCAAACCTAGGTCACTTGTTAGGATTTCTTCATGAAAGCAACTTTATGCTTCCTTTAAATTGATAGTATTTGTTAAATTACCCAATTTGCTGGTGGATGGATATGTTTAATAAATAAAAATAGAAAGGCGAGTACAGACCATGAGCAGGTCCTTGACGCTGGAGGCGAAGGCGTCGGCGAAGGTGTCTGCGGAGAGGTTGGGCACGGAGTTGACGAGCTCCAGCAGCTGGCGGCCGGCCGCGTTGTTGGGCTCCACGCGCTCCGCCAGCACCTCCTCCACGTACTGCAGCACCTGCACGGGGGACATACACACGTGCAGTACTCCACCACAGGTCAATCCACTATTACTTACTTATCACAGTGTGAGTCAATATTTTACAGAAGTTGGGGAAACTCTCTCTCTCTGATAAAGAGATTCAGCACATTATGTAACTTTTATACTTTACCCGGTATTGGGTTTTTACACAATAGAGCGACAGTCACTACCAAAATCATATGAATCATTAAGATGATCGTAATAATATATATAGGGCCCACACGAACATCGCCATCTCTTAAATATTTCGTTGTAAATTACGCATTTTGTAAAAAATGTACATTTTTACTGTAGGTTTTAAAATATTTCTGAAGGCTTAAGGCATATATCAAAACATCACTGCACTATACATTGCTATGGCTATAAAAACATTGAACGCACCTGATCTAATAGTGAGGAGAGTTTAGCGGCGGCTTCGGCGACCTGCGCGAGATCCATCATGGGCTGCACCTGCCGCGAGCGCCCGCCCGGGCCCATCGTTTTCTGACATAACTGCAGCCCTACAATCTGAAAGTATTCCACTAGTATTTAAAATACTCTCTGTAGGAATGTTATTGTATATAAGTACTTTACAACAATACTTTAAATTAACTTTAAACCACAAAATAGTTTGTAAGATATTTAAAGCTGTGAGTTCATTACTCTTTCTAATACAAACATTTCTGAGATCCATAAATTATTGCTTTGGGTCTAATCATTCTAAAAAAAAAACAATAAAAAAATATTATTTCAAAAACCCATAACACAAATCTCATATCTTGTGTTTTGAGGAGTGAATTAATTTAAACAAGTAGCATTAAATAAAGGAGTAATTGCGCTTAATGTAGAGCAGTAAATGCATGAGCGAGTGGTGAGAAAGTACCTCGGGCTCGTAGCAGGTGAGCGCCACGTCGATGGGCGTGAACATGCAGCCCTGCTTGCCGCGCGGCACGCCCAGCGCCACGCACACGTAGGCGCGCAGCCCCATGCGCCCGCCCTGCAGCGACGTGTCCAGCGTCACGTGCACCGGGTCGCGGCACTCGCGCGAGTAGTACTCGTGGATCACCGACGAGTGGTTCGTCACCTCGTTGCCAGTCGCCCACCAGCCTGTCCGCGCCCCACACACATTGTTCCATATCAACAATAACAAAACCTTGCACTATGCTGTAGTTTTTAATTCTATTTATGGGTCATTATTCACCTAGGAGTTGTGAACTATCATATCAACAAACACAACTACACTTTGAGCTCCCATTGGGTATTTTCCTTTTCACAGAATACACATACCAGTAGTGGTAATGTTTAACATCACCTTGGAGGTTGGAAATCCACCACAGTACGTTTTTCCCGGCACTTTCTCCCACGTACTACAAATCTGTGGAACCAGTTGCCAGCGGGGTCATTCCCGGACAGATACGACTTGGCGACCTTCAAAAAACGAGCGTATTCCCACCTCAAAGGCCGGCAACGCATCTCCATGCCCTTTGGTGTTGCAGATGTCCATGGGCAGCGGTGTTCACTTACCATCAGGTGAACCGCGTGCTCGTTCGCCCCCTATAACATAAAAAAAAAAAAAAAAAAAAAAATAATTTATAAACTACTTGAATAAATGATTTTGTTATAAATTATTTTATTTATATATACCAAAAACCTTACTTAATTGAAAGGGAATTTAGTTTCTATTATATTTAGTAAAATTATATTATAGTATAATATTTATGAATAAAAAAAATGATGTTCTGTTTTAAATATTACATTACATAAGAACCAGGAACATAATAAAAATCAATCTGCCTTTAAAAATTAATAATGGAATAAAACTTAATAGATGTGAATCTTGCAGGTGTGCACAGTGAAATGCCAAGCATTGCTTTGTAATTCATTGTGTTCCAAGGTTTTACAAGTGTTCATGAGTGGTTCTCTCTTGCCATTAGATGAATGGCATGCTTGTGTCCCCATACATTTCAAGAAAAAAGTTTCAGGCTGCATGCATTCTGCAATATGTTTGTGATCATGGAATCTAGTACTAGTGTGGACTAGATTACATGATCACATGCTGTAATTTTCTTTTGTGTATTCATAAATAAATACACCTGAGAGTCACATAGACATACACACAGCTTTTTGTAAGAGAATTTTTGGCCTCACATACATCCAGACCTGAATCAAATGCCTGTGGATAACACGAACATTTGTCTCGGTTAGCGTTTTACTGCCAGCGTCTAACTACGCCACGGACGCTCATCATCAGGTCACAAATTATTAAACTAAATAATTTAATATAGGTAAAAATTACGCATAAAGCAAACACTACAAAAAGACTAGTGTCATTGAAATTGACGACTATACCCACAATAAACAACATTATGTCGTGATGTACTCAACACAAAGTGACTCACCGACGATGCTCTCTGAAGAGTTGACTCGCCGGTTCAGGTCGTACACGTCCATTGCATAATTGAGCTCGGCTTCCACCTGGTCGGCGTGCTCCTTGTGCGGCACGCAGAAGCAGTTCGTCACCTCCACCACTCCCTTGTCGCTGGTGCCTGCAACGCGCGCCACAACATAACCTACATGTGTCACCTGGTCGTTCCCTACACTAATAACACTGCAACGGGCTAAACCCTTTCACAAACATTGAGGCATTATCATCGAGACCACAGGCTAGATGAAGGCAAATAACCATCCAAAACACGTAAACACCATCTAAATATCGAAAGTTTCGCACATGACGTCGAACACAACAAACTGATCGACTCAATAAAATTGCACGTACTCAAAACTGATTTAATAATATTTACCCAATAATGTGCCGATAACTCTATGTGAATCGGCATTTCGGCGTTCATACGCGTCTACAATTTGAAATAAAACAACTGGATGAACCTTGACACTTATGTTGAGCGCCATTTTGATTTTGAGAGACTTGTTTTCGTTCCACGCCCGAGTAAGCCTAGTTCTGTTGCATCTTTAGCATTCATTTGAGTATTATGCGCGAATGAAATGGCAACATAACTCTTGCTCTTGGCACATGGGAATACACCGTGGGAATATATCAGAACAATAACGAAATAATATAATAATTATATTATTTAGGGGAATATGAAAAGATTAACAATAATATAACAACTGCTGACCTATAAATAAATTAAATATAATTTAAAAACATATTTTGTTGGTGTATTAAAATTATATGTGTAGTTTAAAACATATTGATTAATTTGATATAATGTATAGTAGTAGTACTTCTAGTAGAAATATGAAGTAGCTTTAATTATGGAATCTAGGTACTGTAATAGTGACTTGTTAGTCTGTGAGACAATGGGTGAAAGTTTTTGACTGAAAAATTCTACAATCATAGTACACTACTAAGACTATAATTGCCGATATTAGCAATAAATTATGTTTATGTTATTAGGGAAATTAGAAAATAGCATTCCCACTGATCTTACATAAATACATACATGTTTATAAACAAAAACATTCCATTTGGGCAGCTCAGTAATTTTTATTTTGGCTCATAAGTAATAAATGGTTACAGATAATAAAACAATAACTAGTATTTTACATTTATATTTTGGGCACACCACCGATCCCAATTATATGCAGTAAAGAAAAAAAAAATCTATTAAGAAAATGTTCTCAAAATAATGAAACATATAGGTGATTTTTCCCTAATAATAATTAAAATAAATCAAAATTATTTGACAGCATGTCTATGGCCTATTTAATAATTTCATAATAGAGTGCACATTGATAGACAAAGGCTCACCATCCCTGATCTAGTGGTCTATTCTTTGCCCCTGATCTAGGGTATAAAAATAACTGCATTATCTATATAGATATTATCATGTATTAACTAATCTATATCACTAAAGAACAACAAACAAAAACAATGTAATCACATAAATAACTATTTACAAGCAATAACAAGAAATTTTTTATATTTAGTGGTCTTCTTTTGGTGTAGGAGTAGTGTGGATACGGATGCCATGCATTTCAGCTATCTCCTTTTTAAGACAATCTGTTACCAAGCGGTGCTGCTTCACTGTGCTTAATCCAATAAACTCTTTAGCTTCTACACTGACCTGAAATTTTACATATTACGTAAATTATTAAAAAATATATCATGAAACAGCAGTGACATTATGTATTGTAATTATAATGGTAAATATTTTGTAATATCTAAATGAGTATGATGTTGCTTAAAATAAACTAGCTAGCTAGTCACAAGGAGTAATATCAAAATTTGTGTATTTATTATGTTTGATGATGGGGACATTTTACCCATAAACCATAAATAAATACTTAATATTGTAAGGATTAATAAAATTTAATCTTGTACTAATTGATTTATAATCCAAATCTGATAAACAATTAAAATGATCTGGCAAGCTTGTTTCAATTCCTAACTGACATGGTTGCAGTAGGTTGGTTTATTATATTTGAATGAGACACACCTCAAACATAGCCCCGCAGCCTCCGGATATATCCTCCACGCTGATATAAGTGATGCCGGGCAGCGTACGTCGCAGCGCCTCGGATAACTGTTGTTCCTTTGACACATAATTTTGCTGGAATGCGTTACCAGCGCCGCCGGCACCAGCTGCATTTGACTTGCCGCCCGTCCCACGGATCTATGATAGAAATTAGTATTTCTTATTAAAGTAAAAAAAAACAGCTTGAATTGGTAAATAAATGTTATAAAATCCAAAAAATCTTACTAAATAGTTACCGACGGGTCTAAAGACCTTGAACAAGTTACGAAACATTTTTGAATTACACAAAGTCCAACAAATACAATTGAAATTATTTGAATGACTAGATATTTTAGTTAAGAAACGGATTTTGGTATCAAAACATTATAACTCAGAAAAATGGAAATGCTGTCGATATATTTCTTGGGTAACCTCAAAAACTATGTCAATTTAGTAAATATTTATGTACTTCAGTTTCACGCAGAATATTTCGAATGTGTTTGAATTGATTTTCCTTTAAATAGTTATATAGGCACTTCAGTCGTTGTTTGATACTATTTAAATATTATAATTACTAGATGAATAGTTTGGGGCAAATAAAAATATGATATTATAGAAATTAAATGTAAACATAGCTTTGACTGCTAGAGAATATGATTCTAGTGTAGACTATAGTTGAACGACTGTAAATTGTCTAATTTACAATACACAAATTAGACTATTAATAGTTCTTCTTCTCTTGGCAACATGCTATTGATACATATACAAACCCGAATAATTAGTATTTCGTGCTAATAATACTGATCAAGCTTAAAAATGCATGGTAAAAATGTAAACAGAAAACGACAGCAGCTGTCAAAGATTTGACAGTTGTGGGTTGAAGATTGGGCATGCTAGCAAGTAGCACGTGTTTATATTGTTGAAGTGCCGCAAAATGCCTCCGTTTAGAACTGGGTTGCTGAAAAGGAAAATTGATTTACCGGATGGAAAGACCAACTCAGTAAAAAACGCATCTGATAATGAGGTAATGTACAAAGCTTTTCATGTGTATAACGTTTTGTAGTAAGTAAGCAGTAACGTTGTGTTTATGTTCTAATGAATAACTTGTGACGCTTGTAATGTGCAGCACTCGAGTGATGCGGATGAACAGTATTTACTGCCTGGGCTGCTAAATGAGGAAGGAGACGACACAGACTCTGAACATGAAGAAGAACAGGGCGCCTCCGACAATGAACAAGATGTAAAAGTTTTTTAATATTTTATTTTACTCTATACATGAGCTAAACATATATAAGCCATAATCCGCATCAGTGAGGGAACTATGAAAAGCAGGAAGAGCTAAGAATACCAAAGTTACTGGCTGTGATTACTAGAACCAACCAAGTACTTCAATTTGTTATGAAACAATTCGCTGCAGATCTTTTTGGGTTTAATATAGTAGTGAGCTAGTTTCTGTCATATAGGAATCAGAATACTCTATGTTAAAATGATTATAATGTTGTCTATGTCCTCATTAGTTTACTCAAATATTGTTATTTGAAAGTCTTACATATATCTTTTAAATACAATAAATTCAATGTGTCCTATGCCAGGAGGTGTTGTTTGATGACAGTGCAGATTCAGCTCTCAGTGACGATCAGCAAGTGGAATATGCATCTGATGAGTCTTCAGTGAGTATGCTACAGTTACAATCTTGCAAACACATGTAAATTGCTAGTTATCTCACCATCATTTATAATCAAACATCTTATTTGTTATAAAAACTATTAAACAACCATAAAACAATATTCATTACATATTACAAAAGTAGCATCTAAAATGTTTATTTGGAGTTTCAGGTAAAAACAATTTGTGATGGAACTTTGAATTTCATAAATTGAATTATTTTGACATATTTTTTCAGGACTTAACAGACTCGGAAGATGATGACAACTCAGAAGATGAGGATGTTGATGCTAGTGAGGATAACGATAGTGCTGATAGCAGTGACAATATTGAAGGTGCCAGTCATAAGGAAGATGAAAAAGTGGGCAGTGACAGTAGTGTGGACAGTGGAGCAGAGTCTGGCACTGCAGCCTCCAAGACTAGTACTGACAGTGAAGTAGCTGCTAAACAAAAAATAAAAAACACTAAGCGGCAGAAAGAAAAAGTAAAGAAGAATAAACCAAAACAAGCAAAACAAAACAAGGACAAACAGACAGATGACAGTATAGACAGACTTGCAAATACAATCCAAAAAACAAGTGTCACACAACCTGTAGAACAAAAAGGTACAGTCTTCTAAATATTATATTATTGTTGGATACTGATTTCTTGCATGGCAATGATTAATGAATGGAGGCATTCTGTCCTTTACCATAGCACTGCTAGACAGTAGCCACACACATACCCCCACACCATTCAGCATATGACATATCTGGTTTTATTTACTTTAGACTTAACCACTATTATTAAATAGACTTCATTATCTTAAGGTAATGTTTTGTAACTTAAAATCACTATAAAAGATAATTTTGAATACCCTGTAAATTCAAAATACCGTCTCTAGCATTGGTATGCCATCTTATTTGCAGATGAATATGAGTCGGGTGACACGTCTGACGAGGAGGAGCGGCGCAACACGGTGGGAGACATCCCCATGTGGTGGTACAATGAGTACCAGCACATAGGCTACGACCTGGAAGGTCGCCGCATCATGAAGCCCCCGCAGCGCGACCACATTGATGAGTTTCTCAAGTTAGTGTGTTTAGTTTGTATTACATGAATCTCTTTGCTTGAGTTGAGTTGAGTGTTAGTGTAGTTTGGTGCAATGAAGTGAGACGTGTGCGTGTGGCGCAGGAAGTGCGAGGACCCCGAGTTCTGGCGCACCGTGCGCGACCCCAGCACGGGCCAGGACGTGCAGCTCAGCCGCGAGGACCTGCAGCTCATCCAGCGCCTGCGCCGCGGACAAGTGCCCAACCCGCAGCACGACGAGTACCAGGTACCTCACTATCACCTCGTACTGACTTCACTGCATTCAAGATAGTTCAGTCCTTGATTATTATGTTTACAGCCGTGGATAGAATGGTTTAGTCGGGAGGTGATGGCGACTCCGTTGCGCGCGTTTCCGGAACACAAGCGCTCTTTTTTGCCGTCGAGGTCTGAACAGTTGCAGATTTCTAGGATAGTCCACGCGCTCAAGATGGGTTGGACCAAAACTAGAAAACAACTCGCCGAAGAGAGAAGAAAGAGAAGGGTGGGACAATTATTAAACTAATTAATAGAGTTTATAATCTAATTATTATAGTGAAACGAACATTTTTAAAATCGTTCACAGGAGAAGAACTTCTACAACCTGTGGGGTTCCGCAACCAGCGAGGAGGAGCAGGCGCAGCGTTCCATCCACAAACACATCCCCGCGCCCAAGCGACCCCTCCCCACCCACGCCGAGAGCTACAACCCGCCGCCTGAGTACCTGCTCGACGCCAAGGAGGTACCTCCCGCCACACCCCACCCGCCACGTCGCCACGCCACGCCACTCACACGCCACCCTGCCCACAGATGAAGGAGTGGAACAAGTTGGCCGAGACGCCGTGGAAGCGCAAGTACACGTTCCTGCCCACCAAGCACTCCAGCCTCCGCGCCGTGCCCGCCTACGAGCGCTTCACGCGCGAGCGCTTCCTGCGCTGCCTCGACCTCTACCTCGCGCCGCGCGCCATCAAGATGCGCGTCAGTACTCGCCTCCACCGCCACTCCGCAGCGCTCGCGCCGTCCCTCTGACGACGACTTTTTCGTTGCAGTTGACGATCAAACCGGAAGACTTGGTGCCGAAGCTGCCGTCGCCGCGCGACCTGCAGCCCTTCCCCACCGGCGAGGCGCTCTGTCTGCGCGGACACGAGGCGCTCGTGCGCAGCGTGGACTTCGACCCCTCCGGCCAGTACATCGTGAGCGGCAGCGACGACGGCACCGTGAGAGGTGCGGTGCGGGGCGGTGTGGAGTGGTGCGGGGCGCGGGGCGCTGGGTGAGCGCGGCTGACGGCGTGCGTGTTGCAGTGTGGGAGTGCGGCAGCGGGCGGTGCCTGCGCACGGTGCGGCTGGGCGCGGCGGTGAGCGGCGTGGCGTGGCTGCCGGCGGGCGCGCTGACGCTGGTGGCGGCGTGCGCGGGCGCGCGCGTGCTGCTGCTGAACCCGGGCGGGCACGTGGGCGCGCACCGCGCCGCCGCGCGCACCGACGACCTGCTGCGCGACGCGCCGCCGCCCGGGGACGTGCGCAGTCAGTACCCACTACCCGCTCAGTACACGCGTCCGATCTACCGGCGAAACTCACCATTTTTCCCCTTTTTTATTATATTCTGTCGGCTTTTGTTTGCAGTGGACGAACGCACGTCGTCGTGTGTGAAGTGGGACGACGTCTCCGCAGAAGAGTGGGCGCTGGGAGTGCGCATCGCGATCACGCATTTCAAGCCTGTCGCACAGGTGCGCACGTGTTGTGAGCTGGCGTCGAGGTTGAGGTCGAGTGGGGTGGTGGGGCGGTGAGGTGGTGAGGTGCTGAGCGTGTGCGTTGCGTGCAGGTGAGCTGGCACGCGCGCGGCGACTACGTGTGCGCGGTGGTGCGCGAGGGCGGCGCGCGCTCGGTGGTGGTGCACCAGGTGTCGCGGCGCCGCTCGCAGCTGCCCTTCTCGCGCGCCAAGGGGCTGGTGCAGTGCGCGCTGTTCCACCCCACGCGGCCGCTGCTGGCCGTGGCCACGCAGCGCGTCGTGCGCCTCTACGACCTCGTCAAGCAGGAGCTCGTGCGCAAGCTGCTCACCGGCGCGCAGTGGATCAGCGCCATGGCCATGCACCCCGGCGGCGACAACTTGCTCGTCGCCTCCTACGACAGGAAGTGCATATGGTGCGTATTGCGCGGTCTGGCGGGTGAGCTGCGCCGGCACAGTGTGACGAGTGTGTTTGCGCAGGTTCGACCTGGAGCTGTCGTCGAAACCGTACCAGACGCTGCGCGTGCACGGTGGCGCGGTGAGGAGCGTCGCCTTCCACCGCCGGTACCCGCTGTTCGCGTCCGGAGGAGACGACCCGTACATCGTGGTGTCGCACGGCATGGTGTACAAGTGAGTGTGTGAGACTGTGTGTGCGTGTGTGTGCGTGCGTGTGCGTGTGCGGCGGGAGTGACCGTGCGTGTGTTGCAGCGACCTGCTGCAGAACCCGCTGCTGGTGCCGCTGAAGCAGCTGCGCGGGCCGACTCCGCGCTCGGAGCTGTGCGCGCTGGAGCTGCGCTTCCACCCCACGCAGCCGTGGCTGCTGGCCGCCGGCGCCGACGCCACCATCCGCCTCTACTCCTGAGCTTACACCTCTACCACCATCATTATTATTACAATGTAATAAATCATTTTGTATCGAATTGCGCATTTATCATTCTCTCCCAAAGTACGAGGTCGTTTTGATCGCAATTTAATAATAAATTAATTAGATGTGCCGATTACTCAGTGTATGAAATTAATTATGAGTAATTTGTAATGTCGACGTCTGCCATGTTTGCGTGTCCGGAACATCATTATAAAAACTTATGTGACTTCATGCCTGTAAATGGCAACCAAGCGTTTCTGATAACTCGGCGCTTGTAAACGTTTGCCAAAACTCTGCAAGCATGTAAGTCAAGCATATTATTTTACAGCATGCATTTCTAGTCGAATTACCTATTTAAACACATGACAGGTCGTGCTTGAATGTCACTACAAAATATGCGCAAAAAATTTTATTGATAAATGTTAGAGTAAAAAGTCTCTTTACATTCAGGTATCCTTGTGCTACCTTCTTAAAGCGATGTTGTAGCGTAGACAGTAGACAGCGGGCACAGTAGGATGCGCGGAAATACGTCTTGTCAGCGGATCGGCGACAAAATAAAAGAAAGGGGCGAGGTTTGGCCATGGGGTTTGGCCCAGGGTGTTATACATATATTTTTAAAGGAATCGTGTTTTATATTTTGTTAATTTGTTAACTATGGGTGGGCCTATTACTTCTTGGTCTGTGGATGGTTTCGAGCTTGTGACAAACCCGCTCCAACACGTAAATAAATATAACGCAAACGAGCTTGCCAAGCCTCCTTTGAGCCTCCTCCTTTTGATCAAAAACCGTCACTATCGCCCCTAATGACGTTGCAACAAGTTCACGCGAGCCAAGGCGAACCGAGACAAACGCCTGGTTTACACGTCTAAATTTGTGAATGTTTGCCAATTTGCCAAACACACATACTTAATTTTCCTAGCGTGAAAATGTAGCATTTAATCCGTAGACGGAGAAACACATACAATACACAAAAACAAACACACAAAACACATTTAATCACTACTTCGTATTCAAAATCAATGGCCACATATCTACCATCTGAGTCTACCATAGTCTGAGTTTCATGTTGGTCTGTGGAGTCTACCATTTACCTACCATTTACTCTCAGAACCTTCGATCAAATATACACTAGATACACAGTTCCCTGTAAAAGTTCTGTTAAAAAGTGGCACCGATGCATGACATTAAAAAAAGTAAACAAAAAGATCACATATTCCAAATATATTAACACAAATTCCACCTTATTCCTGGAGCTTAAAGTAGCTTTTCAAATAATATTGTCTAAAGTTTTACGACGTTTTAGATGCAACGGTCGGTGCGTGACTGAAGGCGAAAGAGTGCTTAAGCAATCTTTTTTGGTGCCATTTTCTAAGCGCTCATGTTGTATCTAGTGTATATTTGATCGAAGCTCAGAACAATGAACTATAATTAAGGCAGGCGTCCACAGGTCCGCATCGTACACATCGGACGTATCGCATGAAACGGATTTTAGTATTATTTGTATACAAAGCCATACAAGTGCGTCCACTAGTCCGCACTGTACGGATCGCACATCGGCAATGCAGACACCGATGCTCCGAGAGGCAACTTTTGCGTTGCGTGCCGATGACGTCATACGGAATACCAATCAGTGGACGCACACGATGCGCTCGTACCGCATTTAGGTTTCCTTTTTTTAGATTTTTTTGCATTTTCTTCCTCTTTTGCTAACAAACAAGCAATAAAAACTATTTCTTCTTCGCATTCCTCCATTCTCACAAGCACTATCCGCACGTACGATCACTACGAAAATCCTAATGAAATGACATCGGCAATCCGATTGCTGGTACTTGCGTCGGCAAATTCGATCGCTACCGATGCAGTGGACGCACTGTGAAAAATTAATCCGTTTCATGCGATACGTCCAATGCGTACGATGCGGACCTGTGGACGCTTACCTTAAATGGGCATTTACTCATGCATTTACTCCATTGTCTGTGTTGCCAACTTAGTTGATTTTCAACTTAGGCTGATGGTTTTGCTCTTACTGGGAAAAAATGTTTTAGTCGTCTGTGTTTTAACCTGTCTACGCTTTTAGCTGTGACTTTGTGAATTTTCTAGTGTTTTGGGAGTTGCCATAAATTATTTAGAATACAAAATCAATTCACTCTGAATTCCGATTAATTAATACAAACCTGTTATTTTTATTTTATAATGATTAATACATTTTAATGTAATTACTAGCGGTCCAACCTGGCTCCGCGCTCACCATCCTGACACATAAGATGATAAGTCTCAATATGTCCAGCAGTTACTCTGGCTTCAATGCCCTTTAATCCGAAATACAACAAGAACAAGAAGAATATATTGCGGTGGTATCTCGGCGGCCTCTCACATATGAGTGACCTGCACAGACCAAGTGGTGACCTGCCACCAGTAAACATTATAACTACTATAAATGAAAATGCCACTACAAATGATTTATGACGATATTTTAATTAAAGTATTTTATACTAATTAAGCATTACAAATGTTATTTTTCGACAGAACATTAGATATCAATACAGATCCTTAACAATATTCATTTGTTTTTTACCCACATTTGCAATATAAATATATCTTTAATGGAAAATTTAATGGTTTTGAGAACACCGCCACTTTTTATTGGATTTCTGGTGGTTTTTTTATGTTGAAATTGGTGAGAAGCCAGTTTAACTATGGGCAACCTAAGTACGTACTCGTATTCGTAAACGGTATTAAAATGTAAATCCGTGTAAAGGCAGGCGTCCACATCCCCGCGTCGCACGTGTCGGACGCATCGTATCAAACGGATCATAGTATTTTTTGTTTAGGAATTCATACACGTGCGTTCACTGATCCGCATCGTACGGATCGCACAAATCTATGAATTTCTATACAAAGAATACCATGCGATGCGTCCGATACTTACGATGCGAATATGTGGACGCCTACCTTAAACCGTCATTCGTCAACCGTTGGCACTCGCCAGTGGTTGCCAGACTAAGCTAGACTATACTCCGCTAAATTCGCAAGGCCAAAAATGTTTATTTTTTCTTGTTTGTATTGAATTCTTACAATAAAATTTTAATATGCTGCGGTTTATATAAAAGATAGTTAATTGCGCTTGTCCTTATAATCGAATTTGTAAAATTAAATGCGGGAACGTGTGAACATTGGGAAGTGCATAGGAAATGTTTGAGGGAGCGTGGAGTCGCTGCGTGAACGTTATTTTCGTTTCGGCGGCGCCGACCGGTGGACGTAATCGAATACGGTTTTTTTTAATCGTGACCGCAAGCAAGCTTCTTTGTGTTACCGTGTTTTTGAGTGTGCTCTCTCGATAGTTTTGTGAAGTGTAATGTTAGAGACAAGCAAGCGATAGTACAGCTAGAGTCGCGATGTCGGGTGCAGCGACGCCGACGGCGACGGAGGCGCCGGTGCAGGTGCTGGACGAGCGTGACGTGGAGCCCCGCACGCCAATGAAGAGGCTCGGCTCCACGCGCAAGCTGGCCGCCTTCAACAGTAAGTGCGCTTTGTGAGCTTTGTGTACGTAAAAGCGCAGCTGCAGTCTGCAGAGCGCAGGGCGCACTGCACGCGCTGTGTGTGCTCTCACGTCGAGTACAACTCCTTTGTTATGCACCCTCGCTTTACCTTATGCCTGATGGTATTTCACTAAACATTTCACGGTACATTTAAATACTCAATTGTTACACATTATGAAGCGACACAAGTTTTATATTTATTGTTTAATTACTGACCATCCACATAGAATGATATGATTGCGTTGTAGTAGTGCATAATTTGTTTTCCATGTGTTAAGTTGACATGATTTCTCAACATAATGTAGGTGTAAACTGGTGATCAAATAAAATACTATAACAACAATTTGCATAAATATATTATTTTAATTTTATTCATGTAGGTACAATATATAAAAGGAGTCTTACTACTGTACTTCATAATATGCCTGGTTCATGTTTGACCAAGTGTTTAATGAGTAGTGGTGAACAATATCACCACCATCAGGCATCATACCATTCATGACTCACCACTAATTACCTCAGTGATTGGTGATTACTTTATGATTATTATTTTATAAGCTTGAATAACATTGCCCCTGCTGTATGTAACATAAAACTAAATACACAAATCATTATACCGCAACAGCTTACAGGAAAGAAAACAACAAAATGGCCAATGAGTCCACCTTAACAAACAGTAACAATCCTTATTAGTTAAGCACAGGAATGTGGGCCACAAGAAGCACAGACAAGCAATCATGCTCATGCAATGATATCATGATTAGTAATAAAGATTGCAGAGTTGGAGCCGAGGGACGGTTGCAATCACTGCACATGTGTGTCACTTGATAAATCATTTGCTGGACATAAGTGTATAATGCAAGCGTCCACTAGCCAGTTGCCATTGCTGTAACACTGTTTAATCTCTATAATACATTCTGCATTATTAAAAGTACTCTAATTTACACATTGTTTCGGCATAACATTATGTTACATCAACATATATTATAGCAAGCAAAATTTAAGTAACATAATGTAATTCAATTGGTGTTAACAACATTATCCCGTAGAAATATTTTTTTTTATAAAGTGTTTTGAGTATTAGGTAGTAGAATCTAGTGATGATTTTTCCTAGTCTTACTGCGGGGCATAAGGGAATAGAGGAAGGAAAGGGAGACCCCCTTTCAATCCTTCATTCCTTGTCATCACAAAGCTTTCTCAATCAGATATAATTATATTTATCTGAATCATCTCTCCATCTTCTGGGCGTTCCAGTCAACCACATGGATGATTAGTGATGGCTCATAAAATTGAATTGAAATAAAACTGTTAATTTCATTTCAGTGGATTAAAAAAGTTTTGATAAAGTTTGTATATTGTATGAAAATGGTCTTAAAAGTACAGAATACATTAAATAAAAACCCTTTATCATATCATACCAAATAGAACATTTGTTTAAGGGGCCGTGCATTAATCACGTGAGGGTTGATAGGGGGGGGGGAAGGGGTTTGACAAAAATCACAAAATATCACAAGGGGGAGGAGGGGTCTAGTAATATATCACATGTATTTTTTTTTTCGACATTTAAAAATTGCTAAATAAAAGATCATGTGATCAATGGACGGCCCTTAAAATAATTCTAGAGGGTTAGTCCCCAAAACCCCAATAAAATAATTAATAGAGGATAATAAATAAAATAAAACTTACTGGTCTCTCATATGTCATAGGTCACCTAGGTAGTTACCACCGCAATGTCTATTTCTCGCGCCCAACAGCAGTGTAACTGCACTGTTGTGTTTTGGATTGAAGGACATCGTAACTGGAGTAACTACTGGACATAATGAGACTTAGCATCTTATGTCTCAGGATGTCGAGTGCAGTGGAATGCCAAGCATTGCTTTGAAATTAAAATTTTTGTTTGGTTTTGCTTACTGTTCATGAGTGGTCGTATCGGTTACCATTAAGCGAACGGCATGCTCGTCTCGCCATTTATTGCATTAAAAAAAAACACTACATAATGTTAAAATTTAATCCAGTTATGAATGATAAAATAATTATGGTTGCAGTATAGGTATGAATATAGCGACAGCTGACTCGCGCTCGGTATCCGATGTAACACTTCACTGGCTAGACATAATGCTGAGTGGAATATTCCATACAGACTAGCACCTTCGCTTGTATGTGTGATGAAAAACTCGCACAAGTTAGATTCCCTGACCTGGGAATTTATCCAAGGATTGGCAAATGATTAAAGATGATGTGACTATGAGGGGCTTTGGTTTTCATCTTTAGAAAGCTTTGAGCTGCAACTTACGCTTTTCAGTTTGGTTTGTGACTGCCTGTCATAAAGGCGCACACAAGGATACCATAACTTTTATGCTGCAATACCGATTTTTTGGTATAATGTACACTGTGAATATACATTGAAACATTATTATATAAAGTAGTGGCAAGTGGCAGGTGATATGTGTTGTAAGTGTGTGTAATGTGCGTCGCGTCGCGCCGCGCCGCGTGTGCTGTCTGCTGCCTGCACTCCTCGCTTAAATACTTAGGCTCAATTGCACAAACTAACTTTGCCAATACCTTTGCCCTTGAAACTGTCAATTCCATACATTCGCAAGGTCAAATACATCTCAAATGTATGGCGATGACATTTTCATAGGCAAAGGTATTGGCAAAGTTACTTGGTGCAACTGAGCCTTAATCAGCCTATATCCGTTTCACTGCTCTGTAGTCTGTACAGACTTCCCCTTGCACTACACACATGCAAGGGGCTTGAACCTCGCTCCATCATGCTTGCAAACTGCGTTTTACTATTATTTAATTTAATCATTTATTATGACTGTTGTAAACCATGAAAAACAACTTAAATAAATGAATCTCTTAACTCTTCTCACTCGTGCGTATCAGACGCATCGCATCAAATGGATTATTTATTACAATGCCGTCCCAGTATCTGGAGCGATTGGATTTTTTGGATTGCCCCTCAAAGCATCGGCTTCGGCACTGCCGTCAGGTAAATTCGTGCGATCCATACCATGCGGATCAGTGGACGCCTGCCTTTACACGGAAGTCAAAGCTTCTCTTCAACATAATGAAATGAAATTCATTTATTGGTCATGTAGGTAATTAAATAGTCCTTATGACATGTTAATACACATACTACTTTATCTCTATTTCCAAAATATTTGCTATAGTATTAATAACATTTGTTAATATTATTCTATTTTAATTTGTTTAAATGTTTAATGGATTTTTTTTTTCTAAAATACATCATTTACATTAATCAGTAATTAGTGTACCATGATTATTATTAAAACGGTGCGTAGAGGTTTAATGCTACCACCGCTGGATCTAATGCAGCCCTGCCTGAACAAACCGCCGAAACAAACTCAGTGGGCCTACACTATCACTGAAAAACATGCAACGCGACTCAGTTCTGAGTATATCCAGCGAATAAGACTCAGTGGACCTGTTTTGGGTCCAATTGATTAAATAACGACCATGAATATTTCCGAAACGTTCCGTAAGTATAGGTTTACTGCCGGATCCAACGCGGCCCTGTCTGAGAAGACCCAGCGAATAAACTCATACGCCGTGAGATCTTTTTGGACTGTCCCCGGAGACGAAGGGTTAGAAAATTGGTAGACGTTGGAGTCCTGAAGGAGGGGTTCGGTTTACAATAATAATTGTTTGCTTAAATGGCGTTACAGTTTGGCAACAGAATTGTTTATACAGGGTTACAGGTTAAGTCGACCTAGATCCTTTGAGAGGTTGTAGTTTCCATAATTCCTGACCGATTTGACTATGAGACCCTATACCCTAAACTTTTTTCTTTAAAATATCGTTTTTTTGTCTATTGGTCCATATTTTTTTGTTTTCTTGTCTTATATGTTATTTTATTTAAAATGTTTGTGTAGTGTATAAGTTACTTTATTTTATTTAATACTAAAATTAAACTTTACTGAACCGGCTGGGTCGTGGGAGACTGTTGAAGTTGTAACTTAAAATAAATTCGTTAAAAATATGATTTTCTTTCCTAAATATTCCAAAAAAAATCTATGACTGTTATGCTGCAGATGTATTTAATAATATCTACGTTTAATTGGCTACCCAGCGAGGTATAACAACCTAGGATATAGTGAGCAATATTTTTAAAAATACTGATCAAAGGCTTCCAGGTAGTAGCAAAAAATAACGCTACTTAAGCGTACATTTTTTTACTTGGGTCAGAAAACACAATAATCTAAATTTGCGCGTGAATTGAGCATGAATCTGTAGAAATCCAGCCTCCTCACAGGATCTCCTTCTTCGATAACTTGTAACGGCGTCTAATGTTAGGGATAGAGACCGGCAGTATTCAATTTAAACCACACTTTCTACTGTAAGAGTCCATGTTCTCGGGCTGCATATTGGTTGAAGTAGGTGGATCCAATCTAAACCTTTGAACCCAGATCTGTTCTTCGCCTCGAAATAGAGCCAGTCTCTATAAGTCGTCGGTAAACTCCGTCAAAGACACTAACATCCAGTATTCGGCGGCCTGGATAACTTGATATGTATTCATCACGAGCTCGGGCGGATACACAATGAAAGTACCCATAACAAATAAGAATATCAGCATATTCCTCGTTTGTGAAAGTCATCATCTTTAACAGTTCCAAATCAGAGTCCAGTTTGCAAGCACAGTCACGTCAATCGAAAGAAACAGTCCAGAAATCTAAGCCAAGTCGAGTAAAAAAACCAAGAGCACTAAGTATCGTATCTACGGACGAATGGCGTAAACAGACTAAATACAATTATATTCTCGCTCACACTATTATTTGATATCTCGCTCGCACGCACCTCAACCCCTTGAAGGACAGTAGGGTAACTTAACGAAATACTATTGTCTTTACAACTTGAGAGCCTTTGATCAGTATTTTTTAAAAGATTGCTCACTATACCATAGCTTGTTATACCTCGCTGGATAGCCAATTAAACTTAGATATTATTAAATACATCTGCAGCATAACTGTCATAGATTTTTTTTACACGCTTTATATTTTTGAAATATTTAGGAAAGAAAAAAATATTATTAACGAATTTATTTTAAGTTACAACTTCAACAGTGTCCCACGACCCAGTCAATTCAGTAAAGTGTAATTTTAGTGTTGAGTAAAATAAAGTAACTTATACACTACACAAACATTGCAAATACAAATCAATTTAAGGCAAGAAAACAAAAAAAAATGGACCAATAGACAAAAAAACGATATTTTGAAGAAAAAACTTCAAAGTCAAATTTCGTGGAAACGGCTAAGTTTAGGGTATAGGGTCTCATAGTCAAATCGGTCAGGAATGATGGAAACTACAACCTCTTAAAGGATCTAGGTCGACTTAACCTGTAACCTGTATAAGGATTTGGTATAGATTAATATGTGATCACTGAAAGCACCGCGTGCCTGTAAGCTTCAGTGGTAACTAATCGATAGTGTGGCAGTAGTAGGCGTGCGGTGGGCACGGCGTTCTCCCGGGAGCGTGCCGTCCCTCAGCGCTCCCGCAGCGGCTTGCGGCTCCGGCGAGTGTGAGTATGGAGTGGCAGGTTGCTATTGTCTCGAGTAATTTAATGTTTCCGCTATAGTCGTCGGCGAGATCGTTTCCTCCGCGCTCTCTAATGAATAAATTATGTAATGCGTTAAGGAACGTTACACGCGAGCCGCGCTCATTGGGCACTTCCCGTGACGAGCCACTTCACCACCGACCACCTCGCTTCTTGCCCACGCACCACCTATATCTACATATGTTTTACTGGTATATTGTCATCCAATAGAGTAGCCAAATCTTTAATGGGTTCTATATTCAAACTTGTGTATCAGCCCATGTACGTTGCGCTGCAAGGCACGGGCCTCATCTACAATCGAGACTAATTGAGGGAGTTAGATCATAAAGTGCATCATGCTGCCTTAGTAAATGCTGGAAAGGTTATTTATTCGGTGGGAGCCACGCTCGTGTTTAACTATCCGCACTGTAGCCACTGGCTGGCAAATTCCGTGTCTTCAAATGCGTATACTTTAGCTTGACTCGTGTATTAGTCTTTCTAATTTCTCACTTTATATCTAAGAAAATTTAAATAAAATCAAAGAAAATTCCCATTGTAGAATATTACTATGTACTATAGCTTAGGCCCTAGTAAAAAAACAAATATCTCTTGATGGATAGTCTTCCTCAAAATGGTTTTTTTAGTAAGTACTTCAAAAACCTAAGAAAATTAAATTTAATTAAATTTGGTTCAAAATGTGGGTCCCAATAAATGTATGAAATTTTAAGCCTCTTACCTGTTATCGCTATTAATATTGACAAAAAAAATGCGAAAAAAACGCGATTATTGTATGGGTACCCCCCTTAATATTTTCATACTTAGTGAAAAATTCACTTTCTAGATATCACGGTTTATGAGATACAGCCTGGTGACAGCCAGACACAGCGGAGGCTTAGTAATAGGGTCCCGTTTTCACCTTTTAGGTACGGATCCCTAAAAATAAATTGTAGGTTCGGACGTACCCGTCTTATAAAGTCTACGCTCCGACTAAACCTACCATGGATAGGTTTGTAACATTCCAGCTAAATCAGGAGAGCCGAGTCACTGCCTTGGAAACTACAGATCGTGTTGATGTGGGCCAAGAAATCCTCAGGGAGAAAGGGATCAAATTCTGTGAGATGTGGGGGACCTGAAAGAAGTCCAAGCTTCCTGGAAAAACTGCAGAAGCGACGCGATAATGTGGAAGTTAATACGACAAGCCAGGGGGCCCTGAACAAAAAAATAAATTGGTTAGACGCGACCTTCGAAGCCTCAATATGCAACTTGTACGAATACGCTGTCTGGTTGAAAGTCTTCTTTCAGCAGCTAAGCCGAAGTCATTTAACAAAGCTGACATCTTCATCCGGCAAAATGGTCGCTTCTTAGCCGAAGATTCTCTCAGAAGTTCTTTACTTATATAGTGGTAGACTGTATGAATCTCACATGTCACGTTCAGAACCCGATTCTGAGGATCGATCGATCGATCTTTACTCGCCAATAAATAGAAAAGCTGACAGAAATCTGCCAAGCTGAGGTTGTGATAGCTCTCAGACAACATAAAAATGGAAAAGCTTGTTGTACTTGGCCAGCTTCAGTGGATCTTCGATTCCGTTCTCTTTTCGGGTAGGTCTCTCATATCTGAGAGATTGCCTGGGTAGGTACCACCGCAATGTCTATTTCTCTCGCCAAACAGCAGTGTAAATGCACTGTTGTGTTTCGGTTAGAAGGACATTGTAGCCAGAGTAACTACTGGACATATTGAGATTTAACATCTTGTGTCTCAGAATGGCGAGCGCAGTGGAATGCCAAGCATTGCTTTGTATTTCATGGTGTTGTTTGGTCTTGCTACTGTTCATGAGCGGTCGTATCGCTTACCATCTGGCGAACGGCATGCGCGTCTCGCCATTCATAGCAATAAAAAAAAAATACTGGGATTTTTTGACGTGGTCCGATTGGTCTAAAAATCTATATCTGAGGCATCCTATGCTCCGATATTCTAAATTGATAGTTGGAATGGAACATTTTGAACATTGGGACACCAGTAAAATTTGCTAGATTTTTCACTACTGCTTCCCTGCTATAGGTCATAGCGTGATGATGTATAGCCTATAGCATTGCTCCGTAAATGAACTTTCCAACACAAAAATATTTTTTCAATTCGGAATAGTAGTTCCTGAGATTAGAGGAAAAACTAACAAACTCTTCAGCTTTATATATATGGATATATAGATTTATCTAAAACTTTATTAGGTGCCCGCTGGAGTTGTTATGGCGAGCCTCGGCAGATGCGACCCCGTGCTCTCTATCACCCTTCTGAACGATAGGTGACGGCTCAGTCCCCCCTCTGTGCCCGGCGACCCTGATCACCACTTTAAATCGTTTCTGACGCCGGCCGATGGATACTGATGCAGATTACTTATGTACGTACGTGCTCACAGCGAGGAAACTACAACACGCTGCAACCAAAGACTTGGAAATCGGTAAATTAAGTATTATTTAGTAATATATCATCCAAATTTAAAAAAGTATTATTTGATGGTCTAGACTCTAAGGGTAGCTAAAGCCTATATTCAATAGGGAATATGCACGCCATTTTTTTATATTTTTAATCGATTCTGTATGTTATTACATTACCAGAAAAAAATATAAGGCTTTATAAATATCAATCAAAAAAGTACAAAAAAATAATAAAAACTGCTATCAGTTTCGAAGCATTTAAACGCCATTATCGCGCGACCTCGCTGTGACGTCAGAGTCTACTATGTCAGCAACGTAGTAGTTGGATTAAGTTTCTTTTATTAATTGCTACATAACTGTATTTCGTCTCAAAATAATCCATTTTTTTTATAATACAAAGAAAACACAAAATAACTCTTAAACAAACGTAAAACAATACACCCAACAAGCTAAAACTTCACAAGATAGTGTACTCTGTCGTCACTTTCCTTTTCAAACGTTTCGAAAAAATTGCGCGGCAATTTTGAAATGTCATTTTTTAAGTATTTTTTTTTACCGATTTAGAGTTGATGAATTAAAAAAAAATATCTTATTGATATATTTCTATATCAATAAAGATTACAACAAAAAATATTTGACTTATTTTGGAGTCTCGTGCATATTCCCTATTCCTGTACCGTTAAACATTATTTCATATTTTTTGGTATACGCTAGACGGGATACTCTCTAAGCGGTTTTATTAATATTTTAATGTCGCCATACGAAGCACACATTGTTTGGTCGCCAAAGACTTCTTGATACATAATATATTATGCGAGTTCAGTTCACGGTTGCGTTTTTTACATAATTTAGCCATATTAGGTACCTAGTTAGGTATTATAATTATTTTCATAAATATGTACACGTTGTTGTGTAGGATACAATCTACATAGCTTCCGCGCGTATTTTCAATAACATGATTTGATGGCGTTTCGAATAGTCGTAGTTCAGCGTGGATTGCGTAGCGACTTGCGCGCGAGATAACGCAGCGGAGCCGTGACGCGTCGGCCGCCTCCCGGTCGCGGCTCCCGGAGCGGCTACTGAACCGTGCCTGTGCGCTAATTAATGCCACCACAACAAAACAACAAGCGAGTTATCTCGCGCCGCGGCGCCGACTGCGCTGCCCAAACAACAACGACTCGCCGCGCCACGCCCGCGGCCCGCGGCACCGCGCACGCATGGGAACACGTATCATTGTTATTTCCTCACGCGGCACATAGACCTTTGGCACACATCTCTACAGTTCCGGTCGCCGCAATCTCTCCGCATACTGCTCGATATACTATAACCACTCATGTGTGTACACTAATATTCGATGGATTTGAATAGTTTAAATGATGACACTAAAGTTGTTCTATGTAATTGTTTCGATCAAGTATGACCAATGAACGATGACAGAAACTTAACCGAGTGGCAAGTACCCGGCTCGTTGCAGCAACATTGCGAACACGTCGGTCGTCGAATGTTGACAATTTCCTAATATAGTGTATCATCTATGATAACAACGTTTGTTACCAATCACTTGAAAATTATGTTTTTAGTAATATTTATTTATTCAATTCGGGGTTGTAATGTAAGAAGATATGACAACTTCTTCATATCTTTATACACATTGCACAGCTAAAATAATTTATATAATTTATCTATTCTTCTTTATAAATAGATATAATAACGTAATAGAATTAAAAGGATAGCTACTGGGTGAATATATATAATCGGCATAATTTCTTGGCGACGTTCGATTTGGGATTTGGTACTCGTAAGATGCTTTGAAAACACCTATGTCAAGCAAATATTTACTTAAATTCATCCAGAAACCGGCCAATTCGTTTTTGTTTGCTGCCCTAAACGAAGAATTAAAACCAGGGTTTAATATAGTTCTTAGATAAATTGCCATCAAACCGTGGCATTCGCGGGAGCTCTCCTTGTTTGGATCTATATTATGTGTCTTTATTCATTGAAATATTTTCAAAATATTATTTTTACATATTGTGGCACAAGATCTCATATTTTTATGCAATTTCTTCGAACAAAATGTTTGATAAATCAAAAAACAAGAATGTAGGTGATGTTCCATTTATAGCTCCTAATTAGAAAATATTTGTAATTAATTAACGCTTACAGATTTTGCAAGTGCAAAGTTGCAATCAACATTGATAATGATGATGACATGATTATGTTGGTACTTGGTATATTAAAGCATGTAAAAGGCAACGAAGTGGAATACAGCTACTTACACGCGCTAGGCTGTACTTGACTGGTTTAACAATACAGTTTAATCGGACAGGTAAACCGGAGCTAGTATATTCCACAATATGTGCATTCCACACCTGTTTTGTCAGCCAAGTATATACTATATGTAATATTTATATTTTTGCTCATACGTATACCTGTTCAGATTAAATGTGTAAGTCAAACTGAGTATGTATGGCAATCGAACTTATTTTCCTAAAATCAACAAACCTATAAGCGCCACAGCGTTGAGATATACGTTCGCCGCTACCGGTGCCATCGCTTCAACTGAAAGTTTGTAAAGATTTACCTCTACGTGCATGTCCTCTACCAAATTCAAGCTTACCTGGCAGGTGTAACTTTATAGACAAACCTCTTACGTAAACTCCAGCGTGTATGGGTAGCTTATCGCATTACTAGGTTCGGCAATGAGCTACAAATAAAACAGGTTATAAATTCATGAAGTCAATGTGCATTTGTACAGCAGGAAAATATGCAATTATATGTAGCACGTAATTAATGTTATTTTTAAACGTTATACAAAGACAATAGATTGATGTGAGCAGCCAACCAATAAGGCAAATACATCACGCTACCGTCCTCACCGATAAGGAACCCGGTTTGGTTTGAAATTAATGAGGTATCATTGAGTGGTAATGTGTCTTGTTGTCACGCTGTGCCACCTGCGCGAACTGCACTGTTTCCTTCAAATTGTGGTAGTGTGATACTGATAAGCTTGCTGGCTACTTGCGATGAGTTTTGCGGATATGTGACGTGACACATCACACAGTGCGCCAACGGGAGACTACGTCCTGTGTTCCCGTGCTTCTGCGCCGGGCGGGAGTCGACGCACGATCGCCGACAGGCGCATTGTATTTGTTATTGTAATAGGAATTTTCCTCGAATGCGGCGCGGCGAGTCGTGCGTGAGCCTCGTGCGCCAGCGCCTGTCCGCCGACATCTCATGTATATTAATCACGGCTGCGTCCTCCTGTGCCTCTCCTGTTTTCAATCATCACTTATTTCCATCATATCGTCGGTTGGCCGCCGCGTGCTCAAAATCGCACCATTTAACCAATCAAGTGAATTGAACGGCCGATGCGAGTCCAGCTCGCACTCTCGCACTCTGCACCCCATGTGCGAGCGTTAATTTGGAGATCAAGCGCATTACTTCAACGACAAAACTCGCAGTACGAAACAGGATTCATGTGTGTGTCTATAATCAATAATCAGGCACATAAACTATATATGGCATGAGGAGTCTAGAATATTTTTGTTAATCAAGTTTGAAAAACGTGGATATCAGGCTCACAACGAGTCGAGTGAAAGGTGGCGGTAGCGAGTGCTCGCGAGATGCATAACTGATGTGTTTAATCAATTCTCAACCAAATATAACTGTTTGTTGATTTGTAATGAATCGCCGTGTCTGGCTCACGTAAACACATGACGTTGCCTCCTATAATATCGAGGCGTTGCTGTTTCCCGCCGCCATACGCACAGACCACAGCGTACTATATGTCTGAAGTAATTATGGACAAATGAGTTTTCCATCACATAGAAGTATCACGGGTAGTCTTGTATACGTACCGGATTATAAATACGTTAGTATTTAGTTTCAAGACGGGCGCACGTAAGGAATATGGACACAGTAGATGTCGGAGAGCACGTTGAAGTGGTGTGGGGCGGGGCGCGGGGCGCGGCCGGCGACATGTGGCACGCACATGTCGCCGCTGGCTGTGCGCTTCCGATGTCCTCTCCACTTCACTGACGACGTTATTCACATTACGCTTGAGTTACTGATGTTGCACCGTGCATCTCATTGACTTGTGTTCGCTATTCTGCAATTTGCACCGCCATACAACATTAGTGGTGTTTATCAAATTCTTGGGCGCAATGCCTGCCAAACTGAATATTAAGCAAGCATTATATATATAAAGTCGCTGCTCAGGTAATAAGATTGTTGTATGAAAATACCAATGCTTCTAATTTACACGGAAAAGTTTGTGTTCAATTTGCGCCCGCACATTTAAAGCAAAAATAGGATACATCAGCCATATGAGGAATAAACATTAAATATATTTATTTATATATTTATAAGTATATATTTATTTTATGATAACAAATACCTTGTCACTGAAGCCGAACACGGCTAGGGTATATATATACTGTATGATATGTTGATAACCTAAAAACATGGTGAAGATCTGATCTAAAAGTTTTTTTAAATCAATTAAGTACTGACGGAAATATAATGTATTTATATGTATTTGTATATATCCTCCCCCCCACGCTCCTTTCCCCGTTCCATGCACCCTTTGTAGTAATACATTTATAATGAACTGAATGTAAAAAATAAATAAAAGTATTATCGCTGCACTGGTCCATTTTGAGGAGTTCTGCTCTTCTACTCCCCCCTTCCCCCCTCTATACTTAAGGTAACGCAAAAAAAAGTGCTAGACTGTTCAATTTGAGGTGTCTAGAACACGGGAATCGGAAAATCCGGAGATGTTCATCAGGTCTTAACCAATTTTTTTATGGGATATCATGCTTGTTGTAATGCTGAACTAAACGACGTGTTCCATATCAACCCAAACATTACAACTCCCAAAGACTAAACGACCCGTCAGCGTCGCCGTCCCATATGGCCCGCTGTTTAAGGAAATAATTAATATCACATCAATAAAGCCGCATTAGAATTTAGAAGTAACAGGCGGCTTCGGTGAGAATTAATCTGTTTTAGTAATATTAGAGCTCTTCCGCCGTACGTCCCCTGTGGCTGTGTGCCACCGCCGTCAGCTACTCCACCGCAACCACCGCCCGCATCTCAAGTTTAAAAATTAAATCCTACGAACTTATTTACTTTCTGGTATATAATCTTACTAGCGGTCCGACCCGGCTTCGTCCGGGTGCCGATACTTTTTGAGTTCAGTCCATATCGGACACATTCTTTCGCGTAGTGACTGTTTTACATTTGAACTAGGCAATGAGCAACTGAGGCAATCACGTCTTTTGAAAATGCAAATAATTTATTGAATCCATTAAAATGTTCAACATAATTTACATTCAGTTATTTTTTTATCTACTACCCGGTTTGGAAAGCGGTTTATTTATTTTTTTATACTGCTTGCCCATTCCATCTCTTTTAGTTTGAAAGAGTAGTAAATACACGTATTAGAATTCCTTACTCATCCCATGGGATAACCGAAAGTAGCCCTATGTGTAACCCAAGGCATCAGCTACTTCCATCTTCGATCAAATATACACTAGATTCAACATGAGCGCTTAGAAAATGGCACCAAAAAAGAGTGCTTTAAGCACTCTTTCGCCTTCAGTCACGCACCAACCGTTGCTTTCAAAACGTCGCAGAACTTTAGACAATATTATGTGAAAAGCTACTTTAAGCTCCAGGGATAAGGTGAAATTTGTGTTAATATATATATTTGGAATATGTGATATTTTTGTTTAGTCTTTTTAATGTCATGCATCGGTGCCACTTTTTAACAGTACTTTTACAGGGAACTGTGTATCTAGTGTATATTTGATCGATGACTTCGATACTAAATTTCATTGAAATTGATTCAACCGTTTATGCGAGAGGAGTCCTTACTCATCCCCCGGGAACATTTAAATTTTCCAGCCTATTTGTTAATCTAGAGTATCAGATACGTCCATACCAAAGGATCTAGCCGGTTAAGCTAATGAAAACTGCACTGCTGCAATGAAAAGTTCTTACCTTGGTTTTATTGTTTTTCATCTAATATAGCTATATGCTTAATCTCACACCCCTAACCCCCATTGTAAGGGAATAATAGGGGTAACAACCCTAAACGTAAATATTTATTTCTCAGTACCTATTGAAGATATTTGAAATTGAAACTGTATATAGGTCTACCAGAATCTCATGGCATTTTGGGAAATTTGAATTTACGCATTGCAACACTGAGGTAATTGGATGAACATATTTTGATACTTTCAATAATTGTAATTATTTTTTATTTCAAATTGACATTATTTTTTAGTACAACTTTTTAAATAAATTACATAATGTTTTAAGTAAAAATATAAAGGTTATTTAAACATTAAAATTACTTCAAAATTGTACTTTTAGATTAATAGCCAATTAAAATAGGCAAATAAGATTTTTTCAGTTTTAAATTATAACATACATACGAGTCTTACGAGTGTTTATAATATAGATGGAGCGCTGGTACTTTCAAAACGTAGATAAAAAAAGTGGTACCGAGCCACCAGTTTCGTTTTAATTCTCTCTTCTTGTTAGTTCTCACTTAATCAAACAACTTTCAATTTCCAAATTGTAAGTAGTTTGATTATGAGTCGGTTTTATTTAAATAATTATTAGATTCGATAAATGTAATACGAAAGATGCAAGATTGTATAATATAATAAAAACGTATAATTTTATTTCCAGTCTTCTTTATTTCATTAACACTTTAGTCAGAGCTTACTTCTAAATACTCTTCCTGTAAATCTTCTGATGAAGACGATGAAGATAAAGGAATAATAATAAACTGTTCCTTATCTAATATCTCTGGAAACTCCTGTAAATAGGTATTTAATGCATTACTGTATAGTTTCAAAAAATGATATCAATATACGATAAAACACATACACATATCTAACACTAACCAAAAAAAATGAAGTATCAAAACTATTCGCTCCGACTTACTTGTTAAAATGACGTCGATTTTAAAATCGACGATTTTGTTTAAATTTGACCAAATTATTCACGGATCTAGCGATAAACCTTGTAAACAATGTGTCGCACTTGTGATTGTAGAACTAATTTGTATCTTTTCGCTAAGAAAGGATAGAAATCTTAAAATATTCACATCGAATGACGTAACTCAAGTTTTGAATCAGCTGTTCGTCGATGGTATTGCCACCATATTGCCACATAAAAATCATTGTTTTTTTTTTAAAATTTTATGCCATGAGATTCTGGTAGACCTATAATCATTATATTACAGCTTGTTAAAAAAGAATTGTTGTCGCCGCATCGAAGGAACACTTTTTGCCTAGATAAACGTTTCATTCGACTTTCCAAATACACAATTAACGAAAAAATATTTATAGGTCTACCAGAATCTCATGGCATTTTGGGAAATTTGAATTTACGCATTGCAACACTGGGGTAATTGGATGAACATATTTTGATACTTTCAATAGTTGTAATTATTTTTTTATTTCAAATTGACATTACTTTTTTAATACAACTTTTTAAATAAATTACATAATGTTTTAAGTAAAAATATAAAGGTTATTTAAACATTAAAATTACTTCAAAATTGTACTTTTAGATTAATAGCCAATTAAAATAGGCAAATAAGATTTTTTTCAGTTTTAAATTATAACATACATACGAGTCTTACGAGTGTTTATAATATAGATGGAGCGCTGGTACTTTCAAAACGTAGATAAAAAAGTGGTACCGAGCCACCAGTTTCGTTTTAATTCTCTCTTCTTGTTAGTTCTCACTTAATCAAACAACTTTCAATTTCCAAATTGTAAGTAGTTTGATTATGAGTCGGTTTTATTTAAATAATTATTAGATTCGATAAATGTAATACGAAAGATGCAAGATTGTATAATAAAAACGTATAATTTTATTTCCAGTCTTCTTTATTTCATTAACACTTTAGTCAGAGCTTACTTCTAAATACTCTTCCTGTAAATCTTCTGATGAAGACGATGAAGATAAAGGAATAATAATAAACTGTTCCTTATCTAATATCTCTGGAAACTCCTGTAAATAGGTATTTAATGCATTACTGTATAGTTTCAAAAAATGATATCAATATACGATAAAACACATACACATATCTAACACTAACCAAAAAAAATGAAGTATCAAAACTATTCGCGCCGACTTACTTGTTAAAACGACGTCGATTTTAAAATCAACGATTTTGTTTAAATTTGACCAAATTATTCACGGATCTAGCGATAAACCTTGTAAACAATGTGTCGCACTTGTGATTGTAGAACTAATTTGTATCTTTTCGCTAAGAAAGGATAGAAATCTTAAAATATTCACATCGAATGACGTAACTCAAGTTTTGAATCAGCTGTTCGTCGATGGTATTGCCACATAAAAATCATTGTTTTTTTTTTAAATTTTATGCCATGAGATTCTGGTAGACCTATAATTATGACTATCGATAAACTGATTATCTATACATATAAATAAAATTGAAGTGTCTGTTTTAAGAGTGAAAATTAAAAAAAATTACCAACTGCATATCGTTATATACACGATATCTGTGCCGAAAATGATCTTTAAAATTTTTTTGTCTGTCTGTCTGTCTGTTTGTTCCGGCTAATCTCTACAATGGCTGGACCGATTTTGACGGGACTTTCACTGAAAGATAGCTAATTTTTGCGGGAGTAACATAGGCTACTTTAATTTTGAAAAATAAATTAGGGTTCCGCACAAAAAAATAAAAACCCTAAAATTATGGGGTTATTTTTTAAAATACGGTATTAAGACACACGGGTGGCTGAGTTCATTGTGTTTATTCGAATTATTTTGCTATAAAATTATTTAGGGTTCCGTGGGTACGAAACATATCTTTAAAACAAAAAAATCTTAAAATTGTTTTTTTTTTTATATAGTATTATCACACGCGGGGGACTGAGCTCATTATGTTTCTTTGATTCATTTGGTCTAAAATTATTCTAAAAATGTCAGGTAGCTGATATAATAAGGAGTAACTTAGACTACATTTGTTTAAGAAAAATTCTTTTGTTTTAGAAAAATAAGGATTTTGTTAAATTCCACGCGGACGAAGTTGCGGGCACAGCTAGTAATATATATATTTCTAGAATTTTTGTAATATTAGAAACTGTAAAAATATTTTTTGGGGGTGGTTTTTTATACCAACACCCAAAGTGGCATCTATTAAAAAAATAAGATATATTTTTTTGGTAGGTGTTTTGACTGGATTTTCTAATACTTATTTTACAGTTCGCACCATTGTCGTCTTTATTACGTTCAATTATTTTCTCTATTATTACTGATCACAAATGTTACCGTGAAAAACGGAACTCTAAAACTCTCGCAAAATACTTAATAAAACACAATTTACATGTGGTTAGGTTATGTGTGTGAGTGTTTGCAGTTGTAACTTGTAATAATAAACACCAAATACACCACAATAAAGTTTATTACAGCACGGAAGGAGTGAAGAAGAATATACACATGTGGGTTCCGTTAGCGGTCCGGCGCAGGCGAGGAGAGACACTGACGCGTACCGCGTGCGCCGGGCGGCAGTGTTGGCAACAGTTGTAGTAGCTTACCACCAGAGTCAACTTTTAAAACCACCAGAAAACCGTTAAATAAAAAAGATCCCGCACATAAAATCGCCGAATTTTCCACTAAAAAAATGTTGTTTTACAAAATAAAATAAGTAAGTGTCATTAGTTTCCTTTAATAGTATGTCAAAAAATTAACAACATACCTACCATTCGTAGGTAAATTTACATTATTAGATAAAGCAACAAACACAATATGAAATGATAACAGGTAAATAAGTACTTTAAAAAAATTCGTCTTCAGAGGAATCATTGCTGTTTGCACCATCATGGACGAGATCTGATTTATATGATTCTTTAGTGCCGATTTGTTTTACAACGCTTATTGGTATTTCATAATGATTGCAGCATTTTCCTTCCAACCTAAACCACTAGGAAAATCAACTACCCACTAAAACCAATATTTCGCCACTAAATAGGGGGTTAAAACCACCAGTTTTAGTGGAATATCCACTAAGTTGGCAACACTGCCGGGCGGAGGCGGAAGCGCAGCGTCGCGTCGCGTTTTCTTGCGGCGAGGCAAAGGCAGTGGCAGCGCACTGCCGCATACTTTTGACTTAATATACGAATAAGTACGTCGCCTGCCAATTATGTTTTGATTCACTACTTAACTTCTTATAACTTGACAAAACTTGCATAAAAATGAACATTTCACTACATATTCATTGTAGCGCCATTGATTAAAGAATAAATATATATAATCATTGTGTAGCGCACGCTGTTCGAACAGCGTGTTAGTAGGTGTTCCTTTGGGGGTTGGTATAAAAAACCACCCCCAAAAAATAAACTTCTCGTTTTTTACAGTTTCTAATATTGCAAAAATTCTAGAAAAAATATATTATAATCAATTTATGGATAGTCATGTACAGTTACAATTTCATGAAAATATGTTCAATAGGTACTAAGAAAAAAAAATACGTTCAGTGTTGTTACCCCTATTATTTCCTTCCTATGGGGTTTAGGGGTGTGAGATTAAGTGTATGGCTATTTTAGATGAAAAACAATGAAACCAAGATAAGAACCCTACATCAGACGCCGGTGCAGTGTTCATTAGCTTAACCGGCTAGATCCTTTAATCGAAATTGAGCGTGCCATTTGAGCATGAAGAAGTAACAAACACACAAAGTTTCGTATTTATACTATCAGTAGTATGTTCTATAGACTTATATTTTTTCTACTTGTAAGCATTACCAAGATATTGTTGTCAAGTGGAAAGAAATAGTATGAATTAATGATTAGTGTTTAAGGTGTAGAGGGGGCGGCGAGGGAGTGGCGCCGGTGATTCACCAACATTTGCGAAAAAACACACAGGGGAGCCGCACCCCCATACGTACACTATTCATGTAATATGTTATTAGTTAATTATACAGGGTATATCAAGACTGCTACCGAAATCGAAGCCGTGTGGTATTTTTAGTGACTACAGACACAATGCATCGAAAAATTTTGTAATTTGGGGAAAGGACTATGCATGTGACTGTTGGGTGTATTTATTTATTACAAAGGAAAAATAATAGCGTAAATATTTTGGGTAAATTAAGCGCCATTTTAATTTTGTTTTATTGATTCTATTTGTCTCAAAATCTATACCTTAGGCATCCTTTGTTCGAACAACCTAAATTCAGAGTCAGAATCGAAGTTTGTGGCCGTCATTTTGAACTTTTTTGTTATTGATACGATTGGTCCCAAAATCGATATTTGAGACACCCTGTGTTTGAATAATCTAAATTCCGAGTCTGCATCGAAATTTGTGGCCGCCATTTTGATTTTTTTTGGTATTGGTCCGATTGGTCTCCAAATCGATATCTGAGGCACCCTTTGTTTGAATAACATAAATTCAGAGTCAGAATTGAAATTTGTGGCCGCCATTTTGAACTTTGTTGTTATTGATCTGATTTTTTTATAACAATGAATGGCGAAACGAGCTTGTCGTTCGCCTGATGGTAAGCGGTACGACCGCCCTTAGACAGTAGCAAAACCAAACAATACCTTGAATTACAAAGCAATGCTTGGTAGGTATTCCATTGCGCTCGCCATCCTGAGACATAAGATGTTAAGTCTCAATATGTCCAGTAGTTACTCTGGCTACAATGTCCTGCAATCCGAACACACAGCAGTGCATTTACACTGCTGTTTGACGGGAGAAATAGACATTCGCCCCGAAATAGATATTCGAGGCACCCTTTGTTCGAATAACCTAAATTCATAGTAGAAATTGAATTGGTGCTTAAACTATTTGTAATTAAAAACACAATGATTTATTTGTGTGTTATTTGCAAAATAAGTATAAAAAAGCTATACTTCAACTTTTTTATACATAATGCAGGGATTGACAATATAAACATACATTCTATAATAATAAGCCGTATTCAATTATTTCTATTCATAATTCGCCGTTTGTAAACGCATTGTAAGTATATTTCGGCATTTTGGAAGTAGATATAGTCCGATGTGTATGTTGTCCTTAGAACTTTTGATTTCAATGAATGCCGTCGGAGTAGTAACAGTTTAATAATATCGCCGTAGCAAAAGAATGATTTTAATCTGGAGAGATGGGATGAAATAGAATATAAGGTGGATAAAGGGGACAGAAGGATACAGGTCGGGATTGGATAAGCCGTATAGAGAACGGCAGTCGTCTTGAGTTTAAATAATTATATAGGTACTAGCGGCCCGACCCAGCTGCGCCTGGGTGCAGATATTTTTTGATTCCACTTCACGTTAAATACATGTTATTTTTGGTATAAACTCATGTATACCTAAACTTGACGTAGCTATTCTGCTGTCCGGCTCAATCCCGTCTCTTCCCGATCCGTCCCGTCCTTTCTCTTTATTATCCATCCCGTCTTATAACGTGCATTTACATTTCGTCCTATCGAATCTGTCAGCTATCCCAGCTCTCTCCCGTACCTTCCACTCTATTAAATCCCATCTCTCCATGTACAAAAATATTGCCTTATGAATTTTTGACATTAAAAACTTTACCGATTTTGATTGTTCATCCAATATTCCTTCCCTTGTTTCATTTATTTAATTGTCCTATATTTACGTAGCTTTATATATTCTCCTTAGTTTACACAAAATAAATTTCTGAACGCATGCATAAATATTTACAACCAATTTAAATATCAATCCATTTTCACTACTATCATTAATTTACATTTATAAAATCTAAAATACGCCATTAATCTAATATTGCGGATATATATTGTCGATTCGAAACCCTAAATACGTTATTTAATTTGAGGGAAGATTTACCGTATCGACGGCATGAACATTAAATGTTTGACAGTTACAAACCCATGAACATTTTGTATGGCAAAAATGTTTTTTCCTTTATTTTATACTATCGTCAATTTAATCGAGATAAAAACTATCCAATTTTTTAAGTTGGACCAAATAACACATATCTACAAAGTTTCATTGTAATCAATTGAGTAGTTTAGGAGCCCATCGCGGACAAACAACGTGACACGTGATTTATATATATTAAGATAATAACTTCATAGGTATATTATGTTAACATAGATGCGGAGAGTCCCAGGGGCACCCGTTAATTAAACGGATGACACGGCAACTGGGCGCGCGGGCCGCCCACCTTCGCCACATTAGTATGCTGATTATGTGCCGGCCAAATGAATAGATCAGTGCCTGGACAATAGAGCGGGCGGCGGCCATTATTCACGCCGCGGCATCTGCTGACCGGCTCCTACTTGCAACTTGTAAATCGTTGCCAAATTGGGTGTCATTGTTTTAGTGTTTGCTAAGTTAATGTCAAACCTTTGTCAATAATGAATTGTTACCGGAGTGTAGACATTGTTCATAATTCATTCAATGGAAGTTTTATCCTTGTACGGACGATGTGTGGCGCGCGGCGATCGAAGAATCCGGCCGCGCTCCACAACCCGAGTACAGCTCGACACATAAGGTTTTCCTCATATTTGGTCTGGTTTTAAAAGCGCATGCTGCTTACAGAGTGGTCGGTGAGTAAGGCGGACTGCGGCTCTTGCGTTGTGCTCGTACGGCGATGTGTGTCACGGCTAGTGGAACGCGCTTCTTCCTCCTTCCAATGGTCTAAGAACTACATAGCTAGTAGTTTACACTGCAAAACAATTCGGTTCCCTCGTTTGTTTGGCGCCGCGTGAATCAGAGTGGGGCAGCGCCGACGCGCTATATTTAGCGCGGTCCGTAGCCCGCTGCCCGCTTCAATGGACTTACGCTCATCGGTGCCTTTAGCCTTACATGTGGATATCTATTCGTCGGTAGTGGCGGCGGCGCGGCGCGGCGTGGGCGACCCAGTCCCGCTCCTCCCGGCACCCGTACCGCCTAACTCATACTCTTAATGCCCTTTACGAATCAAATATTTTCCTTTGGCTTGGGTGAGTCGCCTGCGTATCTAAACTTATGCTTTTACACCTAATTTGACTAAGAACAAACTGAACGTCATACATTTCCGGATTTTCGTCGGTACGACGAACGTTGAAAATGTCTAAATATGGTGTGATTTAGGTAAATTTTTCAGGCTTTCTGGCATTCTTTATGTTGATTTATATTGGCAGCTATAATTAATATGACGCATGTAAATATTTTCCGTAGTACCCACTTACTTAACCATTAATTGTCGTCGCCTGCTTGTTTGCAGTGGGGTCTCCACTGTGGAGTAAAAAGTACATGCTGAAGATATTTTTTTTTATATTCATTGTACCCCAGGAAAAATACAAAAATAAATTTAATAATAATCGCTTGTTTTTCTCTAATGCCAATTATCACCGCGTCGTATTCTTTTTTGCCAAGTTATAACATTTAAAGAGATATGTTGATACCGATGTCGATACGTGCATGTTATGGCGGCAGGCACGGGCATGTGTACTGGACATACGTTGCTAAGGTGGGGGCTGGTCAGTAGCAACTGCTGTTGTCAACTCCGGTTGAAACTTAAAAAATCCGCGGAGACCGCATCAATTACTTATCATCAGGCTCAGAGCAGCTACATGAAGTCAGTACTCAGTAGTGTTTGTACTTGTGTGTCATAATCGACAGTAAATTGAAATTTGTTGAGCTTGTTGAGTTGTCTATCTTTAAAGCATAGACTAACAAACCAGATAACTAACTAGAACTATAGATTCTTAGTCTTTGCTCTAAGTGTCCCTCCCATAGCTCTGATTTTCTTCATTCCTCTTCCATATCCAGTCCATACTTCTTTGGAACGCGCTCCCTACGGAAATTAGAACGTGCAGGAATCGTCTTGCATTTAAAGTAAAGGTTCGAGAACTGTTTCTAAAACAAATGGCAGAATAGTAAAATAAAGTTCTCATTTCATTTATGACATGTATATCTTATAGCTATATATTGTATTCATCTATATGTGTCATGTATGTATATATGTATATGTATGTGTATATATTATAAATAAATAAAAAATAAAGTATTAAAAATGGTGGGTTTCCTAAAGCGGATATGTCGTGATTTTACAAAACACTCAAGCATTGCTGTGCGTGTACAATACTTTGGTTCGTAGTGCTCTAGAACGACACTTGTTTGCAGCCCTGATTACCAAATGCCCAAAACACATATACAACGACTACAAAAACATTGACATAATTTTTGGGTTTCAAATATCTAGCTGGTCCTCATCGTGCAGAGTACAAATGTCAACTTAAACAATTTAAACTTAATTCCTTGCACGATCGACGCAAAGTATTTGACTACATTTTCTTGCACAAATTTGTTAATGGCTTTATAGATGCTCCAAAAGTGATCAGTCAACTTCAAATAGTGGTACTAACTGAGAAATGTTCCTAGATATGCTTTGAAAGATACCTTCCGTAAAACATCGGATAGGATTTAATAACTTCTCCATTATACCGGACCATACATATGTATGTACTAGCGGTCAGGCCCGGCTACGCCCGGGCGCATACACGTTTTAAAATGGCGGTCAAAATGTTTAATTCTGATTATCAGTTTAGAATATCGACCAATAGTACCACGAAAAACGAACAAAATTTCTTCGTATTTACTAGAAATATCACTACTGCTTTCCTCCTATAGGTCATAGCGTGATGATATATACCTAGCCTTCCTCGATAAATGGACTACCCAACACTGAAAGAATTATTCAAATCGGACCAGTAGTTCCAGAGATTAGCGCGTTCAAACAAACAAACGAACAAACAAACTCTGCAGCTTTATAATATTAGTATAGATAGGCATTACAATGACATTGACATCTTTAGTGTGCTTATTAAGAAAATTAAGAGTATCTTATTAAGGTGTTTGAAACGTGATTAAGCTTGATCAAGCTATTGTATTTGTATTGTTGGATCCATTTCCTTCTAAATCCATCCTCTTAAATTGTGATTTATATATTTCTCATTAATTAAGGATGGTACAAGCTGTTCGAAACTTTACTATTATAAGTTTTTATATGTTTTGTGTCTCTTCCATTCGTGTGTCTTAAAAGTTAATAAAATATAATATAAAATAGACTAAGGTTGAGAGAGGTTAGGGAATATAGTCCATCAAGCTGTCCTAGTGCGGGTTGGCGGACTTTACATACCATAGAAATTCATCCAAATCGCAATGGTATGCAGGTTTCCTCACGATGATTTCCTTCACAAAACTTCTTTTATTAATATTGTGCGTGGCGATTGATTCTGATAAACACTGTTTTTGTCACACGAACTTTGTAATAATTTTTGTTTATGTTGGTGATCCATCATTAAAATTATATAACAGTTTAGTTTCTATCACATCCAGTTTTCATGTGACAGCTACGTATTCATTTCTGACCTCATATTGGTTTCTTTATTTAAATAACTGCATTTAGTCGACCGTGTAACTATTGTGTTTGCTTAATTACATTTTATTTACGTTAGTTAGATCGTAAATATACCACGAGATTGTACAACCCAGATAGTTTTTGTTATTTGTGTGGAGAATTAAATTTTACGTCTCAGCGTCGAAACACATCTCTAATTGAACAGTGCTATTTAGACATTTGACTTTCCTGTGAGGAATAAAGACAAACCCTGGGTTCCACATCAGTGTTGTGTAACATGTGTGAGGCTCCTATTAGGTTGGGCGAAACAAGAACCGAGACATTTGTCCTTTGCTATACTAATGATTTGGATGAAACCAAAGAATCATATAAGTGATTGTTATTTTTGTTTGACTCAAACAAAAGGCATTACTACCAAATCCAAACACGCTATCCAGCATTCAAACTTATCTTCGGCCAAAATGTCCTGCATAGTGCCGAACGGTCTGTGCCGATGCCTCCAAATCAATCAAAAAGTGAGGATTCTAGTCCGGAATTTGTTCTAAGTCAGCATGATAAGGTATCTTAAGATTGGTTAAAAAGAATAAATGAAAGTGGTACCACACGTATGTTACCATAAACAAAATATAAACATTTTTAATTACACAAAAACGTACATACGTACCGGTCCCGTTTAGTTTGGGGTCGATATGGACAACATACATACATCGGCGTTCATCTAGATTTTATGGGCTGTATGGCCTATCCGGCCTAAGTGTACGGCGTCGGTTTATGCGGCAGGCAGCCGAGTGAGGTCCCCTGGAAGCAGAGCAGGGCGCGGCGTGGAACACACACGCGGCCACAGCGATTGTTAATATTGAACTAGCGCACTGGCATACGAATTAAACGTAGATGCCACAGGCGGCTGCGGGGGCGTGCAGGTGCGGGGCTGGTCGCCAGGTGCTGCTAGGGGTGACGACGCCGCCAGTGCCGTGGAACAATAGCGGCGACTTCCGGCGTGCGTGCGGCGCTCTGAGCAATCTAATGAGCCTCGCAACAGCGTGACGCACCGCCAGCGTCACCGTCACACCGGCGCACCGGCGCGGCGCACGGCCACTGTCTACTCATGGCGGCCACGCGCACCAGCGACCATCGCCAGACTCGTTATGAGCTGTATCATGTAGTGTCTCCTGGTTTCTCATTTTAAGGTGTTAGGATAAACGAGTTGGTTGCGAACATGATTATCAAATACGTAATATTTGATAACAATTTTTGACGAAATTCTCTATTTAATAATTATCCGTATACATTTTCTGAACATTATTCTTTACCCGCGACTTCGTCCGCGCGGAATTTAACAAAAACTTTAATTTTCTAAAATAAAAGATTTTTTCTAACAAACAGACAGACAGACAAAAGAAATTCTAAGGTCATTTTCGTTATAGGTATCGTGTATATAACGATATGTAGTTGGACATTTTTTTTATTTTCACTTTACAAACAGACACTTCAATTTTATTTATATGTATAGATGAAGAAAAATATCTGTCGAAGTTGACATCGACTTAGGTCATATGCAAAATAACATGCTTGTTCTTCCCTTTGGTTGGATATAAATATGCCGCGCCTGAACCGCAAGTCCGGGAGTGTGCCCGTTACCCGTATGTTTGTATTCAGTTGTACACGTTAATTCAATAGAACTGAGATAAATGCACGTCGATAGACATTTTATAAGACTTATTTTTTGCATGCTTTATTCAAGATTTTATATAGCTCAATTATTATTACAATACGGTAATAATGTGAAATTACGGCCGCAAAATAATACATGCTCATTTTCGGTGAAGAGGCAGCGTGGAGTGCACCATATATTAGTAGTGACAGCTGCCAGTCGCCGCCGTCACATTCACGCGCTCCACTGGTTCCACTGTCACATCACTGATCACTCCGTTCCACTGTCAACAGCCGATCCACACCTGTAACCTTGCACTTCTGCCTTTACTAATATTTACATTCTAAACGTGATACAGTGTTGCTGTGCTCTGTACTCAGCTTCAAGTAGAGCAGCTCGACCGCGTTGTTGCTACTGGATCTCACAAACCGACACTTGTTGCGTGAGATTGTCGGAAGTCCTACAATCTTTGTTAACCTGTTGTGTGTTCCGATCGCTTTTCATTCTATTTGATAATTATCGACAAGAAACCTCCGATCCTTACATATTGCGGCCAGTGATCACTTCGAATTAGGACAGTCGCTTGTTGCAGTAACAGATCTGGTGCAGTGGGCAACCATAATGAGTTATAGGCTAGCATATCGTCATGTTCCTCCTCGCTGCGGGCTGCACTATGAGTGTGAGCTGTGAAGGTTGATACTGCGCAGTAGGCGAGGCGTCCGCGTCGCGGCGGCCCGCGGCAGATACGAGCTCAGTATCGACCGAGGGACGCACTAGTGTGCACAGTGCACGCTGCACGGGCCACGCTGCAAGTGGACCTCCGATCGCCTGCGAGCTGCAGCTCATCTCGACCAGCCTCGGCACGCCGCGGGACCGCCGCGCGACCGGTTCCGCCTCCCGCGCCCCGCACCCCACCCGCGTCCCGAGCCGCCAGGCCGCGCCGGTCTATTGTCGCGCCACCCCCTGCCGCTCGCACACTCGCTACTGTCGATATTTAATGATCGTGCCGCCAGTTACCGCTCAATTATTAAACCGGCACGAGCGTCGAGTGTGAGACTGCGTAGCGTCGCCGGTGCAGGCGGGAGCTGCGGGCGCAGAAGAGTAGTCGTATTCGCCGAGGGAGGGTCCGCCGCGCGGCGGACTCGCTTGGGTCTCGATGCGCGTCTCCGAGCTCGCTCCGCGCCACCCGCTCGCGCCGCCGCCTCCGCCGCCGCCGCCGCCGCCCCCGCCACCCGGTGGGGTGCGAATGAATTATCCCTGAATCCGTTTCCGGTTATGTTATTTATAGCAGTCGGTGCAATCATTATTGGGCCGGCGGTGCGCCGCTCGCCACCCGTCCTGATGCACCGGCTGATATCCATCTGATGTTATTCAACTCGTCACATTCTCGATGTTACGTGCGTTTAGTACCTGTTTCGATGTATAGAGTAGATTAAAACTTTGCGATCGCTATATAAATGTAATTAGATGCAGTAACTTATACATGTATGTTTCGTCAATGTACGCTCATGAGTCGCTTGAGCGATGTTATGCACGGGCGGCCCTCGCGGAGCCGCCACTGCTTTGCGCTGCTGTACACTAGTGCGCCTATTCCTTAATGACCCAGCCCTCACTTTCGCTATTGCGCGTGCGGATGATGTCTCGCCGCGATGCGCTTTGCAGTCTCACATGCTAGTGTCCCTAACTTGTGAGGGTACAATCGTCGACGGTGGCGGAGGCGCGGAATCGGGAGCGATCGACGCGTTTGTGCGGGGCGAGGGCGGGGGCGAGGCGGAGCCGGTGCGGGGGTGGAGGCGGGTGCGGGGGCGGGGGTGCGGTATCAGCACGGGGCGCATCTCGCTCGGAGGCTGCGCGGCGGCTGCGGGCCGACAGTCGAGCGCCGGCGGCCGCGGTCTCGCGAGCGCGCCGCCATGTTCCAGTGCATAGTGCAGCCGCGACATGACTGGGGCACCGCCGACCTCGCTAATGCATTCCCCGGTAAAAACGCGCCTCGCGCCTCCTCGCGGGCCGGGCTGGCGCACGAGCCGGCGCACCGCACGCACAGACGCAGAGACGCGACTCATCGACACCGTTATGATCTATTAATGGTCACAAAAACTCGAGCGTTAAATGCCAATAACTAATTATAACTCGGCGCACACCATTGGATACATGTGTTTTTTGCGTGCGGTTCGCCGACGCCACTGGTCTCTTAACACAGGTTTATGTGTATGTTTGTGTGTGTATGTGTGTGTGTGTGTGTATGTTATTATTGTTGCTCCATGCGTGCGGCGTGCGTACTGTTCGGCGCGCTTTCACCCCTCTGTGCATTGTTGAGTCTCCAAACTTAAAGTTGTTTTTATTATGCGTGCAACAAAGCGGTACGAAGCTGTCTTATTACGACGGGTCCATTATACACGGCGCCATCGAGAACTGATCTGCCTCAATTTTACCAATTAACTGTCACCCAACGACTATGATCGAACAAATTGACAAAAATATCAGTTTTGGCTCAGATTGTGAATCATGAAGGATAGTAGAAGTAGTGTGCGAGGCGGTCGCCGCGGCTCGCACAGGGCTTCTCACCCACCCGGCGATCGCGCGCCCCTCGCCTTTTGAGCTTCGACATTTCATCTGTCAAAGAGGCAAATCGACATTTAGCCATTAGTCTGTGGGGCGATGACGAATGCAGTCGGGAGTGCAGGCGGGGCGGTCGCTGCGCTTACAAGCGCCCGCGGCGACGCAGGGGCGGCGCGGTGCAGCGAGCGGCCGCGTGCGTTCACCTCCCGCTACCTGCTCTCCGCCTCGCCCGCTTCGCCTCCGCACTCTCCGCGCTCCACCATCACCGTTGGCTCTTTGATTATATTGAAATCTTCGCCCTCAAAACTAAAAACAAACACATTTTTCTTACTTTATCCAAAATCAATACTATCCCACCAAACAGCAGCGTAAAGGCACAGTTATGTTCCGGTTTGAAGGATATTGTAACTAGAGAAACTACTGGACATAATTAGACTTAACATATTTTGTCTCAGGATAGCGAGTGCAGTGGAATGCCAAGCATCGCTTTTTTAATTTATCAAGTCCAATAAATAAATCCAAAGCGTCATCCATCACATAACACAACACGACCTTTGAGAGAAATGATATTTGCGCAAACGGTTAACGGGCCACACTCGGAAATAACGCGAGTTTTTGCCAACTCAGACTTATCCATCATATCGTTACGCGTGTGGCGGCCATAATGTTTGTGTCACATTGTGTGGTCTCTTAATTATTATTTTTTTACTGTACTATACTGTACTGTATCGGGCCATATACGTCCTTTGCAGGGCACGGGCCTCCTCTACAATCGAAAGTAGATACGATTGTGAGTGAGTAGGCTATAATTATAGTCCACCATGCTGGCCTAATTCGGGTTAGCGGACCCTTTTTACCATAGATATTCTTAGAAAATCCCGACGGTATGCGGGTTTCCTCACGATGTTTTTCTTCACCGTTATAGTTCGCGGTGATTGACTATCAATACACACATGACTCTGAAAAGTCTAAGGTGCGCCCTAGGGATTTTAACCCGTGACCACCGTAGGCATGGTAGCCGCGTCTGGTCCGTTTAACAACACTCAACAGGCCATATTTAACCGCACAAAAACAAAACCAGTCGAAATTAGGGCAGTGATGACATAATTCAAGTCTCAAATACTTCATGAATACAATAAATATATTTATTAAATTAATCAATGTGATAACAAACAAGTTCGTGAATCACGGTTTTTGGATTTTCCATTTTAACGGGGGAGTTCCTTATTTGAAATAAATAAAAAAATAAAAACCGACTTCAAAACAAAACCACTAAAAACCAAAAAATAATAAGTACCTCTGGAAAGCAAAAAAATAATATTTATTTCATGCAACTTATGCATGTTGATTAATTTGTTTAATGACTTGACTAGCCAACAAATCAAAATATATGCGTAACATATTGAAGGCGGGTCGCCCAATATAAGGCATAGGTTCTACATGTTTGGTACTTGGCGGCCCGCCTTCAATATGTTACGCATATATTTTGATTTGTTGGCTAGTCAAGTCATTAAACAAATTAATCAACATGCACAAGTTGCATGAAATAAGTATTATTTTTTTGCTATGCAGAGGTACTTATTATTTTTTGGTTTTTAGTGGTTTTGTTTTGAAGTCGGTTTTTATTTTTTTATTTAAAATTTTAGTTATTTTTATCTTTTTAGTGTTGATAGGAATTAAAATGAAGAAGATTTGGTCCCCACAAGGAATATGTTCTTTCTGATGACAATGAAATCGCGAAAATCGGCTAAAAGCTGCCGAAGATATTAGAGTATTCACATGTTAATTATTTGGTCCCCCCCAACTCCCTTCGCCCCTACCCCCTTTTCCCTCCACCACTGTAGTTTAGCTTTTATATTGAACCCAATGCAAAAAGAACCATCGGAATCCTATTAAATTTTGAAGAGTTCTACTCTCCAGGTCCGAACATGATCATCAGATCTTCATGTTGTGTTCTTGGGATTAACCTGTCAATACATTTTTTCCAATGAAAAAGAAATCACTAAAATCGGTTAAAACTGCCGATGAACTGAAGATATTAGAATTTACGTGTATTTTAATTTTATCACCCACCCCCCCTCACCCCCACCCCTTTTTCCCGCTCTCACTGTAACTTAACTTTAATAATGAACGTAATGCAAAAATAACCATTGGAATCCTACTTAATTTTAAGGAGTTCCCCTCTCCAGGTCCGAAGATAATCATCAGATTTTCGCCATATTTTTATGGGACCAAACTACAAGCTTTCAATCAAAGAAAGAATGGTCGAAATCGGTTCACACAGTACAGAGAAACGAGGTAACAAACATAAAAAAGCAACATACAGTCGAATTGAGAACCTCCTCCTTTTTTTGAAGTCGGTTAAAAAAATCAAAAATAATTTGATATAATTTTAATTCTGTCGATTTTATGCCGAAAGATTATATAAAGAAATACACCCAAAAGACACGTACATAGTCTCGACCCCACACTAAGATCGAGTCTTATCTCGTGGGTATCAGAAGGAACGAGAGACTTTTCGGTCTCACTAACTTCATTCACACAAGAACAGTTTGGCATTTAGATTTTTAATATTAAGATAACCTTCAGAAATTTCGCCTCGGAGAAGTTACTCAGTTAATTACTGAAATAAATACTCAAGAGTTCTAGGTGTGACCAGAGAATTGCTAAAAAATCGATGGTAAAAAAATAAAGCACAGCGGTACATAATATTCATGAATCAGTACTATTTATGTCAAATCAATAGCCTAGTCGATAACATTTAAAGTATACTTTAAAATGTCCTCTCTGATAATAAAATCAAAAAGCATATTACACTTTATTTTTAACAAAATGTTTTGTTTTTGCAAAGCACAGGTACTACATTTAAATAAACTTTTGCCTATGAAAAGTACGCCCTGTGATTTGTCGCGACCCTGGCGATGATGATTATTAATTTATGTTTTAGTTATACATGAACGAGATGAATAATTTTCTTAATGTCATAGATTATCCTTCTATGTTAAATTGGGCAGAAAATACAACTTTGTCTTATTTTTATTAATGAAATCTCAAATATATTCAACAGTGATCATGGAAAAAATAAATGACGCATTGGGGTATTTTACTATAAGAGAGAAGAAATCTAAAAACAATAAATCTATATAGTAGAGCAATAAGCAATGAGTTTAAGTTAATTTCAGTTTATAACTCTAAAGAATAAATTTTATAATCCGTTTTGAAAATTTTAAATTCTTATCTGTCCCAAAAAGATGCGATACGGCAGCTGCCATGATAGATAGTTATTACGTCACTCTGCGAGTAGAATACCCAGGCAAGAGTTGTAAACATGTTAACCTATTATGTAAACAGAGAAGTTGTAACAGTATTCTACCCTACGTTATTTTTTTTTAACATATTAAAATGAACGACGGTTTCGTTAAAGGAAAGTTTAATTAGAGTAACTCATGCTTATTGCAAATAAACAAAGGTTGTTTACTCGTTGAGTGACGTATCATTTTATGGAACATGGCGACTAGCGTTTTCATACATTTGGGCGCATAAATTTCAAATATAAATTTCAAATGGATGTTTATGGGTCTTGCCGATCGAATAAAAGATTGATATTTTTTTAAATTTTAATTGTATTTAATTGTAAAATGTTTAATGGCCAAACGAGCATGACGTTCGCCTGACGGTAAGCGACACGACCGCCCATAAACAGTAGTAAACCAAACAACACCTTGAATTACAAAGCAATGCTTGGTATTTCACTGCGCTCGCCATCTTGGGACATAAGATGTTAAGTCTCAACATGTCCAGTCGTCACTCTGGCTACAATGCCCTTCAATCCGAAACACAACAGTGTATTAATACTGCTATTTGGCGGGAGAAATAGACATTGCGGTTGTACCTACCCAGGCGGCCTCTCACATATGAGAGCCACCACTAGTAAAAAAATATATTTTCAAAAATCCTTACATATTATAAAAAAAAGTCCCCCGGCCGCGTCTTTCTGTCCGCCTGTCTATCTGAACGTGCTAAACTCGAACACTACCAAACGGATTTTTATACGGTTTTGAACAATAAAAAGAGTGATTCTTGAGGAAGTTTAAGGTATTTACTTTAATATGCTTTTATGTAAATTTGCAGAAATTTACTTTATTTTATAAAAAGCTGTCGCCCGGGATGAAACAGGAGGTTTCATTGTATCTATTAATAAACTGGAACACAAACATTTGACTAATACCGCTCGCCGCCACCTGCAATGAAAAAGGCACCAGGTGATAAACGGCTAAATCGGCGCCCTGTCCTGTAGTCCAGGTGTGGAAGAATTGCGCCACGGTATCCTCTGTCCATTGTAAAAGGCGACCTAAAGGAGGGGTCATCGGAGCCACTGGGAACACTGCGAGGGCGTTGCGCGATCATATGTAACGACTTTGAGGCGTACGACAGAGCTTCGTCTCTGTTATGGACACCCATAACACCTATACGGGCGTCCAAAAATAGTCTTAACTGGGGGTTATCCGGGCCCTCTATAATGGAAGGTTTGTTGCAATGTTTTTGCGCGGGACGGTTACGCGGACTTAAATCGGGTCGTTTTTCGCCCTGGGATGTCCGATGCCGCCCAAAATGCGTGTGTCTGTCACCGAGGGCTTTTTAGTTGTATTAGTAGTATATGTGTAGGAGGGACCCAGCTCGGCCACAACGTTCGCATTATGCCGAGCTGGAAGGCCAGTGACACTGACATTCTTCATTTGGCCTCCCCCGGGGTACCGAAAGGAGAGCTTAATAGATTTTCCTCTTGAATGGAATTAGGATAAAATGTAGCCTATTTTAATTAAGGATATTTCATACGTTGGAAAAATAAAAATATCAGGCGACTAGTTTTTTGTTTCTTTTTATAAAAATAAAACTAATGTTTTCTCTTCATAATATAGGTAATGGTCACGTCCTACCGTCGTCCATCCTGGTAGGTGCAAACCATCCCGCTCTTGAGCAGACTTTACTTGCCGCCCTTTTTAAGTCGTTGCGTCGGTCCGTCTTGCAGCATGGACGTCCTATACTACGTTTACCTAAGCGCGGTTTCCACTTCAACGCTTGTTTGCTCCACCGACCATTTGTCCGGCGGCAGACGCGGCTCGTCCATTTCCATTTCAACGTGCTAATCGTGATTCCTGGAGCAATATATGTGACATGAGTATTTTGGCAGACGTCTTCATTCTTCAAATATTGTGAACGAAGTACATACCCAGATTGAGTTTGCGCGCAAAAGCTTGTATAAATGAAATCCAAAAATGTTCATGTTTGACTTTGACTCGAAGTAGGTATATGGGGAAATAGTACCGTCTCGGGTCAGATCAAACAGAACTGGTTTGGATAATTTTGAATATAATTTCGTGATCCATTTTCGTCCTCTTCTGTCGTCTTATACGACTTCCGTCGTCTTCCATACCGTTCTCTGCTATTCCGTCCTACCGTAATTCCACATCTTTATCTTTCACACTACAACTCTTTCCCTCTTTAACACGTTAACTGCCAACGCGGTCAATGTTGTGCGATGCCTAAAGGACAATGGCAGATTTCCATACATGATTTTAGTTGATAAAAATTTGGAACGTTTATTGATGAAAAAAATATATATGAATTCCCTGTTGTTCCTAAACAATAATGTGTTAAGAAATACTGGTTGAAAAAGTCTAAATTACTTACTAAACGTTTTCAATTTATAGATTTTGAGGTTATGTTCTATTTGATTGTTTTCTTAAAAATGTTATTTGGTGAAGTAGGGCTATGCAATAAATATTTACCGCACTTGTCTTACCAAATAAAGCTATTTTTGTAACAGATTTTGCGAAATTCGACGAAAAATATTTTTTGGCGGCTTAAAAGACCATACGCTATTGATGAAAAAAATCTTACGGCCATACAAAATAGTCAATAAAGCTTTTTATTTTATTGTGAAACTTAAACATCGTTACACAACTATAGTGAGTATGCTGAAAACTCATGAAAAATAATAATATTATTATTATCAAGTATGATATTTCTAAACGCGTTATTAGTGCAAATACGATTTCGCCATTGTCCTTTCCTATCAATCCAACGAAAACGAATAACATTCAAATCCTACATAATATAAATATGTACGAACGAGGTAAAGGATAGTCAGAAGTATAAAACAACTACATAAAGTATAAGTATATATCTGCAAAAATGAAGAGATGAGTTGCGTGCCAATCGGTGTATGGTGTCTTTGCAGACATCCGCATGCAGCTGGCGGAGCACACACGCGTGCTGGAGGCGCGCGCCGAGGCCACGGCGGGCGTGGCGGGCGAGCTGCACGAGTACTGTCGCCGCCGCGCCGACCTCGAGCACGAGTACGCGCGCGCGCTCGACAAGCTCGCTCGCGCCGCGCACCAGCGCCACGAGGGACAGAAGCACAAGCGCGAGCAGTGGCCGCTCACCGGCGCCTTCGCGTGCTGGCAGGCGGCGCTCGACAACACGCGCGCGCTGTCGCGGGACCACGCCGCGCTCGCCGACCTGTACGGCGGGCCGCTCGCCGCGCGGCTGCAGCGCGCCGCCGACGACGTGCTGCGCCTGCACCGCAAGTGCCGCGACATCGGTGAGTACTGCGCGGTGAGCGAGTGCGCCGCACGCGGTGACCGGTAAGTGTGAGTGACGAGGCTCGCGTGCGCAGTGACGGAGCGGCACGAGGAGGTGGGCGCGGCGCTGGCGGAGGCGTGGGGCGCGGGCAAGGCGCACGCCGCCGCCGCCGCCGAGTGGCGCGCCGCCGCGCTCAAGCTGCGCCACGCGCACGACCAGCGCCAGCGGTTCGCCGCCGCGGACCCGCCCAGGCAGAAGAAACTAAAAGCTCTGGATAAAGACTTAGAGAAGGTGCGTCTGTTTTTTTATCCACCAATAATTAATTTTTGGTCAGGTTTCACATGCCTCTCAAAGAATGGACACATACGACTTTATTCATAATCATTTTGTTTGCCTGTTATAACTATTATTCTCATTATTAATGTAACGTCCCTTTAGATTTTAGAACGACTTTTGAATTCAGTTTGAACGAAGAAGACAAAACTTTGCGGATGTTGTGACCGACACAACCGGGTCCCTGAGATAATCTACGCCAGTATACCGACTACGAACCCCCCCGGTTATAGTTTCGGACAATGTACAGTCGAATGTACATTTGCTGACGCAGCGTGATGCGTGTATATTGTGTGAAGAAATTGTTATGTAGAATCGTCGAATCACGATGAAAAAAGTTTCTGCGATTATAGGCATATCTCTATGCTCGTGCCATGCAATATTTTATTTTTCGTTGAATTACGAGTTACAACTGTGCGTCACCTGAGGTTTGAGTTGAAAATCAGCGTTGTGGATACTTCCACAGCATTATGCTGAACTCTAACCTTTTTATGACAGCACTGGAATATTGGCTGCGATCTATACAGACACACGTTATTAATATAGTTTCTAATTAGTTGTGTTATATTACTTGTTATTTGTTGTTTAACTTCAATAATCTTTAATCCAATATGTGTTCTGTCCTGCATTGTATTGTATACTGTGTTGTCATGAATAAAATAGTTCTTTCTTTCTTTCTTTCTTTATTTTCGGACGTTTTGAGCAAGAAGCGCGTGGCAGCGAAGTTCGTTCCAAAAATGCTGAATTTAGACCAAAAACAACGTCGTATGAGCATTTCTCAAGAGATGCTGAATGATGACAATGGCGATCCAGATTTCGTAGCGTAGTGTAGGACGACCTTTAGCTAGGTGGTGTGACGATTTGTGAAAGGTCGCTGGCAGATGCTGGATGCAACAAGCCGAAGACAGGGTGAAATGGCGCAATTTGAAGAAGGCCTATGTCCAGCAGTAGACAGCTAAATACTGATCATGATGAATTATGCATCAGACACCGTATCTACTAGATTTGGGCTCTGTGACTTTCCTGTTCCCAAAAATAAGGATAATCATGAAAGGACGGCGTTTGGCGACAATTGAAGAGATTAAAACCAAATCTCTGAAAGAGCTCCAGGAAATACCACAAACTGCATATCTGAACTGCTTCGAGGATTGAAAGAAACGCTGCCACAAGTGTATTATATCTGAGGATTACTTTAAGAGGAGAAAATAGAAAAAAAAAAAAAACTAGTTTTTAAGAAAAATGAAAATTCACCTTATTTTTTGAACAGACTGGGATAGCATATCCAGTTACGTCCAGCTGGCACAGATCAGGCGGTCCTTTAACCGTTTTGTGTTTAAAAGAAAGAATCAGCATTTATTGATTGTGGCTGAAATACAACTGTGTCTTTGTATATACATAGGTATATCTTTAATGAAATAATCATTATATGTATACCTACCATAGTCTATCTCTACACTACTATCAGGGTAAACTGGCAGCGAAAGCCCCTGGTATTAGTCCGCCTATCTACTACTACAGTTTCGGCGCCCGCACCCCGCCACTATCCCCTTGCGTCCCATAGTGACACGCACTGCGCAGTCAGCAGTCATGTTATCGATGTCGGTAGTGATAGTAAATATTAACGCTGTTTAAAGTTTTCATTCAGTTATTACATGTTTGTAGTTTTGTTATATGTAAGTATGTTAAAACATATTGTAAGTACAGATAATACGACTACGAAAACGCAGACAAAGTTGTGGGCAAAAGCTAGTATAAAATAAAAATTAATTTAATTACTTAGCGCCGCGCCCGTCATAGCGAAGCGCGCGTGCGGGCGTTGCGCGCGCGCGCCGACTACGTGCTGAGCCTCGAGGCGGCCAACGCCACGCTGCAGCGCTACTACCTCGACGACATCGCCGACATCATCCTGGTGAGTGTCGTCGTCGCCGCCGCCGCCGCTCGGCTCGCGCCTTTCGATCCGGGACTCATGTCAATGCGATCCCCTTCTTCAGTGCACTGAAGTGGGATTCGACGCGGTGGTGGGGCGCACCGTGCGCACGGCCAGCGCCGCCGAGACCGCCCGCGCGGAAGCCGCCGGCGCCGCCGCGGCCGCCGTGAGGGCCGCCGCCGACGCGCTCGACGCGCTCTCCGACCGCCGGCGCCTGCTCGACGCGCATGCGGCCGCCTTCGCGCCGCCGCGCCCGCTGCCCTACCGCGGCGCGCCGCCCGACAGGTGCGTAGCTCGCGCGGCCCGCCGCAGCACCGGGCTGCCGGGGCGGCGCCGCGTGACCGTCGTGTGTGTGTGTGTGTGTGCAGGCAGGACGCGGAGATGCGCGAGGCGGTGGGCTCGGCGGCGGAGGAGCGCGACGCGGCGGCGGAGCAGGCGCGCGGGGAACTGGCGCAGCGCCTGGTGCAGCTGGAGGGCGCCGCGCGCCGCCTGCGCGCCGAGTGCCGCGAGCACGCCAAGACGCTGGATGCGGCCGAGGCGGAGCTGGTGCGCCAGGTGAGTGCGGGGCGGTGCGGGAGGTGCGGGAGGTGAGGAGGCGCGGGGTGACGGTGTGTGTGCGTGCAGATGGAGGGCGGCGAGGCGGGCTGGGAGGTGAGCGAGTTGTTCGGCGCGGGCGCGGCGGGGACTCCCCCCTCGCTGCCCACCGACGAGCAGGAGGCACCGCGCCGCGACCAAGAGGACTATTACCTCGCGGTGAGATCTTTTTACTCTACTAATATTCCAGGAATAATTTTCATATTTTTTTTATTTCGTGTAACAAAACTGGTACAATAGGCGTGACGACAGTATCAAAATATCAAATATTTTATGATGTTAGGGGGAAATACATATTAGAAGAGTTTAAAACGATGTTTTAGTTTTAACCCAGAATTGGAGATTAACAAGATATTCAATAAAATAAAAGTACAAAATATAGCAATCGGCCATTTTGACGGAAACGCTAGTCACGACGCATGACGTCACGCCTATGTAAACCTGCCCTAAACATTACCAATTTCTTTAGAAATGTGGAATGTAAACTTTACCGGAACCACTTACAGACTTTAGAATTCATTTTTATCAAACGAAATATGTTTTGTTTCGTTAACTTTCTACGCTGCGCATAGACACAATGACATATTTACCTAGTGGTGACGTTATAACGGACGCCATGACACTTACTAGCTTTTTCTGTGCACTATTGAAAGATTATTAGAAAAATGGTTTAAAACTGTGCTAAACCTTTGTTAATTCTTGAAATATAGATTATTTCGTATATAATAAATGTGTATCCATATGATGATACATGATGAACATGATTTTAAAATAATTCGTCATGCCTATTGTCTATTTGGCGGCCATTAGCCGCTATTTATTCATCATTTTATGAAAGTTGAAGTGTTAGAATAGGCGTCACACATACATACATAAACTCACGCCTTTTTCCCAGAAGGGGTAGGCACGGGTCAGGACACCCACATTTCGCCTTGTATGTCTCGTCCCACAATGTGATAGGTGGCGAGCCCATCGTCATATCGGGCACAAATTCCTGACTCTGGGTTGATAATGAATAGAAAAATCTAATATTACTTTGTCCAACCCGGGATTCGAATCCGATACCTCAGCTTTGTAACCGTACTCTAGTACAACTACGCCACCGAGGCATTCACACGACCGGCAATTATGGAGTTTGGCTCGATTTTAAATTTGAATTTCTATAAAAAGGATCTGGATCCGTATCTGGTCCACTGTGTACCGTGTGTTTCTCGTGGAACGCGCTGTGCACACGCTTATTCGTTTGCGATAACGATGAGGAACGGAGAGCGGTGCGTGTGTCGGTGCAGAAGTTCCGGTCGTACGTGTCGTGCGCGGGGCGGCTGGCGCGGCTGGAGAGCAAGGCGGCGGCCGTGCGCACGCGCCTGCTGGGCGACGACGCGCCCGCGCCGCCCGCGCCGCCCACCCCGCCCACGCCCCCGCGCCGCGCCGCCGCGCGCCTGCGCCGCGGACAGTTCGCCGCGCCGCTCGACCACCGGCTGCCCGTCGTGCTCACCTCGTGCGTGCGCGTCATCGCCACGTACGGGCTGCGGCACCAGGGCGTGTTCCGCGTGTCGGGCTCGCAGGTGGAGATGCAGGCGCTGCGCGCCGCCTTCGAGCGCGGCGAGGACCCGCTGGCGCGCGTGCGCGACGCCTCCGACATCAACTCGGTGTGCGGCCTGCTCAAGCTGTACCTGCGCGAGGTGCGGCCGCCGCTGCTGCCGCCGCAGCTGCAGGAGCGCCTGCTGCGCATCGCCGCGCTGCCCGACCGCGACGAGTTCGTGCGCCGCCTGCGCGACACGCTCGCCGCGCTGCCGCTGCCCGCGCTGCTCGTGCTGCGCTACCTGTTCGCCTTCCTGGCGCAGTGAGTACTCTACCGCGCCTGCCGCACCCCGCACCCCGCACCCCGCACCCCGCACGCGCACTCACCCGCCGCTCGCTTGCAGCCTGACGGAGTTCAGCGAGTACAACATGATGGACGCGTGGAACCTGGCCATCTGCGTGGGGCCCACGCTGCTGGCGGCGTGGGGCGAGGGCGGCGCGCAGGTGACGGCGCAGAACCTGGTCAACGAGCTGGTGAAGCGCACCATCCTGCACCACCGCGACGTGTTCCCGCAGGACGTGGCGCCTTACGCGCTCTACACCAGGTTCACGTGAGTGCACCTCACCGATGTCGTCGCCGCTTCTCTCGGATACACTCAACGAAGACCATAAGCCGATGAAATTACTTAAATGGCCTCAGAATTATTTCTTGATGATCTGTTGTGAAGATTTTAATGATTATTGAATTTATATTAAAAAATCGATTTCATTTTATCAGGAGTATCGCTAAAAGTATAGTTAATCCCGATACTGATACTGCTTCAACTTCATTATAGCATCTTTTATGGTTTATCCTTAAACGTTTTCCTATTTTATCCCGGGCCAAGTGTTACGGTTCATAACATTCAAATACTAAATAAGGTACAAAGTGTGAGTTGTCTGCCCAACGTAATGCGTTACAAATACCGCTCTTATTGAAGTTTTAATACGCTTGATACAGGGTGATATTGGCATATGGCATTTAATTTAAACCACATGTTTCTAACCACCCCAATAACACTGTACCAAGATTGAACAAAAGCTGCACGATAGTCTTGTCAAAAAACCCGATTTTAGGTTTCAAGGCTTTTAACCAACCCCTAAAGATACCGAATCTTTTTACGGTTCAGGTAAGTTCTAGAACCGAACTGAAGTTCAGCTAAGCGATAAAAATACTCGTATCTATATGGGACGCTCAAAAATCGTGAAAACTTGAAAAAAACGTGACATCTTAAAGGCCGGCAACGCATCTCCATGCTCTATGGTGTTACAGATATCCATGGGCGGCGGTGTGCACTTACCATCAGGTGAGCCGCATCTTCGTTCGCCCCCTATAATATATTAAAAAAACTTAAATGAGGATTTTTGAAAAAAAAAATACCTTATATTTTTTTTCTAATTATGCACAATGTCACCTGGGGTAATGTGAAACGTGTGGGTAAAATAAAGCAACATGTGTCAATATCACCCTGTATTATGTAAGAAGGTGTACGTGTAAAGTGTTTTGTATAAGTGTGTATGTATGGATGTTGCAGCGATGCGGAAGGCGAGCAAGACGGGCGGGACGAGGCGGGGGACGCGGGGGGAGACGCGGGCGGCGCGGGGGACACGGGGGCCGGCGCTGGGGACGCGGGGGACACGGGGGAGGGGGACGCGGGCGCGGGGGAGGGAGACTCGCTGGCCGACGCGGCCGCACACGACCTGTCGCTGTACGACGACGACGACGGTCAGTACCCAGCACTCAGCACGCACCACCACATTCTTGTTTATTTTTATATTTATGTATTTTAAAGAACTCTAAAATACGACTTTGCTATAGACCAAACGACTGCAGTAAAACTTCTTTAGCTCTATTGTACTGCATCAACTTCGATGGGATGTGCTCAACATGGACATTCGACATGATCTTCCTTTTGTCCATGTTCATTTTGAGACCCCTGTTGGGAGACTCGATTGAGGTCTACCAGCGATTCTGCCAAGACTACAATGTCTACCTAGACTAGGAATGGATGCACCTAGTATCAGTTTTATTTGTATTTAATTTTTAGAAACTATTGTACTTATAACTGTTACCGTGTTGTTTGGTGATCAGTTGAGTTAATTTTTGCAGACGAGCCGAGCGACGAAGGCGAGAATGGAGACTGGTGCGAACGCGACGGCGCGGAGGCACACAGGTGAGTGCGGGGCGGCGGGGGGCGCGGGGCTGCGGGGTACTGGGAGGTTTGCGCGGTACGGGGCGAGCGCGCGGGTACTGGGCGAGCGCGCGGGTACTGGGCGAGCGCGCGGGTACTGGGCGAGCGCGCGGGTACTGGGCGAGCGCGCGGGTACTGGGCGAGCGCGCGGGTACTGGGCGAGCGCGCGGGTACTGGGCGAGCGCGCGGGTACTGGGCGAGCGCGCGGGTACTGGGCGAGCGCGCGGGTACTGGGCGAGCGCGCGGGTACTGGGCGAGTGCGCGGGTACTGACGGTGCGCTTGTTGCAGGGCGGGCGAGGAGCGGCGGCGCGGCTCGGCGCAGGTGGGCGCGCCGGCTCGCTGACGCTCCCGCTCCGCCGGCCCGACCCGGCCTCACGAGCCGCTCCACTGCCGGGCGTCTAGCGAATCATACATCCTTAGTTAAAACCTCCCACCGGTGGGATGATGGATCGCCGGACGGAGCGGGAACGACGTGTCCGGCCTCGCTGGCTTGTAGCGCACTTGACTCGTGGCATGACCTTCATCCTGTATATTGGTTAATTGTAGATTGTAAAAATACAAAATCGTCCGAGCGCGATCGGTGGTGGCCGGTTTCTCAACTCGCATGTCAGTCGGTAGTCAGTAGGCGGAGCCTGTACGGCACACACCCGTTCGGGTCGCTTCTGTCGAGTCGCTTGCGCTCGTGCACACGTACAATGCATATGCACATTTTTAGAACAGACTAGTAGAATGCGCATTTTATCCGAGTGTGCGGGATGTCGTTCGCTTGTACCGTAGTGGTAGTCGGTAGCGTCGAGTGCAGTGCCGTGCGGCTCCGTGACAGTAGCGTGTGGTTGTGCAGGCGCCCGTGACGTCACCGCCCGCCGCGCCCGCCGCGCTCGCCGCGCCCGCCGCGCGCTGCAGGTGAGCGCCGCCGCATTCACATCACTTTGCGAAAAACTACTCGCATCGGAGTTCGTCGACTGAGCGAGTTTAGGCGGGGTAAAGATATCATTATCTCATTTTGTCTTTTGATGATCTAGATGTGAGTATTATCTGTCGCAGACGGCTCGCGGAGAGCACTCCTGACCTCGTGCTGGACCTGCCGGCGCGGCCCGGCCCCGCCGCCTCCCCCGCCGCCCCCGCGGCACCCGCCGCCCCCGCCGCCGCACTCGCCGAGGCCGCCGACGCGGCGCCCGCCGCCGACGCCGCCGATACCTTCCTGCACAACAGAGACACGCTCAAGAAGAGGCCACATCACAAGTGAGTCTCGCGACGCATCGGACGGTCGTCGCTTCTGCACATTCCGTCGCTCACTGGAGTCGAACGCGAACACGGTGGGTCGCGGCGAAAGCGTCGAAGCGGTGCGAGTGTAGGTGCGTTCGTGTGTGCAGGCAGTCGCGCTCGGAGGGCGGCGCCGACGCGGGCGAGGGCGCGGCGCGCGGCGACGCCAGCCCCGTGCCGGCGCGCAACACGGCGCGCGTCGCCGCCAAGTTCGCCGACCTCACGCTCACGGGCGGCTCGCTCAAGCCCGCGCTGGCCGCCAAGCCCGCGCTGCTGCGCCGCCCCACGCCGCACCCGCACGCGCCGCGCGCGCCCCCCGCGCCCGCCCCCGCCGCGCCCGCCGCGCCCGCCGTGCCCGCCGCCACAGCCGCCGGCCCCGCCGCGCCCGACGCGCAGCCCGCGCCGCGCTAGCGCCGGCTTGTACGATAGATGTATTGATGATGTATTTTTTGATGTAATTTAGGCCGTCATACGTGGCCGCGCTGAGCGGGCGCGGGGCCGCGCCCTCGTGTACTCCGCAATGTGCTGTACCTCTGTAACTTCATACTCGATTAAACAGTATTACTGATAAAATGTCTTGCTCGTTTCATTTCATACTGATAATGATTATAATTTCAACTTACAGAGAGATCGCTACGGAACGGTTAATGTCACCACGTCAACGTGGCAATCGGGGTATGTGGTGATTTCCGTCCCGCGACCCGCACACATGGTACTTTTTTTTATGCTTATTCAGAGTAAAGGCGAGTGCGGGCGCGAGTGCGGGTACGGGTAGATCAAATGTATGTCGAGACGCCTCTCGCTTTGACAGTGGTGGCGCGCATGCGCGTGTGCAGAGGCGCGGGCGTGAGCGCGGGTGGCGTGACTATCGCGCGGGTGATTCTACTGGCTCAATCCGCCTGTTTCTTTCACAGTGCTCTAGCGTCTCAGTGGCTAACGCGTCTGATTCTAAAACTTTTTGATCCACCCGCGGCAACATGGAAATCGGGACTGAAGATTTTATATCCACAGTGCAATGTTGCACTGCTATCTGGCAAAGCAAACATTCAAAACGCTTGAATGGAGCTGTGTTTGGACGTGAACGATCAATCGACTATCAACATGACAACTTCAAAAATGAGGAATCGTCCCAGCACTATTTGGCGTCCTTCCGGCAAAAAATGTTACTTTGATCTCACACACAAGTTTTTACAAGTTTTGAAGAAAAGTTCTGAATTCCTGGAGTCATTGGATCAATACAAAATATCTCCGCCACAACGTAAGCAAAGTTGCAACGACTGCAATATGTCTCAGAGACATAAAATTGGCGCCCGAACAGGGACTTCAAAGTGAAACTGCACATAACCAAACGGTTAATCTTATCAAATTCTTTTAAAATCTTTGATCCTCTTGGTATGTTAAGTCCTATTATAATAATACCTAAAATAATAATTCAAGATTTATGGAAGGAAAAGCTTGATTGGGACCAAACTGTCCCGCAAAGGTCAAAGGATGAATGGTTAACATTTTGTCACAATTTTCATAGTCTCAAAAAATTGCAAGTGCCAAGAAGAGTCATTTGTGACTCACCTAAAATGATAGAAATGCATTCATTTTGTGATGCGTCCCAAAGGGCCTATGGAGCTTGCATCTATATAAGATCAATAAATGCCAGCAACCAGGTTTTTGTTAATTTATTATGTTCTAAATCAAAAGTGTCACCATTAAAGGCTATGACAATACCACGCCTTGAGTTGTGTGCTGCTCTTATAGGTGCTAGGCTTTTCAATACAATATTGGAGTCACTTCGATACAAACCTGATCGTATTATACATTGGTGTGATTCAAAAATAGTACTTGCCTGGCTAAAGGCACATCCATCTCGACTAAAAACTTTTGTTGCTAACAGAGTAGGAGAAATTAATGAATTGACTTTACCTTCAAATTGGCGTTATGTACCCAGTCATTCTAATCCAGCTGATATCATATCCAGAGGTGAATATGCAAGTAAATTAAATACTTCAGACTTATGGTGGTCAGGCCCAGATTTCCTACTAAGAGATGAAAGTGAGTGGCCTATTACTGATTGCAATGTAGAATCTTTACCAGAAATTAAATCAATGATGGCTGTGACTTACATGTCTGATTTCATTATTATACAAAATTATTCAAGTTTAACAAAATTGCAAAGAATACTAGCATTTGTGCAAAGATTTATTTTTAACTTAAGGCATCCTAACAATAAACATTCTGGTACATTATCTCTAGAAGAACTCAATAAATCGTTTAATGTACTTTGTTTAATTTCTCAAATTCAAAGTTTTCCTCAAGACTATGAAAAACTCTCAAATTGCAAACCGTTGAGTTCTAAATCCAAAATTATAACATTATCTCCATTTATAGACGAAAATAAACTAATAAGGGTTGGTGGTCGCATAGACAATTCAAATTATACTTATGACAAAAAACATCCAATTCTTCTTGAGTCATCTCATCATTTGACTAAGTTGGTTTTTGAACGTGAACACAAGCGCAGCTTGCATGCTGGTCCTCAATTATTGCTATCTATAGTGCGAGAAACTGTATGGCCCATAAATGGTAGAAATCTTGCAAAAAGCACCGTTAAAAGGTGTGTCATTTGTAGGCGTTTGAATGGGAAAACACTTGTACCAAAAATGGGTAATTTACCATCACAGCGTATAAATACTGACTTTCCATTTGTGTCAGTTGGTGTAGATTTTGCTGGTCCTTTTTTAACTCTAAATCGTAAAGGTCGCGGTGCAAAATTATTAAAATGCTATTTATGCCTCTTTATCTGCTTAAGATTTAAATGCGTTCACTTAGAAGCGGTCAGTGAGCTATCAAAGGATGCATTTTTAATGAGTCTAAATAGATTTATTTCACGTAGAGGTAGGCCCAGAGAAGTTTTTTGTGACAATGGCAGAAATTTTGTTGCTGCAGCCAAGGAAATTGGTAACTTCATTAAATCTAATTCTAATTCTTTGTCTGATTATGCAATTCAAGAGGGATTCAATTTTGTGTTCATGCCTCCATATGCTCCTCATTTTGGTGGTATATGGGAGGCTGGTGTAAAATCAGCCAAGTTCCATTTAAGACGCATCTTAGGCACCGCACACCTCACTTACGAAGAGCTTGCAACATTATTCACCCAAATTGAGGCTATTTTAAATAGTCGTCCTTTGTGTCCTTTGTCCTCCTCCCCAAATGATTTTCTTTCCTTGTCCCCTGGGCACTTCCTTATTGGCAGAAGACTCACTTCACTGCCTGCACCTGCAATGGAACTTCGAAACGAAAATCAGCTCTCTCGCTACCATCGCATGGAAAGAGCACGCCAACATTTTTGGAAGAGGTGGCAAGTTGAATACATTGGAGAATTGCAACAGCGTACAAAATGGACGACGAACCATTCCAGTTTGAAGGTCGGTGACTTGGTACTGGTGCAAGGTGACAATGTTCCACCATTATGCTGGCGGCTCGGACGAGTTGCTAGATTATTCCATGGACCTGACGGAGTATCAAGAGTTGCTGACATCAATACCACCCGCGGCTGCATACGGCGACCACTGGTGCGACTCTGCCCCTTACCGAACTCTGAAGATCATCAAGCTTGAAAGTTTGAAACTTTCAAGGGCCGGGAAGATGTTTGGACGTGAACGATCAATCGACTATCAACATGACAACTTCAAAAATGAGGAATCGTCCCAGCACTATTTGGCGTCCTTCCGGCAAAAAATGTTACTTTGATCTCACACACAAGTTTTTACAAGTTTTGAAGAAAAGTTCTGAATTCCTGGAGTCATTGGATCAATACAAAATATCTCCGCCACAACGTAAGCAAAGTTGCAACGACTGCAATATGTCTCAGAGACAAGCTGTAATAAGTAAATAGAAATAAAAATAACAAATATTTTCCCTAGAAGTAACAATACGTAATATATAAACAAATATATTTATTAATATTCTAGTGCATTCGAAGAATTTGTCTGGGTTACTCCGTAAATCGGCGTATGGCACATTAAATTCTCCCAATTCTTCTCGTCGTTGATATTGATGCCTAGTCTTTTCCATTGAAAGAAAGAAAGAAAGAAATACGATTTATTTGTCACAGTCGCAATATACAAAGGCATATTTAATAAAAATACAGAATAAAAAAAGACTGGTCGCTTCTGTGGCTGGTAGGTGTCCACACAGCTTATGCTATGATGTGGTGCAAACCACATCATAACGCTGATTTACAGTGGACACCTTGCATTTACATTACATACAACAATTACATTGCAAGAGCTTGAAGGCGTTTTCCAGAGCGGCAGTGAACAATTTCGGAGATATGACTTTTTTTTTACTCTGGCCCGGCATCAGACGGCAGTCCCTTGCCAATGGAAACAATAATGCCGGTCTGCTAAGATGCCTCTTTACACTACGGCGGAAGGACCCAGGATTATAGGAAGGAGGGAGAACACGTGAGTCAATTAAAAACAATGGAAAGATAGATCATTTTACGTTGGTAGGAGTTGAAGCTTGACCGTCTTTTACGTCTCCCGTCAATCAAACAAAGATCATCCTATATTGGCTGGACGCATCACTCTTGAACAATGGCTTTTTTAGCATTTTCCTCGCAAGTTTTCCATTTTTTCTCACCGTTTAGACTTCCACGAATATTTGAAGAAATTCGGAAAATCGGTTCCGCCGTTCTCGAGTTTTGAATAATAATAATAAACTTTTATTTCAAAAGAAAGACATACAAAACACTAAAACTAAAGTACAAGCAGTAGGAATACAAAATAAAATAGAGTTAAAGCGCAAGTGTTAGATTGAACTCTGGTGCCCAAGTAAAGATTTAACTTGTGTTATGGGCACCAGGGGTTCATATCGTACATATAGTCACTACATCGAAGTCGCTTACAAAAATCAATATTAGTTTGTGTGTAGTGTGAATGTGTGTGAGTGTGTGTGAGTGTTTGTGTTTGAGAATATAGTATGATGTAACGTATTTATTACGATGGAGCAAAATTTAGAATATTTTCCGTCTCGTTGTAATTTTTGGTTAAAAGCCATTTCCTTACTTTCTTTTTACAATTATATCTGTTTAAAGGGTAAATATTGCAATCTTTATTTATTTTATTATAGATGTGGTTTCCAGTAATCATAATGCTGCGCTTAGCCAGAGAAGTTTTAAATGTTTTAGTAGCAAAAATATCATAGGCACGTCGCTTTTTTGTCATATTGCGATCATACTGTAAGGTAGAGTGTTTCCGTAAAATGGTATGAAAAATGTACAGTTGCCTAACTGTGAGAACCTGGCTATCTCTATAAAGAAGGGATGTTGGATATCTGATCGGTCGAAAATTCAAAACCTTTAGCAATGCCCTCTGGGCCCGTTCTAAAGGAAGCAAAACTGTTTTGTGAGCGTTACCCCAAACAGAGATACAGTAGGACAGTATGGACTGGCCTAAAGCATAGTATACCGTGTAAAGTGTTTGCTTATCTGCAGAGTGGCGAAGCTTTTTAAAAATAAATATTAGTTTCCTCACACGGGAGGTAAGTGATGCCAAGTGCAACTTCCAGTTTAGGAGATTGTCAATCTGTACACTAAGATATTTGACAGAATTAGATCTCTTTAAGGTATGGCAGCCGCATGTAGAATTTGGAGCCAGAGTCAGGCATGTATGGGCTTTAAGTTCTAAAGTATCTTGAGTAGATAGAATTTGGGGTTTTAACGAAAACATTAAATAGGTAGATTTATTTAAATTTAGGGACAGAAGGTTTTGAGAAAGCCAGATCATAACTTGTTTAAGAGCGATTTCAGCACGAAGAATAGTTTCCCTCCAGTCGCTACCATGAATCACCAACGCTGTGTCATCAGCATAGGCAAAAATAGAGCAGTTTGGAATGGAAAGCCTGCATAATGAGTTGACATATATAAGAAATAGCGTTGGGCCCAAGATGGAGCCCTGCGGGACACCATAACTGAGGTTTGAGGTACTACTAATTACTGAACCAATTTTCACGCATTGTGAACGGTCGGAAAGATAATCTTTAAAGATATCTAGAGTAGTTCCTCGAATCCCCATTCCATCCATCTTCGACAAGAGTAGCGGAATTGAAACCGTGTCAAAGGCCTTAGATAGGTCAAGAAAAATGCCTAGACATTTTTCTTGAACATCCATTTTGGTAATTATATGCTCAACTAGAGAGCTCACGGCATCCTCAGAAGATTTCCCTTTTCTAAAGCCGAATTGGTTGGGAGCCAAGATATTATTTTTCTCTAGAAAATTTACCAATCGCCTGTTGAGAACTTTCTCTAGTATTTTAGACATAGAAGGAAGAACAGATATAGGCCTATAATTGTCAATGCTAGCTCTGTCACCACTCTTAAAAACAGTGTGAACTATAGCTTTCTTAAATAAAGCCGGAAAAGTGCCGGAAGACATAGAGGTGTTACAGATATGTGCTAACATAGGAGCCAATGTAGAGGAGCACATTTTCAAAATCCGATTAGAGACACCGTCCCAGCCAACTGCTGAATTTGTACGCAGACCATGGATAATTCTAGATAGGTACTTCTGATTCATCGGTGGAAAGTAAAACAAATGATTTTTCAAAAATAGGGTCTTGAAGTATTGGAGCTTGTAACTGGGACATGGGTATAAGTTTTTCTGCGAGCTTTGGGCCTATACTGCCTATATTTTTGCGAGACTAACGAACAGCAATTCATTTTTATATACACAGTCAGGTCATAAGTATTGTCACACAATAAAAACTTTTCTTTTAGAATGCTGGCCACAAAAAAGTTTCTTGAATTAGAATTTCTAATTGTTCATGAAAATAATAATGTATACTTTTTAGAATTTTACTCATTTTTAAATATGGAGAAGGAGAGAGAGAGAAATTTTAATTATATTAAACATGTGACAGAATTTATGACCTGACTACCTAGTCAGGTATATACCTATATAGATTAAGTATATTAAGAAGAGAAAGGGTCTAAAAATCGAGCCTTACGGAACTCCCGTAGTAACAACAGATCCAGGAGATCTTTTTCCGTTCACATCAACACTTTGGACCCCATTACTTAAATATGATTTGCATAAATTAAGAGCAATACCATTAATCCCTTAGTGGGTTAACCCATTCAATGCGGCAATAAATTTTGCTCTCGCTACCCAGATGCGGCATACTCCTTGACGTAAACGCCGATCGGCGTGCGCCGCATTGAATGGGTTAATATCCTGTTGTATACCTCAATGTGTCCTGATGGATAGATCGCAGAATACATATTATAAGGCATCCTGTGAATTCTTCCAAGCAATAATTATGTTACGTAAATATAAGCTCCACATCAGCGTCAGTTGAGGAGCGATCCTGCGTGAAGCCAAATTCTTTACCATGAAGTATTTTATTTTCTGCAAAATTAGTTTGAAGTTGTGAAAGCATTCATTTTCAAAAACCTCGTGTATTTTTAATAATAATTCATTTAAACGTTTTTATAATATGCATACTGTCAACGCAATGAAATTCAAATGAATTTCTGCCTCCAGCCACAATTTCTTTAAGTAACTTTTCTGCTATGGTAAGGGATATGAGTTTAAACTTTTTGTTATAGCAATTGGTATATCTGAGAAGAAATTCTCAAAATCCCTAGCTATTTCAACATTATATGTAATTGTATGATTTATTCTTATTAAAGCTGCATCCTGAGCTGGTAGAGCTTAACTACCAGTTTCTTTATTAAGCACCCTCCAAGTCATTGTGATTTTATTTTTGGAGTTTGTTTATTTTATAACTAATTTTTTTTATTGCAAGCATGGCATGATGTTTGCCTGGTGGTAAGTGATATGGTCCCTCGTAAACAGTAGCAAAACCAAACAACACACTGAATTTCGGAGCAATGTTTGGCATTCCACTGCGCTCGTCATCCTGAGACATAAGAAGTTCAGTCTCGATATGTCTAGTAGTTACTCTGGCGACAATGTGCTTCAAACCCAAACACAACAGTGCACTTATACACCTGTTTGGAGGGAGAAATTACAAATAGACATTGCGTTGCTAGTTGCTACCTACCCAGGCGGCCTATCACATAATATAAGACACCTACCACCAGTATAAAATATTGATTTTGCTTTAAGACACTTTTTTTTTATTCTTATTTTTTTTACATTTGTTTACGCATTGAACGAGTCAACAAATGTAACAGGAGCGGACGGGCGAGGAGCGGGACCGGTCGGTCCGACGCTTCACTCAGCACGAGGTCATGAAAAGGAATTTACGTTGCCGTTGTCACTACTTAATTTAGATTGTTAATTATTAAAGTAATGAAGATAATAATCTGCGTTTCATTTATTATAAACTAGCGGTCGGGCCCAGCTCCACTCGGGTGCATACACGTTTTAAAATGGCGGTCAAAATGTTTAATTCTGACTGTCAGTTTAGAATATCGACCAATCGGACCACAAAAACGAACAAAATTTCCTCGTATTTGCTAGAAATATCACTACTGCTTTCTTCCTATAGGTCATAGCGTGATGATATATAGCCTATAGCCTTCCTCGATAAAGGGACTACCCAACACTGAAAGAATCATTCAAATCGGACCAGTAGTTCCAGAGATTAGCGCGTTCAAACAAACAAACGAACAAACAAATTCTGCAGCTTTATAATATTAGTATAGATTTCACACTATGATTGCACAGTGAAAGAAAAAGAGAAACAGAAAATCAATGTATCAGCCCATATACGTCCCACTGTAGGGCACGGAACTTCTTTACAATCGAGAGTTAGATTAAGAGGGGTTAGGCCGTATAAATCTATTTTAATTACCTATCAAATAATATATTTCATTGTTTATGTATTTCTTATGTATACCGAAGGAGCCGTGCCGTGTTTTCATTTTTCAAGTAATACCAATTTAGTAGTAGTAGTGGTTACCCAGTGTATTACTCTAGTAGCTGTATATACTATATGTACTGTGTATTACAAGAGTCATACACTGGGTAACCACTACTACTAATACCATAGAGTATACTCTATGGTAGTGGTGTAATCTAACCTTATCTAAGTATCTCGTTATCTAGACCTCTGTATTCGTTAGCGTTCGTACTCATTAACGGATTACATATTTATTTTATACATAACCGGGGGAACAGCAACTATTCTATACAATACCTAGGCATTGTAGGTATACATTACAAAGGTTAAGTATGTAATGGACAATAATATACATAATCTATACATATAAATAAAATTGAAGTGTCTGTTTGTAAAGTGAAAATAAAAAAAATTACCAACTACATATCGTTATATACACGATACCTATAACGAAAATGACCTTAGATTTTTTCTGTCTGTCTGTCCGTCTGTCTGTTTGTCTGTTTGTTCCGGCTAATCTCTGATAGCTAGATAAGATAGCTATTTTTTGCGGGAGTAACATAGGCTACTTTAATTTTGAAAAACAAATTAGGGTGCCACAGAAAAAAAACCCTTAAATTTTGAGGTTGTTTTATTAAATATGGTATTATGACATGCGGGTGGATGAGCTCATTATGTTTCTTTGATTTATTTGGTCTAAAAATTTTCTAAAAATGTCAGGTAGTTGATATAATAAGGAGTTACCTTGGGCTACATTTATTTTAGAAAAAATCTTTTATTTTAGAAAAATAAGGTTTTTGTTAAATTCCACGCGGACGAAGTCGCGGGCACAGCTAGTATTTCATAAATTGCATAGACGCCTCAGGTATTTATACATTGCCTAGGTATTGTATAGAATGCCTGAATTATACAGATTGCCGGTAACATATCCAATACCTGCTGTTCCACCAGCAATGGCTGACAACAGCGTGGCTCTACCCCTTCACAATAGGGTGAAAGCGCATCGACTTCGCAGAGTGCCCACTGGCCTTCAGGTCTCTTTTTACGTGGGGCAGGGTATAAACAGAGCGGGCGAGGTGGGCCGTCGCCCGCGCCCTCACACTTAAAGGGGCCTCGCGAGCCTTTTCTTTTCCTTTACCTTTATAGTGCGTGGTGATTGACTATCAATATAAACATTACTCCGAAAAGTCAGAGGTGTGACTTGGGATTCGAGACTGGAAAAAAAATCAGAAAATGATGATGTAAGCCTTGAAATTCCTAATATAAGATCCTACAAGAAACGACTACATTTATTGATTTTAAGGTCTTTCCAGTTGCGCCGGGATTCGTATGATCTCATATTTCTACATAAACTCATAAATAATTATATCTACTGCCCGGATCTATTAAGGTATGCTTAAATATTCCTCAAAGGATTCCTCGTCCATTATTTAAAGCCTCTCGGGCCCGAACTAATACAATGAAATATTAGTCGCCTCGCCAGACAAAGACATCTTCAATGACACATTACCAAAATTTACACAACTCATTAAAGATGCGTTAATGAGTAATAAGGATTCGATAGAATAAATGTTGACATACGATTAGATTAGATTAAATTACATTACATTGAATTAAATTAAACTAAACTAATTTAAAGATTACCAACCCGCACTAGGCCAGCGTGGTGGACTATATGGCCTAACCACTCTCAATCGTACTCTCGATTGTAGAGTAGGCCCGTGCCCTGTAGTGGGACGTATATGGGCTGACACAAAAAATTTAAAGATAATTTGTTCATTTGTGCTCCTTTTGTGTTTAGTAAATACATTTTTTAATACATTTTAAACCTTATTTTAGTTTTAATACGGTAGAAATAAGCCGATTTCTATGTATTACTTTTGTTTTTTTTTTGCCATTGTTACCTTAGAGTAATTACCACTAGAGAGCCGAAATGTACCGTACATCGCAAAAATGAGACACACCGATACGAATTTCTTTGTCAGAATGAGATGCAAAATAATGTTCTATTTCATGTGACGTGCCGCTTTTTGTTGATGGGCGAAAAAAGAATTTCGTCAAAGAAAGCGACGTCGTTCACGCAATAAAGCAACCTAACTTTATTGAAATAGGGTCTATTTTAATTCAAGGCCACAATATGGCGCTTATTTTGTTATGTTGCTAGATATAGCTATTGATGTCTCATGTGCGGTTACAGCGTGAATCTCTCTAGAGGTAATTACTCTAAGATTGTTACCTAAGTTACGTTTTATTTCATTAAAATTTATAATGGAGATGGGCGAAACTTCGTAGAACCTTGGGCTCAGCCTTAAAGAGTTGGTTGATGCTTTATTTTATAGGGATAAGACCAGTATATCGAAATTAAAAATCAAAATCTTTGCGTCAAATGGGAGTAAAGTGATAATCGGTGTTTATTACAAAATAAAATTACCAAAACTGACATTCTTTCATGTACAACCTTTTTAAAGTATATCCATGGTTCTGGCAGTATTAATAATAAGAATAAAACATAATTGTCAAATGTCAACGGCTGAAGACAAGAGTGACTGAGTCAAAATACAAATACAATTTCATGGTGCATTTACACGTTTACACGTTGGCTGCGGCTGGGCCAACGTCTACCAACTCTAAGCTATCAACAATGTAAATGCAGCATAAAACTATGTTTATGTCAGTAATTAGAAGATGGCGTGATGACAGGCCGCTATGAAAATCTACTAAATACCAACGCTAAATACTCATTGAATTATTAATTTAATTTTGCCATTGTAAAATATCTTCTTATGCTTCGATGAGAAACAAAAAAAAATATTAAAAAAAAAGTAGTGAATCTTTGATAAGTGTACAGTCAGGCATGGGTCGAGCCCAATTTCGCCCGTCTCTTTTCTCACATTAACTTTTTTGTCTTGTTTTAATTTAAGATAAGTTAATGAAAATAACACAATTTATATTAATCTTTTTTCACATTTTTTAATAACCATAATATTGATGTTACTATTTAATATTTTGTTCAAATGTTTTTATTCTTATTTTCTTTGTTTTTGATTCTATTTTCTGTTTGATTGTATTTCCCACAATTTGGGCAAGATGTGTCATCCTGTAATTTAAGATGCACAGTTTTCATTCTAAAAATTATGTAATTTATTGAATGTGTGTTATGTGTAGTCTTAGTTGGAGACCAATAAATAAAATAAATAAATAAATAAATTCATAGAAAAAAGCATTAAAATATTATTTAAAAAATTATACTGATTCCAAAATGTTAATAAAATAGAGAAATAAACTTAATCCTTAATAAATCTAAAATACCTAAATAATTTTAGAGGTTGGTGCCAGCTGGTTGACTATAAGCTATAAGTTTTATGGCATCACGTTTCGAACTATGCGGGAAACATCGCGGGGGACAGCTAGTCTCATTGTTGTGATGTTTCCTTACTATGAAAATCGAAACTGCACAATGCACATGCGCTGAACGTTGTTAATTGCACTAAACTTTTATTTGAGACGTCGAATGAATTTATGAATATCTACGGATCAAGTTCCGATTGCAGCTGTAGAATACGCTAAAGCGATCGCGTGACGCGAACTTGATGCGAGCGATTTGACAGCGGTTATAAAAATTACGTGAATACGAAAAGAGCCTTTTTGATCGAAACTTAAGCGCAACTGCACTGCAACTGAACTTATTTTATTACGTGAATCGCCGTACTAATGCATCGTAGAAAGTGTAAGAGAGCGTTGCGAAGTAATAGTACTCTCTCTGAATCTTTGTGACTATCTAGTTAACTATTATAATTATTACAGTTCTTTAGTTCGATCAAATAGCTAGGTTAGGACACTCAGGTTAGGACACACTTTTTTGAACTCGATTAATTATGAGGTTCCAACGACTTTAAAAAAGTCATAAAATGTTTTTAAGACTTATGGGCTAGCCACTGCATCTTAGGAACGAAATAAAAAGAGAATGGTGGTGGAGGTGGGTTCATACTTAGACTAGTGGTGATTATTATGCGACGCACAAATAATCAAACGCTGCGTTCCATAAAATTTAATTATGAATAATTAATATTTTGTACATAATCCATTTGTGAAACATTACCGTATATTATTTAACGAATTGATTTTTAACACTTAAAAAATTATCGGCGCGACCGCAATCGTCGTGAAGGCACGCGTGATGTGCACCAACTACCGACCGACTGACACGAGGCAAAACAAGCGCGGCGCGTGCGCGGCTCCCGCGTGGCCGCTAGTAGCGCAGGCAGTGGTCGTGGTGCACGGCGTGCTGCAGCGGCGCCGCGTTCTCCTTGTCGCGCGCGTAGTGCGGCGCGCCCGCGAACTCGCCCGCCAGCGCCGGCGCCTCGTACTCGTCGCCCGAGCCGTCCGACGCCTCCAGGTAGCCGAACAGCCGCGCCGCGCCCGCCGCGCGCTGCTCGCGCCGCCGCCCGCCGCCCGCGCTGCCCCCCGCGCCGGCCCCCGCGCCGCTGCCGCCCGCCGCCGTGCCGCCCTCCGCCACCAGCGACGCCGCGCCGCTCGCGAACCCCGCGCCGCCCGCCGCGCCCGCGCCTCCCGCGCCGCCCGCGCCGCGACTCGCGCTCGACGGCACTTTCAGGTTGCGGCTTTCGATGTGGCTGTAGACATATTGGGCGCTATGAGCTGCGGACGCACGGCACGGCTCGCGGCGCCGGCGCTCGGCGCTGGGCCGGACACTCACTGTGCGTCGCGCAGGTGCGCCGCCAGCTGGTGCTGGTCGTCGGCCAGGAACGGACACTTGCCGCACGACTTTTTGTTGTGCACCTTGTGCACGTGCGTGGCGAGGCGCTCGGCTCGCGCCGCCTTGTACTCGCACAGCGCGCACGCGAACGGCTTCAGGTGCGTGTTGAGGTGCCGCTTCAAGCACCAGTTGTCGACGCCGGACCACGCGCAGTAGCAGCACGCGTACCGCCGCTCCCCCTGCGGATCACGAGGCACCGCGGTGAGCGGGAGCCGCGAGAGCTCCGCTCGCCGCGCGGACACGGCGGGGCGCTTACCTTGCGTCGCGCGGGCGCTGGCGGCTGCGGCGGCGCGGGCGCGGCGGGGGCCGGCGGCGCCTTGTGCAGGGTGGCGGGCGGCGCCGGCTCCGTCTTGAGAGGCGCTCGCTCGAGCTTGACGGGCGCGGGGTGCGCGGCGTGCGGGGTGTGCGCGGGGTGCGCGGGGTGCGAGGGCGGCGCAGGGGGCGCGGCGTGCGCGGCGGGCGAGCGGTAGTCGGGCGGCGCGGCGGCGGGCGCGGGCGCCGGCGGAGGCTCGGCGGGCGGCTTGTAGTAGTGCAGCGCGGCTTGCGGCTGCGCGTGCGGCTTGGCCGCGGAGCGGCGGATGCGGTTGAGATCGTATGGCTGGTCGCGGTGCATGCGCAGAAAGTGTTTCTTGACATGGTCGGCGCGGTTGAACTGCTTCTGGCAGAGGTAGCAGTGGAAGGGCTTCTCGTCGCGGTGGATGTTCTCGTGGCGCGTGAACAGGTCGCGGCGGTCGGTGGCGTAGGGGCAGGCGCCGCAAACGTACCGCTTGCCGGGCTCGGCCCCCGCGCCGCCCGCGCCCGCCGCGCCGCCCGCGCCGCTGGCCGCGTTGCTGTTGGCGTCCGCGTGCGCGGCGTCGGCGCTGCTGCCGCTGGCTCGCCGCTCGTTGCGCATCGCTTCCACCTGACGGCGTGACGGTTAGTGGTGCTATGTTTGGGCGCATAGAACAGATGAATATAGTTAGAAGGGAAATAAAAGCGTTTGACACGTCGGAAGATCTCTGCGCGGTATATTGCTAACGCATTGAATGTTTCGACAAGTTCATTTCGGGGATATCGTATTACGTTAAGTACAGTTTATTGTGCTCTCTTAGTTTTGATCTGTTTGTAAGTGTGATCATAAGTAACATACAAACCAAAAATAAAAATGTTAATACCTCACACACAGCAAAAAACTTAAAAATCCTGTACATATAGATTTGTAAAATAGTAGGGTATACAAATTTAAATTAATTTTCAATACTAGTCTCATTTATTTTCCGTCTATTGACATAATACTAATTAAATAACTGTATCAGAAAAAACTATTAAGCATATCGATAAAATAAATCCCGGTCTTATAACAAAGATATATTTCCATAATTTTATCGATACTTTAAATCGATAATTGCAAACTGTAGGTATTGGAGTTGTCGAGGGTTTATGTTCCGAAAACGACGACGCTGGTTGTCATACAATTTGACGCCTATTGCCTTTCTAACCATATTCAACCGTTCTGTGTGTGGGCGCATGCGAATGAGTCCTACATCGGCCCCCACAAATATTCGGGTTGAATGTATATTAGTTAATTAAAACTGAATTTCTATCGATATTGACAATGCCACTGAATGAGTGGGGTACTATCATTTACGACAGGTAATTCAAAATTTCAACACTGCAGTAAAAATAGGTGTATTATTCCTCACAGTAGTGTACTGTCTGTGTACTGTGTACGTGTGTGTGTACCTTATTCTTGAGTCGCTGCAGGTATCTGGTGAGGTCGTCGAGCGCGGGGTTGTCGCGCAGCAGCTGGTCGGCGGCGGCGGGGTCGGAGTGGTGGTCGCGCGCCAGGTGCTGCCGCACGCCGCGCGCCCAGCTCGACGCGAACCCGCAGCCCGCCAGCGGACACTGGAACGCGCGAGCCTGCACACGCACACCATCACGCACCGCGCACGCACACCGACACATACAGGCATGCACGCACGCTCGCGAGCTCTCACCTGCGAGTGGGTGCCGAGCCAGTGCTCCGCCACGCGCGCCAGGAAGCCCACGCAGTCGCAGTGCGCGCACTTGAACAGCCGCTGCGCCGGGTTGTAGGCGGCGATGCGCGAGTGCGCCCACGCCAGCGGCTCCTCTGCCGCCGTCCAGCGGTCCTCCGCCGTGGGGTCGATGCGCGGCGTGAAGTTCGCCTGCGGAGAGCCAGGGGACGTGAGCGGCGTCGTGTCGCCAAGTGGGGCGGAATGACGCGGCGCCGGCGCACTCACCTGCAGGATGCCGGGCGGCGGGAAGCCGTTCTGCATGAGCGCGGCGAGACCCCACGCGGTGATGTGCTCTTCGGGCCGCAGGTCGTCGTCGAGATCGCGCTCGGCCGCGGGGAACTCCACGCCCACTACGCCGCCCACGCCCACGCCGACGCCCACGGCCGCCTCCTCGCCGTACAGCTTCTTGGTGATCTCCTTGAACATGTCCTCGCAGTCCATGGTGAGGGACGCGACGCTGCCCACGCCCGCGGCGCCGTCCATCTCGGCCGCGCTCTACCGCTGCAAGCACAACGCACTCGCTCACGAACCGCTGCATATCCGTACACACTTCACTACTACTCGTCTCCGTCCCCACGGCCCCCGCGGCCCCCCAGCATGTCTGCGATTGGTGAAGGCAGCGATGAAGGCGCAGAGAAGAATAACAGAAGCTGAGACAGTGATGATTCGCGATATATTTGTTTATGTGTGACATACGACATGACGGGCGCGACGAGGGCGCGCGCGCCGACGCCGGCCGGCGGCGAGCACACATGTTGACTTAGTGGATTTATTGGAGTGCGTCGGGAGGGATTGCACAGTCGTGCTAAATGTCATCATCGTCACTTGGGGGATGTACACCCCACTGCGTATGCGAACGAGGCCGGGTGAAGGGCGGGCGCGCGGTGCATTCGCAGGGGGCCACGGACCCACCGCCCCGGGCCCACCTGCGCTCCATCGGGCCACCCGAGCGACGACTCGCGGCACCGCTTCGGGTGCTCACCTCGCGAGCCGAGCATGCGAGCAGCGCTCACCGAGCGCTGCGTGTCGTGGCGCCGCCGGGGTGGCGGATCGATGCCGCGCCACCCTCCCGCACACGCACTCCCTCACCGGGCGCCCGCCACCCCTCCCCTCCCCTCCCCGCCCCGGCGGCGCGCGGCGCGAGCGGCGGGCGCCGAGCGGGCCTCGGCTCGTCCTGCGCTCACCTGCAGCGAGGCGGCGGGAGTCGCGCGGGTGTCGCGCGCCCACCTCAGCTCCGAGCGGCGCGCCGGCCGCGACTGCCGCCTCCCGCCGCCCATCGATCGCCCCCGCCGCCCCGCACGCGCCCTGCCGCCCCGCCGCCCTCTGTCACCCGCCGCACCCACCGCCTGCCGCCCGCCCTTATTGACCGATCACGTCTCTACGCTACTTGTCATTTCAACATTATTTCATATATTCTATCAACGATCCGATTGATAACGCCGGGTTAGGCCCAGCCGTGCTTCCTTTATTACTAACATTTTAGCATAGCTGTTAAATTTTCTACGCTATATTCATAAAAGATTTTAAGTGGGAAGTAAACCTTGCCATGATTAACGTTTTGAGTGATTACATGGCACTACTACAAGTCAATTCTAACAAGTCGAATGTATGGGCGTTCGTATGTGCCAAAAATTCATTGTCTCGTCTTTACATACTGTCTAAACTGTAGTGTATAAGGCCACTGCGCAGGCCACATGCGGCGTAGCAGGGACGCTACCGAGGTTAACATTCGTCTTGGAAAGTCGTAGCGCCGCATAGTGTGCGCCGCTCGTAGCGCGGCCGTAGCGCGCACGTAGCTAGCGCATCGCCGTCGACGACGGCCGCGGCCAGGCGACACCTCATCGCTGTCGTATGTACGTACTAGTGCGGGGATGCCGCTCCCTGTGACTCGCTAGCGCTCGACTCGCGGCTCTCCTCATCGGCAGGCGGCGGGCGCGGCCCGTACTCGCACCGCGTACGGCCGATGCGGCAGCGCTCCGCGCCGGTTCATTCATAGCGGCGGAGGGTTCGGGCGGCGCACGCTTGCGCGTGGCGCGCGAGGCGAGCGCGGCGGGGCGGGCGGCGGCGGGCGGCGGGCGCGCGCCGCTCACCGCGTCAGTCGCGCCCCGACCGCGGCCCGTCCCCGTGCAGCCCTCGCCGCCGCCTCGCCCGCAGCCGGCCGCGCGCTCGCCGCATGCCGCGCCCGCGCCCGCGCGCTCGCTAGCGCCGGCGTGGCCGGCGAGCCGCCCGCCGCCGCTCCGCCCGTCAGGCCGCGGGCAGGTGAGCCTTCGCCCGCTCATCGATCGGTGGCTCGCGCATGTGCCGCTTTCACGTGCCTCGGCCGCCCGCCGCCCGCCGCCCGCGCCCGCCCGCTCTCGCCCGCAGTTGCTCCGTTCCGTATTGACCGCCGGCGGGCGCCGCGACGCCGCCGCTGATCGCCGCACGGAGCGCGGCGCCGGCCGGAGCGCCAACACTGCCGCGGCCGGCGGCCGACGCTCGCCCGGGGAGGCGCGCGTGCATCGGTCGGTGTCCGGCGGGCGTGTCCCGGGCCGGCGGCGCGCTGCACGCTCGGGCGCATCGCTTGCGGCGCACGGTCGACGCCCTGCGCACTTCCACTGTGGCTCCACTCGCCGCCGCTCGAGATCGTTTAATGCCAGTAGAGATGTGGTCGTGAGTCGAGAATATAGTGTCGGGTGGTCAGTGTCGGAGTGAAGTGCGCGCGAGTGGGGCGCGGCGCGAGTGTCGAGCGTGGAGCGCGCTGCACCGCCGTCGGTTGTTTACAGCGCGGCGCGGCGGCGGCGCACCGATATAGCGGTGCGCATAAACACGCGGCCGAGCGTGCCTCAATGAGGGCGCGCTATAAATACGCAGGCGCCCCGCGCCGCCGCCGCCGCGCCGCGACCCTCACCTACTACCCTCCAAACGCTGTTTATTTTTGCGGCGCGAGTGTTGCGCTTCCGCAGGCGCGGCGCCAGCGCTGCACCCGCGCTGCACCGTCCCGCCCGCGCCGGCCGAGTGGCCTGCGCTGAAACGAGTGTGCAATGTGCACGCGCGGGTTCCCTTACTGATGCACAACACATAAGCAGTGTCGGACGCGCAGAGTGCGGGGCGGGGCGGGCGGCGGCGGCGCGGCTCCCACGCGGCGCGCGCCTCACCCGCCGCGTCTGCACGCCTAAATATTTATACTTATGATTGTTTATAAATTAATGAGAAGCAAACTGATGAGACGCGCGCTAACCGGTCGCCGCGCGCCGCCGGCGTAGTGACGCATGGCGGGCACGTGCGGGCGCGGCGACCGAGCTGGTGTTGTGTTGCAGATGTGCAGCCTGGCAGCGCTGGCGCGCGGCTGCCGGCCCGCCGCCAAGCCGTGCTGTCTGTGCTGGTGCTGCTGCTGCTCCTGCTCCTGGTCGGTACCGCCGCCGCGCGCAGCTGCATGCCCATCCCGCCCCACTCGCATACTACATCGGCCACACCTGCAATGCATGTTGCACCGACACTGGTGCAGTGTGATGGCTACATGGTCACCACTGTGTCATCACCACACTCCTTCACATATTATCTTAAATGGACGCGACATTAATGTTGTAAACTACTCACGTTATTATGTACATATAGTATTGGATTCCAAGAATATATTAATGAACAATAGAATGACCGACTCTTTGTGGTTGAGCTCACCAGCATGTATTTCGGTTGCAGGGCTAAGTGGTAAGTGCAGGGCGGCAATGTCCCCGCCCCGCGCCCTCCGCGGCTCGCGGCGACGCCGGCCGCCGAACACACGGCACCGACGCAGCGACATCCTCCAACATACTGCTCATACTCCATCTGCTAGTCGCGACAATTTACTCTTATTCTTAACTTATTCTTATTTTACACCGACACAATTACACCATCACAGCAGACTCTTCCTTAGAGCCATGCCTCAGAACCATCTCACTAAACACATACATACACATTCATTAGTGCGCACACACACACACACACACACACACACACAACTGGCAGGCAGTGGAAACACGTCTATGTGAGAGGTATGAGGTCTCGGAGCCGGCCGCGAGTGATGGCGGCTCTTGTGGCTAGTGCACTGTGGACGCAAAATTGATGTGTCCATATGACCTCGCTTCATGATTGATCTGTGCGTGCGTGTGTGTGTGTGTGTGTGTGTGTGTGTGTGTGTGTGTGTGTGTGTGTGTGTGTGTGTGTGTGTGTGTGTGTGTGTGTGTGTGTGTGTGACATCAGCACGAGGCAGTAATGTGGTGCGTGTGTGCAGCCTGGCGGCGCGCGGCTCCGAGGGCGGCCCCGGCAAGAAGCCCCCCGAGCCCGGACCGCAGGAGCCGCTGCTGCCGGACGGCGACGCGCCGTGAGTACCCATCCCCCGCCCCGCCACTGCCTCCGTAAACTAATCGACTATTCAATATTAAGTCACGTTAAACACAGAGTCGGTTGCGTGTTCTGTCACTTGCATATAGGCTTGTGCGTGGAGTCCGCGCTCACAGTGTTGTGCTCGCTTGCAGGCCGACGCTGGAGGAGATCCAGAGCTGGGGGCAGTCGTTCGACCGACTGATGCGCAGCGCAGGTGCGTGCCACTACACTCGCCCCCCACGCCCCACTACACGGGGCTGTCATGGAGGAAGACGCCTTCTGTTGTATAATGTTTGATATCAGCTCAAGGATTGAGCCTCTGTTGCGACGATACTGCAACTTCTTACCCAAACAATAATGACTTCACTTATAACATATAAAGCAGGAAGGGCGAAGGATAGTTTGGTTTAGAGGCTCGCATTACAATCTACACATAGGTACATATGTACATAAACACACGCCTTTTCCCAGAAGGGATACACAGAGGTGTATCCAGGACACCCACGTTTTGCCGTGTATTTTTCCGTCCCACGATTAGATAGCCTATCGCAATATTGGGGACAAATACCTGGCCCCGGGCTGATAATAAAAAGAATAATCCAATATCAGTTTGTCCACCCCGAGATTTGAACTTGAGACTACAGCTTTGCAACCATACCGTAGCACAACTGCGATAATGAAGCCAGCTATGAATCGGAGTCGTGATGAGTTGACTCTACTTAGGTTTATGAGTTACTAGCGGCCGGGACCCGCCTCGCGCGCAACTGCTGCAGCGCTCCTCAATACTGCATTCCCGTCCTGTGTCGTCTGTCCCACGACTCAAGGCATGCAATCGTGTCGAACAAACATAAAGCGCACAAAATAATATTTTTTATTATAACTTTTATTTGAAATAAAACTTTATTACTTAAAATTAAAAGTTAAATTATACATACTAAGTTCATGTATTTGTCCACAATATAACATTTGGTGTTAGGATGGGATTTGAGTCCCGCGGCGCGTGTCCTCGGCGTGACATACACACATAGGTACTCGTGGTTCTCCATGGACGCGACGCGAGGCGGCTCGTGCCATCTGCACCGCACTCGCTCTGCGTTTGCACAGTTTCATCCGAGTGTCGGCAACGCGTTCAATTTATTATGTCAACGTCAGTTATGTTTACACACACTGCTGCATCCACGGCGCGGAGGGCCACGGTGCCATTGCGGCAGCCACGTTTTACCGGGCTTGTTGTAGTCCTATGCTGTGATGAGTTATCCCCACAGAAGGCCATTAATTTCAATATCGGACAGCTCATGATATGATATATCTGAAACCGGAAGACTCACGTAAGAACGTGTGGCTAAGCCGGGATTGACACGGGGCCTCGGCTTATAGATGATTTATTTATTTATTTATTTAATTTATTTTTATGGAAGACTAACAGCTTTAAAATGATTATTTAACAGTTGTGTAGCAATTTGTAAGCCAATTACAAGTCTTCACGTGTAAATACTGATTACAAAATTAATAAACTATTATGTTACAACCGTTCACACGAGCAGCAACGCTATAACAACCATATAGGCTGAGTACAAATAACAAAATAACACAATAATGATATATATAGACCTATGTGTATATATAGGGATATTTTAAATTTCGATACCTACCATTCTTTCATATTTGAGAAAATGATCAGTTAAAAACATTATGCACAGATAGTAGGTGCCGCGATTACCATCGCGCAGCAGAACATCGCGCTCCTTGAACACGACGCTTACCCCCCGCGTCTCGCTCATCATGCAACGGCTGCTCAATGCCGAATGCGCCAGGGAGTCTCCGCGATTAAATATCTTATAGCATATCGTGTCAGATATATAGCATGACCGGTGCAGCAGAGGGCGGCGTGTGTGTGGCGTGTGGCGTGTAACGTGCGTGTGTGTGTGCAGCCGGGCGCAAGGTGTTCCGCGACTTCCTGCGCGGCGAGTACTCCGAGGAGAACATCATGTTCTGGCTCGCGTGCGAGGAGCTCAAGCGCGAGACCGACCCCGACGCCGTCGAGGAGAAGGCGCGTTTTATTTACGAGGATTATATCTCCATACTGTCCCCCAAAGAGGTGAGTGACCGCCGCGAGGCACGCTCTACACAACTACACACTGCACATTACATGCTGCACTGTACCCCTGTATGCACAACCCACTCTGTCGGCTACTCGACATACTATAATAATTTCAACACTAATTTTGCCACATGTAATCTGATGGCTAATACTGTTTAAGCCGTCACCCTTGATTAGTAAACTCCTATAGGTTTTGTTTCGATCAGCCTTTTTTGTGATGCGGTAATACGAGTATGTGCAATGACTACTACGATGATAAACGTATGGAGTAACTCGTACATTTTCGTCGTAAATTTAATTATATTTTTCAGTATTTATTTGTTTAGTGATTACTGATCGTTTATAAAAGCGTGTTTTTTTAAACTATAATTTAACTGCTTGCACTAAAAACATCTTTCTACGCCTGTATTATCAAAGGAAGACAGCTGCGTGCAAATTACCCACCTTATTTTTTTTTATTTGAATTTCTGAATATTTTACATAAGATAAAGTCACATTTTTTATGATTGTATTGTCATTGGCCTTGGATACGTATGCAAAATTTTGAGTAAATCCGACGTTTTGAAGGGGGTCAAAATCATGTTCAAAGATTCCGTTACATACTAACATACGTCTGAAGCTAATAAAAGCGTATTGAAAAGTATAACCTACGCGCTTATCTTTAGTTCCTGGATAGAAAGTGTTTTATATTTACCTCTAATGGTAACATCCCCAGTACGTGTTCTACCGTCAATGCCTATTAAATAGGTTCTCAATATAACCTTTATTAAAAGGTAGAGCGCTACGAAAGTGGATTTTGGAATCAACCAGAAAAATTTCTTCGTTATTCATTGAACCAGGCGGTAATAAAAACTATTAATATTTAAAGAAAAGTTAAACGATGTAGAGAAACAATCATGTACATCCTTTAAGAACATTATACTTTCAGGAACATAAGAGCTAAAGCTTAAAACAATTTTGATATTGGGTTATCTAGCACTGGGATCCAACATGTCACTCAAAATATTTTTTTTAGAGTAACACCTGGAATAATTTCTTGAGAAATTGGGGCCTGTGAGCGATGATAACTGAGATAGGTTCTATCAGAACATTTCACAGGGGGAAATCTGCTATCAATGTACATAAAACTGATACAAGTTCGCTGATTACAGATCCATTATTAACAACTATCGGGAGCTAAAATTAACAGAAAGTCTGAAATCCTAAAATGTTATAAAACTTTTTATCTTTTTTTACTTTTTATTTTATTTATTGTATTAATTCAATCCATCAGAATTTTAAATTGTTGGCCAGTATATAATTTTTTATTACTTATTTTTACTAAGAAACATCTAATAAAGTAAAAAATATAAGTACAGTTAGTGTGGTATAGAATAGTCTAAATTGTGTTGCCCATTGGAACTTTGGAGGAGCTACGTTCAACAGTGGACTCTTCCTGTGCCTCAACATTTTGATGGCCATAATCAATAACAGTTCCGGCAACGTAGTGACTGCTGCATCGACGATCGATCATTTATTCATTTATAATGATAAAATTATTACAGCGTTAGAGGCGATTTTAGACACTGGAACCAGGGACAACTTTCAAGTTTTTGTTGAGGGACGGAAAGTAGGTACACACCCCGGCAGAATTAACGTAACACAAGTAAAATTATGAATATTTCGTGCATCTTTGGGCGCTATTTTGACTCACTTTAAACGGTTAGATTTCATTAAAACCCTGTAGATTTGTCGAGGGCCGATGACAATACAATAACTCAAAAAGTATATGTATATATGTCATTATCTTATCCAGGACCTTCAGAAGATTTTTTTTTTAAATTGTGATTAACGCGCAGCTGTCTTCCTTTGATAAGATAGCCGTAGATATATTATGTTTTAGTTAAAAAAAATAGTTTTATAAACTAAAAATACCCGCTATAATACAAACCCCAATTAAAAAAGTAAAAGTAATTGATAATGATTTTAACCCTTAAAGCAGCAAGGTGACAATGCATTTTACTTAAAAAAATAGGTTCGTTGAAATAATAATATAAAATCCTACAAAAATCAACAAAACTCTACATTATAAGAGCATCATAAATATATGATTAAAATAAAAATATTAAAAAAAATCATTTCAATAATGTAATTTAAAAACGTCACATCCAAAATATATCTAATTTTACCACCGTAGTGTCCCACGCAAAAAAGTCTTACACTATACTAGAATTACCTTAAGTAACTAAGAAGTTTAGACCCTATTTTATGGTATTTTTAGGGATATATAGACATGTGGAGGCCGCTTTTCTATCTTTATAAGGGAGGTACCATAATCTCGTCAATGGAATATCAGTTATCTTCTGCAAATACTAAGCAACTTTGACAAGTATGTTCGAACACTGGTCTTATTTTAAATTAACGGTCTATTAGATTGTCTTTTGCATTATTTCAGAAGTGAAAGTTTGATCCAATTTTCTCAGATTTTTAGACACAAAACGTCTGCTATTGGTGCAATTTGGGTGCCCTGCGCCCTGTAATACTTCTACTTCACCCAATCTTTAATAGTGACACTTATTGACGGTGACGGCTTAGACTATATAGAATACAAATTAGTCATATCGGTTATATTGTTCCATAATTATTTATTTCAAAATGCCTTGAAGCAATTCGAAGTTGTTTTATCTGTACTATAGTCAACTGTAAGGCGAAATTCTCTATTTATCTGAATCATATTCAAATTTTTGTCGTTTATATCCCATTTTTAAAATTAAAATTACCATAAATTACCATTAGTCATTATTAAAATTACCTATCATAATCATAAAAAGTAACTGAACCCATCACCATGAAGCATAAATAACGTTTCAGAACAAGAAAACAATATGTATATAAGTTAAGATTATTATTTTTACCATTCCTAGCAAGGTCCTTTATTTAGGACATACAAAATTATACCCAAAGTATTAGTCCTTCGACGAGGTTTTTTCTTTTTATTGCTATGAACGGCAGGACGAGCATGCCATTCGCCGGATGGTAAGTGATACGACTGCTCATTAACAGTAGCAAAACCAAACAGACCTTTAATTACAAAGTAATGCTTGGCATTCGACTGCGCTCGCCATTCTGAGACATGAAATGTTACGTATAATGCTAACATTAATGTAAACCAATTATATATTTAAAATATTTGCACGTCAACTATGACAGATTGTGAGACTCAATGGAATAAAAATGTTATCTTTATGTAACCACATTCTTGCAAATAAATTTTCATTTCATTTTTTTCATTTCATTTCATAGCAAGCGGCGATGAGAGCACAGGCGGTCGCACTTACTTAACGACTTTCCACTAGTTCACCGAATATACATATAGTTTTTGTTTATCTTTATAATTATCTTTATAATCTTTATATATCTATACGTCATAAAGATATTTTTGTATTCTGTAGCAATTTTAGAACTAACGTTGCTGTTGATTAGCAGTTACATGGTTCAATACACATCTTACAATTTACGAGACATTATAGCGAGTTCACACTTGGTTCTGACGTTAACCTTAGAAGAAAGAGCGCCGCCTCCCTGCTTGAATTACTATATTTCGTTCCACACATATTCAACAATTGTCAGGTCTTCGAAATCACGCCAGCGCTATTTGCTTGGCCTTGGAACCCTGATCCTCCCTCAGGCTCATGTATAGCTATAGATATGTATGATATTGTCAATGTACTCCGGAGATATTTAAGTCGTTACCAAATAATCTGTAGTGACACTCCTAGACTCGCTAGCTACTGGGGCAGCGCCGCCGCGTCACACCCGACTCGCATCCCCTCCTCACGCGTGCCGCCACACCCGAGCCTCCCTATCCGAGCCCAGGCAGCGTCGTCATCTTGACGCCATTGTAGTGCATCCGACCATCACAAACTATATATGCTGTAGATCTCCATCTGTATGTGGCGCGTGTGATGTGTGCAGGTGTCGCTGGACTCGCGCGTGCGTGAGATCGTCAACCGCAACATGGTGGAGCCCACGCCGCACACCTTCGACGAGGCGCAGCTGCAGATCTACACGCTCATGCACCGCGACTCCTACCCGCGCTTCGTCAACTCGCCGCTCTACAAGACGCTGGCGCGGCTGTCGGGCGGCGAGCAGCCGGCGCCCCCCGCGCACCCCGCGCCGCCCGCCGCGCCCGCCGCGGCGCCCCCCGCGCCCGCCGCCCCCGCGCCGCTCGCGCCCGCTGCGCAGTGACGCCGCCGGCGCCGCGTCCGCCGCCCGCGCGGGCCCCGGCGACCCTTCTCGTGTAAATAGCCTCGATATACATTCATTTAAACGGGTACTAATTTTGTACATAGCTAGGTTAAGTGTGAGAGTAGGTGCGGCGCCGCCATCGCCGCCGCGGCCACTTCGCTGGTCCACCGCCCCGACACGACCCCCGCCCCGTCCCGCTCCCGCTCCCCTCCCGCTCCCGCCCCTCCCCGGCCCCGTGCCCGCCCGCGGCCTCCGCGCCGCCACCGAACGCACACGCCGCAGCGCGCAACTAGTTAGAAGCAATAAAGGTGGACCAATTAAGTTTGCCGAAGATTCAACGAATAAATCTGTTCATGTACGTGTATGCGAGTTTCATTTCCCTCACTTGTTACACCAGTCTTAAGCGATTAAACACTGTAGTGTGTACCACTGTGCGATGCCTAGGCGCCGACACTTGTCTCTTCGGATGGCAGAATTAGTGCTTTTGGTCACTGCGGCTCGCCACTCGACTGTAACGGCTAGGGCGTATAATATTATCACTGCTGTTTCCGTAGCAGTTTGTGAACTGATGCCAGGCAGCCGACATGTCACGTACTGTGCGGGACCACTGGGGCCCTACTATATTAATCCGAAACGAATTTCGAAACTTCGGACGATCGAAGTTTTTTATACGATACGAATGTATGTACTCTGTAAAAGTTCGAATTTGTATAACGTACATCGTAGCCATAAGTCTATGGTTACGACCATAAGTCAATAACAACCATAAGTATATGTAGGTACATTCGTTCGTAGGTAGGAACTTCGTTTCGGATGAATATAGTAGGGCCCCTGGAGCGCCGAAAACATCGGCACACTACTTGCACTCTATTATTAATCAACAACGCTGCTTTTAACCATATTATTATAAGCAGCGATACAGAGAAATGTTTGTGCGGCCCACAAATATTTCTTCCGGGTCTGGGTGTTTGTGAGACCGAAAAGTCTCTCGTAGTTCCTGATACCCACGACACAAGACTCGATCTTAGTGTGGGGTCAGGACTATGTATGTGACTGTTGGGTGTTATTTATTTATTATTATTATTAACCTACTCAAACTAATTCTTGTCATAAATCTTTAATGATTCACTAGCACTAGGTCATCGTAATGACTATATGGCATAACCCTTCTCAATCGTACTTTTGATTGTAGAGGAGGCCCGTGCCCGGCAGTGGGACGTATGTGGACTGATACAGATGCTACATTTTTGTAAAAGACCGCTAGATGGCATGAGTTGGCTTAAATATATAAAAGTCTCATCCCATAGAAAAGTTGATGCTCAAATGATTGAATGGGCTTACTAAACAAAACTAGCTCAACTCAAATACTATTAAAACAAATAAAGAAGCCACGTTACAGATTGTTCTACCGGGTCAGAGCCGAGAGCAACGATGTTACAAACAATCTCTGAATAATGAATGCTATTTAAAATTCCTCTCTGAATATTCTTTTTTGTGCCGATGTACCTAACTAGTATCATTATACTTCTCTATTTCGACCAACTAGATATATTAGAACGCCGAGATAAAATGTGCAACATGTATGCGCGTCGCGGACTGGAAAAGCTTTTTAGTAAACATGGTAAACGTGTACCATGAGTAGCATGTACAATTGTACACGGAGAAGATCGTGGTGGCCTGTCAGTAACGAACCAGTCGCGGATGGTAACATAGTCGCGGGTTTACATGCCAGGGCACGCCTTGGACTATTCGGAGTCATGTGTGAATTGGTAGGCATCACCACACACCATCAAATAGCACAGACAGGATAAGATAGGGTGTTTTGGTAAAGCCTGTAGGTAAAGCGTATTATTAAGCTTAGCGTTATTACTGGAGGTAGGTCTCTCATATCGCACCCTTAGTATTAAAGAGACCTAACTAACAAAAAACATTTATTGGGAAACGTTCTTTAAAGATTTGTAACATAAGATCTATTCTATCTTGTCTATTTTTTTTGGATTCGGTCAGTTTAATATTAAAGGTGCGATATGTGAAATGCCGCCTGGGTAGGTACCACCGCAATGTCTATTTCTTCCGACAAACAGCAGTGTAAATGTATTGTTGTGTTTCGGATTGAAGGATATTGTAGCCAAAGTAACTACTGGACACATTGAGACTTAACATCTTATGTCTCAGGATGGCGAGCGCAGTGAAATGTCAAGCATTGCTTTGTAATTCAAGGTGTTTGGTTTTGCTACTGTTTATGAGCGGTCGTAAAGCTTACCATCAGCCGAACGCCATGCCCGTCTGGCCATTCCTCGCAATAAAAAAAAAATTGACACAAACTAAGAATATTTCTGGTGTGAAAATTATGAAAATAATCTTTTTACCAGAGCAAAACCGGACCGGGCCGCTAGTTTCATATTTGAAGACGAAACGAGATCTGAACCTAGTTACAAAAAAGTCTATATTAAGTTTTCACTTCTACTAGTGGCTCGTCCTAGCATCGCTCGGGTGCAGACATTCTATTCCACGACCCGCCAGAAACAATCATGCACTCCACAAAATAGTCGACCTATGCAATTGTTGATGGCTAATGCAGTTCGTGTAGATGCCGAGGCAAATTACTTGTTTATGATTACAAGTAGACATTATTAGAGTAATAGGTATGCAGAGCACGAGTACAGCTCTGACAACCATCATCCTGTGCAGAGATCTGTGCGACAAGGAAACACAAGTATACACGTAAATATTTATTGTTAAAACTAGTTATAATTAATAGTAATTTGAGTGAGTGTGTGTGTATATATGTGTGGTGCGTCACAGCCGCGCCTGGATCCACGAGGCGAAGGAGGTGACGCGCGCGAAGCCGGCCGGCAGCCCCAGCTGGCAGCCGCGTGACGAGCCGAACGACACGATCCCGATCTGTAACACAAACGCACGCGTGAGCCCCGCACCTCCGCACCTTCCACACTACACACTACACACCGACACGGAGCGGGCCGCATACTCACGAGCACGCGCTCGCCGCCGCTGGAGATGGCCAGCGGGCCGCCGGAGTCGCCGCTGCACGTGCTGGTGCCGCCCGCGCCGCTCGTGCACAGCGTGGACGCCGCCACGGTGTTGCCGAACGTCTGCCGACACACCGCGTTCGAGATCACCTGCAGCCGCGCCTGGCTCAGGAACTGGTTGTTGCTGATGCCCGCATCTGCACACACAAGCGCACAAACCTTCTCATTCAATGCGACCTTCTTAGGATATCACCACGCTCAAATAACTTGCTGTGATACGAACAGATGCCAGTCACTTGAGTATCGGTTCAAATTTAGGGCACCGTAGCGCCCCCGCAAAGATGAGCCAATCGCAGAGCAAGTTTACTACCTAGTACCTACCTTTTCTCGAAGCCCTATGTCGTTTTTTGAACCGTCATAACGTGTGTTTGAATTATATAAACAAAATTCTCTGTATGTGGGATAGTAGACTTGTTCAATATATTATGAAGTTTTAATTGCATACCTTTTATACTTTAACTTTTATTTATATCTAAAACACCCTGATCTCGTCACTGACTCACTGATGATCATCAAAATTTTTGGGATACTTTCTTATGGCTTAGAAAGTTGAAACTTGCATATAAATTGTATTAATACACAAACAACAAAAAATTCAAAATTCTGATGTAAACCTTAATAAACATCAAAAAACCCAAAAAAATAAAAAAAAATACAGGAAAATTACTGTTATTGTCAAGTAGGGCGTGAAGAGTAAGAAGCTTGGCTCTACATGAGATCTGATAACTTTTTATCAGTGCGAGTCATATGTTCTCGTCTCGTCAATATATTGCACAAAAATATTTTTCGTCGGATATTATTATACTGTAAGTGGAATATATTATCTACCGTTAAATATATTTTTTCCTATAATCTGCTACGTTATTTAAGAATATGATTTTATTCAAACTGACACCAAACAATTATTATAATCATAATGTAATCTTTTCCGTTTTCGTAAAAACAAAAAATCTTCTTTTTATTGCATACGTCGGGCAAACGAGCAAACAGGTCACCTGATAGTACATGACCAGTGCCGCCCATGAGCATCCACAAACGCTTGGATCATAGATGTGTTGCCGGCCGGCGGCATCACATCGGCCAGAGAGCGGGAAGTAAAAAGCATGGGAACAAGTAATCTGTATTTGGGATCCGGCAATCTCACTCACGGAATGAAACGCGACATTTCCTGTGACACTGACAAAGTACTAGTGTCAAATACTAAATAAGTGTAGATTGCCCATTGTGAACTTGAAGAAAATATTTGAGTTAATGTTGAATAATTTCTAAACGAATTCAAACTAACAAAAATCATTTTAGCCTTTCTCAGCCTTTCTCAATGCGAGAATAAGTGATCACAAAATGAATGACAGAGCTTAAATTAATTAGTTATAAGCAGGCTAAAACTGAAATGAAGAGTTCTACTCTGATCTGAAGAAGTACGACTCCCGCGTTCATGTAAAAAATAACATAGACAACTCACTATCGCTGGTCTTGCCGAAACCTGCCGCCAGCGCCCAAGTGCCCACGAAGTCGCTGTTGAGCAGCGCGCCGCTCGGCAGGCTGATGCGCTGGATCACGTCTGCGAAACAACCACACGTGAGCCACCTCACCACCACGCTTCACACCCCAATACAAAGAAAACGGCGCTCACTCGTGTACGCGACGAAGGGCAGCGTGATGACGGCCACGTCGTTGAGCAGCGTGTGCACGTTGTACCCGGAGTGCACGGCCACGCTGCTGGTGTCGAGCCGCGTGCCGCCCGAGAACAGCCGCGCCGAGCCCAGCACCACCGTGAACCGCCGCGCTTGGTTGCGCGCGTCGCGCCAGCAGTGCGCCGCCGTCACCGCGCGCGTGTTCGACAGTAGCGACGAGCCGCACACCGACGTCGCGCCCGACGTCAGCGTCACCACCAGCCCGCCCTGCGCACACGCCGTCGTTCACTCTCCGCGCTCACGCGCTCACCGCGCTCACCGGGCCGCCGCCCGCCCCGCGCCACTCACCAGGTGGGGGTGCGCGCCCACCGCCGCCGCCGACCCGCCCACGATGCGCGCGCCGTCGAAGTCGAGCGCCTCCTCCGCCTGCCTGATGCGCGCCGCCGCCGGCACGCCGACCGCCGCGTGGTAGTCGCTCTGCACGCGCTCGCCGGCCGCGGGCAGCGCCGCCGCCGACCTCACCAGCGCCACCACCAAGCACACCGTCGCCGTCACTGCCGCTAGTCTCGCGCTCATGTTGACTCCGCTGTTCTGATTGCTTGTTGTGATCACCGTCGCTTTTTTATACCCTTTAGTTGTTGTTTTTGTATCTAATCTCGAGGATTAGAAAAACCTTGAGGAGGGTCGTCAGTGTCCGTTGTTGGTGTTGGCGATCGATTCCTGTTGATACGCCGTGACCTCCGGCTGACGGCTGGCCGCCCGGCGACACTCGCGCCGCTGCACCGCGAGGCTGACAATTTCAGCCATCAGTCGGGATCTCCCTAAAAATAAAGTCGCACGCCGCCAAATAAACGTAAATGCACAATAAATCCGATTCCCAATAATTTGGAAACAGATCGACCTCTTGCACTAACTTCCAATGTGTAGAAAATTATATAAAAATTGATCGTTTTAGGTGCTTGTAACTAATCTAAAAATAGCTAAATATACAAAAAAAAAAATTAAGTCGGTGCCAGCAGTACGACTACAAGCTACATAACATCACGCTACGAACTAAGTGGGTAAAACCGCGGTCATCTATCTAGTTGTGCATCTAATCCCAAATATTAAGGAAACTGACCTCAAAAAAAATTACTGGCTATTTATATTTTAGGATGTTTAAAGATTAACTTTCTCTCTTTTAAATAAAATAAATAAATAAATAACACCCAACAGTCACATACATAGTTCTGACCCCACACTAAGATCAAGTCTTGTGTCGTGGGTATCAGGAACTACGAGAGACTTTTCGGTCTCACAAACACCCAGACCCGGAAGAAATATTTGTGGGCCGCACAAACATTTCTCTCGGTGCGGGGATCGAACCCGCGACCTCTCGTTTCACAGGCAGCGTCTAACCAACTGCGCCACGGAGGCTGTCAAAATTACAATTTTGAAGTCTAGTCGGTTTAATTTATCTAAATTATTTATAATTACTTCATGTTTTAAATTCCTATAGTAGTAATTAAAACTTAATTCTTAACATGTTCTTTGTTAGGACAACTACCCGTTTTTCTAGTGAATGCCACAAACTTCACTCTTTCACGGTGATCTGAAGTGTGCGCCCTGGTCTGCCGGGAGGAGATCGCCGCGCGTTGAAGAAATTCGCTCTTTCGCTAACTCGTATCATTGCACGTTTAACCAGCTATATAGATTAGGGTACCGACCCAAAATAGTAAACATGAATGTGCGCTGCGGACTGAAAAAGATTAGCGACCCTTGCTCTATCTCAAAAACTACTCCTAAGTCCTAAGTTAAACTATACCGTATTCAAATTAAAAATTGTAATTTTTAAATCCGACTTATACTTTTCGAGATATACGGGAACAAACATACATTTATGAAATTTGGCATCAGCGTTCAGAAGCTGGTACAGACTAAGATATTATGGGAAAACAATGCAATTATTTTTATTTTTTATTTTTATTTTTATTTTATTGCTATGAATGGCGAGACGAGCATGCCGTTCGCCTGATGGTAAGCGATACGACCGCTCATGAACAGTACCAAAACCAAACAACACCTCGAATTACAAAGCAATGCCTGGCATTCCACTGCGCTCACCATACCGAGACATAAGATGTTAAGTCTCAATATGTCCTGTAGTTACTCTGGCTACAATGCCCTTCAACCCGAAACACAACAGTGCAGTGCGTTTACACTGCTGTTTGACACTGTTTAGACACTGCGGTGGTACCCACCCAGATGGCCTCTCTCATATGAGAGACCTACCACCAGTAATGCAATTCTGACATACACATACTTCGCATTGATAATCTCGTCTTTTTGGAGTCGATTAAAACTGCAAACGAAAGGACATTAGTATTCGGACAGATAGCGGTGAAGCACTTCTCGTAGTGACCTGCACAAGGAAGCGGGAGTCTGGTTCACGACTGTACATCCCGATACTACGAGGCTGGCCACCAAGAGTCGTGATGGTAGGTAATAGCAAAACTCACACAAGTTACATTTCTAACTCGACAAATACAATGTAACGTGCTACTAAGTACTTGCTTCCTAGTTCCTACTACTACCAACGAGGAGCATATTTGTTTGCATAATTAATTGTTTATGTAGGCTGATGCGTGGTGTTTCGATGTGCTAAAATATTTATTTTCATTAATTTTATAATAATAATTATTGAAGTGCGTGGTGGTCTGTTGATAAAGTTCGCCAACCCACACTTTGCCGGCGTGGTGGACTTAGGACTAAATAAATATTATTATCATTAACCTAACCGAATATAACCACTCTTAATCGTATTCTCGATTGTAGAGGAGGTCCGTGCCCTGCTGTGTGACGGTACATATAAACTGGTACAGAAAAATAATTATACATATAGTGAATGGGATCAGTGTACGGAGCGCGATTGTGTGTATTGTGTATTGCCCCACAGCCACGAGACATTGTGCCAGTATCCGACGCGGGCCAGTTGTAACGACCACTATGCACACTCATGAAGAGGACAATTGCTTTTTGACACACGAGCCGCGAGTGGCGGGCTGACTCGGCGGACATACGGGACGCAGTAGCTCGGAGAGCGGCAGTGCGAGTCGGCCGGCAGCCGAGCGAGCTGCTGCCAGCGCCGGGTAGCCCCCGAGCTATTGTGGTGCCACATTCCACGAATGTTGGCCCTGAATGGCGACATTATCGGTGCGGGTCGGGCCGCGGGAGCGAGCTATCGCACGTATCGCACACACACATGCGAACGCGGGCCGTCGCGACGCCACGCGCCCTCACTCGCCGATTATTGTTATCTGTGAGGCGAGTACATCCGCAGCGCCGACGGAACTACACGCGACCTTCACGCATGGATTGATTATAGTTAAATATGTAAACAAGTTCCTAATCGATCATATTTAATTACGGAACATAAACATTGCCGAAGGCTGTCGGTTGGTAGTTTGGACCGGGCGCATGCACTGCTGGAACTGCGACAGCCGTGTTAGATATTATTTTCCTGCACGACAACGAGTGGGTTGCTGATTTTTTTTATTTTTTTTTATCGCTTTGAATAGCGAGACGAGCATGCCGTTCACCTGATGGTATGCGATACGACCGCTCATAAACAGTAGCAAAACCAAACAACATCTCGAAATACAAAGCAATGCTTGGCATTCCACTGCGCTCGCCATCCTGAGACATAAGATGTTAAGTCTCAATATGTCCAGTAGTTAGTCTGGCTACAATGCCCTTCAATCCGAAACACAACAGTGCTGTTTGACGGGAGAAATAAACACTGCGGTGGTACCCACCCAGATGGCCTCTCACATATGAGCGACCTACCACCAATAAATGATTGATTACTGCTAGAGTGTTCCGGAGACTGCGGGTTGGTGCGCAACTGACTGTCTGATGGAAGGAATACTTCCGAGTGTACTGCACCACCCTGCAATCATTGAATCTATGTAGCTTCCTCATCAAGAGCATAAATGTCAGTCGATCTATTTATTTAAAACGTAAAGAATTTTTAATATTGATATGGTAATAACTAACGTAATAACTTTATATAGAAGGTCCCTTAAGGACTAAATAAATTAATCGACTTGGTATTACATGCATCTCACAACTTTTTGCGGTAGAAAACCTGAGCTGCGAGACTTGGATTTTTTTTACAGGATGTTTTTGATGGGTTATGTTATCTGCGGCAGCATCATTATTATTTATTTCGTTGCGTTATTTTTGTGTAGTGTTCGTCGTTGTTTTCGAAATTGCATAATATGCTGCATGATGACTATAAAAGTACTAAGTACCCAAGTTCTATTGTCTTGGAAGGCAAAATTAACATGTTTTAAAATATATTTTTTGTAAGCAATTAGTTATTAAAGATTCTAATATGATTCCCAAGCATTTTATTTATTGTCGATTTACCTTCTATGATTATATAATTTCGGTTTTAATTACAGTCGTATTCATGGGCGTAGCCAGCCATGGGCTCAGGGTGGGGCAGAAGTCTAAAATAATATTTAAGTAGCAAACTCAACCCGTTGTCTCACCCCGGTTATTTTTTTCATACAAAAAGTTTACACACTATTGCACCATGTATATACAGGGTATATCAAATGTGCTATCGAAAAAAAAGCCGGATGGCAGTTAAGTGATTTTAGACACAATGCAAGTAAATATTTGCCAAAAAATTACGATTTTTTTTCTTATTTATTTTCTATCGGCCTATTTGGGTGGCAAATACATAGTTTTCTTTTTTAATAATAATGTACACTCTTTTATTTTTAAAGGCGCTATGGTACGCAAGGGGTTAAATTATTATTTTAGTAATAAATACTAAACACGACGATATTTAAAAAATCACAAAGAAAATGTCGCCTTCTTTGCGAAAATTTTAGTTGCATTGTGTTTATAGTGTTTATAGGGCTAAGGGGTAAGGCTAATGCTCCTAAATAGAGGTCATGACCTTTCCTAGGTGCGCCGAGTACGCGACCTCGGCCCCCGAGCTTCTGCAGTCACCCAACCTTCCCTTCCGTAACAACAGTATCCACTCCTACAGGCCATATTCTCCTTTTCTATAACATCCTCTACCCACAAATCCTATTTCCTTTCCCCGAGTAATGATAGACAGCAGAGTGGTGCTCGTTAGTGGCGCTCGCCAACCCGTCTGCCAAGCATGGCGAGTAACGGCAAATACAATGGCGACACAAACAGAGACCAGGCCCCCAGTCCCCGGCAGCCCCACTATTTCTGGCTATCGTAGGTGGTAGGTGAATCCCTGGGGTGGCCCCGGGTACCACCCCCGACGACAACTGGCCCTGGTAACAAACAACACGAAGGTTGAGGACAGACGAGAAGATTGTCGAACTGGAAGAGGAATTGAATGGCACATTCTGGGGTTTTCGGAAGTCCGAAGAATCGGAGAGGATACGATAACCCTGAAGTCTGGTAACCTGCTCCTCTACCGGGCGGATGACCAACAGGCTCGAGGAGGAGTCGGATTTCTCGTCCACAGGTCTCTCATCAACAACATCGTATCCATCGAAATCATCAATCATCGTGTGTTGAGGAGGGTAGTGTACCTTATACTCAAAATATCAAAAATATATTCGTTGAAGGTTATAGAGGTGTACGCGCACTTCGACATATCCAAATGAAGAAGTAGAGGAGATGTATGACGAAATAAGTCGGGCCGTATATACTTCCCAAACCTACTTTAATGATATTTTCTGAGTTATTTTCATTTTAATTTCAAAGCAAGGTTGGGCATGAGACGCTTCTCATGCGATGCAGGGTTGAAAGTGGGGCAATCTGGACATGGGCAACTGACCCCAGAGGTCCGAGGCTGGCCGACTTTCTGAAGAAAGAGGGACTCTTTGCGATTATCTCTTTTTTCCAATAGCCGCGTTACAGGAAATGGACCTGGCTAAGTCCTGACGGTTCTACGAGAAACAAGATAGATATCTTAACGATGAATATACGGATGTTCAGTAATGTCTCTGTGGTCATTAGGGTGAAAACTGGCAGTGATCACCGAATGGTTAGGGCCACATTGAATATCAATGTCCAATTAGAATGGCGTCGCTAGATGAAGTCTACGCTCCGACCTTATCGCGCCCATATCCATGCCCAAAACCCCGAGAGCTTTCAACTTGAACTAGCAAATCGCTTTGATAGCGTTAAGTTAAAACGTTGCAGTGGACGAGCTAAACAGCGGTTTAATAGAAGCTGTCCATACGGTGGAATTAAAGTATTTTAGACTTCGCCGTAGAGATAGACCACAAAAACTCTCGACACTATAGCGATGATATACCGAACATCAGCCTGTGTGAGATTAAGATGGCCCTGAAGCAACTTAAGAAGAACAAGGCGCAGGGTGAGGTAGGAATCACTTCAGAGCTTCTGAAAGCGGGCGGATCGCCGATATCGAAAATCTTTCAGAGTATCTTCAATTCCGTTTTCCTCGAGAGCTCAACGCCGGAGGCATGGAGCAGGAGCTTGGTGATACTGTTCTTCAAAAAAGTTGATAACACTTTGCTGTAGAACTACAGGCCCATCTCGCTTCTAAGCCATGTCTATAAATTGGTATCGCAGGACATCACAAATCGTCTCGAACGCAGGTTTGATGACTTCCAGCCTCCCGAACAAACCGGTTTCCGAAAAAGGCTTTAGTAACAAGACCACATCCATACGCTTTGGAAAGTTATACAAAAAACTGAAGATTATAACTTGCCGCTTTGTTTAGCGTTTGTGGACTTTGAGAAAGCCTTTGATTCGATCGAGACCTGGGCTTTGCTACAGGTTCTCCAGCGGTCCCACGTTGACTATGGTACATCGAAGTGTTAAAGTGCATATAAAACAACGCCACCATGTGGATCCGAGTACAAGATCAGAGCACGAAGGATATTCCTCTACAGAGAAACTGCCGCGCTGGAAAACGCCTTCAAGCTCTTGAAGTAGAATGGATTCGGCATCAACATCAACGACGAGTGCTCTCGTCCAAAATATCGCTGTGCCTAAAATCAAAAGTCTTCGATAGTTGCTGGTGATGAAATACGGCACCAAGACGTGGCTTCCCACCATGGGCCTTATTAGAAAGCTCAAAGTCACTAAACAACCTATGGAGAGGCCTATGATTGGGGTTTCCCTACGAGATCGAATTATAAATGAGGAGATCCGTAACAGAACTAAAGTAACCGACATAGCCCAACGGATTAGTAAGTTGAAGTGGCAATGGGCGGGAAACATAGCGCGGAGAACTGGTGGCCAATGGGGCCAAATAGTTGTCGAATGGAGGCCACGTAGCGGAAAGCGCAGCGTAGGATGTCCACGACTTGGTAAAGGTCGCGGGACGTCACTGGATGCAGGCTGCCTCCAACAGGTCGCTGTGGAAATCATTGGGGGGAGACCTATATTCAGCAGTCCTTTGGCTGATGAATGATGTGTTTTAATCACTTAAACTAGCACCCGGCTTAGTTTTCGGTCGCAGTCTTGATTTACCCTGTTATGTATAATTCGAATTGAGCAAAACATTTTCTTATTATTGACCTTCCTACATCATGAAATCTCCCGTCTAAAAATGTGTCTCTAACTTCAGCCTTTTGGGCTCTGGGAGTATGCCAATTTGTTAACCAGTCAATTTAGAGGTTTAAATTTATCCATAGATAGTACTTTACTTAGACAACATTTTTTAAAATTTTGGTTAGTTACCTTAGAGGCCAGGGCCAGGGTGGGGCGTTTGCCCCACCGTGGCTACGCCCATGGTCGTATTGACTGACAATATTCGTAAATTGGACATTGCAATAAAATGTTGAACAACCATGCGTCACGTGTTTTGGTTTGTTTACATTTAGTTAAACTAGTGGTCGCCCAATGGTCGAAACTTCGACCACTTAATATACATTATTTAAATATAATATTCAAAAATTAATTAGGTTCTACTGTCGAAAACTAAACTACTATAACCACAGATTTGACCAAGACTGTTATTTGCCAATTTCTTTTTTGAACAAATTATATGAAATACTTGTAAGATGATGTTGTTAATTCTGATAATTCGTGCACATTTAAATATACGTATCTCTCAAAATCACTTATTTATCTTGAAGTAGGAATGTAATTACTGAAATCGTAAACTACAATAATTGCTTCGAACCAGCAATAGCAAATTAAGTTTATTTTTTTTGTACCTGAATGTTGTTATTGCAGATTGCTGCTACAGAACTTTCTTTATGCATATAATGATAGTCCGTGTACACTTAAATGTATCTTACTGCTACACAATTTGTATAAGCGCTCAGTATTCCACGTAGTATTCATCAAATAAAACTTTTCTGTTTGACATTCAATAAAACCACAGTAAACAAACTTTTCTGTTTGACATTCAACTATGTCGATAATAAACAAAAGAAACAATTTCACCATAGAGTATGTATACGTGTAAAAATACTTGTGTATGCGTGTGTCAAATGCATGCTGGTTGTGTAATGTTTTATTTATTGATTTAATGTCCTTTTTATGCTATTATATCCTATTTTTATTATTAAAATCTTTTTTTTATATTATTTATATTAAATGAGGCAAATAAAACTTTTTTTTTCAGTGCTCTATGTCAATGGACAAAATGAAAAACAAAAGAAACAATTTGACAACAGAGTATGTATGCGTGTACAAATACTTGTGTATGTATCTGTGTGTGAAATGCATGGTAGTGTGTGTAATGTTTTATTTATTGATTAAAAGCAGGCGTCCACAGGTCCGCATCGTACGCATCGGACGTATCGTATGAAACGGATTTTAGTATTATTTGTATACAAAGCCATACAAGTGCGTCCACTAGTCCGCACTCGTAATAATAATATATCGTATTTTTAAATAAAAACCGAGTTCAAAACAAAAAACCACTAAAAAACAAAAAAATAATAAGTAGGTAGGTAGTTGCAGTGGGCAAAGCAAAAAAATAATATTTGTTTCATGGAACATATGTCGGGATGTTCTTATGTAAAGCCCATAGTTGTAAATCGGCCCTTAGGGATCTACGGGTAGTTGTAGAAATAATTTTATTAAAGAAAACCCTGTTGTGGTTCTATTTCACTACCCACAGCCAGAGTAGGGGTGGGAGCATGACAGTTTGCAATATAAACCGCCTCCAGACCGTACCCGTAGTCCGGGCATTCCAGACATAGATAATACACTATATAGGACATAGATGAGCAACTCTTCAATATATTTGAGGAACAAAGATTTACTCAGCTGTGTACGAGATGTCGCTGGAAATATTTTATTTTAAATAAAATCCGCCAGATGGTGCAATTGTGCCTTTATAAGTATCAGTTACGCGTCGGGCTTTGCACCGTACGGTCGTATAACACCTAGACTTTTTTTCTGTAGTCCACGCGTTCCAGTGTATCTCAAACTTTGCCACCTGCCGTTTAATATAAGTTCAAATAACGCTCATACTATATTTCCCTTTCCTTTCGTGGTCATGGATTCGTGTAACTGCAGTGCTTGTAACGATCCCATAACCGATGGCGTTCGTTGTACAGCGTGTAGCCAAGATCTTCATTTTCACTGCGCGGGGATCACAGAAGCAGGTTACAGAAAGCTTGGCGACAGAAAACTTACTTGGCGCTGTTCTCAATGTAAACTAGCTGGTACCACTCAGCAATTGCTGTCTCCAAGACGCGAATCTGAATCGACAATCTTAAATTAAATAAGGGCTCTCTCAAAAAAATTAGAGCCTCTCGAAAGCTTAAAAGATGAGATTATGGTGCTGCGTAAAGAGTTTGCAGATTTGAAATCTTCACTAAGTGGCATTTCTAAGGAATTCAAAGAGGTCAACATTAAAGTCAAAGATATGGAAGTGCGTCTTACGCAGGTCGAGAAGGTTCAGGCACAGGTGGACCAAATTCAGACAAGTTTAGAGAAACTGGAAACTGAATCTACTATTAAGGATCAATGGGCAAGGTTGAGCAATGTGGAAATACAAGGAGTCCCCCAAATGAAGCACGAGGATTTATTTCAGATTGTCTCGAAGATAGGAGCCACTATAAATTATCCAGTTTCAAAATCTCAGATAAATTTTCTAACGAGGATATTAACTCGCAATAAGGATCAAATTAAGCCTATCGTTGTGTCTTTTGGAAATCGGTATGTGAAAGAAGACTTTATAGCTGCAGCAAGATTGAAATCCAAGGCGACTCCTCTAACTTCAGGGCAGGTATTGGGCCTGCCAGGAAACCAACGGATATATGTCAATGATCATTTAACTACGTGGAACAAGAATTTACTTGCAAAAACTAAGACGTTGGCCTCTGAAGCGGATTTTCAATACGTGTGGGTCAAGCACTGCAAAATTCATGCAAGAAAAACCGACACATCCCACATAATAATCGTAAGATCAGAAGGAGATCTTCTGAAACTAAAGTAGTCTTGTTATCGCTTAATCTTTTCTTTATTAACAAAAAAAATATTGCAACAAAGAAAAAGTTTGAGAACCCTAAGTCTCAACGTGCTACTGTTTGTTTCCAACAACTATTGTGTCACTCAATTATGCTTTCTAAAAAATATTATAAAAAATGTTGTGTTACGTTTAGGTTGTCACATTCTGAATTCATCCTTATAGTGTACGAAATTAACTTCATTATCAAATGTCATATGAGCATTATCGTGACTAATCCTCGATCCGTCTTCGGCTTTGTTTCCATTCATACCTCGATATTATTTAGTGTTTTAAAATATTGTGTGTCTAAGCACTGTGTATCTCAGTGTTTGGAATATTTTTATGAGTATCTTTTATTACCTACCTTCTCTATCATTTGCTGCAATGGTTTGTACATGTTTTTAAGGTGTTATAGTAATTGTTATCAAATTCTAGTGTTTAATATTGATATTAAGATTTGTCCAAAATGATCTCCATATACTACCAGAACGTACGTGGCTTGAGAACGAAGACAGTAAACTTATTTCGTAACATAGCGTTAAATTCTCATGACATAATTCTTTTTACGGAGACGTGGTTGACCGATGCTTTTTACAGCAGTGAATTGTTTGACAAGAGATATCTCGTATGGAGGCGAGACCGTGATTACGCCCGTACGGCACAAACACGGGGTGGTGGTGTATTAATCGCTGTAAAAAATAATTTAACTGTAATTGAGAGGCATGACTGGCAAAGCAGTGCGGAGGACATCTGGGTAACAGTCATCTTGCAAAGATCCAGACCATCAGTGAGTTATAATATCCATATATGCAACCTTTATTTATGTAAGGACAACGGCGGTAACTCTTACAAAACTCAACTGTATAACTTTCACCAAAACCTCAACAAGCTGGTAACATGTCACCCCCTGGACAAATTTATTATTTGTGGCGATTTTAACTTCGGAAATGACGTGGTCTGGAATGCAAACGAAAAAACCGAAATTGTTCCATCTAGTTTGTCCTCCACTTGTTTGACAGACTTCTTCAATACAATAAATACATGTAACTTATCACAATATAGCAATGTGCAAAACAGCAACAACAGGCTGCTGGATCTTGTCTTTTCCAATAGCCCGGTGCAGGTACATGAATGTCTTGATCCCCTAGCGGTACCAATAGATATACACCATAAGCCGCTATTAATTAGTTCTGAGTTCGTTGAAATCCATAAATGTGCTTTAAAACATAACACTCACTATAATTTTCACCGGGGCGATTACACCGCAATTACTTCTGCTCTTGATCTTGTTGATTGGTATGACCAATTATGCAAATATGACAAACTTTACGCACTTAGGGATTTGCATATTCCTATTAAAACGATTAATAAGTCGTCTCACCCCCCATGGTATACCAGTTCCTTAATTAAATTTTTAAAAGAGAAAACCAAACATCACAGGAAATTTAAAGTATATGGTAATATGTCAGACTACAATTCCTTTTGTGTTTTGCGCCTTAGGGCTAAACAAGTAGAAAAAGAGTGTTTTAATATATATATGGAGAAAATGGAAGAGTCTATAACAAAAAATCCAAAATTATTTTGGTCATTTATTAAAAATAAGAGTAATAGTAATCAATTTCCTAATGTTATGCATTACAGATCGATCAACCACCTCTAATCTTATTTTAACCAGTGAAATTATATCATCCGGAATGGAGCAGGGTTATCAAGTCGATGTAATATACACAGACTACAGGAAATGCTTCGATCGTATTGATCACGGTGTCCTTCTCGGAAAATTATATTCTGCTGGTATTCATGGTGATCTCTATCGTTGGTTCTCCTCGTATATTAAGAATCGCTCACAAGCTGTAGTTTTGCGTGGGTACACATCTAGTTGGAGTGATATTCCATCAGGTGTACCCCAAGGTTCTATATTAGGTCCCCTGTTATTTACTTTATACATCGCTGACATTCATAACTCCTTTATTAATTCTCGTATCCTGCTTTATGCAGATGATATGAAAATTTTTAAACTAGTTCGATCCCACTCTGACACTACAGATCTTCAAGCTGACTTAGACAGGTTTTCCTCGTACTGTGATGTAAACAAACTTGAGTTAATTGTCGACAAATGATTTTATATATCATTCACTCGCAAAAAATCACCAGTTAACTCTAAATACCAACTAAATGATCTACCCATAAGCAAAGTCACTTGCATTAAAGATCTTTTTTTTTTTTTTTAATCTTTATTATATGAAAAGTTTAGAGGGTTTGGTCAAACATGACCATGCCACCCCCATTGGAACAAATCAAATCAAACGTAAACTAACAAACTATCTACGCTTAAAGACTAACTGCACTAATTTATATATCTTTTTGGCCTCTTCAGATAGAGGAAGTGCTAAGATGGTATTACATTTCCCCAACTCTTGCAAGTCTATCCCCTGCTGCGTTAGCATCGTCCTTTCGGCCTCAACCCGAACACACTACACTAAAACGTGGTATGTATCCTCTAAAATATCGCACTCTGTACAGTTTGGTGTTAGGGATTTCTTCATAAGAAAAGCAAAACTATTCGAAGGTATGTGACCTGATCGAAGCCGAAAAGCCGTTACAATATCAGATCTTGATAAAGTTGATCCAGCGAACCAAGGCCTAGACATGACAGTCGGTTGTATCGTCTTGTACCATATTCCTTTAGTTAAAGACCTTTCATCAAAGTACTCTTGCCACATATCTTTACATTTGTTTCTGACCAAGAAAATAAGATCACTGAATAGGGGCACATACATTGAGGGTATTCCATCCGTAACAGCTTCTTTGGCCAGGCGATCTACTTCCTCATTACCTGGTATTCCAATATGAGAAGGAACCCATTGTATTTTAACCACTTTGTGTTTACTCCTCATTTTGAGGAGCGAATCCAAAATGTTGTAGGCCGTCGGAATACCTTGTTTATTCGAGGTACACCGAGCCAAATGAAGAATGGCACTTCTGGAATCCGTCAGAATGACATAGTTGCCAGCCTCAAAGGAATCAATATAGGAGATCGCCTCGCTGATGGCTAATAACTCCAGCCCCATAATAGAGATAGCATCATTTACCCGTGCTTTAAATACTCCCCTTGTTTGTGGATCATATAAGGCGAAACCGTTATAATTATATTTTTCTTTGGACGCATCTGTATATATCTTATAAAATTCGGAATACATAGTTTCTATAAATTTTGTACATATAAGTTTTAATTCATTTGGATGGAATTTGTTCTTGGGTTTAGTTACAGCTTTAATTTCTGGTTCCAGGAAAGACGAAAGATCCACATTGCTGACCCATGTGTCCAAAGCATATAGTTCTAAACGATGACTTGAATAAATCGAATTATGTTTTAAATGATTGTGCACTAAAACTAGAAGTGGTTTACTTCTGGCATTCCAGTAATAATTTTGACTTAACTGGCATAAATTATCAATCATATTAATGATGGGATTACCTAAAAAGGATTTACATTTTAGCCAGAACTTGCCAGCCAGATAGTATCTACGGAGATGTAGCGGTGGAAGGTGGAGTTCGGATTCCATTACATGAATAGCTGTGCTTTTAATAAATCCCCCAATGACACGCATACATTGGTTTTGAATTCTGTCTAGCTTGATCAGACGTGTCTTACAACTATTTCCATACAAATAACATGCATAATCTATCCTGCTACGAATCAAAGATAAACGCGTCTCAATATGCTAGGATGAACCCCCCAACCAGATCCAGCCAAGACCCTAAAAACATTAATTAACTTTGAACTTTTGCTATTCAACTCATTTATGTGTTTTGTCCAACGTAAAGCTTTATCCATCCATAGTCCCAAATATTTTACATGTTCCACAACTTCTATTGATACACCCTTAATTTGAATGTCTACAAATTCCTTTCTGTACCCTCTTTTAAATACACATACTTTTGTTTTTGTAGAGGAGATTTCTAGACCGATAATGGACAACAGATTAATTAAATTGTTCAAAGCGAGTTGAAGTTGACTTTCTCCGTATACTATATTGTCACAATTGATGTAAAATACGAAATCGTCAGCATACTGAGTAACTAACACATTATTTATGTTCTTACAAATATTTATGGTGGCTATATTAAAGAGTAAAGGCGATAAAGGATCACCTTGTGCCAGGCCTCTACACGTACTTCTGTAATCGCTGTACTTATCATTTGTTTGAACTTTCAGGTATCTTTCTTTAAGGAAATTCCAAAGATATCTGCATATAATAGAACTTACTCTCAGATGCTGCATAATATGTATGAGGTTCTTAACATTAACATTATTATATGCGCTTTCAATGTCAATAAAGAAGGCAATACACATTTTATTTTGAGAAAAGGCAGTTTGTATTGACGAAACAAGACACGTAAGGTTGTTTAAAGTTGATTGACACTTTCGGAAACCAGTTGTATTGGGAGATAATAGATTAATTTTCTCAATATACCACTCTAAACGTCTTAACAAAATACAGTGAAATATTTTACACACACAAGACATCATTGATATTGGGCGTAGGGCACCAGATGATTGGGGGTCACGGCTCACTTTAGGGATTGGGATAATAATCACATCCCGCCACTGCATTGGCACAAAGCTAAGAGAGTAAAATAAATTATATAATGTTAATAAGATGGACTTCCCCTTCTCAGGTAAATGTAATAACATTAGGTATATTATATTGTCGCTTCCAGGCGCTGTGTCTTTATGACGCATGCAGCTATTTAATTCTGATCTAGTAATAGGAGCATCTAAACAGGTGTTACGGGTGACAAAATCTGGTTCACATGGTACTACGTAGTCTGGAGTTAAAGACCGTAGAAGTTGCTCGGCCTTATCTGTATTAATAGCATCCCGAGTAAAGTTGTTGCCTTTTAACCATTTTAACTTACGCCACATTTGACTTGGAGATGTGGTACTGTCTAAGGAATTGCAATAATCATGCCAAGATTTATCGCGTGCTTGTCGTATTAATTTCTGCGCTTCCTTAATTTTAGTTTGTAAGTGGCTCAAATTGAAAGGGGTGGGGTTTCGCCGAAAATTAGACAGCGCTAGACGACGTTGGGCGACAATTTTAGATAAAGAAGGATGCTAATACGGTTTCGGTGAAAATTTTTTATTCGGGTCACGAACTACTGTAGTATATGGTATATAACGGTCCGCCGCTAGATTTATGAAATGAACAAATCTTAATATATATATTTCTTGTGTGCGTGTGTATGTGACTGAACTCCTCCTAAACGACTGGACCAATTTTGATGAAATTTTTTGTGTGTGTTCGTGGAGATTCGAGAATGGTTTAGATTTACAGTTTGGTCTACTGGAAAATGTTTTTTCAATTAATTTCTTATTTATAAGGAGTTGTAAAATGTTCATGGGTTTGTAACTGTCAAACATTTAATGTTCATACCGTCAATACGGTAAACTCTTCCCTCAAATTAAATAACGTATTTAAATAAAGGTTTCGAATCGACAACATATATCCACAATATTCGATTAATGGCGTATTTTAGATTTTAAAGATGTAAAATAATGACAGTAATGAAAAGTGGTTGACATTTAAATTGGTTGTCAAATATTTATGCATACGTTCAGAAATTTAATTTGTGTAAACTAAAGAGTATATTATGAAGCTAAATAAATATAGGACAATCAAATAAATAATATTCACACGTAAGAAGTTTTACTTCTTTTCAAGATAGAATGTCACTTGAAAATGAAAAATCTTTCATAAAATAACACATAAAAATAAAAACTGAACTGAACTGAATAAAATAACAATTTTATATAATTATGGAGAATATTGCAGGGATTCTCAAATTAGGCGTTGTCTGTGTCTTGAGAAACCAGTTATATATAATTGTTACTACCGTTACTCAATGACCGTTACTACATTAATTGTGTGTGTGAGTGTATTTCTATGAAAATTTATATTTAATCTCTTTATTACTAACAAAAAGTAATGGCGTAATGTTTTTGGAAAACAGCATACTGGGGGTGAAATAAGGGATGGAATATTGCATGGATAATCAAAATCGCTAAAGTGTTTAATGTCAAAAATTTATAAGGCACACTATTTGGATATGGAGAAACGGGATATAATAGAGTGGGAGGTAGGGGAGAGGACTGGGATAGCTGACACATTTGATAGGACGAAATGTAAATGCACGGTATAAGACGGGATGGTCAATGAAGAGAAAAGACGGGACGTATCGGGAAGTGACTGAACAGATGGGATGGGACGGAATTGAGCAGGACAGTAGGATAGCTAATTCATGTTTAGGTATACAAGAGCTTATACGAAAAATAACATGTATTTGGTGTGGAGTAAAATAAAAAAATATCTGCATCCAGGCAAAGGTGGGTCGGGCTTTTTTGCTATGCTAAATAATTCAATATAAAATTCATCATATAATAACTAAGCCATAGCGAAGCGTGGTCGGGTCATCTATGGTATCTTTTAATTGATTTCAATGAATGTCGTCGGAGTAGTAACAGTGTTATAATATTTCCACAGCAAAATAATGATTTGAATTTGGAGAGATGGGATAGAATAGAATATAAGGTGGATAAAATGGGACATAAGAATAGGTACAGGATGGGATTGAAAATGGATAAGCAGTTTAGACAACGGCTGTCATATTGATTTTAAATAAAATATGGACTGGAATCTGTATTTGCACCCAGGCGAAGCCGGGCCGGGCCGCTAGTTTGTCATATAATTTCTGGGGGTCATCGGAATTATTTATGTTAAAATCACAAAGTATCCTTTCGAGTAATTTAGAATATGATTCCCAGTCGGCTTTCTTTTGATTACGGCGCTTTAGGGTAAAATTTCTACTTTTTTCTAAATAAGTGGTAATCTTTAAAATTACGTGATCACTTCCCAAGGTTTCACACATAGCGCTCCAATTAAGCCTAAGGGCTATATCAGAAGATGCTAATGTTAAATCTGGCGAGGATTGCTGAAGATTATTGTTCACTAATTTTATTCGAGTTGGAACCTTATTATCATTTAGGCTTATAAAGTTGGATTCTAAAAGAGCGTCATATATTTGCGAACCTCGAGCGTCTATTTTTTTTGACCAATTTGTATGGTGCCCGTTAAAGTCACCTACAATAAGAGTTTTTTCTTCAGCAATCTTAAATAAATGATCCCAGTCGCTCTTACGCGTATGTGCGGATGGCGCACAATAAATGGATGCAAAATACTTAACATGCTCACAGTTAGAAATTTTAATCATCACAACTTCTACGCCATTGTTTAAGGTGTTTATATTATATAGACAGGATTTAACAGAGTGGTGGACTAAAATCGCTACACCTCCGTAGGAATCTTGTCTATCTTTTCGATAAATATTATAGCCATTTACCTTAAGTTGACTGCCAGGGGACAACCACGTCTCATAAATAGCAGCAATGTGAATCTTTTCGTGACACAATAATTGTTCTAAAGATATTAACTTAGGACGGAGACTTTGCGCATTCCAATGTATAATGTTAAGTCTCTCAAGAGATGAGCCTCAATCCATTATGGGCCGAAATATCCCAACAACGACTTTAAGCCTGGCCAGTCAGATATGTTTTCCACTAATACTAAAATTAACCACTCCACACACAGTTTCATCGCAGTTTGGATTTTCATTTCGATTGTGCTTCCCTTCAAAAACAAGACTTCTTTTAACCTATTTACGAGCTCACTGAATTTCACGTTTCTTTCGTTTTGTGTTCCAACATCTTCTTCGGATGCGCATTCCTTCACTCTCTGGGTCTCCGTGGGTGAAAATGCTGCTGTTTCAGCAGAGTTAACATTCTTTGTTCTTCTCTGATTCTTAGATGGACGGGCGCTGATATTTTTGTGACTACGTACCGACACATTGGAAGCGACTGCTGAATATGATGGCCCTTTAATGATTCCGGTATTGGTACTGTTTACCTGAGATGGAACTTCATTAGTGTCATGCTCATTCTTTGTGACACCAGGCTCATTATCGCCATTAGGAACATACATTGTAAGGGCCCGACGATAAGTGCAGTTGAACTCCGCCATCAGTTCTCTCAATCTTCTCTCCTTGCGATAAACTGGGCAAGACCGAAGTAAAGCCATATGATGTCCACCGCAATTCACATATTTAAAACTAGTGGAGTCACAATTAGGGTGGTCCTGACCGCATTTAGGGCATATTAATTTCGCCGAGGTACATCTTTTCGACACATGTCCAAACTTCCAGCAGCGCGAGCACTGAGAAACTGGAAATATATAGGGGTCCACTCTGATCCTTAGCCCATCCACAGAAATAAAAGGTGGGCGAAACGAACCTGCAAAGCACAATCGAATCGACGCGCTAGCTATCCAACCATCACTGTTTGTATTCCGGCGCATAAGTCGGCTTACTGATAATAATTTACCTGGATCAGGACATGTAATACTTGTCAAAATGTCCTCTTCTTTTATTTCCACGTCAATATCTTTAATGACCCCATAACATGAGCTGACCTCCATAGCCTGTTGTATTCGCCACCCTCTGTCTTTAAATTCCTGGCACCCTTCTATTTTTTCAACACTTTCAGCATTAGCCGCGTCCACCCGGATTTTAAAAGGATTGATATATTTAACTTTTTCAATATCCGTGATGCCTTGGTTTTTAAATAATTTAGCTAGCGCGAATTGTTTTGGCATTATTTCATTCGACGAAATATACACTTCATTACTGCCTTGTTTTCTTTCTATTTTGTGTTTCTTCTCTTTTCTTTGAACTACTACAGTCCACTTATCTGATTCGTCTTCTTCTCTTTCCCTCTTCTTCGCTTTCTGTTCTTCCTTATCGGTTCCATCGGTCTCCATTTCCTCGTCATGGTGATGTTCGTCCCTTAAAAATCTATTTTCATCGTCCAAGTCGGAAAGGGAATTAGATTTGCTATTTAAACTATCCTTGTTTATTGTATCTCGATAAATTACACTATCATTCATAGTAGCAAAAAAAAACGGCCGGCGGCCGGCGACCGCAGGTAAAAACCTAACGGTACTCGCCTCTGGCCGGCTCGTACGATAAGATGTAAACAATTAAATACTTTTTAATAAAAACGTTACGCAACTACCTCGTTCGAATGCCGAGACGAGACTGATTAAAGATCTTGGTGTAACATTTGACAGCAGACTTTTATTCGACAGCCACATTGACACAATTGTAAAAAGAGCTTCTAAGGCTTTGGGCTTTATTATTAGAAGTAGTTCATGTTTTCGGTCTCTTAAGCAAGTAAAAATTCTTTACTGTTCTTATGTGCGAAGCCACCTAGAGTACGCGTCCCAAGTCTGGAACCCTCAATATAATGTTTACATAAAACGCATTGAGTCTATCCAGCGTAAGTTTTTAAGATTTTTGGACTTTAAAGTTCGGCAACGTTCGGTGGACTACGGTCAACGGTGCGAATAATACCATTTTTTACCATTGGAGCATAGAAGAAAAGTCAACGACATTTGCTATTTGGCTAACATTGCGAACGGACCGATTGATTGTCCCGAATTGCTCAGTAATATCTATCTTTGTATAAACCCTATAAGTCTCAGGAGGCGTCCTTTACTATGTGTACCGTATGCATCCACTAATTATAGGCGGAATGCCTTTAGTCTACGTAGTGCTAAAATATATAATGCTCTCTCGCCGCACATGGATATAGACTTGTTCTGTTCCAGTATAAGTAACATAAAGAAAACTCTTAACAGTGAATACTATAACAGGGTAAACTAGTGGGTGCAACATATGTTATACGAGTATAGGTTTTCACAGCTTTATATAATATTTTATTATCATTTGTTTTTCAAATAAGTAGCTCATCTTTAGTATATACTTTTTATTTATTTTTTGATGTTAAGTTTTTTATTTTATTTTTATTGCCTCTGCTTTGTACACCTGTTTTGTTTTATTTTGTTTTCTTTTATTTCCGATTTGGTTCTTTTGATTATTGTTATTAATTTTATTATTTTTATTATTCTTTTTAATATTTTTTTTTTCTTTATGCAAGAGGCAAGGATCTTGTTATCGTTGATTCCTTACTTATATGTGGAAGCTTGTAATTAGTATATTTGTTTTATTTAAAATTGATATCTTATATTTTGTTAATTTGTCTGTAAGCTTTCCTTAAAAATAAATAAATAAATAAATAATTTCCAATAATTTATAAAGAATGAAGGGGTCATGGCAATTTGGCGCCACCACGCCGCGACGTCAGTTCATCGTATTCTGTCCCAATCTCACAATTGGAAAAAAATTAAATAATGCATCCAAAGTAGCATTTCCAGACACCTCCTAGGTGACATTGTTATTGTAGAAATATGCAAGTCAAATAAAACTAAATCGAGAAGCAATTATCAAAATCCAGCAATAGGAAGCCGAGGTCAAACGCAGAAGATATGAAACAAGTCCAGTTAAAAGCCAAAATCGTAAAATTATAATAATTGAATCGGAGTAACACGCACACGAAAGTTTTCGAGAAAATTGTGTAACTGTCAATTTATGACACAAATTGTAAAGAGGCGGTATGAATTTAAAAATGTAAAGGGACTAATACTATTTTTATATTGATAAATTAAAAATAATAATATTGTTTTATTAATAATAAGTCAATTAATTATTTTAAACTATTGTAGTTATTATTATTTTTAGTTATTAGTTTTATTACTTTTATGGCACTCAAAGCGCCATCTATTAATACTTAAAAAAAAGCATCTGGTTTGTATCAGCCTAACGTAAGATGGCTCTAACCAGTACCATAGGAATAAATTATAATAGAGTTCACCCCCATGATTCAAGATCCCGCAGTCGGCAGTGAAACATTGGCATACGCGTGTTTACTATAAAAGTAACAAGTTGTCGAAGATACTCGGATAAATTGTTAATCAGTTAATTATAACGTGTCGTGATAGCAGTAATTAATAAATAAACGAATACAGACCGGTGACCTTATCACCGGTCTAGTTAATTAACACAAGGTTTTATTTCCGACAATCCTACATCAGAAGTAGGATCGTCCTACGTTGTAGCCGCAATCGCTTGGTTCATCTTGGACATCAGCTGGCGCAGATTCTGACGTGAGTACCAGAACTAATAATTAAGATAAGTTATGATGCCGTAATGATGACTGGTGACTGTCGTGTGTACCTCACATGTGTGACAGTCATGTGTGGCTCACGTGTGTAGCTTTCATGTGTCTTTCGTGAGTGGTTGCCATTTGTGGCTCATGTATGTGTCTGTCATATGTAACTATCATAATATGGTCTAACCACTCTCAATCGTTTCTTGCTTGTAAAGAAGGCCCGTACTCTGCAGTGGCACGTGTATGAGCTGATACAGACAGCCGCATCGATACGGGTATTTTTTTTAAAACTACATCAGTCCCAATGTTTTATGTTAAACTCGTATTATGAATTTTGCTTAGTACATGGCGCATTTATACATTATTTATTAGTTTTATTTTTTGTATAGGTATTTAAGATGCAATATGTAATAACAGAGTCGGAATAATGAATTACCATAATAAAGATACCGCGTCATCTATGTAGTTTAAATGTCCAAACAAAAAGTGAGTTTAATGGTACTAAGCCGAGTGTATTTTTGTTTCAACTCGCTAGAGTGCGCTTGAAGTTCCAAATTTCCCTACATGCAATAGATCTTCAATGATTGATGCCTGGGAAACCCCAATTACTTATCAATAAATTTATCAATAAAACACAGCTGTTGTCAATGTTAGTTAAGTATTTAAGACGCGCTAATCGTGCATACGTAGAATGTTTTTCGATAAGAAGTGGATTAATTCAGATTCTAAAAAAACATTACGGATTAATTTTATTGGGATCTGACATCAAACCATAATTATGGAAAACCAATCCTCTGATATGATATCATAAAACCAACACAATCACTTGTAGGCAAGATTGACAGCTTAATGATAGGCCTTTTTATCACGCCGTTCTTGGTTTTCACTGATACGACCCTGACGTAACCATCCTTCCCGGGGTGAAGTTCAACTACCCGTCCTAACGCCCATTTCCCCGGCGGTAGGTTAGTATCATGTATGATGACTACATCATTTATGTCGATGTTGTTTTGTGGCTGTTGCCACTTGCTTCTTGACGACAACTGACTCAGGTACTCCATGCGCCATCTTTTCCATGTGTCTTGGAAGATTTTCTCAGTCAGTTGCCAACGAGTTCTCTCATCGGTTTCTGACTTGATGATAGTTAACTGAGGTCCGCTTGCTAAGAAGTGGGCTGGTGTTAAGTAGTCGATATCATTTGGATCTTCAGATATAGCACAGAGAGGTCTTGAATTTAAACAACCTTCTAACTGTGATAGAATGGTCGAAAATTCTTCATAAGTGAGCTTTTGATCACCCACTACACGTTTAAGATGGTGTTTCAGGCTTCTTACCGCTGCTTCCCAAAGCCCTCCTGCGCTTGGCCATGATGGGGAATTGAAATGCCACTCTATTTGTTAACGACGCACGCGCATATCATCCCGCGTAGTACATAGGAACATGTTTTGTAAGGTCTCGTCACGCCACGATCGCAGTATGTGTGGGCGGATTGGGTGCATTTTTATGGTTTTTTAACCTATTTTATCGAATAACTTCGGACCCACCGCTCACACATTAATGATTGATACGTCATTTTAAAGGGCGTGACGAGACCTATCTAACGGTGTTTAATCCATAAATATACGTAGGATACTTGTGGAAATAAAGAGGAAAATGACCGCGCCCCGAAGTAAAAATGGACCCAAAATTAGGAACATTTTACGGGGGTCTCCCTATGGTAACGCCTCGGAGTACTTAAGCCGGCAAGCAAAAATGAGAAATTACTGGATCCAGAAGAGCTCTCCAAGGAAGATACGAAGAAACCTGAAGACACTCGAAGCCTCAAGAAACTGAAGAAACCCGGGGAAAACCCTGAAGAGAAGTACGAAGCGATCCGGACTGCGATGTTGCTTGCCGGCGTCACTACGAATTACGATCGAGTTGTGGATCGAGTACTCCGGGGCTACCATGCTTACATACGTAAGCATAAAATCGTTGATTTCGAGTTCTAAGGTATGTTTTGTTCAAGAGTCTTGCATGCAATCATATGTTTTGTGATTTCTGATCGCACTCAGTCGAATAGATAAAGATGACGGTTGGGTGGGTCTGTGCATTCTTTGCCAATATTTGAGCCACGTACATGACCAAGTCCACGTCCTCGTCTTCTTCTATGTGCTCTTAAACGAGATCGCGATGCAGAACTGTCAAACAGCGCTAAAGAAGCAGGCAGACAATAATAAATAAATAATTTTCCTTTGGAATCACTAGTCTCGTGGTAACTCATTCTTTGGGTTAATTCTGGAGGCAGAAACTCTAAATCATCGTCGCAGTAATCCCCCAAACAGTCTAATTCAGAATCATTTAACGTTTCAACTATGCTATCATCTGTTATAACTGGAAAATATAAAAGTAATTGAAAATATCTTCCAATGTACTACACAAAGTACAGTAGTAATGAAAGTATCAAACTATAACTACCTACATTTGTTCCTTGTATAGGACATATATAAACAATTGAAAATTACTCGAAAATTATTCATTTTTACGCAAAAATTACACTGTATATTTATGTCACAAGGTATTAATTAGTCACAAATAATTGAAAATCTAGAAACTATTAAGAGCTTGATACAATTTTAATGTATTAACTTACACATGTATGAACGCACGGCTATGTTTACACACCCCGATGCTATTTTCAAATAAAATTAAAAATGTTAAGTGTCATTTCAATTTGTTTTCATACACCCAAATATCTAATTAATGTCACTGTTAAGTAAAATTAGTATATTCATTTAAACATAAAGCGGCAGATTTTTTGTTTTCTTATGTATTGTGAGTAGTACAGATGTAGGTATGAGAGGCTATGGTAAATAGTCATCAATCACTTGCGTTGTGTATGATCATGTGAGGAAGTAACCAGCAAGGAGAAGGTCTCGCGATATATTTGATTTTTGGATGAAAGAGGACTTTTCGAAGGGGTTAAACTTATTAGACGAAAGTAGTATTAAAGTAGATAGTGTTAAAATTAATAAATAAGTCGACCCCCTGTAAGAGTTGTTATAAAAAAGATAATTTTATTTTAAAAAGACTAATGACTTCCTGTCAAAATAATAATGAATGATAATGATAATCTCCTATATTCGACAAGCGGCCCGACCCGGCTTCACTCGGGTGAATAGATTGTTTTTATCACCTTCATACCAGAATCAATTTCCCTGTTTGGGCTTTTGTATAATTGAACTCAATCTAATACCATACCGACCTCTTTACTTTCCTTGCCATCTTTTCCAATATTTTACAGTTCATAAGCAACATAATTCATAGTGTTTTTATCTCTAAGGTTTTTATAGTTTAGAAGATGACAGCTGCGTTTTATATTAAAAAGTTGTAAACAATGACCACATTTGACAGCATCCGTAGCGCAGTTGATTATACGCCATATAGTCCACTAGTCTACTGCGGGTTGGATCACTTTACAAACCACAGAAATTCTTGAAAAAATCTATAGTAGGCAGGTTACCTCACGAAATTTTCCTTCACTGTTATTGTTCTTGCTGACCGTCTATCAACAACACACGGAAGCCCGAAAAGTAAGATGTGCGTTGGGATTCGACCGCCGTGAACTGTGCATGACATCGTGTACGCAATCTCATCATTCACGTCGATTACCACGAAATGGGTAAAACCTTCACCGTTGATCATAATTCTGAGCTTTTTAGTACAATCAATTTTGATTTGATGAATAAAATAACTGCACAATAAAATCTGCCCCAACATGTTGTGCACGGGCGCAGACATATTTATGAATTAGTGACCAGGCCAATTATATGATAATAGGATCACAATTTGTAATTTCCATTTCAACTTATCTACATTAATACTATTAGGAGAAGGAAAGATTTGATCGTTTGTTTGTTTGATTGCATTCAATATGCTCCGAAACTACTGAACCGATTAGAAAAAATCGTTCACTGTTAGGAAGCAATACTATCCCTGGTTAACATAGGCTATACATATTTTCAAAAATAATTAAATAAATAAATAAATAACACCCAACAGTCACATACATAGTCCTGACCCCACACTAAGATCGAGTCTTGTGTCGTGGGTATCAGGAGCTACGAGAGACTTTTCGGTCTCACAAACACCCAGACCCGGAAGAAATATTTGTGGGCCGCACAAACATTTCTCTCGGTGCGGGGATCGAACCCGCGACCTCTCGTTTCACAGGCGGCGTTTAACCAACTGCGCCACGGAGGCTGTCAATTACGGATGCTTACTCCAATAATTTCAATCCAGGTGTAAAAAAATACCTAAAATATTCTTAAGATCGCCTGCGCAGCAAACATTATAAGTGATGTGGACTGGACTCAAAAACTATCTGCACCCGGGGGAAACCGGGGTAAGTCGCTATTATTAATAATTGTGTTGATTGGAGTGGAAATAATATAATTATCGGATGAAGCCGGGCCAGACCGCTAATACAAAAAAGATATTGTCTTAATCGCTAAGGATAATCACTGTTATCTCAAATTACCAGCTATATATATTTGGAGCAATATGCTTTAGCAATCACAGCAAGTTCTCATCAAAGTCACGATGAAACTCGCCGTAGTAGTTTTGTTGGCTCTGGCCGCTCTGGCCCAAGGCAGAAGTGTTGACTTCGTGGACGTGCTCGAAGACATCACCGCTTACAACTACCTCGAGAGGTATGGACTGCCCCTCGCCAACAGAATTCGCGAAGCTGAAGAGGCCGAGGCTGTTGAATCCAGAATCGTGGGAGGATCGTCCTCTTCGCTGGGCCAGTTCCCATACCAGGTAAGCTAACTGCTCGAAGTTTGTTTCACTGAATCAAGTTGACTAAGCTGGCAGCGTGGCGCGTGCGAGGCGAGCATGTCGGTATCGTGGCGGTGTGTTGCAGGCGGGGCTCGTGATACAGCTCCCATTAGGGCAGGCCGTGTGCGGCGGCTCTCTGCTCACCAACCGCAGGGTGCTCACTGCCGCTCACTGCTGGAACGACGGCCGCAACCAGGCGCAGAGGTTCACCGTGGTTCTCGGATCCATTCGCATCTTCAGCGGCGGAGTGCGACAGGACTCCAGGGACGTCGTCATGCACAGCAGCTGGAATGCTAACCTCGTCCGAAACGACATTGCCATCATTCGTCTGGGAAGCGCGGTTGGATTATCAAGTAAATTTTCCTTGTATACATGCTTGCGTTAATTATTAAATAATTGCATCCTAGTATCGTATTAAACGGTTCTTTATTTTATTACCTTGCAGACACCATCAACGTCATTGCACTGCCCTCTGGAACTCAGCTTAATGAGAACTTCGCTGGTTCGACAGCCGTTGCTTCTGGTTTCGGTCGCACTAGTGACAGTGAGTAGTCGATCGATAAATTGGTTTTATATTCAATTGTTATTACAATATAATTTACCCCGGATTAACAAAATTGTGCATTTCTTTCATAGAAAACTTTAATCGTGTACTCAGACAAAACGAATGCCATAGTTTCATACCTTCTTCCGTGATTTTGACTAAAGCAAAATAAAAATAATTATTAAATTATTTATCTAGGGATCGTGTTGTACTGAAAGCACGCTGCACTAGAAACTATATGAATGTTAAAATGTCTCTATGAAACTATAATTCTGTTTTGGTGACTTGCAGCCAGCAATACGAACCAGGCCCTGAACCACGTGAACTTGCCCGTCATCACCAACGCGGTGTGTCAGAACACGTTCGGCTTCCTCATACAGAGCTCCAACATCTGCACCAGCGGCGCCGGCGGCCGCAGCACCTGCCAGGGAGACTCCGGCGGCCCGCTCGCCATCACCAGGAACAACAGGCCGCTCTTGGTATTCATTACTGCTACTTTTATTCACACACGTACACAAATCTTAAGGTCTAAGCGTATAGGATATTGATATACGATAATGAAGGCGTCGGTTGTACAAATGTGGGTTGGTTGATTCTTCTGCTCGAGTGTGATGTGTCGGTGTGATTTCAGATCGGAGTGACGTCGTTCGGGCACCGCGACGGCTGCCAGCGCGGACACCCCGCCGTCTACGCGCGTGTCACCTCCTACAACGCCTGGATCAGGAACCTCTTGTAATGCGCGTCATCATGAATTCCCAGCGAATACTTTTAATTCAACAAATAAATCTTAATTACATAACATACTTTTTTGTTTATTTATAAGAGACAAGCTCATTCTCTGTTGGCCCTTTCTGAATTGAATTTTGGAACGACTGAATGTTCATCCTCCCTACAATTTTGACCTAAAAAACAATAGACTAAAATGAAAACTCTTTTTGAGTTAAATGTATGTAAAATTGGCTGGCTTCAAACATTCCCAAAATAAGTAAGAACATAACTTCCTATTTAAAAAAAGTACTCCGTGAACATAACTTGCCTTCAATATGAATTAGTTCAGTGGATAATTAAAACAAATAATGGTTACCAACAGAACGAGGTATATTTTAATACAGAACGGAATAAAGAATACTAAATATCCCAAATTACCTGTGTCATAGATTTTTTGTAACGTCTTCATACATTAGTTCCTAGATTTTCAACCTTATTAGCATCATTAATTTATGCTGTAGCATTTATAATCTACACAGTCAGGTCATTAGTATTGTCACACACAGTAAAAACTTTTCTTTTAGAATGCTGGCCACAAAAAAGTTTATTGAATTCGAATTTCGAATTGTTCATGAAAATAAAAATGTATAATTTTTAGAATTTTACACATTTTTAAATATGGATTGGACGCTTAAAACAAGACCGTGTTGCAGTTATTGCCAAGGTTATTGCGTTGCATCGTTCCGGTTACGCGCCAATTCAAATTTTTGACATACTAAAAAATTTGAATATAACCAAAAGATTCGTTTATCGTACCATACTATACAATGAAGACTAGTGTAGATGACAGGTCAAGAAGTGGTCGCCCTCGGTCTGTTAGAACTCCAGCAGTGATAAAAGCTGTGAAGGCGCGAATTTAAAGAAATCCCAAACTTAAGCAAAAACTGTTGGCCCCTTCAGATGGGGTTAAACAGAACCACGGTGAAAAGGGTGTTAAATGAAGACTTAGGGCTTCGAAGAAAAACAGGACATCGTTTGAATGCTCGTCTAATGGACCTGAGACTGAAGAGATGCCGCGCTTTGTTGAAGTGATACGCGGGAAAAAATATCGGGAAATTCTTTTTTCAGGTGATTTTGACGTGACAACGTCTTAAATTAGGTTGCGGCTGGGAGTCACTTATGAAAAAGTGTAACGCCCGGTAACGTTACGATGAGTCACCGAACGAGAGAGAGGCCCGCCGAATGCCTTGCGTCTCTCTCCCACTCAACTATGATCTAATTATAGTTGAGTGATTAATTTAATTATATTCATATCAATAAATATTCTACCGAGAAAAAGACGTTGTCACGTAAAATCTTCGCCCGTAAAACCGACTTTACAGGCAACCATTTTGACGTGACAACGTCTTAAATTAGGTTGCGGCTGGGAGTCACTTATGAAAAAGTGTAACGCCCGGTAACGTTACGATGAGTCACCGAACGAGAGAGAGGCCCGCCGAATGCCTTGCGTCTCTCTCCCACTCAACTATGATCTAATTATAGTTGAGTGATTAATTTAATTATATTCATATCAATAAATATTCTACCGAGAAAAAGACGTTGTCACGTAAAATCTTCGCCCGTAAAACCGACTTTGCAGGCAACCATTTTTTTTTTTTTTTACCGTAGAAGAGAGCTACAACAAACAAAATGATAAGGTGTACGCACACAGTAGTGAAGAAGCGAGCAACCGTATTCCGCGTGTCCAACGAGGTCATTTTCCATCCTCGCTCATGGTATGGCTGGGAGTTTCTTATTGGGGCTTAACAGAGGTAAATTTTTGTGAGAATGGTGTAAAAATGAATGCAGTTGTGTATCAAAATACAGTCCTGACGAACCTTGTGGAACTGGGTATTCCAACAAGATCGGCGCCAGCTCATAGAGCGAAGAGCACACAAGACTGGCTGGCGGCGCGTGAAATCGACTTCATCCGGCACGAAGACTGGCCCTCCACCAGCCCAGATTTGAATCCGTTGGATTACAAGATATGGCAACACTTGGAAGAAAAGGCGTGCTCAAAGCCTCATCCCAATTTGGAGCCACTCGAGACATCCTTGATTAAAGCAGCCGCCGATATTGACATGGACCTCGTTCGTGCTGCGATAGACAACTGGCCGCGTATATTGGAGGCCTGTATTCAAAATCACGGAGGTCATCTATACATCTATACATATAAATAAAATTGAAGTGTCTGTTTTTAAAGGGAAAATAAAAAAAAAATCCAACTACATATCGTTATATACACGTTACCTGTGCCGAAAATTATATTTTAAAATTTTTTGTCTGTCTGTCTGTCTGTTTGTTTCGGCTAATCTCTGAAATGGCTGGACCGATTTTGACGAGCCTTTTTTTGTCAGGCAGCTGATATAACGAAGAGTAACTTAGGCTACATTTGTTTTCTTTATTTTAGAAATATAAAGTGGTACTGTCCAGTACAGCGCGCAACTCACGCGCATGACACCACTGGGCCGTCACGTCAGGCGCCTCCCACCAGCTCTCCCACCAACGAATCAATATCATATTTACAAAATATTGTATATAAAGGAATTTTTCAATAAAGTTAAAACAAAAGACTGAAAATAAACGTGTAACGCGAGTTTACCGCCGCTCGCTAAGAGATGGCGCCACCGTAGAATTATATCCCGGTATGGTTTCGTTACAAAGGTTGATAATTAAAATAAAAATACTAAATAACCTAATTCTTGTTCACAAAAACGGACCATCTTTCCCAATACAGCGGGGAGTCAAGCAAGGCGATCCCTTGTCCCCTAAACTTTTTACAGCTACCCTACAGAGAGTGTTCCAAAAACTAATTGCCGAATGGAGGGATTTGGGTATTGCCATGGGTGAAAAAAGATTAACCAATCTTCGATTCGCCGATGACATTGTCCTTTTCTCTTCAACAGCAGACAATTTACATAAAATGCTTCAAAGCTTAAGTTAGACGCAGGTGGCGAAACGAGTTGGATGCACATTTGAAGGATTGGTCATATAAAGCCCTCGACCGGGATGCATGGAAGGCGGAAAGAGAGGCCTTTGCCCTGCAGTGGGACGCTACAGGCTCATAATAAAAAATAATAATAATAAATAACCTAATTAACTTTTTTGTTAAATTTCACGCAGACGAAGTCGCGGGCACAGCTAGTTTTAAATAAACTTTAGTGTCATAAGAATCTATGTTTTGTTAAGCTCATTTTGGTATATAACTTGGTTACATAATTAATAAACTTATTTCAATTATTTTATATTAAACATGTGACAGAATTTATGACCTGACTAGGTATATATATATATTATTCTGGCCCGGCATAGTGGCCGCATTGTGCCTGATGGTGAGCGCAAATGCCGCCCAGACAGAGTGTCTACTGGCATCGGACGTCAGTCCCATGTCAATAGACACAATTATGTCGGCCTGCTAAGATGCCTCTTCACAATACAGCGGAAGGATTATAGGAAGGAGGGAACAAGTGAGACGGCAAACAATTCCACAGAATAACGGTGCGGCATAAAAAAGAATTTAAGAACCGTTTGGTTCGTGCCGGGATGGTATGGACCGTCACGCCATGGCTTCGCAAGCCAGCTCGCGTGGTTGCAATTCCTCAGAGCGCTCGCCCATTGCATGAAAACATAATGTATCGTACAACTTATACATAATGCTGCTGGCCAAGTCGATCTATTTATTTAAAACGTAAAGAATTGTTAATATTGATATGGTAATAACTTACGTAATAACTTTATACAGAAGTACCCTTAAGCAAGGACTAAATAAATCAATCAACTTGGTATTACATATATGGATCTCACAACTTTTTGCAGTAGAAAACCTGAGCTGCGAGACTTGGAATTTTTTTACAGGATGTTTTTGATGGGATCTCACGTCTTTTTGTAGAGTTCTACTTTTTTCCTTTTCGGTACTTTTTACTTCTAGAATATCACTAACGATTTTTCTTAAAGCCTCTGCCTTATGGCTTTTTCTTATTTTTGTAGGTATCAATTTATCACAAATATAGCGGATTTTATTATTAATGTTCTTTCTTTCATGGTAATTGATATTTTCGAGCTATTTAGTCTACTATTTATTTGCAAGATTTTTTAGAGGTATGTTGTACAATTTCATGGGCTGAGTACACCCTTTTCCTCTCTATACCCCCTTCTGTTATGCCTGATATATGTAGATACCTATCTACAACTATGATTCCATTATATACGTGTACAATAATTAATGAACTGCAAATGTAACTTTGTAATCCTATCCATTTATATGGGATTACAAAGTTATTCACGCAGTTGGTCTATCTAGAAAACTAGACACAAATTATGAAATGTTTGAATTTTCCCTTACTTTAGACACTAAACACGAATTATATTCTAAATTTGAAGGTTCTATGTCTGCTAGAAGTGCCTTAGACTTTTGATGATAGGTCAGTCAGTGAGGGACAAAATTAAGAAAGTTTGACTAGTTACAATTCTTGAACTACTGGTTCAAATTGAATGAAAGAACATCGGTCACGTCCATACATATTGGGACTTGGCAAAAAAATATATTGTACACAGCTGAGATATAGTTTATGTTGTTGTATAGTGCTTGAGGAATTATATCCAATTAGATGAAGGTTTTAAAAAAGCCGGATTTATTAAAATATTTCATATATTTGTAACTTTTTAGGTTAGGATTACACGTATAAAAAAATAGCACATTATAATGTCATGGTCAAAAACAACAACATAAAACAAGAACATAATTTTGAAACACTATGCTGAATTATATGAACACAATGCAAAAAACACTTTGAAGGATAGACTGACGCTCCGGGTTCATGTTGAAAATATGAGAATACTTCGCATTTTTAACGAAATTACAAAGCGTTATCATTATCCAATGGTCAATCGTATAAAGTCTTCATAAATGCAAGGGTCTATCGGAGCCCGTTACCAAAGCCAAGTCATAAATATAAACAGAGAAATAACAGTAGGCGCAAATTGGAAATCACAAGAAAGCAAAAGTAATGTACTCTGTGAAAGCAAATGACAGCGCTCAGAAGTCATATGTGTCATAGCAAATACCTACACTTTATTTTTAATTCAGCACTGACTACCTTCAACGCTGTAGATACAACCTTATTTTGAAACAAAGTATGAGTGATGGAACGCGCTCATATGCGTTCAATATTTTATAAAGCACTTTAAGATTCTCTTTTTTATCCGGCTATTTAAAAATATATGGAAATATGCATTTTTATTCTAATAAATCGTACTATTTTTTTATGTAGCATTCATAACTGGTCCCTTCATGGTCCATTATGGCCAATGTTCTTTAAATATACCGTGTTTACACAATGCCTGCTTAGTAACTGAAAATTCAGGCTTCATGCTTTAGCCACAACGAAGTTATAGGGGGTTGAAAATGGTCTGAATTGCTTCGAGAAAAGGATGTTACGGCCTATAGCTCGACTTGGAGGGGGCTCGGCCGCGCCCCCAGATTATTATTAATCAACGTGTATTCATTACTTATAACCTTAATTATAACACGGCATCACGCAACAATTTCTTTTCAAATAAGTATTCAAGATAAACAATGCCATGGTTAAATCTAGCTAAATTGTTAGTTTGAATTTACCTATTAAAATGATTTTATCGGCTGTAAATTTGATATATTTCCTCTGAAATATAATACACATACCACAGGAAAATACTATATTAATATCTTACATTAACATATATGTTGACGACGCACGCGCACATCATCCCGCGTAGTACATAGGAACATGTTTTGTAAGGTCTCGTCACGCCACGATCGCAGTATGTGTGGGCGGATTGGGTGCATTTTTTATGGTTTTTTAACCTATTTTATTGAATAGCTTCGCACCCACCGCTCACACATTAATGATTGATATATCATTTTAAAGGGCGTGACGAGACCTATCTAACGGTGTTTAATACATAAATATACGTAGGATAGTTATGGAAATAAAAAGGAAAATGACCGCGCCCCGTAGTAAAAATGGACCCAAAATTAGGAACATTTTACGGGGGTCTCCCTATGGTAACGCCTCGGAGTACATAAGCGGGCAAGCAAAAATTAGAAATCACTGGATCCAGAAGAGCCAAAAAACCCTGAAAAAGTACGAAGCGATCCGGACTGCGACGTTGCTTGCCGGCGTCACTACGATCGAGTACTCCGGGGCTACCATAGGGCGGGGCGTGGTCGATTCCGCGTATATTCTATATCGTGCGTTTCATTACGTTGCCCATCCTATACAAACCACACCTTTCGGAGCGACATTTCCTAGGGGCTAGACGTCAAATAGAGTGCCCGAACACGCACCAGGGGGTGCATACGCTGGGCTCCGGCGCCCAAGTTAACATCTCTCGGATCTCGCCCAGTAAAGTCGCGGTGGAACGTCGGTGCCCGTCTCCGGGTTCCCGACCTCCACACGCCTACAGCTGGTCCTTCGAGCCGGATTGTTCGCCGCACTCTCAAGATGCCAGTCACTAGAAGCACGAAGGGTGCTCCATCAAGCCTTCCAGCAGCGACAACCACCACGACCCCGACGACCGGCGCGACCACCGCGCCCCGAGTTGAAGGCACGTCGGGATCTACGGTCACCACGACGTGGTCACACGGGACCACAACCACTGCAACAACCGCGACCGAAACTCCTCGCGCACCCGGGCAACGTGAAGACGTACCGGCTGCGACGGTTCGAAGAGGACGCTCGACGCGGTCAAGCAACAAGAGGAAGGAGCTGGAAGCGAGGGCAGAAGTTGCGCGCCTCGAGCATGAGGCGGCGCAAGCAGCGGCAGCGGCCGCTCGAGTGCGACTCGAACTACTTCGAGTTGAAGAGGACGACGACTCGTCTACGGGTACAGGTGAGGATCCAGTCACTAAGAAAGACGACGTGTCGAAGTGGGTGCAAGCAACGACTGCGGCGCCCGTGAAGGAATACGAAGTCGAACCAAACCAACAGCCAACAGCTCGGCTTGGTAGACGGTGCGGAAGGGCTCCAGCTTCAATTTGATTGCCTTCCTTTCCGCGGCATTTTCCCAGATGGAAATAGCCGCTCCGACCTTGCCGTCGATCTTACTTCCATCCGTGAAAAAGCTCACCCCAGCATTAAGGATCTGGTTCACCTCTGCACCGTCCACCACGCACTGGTAATACACCGCACCCCTTCGCGCTGGATGGTCAAGGCTCCCGAAGGCCACAGGACGTTCCACCTCCCGGTCTCCCACCACTCGCAGAGAATAGCCTCTCTTGACTTCGTACAGGGAGGCATTTTCCCTGACACGAATGTCAAGGGGCAGTATCCCTGCGAGCAGTAGGGCCGAGTTTAGTGAGACCGTCCTGTAGGCCTTCTAGCTTTTGCGCGAATCCCCGCTGCACCACAGCGAGCTGCTTTCTAACGCCGAGCTTTCGCGCGGCTGAAGCCCACACACTCGCGGCATATAAAATTGTCGGCTCCACTACGGCCGTATAAAGCAATTTTATCACCTCTGGCCCCAAGCCCCACTGCAGTCTGCCGCCGTAGTGCAGCCGCCCTAGAAAGCCGGTTGTAGAATGCGAGTGCCTACCCACACACCTCGGTTACGTGGGCCTTGAAGGTGAGTCCACCGTCGATAGTAACCCCCAGAATCTTGATTTGTTTTTCCAGGCCAATGTCCACCCTACCCATGTGGAGGATTGGAGAATCGTACTTAAGTTTTCGCGTCAGGACCATTGCTTTGGTTTTATGCGGAGCGAATTTCAACTTATTTCGGATTCCCCAATCCCTCACAAAGGCGAGGGTTTCATTGGCCTGGCGTTGTATTCCGGCCATCTTGTCGCCGTGAAATGCGAGCACCACGTCGTCCGCGAACGCCTGGCAGTAACACCCCTTCCCCTCCAGTCCGGATAACAGTGGGTCGAGGAGCAGGTTCCAGAAAGTTGGAGCCCCATGGGGCCTTGGACATATCCCTTGGAGGTCCATCTCTCCGATTCCTCCCCAGCATACCGCACTCTGACTTTCCTGCTCTCGAGGTAGCTATCTATCACCCTTCGGACGTTGACTGGACAGTCCTCCTCCGCCAGTCTGACCTTTATGGCCGGCCACCACGCACTGTCGAAGGCTCCCTCTATGTCTAATGATATAAGAACAACAATTTTCTTATCTTCCATCTTTCCTCTAATGTGTTTCATTAAGACATAGAGGGAGTCCTCGGTGCTCCGCTGGGGCATAAATCCAAACTGTCGGAGGCTGGTCCGTGGGTGAAGATGCTACCTCACTCGACCCACTACCATCTTTTCCAGTATTTTTCCCATCACTGGCAAAAGGCCTATGGGTCTGTAGGACTTTGTTTGTGTGTAGTCCTCCTTGGCAGGCTTATGGAGGATGATGACCGTAGCCTCCTTCCAGGTGGTCGGGAAGTGGCCAAGCTCTAGGCACTTATTTGCTAGTGATAGGAACAATCCCGGTTGACTGTCTATGGCTCTTTTACAAATATCCGCTGTCAGCCCGTCGGCTCCTGGTGCTTTCTTCGGGTTGAAGCTGTTTGTGGCCGCATGTAGTTCTTCGATTGTAAATGGTGGGTCATGGGTCTCAGCATTGACTACGTCATTTACTCGAGCGGCTGCCTCTCTAATCCTCTGGTGTTCTGAGTTGTCTGACAGCGGATTGTCCTCTGGGTAGAATGCTACCGCCAGCAAGTCCGCAGATTCTTTCGCACTGAGGATCCGACCTCCACTTTGCAATGGCAGGTCTTCATGCTTCTAACTCACTTTTCCAATACATCTGTACATTCCCTCCCAGATATTTTCTTTGTTCTGAACTTTGCAAAACTCTTTCCAGCTTTGGATTTGTGCCTTCTTGGCTTCTGATTCATATTTTTCTTTTGATTTCAGGTACTCAGCGACGACCTTCGGACCGGCGCTGCACATCGGATTCTCCTCTTCCTGGTGGTGACTTCTTTCTTCAGTCTGGCGAGCTCTTTGGACCACCATGGTAAGTTTATGTTGTTTTTTCTTTTTATAATTGGTATAGTCTTCTTACATGTTTCCGAAATCATATCTATATATTTGTTTACCATTTTGTCTATTTCTACTTTATTTTTGATTTTGTTTATTTCAACTTCTGTTATTTGGTTTTCTAAGGTTAGGTTAGGTTAGGTTAGGTTTTTTTTATAATAAATTTAAATTCCCTCTAGCAATACCAGAGTTTTTATTTACTTTTAGAGTTTTCTTTATCTATTTTATTTATTGGTGAATATGATATAATTTAGTTTATTGTTTTAAAGCTATTATTTTGCATATTTATTTAATCTTTCAAATAAAGCCCTTTTTAATCTTTGTTTAACATTTTTCTGTATATTTTTCTTTTATTATAATTTTTTGGGAACAAACATTTTTAACTATTTTATTTAGTACTATTTATGTATAATCTTAAATTATATATTTAGTAACTATTTTGTGCTATTATTTTTTATTACTCGTTTTGCTATTTTCCTGCAATAATCTAGAAATTTATGTCTGTTTTTCGAATCTTTCATAATTTGACTTATATTTTCAGAATTAATCTCCTGTTCAATTTCATGCTCTACTTCAAATCTTTCTTTGGAAAAAATCGTGCATTCCATTAAGATGTGTGACACAGTCTCATCTTTGCAGGGGTCACAGGAGCACGATGGGCTCTCCTTGCACTTAAATCGATTTAAGTATGCGGAGAACCCACCGTGGCCTGTGAGTACCTGCGTTGTAACGGGATCCAGGACGAGTTTCTTTATACTTGGATACGCCTCTACAGCGTCAGGGAAGAACATTTTTGTGACTGAGGCAGTTTCCCCGGCCATGTATCTCCGATTCCATTCGCCAATCGACTCTTGACGAATGAGTCGCTTAGCGAAATCGGGTATCGATCATAATGTGGCTTTGTTTTTAGGTTGTTTGCAGCATCCTTTGCGAGTCGGTCGGCTCTCTCATTTCCCTCCATCCCTGCGTGCGCCTTTATCCAAAATAAATTTATTATTTTGTTGCGTTTCTCGTTGGATGTTAGATTTTTATTTATTTGAAACGCCAGGGGATGGAGGGAATCACCTTTGGTGACGGTTTCCAGGGCCGACCGAGAATCGCAGAGGATGTTGCATTCGCGCCGCTTGACGTTAATTGTCTCATCAACCGCGTATTTCAGGGCCAGCAGCTCCGCCTGTTAGACAGTGTAAAATGACTCCAATTTTAGTTTTTTGGTCTTGATTTCGGTTCCACCCTCCCAAATGGAAAGTGAAGCTCCGACTTTTCCGTTGATTTTATTACCATCTGTATAGATGTTGTAGCTATTCGTAGTAAATTGGGCCACCTCTGCACTGTCCACCAGGGAGCGTAGCTGCAAGATCTTTCGTTTCGCCGGATGTTCTAAGCTGGCGAAGGCCACAGGAACCTCTCTGTCTCCTGCTACTCGCGAGGAATAGCCTTTTTTGGTTTCATATAAGAGTGCGGTCTCCCGCACTCTTATATCCAAGGGAAGAATTCCCGCGAGCAAGAGGGCAGAGTTAAGCGAGACGGTCCTGTAGGCCTTCGTCAGCTTTTGCGCAAAACTTCTTTGTACTGAATCTAACTGCTTCCTTATGTATATTTTGTTGGAAGCAGGGGCCCATACGTTAGATGCGTACAATATGGTTGGCTCGACAACTGCAGTATAAAGAATTTTTATCAGCTGAGGCCCCAAACCCCACTGAACCTTTGCTGCTGTGGCAAATTTTTTGTAAAAGTTGGTCGCTTTTTCGCACGCGGCCGTTATGTGTGTTTAAAGGTTAACCCATTGTCAATTGTTACCACAAGTATTTTGATATCCCGCGAGAGACCCACATCGATGCCACCCATGCGCAGGATTGGGGTGTCGTATTTTAATTTTTTTTTTTTTTTTTAGTTATGACCATCGCTTTGTTCTTATGGGGTGCGAACTTTAACTTATTGCGAACTCCCCAACCCTGCACATAGGTGAGTGCGGCGTTGGCCTGTCGCTGGACCTCTCCTGTGGAGTCTCCGTCGAACAATAGGACGACGTCATCGGCGAAAACCTGGGCATAGTCGCCCCTACGTTCGAGTCCTTTTAACAGGGGATCGAGGAGAAGATTCCACAGGATAGGTCCACCGACCGACCCCTGCACGCAGCCCTTGTTGGTTCTCCGCGAGCACTCAAAGCCCGCGTACCTGACCGGTTAGGTTAGGTTAGGTTTTTTTTTTTTTTTTAAATAGTGGACTCTACGTCTCACCCTGTCACCCCCTATCCAGGACAAGGGTCTTTATTCATCATAACAATTAATACTTTCTTAGAGTTACTACATTCTTTTTCAATTTATTCTGTTTCTTGATTCAGTCGTTAACACATCCCACATATACTTATACCTACATTTTCTTATATCTTAAGTCTATTTTTCTTTACACAGTGTTACTATATCTATCTTATCTACTAACATATTATTCTAGACAACTAGGAGGCGCATCGATACTTGTTACATATATATATATATATTTTTTTTTCTTTCTGTTTTTTTTTTATATTTACATATATAATATCTTTTTTTTTTTTTTATTTATGTTTTGTGATTTTCTTTCTTTTATATTTTTTTTTAATTTTTTGTTTTAGCCATATTTTCTTTTATCTTATATTATTACTCTAGACAGCTACTGTTCTTAATTACTAATATTATATAATGCCATTATATATATTGTAATTTTAATTGCTACTTATTCCTATTTGATACTATATTAACAATTTTTTTGCAATATGTTAAAAAGTCCTGTCTTACGCTTTGGTCCAATATAATTTTATTTATATTGTTCCTTACTAACTTGTAATCTATTTTACACTCTAAGTTATATCTATCATTTGTATGGATAGAGCAATCGAGCAAGAGATGTGGGACCGTCTCGGCGACGTCGGGATCACACAGGCACCCCGGGCTCTCCTTGCACTTGAAGCGATGCAAGTACTCGGAGAACCCGCCGTGCCCGGTGAATACCTGCGTCAGCAGCGGGTCCAGGGCAATCTTTCTGATGACCCTGTGCGCCTCAACTGCGTCTGGAAAGAACAGCTTCGTTATCGAAGCCGTCTCTCCTTCCGCGTATCTCCGGCTCCATTCGTCAACGGACTCTTTCCGGATCTGTCTTTTGACGAATGAGGCCGGACATTTGTCGTAGTGCGCACGGGTCTTGAGGTGTTGTGCAGCATCCTTAGCGAGCCCATCCGCCCTCTCATTCCCCTCCAACCCCACATGTGCCTTCACCCAGAAAAAAATAATTTTCTGGGTGCGTTTTTCGGCTTCTTGCGCTTTTTTATTGACTTCAAGCGCTATGGGGTGGAGGGAATCACCTTTTGTGACAACTTCGAGGGCGGACCTGGCATCACTGAAGATGCTGCACGTGGGAAGCTTGCTACGGAGCGCCTCCTCTACGGCCTTCTGGAGAGCGAGAAGCTCCGCCTGGTAAACGGAACAGTACGGCTCTAATCGCAGTTTTCTGGTACTCGTCTCGGCAGCACCATTCCATATGGATAGCGCTGCTCCGACTTTCCCATCAATCTTGCTGCCGTCGGTGAAGATACAGAGTCCCTCACCGACGTGCTCAGCCAGTTCTGCCCCGTTCACCACGCATTGGAACGACCCGCTCCCCAGCTCCGCGGGATGGTCCAGCTTGACGAAGGGCACCGGTGCCTCCACTTCCCGATCTCCCACCACCTGCCGGGAATACCCCCTCTTGATCTCAAAAAGGAGTGCGGTTTCTCGCACCCTTATATCTAGAGGTAGTATTCCCGCCAGCAGTAGGGTTGAGTTTAGGGAGGCGGTCCGATACGCCTTCGTCAGCTTTTGAGCAAAGCTTCGCTGGATTGCTCCGAGCTGCTTCCTCACCCCCAGTTTACGGCTGGCAGGAGCCCACGCACTACTCGCGTAGAGAATTACGGGCTCAACCGCCGCCGTGTAGATTGCCCTGATGACCTCCGGTCCCAACCCCCACTGGACTTTGGCTGACCTCGCAAGCATTTGGTATATTGTGACAGCCTTTTTGCAAGTCTGCTTAACGTGGCTGTTAAAGGTGAGCCTGTGGTCAATCGTCAGCCCCAGAAGCTTTATTTCAGAAGACAGGCCAATGTCGACGCCTCCCATGTGCAGGATTGGAGTATCGTACTTTAATTTTTTGGTAATAACCATTGCCTGGGTTTTATGTGGCGCAAATTTAAGTTTATTTCTGATACCCCAGTCCCGCACATAGGCTAGCGCCGCATTGGCCTGCTTCTGTGCTTCTCCCGTGGAATCCCCATCAAACACCAGGACGACATCGTCAGCGAAAGCCTGACAATAGTCGCCCCGCTGCTCTAACCCCTTTAACAGGGGATCGAGAAGGAGGTTCCACAGGATTGGGCCGCCGATTGACCCCTGGACACAACCCTTAATAGTCCGTTTTGCAGCTTCTGCGCCCGCGTAACGGACTCTGACCATCCGATCATCCAGATAACTGTCGATCAGCCGTCTGATGTTGGGTGGGCATTGCTCTTCCGCCAGTCGTACTTTCAGTCTTGGCCACCAGGCGCTATCGAATGCTCCCTCTATGTCCAGCGAGATCATTATTATGACGCGCTTCTTTAGAAGCTTCGCTCTAATATGTTCCATTAGGACATAGAGGGAGTCCTCGGTGCCCGTTTGTGGCATAAAGCCGTACTGGCGGTGGCTCAGCCTCGGTAGAAGGTGCCACTTGAGCCTACCCACCAACATCTTTTCCAGCACCTTTCCCAACACTGGCAAAAGTCCTATTGGTCGATGCGCTTTCGGAACCGTGTAATCTACTTTACCCGGTTTGCGAAGCACAGCGACCGTGGCCTGTTTCCAGATTCTTGGAAAACAGGCCAATTCCAGGCACTTATTTGCCAGTGATAGGAAAGCCACCGGATCCTGGCCGATCGACTGCGCGCAGATATCGGAGGTCAGGCCGTCGGCGCCGGGCGCTTTCCGGGGGTTAAAGCTCGCGCATCGTGAAAGGTTAGGTTAGGTTTTTTTGTTTTTTTTTTTTTTTAAATCGTTCCCCCTGACATGGGAATCAGAGACTTTTTCTACTTTGGGGTATTGTCCCATTGTGAAATTAAGTCTTGTCCGGTTTGGACGTTTCACGCTAAATTTCAACATTTTCTTATATATTTTGGCTACTAAGTATATATAATCAAAATTATATATTTTAGTTTGCCTTATTTTTACTTATTTCTTTTCTTTGCTTCATATTCAATTTTCTTACTATATTCAATATTTTGTGTACAATTTCTAAATTCCGAATTTTTGTCCATTATGAATGGCGGATCTTGATAGCCATTATCTAGTCCGTCATTCAGAGTGCCAGCCAGAGTTTTTTCATGTCGATGGTATCCGTTTTCTTCCTGGTCTTCGGGATTAAAGAACTTTGCTGATGACACCGGACTTAATACCTTCTTATCTAAAGTGTCTCCTAAAATGTCCTCCGGTTTCTTACATTTTGCTCTGGGTTTCCCTTCCCATACAGTTTCCTTCCCTTGCTTTTCGCTGAAAGTTTTCCAATACTTTATTTGTACTCCTTTATCTACGTTTTCATACTTTTCTGTTTCTTTCAGACACTCAGCGACGGTTGCGGTTTTCCGGACAGGTGCTGTAATCCGGACTCTTCTCCCCCCGGCGACGATGGGCCCCTTCAATGCAGCGAGTTCCTCGGACCACCACGACACGGTAAGCTTTTTGTTATCTTTTTTACTATATTCTATATTATTATTTCTTGCTTCAGTTTTCCTATTTTTAGTTTCTTCAATTTTTAATTTCTTTTTCGCTGTCAATTGGTCCAATTTGTCACCAAATATATCCCAATTTGCTTTCTTTGTATTAGTTATTCTTTTAGTTCTCTTGATTTGTATACTTTTAAGGATTTTTGTTTTAACTGTAAATACCATAGCGTTGTGGTCCAAGCAAACTACACTTTCATCACCAGCCCAATCTTCCACTAGGCCAAGTAATTCCGTCTCGCATGCAGTAACGTACACGTGTCTTGTGTTCTGTTTTCCGCCTCTGATAGTGCCAAGAGTTACCAAGTCTCCATCGCTGAGTGTCTGAAGACCCCACTCTCTCAGTACGCCCATCAACTCTTTGCCTCTGCTGCCAGTGGTCGCGCCGCCTCGCCACATGCTTTTGGCGCCGAGATTTCCTAATCCCGGTTTCCGCGCTATCCTACCCAGCTGCCTGAGTCCAGTAACCGGCCATCTAAAAGGCACCTACGTTAAGGCTCTCAACGAGAGCGTGTCGGAGCTGGTCGCGATGGCGCAGGAGTCGGCTCCTGAAGAGCTCGCAAGGGCGGAGGCGGAGAAGTGTGCCCTCCGCGAGAAGGTGAAGGCACTAGAGGCAAAATTGGCCGCCCAGGGGAAGATGCTGGAGGAGCTACTGGCCACAGTTCGGTCGCAGCAGCGACCGGCGATGGGGATGGCGGAAACCTCAGGCGGATCAGAGGTGGATCCCATTAGGCAAATGCTGGAGATCCACATGGCAAAGGTAGACGCTAAACTTGAGTCGTTAGCCATGCGGCTGCCTCCGGCGCCGATCCTAAGACCTCCACTGGCTGCCGACAGGGCGAGAGCTGCAGCAGCAACAGCAGCTTCTAAAGTAAAGCCTGCGCTGCATCATCGGTCCCGCCCCGCGCTCAGCGCGGCGTGGGCTCCGGGTCCGTGGCGCGGCCGCAACCGTCCCGCCCAGAGATGATGGAGATCGCCCAATCATAAATGGCGCTGAACTTCCTCCAGGCGAACATTAACCACTGCCGGGGAGCACAGGGCATGCTTGTCCAGTCCCTGGCAGAATGGTCGATTCACGTGGCTGTGGTCTCCGAGCCGCACTCTGTCCCCGACACTGATGAGTGGGCCGGGGACCTGGATGGCTCGGTGGCCATCACCACACGGGGCGCTGCAGGCTCCCCGCCCTTCGAAAAAGTAGCGAAGGGTACGGGATGCGTGGCAGTTCTGTTGGGAGGGATGTGGGTCGTAGGTGTTTATTTCTCTCCTAACAGGCCCCTGGCGGACTTTGAAAACTTTCTGGACCGTCTGGGGGCCCTGGTGGTGCAACACAGTCAGCCTCGCCCGGTGCTTGTAGCCGGCGACTTCAACGCCAAATCCTTGGCCTGGGGTTCGTCGGTGACCGACGCGCGGGGCGAGGCCCTGGAGGAATGGGCGATCTCCATCGGGCTGGTCGTCCTGAATCGGGGGTCGGACAACACGTGCGTGCGGCATAATGGCGGTTCGGTGGTGGATGTGACGTTCGCCACCCCAGCCCTTGCCCGCCGTGTTCAAGACTGGAGGGCCCTGGTCGAGGAGGAGTCGCTGTCCGACCATTTGTACATCCGGTACAGCGTACAGCCCTCCCAGGTCCCCGCCCAGTCCGGTGGTAGTCCGACTCGGTTCCATGGGCGGCCGGCGATGGGCCGTAAAACGCCTCAATGTGGAGGCGTTGAAGGAAGCCGCTATGTACCGTGATGGTACATAGGGAAATAAGCACTACGCGTGATGGAGACAAATGTAAAACGTACTCACATTTGCCGCCTGCAGGTCCGCCTTGGTGATGAATAGTCCGTTCCAGGATACGATACACAGCACGAGGGTTAATGAATTGTTCTGTCTACACCTTTTGCCTGTTATTAACGATTATGAACGCCACAAGAATAAATTCTTTGGCGACCGCGTGCGCGCCGGTTGATCGGTTTTCGTTGTTGTTGTTGCACTCGCGGCCCGCGGTGAAGTTGTAGCGCGTCCTCCGTGTGGGGGCGCTAGTTGCGCGACTTGTGATTGGCGCGTCGATTACGAAATGCCTCGACGGCGTTGGCGGATTGGCTAGTTGGCGGCAATGCGCGCGAGTTTGAAGATCCTCGCCATTTTACACATGTGCCAACATCACGCATTGTATTGAATATGATATTTCTTCTTCTTCTTCTACCTGGCGTTATCCCGGCCGGTGCCAGGGTTGAATTGAGGGATTTCAGGGTTTGAGGGATTGAATATGATATTTATTTATTTATTTATGCTTCTTATACAAATAATGTATAAAGGCGGACTTAATGCCTGAGGCATTCTCTGCCAGTCTACCTTTGGTTGGTGCAGAGAGAAAACAAAGTAGGCGCATAAATTAACAAATTTAAAAAGTGATGTGATGTTTAAAATATATTATAATAAAAATAATAATCATACATATACATACACCCGAAAGTAAATATAATAAATATATGTTATAAATATATATTATATAATATATAAATAAATATATATATAAATATATATAAATATAGCACGTAGAGATATAAATTAAAGTGACTCTGCCAGTTTCTTGAGAAAGTGTTGGCGAACCTTCACCTTAAACGCCAATCGTGTACCAGACGACCTGATTTCCAGGGGGAGTGAATTCCAGAGGAGTATAGATTGGATAGAGAAGGAAGAATGAGTAAAATCAGATCTATGGGTAGGACAATGAAGAAGAAGATTGTTGCTAGAGCGTAGATTCCTGTTATGGTTACTGCAAATTTTAAATAAACACGGTTACGAAACATTCCGCCCACCAAAATACATTAATGTATTTTCGAAATTATAAACAAATTAACGTAATTAAAAGAAGAAGGCATATGATATCTTACTAACTAAGAAATAATACGAAATAAAAGTTAATCTGTTTGTTTAGGTAACGGACAAAGTTTGACTAAAGGTCTCGTAAGGCGAGAGCCTTCAGCCGTACGTATCGTTGCGATTCGAACTACTCCATCTGGGCTTGGGTGCAACTCCTCAACCCGAGCCAGAGGCCAATGTAACGGAATTGAATTATCAGTTTTAATAATTACGATTGATCCTACTTCTAACGGTCGTGAATGCTTGGTCCACTTCGCTCGCTGAGTTAACGAATGAAGATATTCATTTTTCCAACGATTCCAGAAATCCTGCTGGAATCGCTGAATCAATTGCCATCGACCCAATCGATTTATGTTTAATGAAGTATCATCTTCATCAGGAACAGTCGTAAGCGGTTCAAGAGTTAGAAAATGGCCTGGTGTTAAAACTGACAGGTCATTGGGGTCGGAGCTCAGCGGACAAAGGGGCCTTGAATTTAGCATTGATTCAATTTGTACGAAAAGTGTCGTTAATTCTTCAAATGTCAGACATTGGTCGCCAACTATACGATACAAATGCGATTTCACAGATTTTATTTGTATTTCCCACACTCCGCCGAAGTGGGGGCTTGAGGGTGGATTGAAACGAAATTCGATTTGATTTGCATGAGCAGCATTTCGCATGTAGTTTACTAATTGTGCATTAGCACCGACGTAATTTGTGCCACAGTCAGAATGAATTACGCTAACTCTTCCACGACGCCCGGAGAAGCGACGCAACGCAGCAAGGAAAGCGTCCGAAGAAAGGTCTGATACCGCTTCAAGATGTACCGCGCGAGTCGCGAGACAAACAAATAAACATAAATAGGCTTTGGTAATTTTTGCACCGCGATATTTACCGCTTTTAATTCGAAAAGGGCCGCCGTAATCGGTCCCTACAACAGAAAATGGTTTCACCTGATTTACGCGAACTGCAGGCAGATCGCTCATAAAGGGTTCAAGTGGAGATGGGTGTGTCTTGTAGCACGGTACGCATTTGGATAAGCAATTACGAATGGCACGTTTAGGAGATAATATCCAAAACTGTTGCGAAAGAAGATACTGTGTTGTATTCACGCCGGCGTGACAATTTTCACGATGAACAGCTTCAATTATAAGGAAAGTCAAACGGGATGTACGTGGAAGGAGAGCAGGGTGTTTATGCTCAAATTCGAGACCAGATCGGGAAAGGCGACCGCCCACCCTGAGAATACCCTCGGGATCAAGAAACGGGTTTAACTTACGCATTTGTTTCGATAATAATTGACCTTCCCGGAGCTGACGAATTTCGTTTTCGAAAGAAGCTTGTTGATTGTGCTTTACGACGATCAACAAAGCGGCATGAAGCTCTGCGTTATTCAAGAACGGATCAGAGCAACGATTACGTTTATGACGTATAAAATTTATGAATCTCCGCCACCAACATATGATACGTTGAATTTTCCGAAGAAGAATAACGATCGAGTAGAATATCTATAAAAGAATTCTTCGAATCATCGGAACCAAGAAAGCTTTTTAACTCCTTTGCCTCCGACTGAAGAAGATCCTCACTAGGATCGACATTAAGCTGTGGCCAATGTTCGCAAGGTAAGCTCAGCCAAACAGGACCCGCCCACCATAACCGATTGTTGACAAGATCGAATGGTAACTGACCACGAGAAGCGACATCTGCAGGATTGTCTTCAGAAGCGACATGGCGCCACTCAACATCTGGAATAATATCGTGAATATGACTAACGCGGTTAGCGACGAAAGTTTTCCAACGAGACGAATGAGAACGCAACCACGCTAGAACAACGGTAGAATCAGACCAGGCTACAACGCGAGTAAATGGAAAAGATTGCGCAAAAACATCCATAATGAATTTCAACAAGTCGGCGAGAAGGACTGCAGCGCAGAGCTCCAAGCGAGGCAAGGAAACAGATTTCGTTGGCGCCACTCGCGCCTTTGAACAAACAAAAAACGTCTGAATATGACCTTCAGCGTCGACAGTACGTAAGTATACAACACCACCGTAGCCAGTTTCAGAACTATCCGAAAAACCATGCAGTTCCCAAGATAGGCAGTTTTGACTAGGAATAAAACGAGGAATTTGCAACGAGCCTAGTAATGGTATTTGCTCAAGGTAACGAGACCAAAATTTGACTATGTCTTCGGGAGGATCTGCATCCCAATCGATTTCAAGAATCCACAGTCGCTGCACCAACATCTTTGCCAATAAAATTAACGGAGACAGGAAGCCAAGCGGATCATAGATCCGTGCCAGCTCGCTAAGAACGTTACGTTTAGAACACTTCTTATTCTGCGGAGTCACGGAGAAAAGAAAGGAATCATTGGAGGGATCCCATTTGAGACCCAATACCTTGAGAGTAAGGTTATCATCGATTTCCATGGATACAGGATCGGTGATGCAATGTTCGCGAGGTAAATCCGCAAGTAGCGTAGGGCAATTGCTAGCCCATTTTCGGAGCTCGAAATGTCCCCTTTTCAAAAGTTCAATAATTTCGGATTTTACTACTTGAGCCTGATTTATATCACGGAACCCAGTTATGATATCATCGACATAAATGTCAGATTCCAGAACCTTACTCGCATTTGGAAAGTCACTGCCCTCGTCACAGATCAGCTGTTTAATGGTACGGCATGCCAGAAAAGGAGCAGAAGACACACCGTATGTAACGGTATTAAGACGAAATTCCTGCACAGGTTGGTCGGTATTAAAACGCCAGAAAATACGCTGATAGTCACGATCTGACTCTTGAAGTAGAATTTGACGATACATTTGCTTCATATCGGCAGTAAAGACAACGGCATGAATGCGGAATTTTAAAAGGATTTCAACTATGTTGGTTTGCAATTTGGGACCTACGAGCAAAACGTCGTTTAATGAAAGTCCTCTAGCATCTTTTGCAGAGGCGTTAAATACGACGCGAAGAGGTGTGGTGGTGCTTTCTGCGCGAAGTACAAAATGATGGGGAATAAAGTATTTTCCCATTTTCAACGCTTCAGGTGGTACAAGACTCATGTGGCCATGATCGAGGTATTCCTTCATGAATTCGCAATACTTAACATACAACTGTTCATTTTTAAGAAGGCGTTTTTCAATGGAATGAAAACACCGCAAGGCTATATCACGGGATGTAGGAAATATAGTTTCTTGTTCACCGTGTTTGAACGGCAAAGACACAACGTATCTACCGGTAGCATCCCTGGTATGAGAATTCTCAAAAATCTCTTCGCATCTCTTATCTTGCAAAGTAAGAGGTTTTGAATGAGAAACGGTTAACTCTTCAAGCTGCCACAATCGCTTGAGATCATCATGAAGTTGTGGTTCGTTGAAGGCAAAAAATGTATGAAATTTCGAATCTGTGTCTCCAACGTTCCCGACAAGAAGCCAACCAAATAGTGAATTTAGAGCAGACGGTTGGTTGGTACCACCTTCGACTGTTCCCGGTAAAAGAAGCGAAGCGAAACATTCCGCGCCGATAAGAAGATCTACAGGACCAGGGATGTGACAATTTGGGTCCGCTAACTGCAGCGATTTAATATGCTGCCACGAAGATTTATCAAGCCGAATGGATGGCATCTTCCCACAAATGCTTGGCAAGGTCAAGGCTCTAATGGAAAAGAGAAACTGATTGTTATGTCCGAGATCAAGGTTAACAATACCTGACACGGGAGCTGAAGTATGACCCAATCCACTAACCTTATGGGATGTGGAAATACTAGTGAACCCCAGGCGCTTCACAGCGTTCTCTGAGATAAAGTGACTTTGACTACCGGAATCAATCAAAGCTCTAAAAGATTGGAAATTACCCAAAGAATCACGAATTTGAACCATCGCGGTCGATAATAAAACGAAAGATTGTTCACGCATACTGGTCAACACTCGAACCTGATCATCAGGTTTATCGATAGCCGGAGAAGTGGCTAAGGAAGCAGTAAGCGATACTGCCTCATGCAAAAGAGAATGATGTCGTTGATGACATTTATTACATCTGAACAAAGATCGACAATCCTTGACGCTATGAGACGTTCTCAGACAATTGAAACACCAACGATGAGTTCGAGCATACTCATTGCGTTCGGTGACCGAAAGTTGTGCGAATTTTTCACACTTATTAATCGAATGATTTAATTGACAAAAGGTACATTTGACAATTACCGCTGCTGGTGTTTGTGAAGAAGGAGAACTAGATTTCTTCTCAGAAGTTGACCTTTCCGCAGTATTTGAAAGAAATATGGAAGTATTTTTTTGAAACTTGGAATTGTTCGATGACATGACTTTGTGGGATTTAATTCTATCCGAAGATTTCACTACATTAGGATTAACCTGATCAATTAGTGAAAAATGATTATCTCGAATTAATGCATCAGCTTTATTATAAAGGAAAGATTTTAATTCTTGAAATTGCGGCAACTCTGTCGAGTCTTGCCTTTGTTCAAAAGAACGCCGGGTTTGAGTGTCCAACTTTGACAAAACTAAATAACACAAAACGAAATCCCACTCGTGAATTGGAAGGTCGAGACTTGAGAGTACATTTAAATTTTCATTTATTAAATCTAAATTTCGGCGAAACTCGATAGGTGAAAGTGATTTTAAATTAACGTTTAATATTTCTTTCCAGCATGTAAATGCTAGATCTCGTTTATCACGGTATCTGGCCACCAACGCTTCGTACGCTCCGCGATAATATTTACCTTGAATCGGGTAAGAACGAATCACACCTAAGGCGTCACCACTGAGACAGGTCTCAAGATATTGCATACGCTTCGTATCCGAAAGTGATTCATTATTATGAATCAAAGAATTAAATAAATCGAAAAACTTAGGCCACTCCTTGATTTCACCAGAAAACGATGGTAAGTTAATTTTAGGCAACTTTATGTCGGATCCTGACGAATGGCTTGCACTTTTATCGCAAGGATGAACGTTTGAAACGGGAAATAAATTTCGATTAATAGTCAAAATTTTAAAATGAATATTGTCAAACTCGGTACGAATTTCATCTTCTTGTTCGAAATCGTCATCATCAATGACGCCCAAAATATCCGAATGAACGCTCTCAAAGCTTTCGATTAGTTTTGGCAATGAGGAGAATTGAACACTAAATAAATTCAAACACGATTTATCTTCCTCTGCCGATTCAGCAACTTCTAGAAGTTTCTTTAAACGGTTGAAGGCCAAGGTACGCTTGCGCCGTAGTACAGGCAAACCCTGAACACTCGGATTATCTACACTCGCTAACTTTGTTAAACGCATCTTTGGTTTAGCAACACGAATCGAACGATACGACATTATAAATAAATGTCGAAACGAATACACGAAATTAAATTAAGTATATCAAACTATTGTATAGTCACTGCCTACCTTTCACGGATAGAAGTACTGTACGCGAGAACGAATGACGACTAGTACAGCACACGATTTTGAAAATAAGGACAGCAAATGACTAACGAATAATGAAATCTAATAAGTACTTAAGTACTTATTCCTTCACAACGAAACGAAACTAAATTGCCTACAAAAGTTCGCAAAGTTGCAACACTAACGTATGTAAACAAAGAACGGTTATATGAATATTATTATGGCACATACACGAATGCACAATAATAATAAGCATGCCAAACGGCGTATATAACCGACTACGAGAAATGTGTACACTTGCCGCCTATTTGTACTCGAATGTACTCGATGTTTTAATTTATAGACGTCGCTAGAATAAAAACAGATGAACGACACCTATATTAAAACTTCCACGGATTAGAATCTATGTATATGTTAACCTGTGTGTATTAACACGAAGTGAATTTGTTAGAGAATCGAAACCCAACGATACATCAACGAATTGGAACTAGAATAGATGTACCGCAAGTAACGAGGCGAAAAATAACAATATTCAAATGTATATAATACACCGGCTACCAATACTAGAACGCTTATTACGTTATGTTTAAGTACATAAGGGACAAATGCACATCGGCGCTAAGGATAAATAAAAGACAAAATGGCTGACATTTGAACAACTCGACGAGAATGATTTTATGAATTGTTTGAATTAAATAAACAAGTAAATGTAATACTAAAGAACTATTCACGTACAAAGTAATTATTAATATTTTTATTCAATAAATGAATTGGTAACAGTTTAAGAATGTGATAAATTAAATATGACGAAAGAATCACGCCACTGTAATTTGGTCGGTTTATAATATTTACGCGAATTGCCGATTTTTTCAATGTAAATAGTTTGAAAATATACTAAACTGTATTGTAATGTTTTATGCAAACAATCATATGCCTTCCTGGAACGACCGATTGGAATGTTAATTGTAAATTTTTAACAAAACTTGCAATGGCGGTATCGCAATGCTTCGAACCAAGTTTATCTCAACAAAACAACTCGGAATCTAAGTTCGAAATAGCGAATGTACTCGCTATTCCCGGGTTTCGGCACCAAAATATGTACCGTGATGGTACATAGGGAAATAAGCACTACGCGTGATGGAGACAAATGTAAAACGTACTCACATTTGCCGCCTGCAGGTCCGCCTTGGTGATGAATAGTCCGTTCCAGGATACGATACACAGCACGAGGGTTAATGAATTGTTCTGTCTACACCTTTTGCCTGTTATTAACGATTATGAACGCCACAAGAATAAATTCTTTGGCGACCGCGTGCGCGCCGGTTGATCGGTTTTCGTTGTTGTTGTTGCACTCGCGGCCCGCGGTGAAGTTGTAGCGCGTCCTCCGTGTGGGGGCGCTAGTTGCGCGACTTGTGATTGGCGCGTCGATTACGAAATGCCTCGACGGCGTTGGCGGATTGGCTAGTTGGCGGCAATGCGCGCGAGTTTGAAGATCCTCGCCATTTTACACATGTGCCAACATCACGCATTGTATTGAATATGATATTTAAATAAACACGGTTACGAAACACGCTATAATTCAGGCGTGGCTCCCCGTACCGGACGGGCCGGTGCGGGTCGAGCAAGAGGCGGAATGGTTCGGGGTGGCGATAGCGCGCGTCTGCGACGCGGCCATGCCCCGGGTCACCCGCCTCCCAGCGAGGCGCCAGGTGTACTGGTGGTCGGCCGAGCTCACAGAGTTGCGCGCAGCCTGCCAGGTCGCGCGCCGCCGAATCGCCAGGCACCGTCGTCGTCGGACCCGTAGACCCGGCGACGACGAGCAAGAGCGGCTCCTTCTCGACCTCCACAGAGAGGCGAAGAGAGCGCTGCGGGTGGCCATCGCGCAAGCGAAGGCCGCGGCGAATGATGAGTTCCGGAGAACTCTCGATAGAGATCCATGGGGGCGTCCGTATCGCATGGCGATGAAAAAACTCCGCCCGTGGGCGCCCCCGCTAACTCAGAGTCTCCGGACCGACCTCGTTGAGGACGTCGTCGCGGCCTTGTTCCCGGCCACCGAGGAGTTCACTCCTCCACCGATGGCGCCACGTCCATCGGCGCCATCGTCGTCATCGGTTTCGGAAAGGGATATCCCGGAGGTTTCGCCGCAAGAATTGGAGGCGGCAGTGCTTCGGCTGCGGAGCAAAAACTCGGCCCCGGGGCTCGACGGGGTGCCCGGTCGTGTCTGGGTGCTGGCCGTCGAGTCGCTGGGTACGAGGCTCCGCGGCCTTTTCTCCGCGTGCCTGGAGCAGGGCATCTTCCCGTCGCGATGGAAGACGGGCAAGCTTGTCCTGCTTCGGAAGGAGGGGCGACCCGCAGAGTCGCCATCGGCCTACCGGCCCATCGTGCTGCTCGACGAGGTGTGCAAACTTTTTGAGCGCATTGTTCACGTGCGCCTCGTCGAGCACATGGAGGACACGGGCCCGGACTTGGCGGATTGCCAGTTCGGGTTCCGACGGGGCCGGTCCACGATCCACGCGATTTTGCGGGTCAAGGCACAGGCGGAAGAAGCGGTGTCCCGGGGCAAAGTCGTGGTGGCGGTGTCTCTCGACATCGCCAACGCTTTCAACACCACGCCCTGGGCCTGCATCGAAGAAGCACTGCGGTACCACGAGGTGCCGCCATATCTCCGGCGCATGGTGCACGCGTACCTCTCTAACAGGTACGTGGTGTATCCGGGCGCCAACGGGTGGCACCGAAGAGCGGTGACGTGCGGTGTTCCACAGGGATCGGTTCTGGGTCCGCTCCTGTGGAACATCGGGTACGACTGGGTGCTCCGTGGTACCAACCTTCGGGGCGTCGCTGTCGTCTGCTACGCGGACGACACATTAGTGACAGCGACGGCCAGGACTTACAGAAGAGCTGCCCTGCTAGCCTCGTTTGGCACGGGGCTGGTGGTTGGCAGAATTCGGCGACTGGGCCTCACGGTGGCCCTGAACAAGACCGAGGCCGTGTGTTTCCACGGACCTCGGTGTGGGCCACCTCCAGAGGCCCACCTCACAGTGGAGGACGCGCGGATTCCCGTCGGCTCGAGCATGAAGTATCTTGGCCTCATCCTCGACAGCCGATGGGACTTCCGCGCGCATTTCGAGAAGTTGTCGCCGAAACTGGTGAAGGCGGCGGGCGCACTGGGGCGCCTGCTGCCCAACACTGATGGTCCTGGCATCCCTTGCCGAAACCTGTATGCTGGAGTCGTGCGGTCCATGGCCCTATACGGAAGTCCCGTTTGGGCTGAGTCCCTGAGCGCTCGCTGTGTCCGCCTGCTGCACCGTCCGCAGCGCATGGTGGCGCAACGAATCGTCAGGGGCTACCGCACGGTCTCACACGAGGCGGCCTGCGTTCTAGCGGGAACTCTGCCCTGGGAGCTCGACGCGAAGACCCTCTCGTCAGTTCTTTGGACGAGAGGAGGCGTCCCAGCGCGGGCAGAGACTGGTGTCCCGAGAGGTCGAGGCCATGCTGGTCTCCCTCCGCAGGACCGCCGTGGAGGAGTGGCGTTCCAGGCTGGAGAATCCAAGTGCTGGCGCGAGGACCGTCGCGGCAGTGCGACCTGTCCTCCAACAGTGGCTGGAGAGGCGCCACGGTGCGCCGACATTCCGGCTGACACAGGTGCTCACCGGGCACGGCTGCTTCGGTGCGTACTTGTGTCGCGTAGCCGGAGCCGAGGAGTCCGCCGTGTGCCACCACTGTGGCAACTGCCGCGAGGACACGGCCCAGCACACACTGGAGGAGTGCCCAGCCTGGGACAATATGGCATAAAAATGTATGTAAAGTTGATTTGTCCATTATTATTTCCGGTATGTTTTCTTTTGTTACATTCATTTCAATTTTTTGTTCTATTTCAAATTTTTCCTTTGTGTATATGGGGCAATCTATCAAGATGTGTGGGACGGTCTCTACTACGTTTGGGTCACATGGGCACGCCGGACTCTCCTTGCATTTGAAGCGATTCAAATACTTGGAGAATCCACCGTGCCCTGTGAATACCTGCGTGAGGATTGAGTCCAGAGCGATCCGGCGAACAGTTTTGTGCGCTACGACAGCGTCCGGGAAGAACAGCTTCGTCACCGAGGCTGTCTCTCCTTCAGCGTATCTCCGGCTCCATTCGCCAACGGACTCCTGACGGATCTGTCTTTTTACGAATGACGCCGGACATTTGTCGTAGTGCGCACGACATTTGAGCCTTTGTGCAGCCTCCTTAGCGAGCTCGTCCGCCCTTTCATTTCCCTCCAACCCGGCATGCGCTTTAACCCAGAAGAAGTTTATTTTCTGGGCGCGTTCATCTGCGGCTCTTAACATTTGGTTAACTTTGAACGCCAGCGGGTGGAGGGAGTCTCCTTTTACAATGCTTTTAAGAGCGGACATAGAGTCGCTAAAGATGCTGCACTCAGGAAGCCCGCTCCGGGCTGCCTCTTTCACAGCTGTTTTGAGGGCAAGAAGTTCCGCCTGGTAAACGGAGCAGTACTATTCCAACTTCAGCTTTTTGGTACTCGTCTCGGCGGCACCATTCCATATGGATAGTGCCGCTCCGACTTTCCCGTCGATTTTGCTGCCGTCGGTGAAGATACTGAGGCCTTCACCGACGTGTTGGTCCAGTTCCGCTCCGCTCTCGAGACATTGGAACCTCCTACTCCTCTGTTCCGCTGGATGGTCCAAGTCGACGAAAGCCACAGGCCTCTCAACCTCCCGATCCCCTACTATTCGCTGGGAGTACCCCTTTCTCGCTTCATATAAGAGTGCGGTTTCCCTCACTCTTATATCGAGAGGGAGTATTCCCGCGAGCAGCAGTGTCGAGTTTAGGGAGACGGTCCTGTATGCCTTCGTCAACTTGATGGCGAAACTTCGCTGGACAGCCCCAAGCTGCTTCCTGATACCCAACTTTCGGCTGGCGGGAGCCCACGCACTAGCCGCGTAAAGAATTACTGGCTCAACCGCCGCCGTGTAGATCGTCCTGATCACTTCTGGGCTCAATCCCCACTGGACCTTGGCTGCCCTCGACAGTTTTTTGTAAAGGCTGATTGCCTTTCGGCACGCCTGCGTCACGTGACTGTTAAAGGTCAGCCGGTCGTCTATCGTAAGGCCAAGCATTTTTATTTCCTTAGACAGGCCAATATCCACGCCACCCATGCGCAGGATTGGAGCATCGTACTTTAGTTTATTAGTTATTATCATCGCCTTGGTCTTTTGCGGCGCAAATTTTAGTTTGTTTCGGATGCCCCAATCCCGCACATAGGCCAGCGCGGCATTGGCCCGTCTTTGTGCTTCTCCTGTGGTACCCCCATCGAACACCAGGACGACATCATCAGCAAAAGCTTGACAATAGTCGCCCCGGCGCTCCAGTCCTTGCAGCAACGGATCAAGGAGGAGGTTCCACAGGATCGGCCCCCCGATAGACCCCTGCACACAACCCTTAACAGTCCGTTTGACGTACTCAGCACCAGCGTATCGGACCCTGACAACCCGATTATCTAAGTAGCTGGCGATCACCCGTCTGATGTTTGGTGGGCATTTCTCCTCCACCAACCGGACTTTAATGGCTGGCCACCAGGCGCTATCGAAGGCTCCCTCTATGTCTAGTGATATCATTATCACTACTTTCTTTTCTTTTAATTTAGTTCGAATGTATTTCATTAAGACATAGAGGGAGTCCTCGGTGCCCCTTTGTGGCATAAAGCCGTATTGGCGGCCACTCATCCTGGGGAGGAGGTGCCATTTGAGTCTGCCCACCAGCATCTTTTCCAGTATCTTTCCCATCACAGGCAACAGTCCTATTGGTCGGTGTGCTTTGGGAACCGTGTAGTCGTCTCGACCTGGTTTCCGAAGCACAACGACCGTGGCCTCCTTCCAAATTTTTGGAAAGCAGGCCAGTTCTAGGCACTTGTTAGCCAGTGATAGGAAAGACTCCGGATCTTGGGCGATCGCCTGCGAACAGATATCGGATGTCAGGCCATCCGAGCCGGGCGCCTTTTTCGGGTTGAATCCCACCAGCGCAACCCCAAGCTCACGCAGTGTGAATGGTGGGTCATGTTCCTCACCATAGACCCAGTCATTCACACGCTCGGCCTGTGCTCTGATGCGCTGGTGGTATTCATTGTCTTCCCTGTCCGGGTCTTCCGGATAAAATGTGTCCGCAAGAAATCTTGTGGACTCCATTTTATCCAGTTCCCTCCCGTCCTTTTTTAGGGGTACATCCTCCTGTCGTTTCGTCAGGCGTGCCAATACGCGATAGATCCCATCCCACACTCCTTCCCTATCTTGCCTACCACAAAACTCTTTCCAACTTTTTACTTGTGCTAATTTCGATTCTATTTCGTAAAGTTCTTTTGCCTCTTTATACTCTTTAATAACTTTTTCTTTCCTTACAGGTGCTGCCCATCGGATCCTTCGCTTCTTCCTCATCGTGTCTCTCTTCAGACCTTCAAGCTCTTCGTTCCACCAAGGTATTGTATATTTACTCTGTTTTTTCTTTTTAGGTATGATACTTTCACAGGTTTCTATGATTAATTGTGTATATTTTTCTATGTATTGTTCTAGTTCTTCTTTAGTTTCTATTTTATCTAGATGTATTTTATTTATGTTATTTTCGTTGATTAGCTGTTTAAATTTTGACCCAAATTTCGTCCAATCTACTTTTTTGGTGTTGTATATTCGTGTTGTTCTTTTAATATTGATTCCTTGACCTTTTTTCAGTTTAATTTTAAAAAAGATGGTGTTATGGTCCGAGCTCGTTTGATCTTCCATCACTTTCCAGTTATTAATTTTGTCCAACATATCGATCGAACAGGTCGTGATGTCCACCTGGCTGGAGAATGTGCTCCCTCCTCTTACGGTACTGAACGTTGGCGTATCACCTTCGTTCAGTACATGGAGTCCGGTCTCATCCAGCATTTCGGTGAACATCACTCCCCTCCGATCCATTGTGTGGCCCCACCACAAGCTTTTCGCATTGCCGTCTCCCCCCAATATAATGCGACCCGGCCCCAGTCTCCTCACTATATCCCTCAGGTGGTCGAGGTAGGTTTCAATTGGCTGGTCAGGCTCGAAGTAAAAAGAGACCGCCACGATCTCCCAGTCACCGTTGCTGATCTTCACTACAACAATATTTTTTGTGGTAAGTTCCGAGCAGATCAAGGCGTCCAACTCCTCGTCGAACACTGCTATGGCTGCCTTGACCTGCCCTCCCTCCTGGTTTGTGCACTGGAAGACCCTGACGGTCCCGTAGTCCTTGACATAGCCCGATCCCCCAATATAAGGCTCTTGGATGAGAGCGAAGGCCAACCTCTTGTCGCTTGCCATCATCATAAATTCTTGGGTGGCAAGCGACATCCTTTGGAGGTTGGCCTGCCCTACTTGGTACTCCTTCTCATCCGGGCTGGAGTTTACTGGGCCCGGGGTGCCGGGGACCACCTCAGCAGTACGCCACCGCCGATCGCGCTAACGCATCCCATTTCTGCCTGACTGGGCATTCGTGACTGAAAGCGTTGTGCTTTACGTCTGCCAGCTTCGCTTTTTGGCAGTTACAACAAGTTGGCGGTTCGGCTGCCACCCAGTCAGGACAGTCTGCTTTCAAATGAGGGCCTCCGCAGTGACTGCAGACGTCCAGGGTGCTTCGACAGAATCGCCTACCGTGACCATAGCCCAGGCATCGAGAGCATTGGACTAGTGGTGACTGGTCGGCAACTCTGATTCTCTGGACGTCTACATGCACCGCGCCGGCATTTGTAAAGAGTCCCCAAACTTGTGGTGATACTTTAGCGACTATATGTGTCATGTGTGGGTTCCGTGTTCTCCTTCTATATTTTATCTCGATTCTATCTTCGTCTTTTCCGATCTTTTCCATTAAGTGTTTGTTTTGTGTCCTTATAGCCTTTATTATTTCTTCGTCCGAGTGGCAGTTTAAAACATCCTTCATGATGATGAGTGGGTCTTTATTTATTACCTCTTCTACATTCAACTTATCTCCAGCTTTAATTATTTTCTCTTTTACTTTTGTTAACTCCTGTTTGTCCTGAAATCCCATTATTATTTTCATCTCCTTTGCCTTCCTGATTTTATCTATTTTAAATCCTTCCTCTGTCGCGTTTACGACTTTCCTTATCTTATCTACTACTTCATCACCTGTTTCACGTTCATCCGTCGATGTCACCATAATTGAGTGTAGCGCCGTGGCTACTACACTGGAAGGTTTCCCCCGTTGTGGGCCGGCTGCTACACTTGCGTAAGTATTTCTCCTTTCCTCTACGTCATTTGTTATTAGAGCATTAATTTTCTCAATTTCTTTCCGGTTCTCTTTTAAAAGTTTCGTATTTTCTTCTAACCTTTTGATTAACTCCTTATGTTCCTCTCCTTCCTTTCTTGCTTGTTCTATCCTTTCTTTAGCAACCACATCATCATCAATTCCTTTGTCACCTGTCTGTCTCCTTTGAGTCTCTTTCCCGTTATAAAGTCTCCCCTCTTCCGCGTCCTTTACTAAATTATAAAGTCGTTCCGTAGCGTTTATCACCTGTCTTGATTTCCGTTTTTAAATTACGGCTATTATTTATTTGCAGTCTCGTTTTCATGAGGCAGGCCTTAGCCTCCGCCGTTCTACTCGTGTATGCTGTTTGTTTGGTGGGTGATTTTTCAATTGTGGTTTCGTCCGGGTTTAAGGTCTTTTTCGGCGCAGTTATTTTGGGCCTCTGTTTAATTTGTCCGACCGCCCTGGAGTCCTCAAGATGGTCAATTTTGGCTTCGATGCTCTGACGTGCTTGTGCAACAGTCGCCCTATTTGACTCTGGTGGTGTAGCTGTAGGCGATCGGGAGGCCATTTTGTTGGTTTCCTTGGCCGGCGTGCGAAATCCACAACCAAACATTTTATAATTGGGAGGGGGAGATGCAATGTAAAGTAAAGGGGGAGCTTGTCAATCCAATTTTCTTATACACCAAGTGTAAATGGCTTGGCGATAAGATGTTGTCAATTCAAATGTGATAACAATAAGTTGTCACTAGTTTGTCCAATAAGTATCTGCGGGCCGAAGCGCCGATAGTCATGCGAGTCAATAGTTTCAATAAAATACTTTGTCCTTGTGAGTGTAAATTGCCCACAAGGCGTCAGTTTTAAAATTAAATTAAGTTTTATGACGTTGGTGTGTGCCGCAGTGTAGTATTATTAGTTATAGGTCAATTATGTTCGTCTGAACAATACTCAAGTAATAATATTTAAAATTAAAAAATTGTTTAAATACTATGTTTTAATATTTTCCAAGTCTATATGGCTAATGCCGCTATTGGGTGGGCGGGCGGCGAAAAAATTGCAGTTTTGGTGCGTCTAGACCCAGCATGCGTGGTATCCACGTATCGGGCTCGATGAGGCGCGTGCAACGGTGCAACAATCGGGAACAGCCGGGAGCGAAAATTTTCAAGGGGGGCCAAAAATGTGTTATTTTAGAAGAAATTTAGTGAATTTTACTATTATAAACTACAAATTAATTGGAGCAGCGCTCCCCTTGTATGCCGTCGAGCGGCAGGACACAGGTTGTACGAAAATTCTAGAATTCTAGACCAAAAAGTAAATTTAAAATAGTATTAAGTAAATTTTCAAACAAAATATCGATTTTTTTATGGAATATCACAAAAACAAACAATTAAGGCTCGCCAGATCCCAGCAGGCGTGGAGTGCACGTATCGGGTGCGACGGGACGCGTTTGTAAATGCAACAATCCAGGACAATTCGACACAAGAAATTTTAAAAGAGCGGCTCCTTCTCGACCTCCACAGAGAGGCGAAGAGAGCGCTGCGGGTGGCCATCGCGCAAGCGAAGGCCGCGGCGAACGATGAGTTCCGGAGAACTCTCGATAGAGATCCATGGGGGCGTCCGTATCGCATGGCGATGAAAAAACTCCGCCCGTGGGCGCCCCCGCTAACTCAGAGTCTCCGGACCGACCTCGTTGAGGACGTCGTCGCGGCCTTGTTCTCGGCCACCGAGGAGTTCACTCCTCCACCGATGGCGCCACGTCCATCGGCGCCATCGTCGTCATCGGTTTCGGAAAGGGATATCCCGGAGGTTTCGCCGCAAGAATTGGAGGCGGCAGTGCTTCGGCTGCGGAGCAAAAACTCGGCCCCGGGGCTCGACGGGGTGCCCGGCCGTGTCTGGGTGCTGGCTGTCGAGTCGCTGGGTACGAGGCTCCGCGGCCTTTTCTCCGCGTGCCTGGAGCAGGGCATCTTCCCGTCGCGATGGAAGACGGGCAAGCTTGTCCTGCTTCGGAAGGAGGGGCGACCCGCAGAGTCGCCATCGGCCTACCGGCCCATCGTGCTGCTCGACGAGGTGTGCAAACTTTTTGAGCGCATTGTTCACGCGCGCCTCGTCGAGCACATGGAGGACACGGGCCCGGACTTGGCGGATTGCCAGTTCGGGTTCCGACGGGGCCGGTCCACGATCCACGCGATTTTGCGGGTCAAGGCACAGGCGGAAGAAGCGGTGTCCCGGGGCAAAGTCGTGGTGGCGGTGTCTTTCGACATCGCCAACGCTTTCAACACCATGCCCTGGGCCTGCATCGAAGAAGCACTGCGGTACCACGAGGTGCCGCCCTATCTCCGGCGCATGGTGCACGCGTACCTCTCTGACAGGTGCGTGGTGTATCCGGGCGCCAACGGGTGGCACCGAAGAGCGGTGACGTGCGGTGTTCCGCAGGGATCGGTTCTGGGTCCGCTCCTGTGGAACATCGGGTATGATTGGGTGCTCCGTGGTACCAACCTTCGGGGCGTCGCTGTCGTCTGCTATGCGGACGACACACTGGTGACAGCGACGGCCAGGACCTTCAGGAGAGCCGCCCTGCTAGCCTCGTTTGGTGAGGGACTGGTGGTTGGCAGGATTCGGCGACTGGGCCTCACGGTGGCCCTGAACAAGACCGAGGCCGTGTGTTTCCACGGACCTCGGTGTGGGCCCCCACCAGAGGCCCACCTCACAGTGGAGGGCGTGCGGGTTCCCGTCGGCTCGAGCATGAAGTATCTTGGCCTCATCCTCGACAGCCGATGGGATTTCCGCGCGCATTTTGAGAAGTTGTCGCCGAAACTGGTGAAGGCGGCGGGCGCACTGGGGCGCCTGCTGCCCAACACCGATGGTCCTGGCATCCCTTGCCGAAACCTGTATGCTGGAGTCGTGCGGTCCATGGCCCTCTACGGGAGTCCCGTTTGGGCCGAGTCCCTGAACGCTCGTTGCGTCCGCCTGCTGCACCGTCCGCAGCGCATGGTGGCGCAGCGAATCGTCAGGGGTTACCGCACGGTCTCGCACGAGGCGGCCTGCGTTCTAGCGGGAACTCTGCCCTGGGAGCTGGACGCTAAGACCCTCTCGTCAGTTTTCTTTGGACGAGAGGAGGCGTCCCAGCGCGGGCAGAGACTGGTGTCCCGAGAGGTCGAGGCAATGCTGGCCTCCCTCCGCAGGACCGCCGTGGAGGAGTGGCGTTCCAGGCTGGAGAATCCAAGTGCTGGCGCGAGGACCGTCGCGGCAGTGCGACCTGTCCTCCAACAGTGGCTGGAGAGGCGCCACGGTGCGCCGACATTCCGGCTGACACAGGTGCTCACCGGGCACGGCTGCTTCGGTGCGTACTTGTGTCGCGTAGCCGGAGCCGAGGAGTCCGCCGTGTGCCACCACTGTGGCAACTGCCGCGAGGACACGGCCCAGCACACACTGGAGGAGTGCCCAGCCTGGGACGAAGAGCGCAGCGCTCTCACTGCGGTTTTGGGGAGAGACCTCTCGCTGCCGGCGGTGGTCGCCGCCATGGTCGGCAGCGAGACGTCTTGGCGAGCAGTGACCTCCTTCTGCGAGCGTGTCATATCGCAGAAGGAGAGCGCCGAGCGGGATCGGGAGCAGAACGATCCCGCTCGGCGTCACCGCAGACGAAGAACGAGGCGCCGGGACGCCAACTAACCCGGCGCCGCAGAGGCCACACGGGGCCGCCTTCCCTATCCTGGCGGCCCCCGAGACGTAACGCCAAACGCGTTTGAAGCCGCGTCGCTCTAAGCGGCAGTGCACAAGGAGGCGGTCCTGGCGCGTCTGATTAGCAGTATCCCGGGGCCGTCTCCAAAGTGCACCGATGGTGGCCAACGCGGGGTTTTTAGTCGGTATTTCGGTGCGCAAATTACGATAGGGACCCGACCCAGCTCCACGTCTCGCTGGGCCGGAAGGCGCACCGGTGAGTCCGACACACCCCCGCCCCTTCGGGGGTGGGATGGTCCGTAAAGGGATTTTCCCCGCGAGAAAAAAAAAAAAAAAAAAAGGTTAGGTTAGGTTAGGTTAGGTTAGGTTAGGTTAGGTTTTTTTTTTTTTTTTTTTTTTTTTTTTTTTTCTCCTGTGTTCTATTTTGTAGGGGAGTGTTTTGTCTCGCTGCAGAGTGTTGTGAGTGAGCATGTGAGGTGAGATTAACCAGCAAAGGGGTAGGGTCTCGCTATTTGATACGACGACCCGCCCTTTGCCGGTTTAATGTGTAGGTGTAGGGGAAACATCCGGAGAGGCAAGACTACGGCATAGCAATGTTTTCATCCGCCCCTCGTCGGTTCCCCTTGGTAAAGTTAGGAATTGTCGGGTGTGTGTTCGCGTATTGAGTAAAGTGTGTGGTCGCAAGAGATAGTTCTTATTATCTAATTCTTATATTTTAGGTATAAATAAGTTTTTCACAGTTAGGTTTTTTATTACAATGGTGAGTGTACGGTTATCAGATGGCTACATTTATGTAGCAGTTATATAAAGCGAAGTGATCGGTGTAAGTGACAAAGTGTGTAGTCATAAGGATGAGATATATGAAATAGTGTGAGTAATAGAATATGTGAATAGTGATGACGGTAAATTTTTTACCAAAGTTAAATTGTTATATCAGTAATCGATGGGTGAAGATAAATCAATCAGCAAAAGTTTTGAAAATTTTCCAATTGGAAATTCCAATAAGATTTTTGCCAATGGGAATTCCAATTAGAATTCCAATTGGTATAGAACCAAGTGAGAATTTGTAAAATTGTAAGTTAGTAATGAATTTTCGTGTGTTAATTATTATAAGGTGAAAGTGAGAATTGACAATTACTAATTGTGTTGTGTGTGTATGAATGTTTATATAAATGTTATTGTTGTTAATGTTTCAGACTAATCTGGAAGAGTTTAATTGTGTTTAAGTGAGTATGAGTGGAAATTATGTTAGTGTGTAAAGTTAATGTGTGACAATAAGGGAGGTTTGTACATGATGTAATTATGTTGATTATTAAAGAATAATGACTAAATTTCTATATGATATATAAGGCAAGGAAAATCAGTTTAAATGTCCAGTGCTACAAATAAATTACTGTTGGATAATACAAATATATGATTTTGATAAAGTGATCAAATAATCAATATTATGGTGATGTGTAGTAAAATATTTAAAAGGTTAGGTTAGGTTAGGTTAGGTTAGGTTAGGTTAGGTTAGGTTAGGTTAGGTTAGGTTAGGTTAGGTTAGGTTAGGTTAGGTTAGGTTAGGTTAGGTTAGGTTAGGTTAGGTTAGGTTAGGTTAGGTTAGGTTAGGTTAGGTTAGGTTAGGTTAGGTTAGGTTAGGTTAGGTTAGGTTAGGTTAGGTTAGGTTAGGTTAGGTTAGGTTAGGTTAGGTTAGGTTAGGTTAGGTTAGGTTAGGTTAGGTTAGGTTAGGTTAGGTTAGGTTAGGTTAGGTTAGGTTAGGTTAGGTTAGGTTAGGTTAGGTTAGGTTAGGTTAGGTTAGGTTAGGTTAGGTTAGGTTAGGTTAGGTTAGGTTAGGTTAGGTTAGGTTAGGTTAGGTTAGGTTAGGTTAGGTTAGGTTAGGTTAGGTTAGGTTAGGTTAGGTTAGGTTAGGTTAGGTTAGGTTAGGTTAGGTTAGGTTAGGTTAGGTTAGGTTAGGTTAGGTTAGGTTAGGTTAGGTTAGGTTAGGTTAGGTTAGGTTAGGTTAGGTTAGGTTAGGTTAGGTTAGGTTAGGTTAGGTTAGGTTAGGTTAGGTTAGGTTAGGTTAGGTTAGGTTAGGTTAGGTTAGGTTAGGTTAGGTTAGGTTAGGTTAGGTTAGGTTAGGTTAGGTTAGGTTAGGTTAGGTTAGGTTAGGTTAGGTTAGGTTAGGTTAGGTTAGGTTAGGTTAGGTTAGGTTAGGTTAGGTTAGGTTAGGTTAGGTTAGGTTAGGTTAGGTTAGGTTAGGTTAGGTTAGGTTAGGTTAGGTTAGGTTAGGTTAGGTTAGGTTAGGTTAGGTTAGGTTAGGTTAGGTTAGGTTAGGTTAGGTTAGGTTAGGTTAGGTTAGGTTAGGTTAGGTTAGGTTAGGTTAGGTTAGGTTAGGTTAGGTTAGGTTAGGTTAGGTTTTTTTTTTTTTTTTTTTTTTATTGGGCGTAGAGCCCGCTGCTTCCCCTAACTGGCGTTAGAGACATTTTGTGCCACTCTCTAAGTGTATACTTACGCCTATCTAATCTATCTCCGTCTTTGGGAGTTTAAAGTGTTCCTAACTCCTTCGTAGGGAGGTCCTTCTTATGGCCTAGCTACTTTAGTTCTATTATTATCTTTTATTTATTTCCAAATTTACATTTCTTCTTATTGCTACTTACATAAGTATAAACCTAAATCTACTTATTACTATTTTCTTATGCTCTAAAATCATATAATCTTATATTATATATTTTAGACTACTTATTATTACTTATTTCTAGTTATTACTCTATTTGCTACTTTTTTACAAAAATCTATAAATTTAGGTCTTCTATCGTTGTTACTTATTATTCTACTTAAATTTCTAACATTTATCTCTATTTCTAGTTCCTGTTCCAGGTTAAATCTGTCTTTTAAAAATACCGGGCACTCCACAATGGCGTGCACGATCGACTCGCTCACCGCAGGGTCACAGATGCATGCCGGGCTCTCCTTGCACTTGAATCGATGCAAGTACTCGGAGAACCCGCCATGCCCAGTGAACACCTGCGTCGTGATCGAGTCGATCGCGATCTTCCTCACCAGCCTGTTTGCCTCCACAGCGTCGGGGAAGAAGAGTTTTGTGGTAGTCGCGGTTTCCCCTTCCGCGTAGCGCCCGTTCCATTCGTCAATCGACTCCTTTCGGATCTGTCGTTTGACGAACGAAACGGGACACCTGTCGTAGTGGGGCCGCGTCTTCAGCTTCAGTGCAGCATCCTTTGCGAGTTCGTCTGCGCGTTCGTTTCCCTGCAACCCTGCGTGAGCTTTTACCCAGTATAGTTTTATTGTTTTGTCGCGATCTTTTGCGAGACATATGTTCTTGTTGATCTCAAACGCTAGGGGATGCAGGGAAACACCACTCGCCACCGTCTCTAACGCCGCCCTCGAATCACTCAGGATGCTGCACTGCGCTTTTCCACTTTTCACTGCTTCCTCCACGGCCCTGTGGAGGGCCAACAGCTCGGCTTGGTAGACGGTGCAGAAGGGTTCCAGCTTCAGCTTGATGGCTTTCTTTTCCACAGCATTTTCCCAAATGGAGATCGCCGCTCCAACCCTCCCTTGGATTTTACTGCCATCAGTGAACAAGCTCACTCCAGCATTAACGATCTGGTTCACTTCTGCACCGTCGACCACGCACTGGTAATGCACTGCACCCCTTCGCGCTGGATGATCGAGCCTTCCGAAGGCCACAGGACGCTCCACCTCTCGGTCTCCCACCACTCGCAGGGAATAGCCCCTCTTGACTTCGTACAGGGAAGCATTTTCCCTGACACGAATGTCAAGGGGCAATATCCCAGCGAGCAGTAGGGCCGAGTTTAGTGAGACCGTCCTGTAGGCCTTCGTAAGCTTTTGCGCGAATCCCCGCTGCACCACAGCAAGCTGCTTTCTGACGCCGAGCTTTTTCGCGGCTGGAGCCCAAACGCTCGCGGCGTATAAAATTGTCGGCTCCACTACGGCCGTGTAAAGTAATTTTATCACCTCTGGCCCCAAGCCCCACTGAAGTCTCGCCGCCCTAGAAAGCCGGTTGTAGAATGCAAGTGCCTTTCCACACACCTCAGTTATGTGCGCTTTAAATGTGAGCGCGCCATCGATGGTAACCCCCAGAATTTTAATTTGCTTTTCCAGGCCAATGTCCACCCCGCCCATGTGGAGGATTGGGGAATCGTACTTAAGTTTTCGCGTCAGGACCATTGCCTTGGTTTTGTGCGGAGCGAATTTCAACTTATTTCGGATTCCCCAGTCCCTCACAAAGGCGAGGGTTTCGTTGGCCTGGCGTTGTATTTCGGCCATCTTGTCTCCATGGAATGCGAGCACTACATCATCCGCGAATGCTTGGCAGTAACATCCCCTCCCCTCTAGTCCAGATAGCAATGGGTCGAGGAGCAGGTTCCAGAAAGTTGGACCCCCAATGGAGCCCTGAACGCATCCCTTGGAGGTCCATCTCTCAGATTCCTCTCCTGCATACCTCACTCTGACTTTCCTGCTCTCGAGGTAGCTATCTATCACCCTTCGGACGGTTAGGTTAGGTTAGGTTAGGTTAGGTTAGGTTAGGTTAGGTTAGGTTAGGTTAGGTTAGGTTAGGTTAGGTTAGGTTAGGTTAGGTTAGGTTAGGTTAGGTTAGGTTAGGTTAGGTTAGGTTAGGTTAGGTTAGGTTAGGTTAGGTTAGGTTAGGTTAGGTTAGGTTAGGTTAGGTTAGGTTAGGTTAGGTTAGGTTAGGTTAGGTTAGGTTAGGTTAGGTTAGGTTAGGTTAGGTTAGGTTAGGTTAGGTTAGGTTAGGTTAGGTTAGGTTAGGTTAGGTTAGGTTAGGTTAGGTTAGGTTAGGTTAGGTTAGGTTAGGTTAGGTTAGGTTAGGTTAGGTTAGGTTAGGTTAGGTTAGGTTAGGTTAGGTTAGGTTAGGTTAGGTTAGGTTAGGTTAGGTTAGGTTAGGTTAGGTTAGGTTAGGTTAGGTTAGGTTAGGTTAGGTTAGGTTAGGTTAGGTTAGGTTAGGTTAGGTTAGGTTAGGTTAGGTTAGGTTAGGTTAGGTTAGGTTAGGTTAGGTTAGGTTAGGTTAGGTTAGGTTAGGTTAGGTTAGGTTAGGTTAGGTTAGGTTAGGTTAGGTTAGGTTAGGTTAGGTTAGGTTAGGTTAGGTTAGGTTAGGTTAGGTTAGGTTAGGTTAGGTTAGGTTAGGTTAGGTTAGGTTAGGTTAGGTTAGGTTAGGTTAGGTTAGGTTAGGTTAGGTTAGGTTAGGTTAGGTTAGGTTAGGTTAGGTTAGGTTAGGTTAGGTTAGGTTAGGTTAGGTTAGGTTAGGTTAGGTTAGGTTAGGTTAGGTTAGGTTAGGTTAGGTTAGGTTAGGTTAGGTTAGGTTAGGTTAGGTTAGGTTAGGTTAGGTTAGGTTAGGTTAGGTTAGGTTAGGTTAGGTTAGGTTAGGTTAGGTTAGGTTAGGTTAGGTTAGGTTAGGTTAGGTTAGGTTAGGTTAGGTTAGGTTAGGTTAGGTTAGGTTAGGTTAGGTTAGGTTAGGTTAGGTTAGGTTAGGTTAGGTTAGGTTAGGTTAGGTTAGGTTAGGTTAGGTTAGGTTAGGTTAGGTTAGGTTAGGTTAGGTTAGGTTAGGTTAGGTTAGGTTAGGTTAGGTTAGGTTAGGTTAGGTTAGGTTAGGTTAGGTTAGGTTAGGTTAGGTTAGGTTAGGTTAGGTTAGGTTAGGTTAGGTTAGGTTAGGTTAGGTTAGGTTAGGTTAGGTTAGGTTAGGTTAGGTTAGGTTAGGTTAGGTTAGGTTAGGTTAGGTTAGGTTAGGTTAGGTTAGGTTAGGTTAGGTTAGGTTAGGTTAGGTTAGGTTAGGTTAGGTTAGGTTAGGTTAGGTTAGGTTAGGTTAGGTTAGGTTAGGTTAGGTTAGGTTAGGTTAGGTTAGGTTAGGTTAGGTTAGGTTAGGTTAGGTTAGGTTAGGTTAGGTTAGGTTAGGTTAGGTTAGGTTAGGTTAGGTTAGGTTAGGTTAGGTTAGGTTAGGTTAGGTTAGGTTAGGTTAGGTTAGGTTAGGTTAGGTTAGGTTAGGTTAGGTTAGGTTAGGTTAGGTTAGGTTAGGTTAGGTTAGGTTAGGTTAGGTTAGGTTAGGTTAGGTTAGGTTAGGTTAGGTTAGGTTAGGTTAGGTTAGGTTAGGTTAGGTTAGGTTAGGTTAGGTTAGGTTAGGTTAGGTTAGGTTAGGTTAGGTTAGGTTAGGTTAGGTTAGGTTAGGTTAGGTTAGGTTAGGTTAGGTTAGGTTAGGTTAGGTTAGGTTAGGTTAGGTTAGGTTAGGTTAGGTTAGGTTAGGTTAGGTTAGGTTAGGTTAGGTTAGGTTAGGTTAGGTTAGGTTAGGTTAGGTTAGGTTAGGTTAGGTTAGGTTAGGTTAGGTTAGGTTAGGTTAGGTTAGGTTAGGTTAGGTTAGGTTAGGTTAGGTTAGGTTAGGTTAGGTTAGGTTAGGTTAGGTTAGGTTAGGTTAGGTTAGGTTAGGTTAGGTTAGGTTAGGTTAGGTTAGGTTAGGTTAGGTTAGGTTAGGTTAGGTTAGGTTAGGTTAGGTTAGGTTAGGTTAGGTTAGGTTAGGTTAGGTTAGGTTAGGTTAGGTTAGGTTAGGTTAGGTTAGGTTAGGTTAGGTTAGGTTAGGTTAGGTTAGGTTAGGTTAGGTTAGGTTAGGTTAGGTTAGGTTAGGTTAGGTTAGGTTAGGTTAGGTTAGGTTAGGTTAGGTTAGGTTAGGTTAGGTTAGGTTAGGTTAGGTTAGGTTAGGTTAGGTTAGGTTAGGTTAGGTTAGGTTAGGTTAGGTTAGGTTAGGTTAGGTTAGGTTAGGTTAGGTTAGGTTAGGTTAGGTTAGGTTAGGTTAGGTTAGGTTAGGTTAGGTTAGGTTAGGTTAGGTTAGGTTAGGTTAGGTTAGGTTAGGTTAGGTTAGGTTAGGTTAGGTTAGGTTAGGTTAGGTTAGGTTAGGTTAGGTTAGGTTAGGTTAGGTTAGGTTAGGTTAGGTTAGGTTAGGTTAGGTTAGGTTAGGTTAGGTTAGGTTAGGTTAGGTTAGGTTAGGTTAGGTTAGGTTAGGTTAGGTTAGGTTAGGTTAGGTTAGGTTAGGTTAGGTTAGGTTAGGTTAGGTTAGGTTAGGTTAGGTTAGGTTAGGTTAGGTTAGGTTAGGTTAGGTTAGGTTAGGTTAGGTTAGGTTAGGTTAGGTTAGGTTAGGTTAGGTTAGGTTAGGTTAGGTTAGGTTAGGTTAGGTTAGGTTAGGTTAGGTTAGGTTAGGTTAGGTTAGGTTAGGTTAGGTTAGGTTAGGTTAGGTTAGGTTAGGTTAGGTTAGGTTAGGTTAGGTTAGGTTAGGTTAGGTTAGGTTAGGTTAGGTTAGGTTAGGTTAGGTTAGGTTAGGTTAGGTTAGGTTAGGTTAGGTTAGGTTAGGTTAGGTTAGGTTAGGTTAGGTTAGGTTAGGTTAGGTTAGGTTAGGTTAGGTTAGGTTAGGTTAGGTTAGGTTAGGTTAGGTTAGGTTAGGTTAGGTTAGGTTAGGTTAGGTTAGGTTAGGTTAGGTTAGGTTAGGTTAGGTTAGGTTAGGTTAGGTTAGGTTAGGTTAGGTTAGGTTAGGTTAGGTTAGGTTAGGTTAGGTTAGGTTAGGTTAGGTTAGGTTAGGTTAGGTTAGGTTAGGTTAGGTTAGGTTAGGTTAGGTTAGGTTAGGTTAGGTTAGGTTAGGTTAGGTTAGGTTAGGTTAGGTTAGGTTAGGTTAGGTTAGGTTAGGTTAGGTTAGGTTAGGTTAGGTTAGGTTAGGTTAGGTTAGGTTAGGTTAGGTTAGGTTAGGTTAGGTTAGGTTAGGTTAGGTTAGGTTAGGTTAGGTTAGGTTAGGTTAGGTTAGGTTAGGTTAGGTTAGGTTAGGTTAGGTTAGGTTAGGTTAGGTTAGGTTAGGTTAGGTTAGGTTAGGTTAGGTTAGGTTAGGTTAGGTTAGGTTAGGTTAGGTTAGGTTAGGTTAGGTTAGGTTAGGTTAGGTTAGGTTAGGTTAGGTTAGGTTAGGTTAGGTTAGGTTAGGTTAGGTTAGGTTAGGTTAGGTTAGGTTAGGTTAGGTTAGGTTAGGTTAGGTTAGGTTAGGTTAGGTTAGGTTAGGTTAGGTTAGGTTAGGTTAGGTTAGGTTAGGTTAGGTTAGGTTAGGTTAGGTTAGGTTAGGTTAGGTTAGGTTAGGTTAGGTTAGGTTAGGTTAGGTTTTTTTTTTTTTTTTTATGGTGGACTCTACGTCTCACCCTGTCACCCCCTATCCAGGACAAGGGCCTTTATTTATCAAGACAATTCTTATTTCTTATGTTTACTACATTTTTTGTTTTTAATTTTTGCTATTTATTGATCTTATCGTTAACACTTTCCTCATATACCTATAAATACATTTATTAATATTCTTGCTTAAATCTATTTTTCTTACTATACACAGTGTTACTATATCTATCTTATCTACGAACACATTAATCTAAACTACTCGGAGTTTGCGCATCTGTTCCTATTTTAGTTTACTTATTATTATTATTATATTTTTTTAAATCATTTTTGTAATTTTTTTTTTTTTTTTTTTAATCTTTTTTATTTATTTCTTTTTTCTGTTTATTTTGTGTTTTGTGGTTTTCTTTCCTTACTCTTTTTTTTTTTTTTTTTTTTTTTTTTTTTATATTTTCACCATATTTTCTTTTATCTTATATTATTATTCTAGACATTTACTGTTCTTAATTACTAATATTATATAATACTATTATATATATTGTAATTTAAATTTCTACTTATTCCTATTTGATACTATATTAACAATTTTTTTGCAATATGTTAAAAAGTCCTGTCTTACGCTTTGGTCCAATATAATTTTATTTATATTGTTCCTTACTAACTTGTAATCTATTTTACACTCTAAGTTATATCTATCATTTGTATGGATAGGGCAATCGAGCAAGAGATGTGGGACCGTCTCGGCGACGTCGGGATCACACAGGCACCCCGGGCTCTCCTTGCACTTGAAGCGATGCAAGTACTCGGAGAACCCGCCGTGCCCGGTGAATACCTGCGTCAGCAGCGGGTCCAGGGCAATCTTTCTGATGACCCTGTGCGCCTCAACTGCGTCTGGAAAGAACAGCTTCGTTATCGAAGCCGTCTCTCCTTCCGCGTATCTCCGGCTCCATTCGTCAACGGACTCTTTCCGGATCTGTCTTTTGACGAATGAGGCCGGACATTTGTCGTAGTGCGCACGGGTCTTGAGGTGTTGTGCAGCATCCTTAGCGAGCCCATCCGCCCTCTCATTCCCCTCCAACCCCACATGTGCCTTCACCCAGAAAAAAATAATTTTCTGGGTGCGTTTTTCGGCTTCTTGCACTTTTTTATTGACTTCAAACGCTATGGGGTGGAGGGAATCGCCTTTTGTGACAACTTCGAGGGCGGACCTGGCATCACTGAAGATGCTGCACGTGGGAAGCTTGCTACGGAGCGCCTCCTCTACGGCCTTCTGGAGAGCGAGGAGCTCCGCCTGGTAAACGGAACAGTACGGCTCTAATCGCAGTTTTCTGGTACTCGTCTCGGCAGCACCATTCCATATGGATAGCGCTGCTCCGACTTTCCCATCAATCTTGCTGCCGTCGGTGAAGATACAGAGTCCCTCACCGACGTGCTCAGCCAGTTCTGCCCCGTTCACCACGCATTGGAACGACCCGCTCCCCAGCTCCGCGGGATGGTCCAGCTTGACGAAGGGCACCGGTGCCTCCACTTCCCGATCTCCCACCACCTGCCGGGAATACCCCCTCTTGATCTCAAAAAGGAGTGCGGTTTCTCGCACCCTTATATCTAGAGGTAGTATTCCCGCCAGCAGTAGGGTTGAGTTTAGGGAGGCGGTCCGATACGCCTTCGTCAGCTTTTGAGCAAAGCTTCGCTGGATTGCTCCGAGCTGCTTCCTCACCCCCAGTTTACGGCTGGCAGGAGCCCACGCACTACTCGCGTAGAGAATTACGGGCTCAACCGCCGCCGTGTAGATTGCCCTGATGACCTCCGGTCCCAACCCCCACTGGACTTTGGCTGACCTCGCAAGCATTTGGTATATTGTGACAGCCTTTTTGCAAGTCTGCTTAACGTGGCTGTTAAAGGTGAGCCCGTGGTCAATCGTCAGCCCCAGAAGCTTTATTTCAGAAGACAGGCCAATGTCGACGCCTCCCATGTGCAGGATTGGAGTATCGTACTTTAATTTTTTGGTAATAACCATTGCCTGGGTTTTATGTGGCGCAAATTTAAGTTTATTTCTGATACCCCAGTCCCGCACATAGGCTAGCGCCGCATTGGCCTGCTTCTGTGCTTCTCCCGTGGAATCCCCATCAAACACCAGGACGACATCGTCAGCAAAAGCCTGACAATAGTCGCCCCGCTGCTCTAACCCCTTTAACAGGGGATCGAGAAGGAGGTTCCACAGGATTGGGCCGCCGATTGACCCCTGGACACAACCCTTAACAGTCCGTTTTGCAGCTTCTGCGCCCGCGTAACGGACTCTGACCATCCGATCATCCAGATAACTGTCGATCAGCCGTCTGATGTTGGGTGGGCATTGCTCTTCCGCCAGTCGTACTTTCAGTCTTGGCCACCAGGCGCTATCGAATGCTCCCTCTATGTCCAGCGAGATCATTATTATGACGCGCTTCTTTAGAAGCTTCGCTCTAATATGTTCCATTAGGACATAGAGGGAGTCCTCGGTGCCCTTTTGTGGCATAAAGCCGTACTGGCGGTGGCTTAACCTCGGTAGTAGGTGCCACTTGAGCCTACCCACCAACATCTTTTCCAGCACCTTTCCTAACACTGGCAAAAGTCCTATTGGTCGATGCGCTTTCGGAACCGTGTAATCTACTTTACCCGGTTTCCTAAGCACAGCGACCGTGGCCTGTTTCCAGATTCTTGGAAAACAGGCCAGTTCCAGGCACTTATTTGCCAGTGATAGGAAAGCCACCGGATCCTGGCCGATCGACTGCGCGCAGATATCGGAGGTCAGGCCGTCGGCGCCGGGCGCTTTCCGGGGGTTGAAACTCGCCAGCGCAACGCGGAGCTCGCGCATCGTGAAAGGGGGGTCATGTAACTCACCATGGACTCTCTCATTCACGCGCGCGGCCAGCTCCCTGGTGCGCTGGTGATCCCGGTTGTATTCCTCGTCAGGGTCGTCCGGGTAGAACGTGTCGGCCAGGAACCTTGCCGAATCCTCCGATCCCAGGATCTTCCCGTCCCTGACGAGAGGCTGATCCTCCTGCCGCTTAGTCAACCTGCCAAGTGCCCGATATACCCCATCCCATACTCCTTCTTTATCCTGCTTTCCACAAAACTCTACCCAACTTTTAACCTGCGCCTCCTTTGCTTCCCTCTCATACTTTTCTTTGGCCTCTTTGTACTCCCGTATTACCCTATCTTTCCTTACGTGCGCGGCCCACCTGATTCTGCGTTTCTTCCGCATCATGTCGAGTCTGGACCCTTCGAGCTCTTTGGACCACCAAGGTACGGTAAATTTTTTATTTCCTCTTTTCTTAGGTATTATTTTTTCACATGTTTGAATTATAATCTCTGTAAATTTTTCTATTTTAGTCTCTAAATCCTGTTTATTGTCTATTTTCTCTATGTATAATTTAGTTAATTTATGTTCGTTTATTAATTTTTTAATCTCTTTCCCAAATTTTACCCAATCCGCCTTTTTAGTATTAAATATTCGTGTAGTTCTTTCAATTTTTATGCCGTCCCCTTTGCGTTGTACCATTTTAAATATGATTGTATTGTGATCCGAGCTCGTCAGGTCCTCTTCGACATGCCAATTTTGAATTTTGCCCAGGAGATCGACCGAGCAGGCGGTGATGTCCACCTGGCTGGAGTAGGCTCTGTCTCCTCTGACCGTGAAGAACGTTGGCGTATTGCCTTCGTTCAACACATGTAGCCCCGCCTCGTCCAGCCAGCCGGACACCTCCTCCCCCCTTTGGTCGATCTCCTGACTCCACCACAAGCTTTTTGCGTTGGTGTCCCCACCTATTAGTAAACGCCCCGGACCATACTTTTGGACTATAGCCCTCAGCTGGTCCAAGTACCCTGCTATAGGCCGGTCTGGTTCGAAATAGCATGAGACCAACACGACCTCCCAGGCGCTGGTGCGGACATTCAGCACGACAATATTCGTCGTGGTGAATTCTGGGCATACCAAGGCATCCACTCCCTCATCAAAAACTGCGATGGCTGCCTTGACCGGCCCTTCGATCCGCTCCGCGCACTGGAAGATCCTGGTGGTCCCGTACTGCTTCACGCGACCGGATCCCCCGACGTATGGCTCCTGGATTAAGGCAAACGCAAGTCCCCGCTCTGCTGCATGTAGCATGAGTTCTTGCGTTGCCAGGGCCTTCCTCTGCAGGTTGGCCTGTGCGACCAAGTATGGCCTCACGCCCGGATCAGGGTCGGGCATAGTCTGGCCGGGGGTTACGGGGACCACCTCAGCAATACGCTATGGCAGAGCGGGCCAGAGCGTCCCATCTCATTCTCACTGGGCAGTCCCGACTGAAGGCGTTGTGCACGGTGTCGGCGATTTTCGCCTTTTGGCAGTTGCAGCATGTAGGTGCTGCAGCTGCCATCCACTCCGGGCACTCCGCCCTCAGATGCGGTCCCGCGCAGTGACTGCACACGTCCAGAGAAGCCTTGCAGAACCGCCTCCCATGGCCGTAGCCCAAACACCTTGAACATTGGACCAAGGGAGACTGGTCTTCTACCCTGACCCTCTGGACGTCTATGTGCAACGCTCCAGCCTCTATAAATCGCTGCCAAAGTTGCGGTGAGACTCGCAGAACGATGTGCGTCATCAGGGGGTTTCGCGCTCGTCTCCTATACCTCACCTCTATCCTGTTTTCCTCCTTTCCTACTTTATCTATTAGCCCTTTATTCTGTTTCCTTATCGCACTGATAAGTTCCTCATCTTTATGACAGCTCAGTACGTCTTTGAGGATAATGAGTGGATCCTTATTTTTAATCTCTTCTGCTTTTAGACTATCACCTGATTTTCCTATTCTTTCTTTTATCTTTTCTAGTTGGTCCTTATCCTGACATCCTACTATAACTTTCCTCTCTTTAGCTTTTCGAATTTTATCAATCCTAATTCCTTGTTCTGTCGCATTCACCACTTTTCTAAACTTCTCCACTACCTCATCACCCGTTTCCTTTTCGTCTCTTGATGTAATGATGATGGAGTGCATCGCCGTTGTCACATTTGGCACATTTCCTTGCTGTGGACCAGCTGCTACACTCGCATACGTCCTCTGAGCTGCCATTTCGTCTTTACAATTTCTCATCTCTTCCTTAATTCTCTCCATTTCCTGTTTACTTTCCTGTAGCAGTTTTCCATGCTCCTCCAGTTTCCTCACTAATTCCTGTTCTATCTTTTCCCTATATGTTATATCTTTTTCCTTTTCCTCTATATTAACCTTTTTAGCCTTCTGCTTTCCAATTTCTTTTTCCTGATCGCCTTCCTTATAAGGTGTTCCTTCCTCTGCCTCCTTTACCAGCTTGAACAATCTTTCCGTGGCTTCGATTACCTCTAACTTAATATCAGTTTTTAGGTTCCTGCTGTTGTTAATCTGGAGCTTCGCTTTGAGAAGGCACGCCCTGGCCTCCGCCGTCCTGCTCGTATAGACTGGACCCACCTTTTTGGGCGAAATCCGCCCACTCGATGTTCCGGCGGTTGGCGACTTTTGTATTGTGCCTCCCCTCTCCACTCCGCCTACAGTTGCAGATGTAGTTCCAGGAATCCTAACCTTCTGGCTGGTCCTCAATGTAACCGCTGTATCCACGGCCTCTGACGATCCATCAAGCCGAGACTCGATGCTGCGTCTCGCCTGGGCGACAGTTTGGCTACACGCAGGACCCGCTCTCTCTGGATTTTCGGTGCTCATTACGTTCTCTTGTGAGAGGGGGGAAGGTCTTTTCTGAGGTGTGTGGAAACTGGGCATCTTTTCTCCTGGTATAGGGGTTCCGTCAAGTATGTAACTACGTGAGTGTAAAGGGTTCACGTTAATTAGACTACTGATTTGTAGAAATATGTACTAATATTTGTTGTCTATATAAAATAGTCCAGGTTAAAGTTCGGTTAGGTTAGGTTAGGTTAGGTTAGGTTAGGTTAGGTTAGGTTAGGTTAGGTTAGGTTAGGTTAGGTTAGGTTAGGTTAGGTTAGGTTAGGTTAGGTTAGGTTAGGTTAGGTTAGGTTAGGTTAGGTTAGGTTAGGTTAGGTTAGGTTAGGTTAGGTTAGGTTAGGTTAGGTTAGGTTAGGTTAGGTTAGGTTAGGTTAGGTTAGGTTAGGTTAGGTTAGGTTAGGTTAGGTTAGGTTAGGTTAGGTTAGGTTAGGTTAGGTTAGGTTAGGTTAGGTTAGGTTAGGTTAGGTTAGGTTAGGTTAGGTTAGGTTAGGTTAGGTTAGGTTAGGTTAGGTTAGGTTAGGTTAGGTTAGGTTAGGTTAGGTTAGGTTAGGTTAGGTTAGGTTAGGTTAGGTTAGGTTAGGTTAGGTTAGGTTAGGTTAGGTTAGGTTAGGTTAGGTTAGGTTAGGTTAGGTTAGGTTAGGTTAGGTTAGGTTAGGTTAGGTTAGGTTAGGTTAGGTTAGGTTAGGTTAGGTTAGGTTAGGTTAGGTTAGGTTAGGTTAGGTTAGGTTAGGTTAGGTTAGGTTAGGTTAGGTTAGGTTAGGTTAGGTTAGGTTAGGTTAGGTTAGGTTAGGTTAGGTTAGGTTAGGTTAGGTTAGGTTAGGTTAGGTTAGGTTAGGTTAGGTTAGGTTAGGTTAGGTTAGGTTAGGTTAGGTTAGGTTAGGTTAGGTTAGGTTAGGTTAGGTTAGGTTAGGTTAGGTTAGGTTAGGTTAGGTTAGGTTAGGTTAGGTTAGGTTAGGTTAGGTTAGGTTAGGTTAGGTTAGGTTAGGTTAGGTTAGGTTAGGTTAGGTTAGGTTAGGTTAGGTTAGGTTAGGTTAGGTTAGGTTAGGTTAGGTTAGGTTAGGTTAGGTTAGGTTAGGTTAGGTTAGGTTAGGTTAGGTTAGGTTAGGTTAGGTTAGGTTAGGTTAGGTTAGGTTAGGTTAGGTTAGGTTAGGTTAGGTTAGGTTAGGTTAGGTTAGGTTAGGTTAGGTTAGGTTAGGTTAGGTTAGGTTAGGTTAGGTTAGGTTAGGTTAGGTTAGGTTAGGTTAGGTTAGGTTAGGTTAGGTTAGGTTAGGTTAGGTTAGGTTAGGTTAGGTTAGGTTAGGTTAGGTTAGGTTAGGTTAGGTTAGGTTAGGTTAGGTTAGGTTAGGTTAGGTTAGGTTAGGTTAGGTTAGGTTAGGTTAGGTTAGGTTAGGTTAGGTTAGGTTAGGTTAGGTTAGGTTAGGTTAGGTTAGGTTAGGTTAGGTTAGGTTAGGTTAGGTTAGGTTAGGTTAGGTTAGGTTAGGTTAGGTTAGGTTAGGTTAGGTTAGGTTAGGTTAGGTTAGGTTAGGTTAGGTTAGGTTAGGTTAGGTTAGGTTAGGTTAGGTTAGGTTAGGTTAGGTTAGGTTAGGTTAGGTTAGGTTAGGTTAGGTTAGGTTAGGTTAGGTTAGGTTAGGTTAGGTTAGGTTAGGTTAGGTTAGGTTAGGTTAGGTTAGGTTAGGTTAGGTTAGGTTAGGTTAGGTTAGGTTAGGTTAGGTTAGGTTAGGTTAGGTTAGGTTAGGTTAGGTTAGGTTAGGTTAGGTTAGGTTAGGTTAGGTTAGGTTAGGTTAGGTTAGGTTAGGTTAGGTTAGGTTAGGTTAGGTTAGGTTAGGTTAGGTTAGGTTAGGTTAGGTTAGGTTAGGTTAGGTTAGGTTAGGTTAGGTTAGGTTAGGTTAGGTTAGGTTAGGTTAGGTTAGGTTAGGTTAGGTTAGGTTAGGTTAGGTTAGGTTAGGTTAGGTTAGGTTAGGTTAGGTTAGGTTAGGTTAGGTTAGGTTAGGTTAGGTTAGGTTAGGTTAGGTTAGGTTAGGTTAGGTTAGGTTAGGTTAGGTTAGGTTAGGTTAGGTTAGGTTAGGTTAGGTTAGGTTAGGTTAGGTTAGGTTAGGTTAGGTTAGGTTAGGTTAGGTTAGGTTAGGTTAGGTTAGGTTAGGTTAGGTTAGGTTAGGTTAGGTTAGGTTAGGTTAGGTTAGGTTAGGTTAGGTTAGGTTAGGTTAGGTTAGGTTAGGTTAGGTTAGGTTAGGTTAGGTTAGGTTAGGTTAGGTTAGGTTAGGTTAGGTTAGGTTAGGTTAGGTTAGGTTAGGTTAGGTTAGGTTAGGTTAGGTTAGGTTAGGTTAGGTTAGGTTAGGTTAGGTTAGGTTAGGTTAGGTTAGGTTAGGTTAGGTTAGGTTAGGTTAGGTTAGGTTAGGTTAGGTTAGGTTAGGTTAGGTTAGGTTAGGTTAGGTTAGGTTAGGTTAGGTTAGGTTAGGTTAGGTTAGGTTAGGTTAGGTTAGGTTAGGTTAGGTTAGGTTAGGTTAGGTTAGGTTAGGTTAGGTTAGGTTAGGTTAGGTTAGGTTAGGTTAGGTTAGGTTAGGTTAGGTTAGGTTAGGTTAGGTTAGGTTAGGTTAGGTTAGGTTAGGTTAGGTTAGGTTAGGTTAGGTTAGGTTAGGTTAGGTTAGGTTAGGTTAGGTTAGGTTAGGTTAGGTTAGGTTAGGTTAGGTTAGGTTAGGTTAGGTTAGGTTAGGTTAGGTTAGGTTAGGTTAGGTTAGGTTAGGTTAGGTTAGGTTAGGTTAGGTTAGGTTAGGTTAGGTTAGGTTAGGTTAGGTTAGGTTAGGTTAGGTTAGGTTAGGTTAGGTTAGGTTAGGTTAGGTTAGGTTAGGTTAGGTTAGGTTAGGTTAGGTTAGGTTAGGTTAGGTTAGGTTAGGTTAGGTTAGGTTAGGTTAGGTTAGGTTAGGTTAGGTTAGGTTAGGTTAGGTTAGGTTAGGTTAGGTTAGGTTAGGTTAGGTTAGGTTAGGTTAGGTTAGGTTAGGTTAGGTTAGGTTAGGTTAGGTTAGGTTAGGTTAGGTTAGGTTAGGTTAGGTTAGGTTAGGTTAGGTTAGGTTAGGTTAGGTTAGGTTAGGTTAGGTTAGGTTAGGTTAGGTTAGGTTAGGTTAGGTTAGGTTAGGTTAGGTTAGGTTAGGTTAGGTTAGGTTAGGTTAGGTTAGGTTAGGTTAGGTTAGGTTAGGTTAGGTTAGGTTAGGTTAGGTTAGGTTAGGTTAGGTTAGGTTAGGTTAGGTTAGGTTAGGTTAGGTTAGGTTAGGTTAGGTTAGGTTAGGTTAGGTTAGGTTAGGTTAGGTTAGGTTAGGTTAGGTTAGGTTAGGTTAGGTTAGGTTAGGTTAGGTTAGGTTAGGTTAGGTTAGGTTAGGTTAGGTTAGGTTAGGTTAGGTTAGGTTAGGTTAGGTTAGGTTAGGTTAGGTTAGGTTAGGTTAGGTTAGGTTAGGTTAGGTTAGGTTAGGTTAGGTTAGGTTAGGTTAGGTTAGGTTAGGTTAGGTTAGGTTAGGTTAGGTTAGGTTAGGTTAGGTTAGGTTAGGTTAGGTTAGGTTAGGTTAGGTTAGGTTAGGTTAGGTTAGGTTAGGTTAGGTTAGGTTAGGTTAGGTTAGGTTAGGTTAGGTTAGGTTAGGTTAGGTTAGGTTAGGTTAGGTTAGGTTAGGTTAGGTTAGGTTAGGTTAGGTTAGGTTAGGTTAGGTTAGGTTAGGTTAGGTTAGGTTAGGTTAGGTTAGGTTAGGTTAGGTTAGGTTAGGTTAGGTTAGGTTAGGTTAGGTTAGGTTAGGTTAGGTTAGGTTAGGTTAGGTTAGGTTAGGTTAGGTTAGGTTAGGTTAGGTTAGGTTAGGTTAGGTTAGGTTAGGTTAGGTTAGGTTAGGTTAGGTTAGGTTAGGTTAGGTTAGGTTAGGTTAGGTTAGGTTAGGTTAGGTTAGGTTAGGATAGGTTAGGTTAGGTTAGGTTAGGTTAGGTTAGGTTAGGTTAGGTTAG